>CM075065.1:102752500-105152500 GCA_037428765.1 Rubia yunnanensis
TAGGTCATCCTGTAGC
This sequence comes from Rubia yunnanensis, assembly GCA_037428765.1. Lineage (NCBI taxonomy): Eukaryota > Viridiplantae > Streptophyta > Magnoliopsida > Gentianales > Rubiaceae > Rubia > Rubia yunnanensis. The sequence goes on from CM075065.1 coordinate 102,752,517, forward strand.
GAGTATATGGTCAGGTCCACTGAAAAATTGGAAAAAGAGTCTTTTGCGGTAGTTTGTATTCGTTGAATAGAGTATTATGCCATCCAATAGAGTTTTCACCACTCTTTAGCACCACAGTCTACGACAGGTTTGGAGAACAAAGTTCCCTAGACGATACCCACTTCTGAGCTATATAAGAATTGCGATGTAGCATGACTTCCGAGGATGAAAGGAGGGTTTAGGTTTTTCTTGTTCGTAGTTGTTTTTTATGTTTTTATTTTCTAGGTCTGCTTGTTAGAATCAGTCAATTAGATGGCTAGATATGGATAGAGTTTGATGACTAGACTAAAGTTATTTTAAGACTCGTATTTGTTATGTAATTCTACTATTTATTCTTTCCAGTAATACAAAAATCATTACAGAAAATTAAGCTATCATGGTATTAGACCACGTTCTAATCCTAACCCTAAAACCCAAAAAAACTCCTTTTTTTTCGGCCACTGCCTTCTTCCTTATTTTTTTGACACTCGTATATGTTAGAATCAGTCAATTAGATGACTAGATATGGATAGAGTTTGATGGCTAGACTATAATTATTTTAGTACTAGTACTCCTTGTGTAATCCTACGGGTTTTGGCATGCTCTGTTAGTTCGTGTGCCGTCTGCAGTTATTTCTAGTTTACAGAAGTTTGGTTTACTTTCCGTTTCATCTTTATTGTCCAAACTGCATACATGCGCCCCCTTATGTTATGGCGAAAGGTTAATGGTTTGCTTTTGTTGAGAACCTTAAACGTGATGCATACGTACTTGATTTGATACACTTCGATTTGCGGGGTCATTCCCCAGTTTTATCATCCAATGGTTTTGCTTAGGGTACTATACAAATATAACCCTATTATTTTCTAAAAGTGCGATTATAACCCTAACTTTTGCATCAAATGTGCCGATGTATACTTTTGGCACTATTCTGGCATTGACTTGGTATTTTCCGGCATTGACCAAATCTAAAAAGACTAAAATTCCCTAGTCTTAAACCCAAAAATAAAATGACAAAAATAGCCCTAGGGTTCTTCTTTTTCTTCATCTCCATAACCACAACCACCACTCCTACGCCACCTCCACCGCTCCACCGCCGCCTCACCGCCACTCTACTGCCACCACCATTGCCTCAAAACATTTCAAATCAAGTACTAATACAGATGAAACACACATTTACCTTCATAATTGGAGACCTCTACTGAATGAAGGTCAGCCATTGCGATACAGAACTATAAGCTTCCATATAAAATAGATAACATACAATTATACATACCAGAAGCACAATGCCAAGCATTTGCATTCAAATTCAAAAACGATGCAAAAACAAGCACAAGATCACATCAATTTCACAGTTACACGTGCGAGAAAGAGTAAATCACAACCTTCAAGAGGAAGGGTGAGATCACCGGGAGGGGACGACGAATAGGTGTTATTCAAAGAGAATTGACGAGTGACGACGAAGACCACAGCCCAACCAGCAAAAGCCACCCACGACCACGATACCACCACGACGACCATCGCGATGAAGACCCATGCGGACACCACCACCGTGAAGAAGACCCAAGAATTAGGGAAAAAGTGAAGACGAATTTACCCGCGATGAAGACTAGCCACCACCACCGCGGCGAAGACCCGTGCGATTTTCCACCCCTTGAGCTCCATCCTTCCCCAACATGCGATTAACAACTTCGATCAGTGGTTTACCGGAGGAACTCGACGAAGACCCGCTTTCCCCGCCACCACCCATCTTCCCCGATCTCCAAAAAAACTTTCTCAACAAGAAAAAGGTATGAATGACCACCGACTATTACAGTGGAATCATTTGCCACTGCGCCATTAAGTTTTGTGATGTCCATCCCCTCATCTTTTATCGTCAAAAAAATGACCAAGCGCGGATACAAATTTTGTATCCTTCAAGGGTTTTGAGGGGCAATCTTATCTTTTACAAGTTTTTGAATTTTTTTTTAATTAGGGGTATAATAGCCCATTAATTAAATTTCGGTCAAATTCATGTTTCCAAGGTTATGTTGGCACTTTCGAGCAAATAATAGGGTTATAATCGCACTTTCAGATTTTACAGGGCCATATTGGCACTTTCACCCAAAACATAGGGTCATATTGACCATTAACCTTTTTGCTTATTATGCCTTATTTGAGGATGATTTTTCTTGATTTACTTGGTTATTTCCACTTTGTCGCAACTTGGATTTTGTTGACACTTATTTGCAATTTGAAGCACTAGTCGAGAATCAGTTTTCGTCCAAAAGTAAGGTATTTCAAAGTGATGGTGGTACGAAATTATTGAACACGCGCTTACGGTCTCATTTTGTCTCCAAAGGCATTCACCATAAGATTTCGTGACCATACACTTTGGAGCAAAATGGGCAAGTTGGCGCAAGTATAGACATGTTGCTGATATGGGAAATACATAAATCATTGCGGAAAATTATTCTATCACTGCTTTTGGTGCTCTTGCAACTTCGGTGAGATTTAGGCTCTCCTTCATCTCTGATTAGATAAATCTAGCGACAACCTCCAAAAAGATTCTCAATAAACTATAGAGTTGTACGGCAACCCGTTGGGGATTAATCTGACCAACTACAAATAAATATGGAGGCACGCATTACCATACTATTTCAAATCAAAACGAACCTACCATCAAAACTCCTCCAACAAACATTTTCCACTACTTATTGGAGAATTTAAGCAACACCTTATCCAAAACTATTGAGCTGATGCAACCCAGTGAAAACATAGACTGGAAGCGCAACTCAAGTAGCGGGCTGCCTGCCAATATGACATGTGGACTTCAATCTGGAAACTGGATTGATAGTTTCATTTTTCAGAGGCTCATTCTACAGTGTGTGAAGCAAATTATGTGTTCAAACTTAGAAATATTAAGATTAGAAAGAGTAGTTATAATTTTTAGTTAGGGCCCTCCAATTTTTTTCAACACTATAAGCCCCTCAACTTGCAAAACTATTGAGTCATGGCCTTTTTTTAACACTTTTGGTCTCTTAGCTATATCAAAAACCATCTCATTTGTTCATTAATAGACTAAAAGTGTTTGAAAAATATAAATGACGGATGGTGAACGATTGTGATAGTTAAAGAGTCGTCTTAGTCATTTGCTCTTTAAAATTTAAAAGATGAACTAGTAGATATTTGAGCAAACAACTCGTGTGGCTCTCGAACTATCACCATCGTCCACCTTTGGCCCTCCAATTTTTTTTCCAACACTTTTGGCCCCTGAACTTATAAAACTAGTGAATTATGGCTCTTTCATCAGGTCAAACTGTTAAACTTGGTCAAAACGTTAATTTTAATGGGCAAAATTGAATTTTTTTCAATTTCCTTTTCCTTTTCTTTTAAATTTCCTTCCTTTCTTTTGCTTTTAATTTTCTTTTACCTTTTATTTTTTCTTTTTCTCCTTCCCCACCCCCTTCCTCTTTCTGCTTTCCCCGCCACCACCCATCTTCCCCGATCTCCAAAAAAACTTTCTCAACAAGAAAAAGGTATGAATGACCACCGACTATTACAGTGGAATCATTTGCCACTGCGCCATTAAGTTTTGTGATGTCCATCCCCTCATCTTTTATCGTCAAAAAAATGACCAAGCGCGGATACAAATTTTGTATCCTTCAAGGGTTTTGAGGGGCAATCTTATCTTTTACAAGTTTTTGAATTTTTTTTTAATTAGGGGTATAATAGCCCATTAATTAAATTTCGGTCAAATTCATGTTTCCAAGGTTATGTTGGCACTTTCGAGCAAATAATAGGGTTATAATCGCACTTTCAGATTTTACAGGGCCATATTGGCACTTTCACCCAAAACATAGGGTCATATTGACCATTAACCTTTTTGCTTATTATGCCTTATTTGAGGATGATTTTTCTTGATTTACTTGGTTATTTCCACTTTGTCGCAACTTGGATTTTGTTGACACTTATTTGCAATTTGAAGCACTAGTCGAGAATCAGTTTTCGTCCAAAAGTAAGGTATTTCAAAGTGATGGTGGTACGAAATTATTGAACACGCGCTTACGGTCTCATTTTGTCTCCAAAGGCATTCACCATAAGATTTCGTGACCATACACTTTGGAGCAAAATGGGCAAGTTGGCGCAAGTATAGACATGTTGCTGATATGGGAAATACATAAATCATTGCGGAAAATTATTCTATCACTGCTTTTGGTGCTCTTGCAACTTCGGTGAGATTTAGGCTCTCCTTCATCTCTGATTAGATAAATCTAGCGACAACCTCCAAAAAGATTCTCAATAAACTATAGAGTTGTACGGCAACCCGTTGGGGATTAATCTGACCAACTACAAATAAATATGGAGGCACGCATTACCATACTATTTCAAATCAAAACGAACCTACCATCAAAACTCCTCCAACAAACATTTTCCACTACTTATTGGAGAATTTAAGCAACACCTTATCCAAAACTATTGAGCTGATGCAACCCAGTGAAAACATAGACTGGAAGCGCAACTCAAGTAGCGGGCTGCCTGCCAATATGACATGTGGACTTCAATCTGGAAACTGGATTGATAGTTTCATTTTTCAGAGGCTCATTCTACAGTGTGTGAAGCAAATTATGTGTTCAAACTTAGAAATATTAAGATTAGAAAGAGTAGTTATAATTTTTAGTTAGGGCCCTCCAATTTTTTTCAACACTATAAGCCCCTCAACTTGCAAAACTATTGAGTCATGGCCTTTTTTTAACACTTTTGGTCTCTTAGCTATATCAAAAACCATCTCATTTGTTCATTAATAGACTAAAAGTGTTTGAAAAATATAAATGACGGATGGTGAACGATTGTGATAGTTAAAGAGTCGTCTTAGTCATTTGCTCTTTAAAATTTAAAAGATGAACTAGTAGATATTTGAGCAAACAACTCGTGTGGCTCTCGAACTATCACCATCGTCCACCTTTGGCCCTCCAATTTTTTTTCCAACACTTTTGGCCCCTGAACTTATAAAACTAGTGAATTATGGCTCTTTCATCAGGTCAAACTGTTAAACTTGGTCAAAACGTTAATTTTAATGGGCAAAATTGAATTTTTTTCAATTTCCTTTTCCTTTTCTTTTAAATTTCCTTCCTTTCTTTTGCTTTTAATTTTCTTTTACCTTTTATTTTTTCTTTTTCTCCTTCCCCACCCCCTTCCTCTTTCTGCTTCCCTTTCCCTTCTACCCATGCGCCTTCTTCTTCTCTGAAGAGCCCATCGCCACCATCGAGAACAAGTCACTGCCTACAGTCAATTGACCAAACAGTGTCACTGGCAGGCAGTACGCAATGTAAGAACAACCAAATAATTCACACCCTCTGGCGTAATCCTCCCAAACAGACCCATCCCAATTAACATACTCCCTCCGTCCCTGAATAATTTGCAAGAAAGAGAAAAGTGGAGGCAAAATTGAATAGTGCCAAAATGACACTTTTTCAGTACAAAAGGCTGAAAAAGTACATGTCCGAATCAGAATTTTAGAGCCCCCAAATTGACTCAAAAATAGTGCTAAACAATGTATCAGCACTGATTATTCCCTCTAAAATTTAATGTTTGGCTCCAAAATTTTTAGTTTGGAGCCAATTTTACAATTTTTCGTACCCTGTTCACTACCTCCAAAAATTTAGAAATCCCATCTATAAAAATGGAATTTATTATAGCTCTCATTCACAACTCACTGAACCAAAAGAAAACCCTCGGAAATATTTTTTGGTCAGTTCTTCAAGAACTGGCTAAAGTTAGAGAACCAAAACCCATATTTTTTTCTGATCTTCATCATCGAGCAACAATAGAGCCGTGATGGTGGGGAGAAACCTCACTCATGAACAAAGGCAGGAGATTGCACATTTTCTCCTTCAACACATAAAAATGGGCAGCTTCAGAACAACAGTAGAGTGGAGGCATCAGAAAAATGGTCATGCTCAGTAAGGACCATCAGTACAACCTGGGCGCGAGTTAGGCAGCAGCTTTAAAATTGCCCATTTGAGAAGACACGGGCGGTGTGGAAGAAGCAAGAAGCTAATCGACCTGGAGGATCTAATGGCATTGCCACTCAAGTTCAGGCGTACATGCTGAAGCACAACCGCCAAGTTGCATGTTGGTAAAAGTAGCATGCACAAAGCAATAACAAGCAAGGAAATAAGAAGCCACACAAATGCAGTTCATCTATGCCTAACAATAGCCCTGAAAGAATCGAGGTTGGAATGGTGATTAAGCAAATTAGAATGCAACATGCAGTTCAAGACCATGCACAACACCATACACATCGATGAAAAGTGGTTCTAAATCATTGAGGCTACAACGAGGTATATTCTTGGTCCCAATGAACCAGAACCATATAGAATCACCCAAAGCAAGCATTACATACCAAAACTCATATTTCTATGTGTTGTGTGTAGATCTATATTTGACATAGAGGGTAATGTAATGTGTGATGGAAAAATAGGTGTGTTTCCTTATGTTGATTATGTAGCATCCAAGTACACAACTGTAAATAGACCTAGGGGAACCATGATGCCACAACCCATAACATGCATCACCCAAGATGTAATTAGACACAAGCTTATCAATGAACTCATACCAGCTATCAAGGAAAAATGGCCAGTATGGGCAAGCAAAAACATTCTCATAAAAAAAGATAAGGCCCCTACCCACATATTTGCAAATGACCTTGAATTTTTAGTTGCAGCCACCTCAGATGGATTTAACATTCAGTTAGTTTTCCAACCTGCAAAATCACCCGCTTTAAACATTCTGGACATTGATTATTTTGCTTCAATTCAAATTTTTCAATAGCAAAACCTGAGCCAAAACCTAGATTGACTACTACAAGTTGTGCATGATGCTTTTGAGAGGGAGGATCCTAGGGTCATATGCAAGATATTCCTAAGCTTGCAAAGTGTTATGGTAGAAATCATGAAATGCAGGGGTGGTAATGAGTTCAAACTTCCACATATGGGAAAGGAAAGGCTAAGAAGTCTTGGTTTGCTACCCCAAAATTTGAGTGTGGATTCTGAGTTAGTAAGGGCTTGTTTGGAGCACATGGTATCCATTGGCAGAACTGGGAACATACAGGATCTGCTGATCATGATGGAGTTAGTGTAGGTATGCAACTGATGTACTTTTGTAGGGTTGTGCTTCTAGATTCAGGTCTAGGATAAACATACAAGTTATTTTGTTAAGGTATGTTTATAGGGAAACCTTGTAAAAGCTGGGAGGGTTATACTCCCTTTTGTTTGAAGCTTTTAAAAATGAGCTTGTGTTTAAAAATATGTTTAAGTATGAGGTGAAACAGGTTAGTCCAGAATGATAAACCATTATAACTGGATGAATGACAAGTAGCACATATAACAACAAAGTGACAAACACTATAAAACTATCATCCTAATGTTTTTAAAAACTTGGTTGCTGCCAAAGTGTTCGAGCAAGGTATCATCATAGGTGGCTAACAACTACAACATGGTCAACTTGGCAAATAATTTCCGATCTGGGTTTAATCACATCATGCCCCGCCAAGATCATATCAGTTTAGCAACTAATAAGCATGGCTACATGTTTATTCATTCATCATTGCTACATCATAAAATATGGGTCCAACCAGCACATACCCAACGACCACACATATTAGCTATGACATCAATAAACAAATGCCCTACTAAGATCAGGTAAGTCTAGTGACTAACATTGCATAGTTGCATATATAAACCACCTGAACATGCATCACAGTTTACTGCTCCCATTATTGCCCCTGATCTGAAACATACCTTGCCTGACTCAGGTTCTGCTTCAGATTCAGTTGAAAGATGGAAAAAAATCACCCAAGGTGCAAACAGGTAACCACAAACAAACACAGAATAAAGTAGTTGTTGTAAAAGCCAACAACACCCACACTGTATAAACAATCCTACATTAAGAGGTAGACAGTTAGTATAAGTACAACAATTTGAAATTACAAAGTTAGATCAGAACTGAAAAAAAGCCAAAAATACAAACATGTGGATAATGACACTATTTTCCAACATCGTAATCACTTTTTACCTCATTTTTTGGCCAGTTACCATGATAAAGACTAACCTCAGTTTCCCAGAAACCTGGCTCGCCATACTTAGGGAATTCATTACCCTTGAAATACACCGAAGGATGTGGATCACACCAAGATTCAGATGAATTAGATTTATAAGAATCAGGGGGTTGGGTTTCATCGGAGTCAGGGGTAGGGTTTCATCATAATCAATGTTAGGATCATGGAGCTGTGTTTTATCAAGATCAGTATCACAAGGTAGGGTTCCATACACAGGATCAGGGGGTAGGGTTTCATCAGAATCAGGGGGTTGGATTCCATCTGAATCATTGTCAGGATCAGGGGGTTGTGTTATGTGAGAATCATTATCAGAAGGCTGTGTTTCATCTTAATTATCATCTGATTCTGAGTGGTACAGGACAAATTCAGGTACATGGCTAAAATGTGTGGCCACAAGGGTATCCCAAGAGTCAACTGAATCAGTATCAAGGACAGGGTACTGGGGTGGGAAAACAGTACTGGTCTTTGGTTGTGACTCAATGTCATCAAGCCCGGTAAATAATGATGGATCAAAATTAGACTAAAACTGAGAGTCAAACTCGGATTCACTTAAGGGTTGGCAAGGGACAAACTTACCCTGACCATCCATAACCCTGTCACCATGATCCATTAGGGCAGTTCAAAAAGAAATTGTCAGCAAAATGTTAATAAACAGTGGCCAATATGGCATATCCAACACAACGGAAAACCCTAGATCTGAACCAAGAAAACAAAGAACATCATTATCAGTTTTTAACATACGTATGCATTCAATTTAAAACAACCACAACGAAGATCATTGAATAATATCACATATCCAACCTAATGAGAAACTAAGATCAGACCCCAGACCACAAATAACATGCATTTTAGTTCTAAAAAGAAGAACAAAAAATTATAGACCTCAGAAACAGGCCATAAAAATCATAATCAGAAACATGCAGTCAGTTTTCAACAACATAAACCGAAGAGCAATGGAAAATATCACAGTTACAACACCAGATATAACTTGGTTCGGAACCCATACCACAAAGAGCATGAATTTCAGTTAAAAATAACGAACACATGTTTATTTACCTCGAAAAATAACATGAAAGCCAAGAATCAGGCACATTCATTCAGTTATCAACAAGAAAAACCCAAGAACAATGGGAAATACCACAGATCCAACATGAGAAATACCTTAGATCTGAAGCCAGTACATAAACAACATCTATTTATGTTCAAGAAACCCTAAATCAACCAGCCAAACATAAACTGGCCCTTAAAACGATGTGGTTTCAGTTCAAAAAAGCGATGAAATCAATTTCATCTTCAAAACCCCAAACCAAATCAAGAAAACCCTAGATCCAAAACAACAAGCTGTGATAAAAGATCATTTAACCAAGTAAACCCACACAAAAAACACAGTTTTCAAAAAGAACGATGGTAGAAAAGAGGTTGAGCAGCTAGGGTTTTCAGATTTTAGAGAGAGAAGATGATGAGCTGTGAAGCTTCTGTGAGAAATGAGAGAAATGAAGAAGATAATGGAGTATTTGAGAGCGTAAATGGGAGCGTGGGAGAGCAATAATGGAGCATTTGGAGCATAAATGGACGCATGTGGAGTGGTGCAGGTGGTTGGCAGATTAAACCAATTAATCTCATGCCAACCACCAGTCTCTGGACACGTGTCCAGGGACTATACCAATTCCCAAATTAATCAGTCTTAATGGCTGTAAATTTTGCACTGTCCAGGGGCATTTTTGTCATTTCACTTGTGGTCAACTTTGCCAAAAATGGAAATTTCTTATTGTTTGCTATTTAATAAGGGACAGACCAAAATAGGAAGTATGCAGTTTATTCAAGGACGGAGGGAGTATTAACATCCTCTTTATGCTGCTTCACCACAATTCTCATCGGCCCACCAGTTGAGGCTGCATAACCGGGAGCCCCCGCTTCCAGATTGGGATTGCAATTGGGTCGTAACTCGATTGCAGCCGGGGAAGCAGGTGGAGCAACAGGGGCCATAGACTGAGATTGGGATTGATTTTGGGCTTTAGCTTTTGCCTCCTAAATCTCATCTGGCTAAAATCCTCGGCAGTGAAAAAGGTTATGGCAGAAACAAAGATGTTGAAACCCTAGGTTTGGTTCTCGGAGAGGTGGTGGGTGGCGAGGGATGGGCAGGAGGGAAAGGTGGTGGGTGGCGGGGATAGGCAAGAGGTCATCCGGGAGGTGGTACAGCCAGAGGCTGAGCGCACGCATCATAGTGAGGTTCCCAATAGTATTCTCTGGAAGAGCTCTAACGAGGAAGGAAGCATGCAGGTAGAGAACCACGACACAGTCGCTCTCATAATGCACACCGCCGCCAATGAACCGAATAATGAAATTTATTGACCGCCAATTGAATTCAGATTTTGGGGTGGCTGGCAGTGTGTCACGGGTCACCCACTAAGGGTGCTAACCGTGCGGTCTAGCCGTGTACCATCGTGTCACGACTATCACCTAATTTTCCATGTGCATCACACTCAGTTTGGTTGCTCATAGCACACCAAGCCTTTAAAGGAACGTGGTTGAGTATGCAGTGGAAATACACACACGAGTTTAGAATAAGAGCATAGCTTCACACACACAAGCCAACAATGCAATACAAAGCCCGACAACTGGGGAGCAAATGCTCATTTTCAATATATTGCAAAAAGGTAACTGGGTATGGGTAGCTCAGTGCTCCACACCCGGTTACCTTTTTTGGAATATATTGAAAATGAGTGCTTGATGCCCAGTTTCTGGGCTTTGTATTGCATTGTTGGTTTGTGTGTGTGAAGCCATGCTCATATTCTAAACTCATATGTGTATTCTACTGCATACTCGACCACGTCCCTCTAAAGGCTTGGTGTGCTGCGAGCAACCAAGCAGAGTGCAACGTATGTGGGAAAATAAGCGGTTGTCATGACACGGTGGTACACGGCTAGGCCGCACGGTAGCACCCTTAGTGGGTGACCCGTGACAGTTGGCATCCGAGCTTAAGCAGTCCTTGAGCGTATAGTGAAAGACCGTCACTATGTCTAAAAAGATGGATCTACTGGAGAATATTGAGAGGGTTCCCTTTGATGAGGCACGAGGGTCCGGGAGCCTGGCTGACCGAGTTGATCAGACAAAACTGGATGTTTCCATTATCAGTAGAGACATCGAAGTGGCCAACACGAAGGTTGCACGTCAGGATGAGGAGATCGCTGAGTTGAGGGAAGCTTTAGCATCTAACGAGTCGGACGTTGCTGAGTTGAGTGGCATCATCGAGAAGCTTGGCGGATACGTGTGTGTTCTCATGAAGGCTGTGGCCAACCCGTCCTAAGGTGGGGGCAATAGCGGTGGTGTCTGTGCGGTGCCTAAACGTAAAGTCCCTGAACCTAAGAAATATGGTGGGGCACGTGACGCGAGAGAACTTGATAACTTCTTGTACGAGTTGGATCAATACTTTAAGGAAACTGGAACGGATTTGAAAGCTGAGAAAGTCATTGTTACCACGATGTACCTAGAGGGGTCTGCTATGGTGTGGTGGCGATCCCAAGAAGCGGAGATAAAGGCAGGACACCTGGCCATCGACACATGGGATGAATTGAAGCTCAAGGTGAGGCAACAATTCATGCCCACCAATGTGAAGGAACATGCTTTGTTGAGACTAAGAACCTTGGTGCAGACCGGCAATATTATGGGGTACGTGTCGGCGTTCCAGACTTGTATGCTCGCCTTGCCTGACCATCCGAAGGAATACAAACTCCATGACTTCAGTCAGGGATTGAAGTCGTGGGCTAGACTCGAGATAAAGAGAGCTCATTGCACTGACTATAACTCAGTGGCGTTCGTCGAAAGTTTGGAGGACTGTAATAGCGGAGGATTGCAAAAGGTTGATAGGGAGGTGAACGGTTCTACTATTGCCAAGGTGGGTAATAGTGCAGGTGCAAGTTCTCCCAAGGTGGGGGGTAACTTTAGACCCAGTCCGAACAGCGGAGGTAGCTACAGGCCCAATTCGGGTGTTGGAAGAATGAGGGAAGCCTCAGTGTAAGTGCGGCGAGTTCAATTGGGTCCAAACCAAGGTGGAGTACTGAGCTACCCACATCCGGTTACCGTTTTGCAATATATTGAAAACAGTCGCTTGCTCGCCAGTGTCGGCCTTTATATTGCATTGTTGGCTTGTGTGTGTGAAATATGCTCATATTCTAAACCTGTGTTTGTATTTTCGCTGCATACTCGACCACGTCCCACTAAAGGCTTGGTGTGTTGCGAGCAACTAAGCTGAGTGTGACGTACGTGAAAAAATAGGCGGTAGTTGTGACACGGTAGTACACGGCTAGGCCGCACGGTTAGCACCCTTAGCGGGCGACCCGTGACATAATGGCAGGTCACCGGAGGATGATGTCGGCGGCCTGCTCTTGGCAGCGACGTTAGACTCTTTAGAGAAGAAGAAGATGCAGGGGCAGAAGGGAAAAGGAAGTGGGAAGGAGAAGGGTGGAGAAGGAGAAACGGAATTATAAAAGCGAAAAAAATTAAAAGAAAAAGAAAAGGGAGTCCGTCTCTTGAAAGACGTTATTTCCATAAGTCATGGAAAGACCAATGTTTAAAATGTAAATTAAATTAAATGAAAATAAAATTTTTGGGTTGCATTAATCGGGTAATAAACTTTATAACTACTACATGTTGCATAATAAATTTTTAATATTACAACTAAGACCTTTTATCTATTATTTTTCTAATTAAATTCTGTCTTTGCATAAGTCAATGGAAAGATAGTAATTCCCAAGACTTTGCCAAGAAAATGAAGAAAGTGGGGAAAAAAAAAAAAAGTAATTTTGTCCCTTAAAGTTAAGATTTTGATCTAGTTTAATGATTTGATATGATGGAATGATTACAATTCACTAGTTTTGCAAATTTATGGGCCAAAGTATTTAAAAATAATTTGATGGTCAAAAGTGGACGATGGTAAAAGTTCAAATCGCTGGTACATATTTTCACTTACGTGTCTTAGAGCGTAAGACCGACGGATGGCACACGTATTCAAGAACGGTGGTTAGTGATGACAGTGGTGTTGGCAACTCCATTTATTGCACTTCCTTCCCTTCTTTCCTCAAATGTCTGAACAAACAAACAGCCTCTACCCTTTTCACACAACCCCCATTGACACATCCAAATACAAAACCAATCCCATCTCCCAAATCAAGAAAGCAAACCATGGCTACCTCAACCCACGTTGCCGTTTTCGCATTCCCCTTCGGCTCACACGCCGCTCCCCTACTCAACCTCGTCAAAAAGCTCGCTTCCTCCGCGCCGGAGGGCGTCCGGTTCTCGTTCTTCAACACGAGCGAATCGAACCGATCAATCTTCTCCGGCGCGGCGGAGTTTCCCAACGTCAACGCCTACGACGTGTGGGACGGCGTCCCGGAAGGCCACGTGGTGTCGGGGTTCGGACAGCCGATCGGGATGTTCATCGGTGCCACTCCTGGTAACTTCGAGGCGGCGGTGAAGGCGGCGGAGGAGGATGCCGACGCAAAGGTTACGTGCTTGCTGACTGATGCCTTTCTTTGGTTCGCCGCCGACATGGCGGAGAAGATCGGGGTTCCTTGGGTGGCGTTTTGGACCGCCGGTTCTTGCGCTTTGTCGGCTCATTTGTATACAGATGATCTCCGAAGACGATATGCCTTATCGGGTAAACACTCTGCTAAATATGCTCAAATTAGTGTCCTAAACTCTAAAGTTAAATACCCTAGGTCCTCTGTTTTTTTCAATGAATGTTTGAAGTGATTTCGAACTTTCCAGAACTGTTTTAATTTTATCCTGAAAGGATATTGAGGTTTTATTGTTGAGTTTTGTTATATATATAAACAAACACACACGTTGCACTGAATCTTGTTTTCTTTATTCAGTTTTAATGACTCATAGAGTTATTTTGTGGCAAGAGTATTTTCATAACCATTTAGGCAGTATACTTTTTAAGTTTTCTGTATTTTACTTCAGTTCAACCAATCTTAATTTGATAAAAGTTCGCTCGATTTAGTTTAAGTATTATTATATTCAGTTTGCTTGGTTTTGGTTCAGATCAATATATTACATTGAATGAAGATAACATGATCTTACTTTATTTCACGTGCATAAATCATTCACGGTTGTAATTAAACCATGTTTTTCCTAACTTAACATATACAACCTCCATTTCGTTGGATGTGGTACCATGGACTTAGCTGTTTGAATTTAAGTAAATGAAATAAATGAATGAAATTGCATTTTGAAAGAAAAAAAAGTAGAATGAGTTGGTGGAAATGAAATAATCCTGCCATAAGAAGAGTGTGTCAAATCTACAAAAATAATCAAAAAAGGAAAGTGTGATATATCCAACGAAATATGTACTTCAATTTAATTCAATTGTTGTTACTATTAATTTGCATTGTGGCCATTTCATAACAGTTTAGTTCATTCAATTAGAAAAGAGCAGTCTTGAGTCTCGTGACAAACTTATGCTACTGAGTATTGTGAGAAATTATATTTTTTTACGGTTTGAATTTGAAATGTACTCTTGTTTTTTTACCAATCTCTATTAAAACGCCCTCTTATTAACATTGTGCTAGAATTGACAGTTTCTTTTGCCCAGAGAAAGCAGAGGTCACAAACATTCCTGGATTGGAAGGACTGAAAATCAGTAGCATGCCAAGAGAAGTTCTGCTGGAAACTGAGGAATCTCCCCTAGCTCTCATGCTCTACAAAATGGCACAGAATCTGCATAAGGCAACTGCAGTTGTTATAAACTCCTTCGAAGAAATCGATCCATCAATCACAGATGACCTCAAGCCAAAGTTCCCAAAGTTCCTCAACATCGGCCCTCTACCCTCTCCTGCATCCTCAAAAGCTTCGAATTCTTTGCCCATTAACAACGAAGAATTATGTCTCCAGTGGCTGGAGAAGCAGAAGCCCGGATCCGTCGTGTACATAAGCTTCGGTAGTGTGGTCACGCCACCCCCGGATGAACTGGTGGCCTTAGCAGAGGCATTGGAGGCCTCCAAGGTTCCATTTCTATGGTCATTGAGGGACCATGCTAGGAAGAATTTGCCTGAGGAATTTGTAGGTCAGGCAAGTGAGTATGGTAAATTTGTGTCATGGGCACCTCAAGTTGAGGTCCTTCAAAGTGGGAAAATAGGAGTTTTTGTGACACATTGTGGGTGGAACTCTATTTTGGAGAGCATTTCTTGTGGAGTGCCCTTGATTTGTAGGCCATTTTTTGGGGATCAAGGACTGAATAGTGTGATGGTGGAGGAGAAATGGAGGATTGGATTGAGGATTAGTGATGGGGTTTTTACCAAGAGTGGAACTATGGATGCCATTGATGTCATTTTGTCTAGTGAAAAGGGGAAGGAAATCAAAGGGAATGTTGAGGTGCTTAAATATAGGGTTATTGATGCTGTTAAAGCAGATGGAAGTTCAACAAAAAACTTTCAAGAATTGGTGGAGATTCTAACCAAGTCCTAATTAATTATGTTCAATATCTTCATGTATTGATCACATGTTTAGTATATGATCAGTCGATATAATAATTTGTATTTTTATAAAACTCCTTGGCAACGTGTGGGAGGCAAATCCTTAGGTCATGTACAATGGAAAAGACTGCCCTTGTGGTTTCTTTCAATTAAATATTCAATTTCTTTCTTTCACCTTATTAAACGTACTTCCTCCGTCCCGTTAATAGTGGCACCATAGGTTTAGATGCTTGAATTTAGGTGAAGGAAATGAGTGGATGAAATTGAATGTAGAAAGTAGAAAGTAGAAAGTAAAAAGTAGAATGAGTGGACGAAATTGAAGGAATCTTGCCAAAAATAAAAAGTGTGCCAATAAAAAAAAATAACCCAAAAAGGAAAATGTGTCACTAATAAAGAAACGGAGGGAGTAACCACAAAGAAACTACTCCATTTTTACCTTTACAATGGTATAAATCACTTTAAAACCCCTTCATGGACCCTATCCTACTTATTAATTTTACCTTTAATATTTAATTTAATAAATTTATCAATCAAAAATAAATTGATATGTGAAATTTAATAAGGCATTTTAAATTCTATACTTTAAATTTTTTAAAATGTAAATTCATTTTTCAAAATTTTAATTTTAATTTCATTTCATTTTTTTAAAAGACTAAATTATTTTTTTAGTCTCCTACAAAGTATCTTATACCATATTTTGGTCTCCGTTTACAAATCAACCCTTAGACAGTACCCCACAAATTCAAAACGATATGTTTTGGTCCCCAGGGGTGATTTTCAAATAAGAGTAAATGGTTTTTCAGTATATCCAGGGGTATAATAGTAATTTTACTAATTTAAAAATATTTTAAATAAAAATTTCTAATTTTAAATTTTAGTTTTTTCTTTAGTTCCTTTTCTTTAATTTTTCATTTTTTTCTCTTTAGTATTTCACTGCCTTCCGCCTCCACCGCTACCATCGTCAATGAAGAAAAAGAAAATTTTAAAATTCCGTTGGCGTCTTCTTCAATCAATCATACCATTGATTCCCCCGCCTTCTGTCACCGCTTCATTGGTGGATTCTTCCGCCTTTTGCCGCCGCTTCATTAGCGGATTCTTTCGCCTTCCGCCGCCGCCCTCCGCTGTCGCTTCATTAGCGGATTCTTCCACCTTCCACCACCGCCTTCCACCACCGCCTTCCACCTTCTGACTCGGTCGTCTGATTGATTGACACAGTCATAGGTGGCCTACAGTCACAGGTGGCCTACAGTCAAGGCCCATTACTTCCGCATCATCCATCACCTGTTACCTCCACATCGTCCATCACATCCGTCACCTGTTAAGCATCGACTGTACGCCACGTGTGACTGTACGCCTTCCGCCGCAAACGTATGATTAATTGAAGAAGAGAAGAGAAACATGGTATTGATGCGAAGACAGTACCCCACAAATCAACCCTTGCAATTGTATGATTGAAGAAGAAGACGAAAAAGAATTCGACATTGATGCGAAGAAGACGATGAAGACTTTTCTTTTTCTTTTTATTTTTTTAAACTCGGGGTATAATGGTCATTTTACATATTTTAACCAATTTTACCGTTGAATTTTCCTGAAAACCACCTTTGGGGACCAAACAAATCGTTATGAATTTGTGGGGTACTGTCTAAGGGTTGATTTGCAAATGGGGACCAAAACATGGTATAAGATACTTTTTAGGGGACTAAAAAAATAATGTAGTCTTTTTAAAATTTAAATTGAAAAAAATGCATGTTAAAAACGTAAAAACAAAAGGCTGAATTTTTTTTTAAAAAAAATAGAAATAGACAAAATTAGCTAAGAACGAAAATCTGGAAAAGAAAGAGGCTTGGGAGCGAGTCCATGCACATGGGAAAGCGAGCTGGAGCGGTTTTTTGGACTAGAGACCATGGGGTGATCTTTTTTTTTAGAGACCACAAAGAGAACCTTATTGTGGGGCTTTTGTGGTCTCTTTGGGGTTTCGTTGTGGTCTCTTTCTAGAAATAGACCACAAAGAAACCCCAATTGCATATGTCCTTACACTACTATAAACCAATCCCCACTCCCTTAGGAGCGGTACGTAGCAGCTATTATAGAAAATCGCTACTACGAATTTTGTAGCAAATATTATATTTTTTCTTTGCAACCATTAATTTTTTAAAAAAAACTAATACAATTATAATTATTAAAGAAGGTATTTATTGAATAACCGCTCAAAGAGTGAGTTTTTTGGTATTGGCAGAAAATTATAGCAGGTATTTACTATATAATCCCTACTATATTGTTTTTGGCGAGAAAGAAAAGCACATATTATTAGAAAATAGTAGCTTCGTTCTCTAGCATTAAATGCCGATGTGATAGATAACTACATTTAGTAGCGGTTTTTACAATAATATCTGCTACAAAACTCATATAATTTTGTTAAGAGAAAAGTATTTTTATAACCCTACCTAGTTGATATAAGTGCTAATATAACATTCTAGTGTTCGAAAATGTCAATACAACTCTAGATAGTCAGTGAAAGTGCCAATATAACCCTCTCCAATAACTTTTTGTATTTTTACCCTTCTGAAAAAAATTAAAATACTAAAAAAAATAGTAAATGACGTTATCACCCTTAGAGTCATTAATACTCCAATATTGCCAAACCACCATCGAACCGCTGCCAGACCACTGCTACACTGCCGCCGTATTAGGTAGGGTTATATTAGCACATTATGAAACTGGTATGATTAAATCAACACATTCCTAAAATTTATAGGGTTATATTAGCACATTCGTAAAAAGTGTAGGGTTATAGAATATAGGGGTTTTAATGATATCTTGTTGTGTTTAGTCCATGATTGGATAACTTTCGGTATTGTGTGTGGCTGTTATTTTGTTGTGTTCTTCGACCTAGATTTTTAATGTTGATAAGTTTTGAAATGTGGCTATGATATGTGATAATGGTGTTTAATATGAATGATGATGTCATGATGTCGAATTTTATGGTGTATAAGATATTATTATGATTTGATAATGGTGTATTTGATGATGTGATCGCCCGTTAAGGCCAGCCGAGTACCACACACTTAGCTTTTATAATATGTGCTGATATAACCCTATAAGTTTTAGGAATGTGCAGATATACCCTATAAGTCTTAGGAATGTGTTGATATAACCCTATCAGTTTTCATAATGTGCTTATATAACCCTACCTGTTACGGTAACGGTGCAGTAGTGGTCCAGTGACGGTCCGGCGGTGGTCCGGTGGTAGTCTGGCGGTGGTCCGGTGATGCTCCGCCAACCCGGTGTGGTCACGCTTCGGTACATTAGCAGCTATTATAGAAAATCGTTGCCGTAATCTTTTGTAGCAGCTATTAATTTAAAAACCGCTACAATTACAATTAGAGTGAGTCTCCTGACAGGAGGCCAGTCCATAAACTTATGGACATGCAACATATTTTTTACCTTATACAGTGCATTTGTCAAATTACATAAAAAATTTAGAATTTTTAAAATTTATTTTTATATCATATATTTTTATATTTTCACCTTCAAATACATATTACTTGTTTTAACTTATAAAGTAAAATATTTGAATTTTATAAAAATTACAACATTTAAAGTAAAAGCCCTTGTTGACTGTCCATAACCTTATGGAAATGTCATTTTTCCTGAGACGTTTTCTTACAATTATTATAGCAGCTATTGAATAACAACTCTAAGAGTGAGTTTTTTAATATTGGCTGAAAATCATAGCGGTTGTTTAATATATAATCGCTACTATATTCTTTTTGGCGGGAAAGAAAAGCACATATTATTATAAACGAGAAAAACTCCTATGAGACCGTCTCACTATAGCAAATGGTGAGATCAGAGACTAGACAACAATTAATAATAATGGAGGTGAAAAATGGGACCTGATTGCAAATATAGGAAATAGGGTTGAAGAAAATGGGTCTAAAACCGGCTAATAAGAGAATTTGGGTCAAAAATTCATATTACAACTCAGTGCCCCATTTTTTTAAAAAAATCCCCAAAATCAAGGAATTTAAATCATTGTCAAACTAAATCCAATCGAATCGCAGCTTCAAACTCAACAAATTTTCGATCAAACACAGCAAAGCACCGGATCGAAGCAATGACAAATGATATCGCCGGATCCGAATATGAAAATCTACAATTTTTTTACATTTACAATATGAATTTTGCGATGGAATGATGAATTTCGCAATGGGATGATTAACTAACACAGGTTTGAAAGCTTGGAAATTTCTAAATCTGAGAGTTGGTAAAACCTTCGGCTGCACATTTGCCACGTTGTTTAGCCATTCTGAATGGCTGATGTTTGTGAGTTGGTAATACTATCGTATAGCCACTGTTTTGCCATGTCGTTCAGCCAACGTGAACGGCGGTCCACATATTCTAGACCAAAAAATTTAAGCCAAATCAAGTTAATAAACTACCATGGAGTTCCGTAACAATTTTCTTTCATTGCAATGCTTCAAAGTTTATTTGAAAAAAAAATACGAGAGTGAAAAAAATTACAAAACAAAATATCGCTGAAAAATACATTTAAGCACAATTTTAAAAATGATAATAGTTAAAACCATGCAGATTCAGTGTATTGAGCGAATTTTGTGCAAACTCTAAGCTGATATTGTGCAATTTCAGCGCAGATTTAGAGTTATCCCTACGATGTACTCCCTTCGTTTCACTAAACACTTATTTTATTCAGATATTTTTTTTAAATGACATACTTTTCATTTTTTGTAATATTCCTACAATCTCATCCACTCATTCTACTTTTTACTTTTGACACTCAATTTCAACCTCTCATTTTTTTCACACTAATCCAAGAGCCTAAACCTAGTGTGTCACTCTTAGTGGAACAGAGGGAGTAATAGAAATGGTTTGGATGGTGCTGTCAATTGGGAATATGAAAGTTATATTAACCTAAATTCAATTTGTCTAAAAATAACATACTAATATTATAATATGTTACTGATTTTAATTCTTCACTATATATAATTAATCATAAGCTGTTAAAATATATTTCTTAAGATATAATTTAAACCATAAATATATACTGAAGAAAATATGAAGAAATACATGATCTGAAATAATAAAATATTCATAATTTTTTATATATTGATAGAGTACTTTTGATAGAAATATGTGTACATGTTATTTATTCATTTATCTATATATGACAAAATTTTGTTTTATATCGACTAACTGTTAAATGAGGACATTTTATAATCAGTAAGATTAATAAGGTCACTTGATATTTACTTTTATTTATTGATATGAAATACATATAATTATGATATCCTTTTAAAATAATTCTCAACATATAAATAATTACTTTTATAAATAATCTATAAAAATAATCAAATTTTATTGTATACAAAACGATGTCAAACCATCTCTTATAGTTTTCCTTATATGACTAAACTTTAAAATTTAAATAAAATTCTTTTTTTCAATTTAAATGTAAAACACAACATGTACTCCCTCCATTTCTTTATCAGTGGCACAATTGTCTTAATGAGATGTTTCTTTTTTAATGGCACACTTTCCATTTTTGGCAAGATTTCTTCATTTTCATCCACTCATTCTACTTTTTACAATCTACATTCAATTTCAACCACTTATTTTCTTCACCTAAATCCAAACACCTAAACATATGATGTCAATATTAGTAAAACAGAGGGAGTACATAAAACTTAATCCTAATATTTTAATGGGATAAGTGCCAATATAACCATATCTACTTGAGTAAGTACCAATATAACCCTATGATAATTTTTAGTGCAAATATAACCCTAACTAGTTAATGAAAGTGCCAATATAACCCTCGGACCCCATTTCTGGCATTAACCTCAAATTTCCGTCGTTGGCTCTAAGTAAATTGACCAAAATACCCTTTGGGCTAACTCTGAAATTAGGTGGATAATTTTACCATCATAGTTCGTCGGACCGTCGTCGGAACATGTAGGGTTATATCAGCACATTATGCAATCTTATTGGGTTATATCAGCATATTCCTAATGTTTGTAGGGTTATACCAGCACATTTCTAATGTTTGTAGGGTTATATCAGCACATCCTTAAAACTTATAGGATTATATTGGCACTTCCACTAACTAGATAGGGTTATATTGACACTTTCGAATATTGAAAGGTTATATTGGCACTTATGTCAACTAGGTAGGGTTACAAAAACACTTTTTTCTATTTTAATTAATAACATCGTGCAACGTGCGATGGTACTCTGCTAGTTATACAGCAATTTTATTAGTCTATTCGTCTCAACCAAATCTGCAAATTTTCAACTTTGGTATAGTCCAAGTAATCTACACACTTCTCATTTTATGAAAAAATCAATATGCCATATGACATATTTACCCTTAAAATTTTACACAATCTTTCTCTCATAAAAGTGCACTCTCAGTTAACTCACCCCTCACACAATCTTAAAATTCACACTGTATTCACACAATCTGCACACCATATCTTCACAATTTCACTATCTCAAAATTAAATAAAAACCCTTCAACACCCCCAAGCTTACCCAATTTCTATCAAAACCATTCACTCGACCACCTTCCCCCGATGAGCTTCTTCGACCACCCTTCTCACACAGCTTCCTTGACCACGCCAAAATCTCCTGGCGACGAACCCCAACTGAAGGGAATTTTAGAAATTTTTTAGCACCAAAATAACAAAAAATCAGTCATTTCTCCTTCTACCTAAAAAAGGCTGAGATGGGGGAGTATAATATTTAAGGTAGATTAAAGTTGTGTTATTCTACTAAATTAGGTGAATCGCGATGTTGATGTTTGCATTTTTTAAAATTTATTTTTATTTTAAATATTAATACACTAGTGTAGAAATGGAGTGTCAACGACGATTAAAGTGGTCGTAGGATGGCGTTTATAACACACCGTCCCTAGCACCGACATTGTTTAGCGTACCACAATGCACGCCAGGGTATGACCATCATGTTATGGTGAATATCACGGTGTTTTTTTGCATCGTAGTTCCCTTATTTTTAACGTCGTCCAATTTTACATAATCAAAAGTTCCATACTTTATGCTTCGATACAGAATCTTTTGTGGATTTTGGTATGTCGCTGGAATTGCTACACCAGTGCATCCGAAGCCAGAATTCAATTGGGTAGGAGGGTTACAGAGCTTAGAAGGGTAATCTGTTTGTTCTAATAGTTGCAAAATTAGAACTTAGGTCTACATAAACATGAAATGCCAATCCGAGATTAGTTACGATATCAGTTCTACTATAAGAAATTATAGTCATTTTCCCAATTTACAAATTAGAAGTCATCTTCAGCGACGTGGCTATTAGCACATGTTCGTCTCAAAACTAAAATTATTTCCATAACACCTTATGCATTACAACCAAACAAAATCAAGAACAATATCTATAGGAAGTACTAGTGATAAGAACTTATAAAAAAAACTCTCAGCATTGAATCCAGAACTAACTGTATAATATGATTATTTAAAATGAACAAAAGCAAATGGTATTGAAGTATATTGTAATGGGCATGGCAAGAAAGTCATCCTCCAGCCTATTGTGGAGAATTTATCATTCTCCCTAAACTTCGAAACAGGCTTGGAACCTTAGGTTTTCGAGCAGACCTAACATACAAAAAAACAAGGGAATTCTTAAAGTCGGAATTCCATGTCAATATCACTAGGTCAAGAAGAGATGGCCATTTTACATTTTCACAAATGAATCTATACCTCGCATTCCATTTCTTGTTCTCCTAATCTCGTTATGCCAAATGACAACTTAGTTTGAAGCTATCATGTATTCCATCATTGGTTTTTTTTCTTTGTAATTGCATCCTTGTATGGAATGATTCCTCCTACCAAAACCTGAGCAAATGCATTTCATTGTTTTAAAAATAGATCGAGCAGGAAGAATGGTCTAGGGTTTCCTGCGAAAACCTAAACTTATTTAGATAAGTTGTACTAATGAAATGCTATGGAAAAGTAGATCAGCGACATTTGAAACTCTATTAACATAGGTTGCTCCATTCAATTAACACTACACAGTGTATATTTTAAACTTACCAAAATGAACTACTTCTTCATATCTAAAACCTAAAGAGATGAGAAATTACCTTTGAAAATATTTTGAATGTCCCCCTTTCATAATGAATCCATGTAATCAAATTGGTGGTTCGATGTGGGGAAGGAAAACTATACTAGGGAAAGAACATTTTTTAGATAGATTGGGAGGGTCGGGTTTTTGGGACGCAACATGGGATTAAATATATCTGCAATTCTTGTCAGGAGGTTGGACAATGGTCATCCACCGTGCATTAACCACAGATTCAAAGTCCGTTAAATGTTCTGATATCATAGTTGCATTCGGTTAGTAGGGGATGTGTAAGTAATTACCCAATAAAAATGAACCTGTTGTAATTCTAATACTAGAACTGATCCCAACATAGTGTAATGATTTATAGGGCCATCTATTTTATTAATTATGGAATATTATCAGCCACTTTTTCCTTAAATTATACTTTTGATGGCTCAAATCATATCAGTTAGGATTTGACATAAAGTCTCGTTGAATTCCAAGTTCGGTGCTTATTTCGAGACCGGGGTTGGAAAAATGATTATATTTTGAAAAAATATTAGGCGATCAAGGTTACAATATCGGAAATGTGTTGGAGCCCCAAAAACTAGGGTTTTGAAAAACCAAACGAAATTAGAATTGAGTCTCTATAAATAACACAAGCAACGCACGTATTCAAATATTCTACACATTGTCCGCACATTCCACATTAATTCAGGTTTGAAATTGTGGTCGACTGCTTTGTAAATTTAATTTAAAAAATCAAACATCGTAGCGTTCTAAAACCGCAAAGGCCATCGGATTAGAACTTATTTCATGAACTTTCAATTTTGCCCAACCTTTCGGGTTGGAATCTGTGCATAATGGAATAATTAATTCATTTTTAAAGGAATTTGTGAGTGCTTTTGAATCGAATGATTCTTCGGACATGACCAAACAATTTAGAATATTATTCTTCCAACATCAAAACTCTCACCGAAATTTTGCACACTCAATCATATCATCATTTATACATCCAAATTTGATTATGTAAAGATCAATATGATTATAATCAAACTAACATTAACATATTTGTTTCCAAAATTCCTGCACTTTTACAATATTACAAACAGGATGCTACTTGTCAAGATTCAAATATTCACACAATTGAGCGATTTCTATTTCGCATTGACATGCAACACAATTAATTTCCTCATATTCATCATACCAACCAAATCATCTTATTGTGTGATTTTCAGTACAAAAGGTTGGATGACGATGAAACCTGAGCATTCCATTTAGAATTCAGACTGACCTCACAATTTTGAGCAAACGCTGTTGACATTCTGTGATTTTCATTGGATCGATTCCTGAATTCTTAAGAAGGATCAAACTAATTCATATTGATTGCATGTATTCACTTTTCAAAAGATTTGAAATATCACCAACGAGTAATAAGCTCCTAGATGCCATTAACTATGAGCTTGCTCAAGGAATTTAACACCATTGGCTGGATTCCCCCCCTAAGATATTGGATCCGAAAATGGATAAAAATAGAAGAATAAGTTATCAAAATGTATTCATGCACTAAATCTAACACGTGCAAACTCACCAATCTCCTCATGTACAATTCTGCCAAATTTCCTCATTCATTGCATGCATCAAAAAGTTTGCAAATTTATTGTTCACATCAGGCTATTTATTAAGCACAAAATCGTCCAACGATACTTGTTCATACATCAAGGTTTGGTTGGAATGATCGTTAAACCTATGAAAACTACATTATATAAAAACAACATAAGTGACTAACAATCGAACCTTTATTTCGCAAAAGAAAGGGAAACAAATGTTGGAATTAACACAAACAAAGACATACAATAATTTCACACTTCCGAGGTTATACTGAACTTACAGCAACTCGTCTGAGAATAGAAACAACAATCTGATCTGATAGATATTCGAATGATGTCTCTGTAACTTCTTTTCTTGGTGTAAATATTCAAATGAAGATGAGGGTGAATAGAGTTTGATGATTTGTTTGTGAAGTTGGGTTTAATATGATGGTTGAAAGGAATAATGTAATAATGAATGGTAGTTATGATTCAAAGGCAGTTGTCCAAATTCTACCGAGGAAAATGAAACACACCCATACTCATTGTTGAACACATGGTATAAATGTACATGTAACCCATTTTTTCAATTTTCAACACAAGACTTTCAACTTCCAGTTTTGCGGCCCGAGACTGACATAAGATC
Source organism: Rubia yunnanensis (assembly GCA_037428765.1). Classification (NCBI taxonomy): domain Eukaryota; kingdom Viridiplantae; phylum Streptophyta; class Magnoliopsida; order Gentianales; family Rubiaceae; genus Rubia; species Rubia yunnanensis. Next base: position 102,778,428 of record CM075065.1, read on the forward strand.
CAAATTCGTAAAACTTTTATAGAAAATCAGTTGAAATTGACCCCCTGTATTTGTATACACTAGATGGCGGTTTAATTTTAATCGATGTAAGTTATATACCATTATAATGTTAAATTTGTCTTTTTATCAACATTTCTTTAGTCAGGAGTTACTTACCTAGTTTGTTTTCCTATGTTCTTATTTGTATAGGTTGGATCATGTGATCATGGGCCATGTATTGTATCCCTCCTTCCTAGATTGTGACCTAGCATGGAGTGTTTGTGATGAGTGGTGTTTTTCAACTATTCCTTAGGGTCAGTTACTTTCGAGGGAGGTCTCGTATGCGCTTTGCGAACCGATCTGTTCCTGCGAGGTGATTATTCTAGTGCTAGACTTTGCTTGAGTTTGGTTAGATAAGTATGGTATATACCATAAGCCCCCCCAGCTATGATGTCATGGGTAGTGAAGTTGGAAAAAAAAGAGCTTAATCAAACTGGATGAAGTGAATCATTGAGGGAAGCTCGTTGAGCAAGCGTATTTTTACTAATTAGTTTGATAAAAAGTTGGGTGCAAAGATGAAAATGACTTTGTGGGTGATTATACGTAGAACAATGTAATTGTGAGTAAGTATTCCTTTAAATTTGGGTAGTGGTTACTAGTGGCCCAAAAAATCAAGGAAGAATTTTGAATTATAATTAAACGGAATGTCAAGTACTCATTACCAAGTTTTGAGCTTTTGATGGTTCTGAGTTTTGACCAACACTTACTGAGTATGCAACTAGGACTATAAGAAACTGAACCTATTATTTTACCATTTTTTACCTCAGTTTTTTGGTTAAGGGTTCGGTTCTTTTTTTTTTTTGTAGTAAATATTTTTTTACCACAATTTAAAAACTGAGGTAAAAGGTACACTTTTTACCTTGGTTTTTAAAAAAATTGAGGTAAAAAGTCTGACATGACCGACGTTGCACGCATGTCTAGCTTACAGACGTGGATTATTTTTGTGACCGACTTCACACGTCACTCTCGTAGACATAAATGACCGAAGTCGTACGCATTTCTTGCTTACCAACGTCGCTTTATTGTGACTGACTTCGCATGTGCCTCTCCCAAACATGAAATGACCGACGTCAAACGCATGTCTGGCTTACCGAGGTTGGTTGTTTTTGTGACCGGCGTCGCACGTCACTCTCGCAGACATGAATGATCGAGGCCGCACACATTTCTTGCTTACTGATGTCGTTCATTATTGTAACCGACATCACACGTACCTCTCGCAGACATGAAATGACCAACGTCGCACGCATGGCTGGCTTACCATCGTCTGTTTATGTGACCGATTTTGCATGTCACTCTTGGCAAACATGGTACTTATAAGTGTACATATATAATGTCATTTTTTAACGAAGCAAAAACATAATATTTAATTTTTTTATGCAACTCCATTTCTTTTTAATTTTAAAAGATTTTATAATTATACTTTTAACTATGAATTTATGTTTATATTTTCAAATGAAATAAATTAAACGTAGAGTTCAAGTAGCACATGATCAAGATTTTAATAATAAAATTTAATGTTAAACAAAACTAAAATATAAATTTTTTATGCTACTCCATTTCTTTTAAACTTTTAAAATATTTTTATAACTATACTTTTAACTATGACATTATGTTCAGATTTTTAAAGGCAAAATCTTGGGAAAGACGGTCTTTCCATAGGCTTATGGAAAGACGGGGTTTGATTAGAATAATAAAAGGTAAAAGGTCTTAGTTGCAAGATTAAAGTTTTAGTATGAAACATGTAGTAGTTATAAAATTTATAACCCGGTTCATGCAACCCAAAAATTTCATCTTAATTTCTTCTAATTTACACTTTAAACCTTGGTCTTTCCATAACTTATGGAAAGACCGTCTTTCAAGAGACGGACTCTTTTTAAATGAAATAAATTAAACTTAAATTTTGAGTAATATGTGATCGAAGTCAAATATCAATAAATAAAATTTATTTTTTCACCAAATATAATTTTATATACTACTTATTTATAATTATACAAAATAATTAGTATTTAACTCTAAGTTACTCTAGGACATGTACTAGCGCTTTCCAACATTTCACCAAAAAAATTTATTTTCTATTTCTATATTTAGGTAAAAAATAATAAAAATCATGCAGTTTGGAGCAATAGATAATGGGGTAACACATTTTTGGGTCATAGTGTAATTTTTCAAGACTGTGTATAAGTAATCAATGTTGACTTCTCAGGCCCTTCCGTTCAACCATACATGTCCAAATTGCAAAATCCCAACTGTATATTATTGAATTGCATTTTGATGTCACCAATTTCGTGATTCGACTACTCCAATTTTCTTGGAGGGACCTAAGTGTAAAAATTAAAAAATTTACTCATAATTCCAAATTGAAATCCGCTCGAACATGATGCTACATTATATCCCCCCAGTGGTTGTATTTACCAAATTCGTAACATAGTATTTACCAATAAACATGCACAAGAATATATTTGTAATCTTTTCCGATTTTCCTTTCTTACTTTTATATAACCAACTCTAGAATATGTACTAGCATTTTCCAACATTTGCATGAATAACAAAAATTATGTATTTTGGAGCAATGTATTATAGGGTAACACAATTTTGGGCCATAGTGTAATTTTTTATGATTGTGTAGAAGTAATTAATGTTGACTTTCGAGGCCCTTTCATTCACCCATACATGCCCAAATTGAAAAATTGCAAATGTATATTATTGAATTGCATTTTGGTGTTGCCAATTTTGTGATTCAACAACTTAAACTTTCTTAAAGGGACCTAAGTGCAAAAAGTAAAAACTTCACTCGCGACTTCAAATTGAAATCCGCTCGAACGTGATGCTACCTTATACACTCCAATTGTATTTTCCAAGTATGTAACATAATATTTATCAACAATCATGCATAAGAACGTATATGTAATCTTTTTTTTAGACTAAATTATTTTTTTGGTCCCCTACAAAGTATCTTATACCATCTTTTGGTCCCCATTTGCAAAACAACCCTTAGACGGTACCTAACAAATTCAAAAAATTTTGTTTGGTCCCCAAAGGTGGTTTTCAGGTAAGACTAAATGGTTTTTCATTATAGTCAGGGGTATAATAGTAATTTTACTAATTAAAAATACTAATTTTTAGATTTTCGACAACTTCATCCTGAGCCCTCGAGTCCTCAAGCCCTACTGCCTCGATCCCTCGAACCTCCTGCCTCGAGCCCTCGAACCCTCCTACCTCAAGCCCTCGAACCCTCCTGCCTCGAGCCCGAATGTGGGAATTTAGACAACTTCATCCTGAGCCCTCGAGCATGAGGAAACCAGTGGCGGAATGAGACGCGAAGAAGACGAAGGAGGAGAAGGAGGAAGAAGAAATCATCCGAGGAAGAAATCAATACCCAACAGCCAAGGTACTGATTCGTCGCTGACGAGCTTCGACGAGAAGGAGGAACAAGAAATCGTTCCAGATTCCAACAACAGCAAGCTCCGGCGAGCTCCAGATTCAAATGGTGGCGGCGACGAAGAAGACGAGAAGAAGATGAAGAGTTTCTATTTTTATTTTTTATTTTTTAAAACTCCGGGGTATAATGATTTTTTTACATATTTTGACCAATTTTACCATTGACTTTCTCTGAAAACCACATTTGGGGACCAAACAAATTATTTTGAATTTTTTGGATACCGTCTAATGGTTGTTTTGCAAATGGGGACCAAAAGATGGTATATGATACTTTGTAGGGGACTAAAACATAATTTAGTCTTTTTTTTATTTCTCTTTCTTACTTCTAAGTAATCAACTCTAGGTTACTCTAGAACATGGTACTAGTGTTTTCCAACATTTTACCCAAAAAATTATTTATTATTTATTTCTATATTTATGCAAGAATTTTAAAAATCGTGTGGTTTGGAGAGAAGGACAATGTCGTGACTAAATTTTATGCCATAGCATAATTTTCCATACATATGTTGGAGGCATTTACGTTCACCCATTGTAACACAAAATTTTGAACACGCAATCATCTCTTAATTCATTACATTTTGGTGCCTTCAATTTTGTGATTTACGGCTAGACAAATTTGCTTCATCATTTTTAAATAATAAATAAATATCCTTCAATATTCACACTAAAATCTTTATTTCTATTAAAAAACTAAGAACTAAGAAATCGGCCCAAAATATATAAGCCCTATGCCCAACACTACTAATCTAAACCCTAGTATATAAGTACAAGAAGTCTTCTCCTTCCCCTTTAACAAAACACAAACATCTCTCTCATTTAACTCCTAGCAGCATTCACCACCTACATTTACCACCATTGACTGCAGCCATCTCACCGTTGACCACCATCGTCTTCTCCGGCATTCTAAATCCATGTCTTCTACGCCATCACATGCATCTTTTCCATCGTCTCACGCATATTCTCCGGCCGGTCCAGTCTATGTCATCTCTTCTCCAGCGATGCCACCCGCCGCTCCAACACCACATTGCTGCTCTGATATCAGGCCAGGTCATTCCTCCATCGATCCTGATTCTTGCCCCACCAACGCCATCGCTCCAGTCGTGCCATCGAGCTCTGCTATGGAAGTCACTTCGTTGACCTCCGCCCAAGCTCAGACATCCGCCCGTCGTCAAGCTCTGACCTCCACCACGCCACTCCACCAAGCTATCACCATCGCTGAGCACAAATCTCAGATTAGGTGTTTTTTTAATTATTTTAGAATTTTAGGGTTTTTTGTTAATTATATAATTAAACATCAATATTGTGTAATCTGACTGGTTAATGAAATTTAATATTAAATTATACTAAATTCTGATATTAACTATCGAAAGCAGGATCAACATCGGCTATTCTTTTGGTAGATTTTTTAGATTTTCAAAATAATATGTGCGACGTCTCACTGATGTCAGTAGAGATTTTGGTAAGACAGACATTGGGTGCGACGTCGTGAGCACGGTTGGGCATAAACTTTTTACCACTTTTTTTTGTGCGACGTCGCACTACTGTTGGTAGTGGTTTTGGAAAGACCGACAGGGGTGCGATGTCGCACGAGACCGGGGTAAAAAGTATACTTTTTACTTCACCCACATTTACCTCGGTTTTTAGGGCTGAAAGCTGAGGTAAAAAATTCCTGAAAAACCGAGGTAATAGGTGTTGTCTCTTGTAGTGTAGGTTGTTCAAAATGCGGACTGATTATTGACCGTAAGTAGTATTATGTGAAGCATATGAGGCATATGGAAGCTTCCAGAGCAACGGGGTGTATTTGCATAAGTGGTGGAAATTAGAGGAGATCATTAAGGAAGAGGATAATAGTGGGAAGGCTTTGAAATCTGAATTACCTTATTGATGTTAGGATTGTGAGTGATCTTAGAACCCGACTGTAGGTGTCACAAGGATTTGTCAGTAGTGATTGGATTGTTTGGGACGTAACCCTGAATATGAATTTTCATAAAATGTGCTCCTAATGAGTTTTTATTATTAATTTTTTTTGGTTTTTGTGTAGTCGTGATATAATCGTTTTATTGTGGGGAGGGGTTTTATGTGTGCTCTATGTGGCTATTATGTGTTCGGTAAGATTGTAATGGGGTGGGGCTAGAGGATTTTTATGGGTTGTTAACGAGTTTGAACAGGAGGTGTATTTTGTATTTTGTGTGTCGTAGCGAGAAAGTGGGACAAATTTCAACTTGTGTTGCTAGACTAGTGATTTTTCAAGCATATGTGAAGCCGCGGGTAGCCACCGCCTTTTAGCTGTATGGTTTTGGGAATTCAGATATTGTGTGAATCTGCATATGATTTGCCCGCTTGTGTCGCCCGAGTAGGGAGATGTGACGATGTGTGCGGGTCGTGTTTGCAAAGCAAGAGCGAGGATGTGTTTCATTATCTCGCTGCTTATATTATGAATCAGGATGTGGGTTAGCTTTTGTGAATTATGTGGGCTTGGGCCTGGGTGGTTGGAGTTCCAATGGAGTTGTATGCCATGTAGGCATAGTCTTTCCTGATTCTTATTGTTGGAACATGTAGACTAGTAGGGTGTTCTGTATTCCCGGGCTGAATAAGTGCTTAGTCAGTTATCGAGAAACGGGGGATGCAATCTTTTAGGTATTTTTAATTAACACAGTTTATTTTTCATGGGCTAGTTTTTACCTATAAATGGTGGTGTGCCCTATTAATGCCAGATTTTTCTATCCTCTTGTTGATGGTCTCCTCCAGTCCAACTTGTGCTAGCACTTACAAAATAGATAGGCTAAGGTCAGGCAGGCAAGCATTGGGCCGTGCCTGCTCCAATGCTCCAGTCAGCCATGTTTGCCATGTAGGAGAATTCTTAGGAAATCTTACCTCGGTCTCATGATTATTCCCCTTGAAATATTCGTTTGTGGCTGATAGGATAGCTACCGTACTGGCCTACCCATCAGCGCACGTTATGCCCGTTGCTCTATTCTTAGACAAAAAACCTTTGGTGGGCCAGGATACTTCGAGTGCTAGGCCTCTGGCCCATACGTTATCAAGTCCTCCCAGTTCGAGACCTTGTTGGACAAATACTCAAGGTCATGGGCTACGCGGTTTGCTTGACAATCTTGATGGCAGGACGCAGCCGCGTCCCTGGGGGATGTGGCTTGGCTCTATGCCCTTTTTTGGAGGGAAAACCCTTTGTCTCCCAAGGTTCAAAAGTCTTCTATCCTTAAAACCTCACCTTGTCATGATTTGTATCTGCGGTTACGCTACCCGCATTAATGCCCGACACATATCCTTCATCCTGGTTGTTTCACATGCGTGGACCTTTAATTCCGCATCTTTCTAAGGCGGTTTCATTATGACGTTGCCTTTTCATCTCCCGAGGGTAGCCTTTCTAATTTTATTCCACTCTTTTTCTCCCCTTCCTATTGTTGCTTTCCCTCACTTTCTTTTCTCATTTTCTGATGATCGCTTCCTCTCCAAGTACCTTTCCCCTACTTTTCTCCTTTTCTCCTTTTCTTCATTCTCCTTCCTATTTTTGCTTAACATCGTGGTTTCTACGGTTGGACCTCCCAAGAGGGATTCTTACTGTGACACCACTGCCAATAATTTCTTCCTCGCCCATAGAATCCTTGAATCTGCATTCTACACCGACGGGGTTGAGTTCGTTGACATTAAGGATTATGTCTAGCAGCTCAAGGTTTCCCTGTGTCTACAATCTTCCAATCCACATTAGGCATTTTCAAACTAGGGCTTACAAATCTTCCCCCAAATTCTGTCTGGATCATTTATAAATTTGAGGTGCTATGTCACATCCTTGACATAGAGCCTTATGTTACCCTATTTTGTGCCTTCTATCACTCAGCCAGGATGCCCCCTGATTGGAATTTCTCAAAGTTTTGATAGGAAAGGGTTAAGCTCCTGGTCGGGCTTCCTAGTTGGGTTGACTGGAAACGTAGATTTGTTTTCGTAGATGATGAAATTGTGTTTGGCTTTGGTGAGAGGAAAGACTTTCTAGCAAGTACGGACCAGGCATTGGGCGCTCGTCCTAGCACGACAGTGATGGTTGCCATGCGGCATCTAATTTCTCCCCTCGAGAAAGTTAGCATGAAGGCAGATTGGATTATGTGGGATTCTTCCCTGGCGGCAGTTGGCATGCCCTTCCTGCCTGTCGAGCTTATTCCCTTGGGCAGCCCTGGCCCCTAACTACTCATAGGGTACAGGCTCACCGTCATCTATGTGCTTTTATTTTTTTTAGTGTTACTATCTTTTCTTTCTTCCTGTCGGTTGGTTGCACTTTGCCTTTTCTTAATTTAATCTTTTGCTCTCTCTCTTTTTCATACAGACATGTCGGTTGCCAGTTTCATCGGGCACCTGTCCATGCTTCTGCGGCATGCTGCCAGTAGTCATCTGATCATACCTACAGAGGACAAGGAGGGCATCTTGGACAACCCAGAGTGGACCATCGAGTTGTCTGACACTGAGGTCAGTGATGATAGACCCTTGGTGAAGATGCCCAATCGCGGCCGGGGACCTATTTCTACTGTTGCTGCTACTAGCGGGTTTTCTGCCGTGGCGGAGGAGGAGGTTCTTGAGACTCCAGCACCCCATCCTGTTTCCCAGCCTGATTCTCGAGTCCTCACTGCACAGTTGCTTCATTCTATTACTTTCTCCCCACCGTTCTCTTAAGCTTCTTCAGCTCAGAGCCGCGCAGACCCTGCTCTTATGCACAGTGCTGCTGCCCATGCTGAGTTCATCTCCGAGGTTGTTCCTGTCTGTCATTTTGACACTTTGCTCAGAGAGCGCTTTGAACATAGTGTGGTTGTCTACTTCTCCAGCCTCTAACATGTCCGTCTCCACAGCTTTGGAAGTAGCTCATTTCTTCTTTTTTACTGTGTTTTCTCTTTCGTCCTTTTTTCTTTCGCCTTATAAATTATGTGTTTCTTCCTCCATGCTTTCAGGTTCTTTGCTCTGCTAAAAAAGTACATATGGAGTTTGACAGTTTACACCATGAGGTCGGAGAGCTTCACCATGGGATCACACCTTTAATGTTGGCTAACGCTGACCTAAACAGGAAGGCGCAAAGGGTAGGCAAGTGAGAGCAATACTTGGAGCTGGAGAAAGGAGTCTCGAGCTCGTTGCAGGCCTCTTTGGCTAAGGCAGAATCAAATATTGTTGGGCTGAAAGATTTTTGTGACTGAGCCTTTACCCCAGGCTTCCTGAGTCTGTACTCCTGCATGGTGAGCAGGCAGAAGACCTCCGAGATGCTGGGTTAAGCTATGAATGATGAAATCAGGCTATATTATAAAATTGAAGATGAAGAGCAGTTGTGCGCTCATCTCGGCAGAGTCTTTGTTCCCTTTCTGGAGCACGGTTTTACCAGATACTTCTCCAGCCTATACCCCAACGTGACACTTGACGAGCTTGACCGTTGGGACCCATATGATGAGCAGTAGGAGCCTGGTGCTCTTTCTACCAGCGAGCCTCATCAGGCTTAAGCTTCTGGTGAGGAGGGGACCTAGGTTGCTGACAAGGATGATGATGTTGACGCCGCTAAGCCTTGATGTTTTTCTCATTTAAATTATGTTGTTTTGTATCTCCCAATATGGGGTTCAAACAGTATTTCTTTTGCTTACTTTGATAGTCTGGGGTGTGTTTTTCCCCCATTTAAACTTATGGATGTTGGGTGCCCTTCTCCCTCCTTTTGTTGCAAATTTGGCATACCTTTGCATTTGTTTGCTTCTATTTGCTTTGTATGCTTATTTATTGTAAATTTGTGTCTTAATCGTAAGGTATCCGCTTTGAATTTGCCTTTCAGTGCCTTTTTCCTTTTGCCGGACCTTCCTTTTAATGGTTGTTGAAGTTTCTCTCCAGACGATTTTATTTGTGCTCAAAACTGACCTTAGTTCATGCTTGAAGCTTGACGATTCAATCATGTGATTCGTTGTTGGGACTCGGGTTACATTTTTAGTCCATTCAGTTCGTCACTCTCCAACGACTCTCTTTCTTATCAGTTAGGGCCTGGTCCGCACTCCATTAGATGTTGGGGTCGGGGTTGTGACTTTGGCCTTAGTCTGGCTTATTATTTCCGGGCCATGGTTGTGGCCAGAGTTTCTTTTTGTTGCCTGTATGGATATGACCTTCAATCTACTGGTTGTTAGAGCTATGATTGTAATTTTGGCTTAGGTCAGGCTTATGATTCTCTGGCTATAGGTGTGGTTGGGGTTCGTTTTCTTTGCCCGCTTGACCTTGGCCTGCACTCTGTTGACTGTTGGTGCCAGGATTTGCAATTTTGGCCCGGTTAGGCTTATAATTCCCTAGCTATAGTTGTGGTCGGGGTTCATTTTCTTTGTTGTTTGACCTCAGCCTACAATCTACTGACTTTTGGAGCCAGGATTTACAATTTTGGCTTGGAAAAGGCCTGTCAATCTCCGGCTATAGTTGTGGTCTGGGCTCTTTTTCCCTTTGCCCGCTCTACTGGCTGTAGGAGAACGCGGTTACGGTTTCGACCTATGATATGTCTATTAATAGATTCTTTCGACCATTTTTCACCTGCATTTCAAGTTCACAAAACAGTAAAAAGACCAGGAAGCAAATCGGGATCCCTTGGAATCATGCCCCTTAGGGGCTTACAAAAGACTTGATCCTTTCAAGAATCCCATCTCACATGTCTGCAGGTTCCGAATACATTTTCATACTTATAATATTTTACGCATAGTACCTATCCAGGTGAGAAATATTCCACGTGCAAGGTATTGGCCTTCCGTCCAGCGTCTCCAGCCTGTAGGCTCCTTTTCCTAACACTTTGATCACCTTGTATGGCCCTTCCCATTCTGCATCTAGTTTCTTCTTCCATAGGGCCCTGCTGGCCTCGTTTATTCTCAACATGAGGTCTCCCACTTTCAGGGACCTGGGTTGAACTTTGTTGTTATAGTGTTGTTATATCCATGCGGTTTCTTTCAAGGCTGCCTTCTCTCTGAGTTCATCCAGCCCCTCCATGTTTTCTCTAGCTAATTTTCCTGTCGTTTTCATCCTGACTCATTGGTTTAATTACTCTCCTGCTAGGCATAAGAATTTCTATGGGAATAATAGCCTCTGATCCAAAGCATAGGCCATAAGGGGATTCCCCTATGGCCGTCCTAGACGTGGTCATGTATGCCCACATCACACTCACCAGCTCCTCCTCCCATTCTCCCTTTGCCTGCCCTAGCCTCCTTTTTAAGCCTTGGATGATGGTCTTGTTCATCACCTCTATCTGCCCAATTGCTTGTGGATGGACCATAGAAGTGAACTGCTGCCTGATGTTAAGGCCAGCACACCAGGATCTAAAATGTTCATGGGAGAACTGCTTCCCGTTTTGGCTCACTATCACTTGTGGGATGTTAAATCTGCACACTATGCTCCCCTAGACGAAGTTTTTAATTTTCTTCCCTGTTATGCTTACTACGGCCTCCGTTTCCACCAACTTAGTGAAGTAGTCGCAACTACCAAAAATTTCTTCCTCCCTGCTGCCTTAGGGAATGACCCTGCAATATCGATCCCCCACTTGGCGAAGGGTCATGGTGACCTTATGCTGGTCATCCATTCCAAAGGAAGACTCTGCACCCTGTGACATTCTTTTACCATTTTCTCTTCATATGCTCTCATCGTGGGCTAGTAGTAACCTGCCTACAAACTCCTCATCGCGACCATCCTGGGACCTCATGTATCTCTTTAATAACTGTGTCTGCCAGCTCAGGCTCTGCATATCTGAGCCATTTCTCTGTGTAGCCCTCTTGTACATCAGCCTGCTTCTTAGGGAGTACATGAGTGCTTTCCTTTTGCTTGTTCTTTCTTCTTTCTCATCCGCCAACAGTCTTTCATGTTCCAGGTATTTTCGGATGCACATTATCCAGTTAATTGCCGCATCCTATATCACTGCTACATGATGCCCATCCGTTGACCTGCTTTCCTGCTCTTCCACTAGCACAGACTTTGTTAAGAGCGCGTGTTTGAGGATGCCATATTACTGAGCACGTACCTCAGGACTCTGGTGATATCAAACTCCCCAAACTCAAATGTCAGGTTCCTAACCTTGTTCCTGTATTTCATCATTGTTGGCTCTTTGGCAACGCACTGCCTTGTATTGGTTACCCGCCAACATTAAATCTCTGTGGGCCTATAGTTTCTTTGCCCCCAACTTCCCGGCTATCTCCATACCTACTATCAGTGCTTCATACTCTGCCTCATTATTGGATGTGGGAAACTTGAAGTGCAGGCGTAGGTTGCTTCCACACCTTTTGGGTCCGAGATTACCAGGCTAGCGCTAGCTTCTTCTGAGGCTTTGTCTACGTACAACTTCCAAACGTGCGGCCCTGCCAGCCCGTTTGCCTCGGTGGCCTGGGCTGGGCTCCGTGCTTCCTCCACTGCTTTCAGCTTCTTCTCTTTGGGCATTTCTTCGAGAAAGTCTGCCATGACCTGCACCTTTATTTCTTTTCTCGGGGTATGTTCAATGGCATGCTCTCACAGCTCCACTGCCCACTTTACCAATCTTCTCGATGCTTCTAGCCTGATCAGTATTGCTTTCAGTGGATGGTTGGTTAGTATTATCCCAGGGTGTGCCTGGACGTATTGCCTTAGCCTCCTTGTCGAATGGACCAGAGCCGGGACAAGCTTCCCCTGACCTGAGTATCCCCATTTCAGACACTGTAGGGCCCCACTCATGAAATACACCGGTTGTTGTATTTTATTTTCCTCCCTGACTAGCGCACTGTTGATTGCCTCTGCGCTTTTTGCTACATACAAATATAGGATCCCCTCTTTCTTTGGGCTGGTCAGAATTGGTAGATCCTTTAGGTAGGTTTTTAGTTCATCGAACACTTTATTTTCAAGTTCTTCCCACTATATTTCCCCCTTCTTGTCCACACACCCTTTAGAGTTTTGAAGAAAGGGAGTGCTCTTTCAACTACTCGGGAGATGAAACTGTTCATGGCTGCCAGTTTCCCATTCAGGTTCTAGACCTCCTTCATTGCGCATGGCGCCTTCGTTTCCAAAATTGCCTTTATTTTCTTGGGGTTTGCTTTCAATCCTTAATTTGACACCATGTGCCCTAGGAATGTCCCACTCCAACCCTAAACTATCACTTAGTCGGGTTGAGCTTCATCCCTGTCTCCTTGAATTGAACCAGGATCTCTCTAACATCCTCCATGAAGGTCTCATACGAGCAGCTCTTTATGACCATGTTGTCCACATATACTTCCAGATTCCTTCCAATCTATTTCACATGTCCACCACTCTTTGGCACATAGCTCCTGTGTTTCTCAAGCCGAACAACATCATTTGGTAGCTAAAGGCTCCCTTTTCAATTATAAAGGTGGTTTTTTTGACATCACTCTCTAGCATGGGGATTTGATGATACCCCTTATATGCATCAAGGAAAATTTAACTAGATGGTTGGTAAGAGCATCTACCTTTTGGTCAATTACCGATAGTGGGTAGCAATCCTTGGGGAAGGCTTTGTCCAAGTTCGTGTAGTCTAAGCACATACTCCAGTTGCCGTCCATCTTCTTCACCAGCATCGGGTTAGCCAACCAAGCTGGGTAGGGGACTTCTTGCAGGATCCCTGTCGAAACTAGTTGGCTTACCTCCTTGTTTACCTCTTCACTTCTTTCCTTACACAACATCCTTCTCTTTTGCTTGAAAGGCTTGTGGATCAGATCAACCCTTAGCTCATGGAAGAAAATTTCCTTGGGGACTCTGTCATATCCTCCGGTTTTTAGGCAAAAGCCTCCCACTGTCCCTCAACACCTTTACCATTATATCATTCACCTTAGGGGGGAGCGATTTTCCCACCTGTACTGACTGGCCTCTGCTCAACTGTACTGCTACCACCTCTACTTCTAGCTTTGATGGGTCGCTCCTGCCTGTACCATTGATCATTCTAACAGTTTGGACTCGCCGACCTGTCTCTTTTGACTGTCACTTTCATCTTCTTGCTTGTGTTTTCTGAGAGCAACTCTGTGACACTCTCTAGCCTTCTGCTGATCTCCCCTGACCGCAACTATTCTTCCCCTGGTTGGGAATTTCAGGAGTGATTGCAGGGTTAACACTATTCCTTTCAGCAATGTCAATGCCGACCTGCCCAGTATCAGGTTATACAGGTTCTTTTACACAATTATGAACTCTATGTCCACGATTTTGCTCTTATCCCTTTCCCCCACCTTCACCGGGAGTAGTATTGTTCCTGCAGGCCATACTTATCTGTTTGCAAAGTCTACCCTCAGGGTTTCCGTCGGCTCCAATTTCCTCCTCGTATTCTCATTTAGCTTCTCGAAGCAGTGCCAGTACATAATTTTTGCTGAGCTTCCATTGTCTACATATGCCCAGTGAATCCCCTTGTCTATCACTCTCACCAACCACTGCGTTGCTACCTGCCGGCCTGTCGGGCACCGGATCGTTGGCATCAAAAGTTATTGTTTTGTTCGTGTTCAACTTCATGTCTGACGGCATTGGCTGCGGTGTTTTCCTGCATCGTGCTTTTCGCTGGGATTCTGTCCTTCCTCCAGCACGTCCGCCTATGATGGTGTATATGTTTGTTACCTTCGGCGTATTGCTGTCATCAGCAGGTGAATTTTCCCTGTGCCTTTTTCTTCTTTCTTCTCCTGTCTCAGCTCAGGCGACCTTTTTTATTTTATCCCTCCTTCGCTCCCCATCCGGGCTCCTTGCTTTTCCATGGCCCTCTTACTGCCTATGGGAGTTCCTGTGTTTGTTCTTGTTTTGGTAAGTGGCCTTGTTATGAGCCCTTGCATGTTTTTCCAAGTGTGCCAGCTTGCCACTTTTCACGTAGTCCTCCATGTTGTGCTTCAGATAGATATATTCATTTGTGTCGTGGCCATAGTCATCATGATAATTGCATAACTGGGACTTATTTCTCTTATTGGGGTATTTCCTCATCCTTGGCAGCACATCCAGTATACCCTTCCATGCGTACATGGAAAAGATTTCCTTGGGCATTTTTAAGAGCGATGTGAAAACCCTCTCCGACTTGTTGAACCTGCTAGGCATCTGCTGGGTGCTCACTTGAGCGCGCTCAGCCTTTCTCGTCTTTTCATCTCTGTCTGCATCAGCCCTCAAATTGCCGTGGTCACCCTGTGTTTCCTTTCTTCTCGTGTCAGCCATATTTGCTCTGTTAAAGTTCCTGACTCTTTTCATCAGCTCGCCAATTATCTATGGTGGGTTAAGGTGCAGTCCCTTAGCAACAGCTCATGCCTTAAGCCATTTATGAACGTGTCAATGAGGAACTGGCTATTCCTTTCCTCGAAGTTATTAGCCTCGTCATTGAAACACTTTGAGTACGCCGACAGTGTCTTCGCTGATTTTCGCATGATGGCCAGCAGCTCAGAACGTGTGTTTTGAAATTTCTTTCTCTGCATGAAGCACTCCAAGAACTTCTACTCCAACTGGTTGAATTTGTCAATAGTCTCATCTTCTAGGTTCTTGAACCACACCCCGGCTGCTGCTATTTGAGTGGTTGCAAGCAATTTGCACCAGATGGCCTGCGGTATCGCAAAGGTAGCCATGTTGGTCAGAATGTGTCCAAGTGGTCCTCTGAGTCTGCCTCACCATTATATTGTCCCAAGTTTGCCAGTATCTTTAACTTTGGGTCTGATTTTAACATCTTGATCCTTCCGGTGAAAGGTGAGCCCTTGCTTTCTTTCCTCAATTCCTTCTTCATTCCCCTAAGTGGTGGCTTGTCCTTGGCGTGCTCCTTCACCGTCGGCGGTGACACATAGCCTGCCCGTCATTCCCGATCTGCAACTGTCTCTTCCCCTCTAGACGTGTCCTCCTTCCGGAAGTGGTTCTACTTTGGGCTATCTCCGAGCCTTTTCCTTTTTGGTTATTGCCCTCCTGCTCCGGGAACAACTCGGTTGGCTGTAAGCCCAAACTCTTTTGTCTTGTATTACCATTTTATCGGTCCTCCATCTATTTCAACCTCCTTATCACCTCATTTTGAGATGCCATGCATGCTTGAAGTATCTCTGAGTTGTTTGTGATATCCATCGACACACAGAGCTGGTGATTTTCTCTCATTTGCGTTATCGTCGGTGTAGAGTCTTCCTCAAGGTGCACCACATCCTCTAAAGCTACCTAATTAAACAGGTTTCCCACCAGTTGTGCCTTCATGTTGTTCAAGCTGCGTGGATGTTAAGAAGATTATGTGATCCCCACAGACGCATCCAATGTTAATGCCAGATTTTGCTATCCTCCTGTTGATAGTCTTCTCCAGTCTAGCTTATGCTAGCACCTACAAAACAAACAGGCTAAGGTCAGGAAGGTAGGCATTAGGTCGTGCTTGCTCCGACATTCCGGTCATCCATGTTTGTCGTGTGGGAGAATTATTAGGTCAGTAGTGTTTAGATTATAAATCTTACCTCGGTTGCATGATTATTTCCCTTGAAATATGCGTTTGGTGGGTGATCGAACAACTACCATACTGACCTGCCCATCAGCGCACATTATGTCTGTTGCTTATTCTTGGACCAAAAACCTTTGGTTGGGTCGGGATACTTCGGGTGCTAGGCCTCTGGCCAATACGTTATCATGGCCAACCTATTTTTCAATTGTAGTTTGTGTGTTTTGGAATTATTCCTGAAAGTGTGTTCTGTGTGTTCTGTGTTGTTTAAATTCCTATGGGGTTGATGGTTTGGGATATTTGGAATGCCTTGGGATTAGGCTGGGGATCTCACCAATTATGTGATAATCCGACTGACATTGATGTGTTGGGAGGATTACTTCGGCTATTGGAGATGCAAGTTTGGGTTATATCTCTTCTAGGATGTTTTACACATATTCATGCTTGCTGTAAGTGTGTGTGTATTTTATTATTATTTTTCATAGTCATTATCCAATGTGTGAAATAATTTATGTGCGCGATCAGCGGGTAGGATTAGCAAGTGCGTGGTCAAGATGGAGGATGATGAAGAATCTCCATCTGTTGGGCCTGTACGTATAGGAGCTGGAGAGAACCAATGCTAGAGGAAGTCTAGACTCGTGGTGGCTAAGCTCTAGGGGAAAGGTAGGCTACAGTTGAAGGAATTGTGAAGTAGGAATGAACCAGATTCACGGGTTTGTTCAATTGTGAATAAGATGGGGCGAGTATTTTAGCGAGATGATCACTTGCCTTGCTAATATACTTGCTTGCTAGGAAGATGGTGCCTAGTGATGAGGGACACTTTGGGAAATAGAGAAGGTGCAGTGGGAGAATTGGATAGTCATTCTCTAGCATTTCTCCTTAATTAGGGCCTTATTGGCTTGATTAACTTGCCACTAGGGACTTAGTTAACTGTTTACTTAGTATTTGTATGGATTTAATATTATTGTATTTGCGTTGCTAACATTCCTTTGTAGTTCGCACTTAACTTAGGTAGTTGATATGGGCATTGACACTGTCAGATATCCCTCTGTCAATGTAAATGTTTATGCTTTGGCGGGCTAGTTTTGTGGCTAAGTGATCCTTATGACTACGTATTTTAAATGGGGAGGGGGCCAGGTATTATCATAACGCTTTAAGTTATGCATCAGTTTATACAAATGCGAGATGATTGTTATGCAGGCGCTAGCGTACCTTTATCAGGAGCTGTGGAGAGTGCATATAAGTGTGGTTGTATTGTTGTTATGACCTTACTTGGACTATTGCACTACTTTCCTGCTTGTTAGCTTAGTTGGGTGGGTGTAGTACTTGCACGTTTTCCGGTTAGGTGTTTACTCCGGGTTGGGATCTTGCCTTTCCCAGTGATTGTAAAGACTCATAAAGAAAAAGTTGTCCCCACAAATGACACCACTTATGTGGGAGATCAATCTGAATAAGAATAGTTCCCAGAATCAGCAGGGAGAACCCAAATCTTCTAGTACCTGCAAGAAAGTCTCGGGGGAGAAAGCTCTGATGCCCAAGTTAGGATTGTCCTTTTATCAGTATTTCTTTAGTCATAAGTTACTTACCTGGTTTGTTGTCCTTTGTCCTTATTTATATGGGTTGGATCGTGTGATTGTTGGCCATGTATTGTGCCCCCCTTCCTAGATCATGGCCTAGCAGGGAGTGTTTGTGATAAGTGGTGTTTTTCAACTGTTCCCCAAGGTCGGTTACTTTCGAGCAAGAGGTCGTACGTGCCTGACAAACCGATCTGTTCCTGTGAGGTGATTATTCTAGTGCTAGACTTCGTTTGAGTTGGGCTGGGTAAGTATGGTATATACCAAGAACCTTCCGAAACCATATCTATGAAGTCAGCTTCCAATCGCATAAATCTTGGGGGACCATCTGCCCAAACCTGAAACTCCTAGCGTGGCCACCACGTGACTGTCGTGCCTGCAACCAACAATGGTGGAGAGGCTAGAAAGTAGCGGAGCATAGCACACCAACCAAAATCTTATTTTGGTTTAGGGTGGTGGGTGTTTAAGTTGAGTTAGAGGACAGAGAGAGGGAAAGTCTACCTAAACAAGCTACATTGGAGATGATGGAGGCTGTTGGATCTGGTGGCGGCAACGGCATCCCCTAAGGTTTCAAAAGGGGGGTGGTGGAGGGAGGCATCTAGGCGAGAGAGATTCTAGTAAGAGAAATAAAATACAAAGTACGTATGAAATGAACTAACATCAAGCAAATTGAGTTAAGTTGAGTTGAACTGTATATTAATAATAATATAACGATAATAAATTAAACTTCATCAATCTAACTTAACTAGATTGAGTTAAATTAAAATAGGCAAAGTCTTGGGAAAGATGGTTTTTCCATAGGCTTATGGAAAGACGGGGTTTGATTAGAATATTAAAAGGTAAAAGGTCTTAGTTGCAATATTAAAATTTTAGTATGCAACATGTATAAGTTATAAAATTTATAACCCGGTTCATACAACCCAAAAATTTTATCTTAATTTCTTCTAATTTACACTTTAAACCTTGGTCTTTCCATAACTTATGGAACGACCGTCTTTCAAGAGACGGACTCATTAAAATATGATAAATTGAAAATAAGTTTTAAATTTAAAAAATAAGGTTAATTAGCTTACTACTTTTCTTCTTATGCAGAGATAAGCTAATAATTAAATATTTTGTTATACAGCAATGAAACACACATCAAATTAGGTTGGAGAGAGAAAACGTAGCAAGAATCATCATTTTAATAATTATAGTAATCGTTTAATGACTATTTTGGCATTTACTTCTAAATTGTAAACCATTTCTTTTATTAAATTGCATTGTTATTTAATAAATGTACCACTTACTTGTTTTTGGAATATTTTAAAGTCCATTACAGATTGTTATTTAGAAATATGATACCAAAATGAGAATGACAGATTCTTGAGAACAATCGTCTTTCCATAAATTTATGGAAAGATGGAGTTTAATTAGAATGATAAAAGGTAAAAGATCTTAGTTGCAATATTAAAAGTTTACTATACAGCGTGTAGTAGTTATAAAGTTTATAACTGATTCATGTAGTCCGAAAATTTTATATTCATTTCTTCTAATTTGCACTTTAAATCTTGGTCTTTCCATTGCTTATGGAAATACCATCTTTCAAGGAATGGACTCAATGAGAATTACTCTTATTTAAAATTATATGGAAAATAATAAGTTGGTATTTTAAAAGGCAGATATAGGTTTTTTTGATAAATAAAGGTTTGGTTAAAAAATATTATTTAAAAAGAATTTAATATTTATAAATATTGACATTTGCATGTGTGCTCTTTGAAATACTTCAACGATACTTAGGTAACGTTTTTAATAAATTCTATTTTAATACTTCTAAAAATATTACTCCATTTGTCCCAGCTGAATTTGCACACATATCATTATTATGTTGTTCAAGAAACCTATTTGACCATTAATATGTTGTTCAAGAAACCTATTTGACCATTAATATGTTGTTCAAGAAACCTATTTGACCATTAATATGTTTACATACATATAATAACGGAAAATAAAAAGTTGGTAGTTATGACAAATTGAACAATATCATATACGATAATATTGTTGTTTATGTAGTTATTCAATTATGTGGTCAAATGTTGATAGAGAATAGTGTCAAAAAAGTAAAAGTGCAAATTCAGCTGGGACTGAGGGAATACACTTTCTAACGATATAAATATTTTGAAGACGATCTCACTCAATTTTACAGGGAAACATGGTCTTAATATAATTATATAAAGTTAAGAAAATGGTACTTCCTTTGTCCCACATTTACAGCATAATCATTGCACACCATTCTAAAAACTACTTGTTACGACAAATTTAACAGTATCATATACGATAATATTATGTCTTATATATCAATTCAAATACGCGGTCAAAATTTGATAGAGAATAGTGTCATAAAGTGAGTGGGTAATTTAAGTTGGGACAGAGGAAATATGAGATACTTTCACTAATTTTTAGAACTTTACTTAATCAGATGTCTCACTATAACTTATATACTCCCTCCGTTTCACTAGTAATGACATCATAAGTTTGAGTGTTTGAATTTAAGTGAAGGAAATAAGTAAATAAATTAAATATAAAATGTTTGGATGAAATTTTAAAAAAATTATCAAAAATAAAAAAGTGTACAAATATAAAATAAACAAGCCACTAATAGAGAAGCAGATGAACAAATCCCACCTATTAAAAAAAGGTAATACTATGAATAATTCAACTCTTTTCTTAATGTGTTCGCGCCCCCTAAATATTATTTTTTGATCCACCACTCATGTAATCAGCCTTTTTAAGATTATCCATTTAAAACCCACGATCAATTACATTTGCATGAAGCCATTAACTGTAAAAGTGGATGTCCCATTTTCATGAATCCCTCCGTATTCCATATCACGATCATGTTCCATGCAATTATTTATTTCTGTTAATTAAGCACAACTTATATGTCTATTGGAAAGTTAAGTGGTGTTCATTGAATATTTTAATTAGCAGTTTGTGAACTTATTTGGAAACGAAAAACTTTCTATGTTGGAACATGCGGATGAGCTGTAAATACGCCAAGCAAATCTTACAAGAAAATGACAGAATATTATGACATTTGTGATTTATGAAAATCTGAATATTCTGCTATATGATAGGCATAGTTGGTTTATGGAAAATCCCTATAAATATGGCATTGAGTTTGTCGAATATATGTGAGATATTGTGATAAGGAAAATCCATTTATTTATGAGATTTGGATATGCTTCAAGAAGCAGATAAGGAATAGGAATATTATGGAGATAATCATGGAGAGTTCCGATCTGCTCATGGCTTTAAAAGGGGACACCCCAACTGCATTCAATACAAGAATTAAACAGAGAAAATCTGCACACAGATTTTCATTCTTTCGAGAAAATTGCAAAGAGCCAGAATTCTATGTTCCAACATCGTGACATGTTGTTCAAAATTCATAATCATATGCCTTAATTCCTCGGGAGGAGGAGATCCAGCGTCGATGAGTTTCGAGGTCAGAGGGAGTCTGATCAAGGTGGATCGGTAGCTAGGGGAGCTAGCAGAATTCACACATTTGATTAGTAAAGATAAGTATTGTATGGTGTACTTTGTACTGTATCTTTCTGATTAGTGGATTCGTTCTGAACTAGGTCAGGTCCCGCAGATGTAGGTGGATTTCACCAAACTGCGTAACCAAATGTTGTGTCTTTAATGCTTTACTTTATTGCATACTTGGTTAGATAGGTTATGTTGGAATATACTAGTAATAATTAAGAAAATTCGGTAAAACTAAATTTCATTTAGTATCAGAGCTTGATCACTTATTTTTTCCCTTGGTTGTGGCAAGGAAAGTGTGATTCGGTTTTACCATGACAACCAAAGAAGAAGCTTCAGTGTCTCGGCCACCTCTGCTGGAAGGCAACGACTACAATTATTGGAAGGCACACATGAGAGTTTTCATCAACTCACTGGATGAACTTGCGTGGTACTATGTTGAAAAAATGAGTGGAATCACCCTACTGAAGATGCTGATACAAGCTCTAAGGAAAAAGAAGGAGAGTCAAGTCAAAGGGAGCAGAAACTCAAAGACAAATCTACTTGGACTCCTGATGACCTCAGTGCATCTCTGGCGAATTCAAAATCACTAAATGCTATCTTCACTGATGTTTATGAAAACCAGTTCAAACTCATCTCTACATGTCATCAAGCCAAGAAAGCATGGGATATTCTACAAACAATTCATGAAGGAACTAATCGAGTTTGAGAATCTAAACTACATATGTTAGCTACTAAGTTTGAGGAACTCAAGATGGAAGAAGATGACACAATTGCTATATTCAACGGAAAACTCAGGGACATCTCCAATATGACGTATCAACTTGGAAAAGTCTACAAAGAGGATAAACTGGTGAAAAAGACCTTGAGATCACTCCCCAAAAGGTTTGGAATGAAGGTCGGAGCAATAGAAGAAGCAAGAGATGTAGCCACCATGAGCCTAGATGAATTAATGGGATCATTACATACGTATGAAATGACATTCCAGCAGGCAACAAAAGGGGTTCAAAATGAGTTGGCATTCAAAACATCCTCATCAAATGATAATCACGAATCCGACAGTGATGATGAGCTTGACAAACTTGCACTTATCACGAAAAACTTCTCAAGAATGCTGAAGAAGGTAGTAAACAAGAAATCTCAAGAAAGGTATGGTGGAAATAGACCAAGGCCACAAGAATTTGGAGGCAATTTTGGGACGAGATTTGAACAAGGGAATCAACAGTTCTCTAGAAATCAAAGTGGTGAACCAAAACAGCCTAGACGAATTCAATGCAGAGAATGTGAAGGATATGATCATATTCAGGCTGAATGTGCAAATACCCAGAAAAATCAAGGAAAATCATATGTCACATCATGGAGTGAAGATGAAGAGGATGACAAAGACGAAGAGGAACTCACAAGTAACTATGTGGCGTTTGGAGCAAAAATTCACGATGCATCAGATGATGGATATTCCAACACATCAGACAAAAATGAAGTCTTATGTTCCAACATAGACTCGTATGAAATATCTAGTGATTAAGATGATGGACTTGCTGTAAGTGATGAAGAAATATACAGCACTTATGAAAAGATGTATGCTATGTGGCTCCAAGTAGTTGACACAAACAAAGAGCTAAAGGAAGAAAAAACGTAGTTGACAGAAATAGAAAAGGAATTGCGTGTTGAAGTTGCTGAACTTAAAAAGGAGAATGAAGATTTGATTGAAAATCTAATGTTAGCAATCAAGAGAGCTGAGACTTCTGAAGCAGTAATTTCTAAGCTGAACTCTGGAAAAACAAAACTTGAGAATATTCTGGACATGGGAAAGAACTTTGGAGATCGACACAGAATTGGGTATTACAACCCACTCAAAAACACTGTCACACTCAAGCCCGAGACACAAGAGATACTTAAGAGTCCAGTTACTCTCAAGACAAAGATTCGAGAGTTAAAGAGAAAGTTTGGCAAGCCTCATCAAAGGAAACCTATCATTTGCAGCTACTGTTCATATCAAGGTCACTTAGAGGAACAATGCCAAAAACTGCTCACATACCTAATGGCAGGACGTCAACTCTTGGTATGTTCCAACATAGGCGAAGTCCATAAAACAAAAATGGTCAGAAAGGTATGGGTTGTCAAACGTTCTGGTACATGCTTTGTTGCACATACTTTGCTTATATCATATTCCAGAGATTCGTGGTACTTTGATAGTGGCTGCTCTTGCCACATGGCTGGCACTCAAGAATTTCTCACAAATATCACACCATACGATGGCGGTTATGTTACATTTGGTGATGGAAAGAAGAGTAGAGTGGTTGGAAAAGATGAACTACAGATTGAAGGATTTCCAGTATTCACTAGTGTGCTGTTTGTTGAAGACTTGAAGGCATATCTGCTGAGCATAAGTCAAGTATATGACTATGGAATTTCAGAAAGACAAATGCATAGTGAAACATGGAGAAGCCAAGGTTTTTTCAGGCATACGATCATCAGATAATTGCTATTTGCTGGAACAGGAAGTAAGGTGTATGATCTCGAAACAGGATGAAGGAGTTCTGTGGCACATGAAGCTCGGTCACATCAATTACAAAATCTTGGTGAAAATTGTAAATGCAAAGGTTGTACGAGGTATTCCTACCTTAACAAGAAAGGGCGGAATTGTGTGCATACCATGTCAACAAGGTAAACAAATTCGATCTCCCCACTTTTCAGTTCAATATATAACCACCTCAAGAAATCTGGAATTATTGCATATGGATTTGATGGGTCTGGTCAATACACCTAGTATAGGTGGAAAGAAGTATATCTTTGTATGTGTTGATGATTTCTCCAGATTTACATGGGTAGCTTTTCTAAAAGAAAAATCATATACGATGGAAGTATTTAGAAGTCTGGTGATAAGGTTACAGACTAAAAAAAGAAATCCTGTTGGGATGATTGTTCGAATTCGTAGTGATCATGGTGGAGAGTTTGAAAATTCTCAATTCAGCGACTTCTGTGATGAGCTCGAGATTTAACACGAGTTTTCTACACCAATCATTCCTCAGTAGAATGGTATTGTAGAATGGAAAAACAGAACCCTGCAGGAGATGGCTCAAGTTATGATGGCCGAGAAAGAAATTCACAAAAAATGCTGGGCATAGGCTATTAACATAGCATGCTATACAATTAATCGAGTATATTTGCGTCCATTCACCAGCAAAACATCCTACGAGATTTGGAACGGTAGGAAACCAAATGTCTCATACTTTCATGTGTTTGGAAGCAAGTGCTACATCCTCAGAGACAGAGAGCAATTAGCGAATTTCAATTATCGGAGTGGTACTGGAATCTTTCTTGGTTATTATGTGAACAGTCGGGCTTATCGTGTTTATAACCATCGGACAAACACACTCATGGAATCTATAAATGTTATTGTGGATGATTCTGAAGAAGGAAAAAAGTCAGATATTGTAGAAGATGAACCTAGTAATACTCATGTTCCAACACAGCCTCGTCAACCTGACAAGGCAGATCCATCGCATGTTGGAACATCTGAACGGATTGATGTTGAACCAGTTGAAACTGAGCATGTTGGAACACCATCCCCCACTTCCGCATCCTATGTTCCAACATAGGATCAACCTGAATTAATGGCACGGAATACTCGATTAGTTCCTCGGTGGATTTCAGGAAGTTGGCAGGATTACAATGCTTCATCTCTCTCATTGAACCAAAGAATTACAAGGAGGCATTACTGGACGAATATTGGATTGTTTTAATGCAAGAAGAACTAGGTCAGTTTGCAAGAAATGATGTATGGTATCTCACTCCACGTCCTAAATGTGTAAATGCCATCGGCACAAAGTGGATGTTCAAAAATAAATCTGATGCTGACAGACATATTACTCGAAATAAATCCAAACTGGTAGCTCAAGGATATTCACAAGTTAAGGGAGTTGACTTTGATGAGACATTCACACCAGTTGACAGGTTAGAGCCAATTCAAATTTTACTTGCTATTGCCTGCTCTATGAACTTTACTCTGTATCAAATGGATGTCAAGAGTGTGTTTCTAAATGGTGTGGTAAATGAAGAATTTTATGTGGAACAACCTACTGGATTTGAGGATCCTCATTACCCTCATCATGTGTATCGCCTCAAGAAGGTTTTATATGGCTTAAAGCAAGCACACAGTGCATGGTATGAACGACTTACTAACTTTCTTCTTAAGAAAGGTTATCGTTGAGAGGGAGTAGATTGCACTTTATTTGTGCTTGAAAAGTCATCAAAAATTCCAATTGCTCAAATTTATGTTAATGATATAGTATTCGGCTCTACTTCACCATCTATGGTACAAACTTTTGTCACAGTTATATAGGCTGTATTTGAAATGAGCATGGTTAGAGAGCTCACATAACATCTAGGACTGCAAGTTAAGCAAGGAAAACATGAACTGTTCATAATTAAATTTAGTATGCCCTGAATTTAGTAAACAGATTTGGATTAAGCAATGCCCGAGCAGTTTGAACACCTATGGGGGTTTCTGAAAAACTAGTCAAGGGTGAGAAAATAGTCGCAGTTGATCAAAAGTTATACAGGGGAATGATTGAGAGTCTATTGTATTTAACAGCAAGTAGACCAGATATATGTCTCAGCGTAGGGATATGTACAAGATTTCAGGCTGATCCAAAGGAGTCTCATCTCACTGCAGTCAAAAGAGTTATTCGATATGTAATTGGAAATTCTAAGTATGGTGTCTGGTATTCTAAGAATCAAGATTCTGATTTAATTGGATACAGTGTTTCTGATTGGGCTGGTAATGCTGATGATCGAAAGAGCACTACATGTGAATGTTTCTTTATTGGTACGAACTTAGTGTCTTGGTATAGTAAGAAACAAAATTCAATCTCCTTGTCTATTGCGGAAGCTGAATATCTTGCTGATGGAAGCTGTTGTGCACAGTTGTTATGGATGAAACAAATGATGAACGACTATGGAATTCATCAAGGCCCTTTGAAGATTTTATATGACAACACAAGTGCTATTGATATTTTAAAAAATCCAGTCCAGCACTCTCGAACTAAGCATATTGACATAAGGCATCATTTTATTAGAGATCTTGTTGAAAGGAAGGAAATTGTGGTAGTCTATGTTCCAACATCTGAGCAATTTACTAATATTTTTACAAAGCCATTGGACACCGCAACTTTTGAAAGTCTTAGACAACACTTAGGTGTTTGTCAAATTTGAGGCAATTCTTGCCTTTATTTAACTGTAAATATTTTGTTTTATTTCTATTCAGAAAAACAAAAAAAATAGAAAGAAGAAAATTTCCTACAAAAATAGAAGCTGCATAGTTATGGTATGTTGGAGGTTGGTATATCTTGAGTTGATGTCTTGAGTTGACAAGAGAGAAAATAAGCATCATTGCTTATCTTGGAAAAAAGAAAAAGTTCTTGCGGCAAACGAGAAAGTGAAGAGAAGAGTTTGTGTTGGTTTCAAAGTTGTCTAAATCTCTCCAAATCCCTCTCTTTTCGGCCACTCTCCACTTTTCTTGGTTTCTTTCGGATTCTTGTTGCCAAACTCTTCCAAGATTTTTGCCTACACAACAAATCTCTACCAAAAAATGTCTTCATACCCCAATTCTCCCACGGTCGAAAAAGAAACTCAAGAAATTCCTCAATCTCCGGAGGATGACAATATTGAGCAAAGGGAAGATAATGTAGATGCTGGTGGTGACGGACATAATGAACATCCCAGAGGCAAAGGGAAGGGTCCCTATCAGAAGGTAATGGGTCATGATCCTCCTACTCTCAAAGTTCTTAGAATGGAATTTAATACTGTAGATGACATTTTTTAATGGCTTGAAGCCAATAGAAATACCGTGGATTTGCGTAAACTTAATAGTATAGAGGGAGAATTTTTGAATGTGAATGTCAAGGAACTATTATCTGGTGATATTGGTAACCTATGTGATATTGAAAATTATGAAGTTAAATTTCTGAGGGGGAAATATGAAGTTTACGGAGGGAATGATAGATTTCATGTTTATTCATCTTTTCCTTGCCCGAGCTATGTTAGAATTAAGGAGATAAGTGATGATGAGGCAGCATGACTGGAAGTGGTTAAGTCTACGGACATGATGCCGGTAGGATTCTATGATTCTAAGGCTGCACAGAGAACAGAGGAACTGAGAAAACCAGTAATAATAGAAGTTTCTGACAGTGAAGAAGAAGACAATGTTGGCTACGTTCTAACACAGAAAGCAGACTCAGAAAATATTGAGGAGATGGAGATTGATGATGAAGACGTGGGAGGTGAAGACCTTCCTAACAAGAAGACCTTTGGCATGAGACACGTTCATGATCTTCCTTAGAACCCTGAAGGCTCTAATTTTGCAGCTGCTGAAAAGATAGCCAAATTAGTGGTACTGAATGCAAGGTTGGGGCCAATATCAATCCAAATGGCGGCACTAGAAGCAGAGAAGGCCAAACTTGAGGTGGAGAAAGCTGAGCTGGAGGCCTAGACTGTTAATCCTGATGTATCTATGTTCCAACATAGATCTAGTGTCATATTTATGGGGAGCTTGTTTTATGTTTCTTCCAAAAAAAATTTGGTTTATTTGCCTTTGCCTTATTCATGACCCTGAGATGGTATTCTGGAATTCTGGTATTCGATTGGTATTCTTTTATATCAGATTCAGTAGTTTGCATATGTTCCAACATAGGTGGAGTTTGAGAAGACTTATGTGTTTGAGCATATGTTCCAACATAGGTGGAGTTTGGGAAGACTTATGTGTTCGATTAAAAGTTTTTCAAATGTGATTCTACTATCCAAAATGGTTGGGTCTACAAAATGCCAGAGTGGGAGATTGTAAAGTCAAATGGTGTTCATTGAGTATTTTAATTGGTAATTTGTGAACTTATTTGGAAATGAAAAACTTTCTATGTTAGAACATACAGATGAGCTGTAAATACGCCAAGCAAATCTTATAAGAAAAATGACAGAATATTATGCCATTTGTGATTTATGGAAATCTGAATATTCTGTTATATAATAGGCGTTGGAAGAATCACAGTTATAGTTGGTTTATGGAAAATCCCTACAAATATGGCATTGAGTTTATCAAATATATGTGAGATATTGTGATAAGAAAAATCCCTTCATTTATGGGATTTAGATATGCTTCAAGAAGCAGATAAGGAATAATAATATTATAGAGATAATCAAGGAGGGTTCCGAAATGCTCATGGCTTTAAAAGGGACACCACAGCAGCATTCAATACATGAATTAAACAGAGAAAATATACACACGGTTTTTCATTCTTTCGAGAGAATTGCAAAGAGCCAAGGCGGGTAAACGGCGGGAGTAACTATGACAAGAGGTCGGGAAACCACGGCTACAAGCAGGAGGTCAACTACAAGACGTCCGTGAAGGTTAAAGACAAGGCTCGGGGGTCTACTACGGAGTACGAGACCCAGGTGAAGTGCAAGAAAACCACCACGTACCATGCTCCCAAGAAAACCAAAGGCGCCGCCACCACTCCCAAGTTCGTCACCTATTACTAAGATGATGATGCCTGCTATTAGTGTTATGCAGTGCGTGGAATTTTATGTTCAGTTTTGTGGATCTTGTTTTGATGTTCATCAGGCATTGGAAGAAGGGATGTTTTGTTTTGATTGATGAACATTTTGCTGTTTAATCTTAATGGAGTAGTAATATTCCCATTTCTAGCATTTCTGGTGATTTTTAAGAATATTGTATGTGTTTACAGTACTGTGTTGCTACTTGCAAGTAGTAGGAGAGCACACCACTTTTTAGAGTACTCGATGGATCACCACCACTATGGCGCACTAAGAACAGTGAGGATACTGTATGTGTTTACAGTACTGTGTTGCTACTTGCAAGTAGTAGGAGAGCATGCCACTTTTTAGAGTACTCGATGGATCAACCTTTTTCAAAAGCAGTGGACCATAGTAGGCCTTGGACCATAGTAGGCCTTGGACCGGATCTTTTGTGGCTGCTGGTTGCCAAGAAAAGACGAATCCATTCACTATAAATGGAGGAGTCTGAAATCAAAGGAAGGCATTAGATTTAGAAACCTTTTTTTTCTCTCGACACCCCCTCTCTTGATATGAAGAGCTAAATTCCCAAATAAGGGGTATTAGTTTCCAGAATAAACCTATGAGCTTGTAAATCAACCTGTTTGAATAAAAGTATTATCTTATCTTTGTGTACTCTAAATCTTTCTTCTAAATCTATTCAACTTCAAGGCCTCGTCTGAGCTTCTTAACTCTGGAGGAACTAGCAGCAGCCTACCTGATTTTGTTGTAGGAATGAAAATCAGAAGCCTACCTGATTTTCTGAATGAATCAGAAAATGATTCATTCATATGCCTTTGGAAAATAGACGGTGCTTGTTTGATACCAAAAGGCATGACAATCCATTCAACCTGTTTGAATAAAAGTATTATCTTATCTTTGTGTACTCTAGATCTTTCTTCTAAATCTATTCAACTTCAAGGCCTCGTCTGAGCTTCTTAACTCTGGAGGAACTAGCAGCAGCCTACCTGATTTTGTTGTAGGAATGAAAATCAGCAGCCTACCTGATTTTCTGAATGAATCAGAAAATGATTCATTCATATGCCTTTGGAAAATAGACGGTGCTTGTTTGATACCAAAAGGCATGACAATCCATTCAAAGTGTCCTTGCGGACAAGTGAAAGCGGTTAATGGTATTGAGGATTCTGCCAACCTAACTTGCCAAAATCCAGATTTGCAGTCAAAACTGCTATAATGGGTTCTCCCTCCTAATTGTTGTAAGAGGTCTTTCATTCTAGGCAACAAGTATCCATCTCCTATAGTATTTTGGTTAAGCTTCTTATAGGCAACGACAAGCCTAGCATTTCCTCATTTTTTTCTCATTTCTATTTCTAACCATAAATGCCGGCGAGAAGTGTGGTGATTTGCTTTTTCTAATGACTCCAAGCTCTAATAATTCCTGGATTTGTACTGCGAATTCCAGTCTGTCAGTTGGACTGTATTGCATTGATTTAACCTTAATCATAGTGGTAGGGTCGATCAGTTTCAGTTCTGCAGTAAAGACTCCTTTGTTGAGTCTATTATCCAAAGGGTGGTCAGAACAACATTGGTCTAGTAAGTGTTCTATGTCATGACAACAGTGAGATTCCCACCCACTCAACCTTTTTCAAAATCAGTGGACCATAGTAGTCCTTTAACCGGATCTTTTGTGGCTGCCGGTTGCCAAGAAAAGACGAATCAGTTCACTATAAATGGAGGAGTCTGAAATCAAAGGAAGGCATCAGATTTAGAAACCTTTTTTTTTCTCTCGACACCCCTCTCTTGATATGAAGAGATAAATTCCCAAATAAGGGGTATTAGTTTCCAGAATAAACCTATGAGCTTGTAAATCAACCTGTTTGAATAAAAGTATTATCTTATCTTTGTGTACTCTAGATCTTTCTTCTAAATCTATTCAACTTCAAGGCCTCGTCTGAGCTTCTTAACTCTGGAGGAACTAGCAGCAGCCTACCTGATTTTGTTATAGGCACAGCCGTTGGAAGGGTAGGCGCCGCCGTTTGAAGCACAGGAACAGGCGGTTCTTGAGCTCTAAGAAGGATAACTCTACCTGGCAGAAGAGGAGTTGGAGCATTTAGAGCGTAAAGCATTAGAGACAACCAAGCAAAGATAGCAGGAAGAATATTACTGCTCTCAGGTAAGATCTAGAAACTATATCCCTTAAAGAACAATATCATTGTTGCACACATATACACACAGAAAGCCACTGTTGTCATCGCAATGCAGCCACAGGTAAAGATTATTTTCCCATAGGTAAAATTACCTTGAATACCCCCAAATATTACGTCTTGGGGTTTAGTCATTCGTCTATCTAAAAGGGCAATTTTTAGAGGAGAGTTTATCCCTGTTCTGAATGTACTTTTGATCATTATTTTGACCATTCCTATGTGAAGACAACTTATTGTTTTTCTATCGTTTTGTTTTAACGTAACAAGTTTACTTTCTATTTCTTGATGATTTAATAATGGTATTTCTACCAACCCATTAGTGTTTTTAATATCGAGGGGATATTCCCTTGTACTGATGCATGTAATCACATGATTATTCCGATGTTTGAATTTATCAAATATTCTGTCTAGCTCACGAGTTTGATAGAACAAATTTAATGACAGAAGGAAATCACCCCTATACAATTACCTATATGATGGGATATTCCCTGACTAACTCACATCATAGTATGACTTTCCGACCCTCGGAACCAATAATGATAGATCATATGTTGAAGGAAATGGGACGCATCTCTAATGTAGCAATGCAGGAAACAAGTCCATTAGATAACACTTGGAGTGTGGATTTAAGCAGGAAAAACCTATTAGGATCACGATCCCGTCTACTAGTCATAGATGATAAAAATGAATCTGAGGACCCTCGAACTTCCAATGTAGGAATCTCCAGAGCACTAAGTCGAATGAATGGACTCCCATTAAGTGATAACCTGAGAACTGTATCTCACATGATAAGAGAACTATCTCTTCAGTTAGATGAGTAACTTTAGAAAGATACCCCACATTTATCACAAAAAAAGCACATTGGATTAGATATCCAAGACGTCAAACACGGAGAACCAGAGTATTTCTATTCCGGGGGGATAAATACTGATGCAATTTTAAAACATCTTAACAACATAAATGCCGTTGTAGGAAATGTATTACTCATCATTCATAACATTGCATTAAAACTAGGAATTAAAACCACGTGTTTTAAAGATCAGCCTGAAACATTACAACAGCAAAATGAAGACATTTTGGAACCAGTGCTCCAAAGGGTTGAAATCTTAAGTATAAAACTAGCAAATTTGGAAAAAAGAGTAGAATCTTTAAATCCAGAAATACTACTAAACATTCTAAAACATTGTGAGAACATAGATAAAAAAACATAGATATTCTATATGACTGGAAGAATAGAAGAAGTCATAAAAGACTTAAAAATCTTAGCAACCAAGATTGAAGACTTGGAAATAAATAACAGATTGTACTCTAAGGATCACATTGAGAAGGTGTCTGCAAGCTTACTTGCTGAAATTAAAAGTAGCAAAGAAGAGATTATTACACAAGTTAAATCTTGCATTAATATAAAAGAATTACCAAAGGACAAAGAAACAAAAAATGATAAAATTGTGAAAACTGGAAGTTCTTCCAGCTGGTATCCAGAGAACTTAGGACCACATATTTGGAGTAAGCTTCTAAAACATGATTAAATCAAAATTAGAAGAATACTTTGAGAAGACAACTATTTCCGACAATATGGATCAAATAGTTCAATACTTGAGTCTAACTGACCCTGAAATAGAAGCGCTCGAAGAACAAAGAATTAACATTCTTGTTGCAATACCAAAATTAGAACAACGAGCAAATGCCTCAATAACACAAGAGGACACTGAAGTACCAGAATCAAGTGATCAAGGATCACGTAGGAATACACAATCTAGACAAACTAGGTCGCATAAAACAAGGTATGAAAGTAGTACGTATAAAGGATATTCAAGTGGGCGTACCAGTGGGTACAGACGTTATGATATACCCGAAGAATACCAGCCTACAAAAAAATTTAGTAGAACTAATACCCTCAACCTTGATTGTGTGGTCAACAGAACTCGACTAATTGAGGAATGGAATTCAGAAATGAGACTAATCATCCAAACAGATGATATGCTCAGGGATGATCTAGACTTAATTCTCATCTTAATTCTGAATAAAGTCTCAGGAAATGTCAAGTCAACACTGGAAGGCATGAATCTAGATCCATTTAAAGAAGGATCTGGGGAAGACTTTCTCCGTCACATTACTAACATAATCTACTCCTTCTTTGTAGGAACGGATTTTCTCCTACAAGAAATATCCGAAAAACCAAGAATAGCTGAAGAGGCTAGAACCAGATTAAATAGATTGCAAATATGTGATCTATGCTATTTGGAAGAATTCTCGTGCGATTAAGAAAATCATTTGACAAAAATCCCTATCGAAGAATGGCCCAATTTTGTCGAATCGTTTTTACGAAAAATACCATTCGTCGGCAATAAAGTATTAGCAAATTATCAACAGCTACCACCAGCCAATGTTACCACTCATAGAACATCATTAGCATGGGCTAAAGAACAGGTAAGGAAAGAAATGGAAAATTACTGTATGGACATCACAGTGAGAAAACATATAAAACCATTCAATATGTGTTGTCCTGAATTTAAAGGACCTGAAAAAATGTATGGTTGTTTTGAGAAATCTTCCAGAAAAAGGCATGATAAGAAAACGTACAAATTACGTAAAATACCAAAGAAGAAGCACAAAAATATAAAAGGCAGAACAAACGATTTTTTCGAAAAAAGTCTCACGAAAGGAGGCAAAGGGATCAGCGGACATGGCAAAGCCCAGATGATCCAAAACAACAAGACAAAAGGAAATTTTGTCCACAAGGAAAGCCCACTTGCAAATGCTGGATTTACAATGAGGTTGGACATTTTGCAAGGGATTGCTCAAAAAAGACAGCTCAAAATGTAAGGCACTAGAATTCATTTCCGACAATGAAATGGAGTACATCTATGACAGCTCAGATTACGACTCAGAAGGTAGTTTTTATTATCTGACGGAAACTAGCAATGATTCCTATAGTGAAATAGATTCAGACTAATTTGCAACAGCAAGAAGAACCCTGGGACAGGGAGGACTAGTGGGATTCACTCTTAAGTGATCAAACCCAGCAGAAGCTAGACAAACCTGACACCAGTTCCTTGGATTACGATATTGAAGAATTCCTTATGGGAATCAACATTACGAATCCGAACAGCATTTACATTAAAGGTAACTTTTATTTTAAAGGTTATAAAAAATACTCACTCGATATGTATATCGATACAGGAGCATCAATGTGCATCGCCAATAAACATGTGATCCCAGACGAATTCTGGGTGACGGCAAGGCAGCCAATCAAGGCAAGGACGGCAAATGACCAAATCATGGTCATGGATAAAGTGGCCGATCAGGTACAAGTTCAGATAAGTGGTCTTGTTTTTGTTATACCAACCCTTTACCAGATAACTACCGAAGGAGATATAACTCTGGGAAATAATTTCTGTCGATTATACGAACCTTTCGCCCAATATAAAGATACCATCACTTTTCACCTAAATGGTATAGCTGTTAGTATCAAAAAGGTTCTTAAGGCTCATTTTCATGGCCACCAAGGAATCTTGGATAGTAAGAAAATTGGGAATACTTTGCCAACACCAATCCCCGAAAACGTAGCTCCAGCCACTGCTTTTTCCTCTAACGGGGGGGGGGGGGGGAATTTACCTTATTTTTCACCCTCTCTACCCTTCATGACATAGAACACTTACTAGACCAATGTTGTTCTGACCACCCTTTGGATGATAGACTCAACAAAGGAGTCTTTACTGCAGAACTGAAACTGATCGACCCTACCACTACCATTAAGGTTAAACCAATGCAATACAGTCCAACTGACAGACTGGAATTTGCAGTACAAATCCAGGAATTATTAGAGCTTGGAGTCATTAGAAAAAGCAAATCACCACACTTCTTGCCGGCATTTATGGTTAGAAATAGAAATGAGAAAAAACGAGACCGCCGTCCTTCTCTAGATCTTTCTAGACCTCTTGTCCACGAAATTGCCGGCATTTCTGAGTCACTAGGTGTCCATGACCATTTTACTTCATTTCTGAGTTTTACCATCCTTTTTATTTTTCGAACAAGGTCAGAGTCACTGGGTGTCCATGACCATTTTACTTCATTTCTGAGTTTTATCTGGATTTGTACTGCTAAAGAGAGTTTAGCTTTGCTTACCTTGTTCAGTAGACTTTGATCCAATTGTAGATCATGAGCAAAGATATTGGACCAAATCCTGGACCACATATTTGGAGTAAGCTTCTAAAACATGATTAAATCAAAATTAGAAGAATACTTTGAGAAGACAACTAATTAAGCTTAGGACCACATATTTGTACTTGCTTCATATAGGACCACAAATAATTCCTGGATTTGTGCGAGATGGCCGGCGGTTTCGTAGGGTCGATCAGTTTCAGTTCTGCAGTAAAGACTCCTTTGTTGAGTCTATCATCCAAAGTGGTCTATGTTATGAAAAGATGAATCCATTCACTATAAATGGATTATAAGAAGCCAAAGTGTACTATCATTAAGGTTAAACCAATGCAATACAGTCCAACTGACAGACTGGAATTCGCAGTACAAATCCAGGAATTATTAGAGCTTGGAGTTATTAGAAAAAGCAAATCATCACACTTCTCACCGGAATTTATGGTTAGAAATAGAAATGAGAAAAAATGAGGAAAGGCTAGGCTTGTCGTTGACTATAAGAAGCTTAACCATATGCCTTTGGAATTAAGTCTAGATCATCCCTGAGCATATCATCTGTTTGGATGAATGGACTCCCAAGGGATGTATCTGTTGAGGTAAAACCTCTAGTGTTATTGAGGCATTTGCTCATTGTTCTAATTTTGGTATTGCAACAAGAATGTTAATTCTTTGTTCTTCGAGCGCTTAGGACCACATATTTGTACGAATACTTTGAGAAGCTTAATTAGTTGTCTTCTCAAAGTACGAATACTTTGAGAAGGTAATTTGACCTATGATGTGAGTTAGTCAGGGATGATCTAGTAAAAAAAGTATAAAATACCACTCATAGAACATTATATGTTTTCTCACTGTGATGTCCCTACAGTAATTTTCCATTTCTTTCCTTACTAGTTCTTTAGTTCTATGAGTGGTATTTTATGCTTTTTTTGTGCTTCTTCTTTGGTATTTTACGTAATTTGTACGTTTTCTTATCATGCCTTTTTCTGGAAGATTTCTCAAAACAACCATACATTTTTTCAGGTCCTTTAAATTCAGGACAGCACATATTGAATGGTTTTATATGTTTTCTCACTGTGATGTCCATACAGTAATTTTCCATTTCTTTCCTTACCTGTTCTTTAGCCCATGCTAATGATATTCTATGAGTGGTAACATTGGCTGGTGGTAGCTGTTGATAATTTGCTAATACTTTATTGCCGACGAATGGTATTTTTCGTAAAAACGATTCGACAAAATTGGGCCATTCTTCGATAGGGATTTTTGTCAAATGATTTTCTTAATCGCACGAGAATTCTTCCAAATAGCATAGATCACATATTTGCAATCTATTTAATCTGGTTCTAGCCTCTTCAGCTATTCTTGGTTTTTCGGATATTCCTTGTAGGAGAAAATCCGTTCCTACAAAGAAGGAGTAGATTATGTTAGTAATGTGACGGAGAAAGTCTTCCCCAGATCCTTCTTTAAATGGATCTAGATTCATGCCTTCCAGTGTTGACTTGACATTTCCTGAGACTTTATTCAGAATTAAGATGAGAATTAAGTCTAGA
Source organism: Rubia yunnanensis (assembly GCA_037428765.1). Classification (NCBI taxonomy): domain Eukaryota; kingdom Viridiplantae; phylum Streptophyta; class Magnoliopsida; order Gentianales; family Rubiaceae; genus Rubia; species Rubia yunnanensis. The sequence continues at coordinate 102,814,828 of CM075065.1, forward strand.
TCATCCCTGAGCATATCATCTGTTTGGATGATTAGTCTCATTTCTGAATTCCATTCCTCAATTAGTTGAGTTCTGTTGACCACACAATCAAGGTTGAGGGTATTAGTTCTACTAAATTTTTTTGTAGGCTGGTATTCTTCGGGTATATCATAACGTCTGTACCCACTGGTACGCCCACTTGAATATCCTTTATACGTACTACTTTCATACCTTGTTTTATGCGACCTAGTTTGTCTAGATTGTGTATTCCTACGTGATCCTTGATCACTTGATTCTGGTACTTCAGTGTCCTCTTGTGTTATTGAGGCATTTGCTCGTTGTTCTAATTTTGGTATTGCAACAAGAATGTTAATTCTTTGTTCTTCGAGCGCTTCTATTTCAGGGTCAGTTAGACTCAAGTATTGAACTATTTGATCCATATTGTCGGAAATAGTTGTCTTCTCAAAGTATTCTTCTAATTTTGATTTAATCATGTTTTAGAAGCTTACTCCAAATATGTGGTCCTAAGTTCTCTGGATACCAGCTGGAAGAACTTCCAGTTTTCACAATTTTATCATTTTTTGTTTCTTTGTCCTTTGGTAATTCTTTTATATTAATGCAAGATTTAACTTGTGTAATAATCTCTTCTTTGCTACTTTTAATTTCAGCAAGTAAGCTTGCAGACACCTTCTCAATGTGATCCTTAGAGTACAATCTGTTATTTATTTCCAAGTCTTCAATCTTGGTTGCTAAGATTTTTAAGTCTTTTATGACTTCTTCTATTCTTCCAGTCATATAGAATATCTATGTTTTTTTATCTATGTTCTCACAATGTTTTAGAATGTTTAGTAGTATTTCTGGATTTAAAGATTCTACTCTTTTTTCCAAATTTGCTAGTTTTATACTTAAGATTTCAACCCTTTGGAGCACTGGTTCCAAAATGTCTTCATTTTGCTGTTGTAATGTTTCAGGCTGATCTTTAAAACACGTGGTTTTAATTCCTAGTTTTAATGCAATGTTATGAATGATGAGTAATACATTTCCTACAACGGCATTTATGTTGTTAAGATGTTTTAAAATTGCATCAGTATTTATCCCCCCGGAATAGAAATACTCTGGTTCTCCGTGTTTGACGTCTTGGATATCTAATCCAATGTGCTTTTTTTTTGTGATAAATGTGGGGTATCTTTCTAAAGTTACTCATCTAACTGAAGAGATAGTTCTCTTATCATGTGAGATACAGTTCTCAGGTTATCACTTAATGGGAGTCCATTCATTCGACTTAGTGCTCTGGAGATTCCTACATTGGAAGTTCGAGGGTCCTCAGATTCATTTTTATCATCTATGACTAGTAGGCGGGGTCGTGATCCTAATAGGTTTTTCCTGCTTAAATCCATACTCCAAGTGTTATCTAATGGACTTGTTTCCTGCATTGTTACATTGGAGATGCGTCCTATTTCCTTAAACATATGATCTATCATTATTGGTTCCGAGGGTCGGAAAGTCATACTATGATGTGAGTTAGTCAGGGAATATCCCATCATATAGGTAAATGTATAGGGGTGATTTCCTTCTGTCATTAAATTTGTTCTATCAAACTCGTGAGCTAGACAGAATATTTGATAAATTCAAACATCGGAATAATCATGTGATTACATGCATTAGTACAAGGGAATATCCCCTCGATATTAAAAACACTAATGGGTTGGTAGAAATACCATTATTAAATCATCAAGAAATAGAAAGTAAACTTGCTACGTTAAAACAAAACGACAGAAAAACCATAAGTTATCTTCACATAGGAATGGTCAAAATAATGATCAAAAGTACATTCCGAACAGGGATAAACTCTCCTATAAAAATTGCCCTTTTAGATAGACGAATGACTAAACCCCAAGATGCAATCTTTGGAGGTATTCAAGGTAATTTGACGTATGGAAAAATAATCTTTACCTGTGGCTGCATTGCGATGACAACAGTGGCTTTCTGTGTGTATATGTGTGCAACAATGATATTGTTCTTTAAGGGATATAGTTTCTAGATCTTACCTGAGAGCAGTAATATTCTTCCTGCTATCTTTGCTTGGTTGTCTCTAATGCTTTACGCTCTAAATGCTCCAACTCCTCGTCTGCCAGGTAGAGTTATCCTTCTTAGAGCTCAAGAACCGCATGTTCCTGTGCTTCAAACGGCGGCGCCTACCCTTCTAACGGCTGTGCCTACAACAAATTCAGGTAGGCTGCTGCTAGTTCCTCTAGAGTTAAGAAGCTCATACGAGGCCTTGAAGTTGAATAGATTTAGAAGAAAGATCTAGAGTACACAAAGATAAGATAATACTTTTATTCAAACATGTTGATTTACAAGCTCATAGGTTTATTCTGGAAACTAATACCCCTTATTTGGGAATTTAGCTCTTCATATCAAGAGAGGGGTGTCGAGAGAAAGAAAAAAAAGGTTTCTAAATACTCCTCTATTTATAGTGAATGGATTCGTCTTTTCTTGGCTACCGGCAGCCACAAAAGATCCGGTTAAAGAACTACTATGGTCCACTGCTTTTGAAAAAGGTTGAGTGGGTGGGAATCTCACTGTTGTCATGACATAGAACACTTACTAGACCAATGTTGTTCTGACCACCCTTTGGATGATAGACTCAACAAAGGAGTCTTTACTGCAGAACTGAAACTGATCGACCCTACCACTATCATTAAGGTTAAACCAATGCAATACAGTCCAACTGACAAACTGGAATTCGCAGTACAAATCCAGGAATTATTAGAGCTTGGAGTCATTAGAAAAGGCAAATCACCACACTTCTCGCTGGCATTTATGGTTAGAAATAGAAATGAGAAAAAATGAGGAAAGGCTAGGCTTGTCGTTGCCTATAAGAAGCTTAACCAAAATACTATAGGAGATGGATACTTGTTGCCTAGAATGAAAGACCTCTTCCAACAATTAGGAGGGAGAACCCATTATAGCAGTTTTGACTGCAAATCTGGATTTTGGCAAGTTAGGTTGGCAGAATCCTCAATACCATTAACCGCTTTCACTTGTCCGCAAGGACACTTTGAATGGATTGTCATGCCTTTTGGTATCAAACAAGCACCGTCTATTTTCCAAAGGCATATGAATGAATCATTTTCTGATTCATTCAGAAAATCAGGTAGGCTGCTGATTTTCATTCCTACAACAAAATCAGGTAGGCTGCTGCTAGTTCCTCCAGAGTTAAGAAGCTCAGACGAGGCCTTGAAGTTGAATAGATTTAGAAGAAAGATCTAGAGTACACAAAGATAAGATAATACTTTTATTCAAACAGGTTGAATGGATTGTCATGCCTTTTGGTATCAAACAAGCACCGTCTATTTTCCAAAGGCATATGAATGAATCATTTTCTGATTCATTCAGAAAATCAGGTCTATTTTCCAAAGGCATATGAATGAATCATTTTCTGATTCATTCAGAAAATCAGGTAGGCTGCTGCTAGTTCCTCCAGAGTTAAGAAGCTGAGATGAGGCCTTGAAGTTGAATAGATTTAGAAGAAAGATCTAGAGTGCACAAAGATAAGATAATACTTTTATTCAAACAGGTTGATTTACAAGCTCATAGGTTTATTCTGGAAACTAATACCCCTTATTTGGGAATTTATCTCTTCATATCAAGAGAGGTGGTGTCGAGAGAAAAAAAAGGGTTTCTAAATCTGATGCCTTCTTTTGATTTCAGACTCCTCCATTTATAGTGAATGGATTCGTCTTTTCTTGGCAACCAGCAGCCACAAAAGATCCGGTCCAAGGCCTACTATGGTCCAAGGCCTACTATGGTCCAAGGCCTACTATGGTCCACTGCTTTTGGAAAAGGTTGATCCATCGAGTACTCTAAAAAGTGGCGTGCTCTCCTACTACTTGCAAGTAGCAACACAGTACTGTAAACACATACAGTATCCTCACTGTTCTTAGTGCGCCATAGTGGCGGTGATCCATCGAGTACTCTAAAAAGTGGCGGTGATCCATCGAGTACTCTGAAAAGTGGCGTGCTCTCCTACTACTTGCAAGTAGCAACACAGTACTGTAAAACACATTCAGTATTCTTAAAAATCACCAGAAATGCTAGAAATGGGAAAATTACAACTCCATTAAGATTAAACAGCAAAATGTTCATCAATCAAAACAAAACATCCCTTCTTCCAACGCCTGATGAACATCAAAACAAGATCCACAAAACTGAACATAAAATTCCACGCACTGCATAACACTAATAGCAGGCATCATCATCTTAGTAATAGGTGACGAACTTGGGAGTGGTGGCGGCGCCTTTGGTTTTCTTGGGAGCATGGTACGTGGTGGTTTTCTTGCACTTCACCTGGGTCTCGTACTCCGTAGTAGACCCCCGAGCTTTGTCTTTAACCTTCACGGACGTCTTGTAGTTGACCTCCTGCTTGTAGCCGTGGTTTCCCGACCTCTTGTCCACGAAACCGCCGGCCTTCTCGGTCTTGGTGAACTTAGCCGAGGAACCGCCGCCGGGGCTCTTGTACACGGCCTTGGTGGAGCTCTGGCTCTGGAAGCCGTCGGTCCAGTTGCGCTTCCCTCCGCCGGAGCTCGCCACCGACTTGCTAGAGGACGCCTCCGGAGGGCCCCACACCATGTACCCGACGAAGCCGATTTGTGCTGGCTGGCACTGGGAGTGAGAGTTCTTCTTCCCTGTCATTTTTGCCGGTGTAGATTTCGTTAAGTTTTTGTGAGAACATAAGAAATGGAGAGGGTATTTATATGGCAGAGTGGAGAAAAAGGTGACTTGTTATGTTCTTCCAATTTGCACATAGTACCTCTTAGTTTTGTCCTGGTCACATTGTGGCCTACTGAATTTCAATTTTACCGCTGAGGATTATTGAGGATTTATTTGGTGGGAATATAATAAACAGTGAAGGGTTAAACATATGTTTTTAAAAACAATTATTTTTCAAATGGTTATAAAAGATTGTGATTTTATAAACAAAATTTATTAATTAGAGTATGGGCCTAGTTTGTTCACTTTTTTTTGATAAAAATTTGTGAATGGAATATTAATTAAAATTGAGACATGTAAAAGGGGGTTTATTTTAGTTTAATTTCGTACTAAATCTGCAGAATTATATTCCAGTAAAATACTAACATTGATACTATAATCATACTACCGTATTCTTAATTCCAGTAAAATAAGTACTAACATTGATACTATAATCATACTACCGTATTCTTAATTCCAGTAAAATAAGTACTAACATTGATACTATAATCATACTACCGTATTCTTAATTTGTACTCAGAGAAAATCAATTTTCAATAATAATACTTTTGAGGATCATTTTGTAAGTCAGGCATAGTTAAAGGGCCTAGGTAGCAAATTTAGTAAAACTACGTGCCAAGGTAAAATGCAAACAAAATGTGGTAGCGTACGAAAGAAACTTTGTTTTGAAGCGTGTTGGATACACTTTGGCAGTACAATTACAATGGGATAAGATTGGAAATAGTCATGTACAGTAATAAACTGTACACACACTCCTTTTGTACAGTAAAAAATAATCTTTACCACGTGCTTTGCTTTTGATGATGATATATTAATTAAGCTGTAACTTTCGTAACCGACGGAGGTAATTGGAATTTGGTTTTAACAAATTCTCTTAAATATTATTAGTATATTTCAATATAATCTATCTAACTAATTATGCAATAAATAAGGTATTAAAGAAATAATACTTGTTTACATAGTTCGGTGAAATTCACCTACATAGCCTGATCCAGTTCAGAATGAATCCACTAATTAGAAAAATGCAGTACAAAGTACACCATACAAAATACTTATTTTTACTAATCAAATGTGTGAATTCTGCTAGCTCCCCTAGCTACCGATCCGCCTTGATCAGACTCCCTCTGACCTTAAAACTCGTCGACGCTGGATCTCCTCCTACCGAGGAATTAAGGCATATGATTCTAAACTTTGAACGGCAGGTCACGTATGTTGGAACATAGAATTCTGGCTCTTTGCAATTCTCTCGAAAGAATGAAAAACCGTGTGCATATTTCCTCTGTTTAATTCATGTATTGAATGCAGATGTGGTGTCCCTTTTAAAGCCATGAGCATATCGGAACCCTCCTTAATTATCTCCATAATATTCTTATTCCTTATCTGCTTCTTGAAGCATATCTAAATCCCATAAATAAAGGGATTTTCCTTATCACAATATCTCACATATATTCGATAAACTCAATGCCATATTTGTAGGGATTTTCCATAAACCAACTATAACTGTGATTCTTCCAACGCCTATTATATAACAGAATATTCAGATTTCCATAAATCACAAATGGCATAATATTCTGTCATTTTTCTTGTAAGATTTGCTTGGCGTATTTACAGCTCATCTGCATGTTCTAACATAGAAAGTTTTTCATTTCCAAATAAGTTCACAAATTGCCAATTAAAATATTCAATGAACACCATTTGACTTTACAATCTCCTACTCTAGCATTTTGTAGACCCAACCATTTTGGACAGAAGAATCACATTTGAAAAACTTTTAATTGAACACATAAGTCTTCCCAAACTCCACCTATGTTGGAACATATCAAACACATAAGTCTTCTCAAACTCCACCTATATTGGAACATATGAAAACTACTGAATATGATATAAAAGAATACCAATCGAATACCAGAATTCCAGAATACCATCTCAGGGTCATGAATAAGGCAAAGGCAAATAAACCAAAAAAAAAATTGGAAGAAACATAAAACAAGCTCCCCATAAATATGACACTAGATCTATGTTAGAACATAGATACATCGGGATTAGCAGTCTAGGCCTCCAGCTCAGCTTTCTCCACCTCAAGTTTGGCCTTCTCTGCTTCTAGTGCCGCCATTTGGATTGATATTGGCCCCAACCTTGCATTCAGTACCACTAATTTGGCTATCTTTTCAGCAGCTGCAAAATTAGAGCCTTCAGGGTTCTAAGGAAGATCATGAACGTGTCTCATGCCAAAGGTCTTCTTGTTAGGCCGTAGGAACTCCCTATCGATGATCACATCTTTCACCTTCCCGGGCCATATGGCTTTGCTGCGTTGATTTTATTTGCCTCTGACTGGCTTACGTGACACAATCTGACTGGGCCACGTGTAGCATCTTTCCACCTGATTTTTAAAAAAATTTTGGAAAGTCTCAGGAAAGATGGCATTTTCATAAGTTTATGGACAATTCTTGGGGACATTTGTCTTAAATATTGTAATTTTTTATAAAATTTAAATATTGCATTTGATAAGTTAAAAAAAGTAATAATATGTATTTGAATGTGAAAATATAAAAATATATGATACAAAAAAATATTTTTAAAAATTTTAAATTTTGTATGTAATTTAATGTAATTTAATAAATACAGGTAAGAAATAAGTGGTCTGCCCATAAGCTTATGGACAGGCCGCCTATCAGAAGACCAACTCAAACTTTTTTATTTAAATTTTGATTTTATTATTCTAATTTTTATTGTTAAAATAAATAGTGTGATGATTATATTTGGTATGATTTGTGTTTATGTTTTTTGATTATGTGAGACTTATTTTATTTATCTTTCACTTGTACTCTATTTATTCCATTCATTAATATTATAATCATTACGAAAAATCATGAAAAATCACTTTTTTATAATAAAAAAGCAAGTCTGATCTTGGTCCTAATTTTTTTCGGCTCCCCCACCCTCTCGTTTTTGGCCGACCAACTCATCATCGGATTCCGTTGAAATTCCAGACAAGTTCCGGTGAAATTCCGGTCATTTTCCGATGACCGTTGGCCAACTTCCAGCGGGCTCCGATAGTATTCAACCCTCTGGTTCCAGCGTCGTTAGGTCCGCAGCAGGTCCTTCCAGCGACGGTTGTCTTCAATTCCAGCCAGATCTCCAGCGTCCAAGTCACCGGCGGGTATCTATTTCCGCCGATCTCAAGTCACCGGTGTTCATTCCGATCTCCAGCATCATCTCCCTCTCCATTCTCCGACGGTCGACATCATTCTTCTCAGCACTCAGTCGCTCAACGACAGTCACAAGCGCGAGTCTCCGGCGTTGTTTCTCAATTCTTCGCCGGCTCCCAGATCTTTCAACGTTTTCCTTCTCAGCTGCTCTCAAATATGTTTGGTTCCAGTAGCCGATCTTCACTCTCCAGTGAGGATTTTGGTTCAAAATTCCAGCGACGAAGGTTCCCCATCAGATTGCAGTGGCAGATCTTCTTTCACGCGTGGGCTTCACTCGGCGTGTCCGTCACACGCGCGCATCCTTTTCTCAGCGCGCAGTCCGCCATCCAGCACGTCAGTCCACCCGCAAGCTATTTTCCAGCACGTCAACCCATCACTTTGAATTTTCCAGCTCTATTTTGTATGCATTATGGCACACTTTGGTGGTCTCTCACGTTTTAGGTACAATGGATCTAAGTAGATTTTAGATTCTGGCGCTACAAAACATATAGCATCATTGTTGATCATGTGACACCTTATGATGGTTCTTCTTGCATCTATGTTGGTCATTTTTCTCAACTCCTTATTACTCGTGTTGGTGATACTTAGATATCTAAGTCTATGTCTCTTTATGATTTGCTTATTGTGCCCGATATTACTAAAAAAATGCTTTCGATTAGAAAATTAACTCGGGATTTAAATGTTGTTGTCTGCTTTAATGATCGTTCATTTATTATTCGACATAAAATCACTAAGGAAACCTTGGGCCATGGTCATATTGAAGATAGACTTTATGTTTTAGACTATGGTGCATCTGTATTGTTGTCTACTGTTGAGTCAAATAAGTCGCATGCTTCTTTTGAAATTTAGCATGCTAGACTTTGTCATCTTCCACATTCCGTTATTTCTAATTTGTGTGCATTTGGATGCTTATCTGTCTCATCGACTTTGCCTAAACTCACCCTTTGTGATGTGTGTGAAAAGGCAAAAGGGAAACATTTATCTTTTCATTCAAATGATAAACGTGTTGCTAGGGTACTTGGTCTAGTTCATTGTGATTTATGGGGGCCCCTCTCCTATTTTATCCGCTGATGGTTTCTCCTACTATGCCATTTTCCTTAATGATCATTCCTGACTCTCGTGGTTTTACACACTTCGTCGCAAATATGATTTTTGGGATGTCTATCGCCAGTTTCAGGCTTTTGTGGAGAACTAGTTTTCTTCCACCATTAAAGTGCTTCAGACTGATGGGGGGACTGAGTTCGTAAATGGTCGCTTACGCTCTCACTTCCAAACAAAGGGCCTTCATCATCAGATTTCTTGCCCGTATACTCCTGAGCAGAATGGTCGGGCTGAGCGTAAGCACTTCCATATTACTGAGATGGGTTTGTCTATGTCTTATCACTCTTATGTCCCTCTCTACCACTGGCCTCACGCCTTTGCTGCAGCCGCTTATACTATAAATTGGTTGCCCGCTCCGGTTCTTAACGGGCGATCACCATATGAAGTTGTTAATGGTTGGGTTCCCATATACACAAACTTTCCTATATTTAGTTATCGTGTGTACCCTTATCTTCATCCATATGCACCTCACAAACTCGCTCCTCGCAGTTTGCCCTATATCTTTCTTGGGTACAACTCTCAGTACAAGGGATATCGATATTTGGATCATGCATCTGGAAAGATATATGTCACTAGACATGCTCAGTTTGACAATACTTTCTTTCCTTTTGTTGATGGTTCTACTTTAGTATCTCTGTTCTCTCTAGATGTCTATACTTTTTTGGATCCCGCTGATACATCAGCTGATATTCCTGCTTCTTCCATGGTGACATCTCCTCCTGCTCGGCTTGTCACTTTGGTTGCCAGCCCTCCTGGCCCATCAATGTTATCATCCTCACCAACTCCGACACCCTGTTCAATCTGCTCTGCCGATTCTGACCATCTAGTGACTGCTCGGATTCATCCTGCTCCGCCCATCTCGCCATCGCCCAGCTCACTTGGTTCGCTAACCAGCCCACCCGATTTGCCAGCCACCTCACCGACCCCTTCGTCAACCACCTCACCGGCCTCTTTTTTTGTTGCGACTGATCCTCCAGTCTTTTCACCTCAGCCTTGCACTCATCGTATGGCTACTCGATCGGTGATTGGGGCTATTCAGTGCAAAGATTATTATGATATCATTGCTCATGTCTTACTAATGCCTTACTTGCTCAGTAGATCCTACATATTACCGCACTGCTCTGCAGGATTCGACTTGGGTTTCTACCATGAATGACGAGATGGAAGCTCTTCGTGGAAAGCGCACTTGGGATTTGGTGCCTCGCCCATCGAACGTCAACATTGTTAGCTCCAAATGGGTTTACCGACTGAAGTATCGATCAGTTTGCACTATTGAGCGTCATAAAGCTAGGCTTGAGGCACAGGGTTTCTCACAGATTCCGGGGTTTGACTTTGACCACACCTTCAGTCCAGTGGTCAAAGCGTCCACAGTTCATACAGTTCTGGCTATTGCTACGATGCGCTTCTGGCCTCTTCATCAGCTGGATGTCAAGAATGCCTTTCTTAATGGCGTTCTTGATGCTCCGGTCTATATGGCACAACCCATTGATTACAATTATTCGCTTCACCTTGAGTATGTTTATCACTTGCGGAAGGCAATTTATGGTCTTAAGCAAGCTCCGCGGACCTGGTTCCAGCATTTCAGTACTTATCTGGTTCTGCTTGGTTTTGTCTTCAGTTTTGCTGATACTTCACTATTTTTGTCTCAGGGATCATCATTGCTGTATCTGTTAGTCTACGTCGATGACATCATTCTTACAGGCAACGACCTGGCTTCGCTCCGAAAGTTCATTGATCAGACGCATAAGGAGTTTGCTATCAAGGACTTAGGCACTCTTCACTACTTTCTTGGCTTGAAAGTTACACCCTTAGCCCCGGGTTTACTTCTTGACCAAGATAAGTATGACATGGATATTCTTACTCAAGGCGAGATGTCAGATGCTACACCAGTCTCTACCCATTTGTGTCGGGATCGCAGTTACACAGCTCAACTAGCCCTACTTTTCGAAATCCAACACTTTATTGCTCTCTTGTTAGGGCTTTGCAGTACTTGACGATCACTCATCTTGATTTGGCATTTGCGGTCAACACAGTTAGTCAGTATCTTCAGGATCCTTGTGATGATCACTTTGCAGCAGTTACTCAGATTCTTCGATATGTTTGGGAAAATCTTCATTTTGGTCTTGTATTTTATCGGCCAGTTCTCCTGAGGTTCTGAGTTACTCTAATGCTGATTGGGCTCGTTGTTTAGAGACCCTATGATCCGCTTATGGTTATGTTGTCTTTCTTGGTGGAAACCTTGTTTCCTAGAGTGCCAAGAAACAACCCACTATTTCTCGTTCGAGTACGGAGTTCGAGTATCGTGCCTTTACCAACACAGCTTATGAGGTTGTTTGGTTGACTCATTTGCTCTTTGATCATTGGGTCCTACTTGGTGGACCTCCGCCACTGCTATGTGACAACAGTAACACCATCTTTTTGTCTCATAATCCAGTTGCTCACAAGTGGACGAAGCACATTGACATCGAGATTACTTTGTTCGAGAGTTAGTTGCTTCTGGCAAGCTCCGTGTTGCTCATGTTCCTACAGCTCTTCAGATTGCAGACATTTTCATCAAAGGGCTCTCTCGTCCGCTGTTCGAGTTCTTCAGATCCAAGCTTTGCGTCGCTGAGTATCCAACGCTTTGCTTGAGAGGTGGGTGTTAGAATAAATCAGTGTAATGATTAGAGTTGGTTTGATTTGTGTTTATCTTGTTGTTTAAGCTAGAGTTATTTGAGTAATATTCTATCTCTTGTACTCTATTTATTCCATTCAATAATATCATAATTATTACAGGAAATCACTCTTCATGATAAATTGATTTTCCATGAGGAATTGTATTATTATGACTAAATATATAGGTGAGTACAATAGAGGTAAAATAAGGAAAGAACTCTAATCATACTAATCACAATCTAATAAGTAATCTGATTTATCCTAACACCCTCCTCAAGCGAAGCGTCAGATTCTTAGAGACGTAAAGCTTGGACCTGAAGAACTCAAACAAGGAACGAAAGAGACCCTTGGTTAAGATGTCTGCAATATGTAGAGACGTAGGAACATGAAGCTTGCCCAAAGATACAAACTCATGAACAAAATGGTAATCAATGTCGATGTGCTTAGCTCGCTTGTGCGCCATTGGATTATGAGCTAAGAAGATCACATTGTTGCCGCACAACAGGAGCGGCACACCAGACAGAGAAACATGAAGATTACGAAGCACATGAGTCAGCCAAATAACCTCAGAAGCAGTATTGGCCAAAGCACGATATTCCGACTCAGTGCTAGACCTGGAAATAGTGGGTTGTTTCTTTGCACTCCAAGAAACCAAATTGCCATTGAGGAAGACAACATAGCCATAAGTAGAATGACGAGTCTCCAAACACCTGACCCAATCTGCATCAGAGTAACCGAGCACCTCAGGAGAAGAGGCTGAACGATAACTGGGGCTAAAGTGCAAAGTCCCTCAAACATAGCGGAGAATCTGAGTGACAGCAGAAAAATGATCCTCATGAGGTTCCTAAAGATACTGAATAACATAGTTAACTACAACAACCAAGTCTGGATGAGTGATGGTCAAATACTGGAGAGCGCCAACTAAGAAGCGATACAACGTCAAATTCTGGAACTGAGGACTCGTAACTCTGTGAAGCTGAGAATTCAGCATAAATAGCATAAAGACAGGCACTGCATTTGGCATACCAGCCCGAGAAAGAATGTCCCTAGCATACTTCGCTTGACCTAGAAGAAGACCCGTGACAGTGGGCGTTACTTCTAGGCCAAGAAAGTAGTGTAAGGCACTCAAATACTTGATAGCAAACTCCTAATGGGTGCGATCAATAAACTGCCGAATAAGAGCCAGTATCTTCAGGATTCCAAAGATAACCATTTCGCTGTAGTGACACAAATTTTGCGGTATGTTCGTGACACTCTTCATTTTGGTCTTAGCTTTCGTTCTGCTAGTACTCCTGAGGTGTTGGGGGTACTCTAGAGGTGTTAGGGTACTCTAATGCTGACTGAGCCCGCTATCTGGAGACTCGACGGTCCACTTATGGTTAGGCTGTTTATCTTGGTGGGAATCTGGTTTCTTGGAGTGCCAAGAAACAACCCACTGTTGGAATCTTGATTTTATTTTAAAAAATCAAAATTAATTTTTTTATCCTTTTTCAAAATCAAAATTAGATTCTTTTAAACATAAAATGGTTCTTTTTAATTCTTGTTAATAAAATAAATTTTAAAATCTGAAATTAATTTTAAATATGAAATTTTTTTAAATGAAATTCAATTTAAAAATTACAAATGTATTGTTAAATTTCACATTTCAATTTATTTGGGTAGACAAATTTGTTTAAATGAAATATCAAAGGTATAATTAATGAGTAGGATAGAGAAAATTAAGTGGGGTCCACAAAATTATTGCAAATGGATTTCAACCATTGTAGAGAGGAAAATTGAATAGTTTTATTTTGTGGTTTTAGTTGTTGATGTGGAGGAGAGATATTGCATATTTAATAAACTGAAACCAAAAGAGGGGTTGCAAAATAGTTTCACCATTACACATGCGCTTATGCTATCAATTCACGTACTCCCTATTCCATCTCAATTTGCAGAGAGAAAGAGGGCTGGTAATTTGAGTGAAATGTCAAGGAAAACTGACAAAAAGTAATTCTGGAAGGATAAAAGCTAGCTAAAAACAACAGTAACATTAATCACAGAAATTACAGACTAATATCTTTAAATTTACAAATTTGTCATTAAATGTCTTAAATAAAGGCATTAGCAAAACAAAATTTTAAAAAACTGCACTTTTAGGCTTCTTGTGGCTGTGTTACCTCGACACCTAACAATAGGTGGAGAATCACATGTCAATTCGAAACGACACATGACATGCATCAAAATTTGATCCAGCTGCGTATCAATAAACGAATCCGAAAGCAGATGTGAGTATTGGAAGAAAGAGGACGAGTGATTATGAAAGCCCAGGAGTTTATCTGTTTTACACACATATAAACACACGTGATTTTTTGTAATAATATGACACAATTATAGATGTATTTAATAAGAACAATTTTTTTTAAAAAAATTGAACTGATTTAAACTTATGAGTATTGAATTGGACTGAAATGCAGATAAGTTTTAAAGAACAGGGCCTAACTGGAAATGAAATCTCTATCTATCACATTCAAGTTGTCAACAGTCTTTCAACAAGCCCATCTTTACAAGTTCCGTATGCATGATGGTCGGGGTAAACTTCTTTGCACCATTTAGTGCAACAATCACCGTCGCATTTTGCAGTGCATGGACCTTGGTTAAAAGAGCAAATGTTTTGCCGAATTCCAACTGCATTTTTCTTTTCTGGCCTTGCATCGCCACCAATGGCAACTGATATGAAGAGAGCCAAAACGAAGAAGCTTGTTGAGGATGAGGAAGTCCTGTTGTTCGAGGAGAAAGAAATTAGGTCAAGACGATATGCTAAATGCTTGAGATTGAGTTGGTTCAATTTTTAAAAAAATATTTTTTAAATGTATAATACCACGTAATATTATATAAAAGAATAAGAACACAATAATATATATATGTCTAGAATATGATCACAATGTTATATATAAGAAGAACATAATATATATATATATATGTATGTATATATATATTAGATAATCGGGTGATGATATATAACTTGTGACTGTTTGAATTATGTACAGTACTTTGTGGATTGGCTTACATTTTGAAGTTTGAATTTTGTTGGATTATATTTTAGACTGGAATTTTAATTAGTGAAATGAATGTATAAGGGCATGGGCAGTGGTGGTCTCTTAAAATTAAAAGACCACTTAAGAGACCGAAAACCACCACAGTGGTGGTCTCTTGAGTGGTCTCTTAACAAGAGACCACTCACCAGGCTCTTGGTAAGAGCCCGGTTAAGAGGCTGAAATTGGGCCACTCGCACTGACACGCACATGGACCATTTGCAGCGTTCATTTTTTTTTACCAAAGTGGGACACGTGTCGCCCCCTGAGTGGGCCACGTGTCCCACTCAGCCACCACTATTTTTTAAAATTTTTTGTTGCGGACACGTGTCACCCAGGGATTGGGTCACGTGTCCGCAACAGTTTTTATATAATTGGACGCAGCAAATTTTTTTGAATGGGACACGTGTCCCGGTGGCGACACGTGTCCCAAGCGTATTTTTTATAAAAAATTCCAATTTTTTTTATTTTTTAAGAATTTCAATTTTAATATAATTTTGATTTTAAAATTGTAATATTTGGTTGGAGTAGATCAATATTTTATTTAGTATTTTCTGTAATTTTTATTGTTGTTATAAATGATTTTCGCACTTTTTATGTTTTTCATATTATTTTATAAAAAATTAAATTCTCATAGCATTTATTTATTTAATTTCGTTTTAATAGTTTCATCAAAAAAAGTGAAATTAATTTTATTTTCTTACACTGAAGCATGGTATTGACAAGAATGAGAAAAATAAATTATTTAACATATTTAAAAAAAAACAAATTTATATTTAAATATTTAAACATTCTATTAAATTTTGCGTTCAACTTATTTTTTGTGGACAAATTTATTTAAAATAATATGTAATGGTCAAATTAATGAGTAGGATAGAGAAAATCAAGTGAGTTCCATGAATAGTATACAGTGATCTCTTAACCATTGTGGAGAAAAAAAGGGATGGTCTCTTAAGTTGTCTCTTAAGCTGAGATGGAAGAGAGAGGAAGAAAAATAATATATTTAATTGGTAAGAGACCGGTAGTGGTCTCTACCACTGCCCATGGCCTAAGCACATAAGAAGAGTACTTATTTTTATCATGATTTGACTTCTATTATTAGAACTGAAATTTTAATTCAATTTTTAATTATATGGTTGCTTTCATTTATCAATTTTTTTAAATTCTTTAATTTAATTTAATTTATTATTATTTATAAAATGATAAAATATAGCCGTGTCAAAATATATTTTAATGTCATTTTATATGATAGACGTGTCGAAAAAAATAGTCAAGTCACCCAGGTGACCAAATTCTCGTGTCAGTCAAAATGGAAAATTCGACTGTCACCGTATCCCATTTCTACTCAGATACGCCTCTAAATCCGAGTGTAGGTAACATAGTGTGGTGGATATTGCTTCGTCTTCTTCAGCAACATTCCCAGGTTGTGAAGAACAAAAAAAGAACATTAACATCCAACAAGAACAAGAATAACCGAGCAAACACAGAAATAAAAAAACACCCAACGGAAGAATATGAAGAACAGTTTGGGCTTAAATCTAGAAAAGAAAAAAACAAAACCATCAGATTAAAAGACATTTGGAGTCGGCATAACTTTGAAAAACACGTATGCAATATGATTGGACTATGATTAACTCGAGCTATAACAAGAACAAAAAACTACAGCAACAAGGAGCAAAAGGGAGCACAAAAATCGTTCGATAAAATGACTTCTAGTACACAACGTTCAAGAAAAATAGCAGGCCTCTATTAATTTTTTTTTACAAATCCATGAAAACCCAGACCCAAAAAATAAGAAAAAAGTGAAAGACAAACCCTAAAATCTTCAAAAATATATTTGAACATATTAGGATGTGAAGCTTCAAGATTTATTCAAAAAAATTGAAGCACTACTTGCAGAATCGAAGTTGAGAAGGGAAATTGAAACCCTAATGTGTTGAAACCCATTTTCAAACACAATGAAAACCGAAAAACAAACAACAAACAAACGATTAGGAACTAGGGTTACAAACCTGTGATATAAACGGAGAATATTGGGCAACAAGGAGTGAGCTCTGATGAGAATGGAGAGGGTTTCGATAGGCGAGAAGAGAGATGAGAGAAGAGAGAAGAGAGAAAAGAGAAAAGAGGGAGACAATAAGGTTGAGTGTTAGATTTTGATAGGATAAGAGGAGCGTTTGAAAATTAATGGGGGCAGATGGCCACACGTTTCAACTCCCACCAGCCACCTATAATCTCCTCACTAAGCCCTAGTGTTAACAGCCCAAGCCTAAACGTGATTTCTTCAAATAAAGGGGTATTATGGATTTTTTTGGGCCATGTCAATCAACCCATTTTGACAAAATTCAGACTTTACTATTTGAGTTGGGACACCCCTAAATAGAAAGTGTGCAATTTGAGTTGGGACGGAGGGAGTAAGAGCATCTCAAACACTATTGTTTAAATTTTTAAGGATTGTAACAAATCTCAATTTGCTCCCTCATTTTACTCTTATGCTTTTTTTGCACTATTTACTATCAGAGGTTGATCGCATATTTGAATAGATAGTTTCTAAAATTTTTATTTGCCATCATTATATGTGAATAAACATATTAATGGTCAAACATGTATTTTCCCAAAAAAACGTGATAATGATTGTGTAAATAGAGATGAGACGAAGGGAGTAGCAGACAAGACTCCTATAAATTATTCCCTCCATTCTATAAGTATTATATTTATTTTTTTACGATCTTCAATAATCATGTTTGACCGCCAATATCTCTAAATACATAAAACATTAATATTTAGAAAATAGATGTGAAAATGTATCTAACAATATCTCATATTTTTATAAATATATTAATTTGTTAGAGTAAAGTGCTAAAATATCCCTAACTTTAGTCTAAAAGTGGTAATCTAACCCCGCAAAACGAGAAAGTGCCAACATAAGTCCAAATTTCAAATATATTTGCCAATTTAACCCTGAACGCCGTTGATTTCGATTGTCAACAGAAACGTTGGCTGAAATATAGTGAAATGACCATTTTGCCCCTATATTAATAAAAATTAAAAAGACAAAATGGGAAAAGACATTTAAACCATATTCTTCTTTCTCTTTTCATCTCCTCCTCCAAATTCAGTGGCGACATTCTTCTTCTTTCATTTTTTATTCCCCTCCTCCAAATTCAGTGGCGATGAGGCGGACTTAGCTGGGACGGAAGGTGGTGGTCATGGAGTGCGGAGGTGTGTAGGAGAGAGAAGCTTGGAGAGTGGTAGCCATGGCTTATGATTACCGGAAACATGTGGATCAGTCAGAAACAGGCTCTCCGATTGCTTCTCTGCTTTTCCAATTTCTTCTTCTTTCGTCTTCCCAAATGCTTTTCTGCTTCGAAAATGGGCTTCTCCTATATGTTTTCAGGCTTCTTTGGATTTCCACTGACTTCTCCACTTTGGAAATGGGCTTAGTGGGGTGTGGCTAGGGTTGCTCTATTGGCTGGACAGCGGTACTGTGGCGTGGCTGGGCAGAGGTGGTTATTTTTGTTATAGATTATTACGGAATATTGATATTACTTGCAATTGTAATTAGATTATATTACCTTTTTCCTAGCTTGTATAAGTATTCTGTACCACTATATAATGTACCCTGAGATCATGAATACAAACACATATTATTACTCATATTTTTTTACATAGTATCAGAGCCTAAAATCCTGATACCCTAAAGAAAATTTTCCAGCCTTTTCATCAAGCTTGCCACTGCCGCCATTCACCGACGGGTTCTCTTCATGCTCCGCTGTCCAGCCACCACCGCTCACCATTTTTCTGTCCGACGATCGCTACCGCGCTCTTCCAGCCGTCCGTGATCGCCTGACGCCATTTTGCTACAAAACTTTGTCCACGTGTCATCCTCCACACGCCAATCCTGTGCTCCATGCGCCATCGCATCCTTGTCAATCCAATCCTCCACTGCTCCAATTTTTTGCTGATCTGTACCTGATTTCACACTATGTCTGCCTCCAGAAGTAATCCCGAAGAACATGCTCGTATTGCTGCTGAATCTGAGGCTACTAAGCTTCAGGACATGAAAGGCTATGAGGTAATTGTGACTTTACTGAAACAATTGCAGTTACAATCTGACCCTTGTTCACCTGTACTTGTCGGTCACCGACCGAATGATCCCTACTTTATTGGCCTTTCTATAGGTCCTAGTTTGGTTATTGCACCCACATCTTGAAAGGTCAAGAGAATCACCTTGAATAATATGATGGAATTTTTCGTGCTATGCTTGCTAAGCATAAGATTGGATTCATTGATGGATCCATTACCAAACCCCAGGATGATAATCCTGATACTGCTGATTGGCCTGGGGTTAATGCTACACTTGTCTGCTGGATCTTGATAACCCTGGATCCGACATTGCGATATTCTACAAGTTCTTTTGCCACGGTTAAGGAGCTGTGGGATGATCTGAAGGCCCGTTTTACTCTTGGTGATGGTATGAAAATTTTGTAGATGCGCGAAGATATTCAGAATTGTAGGCAGAATGGTTAGAACATTGCCACCTAATTCGGCAACCCGAAGAAGCTGTTTGGAGACTACAATTCCATACGACCTCCTTTAGTTTGCGACTATGAAGCTAGTAAATTGTTGTGCACTTATAATCTTATTGCATGCGTCTCTATAGAGAGAGAAGGATTTGATTTATCAATTCATCTCTGGGCTCGATGAAGGCTATCACACCTTGCGATCCCATATCATGAGTATTGATTCACTGCCATCAGTCAACCGCGTGTATGTGCTTGTTGTTTAGGAGGAGAATCACCAAGCTATTATCCGGTCTTGTGAGCCCTTTTCTGGCTCTATGGAATATGCCGCATGACGGCCATCACCTACGGGTTCTTCGACAACTAACCTCACTTTAGCTTATCGCAAGAATCTCGTCTATAAGAATTGTTATTGCAAGGGTCACGATAAATATTTCTATTTCCATATCACATGCATTCCATAATGGTTTAAGGAGTTGAAGGAGAGAGCCAGCGCCGCCAAGAAGACGACGCCAGCTCAGCCGACCCCCACCGGTGGCCTCAGGTTTCCAACTGCCACGGCCCCATTACTTCTGCCACCATTCACCGGCACTGCAATGTCACTGACAGTGTTAGCGATGGCTGCCTCTACTGGCAGTGTCTCTACACGTTCTGATTTTGGCCCTACTCTGTCTAATGACCAATGGAGCAAGACCATGCATTTATTTAATCAGTTTAACAATCTTTCTGACTATAGGTCAGGTAAGTATACTATGCCTTGGATTCTTAATTTGGGAGCCTCATATCATATGACGAATGACAAGGGTTCTCTTACTGATATTATTACTGTTGTCGATTATGTGAATGTTATACTTCCTGATGGATCTGTGTTGTCTACTACACAATATGGTTATGTCTGCTTTGGTGATGTCACTCTTAATCACGTGTTATACATATATGCTTTACGATGCAACTTATTATCATGCTCTAGATTGTTATCTACATTAAACTGTCTATCTTTGTTTACTGGAAATTATTGCATTTTACAGAAAATCAGTATGAGGGCTATGATTGGCGTGGGTGAACAGAAATGGGGGGTTTATTGGCTTCGTCTACTGGATACTCATGTCATCCTCTTATCAATATAATGCATTGAGTTTGTAGGTTTCAATCATCATAAATGTTTACTGTTAAGTAGGAATGTGTTGATTTTTTTGAATCTGTAGATTATCTTATTTGTTTATTTATGTAAAAGTGAGCACAAATGCAACCCACATAAAAGGTTGAGAGAATGTTCAGCAGTTTAGATAATTAGCTTAAGGAGGAGAACTGTCTGAATAAGTCCCTATCTTGGTCTGAATCAGTTTGTCATTTCGAGGGAGGTGGGGTATTGCTGCATGGAGGTGGAGTGTTTCTAGGTGGGGGTAGGGTGGTTCTGGTGGCTAGGGTGCGTGGGTGGTGGTTAGGATTTTCGTATTCTGAATTAGAAAATAATGATTTAATAGTAGGAAAAATGAGGAGGGGGTAAAATGGGAAAAATCAAGTTAAAGACTAGGGGTATTTTTAACCTTTCACATTTAGTCAACGCTCAATTCATCGATCAATGTCAGAATTATGACAAAAGATTATGTTGGCACAATTCATCATAAAGTTAGAATTAGTTTGACACATTCTTGTTTTGCAAGGTTATATTGGCACTTTCAGCCTAAAGGTAGGGTTAAAAATGCATTCAACCCTATTTTGACAAAGTAAACGTACAAAAACTCGTGGGACATAGGAATTATAATAAAAAAAAAGGAAAAGTGCAAAAGTGACCCTATAAGATTGAGAAAGTGCAGGAATGACCTTGTAAAATCTGAAAGTACATAACTAACCCTATCTTTTGATTAAATTATGCAGTTTAACCAATTTACACTAATCCGGCATTAACCAAACAAATTCAGACATTGACCATTTATGAAAAGACAAATCTATCCCTACTCTTAAAAAACTGAATAACAAAAATACCCCTAAGTTCTCCAACTTCTTCTTCTCCAAACCTGCTGCACCACCATATCCGTCGCCGCGCCACTAGCTCCACTGTCACCGACTCCATTGCTGATAACCCTGCTCCATCCAAAACCACCACCTCCGCCTAAACCCTAGCAGCAACGGCCACTGACCACCACGGTGCCGTCCACCACCAACATCGCCCAGAACCACCACCTCCGCCCTAAACCCTAGCAGTGTCGCCCACTAACCACCAGAACCACCACCAAACCCAATTCACAAGCCCGATTCAAACCCAGCACCACCTGGCGGCGGCGGCGGATTGACAAACCCAACACCATAAGCGTGTTTCCACCATCGTCATCCCTTTCCACCACCACCACTGTATCCCTTTCTTTCTCTAGATGTCCCCGCTCCCACCACCCCTCGGCTCCCTCCAACACCGCCTCTGCAAACCCTCTTCACCCATGCCAGAGCACAGATCCCCTCGCCTTCCACTGTCGCCCCTTTCCAACACCACCACAATTTTTGTCCCTTTTCGCCACCTCTACCCACCCCAGCCCATTTCCCCAGCGTCAGTCAGCCAAGCATCGAGGAATCGAGACTCGCTCCCCCACCGATCTCCTCCCACCCTAGCCCCTCCCAATCCCACCACCTCACTGGAAACCCTAAATTTCTCCGACGAAATTTTGAAGAAAGAAGAAGTGGAGGAAACAGGAAGAAGAAAGGAGAAAAATGAGAAGAAGAAGAAAAATGGGAAGAAGAAGAAAAATGGGAAGAAGAAAAACGGGAAGAAGAAAGGAAGGCTATTTTGGTCTTTTCCTATTTTTTGTTTTATGATTTTTTTAATCAGGGGTATAATCATCTTTTTACTAATTTCCAGCCAAATTGGTTGTTGACAATTCGGTCAACGATTTTCAGGGTTAGTTTTGCACTTTCAGATTTTACAAGATCATTTCTGCACTTTCACCCAAAACATAAGGTTAAAAATGCACTTCATTCAAATATAAAATAAGACAAATTGCTTTCATAATCCCCTATGATCGAAGAAAGGCATGAGAGAAGTATATTGACTAGTGATCACGAGGTTCCAGTTTTTGGCTAGTAGGAATACCTAGGACCTCTGTCCTTCCATTCCTAAGACCAAGTCCAACGGCTTCCCTACAATAATGATTTTTATTGAATTTAGGAATTCTTCATGTT
The DNA here is from genome assembly GCA_037428765.1 of Rubia yunnanensis. Lineage (NCBI taxonomy): Eukaryota > Viridiplantae > Streptophyta > Magnoliopsida > Gentianales > Rubiaceae > Rubia > Rubia yunnanensis. The sequence goes on from CM075065.1 coordinate 102,837,310, forward strand.
TTTTTTAGCTCAAACATCTTCTCCATCTCATTTCCCTAAAATAGGGATTTTGATGAGAGAAGACTTTGGTCCCTATATTTGTAGAAAGAGAAAAAATTATGGGAAATAAAAATTGAATGCATTTCCAATCAAATACATTAATTCATAACACAACATTCATTTTTTTCATTAAAAAAAATTAAATCTCATATTTTCCTCATTCTTCCAATTCTACTAAAAAATAACTTTAAATATTACTACAATCTCGAACTCAAGTGAGATGTTTCTTTATACAATTCTCTTGTAGGGTTTTGTCAATAATGATATGATGTCAATAATTATATGTATAGATGTTTATAATTATATGTTAAATTTTTGAATTTTTTGAATGCTATTTCCTTTTTATTTCAAATTGGGTGAAAATATGAAGAAAACGAAAAGAATACTAGTTTCTTATTAACATCTAGCTTTTAGTTTTAAATTTCTTATATTGATTGCTTTTCAAAAACTAGCAATTAGTTTTTGTAATATATTTTGAATTGATTAAAAATTAACTCTTAAATTTATATAAATAATAATAATTATACTGTCATAAATGTCAGATTCTGCAAAATAAAAAATCTGTTGGACTTGAGTAAAAAAATATAGGGAATATTGATTTTCATTCCTTATTCTAGAGAAAAGTTTAGAGAAGTTGTTAGACTTGCTCTAAAACTATCTTTATCCACAATCTAACCCTACCTAATTTTTATAATTTTTAATTATTTCTCTCATATCCATATCATTAGTTCATTTAACCAATATTCATTTTATTTACCCTTTATCAACAATTCAATCCAATTCAATCCAATTCAATTCAATTCAATCCAATTCAACCTTTCAACTTATTTTATTATGTTTTGAAATGTATATATATATACATTTCAAGTATGAATTTGTAAGATTTGATTATCCTATTTTGTGCTTTGATTATTAAGTATGTTTTATGCTTTCTTGCATGATTAATACATGATTAAGACTAGGGTGATCATCTAGTTGATGATTGTGGGTTAATTATTTGCTGATTTTTGGTCAAACCCAGAAGACTTTGACTTTTTATCGATGTGATTATCGTTGGTCAATGTTAGGTTATAATTGGGAGTGACAACTAATTATGATTATTGATTGATGAAATTACTAAGATTTAGGATGAATTTGAACGAGTTTGCCTAATTATCAAAGTAATACACTAATGATGCCTAGCCTGAAGGCCGATCCTCATAGTCGTCATTAGGGAACATAATTGTGCTATCTCAATGTTTTGCGCTTTTTGGACATTGTGTTAGTTATATTGGCTCTCCATGTTTATTACTATTCTCGAGAAAGTCTATGACACTGATCGTCTAGAGTGATCCGAGGGTAAGAGTTATTGTGTGGCGCTGATCGCACACTCTAACTATAACTGAGGAGAGGTGAGAAATGCCATCACTCAAAAAGTGTCGACAAGTTCTCCACAATATTTGGTTAATGCATAAAAATAGGATAATTAGTCAATGATCAAAGGATAACTAGAAATGTAAACCAATTGCACCCAAGACTCATTATAATCTTAGTTACATTTTCCGTGTTAGTTGTGATCGTATTACTTCTTTTGTACTAATTGTTTGTTAATCTAGTTGCTTAAAGTAGTCTTGGTGCTTTCTAAAATCACCCCCACAACTTTGATACCACACGCTTAGAGTGACATCTTTTTTTGCTCTTAACTACTTTCAACACTCGATAAAACCCATTTTTCTTGTGGATGACCACATCTTACCACTATCTACTATTTAGTAGTTAGTCGTAATTTGAGCCTATAAATACTATATTTGAGAGGCACGACGACGACCTCTCAATTTAACAAGTAAATGAATTAATACTCACCCCGTCCCATTAAATGTAGCTAAATTGCTTTTGACTCAACATTTAAGAAATGTTGAGCTGGTAAATCAGCAGGAGGGGGCAGTGCTTGAAATTTTGAATGCTGACGTCAGCTGTATTAACAAATAAATACTGAAATTAAAACATTCTTTTGGTTACTATATAAAATAAATACTTTGAAACCGCATACTTGTGTCAACCGTCATTAGGGGCATAGTGGTTATTTTGCAGGCAAGCCAAACGTGTGCCCCTACATGTGCTCTGAAATGGCCACCCAAAATGACGTCATTTTGGGCACCATTTTTGTCATTTTGTGCATCCCCTTTGTCAAACATTGCGGCGTTGCCATGTGTATCTACATGTGCTGCCAAGTGGCGGCCCAAAATGACGTCGTTTTGGACACCCATTCGAGGGGTACCCATTTGAGAGGTACCTATTCGAGATGTGAGCTTCCAAGTGGAGGGGTTCGATTGGATGGGTTCGAGCGGTACCGATTCGAGATGTACTCATTCGAGATGTGAACTTTCAGGTGGAGAGGTTCAATTGGATGGGTTCGAGAGGTGGCTATTCGAGAGGTACTTATTAGAGATGTGAACTTCCAGGTGGAGGGTTCGGTAGGATGGTTTCGAGAGGTAACCATTCGAGATGTGAACTTTCAGGTGAAGGAGTTCGATAGGATGGGTTCGAGAGGTACCCATTCAAGAGGTGGCCATTCGAGAGGTTCCCACTCTAAAGGTACCCATTCCAGATATGAAGTTTCAGATGGAAGGGTTCGATTGGATGGGTTCGAGAGGTACCTATTCAAGAGGTATCCATTCAAGATGTGAACTTTCAGATGGAGAGGTTCTATTGGATGGATTCGAGCGATACCCATTCGAGATGTATCCATTCGAGATGTGAACTTTCAGGTGGAGGGGTTTGACTGGATGGGTTCGAGAGGTGGCCACTCGAGAGGTACCCATTCGAGATGTGAACTTCCAGGTGGAGGGGTTCGAGAGGTACCCATTCGAGATGTACCCATTCGAGATGTGAACTTTCAGGTGGAGGGGTGCGACTAGACGGGTTCAAGAGGTGGCCATTCGAGATGTGAAAGTTCAGGTTAAGGGGTTTCACTGGATGGGTTTGAGCGGTTCCCATTCGAGATGTGAACTTTCAGGTGGAGGGGTTCGATTGGATGGGTTTGAGAGGTACCATTCTGAGAGGTGAAATTTCAGGTGGAGGGGTTCGATTGGATGTGTTTGAGCGGTTCCCATTCGCGGTGTACCCATTCCAGAGGTGGTCACTCCAGAGGTACCCATTCGAGAGGTGAAGTTTCAGATGGAAGGGTTTGAGAGTTAACTACTATAGAGGTGAACTTTTAGGTGGAGGGGTTGGATAGGATGGGCTCGAGAGGTACCAATTTGAGAGGTGAACTTTCAGGTGTAAGGGTTGGATAGGATGGGCTCGAGAGGTACCAATTTGAGGGGTGAACTTTTAGGTGGAGGGGTTTGATTGGATGGGTTCGAGATGTACCCATTCGAGAGGTACCATTCGAGATGTGAACTTTTAGGTTAAGGGGTTTGATTGAATGGGTTCGAGCGGTACCCATTCGAGATGTACCCATTCGAGATGTGAACTTTCAGGTGGAGAGGTTTGATTGGATGTGTTCGAGAGGTATCTATTCCAGAGGTTAAGTTTCAGGTGGAGGGGTTCGAGACATTGAGGATTCAAGTGATGGATACTTAGCGTGCGTGTGCCAATGGCTCGACAGGTGGAAGACTCAAGGGGTAGATCGGGATCCTCAAAGAGGTCAAGTTCTAGGCCCTCGAAGGGATGGAGTCTTCTGTCCTCGAAGGGATCGAAGTCTCAGCCCTCGAAGGGATGAAGTCTTCTGTCCTCGAAGGGAGGGATTTCATTGGACATGTTCGAGAGGTACCCATTCGAGAGGTGATGTTTGAGGTGGAGGGGTTCCATTCATTCCATTCAAGAGGTTAAGTTTCAGGTGGAGGGGGGATTGGATGGGTTCGAGAGGTACCCATTCGAGAGGTGAAGTTCCAAGTGGAGGGGTTCCATTGGATTGGTTCGAGAGGTACCTATTCGAGAAGTTAAGTTTCAGGTAGAGGGGTTCGAGACATTGGAGATTCGAGTGATGGATACTTAGCGTGCGTGTGCCAATGGCTTGACAGGTGGAAGACTCGAGGGGTAGATGGGGGTTCATTGAGGGTTAGATGGGGGATCCTCGAAGGTGTGGTTCTCGGCCTCGAAGGGATGGAATCTTTTATCCTCGAGGGGGTCGAGTTCTCGGCCCTCCAAGGGATAGAGTCTTCTATCCTCGAAGGGAGGGGTTCCATTGGACAAGTTTGAGAGGTACCTATTCGGGAGGTGATGTTTAAGGTGGAGGGGTTCCATTCGAGAGGTACCTATTCGAGACATACCGATTCGAGAGGTTACGTTTCAGGTGGAGGGGTTCGATTGGATAATTTCGAGAGGTACCCATTCGAGAGGTGAAGTTTCAAGTGGAGGGGTTCCATTGGATGGGTTTGAGAGGTACCTATTCGGTAGGTTAAGTTTCAGGTGGAGGGTTCGAGACATTGAGGATTCAAGTGATGGATACTTAGCATATGTGTGCCAATGGCTCGACAGGTGGAAGACTCGAGGGGTAGATGGGGGATCCTCAAAGGGGTCAAGTTCTAGGCCCTCAAAGGGATGGAGTCTTCTATCCTCGAAGAGAGGGATTCCATTGGACATGTTCGAGAGGTACCCATTCGAGAGGTACCCTTCAAGAGGTGATGTTTGAGGTGGAGGGGTTCCATTCGATCCATTCAAGAGGTACGTACCAATTCGAGAGGTTAAGCTTTCGACACTTGAGGATATCATGAAGGAGATAGGAATACCTGAGAAATTTGTGAGATGGGCTATGGTGGGTGTGAAAACAGTGTCATACAGATACAATGTCAATGGGCACACTACCAGGTTTCTTCTGGCAAAGTGGGGACTAAGGCAGAGAGACCCCCTCTCGCCACTGTTAATCGTACTCGTTATGGAATACATGACAAGGTGCTTACAGCAAGAAGGCTGGGTTTAAGTTCCATCCAAACCTGTGAGCTTCTGCAGCTGAATAACATCAGCTTTGCGGATGATGTCATACTTCTATCAAAGGGAGAGGCAGATTCAGTCAACGTTCTGATGAGGGCATACCAGAAATTTGAGCAATCCACTGGGCTTAGAGTCAACAGGAACAAATGCAACATGTACTTTGGCAATATGGCACATGACCAGAGTGAGAGGATACAGGAGCTGACACGGTTCACAGAAGGGCAACTTCCATTCAGGTATCTTGGCATCCCTTTAGCTAGTAGAAAGCTAACAATCTATATGTGCCATCCCTTGATTGAGAAAATAATTAAACGAATTAAACACTGGAGTGCTAAGCTATTGAGTTACTTGGGTAGATTACAGTTGATTAAAAGTGTGATCTTCTCTGTTGTTAATTACTGGCTGCAAGTGTTTCCTTAGCCGAAAGCAGTAGTAAAACACAAAGAGGCCCTATGTCGTACCTACCTTTGGTGTGGAAGGGAGACGATTTCCAGAAAGTCATCAGTGGCTTGGGAAAAACTATGTGGCAGGAGGAAAGCTGTGGGACTAGGTTTAATCTCGTTGCAGGAATAAAGTATGGCAAGCAAGAGTAAAACCTTATGGAATGTTTGTAGAAAGGCAGATAGGCTATGGATACACCGGTTTCATGCGTATTACATAAAGGAAAGGGATGGACTGAGTGTTAAGATCCCAACCAATGCATCTTAGATTATCAAAAGTCTGGGTAAAAGCAGGGACATAGTACTGAACTTGGAGGCACGACAGAAGTAAGAAGGGCTTAAAACGTTCAGTATCAGGCGTGTTTATGAGGAGCTGAAGTAGGGGCAACCATAAATGGTTTGGAGAAAACTCATTTACAATAACTACGCACGACCACGGGCAAAATTTACTCTCTGGATGTGCTTTTTTCTAGAAATTGGCAACGAAAGACAGATTGGCCAAGTTTGGCATAGGCACAGATAGAAAGTACAGTTTCTGCGGCAGGGAGGAAACGAAACATCATCTGTTTTTTGCTTGCCCTAAAATGAAGAAAATATGGAGGGACCTGCTGCGATGGCTGAAGATGGCAAGGGAACCTGGTATGTGGGATGGGGAGATAGTATGACTGGTGCAAAAATGTTGAGGCAAGGGAAGAAAAGTCCAGCTCCTGAAGATGGCAGTATCAGAAACATTTACGACGTGGAAGAGGAGAAATGAAGTGTGCTTCTATAAACAGGAGAGCAAAAACATTGTAAGTAAAATTATAGAGTATGTAGTACATAGAACTTGGGTTAAACCAAAGTTGAAAGCGTTATGTGCTCAGCTTATGGTAGATTTTGACTGATATAGGGCCTTTGTAACACGGGGTTTGTGTATATTTTGAAAAGAAATGGAAGTTTTACCGAATTCCAAAAAGGTTTCAGGTGGAGGGGTTCGATTGGATGGGTTCGAGAGGTACCCATTCGAGAGGTGAAGTTCCAAGTGGAGGGGTTCCATTGTATGGGTTCGAGAGGTACCTATTCAAGAGGTTAAGTTTCAGGTGGAGGGGCTCAAGACATTGGCGATTTGAGTGATGGACACTTAACGTGTGCGTGCTAATGGCTCGACAGGTGGAAGACTCAAGGGGTAGATGGGGGATCCTCGAGGGGTGGATGGGGGATCCTCGAAAGTGTCGAGTTCTAGGCCCTCGAAGGGATGGAGTCTTCTGTCCTAGAAGGGGTCGCCTTCTCGGCCCTTGAAGGGATGAAGTCTTTTGCCCTCGAGAGGTATCCATTCGAGAGGTAATGTTCCAAGTGGAGGGGTTCCATTGGATGGTTTGAGAGGTACCTATTCGAGAGGTTAAGTTTCAGGTGGAGGGGTTCGAGACATTGAGAATTCAAGTGATGGATACTTAGCGTGTGTGTGCCAATGGCTCGACAGGTGGAAGACTCGAGGGGTAGATGGGGGATCCTTGAGGGATAGATGGGGGGATCCTCGAAGGGGTGGTTATCGGCCTCAAAGGGATGGAATCTTCCATCCTCAAAGGGGTCGAGTTCTAGGCCCTCGAAGGGATGGAGGCTTCTGCCCTCGAAGTGGTCGAGGTCTCGGCCCTCGAAGGGATGGAGTCTTCTGTCCTTGAAGGGGTTGAGTTCTCGGCCCTCAAATGGATGGAGTCTTCTGTCCTCGAGGGGGTCGAGTTCTCGACCCTCGAAGGGATGGAGTCTTCTGTCCTCAAAGGGGTCGAGGTCTCAGCCCTTTAAGGGATAGAGTCTTCTTTCCTCGAAGGGAGTGGTTCCATTAGCCATGTTCGAGAGGTACCCATTCGAGAGGTGATGTTTGAGGTGGAGGGGTTCCATTCGATCCATTCGAGAGGTACCTATTCGAGACATACCAATTCGATAGGTACCCATTTGAGAGGTGAAGTTTCAGGTGGAGGGGTTCGATTAGATGGATTCGAGAGGTACCCATTCGAGAGGTGAACTTTCAGGTGGAGGGGTTTGTTTGGATGGGTTTGAGCGGTACCCATTCGAGATGTGAACTTTCAGGTGGAGGGATTCGACTAGATGGGTTCTAGAGGTGAACATTTTAGAGGTACCCACTCTAGAGGTGAATTTTTAGGTGGAGGGGTTCCATTGGATGAGTTCGAGAGGTGCCCATTCGAGAGGTATCATTCGAGAGGTGAAGTTTCAGGTGGAGGGATTCCGTTGAATCCATTTGACATGTATCCATTCCAGAGGTGAAGTTCCAGGTGGAGGAGTTCGATTGGATGGGTTCAAGCGGTACCGATTCGAGATGTACCCATTCGAGCTGTGAACTTCCAGGTGGAGGGGTTCGATTGAATGGGTTCGAGAGGTACACATTCGAGATGTGAAGTATCAGGTGGAGGGGTTCGATTGGATGGGTTCGAGAGGTACCCATTCCAGAGGTGAAGTTTTAGGTGGAGGGGTTCCGCTGGATCCATTTGAGATGTACCCATTCGAGAGGTGTACTTCCAGGTGGAGGGGTTTGAGAGGTACCAATTTGAGAGGTATCCATTTGAGACGTCACCTTTTAGGTGGAGGGGCTCAAGAGGTGTTCATTCAAGAGGTACCCATTCGAGAGCTACCAAATATGGAGAGGTTCCCACTCGAGAAGTACCCACCGGGTGGGGCACATGAATCGATCCTCGAGGGAACCACCCCTCGAGGAACTTGCATGTACCCCTCGAGCCTTCTTCCTCTCGAACCATTGCCACCAACTCTAACCCGTAGTACCCTCGAGGGAAATCCATGAACCACCCCTCGAGGGGTTATACATCCAGCAGTCGAGATTACATCATCTTCGAAGGGTCACAGTCGAGGTTACATCCACGTCATCCACGAACCACCACTCGAGGGGCCGCCTTGAAATGAGTTGGAACCTGAGGGAGCCTCTGCCCCGTATCTTCTTTCTCTAGTTGAATGGCCTGACGGCGCCCTAAAATGGGTCGAGCGCCCAGATTTGAGTCCTCATCTACAACGTGTTTTTTCGGCACGGATGAGTTGCCGGAAACTGGGTGAAATTCAAAGAATCCACCAATTATGAAAAAATCCGCTCCTCCATTCGTCTTGATCTGGGCATTCTAATGAAATTGAATAACAAGGAAAACACATTGGGTATACCCTCATTGATGATTCTGATAAAAACAACAATCCACTATAGCAAAACATCTTCTAACATCCATCTTCAACCTGACTAGCCCCAAAGCATTAGCCCCATCAAACAATAACATTCCAACACCCAAAATCAAGAATTCCACTTCTCGAACCTACTATTTAACCTTCACCACTTGAATCCGTACCTCCCGAACATTCCGCTCCAACCAACTACCTCTCAAACTTCCACTGCAACCTTCACATCTCGAATCCGTACCTCTTGAACCCCTCCACTTGAACCCTCTCCACCTGAACATTCACCTCTCGCCATCTCCACGCTTCAATTACATGTATAATTGGTATATTTATAGCTTAAATTACAGCTCTTTTAACATGCCTATAAAATTTCTATAATTTGTTATAAAGCTCACCGCGCAACGCGCGGTGTAGCCAAACCAGTACATAATAATTAGCAAGCTATCCCTCCATTTTAACTTTACTGTACCAGAAAAGATAGGGAAATTGAAAATACACTACTGTTTCACATACCCACCTTCAGCTTTTCTACGAATAATAACAAAGATAAAATCCTTATAGTTCTATTAATACAAAACTGCTCCAACTCTTCTTTCTTCATCTTCTTCTTCCTTTATTTTCCCAAACTCTCAAGTTCACCATTGAGCGAATACAAGGGCTAGTTTTTCCAACGAATTTAGCCAGAAAATGCAGGAGAATAATTTTTCAAAAGAAGAGCGTAACATTGTGGCTCAGTTCTTACTTGTCCTAAAAACTCAAAACCTCTCCCTTCTCTCTACAAAACAAAACCCTAGTTAAGTCATATTCGTGGGGGATCTTCCGTCGCTGGAAACTCTCCTCCGGTGGCTCCCCCTACCAATCACCCTCAATACCCTTACCCCTCGTTTCCAGCCATCCTCAAAAAATCCCGGCTCCAATCTGCTCTGGTGGTGTACAACGTTGCTCCGACAGAGTTTTGAGTGCAATTCACGGGGTCGATGTTTTAAGTGGCGTTACTCCGGTAGAAACCTGGTATCGGCGTTGCTCTTAGCGGCGTGCTCTAAGCAATGCGACGGTGGCGTGACCTCTCTGGCGGTGCTCCATACGACGGTGGTCGGAGGAGCACCACAATTTCCGCCATTTGCCATTCCAGATCCGAATCTAATGTATCCTCGTCGTTCTCTCAACCTACGGTAAAGTGAGTTGGCCAATTCCTGTCCTTAGGGTTCCCGAGTCAATCATATCTGAGTCGGCCAACTCAGATCCAGTGATGGCCAACTCGGTCTGAACTCAGGACTGAGTTAACTCAACCAATGACGAGTCAATAGTGGGTCGACTCAACCAAAATGACTAAACTTGGGCCAAACATAGCCATGTATAACTCCGGAGATATAAGGGTATGAGGGTTACTTCTCCATTTTTATTTTTATTTTTCTACTTTGAATTTTTTCTTTTCAGGTGGGAAGCTTTTAATTATTTTATGTTTTTTTTATCTTTCTTCTTATCTCTATGAGTTTAGCTTCCTTTCATTTTTAAAAAATGGGCTAGAAATTATATGGATGTTTTTGAATTTTGGTATTATATAATAATTCTCTCTGTCAATGCCTATTTTTTCGATAGCCTGAGTTGGTAAAACTGGATTGATTTTAGATCTGATATCCAATGAGACAACAAGGAGAAATCCAAGTCAAAATCGTTCAAACAACGGACTTTTGGCGTTACTGTTTATAGAGGATTTAAATCAGATTTTTAGGCTTTGGTCCATTAGGATGCCCAAACCAATTATATTGTTAAGTCGATTTAATTAGTTTTTAGAGCTTTTTGGAGCCAAGTTAGAGTGAATTCTAAGTATTATAAATGATTTTTATACACTGACAGAAAATATTTTTGGCAATTCAAATGGCTATTTGCATTTTCCTAGTTTAGTGAAAAGGTTTTTACGAGTTAAATGGAGACGGACCAGATTTTTAGTTGGGGGGCTTTAAATTACTTCGTTTTAATTTTCTGAGATATTTGATCGGAAGTGTGGACAAAACACTTAGCATGCGTATTATTTGATACTCACTGCTTTGATTCTGATGGTAGTCTCGGGTCGATATTATTGTGGCTACAATATGGCAACACGGTGTCAACCACTTATTCTAGGGGCCCCCTTCTCATTGCCACATAAGTTTTTCGTTCAGTATTTTAATACTCATTAGGGCTTATGTGTATTTTTCTTTATGCCACTGAGTTTTTTATTGGAATTGTAAAATTATATAGCGCCTCAGTGTAATGGGTTTTTCCCACATCGTATTCTAATGTAACCCTATGGGCACCTTTTCTGATGTAAGCCCACGGGCAACAATTGATCTTTAATAGAAAAGGGCTAGGAACCCTATAAACCTGACAACTATTTAAAAAATCAGTTCTTGCTTGTCACTTCAAAAAATAGGCAAATAGGCTACGTTAAAGAAGTCGAGGCTTCCTAAAAATAGAACACTGCATTGTGGATTGTGACTTGGATCTGGGCAACCGTGAAGGAATAGGTTTTTGCCGGAGTTTCTGTCAATGTGCAAAGCAAAGAACCTGGTCGGATTATAAACTACAAGGTATGATATGAAGAAGCATTCAAATCAATCCCATTACCAATAAGGAAAACTTTCCGAAGGGTAGCAAATCAATGCAATATTAGCAAAAGCACAATTCATCGGCTCACAAAGAAGGGGAAACACAGAAAATACAACACCACAATCAAGCCATTTCTAAGGGAAGCAAACAAGGTGGAAAGAGTAGAATTTGCATGCTCAAAACTCGGGTTTAAAAGGCATTCAAGTACATTTAAGTTCAAAAGCATGTAGAATATCATACACATTGATGAAAAGTGGTTTTATCTATCCGAACAATCAACAAATTACACACTTTTACCCAAGGAAGATAATTCGTATAGAACTTGTCAACATAAAAGCTACTTTCCGAAAGTTATGTTTATTTGTGTTGTAGCTAGGCTTATTATTGCTGGTAACAGTGATGTAAATTTCAATGGCAAGATTGACATATTTTCACTTATTGACAAGGTACCAACAAAGAAGAAAAACAAAAATAGACCAAGAGATACCAACGAGACAAAGACGAAAGTCAAAGTTGAGAGAGATGTAATGACAGAACGTCTAGTCAATGAAATTATACCAACAATCAAATGTAAGTGGCCAGCAAATGCATGCAAGAAATTTTTTAAAGTTCCATGGCACTCAGAGGCATGGAGTACTAGTTCCATAGAGGTGGAGGCAGCGTCGTCCAACGCGTGATTAGTTGCGAGGTGGTGCCAGAGATGCCAGTAAAAACTGCCATCCATTAACCAATTTCATCACCAAATGACTCTTCCCTGCACTAATATTTTCATCAAAAATTTCAGTGTCCATCACCACTACATTACCTTGTCATATACAATATTAAAACTTACACTATCGTGTATGATTTTATATAAAATTCATTATCACCTCTCATTAGGCCCGTCAAATGGGTTAATTGGATAAACCCGTTATCCAAACCCAATAGATCATTATCCAATGGGTCATTATCCAATTAACCCATTTATTAAATGGGTCATAATGGGTTGGGTCATAAATGGGTTGGGTCATTAAATGGATAACCCATGAGATATTCATATGACCCAATGGGTTAAAATATATTATCCAATAAGTCATTATCCAATAAATCATTATATAATTAACCCAATAAGTTATCATTAAACATTTTCTTTCGATTTGGGTTACAAGTTGTCATTATCCAATGGGATCAGGTATTAAATGCTCATTAGTTTTTGGGATTGAGTGGGATGAAAATAATTGTGTTAATGGAAAATTTTGATCTCCATGAGTTCCATATTATGTTAATTCAATAAGAACGTAACAAATACCCAATAAATATCCAAAATTACCCAATTAAATACATGTGTAATATTTAACATAAATATTCACTATAATTCACAAATTATACAAATTATAATTCACAAATTATTCAAGCTCAATCTCGTACAATATTCGAGTTCGTACAGTATTCGATCTCGTATAGTATTCGAACTCAATCTCGTACAGTATTTGAGTTCGTACAAAATTCGCACTCAATCTCGTACAGTATTCGAGTTCGTACAGTATTCGAGTTCAATCTCGTACAGTATTCGAGTTCGTACAGTATTCGAGCTCAATCTCGTACAGTATTCGAGTTCATACAGTATTCGAGCTTAATCTCGTACAGTATTCGAGTTCATAGAGTATTCGAGTTCGTACAGTATTCGAGCTCAATCTCGTACAGTATTCGAGCTCAATCTCGTACAGTATTCGAGCTCAATCTCGTACAGTCATCAAGTTCATACAGTATTCAAGCTCAATCTCGTACAGTATTCGAGTTCGTACAGTATTCGAGTTCATACAGTATTCGAGTTCAATCTCGTACAGGATTCGAGTTTGTACAGTATTCGAGCTCAATCTCGTACAGTATTCGAGCTCAATCTCGTACAGTATTCGAGCTCAATCTCGTACACTATTCGAATTTGTACAGTATTCGAGTTCAATCTCGTACAGTATTTGAGTTCGTACAATATTCGAGTTCTTACAGTATTTGAGCTCGAGCTCGATCCCAAGTAATATTGTTCGTTAGTTTCGTCGAGTTTACAAAGCCAACATATTATATATTTTTTATTTTTATTAAATATAATATAATATAATGTACATAATATTATATTACATAATATAATATTATGAACTCGAATATGAACAAAACGTAGACCGATTGATGAACAAAATGCAGACTGATTGATGAATAAAACGCGGACTGGTGAAACAAAACGCAGTCTGGAAAGTGAGAACTGAGAAAGAACGTGGACTTGATGGGTAATTCACGTTTCACCCAAATAAATGACATATAACCAATTGGTCATTTAGTTCGACCCAATGGATAATTAGTATAGACCCAATGGATAATTAGTATAGACCCAATGGATAATTAGTATAGACCCAATGGATAATTAGTAAATACTTAATGGATAATTCAGTATAATTCATTATATACTCAATGGATAATTGGTGTTTTCAACCATTTAAACTTTAAATGGATAAGTCACGTAACATTTTACCTGGAGTGAAAAATTATGATTAACCGTAATCATTCTTTGATGTAGGTTGAATCGTGTACATAACTACAAAAAAAAGAAATATTTATTCGAGTGGCCAAATGTGGGAATTTCATTTATTATTTTCTTATGTTCAATAAAAGAAAATATTTTTAAAAATCTTCATATTTCGAGATTTTTCAAATTTAGTAAAAGTTTCTTAAATACTACTTCTTCTTCTTTCGGCAAGATCATTTATCAAATTTTAATTGGTTCAAATTAAAATTGATTAAAACATGAACCGGAATCGACAAATATGATGAATCGAGAATTTGATCGTTTCTAAGTTGATTATATGTGTTAGGGAAAAATTAAAATATTCGCAATCAAATTTGTGAAAATTTTGTTATCTTATGATATGAAATTATCCACGGGTCACCCGTTATCCAACCCAACTCAACCCATCCAAAATTATCCAACGGATAACCAATTATCCAACCCAACTAAACCCAATAACTACAACCCAATTATATTCATTAACCCAATGGATCATTATTCAATAAGTCTTATCCAATAAGTGAAATTAGTATATGGGTAACGGCTATCCAACGGGTGACCCAACCCGTTTGACGGGCCTACCTCTCATCCACTTGGATCTTCATATTCATCTCAAATTCATTGTACATGTTCCACCTGAACTCTATACCCATCTAAAATTCACCTAGTAATTTTAATATTAAAATTTAAAATGCTAATATAAAAAAGGTAAAACTCATTTCATTACGCTATTTCAATATTAAATATTAAATACTACTCATATAAAAAATGGCACATCAGTGCGATTTTTAAATACTAGTTGATTAGAAATTAAGGTAAGCGAATTTAGTATAGAATAAGTTTTGGAAAATACCGTCTTTTTATAAGCTTATGAAAATACGAGATTTAACTAGAATAATAAAAAGGTAAAAAATTTTAGTTGTAATATTAAAAATTTATTATGCAATGTGCAATTGTTATAAATTTATGACTTGATTTGATGCAAGCCAAAAATTTTATCTTCATTTATACTAATTTATAGTTTAAACCTTGGTCTTTCTATAACTTAGGGAAAGATACAGACTCTTTAGTATGATGGGAGAAAATGAAGGAGTGTAAAATTACATTCAGCTATAGTTTTGGAAAAAACCATCTTTCTATAGTCATATGAAAAAACATGGTTTAATTAGAATAATATAAAGTTAGTGGTTTATATTATGCAGTAACTGCAAGTGAAATATTTGACTTTTGATTATAAACATTACATATTTAGAATAAAACATATATATTATAAGTACGTTTTACAATAAAAAATATAATATTTCACCAAATAACTTATAATCCAAATTTGACTCGAATTTAAGTTACTTTAACCTGATGAAAGATAAAATTATACTTGAGTACCAAATCTTTCCATTATTTGAAGGGACGGACTTTATTCTTAATGAGTTATCCTATCTTCGACTCATCATCACGAAGCCTCTTCCATTCCCACTCTAGTGTCACAAATATGGAACCCAAATTCGCCTATCTCCATCCCTAGCCATTAGTCAATTTAGAATGCTATCAAGGAAATTGTAAGTTTTAAACCGAATAAAAAGATAAAAGTAAAATGCAAAAGGTTGGGAAAAACCGTTTTTTCTTATTCTTATGGAAAGGCAGCGTTTAATTTGAATAATAAAAGGTAAAATATTTTAGTTGCAATATTAGATATTTATTATGCAATGTGTAGTAGTTATAAAGTTTATAATCCGATTTATGCAACCCAAAAAAATTATCTTCATTTCTTCTAGTTTACTCTTTAAATCTTAGTTTTTTCATTACTTATGAAAAGCCCATGTTTCAAGAGATGAGCTCAAAGTAAAATATTAATCTTAAGTGGGTTGAAAATCTATTTCCCAAAACTGTATCTGGGGGATAAATACCCACTGCAAATTGTAGCATCCCCAACTTTCTTTGTTTCCCTTTGGGCCACGACATGAGTTATTCTGTAGCCCAATAGCGCTATAGCCCAACAGTCATTGACTAGGTCCAGTCAAATGGTTACATATAAGCCACTCAAGCTATTGTTCTTCTTTGAGCATGTTTCAAATGGATTCAGTTCTGAAACTAATCTTCCCCATAATGAGGGTTTAAAAGCATTTCCCCAATTGGGAAACCGGCCAAAATTGTCCATCTCTTGAAACTGTTCCCAGTGTCTTTGTTGTCAGGAATGCACATGCGTCTAGCGCGCGGGCTATTTTATTTCAACCAGAGTGCCATGTGTCACCTCTGGATTGGGACATGTGGCAACTAGCTGTCCCTCCCTTTTTTAAAAAAAAATTCAGCCTTTTAAAAAAAATTCCAGCCCTTTTAATTTTAATTTCCAGCCTTTTTTTCGTTAATTTTTAATTTCCAGCCCTTTTTAAAATTTTAATTTTCAGTCCTTTTTAAATTTAAATTTTCAGCCCTTTTTAAAAAATTTAATTTCCAGCCATTTTTTTAAAACTTTCAGCTCTTTCACTTTCCAGTCCCCCCATTTAAAAAAAATTTCCAGCCTTTTTTTAAAAAAACTGAAAAATAAATTTGTATTTTTAAATGTTAAAAAAATTAACGATTGTAAAATAAAAAATTATAAACAAAATTAAATTATGAAATTAAAATACAAAATTGGAATAAAAAATTACAAATGTATTTAAATTTCGCATTTCATTTTATTTGGGTGGACAATTTTATTTAAATTAAATATTAAAGGTATAATTATTGAGTATGATAGAGAAAATTAAGTGAGGTCCATGCAATGGTTGCAAAAATGTTTCAACCATTGTGGAAAGAAAAATTGAATGGTTGCAATAGGGTTTTAATTGTTGAGATGGAGGAGAGAGATTGAATATTTAATAAATCGAAACCACAAAAATGGTTGCAATAGGGTTTCACCATTGCACATACTCATAGGTTCCATTTGTTTACCAATGCAAGATTTGGTGGCGTTTAATTTTTCCTATTGTACGATCATACCAGCACTAACGCACAAGATCTCATCAAACCTCCAAAGTCAAGTGTGCTTGGGTGAGAGTAGTATTAAGATGGGTGACCCCTTGGGAAGTTCTCGTGTTGTATCCCTCCCTCTTTTTGAACATTGTACTCATAAAGAAAGGTAGTTTCTCTCACTAAAACAAACGCTCTCCCTTCTCTCTTCACAAGCAAAACTTAAACCCTAGCCTTGGGGAGGCTGCTGCCGCCGATGTCGTCCGACAGATAGCTTCCCCCCTTTCCCACTCCCATTTTTTCCCATTATTTTCCTTGTTTTTAGTTGTAGTGTAGTTGTAGTTTGAGTGGGGGAAGTCTGTTCGCTGTTGCTCTCGAAGTTCCCCAGCGAGTACCACTGCGACCAAAGGAACAAGCTTCGATCTGCGACTAAATGAATAGATCCGGTCGACGCAGCAACTGGTCGGCAAAAGAAAACATCGGCTGAACGATCAAAATGATGAATCCAGCGTGGACAATGGACTGCCAGAAAACCAGAGCGAAGCTTGACCAGTACTTAAGGCAAGCAAGGCAACCGGGCAGCGACTAGTGCAGATCTGGCCGACTGTCAGATCCATCGACTCCGGCAAGACAGATGCTAGGCTAATCCCAACGATGAAAAATGAACAGATCCACCCGGCGAAGACGTTTGGCCAGCTGAAAAGTAGCAAAGAAGGATTGAGGCAATCACCTCCATCAAGGTGGTCTCAGGCGCAGGGTTTTGGTGACAAAAGATTGTAGGCCAAGCGGTAAACGCCGGTCCGGTGGGTAAACGCTTGTCTGACCGATTACTGTTGGTTCGATGGGTCAACGACGGTCAACGATAGTACTATGGTGGTTCGACTTCCTCCCATCCCTCCCCTTCCAGAATCCAAGAATAAAGCACATCCAACTTAACTTCTCTTATAAGTCCATCCAAAAATCTACCCCCACCCCACGTATTAGCTAATTGTCTTATAATATCGGTCGCCCGACTGTAGCCACAGTAGCCTCATGGTGGCCATGATGGAGAGATGATGTGAATAGTTGCTTAACTGACTTTGTTAGTTGTGATGTTAGATTGTGGGAAACAGTCAAAATAGGGTTTTGTCGATAGTGGTTGCATGTTCTCGCCCACTGGAATATGGGTCTTTCTATAGTAGTTTGTATTCATTAAACGAAGCCTTCTAGCGCACAATAGAGTTCACGCCGGCCTGTAGCACCACATCTACGATGGGATTAGAGGGCAATGCTCCTCAGAGGATACATACTAATGGATTATAGAGAAGTTACGTAGTAGCATGACTTCCCAGGATGAATGAAGGGTTTAGGTTAACTTTAATTTCCTATGCTCGTTTTACTTTTCTAGGTGTGTTGGTCCTTTCGCTGATCTGGCGCGATTTAGGAAAGTCCTTACTGCTAATTGGAGAAATCCAGCTACAACCTCCAAAAAGCTTCTCCAAAATAAGAACTACGTAGTTGTTGCAACCCAGTGGGGATGAACTTGGCCAACAATGAATAATTATGGAGGCACGCAGTACCAGACTGCTTCAAAACAAAATGGACATCAGTTTGTAACTACCCCAATGAAACTGCATCGAAGATTGGAGATATCTAGCAACAGCCTCTCCAAAACAACAGAGCTCATGCAACCCGGTGAAGACAAAGTTAGGAGGGATGGAGTAGCAGACTGCTGATATGGCATATGGACTTCAATCAGAAAATTGGATTGAAAGGTTCAATTGTGGAAGGCTCGCCCCACAATGTGTGAGCCAACTAGGTGTTCAAACATAGATTAGATAGATTGGTTATAGTTTTTAGTAAGGGGTTGTTCGGCCTTAGTCTGACACAATATTGTAACAATCTTATATTAATGAGAGAGATAGAACACTTTTTTTTTAAAAAAAACCCCGAAAACTATTATTTTAGAATGGCTTTCAATGGATTCATTTTATAATTACAAATGAGATGAATTGATGTTTATTTTTTTTATTGCAACAAGATTCCCACACTACTGTAGGATACGATCGGTAAAACACCCCATTTGCACTGATATTTTGGCCTCTAAAAATACAGGTGCGTAAGTATATCAGTGTAAGAAGGCATATCGTATGCACCAGTAAAATATACTGGTGTATAAATATTTTATGCACTGATAATCACAACCGGGGCATACAAATAAAGAAAACTTATAGATTTAACACTGAAAATTTAAATGCCGGTAGGATGTTTGAAATGATATGGGGGCACAAAAAATTTGCACCGGTACGTTGATAGATGACAGTGTGAAATATAGCATAATTTTACACCGGTATAAATAAAAAACACCTGTAACATATGCACTGGTATTAAATTTTACACTGGTATGAGAAACTACACCGGTATATGATAAAATGTCAGCATTATCGGTGCAATTTATTTTTCAAAGGAAAAATATATTTTTAAATTTGATTTGATTTTTACACTGGTATTTATAAATTTTACCGGTGTGTGAGCTGAATAATATTTGCAATGCTCAATTTGTTTTCCGGTGGCCCCTCCCGGATTATTTCCGAGGCAAAGACAGCCAGGAATACTTGAATCCGATCTATTATAAATTTAAAACCTCAGAAATGTAAGAAACTTCAAACACCTATGAAAATATTGATCGACAAACACACGAATTTATTGAAACGATGAATAGAAAATGTATCTTCACCATGAATGGAAATAAATTAAAATACCACACAAGTTTAGTATGACTAAACACCAACAACAAAATTTTAATATGATCAACCACATAATATTAATTATCAACCTATTATGTCATTTTTATCATCGAGAATGATGTGTTCGCCTAATGCTAGTACTCATCGAGCCAAGCCCTGCACCATCTCTCTGCAACACCTTGAATTTCGCACACATGGTACGACCCTTGGCCTTATGGAAAGAACTGTCAATTTGAAACTTACAATGTTAGTGAAGAATGTTGTGTGTAATAGAAATTTTGAATAACTAATTTTGAGATGTAATTTTTACCTCCAGAATATAGTTTGTCCATGAATGATTAACAAATTATTCCATGAAGAGCATGACAGAGTACCCGCATTGCCGTGAACCATTCTAGGTTTGGTACTGCACAAGAATGATATATTTCATTACCAAATTCCTAACCTAATAAATTATATGGATGAAATGACAGAATGATTTACCTTAATGTTCTTAATTTTCCAAGTGTAGTAGGGTTCTGGCTCCGTCTTTCTCTTCTTCTCCCTTTGGTATTAGCATTCAAGCTTGTCACGAAAGTAAATGAAAATGGTAACTTCTTCTAGTATATTACAATACGACTTATTATTTGATTGATCGTAATACCTGAAAATGACCATGAGTTCGGTCAAGTTGGTTGGTTTGATACCCCCAACAATGTGTCCAGCATAAAAAGCCCTTCCGTTCTAGGACGAATAATGATGAGGTACCAATAATCACTGTGGGAAAATTATAGGAATTAACTACTGAAATGGAAGAGTTTTGAAATGTAAATGTTGAACTTTGAAAAAACCCTTACATTCTAATGTAGGGGACAATGTAGAACTCAGCTCCATTCCCTTCATTGTTGTCCAGATAAGGCTGAAACACTTTTCGACCTCCTGATCGATATTGGTCGAGTTTCCACAGTTTGTAGAGCAGAATTGGATGCAACCTACATTATCTTCCCAGATTTTCTCCCAGAGGTGTATGTACTGGTAAGGATAGTTAAAGAATAAAATCCCAATAGATTAAAAATATAAATAATGACGTAAGGTATGAAACTCACCCTATCTACACACCGATCTGTGCATTATCGATCCTGGTCATCGATTTAATGTTCCCAAGATTCTTCCCGAACTTGACCAGAACATCTATGGCCACACCGTTAGTGTACTTGCATGCAAAGGTCAATGGTCGAAAGACAAGGAAGAACATGCAATCCTTATTTCTTATAATTTCTAGGATAACTGCATTGCATTCTAGGATGGATCTCTCCATAATCGGTCAATCTCTTAGGTTTTCTTCTGTTGATAATCTGTGAAGGCAAAATTACACGAAATGCTAACTTAAAAATCTAGAAATTGATGGTCGTAGAAAATGAATAATTTGCAGTTCAGTGAAGGACCTGTTTTGGTAGCTTCATGAATTTTTCTCTCGCTGACGGTCGGTAATTAGTGCTTGAGTTGGATCTCTTCCCGGTATTACCTTGTTACACGGATTCATAAATATGCACATATCACTGTATGTACGAAATGAAAGTTAAGGTGTTACAAGAATGTACCTCATCATCGGTGAGAATCATAAACTCCTCGTCCTCATCGTCCATTTCCATATAGGCATCCTCTTCATCGATGTCACTTGGTTACTTGTCTCCCTTGCCTGTCAAAGACACGGGCCAATCCACCACGATATTTAATGCCTTTTCGACGTTATCGAACTGGTGGTCGGCCGAGGGCAATCCCACCCTAGGATGGTTGAATGGCTCACATACTCTCATGCGATCTACACTACCATGTTGGGCATCCTGGCGATGAGGTATTTGTCCCTAGCCATTTTCTTCCTACCGACAATGTCTATCAAGTACAGAGTCACTTGTTCTCCATCCTGTTTGTTAGAGAGTTAAGTTAAATGATAACTTTCATAATGAAGATTTCAAGATGTGTAATTTATTGTAAAGAAAATGTATATAGTTATGTAGGCTTACCTTCTCATCACCTTCTCCATCGCTGGGATCTTCACTCGACTTTGTAGCACCCGCAGCAAGGTCATTCATCGCCTTCTTGATAAACTTCTTGGGATCATAAAGGTTTGCCGGGATCTCAACACCGCCTATAGATGCGATGCCATTTACCAGCTGCTTAAGGTATGATACAATGGCCTTCACAACGGGTCGATCATTAGATGGTCTCCTCCGTGGGGTATGCTTGCTTGAGGAACTGCTACTGCACTTGCTGCGGGAAAGGTTGAATGTGGGTAAACCCATCTAAGTTCCCCTGTACCTACCTGGGTGATCCTTCTTTGTAGCCTTTATGAGAATGTCTTCACCCTACTGCAGTATAAATGTTCCTTTTTTCTTCAGCTCTTTCATTTTTAACTGCATTGATATCGGAAAGAAAATTTTTATAAGAAGAATGTAGAAATGACATACAAATTAATTTACGTGGGAGATATTTGCATAATTTACCAAGCCCGGTGTGATCTTTTGAACCTCTTTCGATGAATACAATCCTTTCTTGTCATTGTTTGCCTCAAGGTAGACTAGAGATCTGTTCTATTTGAACTCTTTCTGACTGAGTTGTTGCTTAATCTCCTCTTTAGTGAAGCCCTCAACGGTCAACCTATTTCCCTCCTTTTCCTTTAGCCCCTTAATTAGTTTGTTCAGGGCGTATCGATTACCTTTTCTCCCAGTGTGGTGGGTGTAATCCTTGCCCACAAAGTGTTCAATTGCTATCTCTTGAATTACCTTATATAGTTCAAATTATTTTATATACACATTAATGGATGTTATGGGCAACATAGTTACTAACATTAATTCTATGAAATCATACCTGAACTTTCGAGGTCCGACGCCTTTGCTCAAACAAATGCCATTCTTCTTCATCCATCCACTTGTACTTCTCCCATGGTTTCACTCTTGATTTGTTGACTCCGGTGTCCACATTGTGGATGAACTTGTTTGCCACCTTTGTCTTCCAGTTCCAATGTTGGTCTCTTGCCTTGTCTGTGCAATCCTTCTTAAGCATTTGAAGTTGAGCTTCAGCCAACTTATTTTCAATTGTGAAGCTCACCAGCAGAGAAACATATGAAGAGGCAGAAATTATTCACGTGTTCATTATAAAATAAGTAAACTAACATTTTACACTTCAAGTCTCGAATAGGTTACCAAAATATCCTTCCAAGACTCTTCCTTTACATCTCCTGGCTCATCAGACCAGTGTTCGAGGGTGCCAAATTTGATGCGGTGCCAGAATGCAAAATTGTCGTAAGCCGTCCAGTTCTTAATGCAAACTACCTCTTTCCCGCGGAACTTAAATGCCACAGGGACGGGCTTGTTCTCCTTTGCCAACATCACTGACTGACACGTACTATTTCCACTTCTCCTTATCCAACTTTTGATCTCAAACTTGTCGAATCCCTCTCCTTGTTTTCCCCCAGCCCTGGAAAAGTCGTTATCCTCTTTATTAATAGTCACTCCTGATTTGCGGGTGCTCTTTCCCTCTCCCTTTCCAACTGGTGGTCTGGTCACCGTCTCCCCCCATCATCACCCTCAACATCACCTTCATTCCAATCTCCATGTGGGGAGGGTTCTTCTTTCTCTGCACTAGTTAATTCATGTTTTGGCGGTGCTTCTTCCTCAATGTGTATTTTCAATGGGATCTTTTTTGGAGGCGGTTCTTGTTCAGCCACATCGACCTCAGTAGCGCTAACCTCCTCCTTGTTTTCTATCGGTTGCTTCCGATTCGTGTTTAACTTCCCCTTTTTCGGTAGCATTTACGACAATAGAGTAGATAATTGTTAACTTCATAAGTCAACTAACCCACCGACCTCACAAAATGATACCCAATAGTACGTATTGAAAAACAACATTGATAGAACATGAACAAACAACAACATTGATAGAACATGGACAAACAAGTGCACTTCATTCTACTATAAGTTAGCCAATGATAAAGCTTGAATAACAAAAAAAAAGTGGCGCACAAGCAACCCTTATGGCATAAAAAATGGCATATAATCTTCTCGAATGTACTACCAGCATGATCACAAACCACCATGTCGGATAACCAAATATATTTCCACGAAACTCATATATCTCAAGTTCCCCACATTTGTATAATCATACCACACAAGGCTCTCATTTAGGGTTTTCTCCAATAACACGTTTTATGTCATGGATGCATTTTGTCGAACATGTGTTGGGCATATCAAAATTAATGATTCTTTCACAAAAAATTGATATGGAAACCCATAGATAAGTTAACAAATATTACTAACCTTCACCAATTCAATGAAAATAGGCAAACTTTCTCTACTTGAATGCCCAAAATGGAAAATTTGGTGATTGTGGTGAAGTTCTTCTTTCTTTTGTAGTTGGGCAAGGGTTGTGGGTTCTTCAACCTCTTATAGCAAAGATAGAGGGAAGTTATGAGAAGGTATGATGAATGATGAGGAGTTATGGTGGTTAATTATAGTGGAAATTGAAGGGAGGAAGAGTGGAGGGCAGTTTTGGTGAGAAACTAATGGGGTTTGATGAGGAGAGAGCGGTTATGCCCGTTTGAATGTCCCTTTTTTTATATACCCGCTTTTCTTACACTGGTAATATGGATAATACCAGTGCGTAAGTATATACCATGTCAGAATTGGAGTTATAAATTTTCTAAGTATCCAGCACCGGTAGAACTACAAGTGCAAAAAGATGTGTACAATTGTAAAAATGAGATGAAAAGCAGTTGCAAAGATGCGTACCGGTGTAAAAATGAGATGAAAAGCAGCTACCCGCAGCTGCTTAATTTTTATTTTTGGAAACCCGAGAGTAAAGGCAAGACATATTTCCTAAGTATCCAACACTAGTAGTAATACTGGTGCAAATGGTACGAATACCGCTGTAAATAAATGATTTAAGCAGCTGCGCAAAGTACCGGGAGCATATTCATTTAATTGCAAAAAGTACCGGGGAGAAATTAAAAGTGCTGGATACTTTTTGCAATTAAGTGCTGGATACTTTTAATTATTCATTTAATTGCAAAAAAAAAAGTACCGGGGAGCATATTGTCCAAAAATTTTCTAAGTATCCAGCACCGATACATATGTCGGTACTATTGAGACCAATGCCAGTGTACAAAAATTCCCACCATTGATGAAATCGAAAGTTCAACATTTTTCAGTTCGCACAAAAAAAAGAATCATACACCGGAATTGTCAAAATAAAAATACCGATGTATATTTACACAATGCCTTGATACAAATTTTTTGTAATCTTTCATTTACCTCCCACATTTTTTTAGCCACTCTAATTCCGAAAATTGATGCTTAGTTTATTTAATTAGACATCATATTAGTTGTTTCAACCTTATTTTGACAAAGCATGGAACCCGTACGATGCAATCAATAAGCATTCTTATAGTTTGTAAATTTCCACTTTGATCCCAAACATTTACATTCACCCCGTAGACCACTATTCCATGGATCCGAATACAAGTTTATAATGCACCCTACTTAATAAGTTGTGTTTGTGGACCTCCAAGGTAAATAAGATTCTAAAACTTGTTGATATTCGTTTCCTGCGATTAGGTCCCCTGAATGTGACATGCATATACGACACGTTCGGAAACTATATGAAGTACCAAATTTAATATTCTAGGCTTAAATCATAATTGAAATATAATTGTGTCCTGGTGGTGAATTGACCAAAAGCACTAGTACATGTTCTAGAGTAATCGGTAAAGGTTTTCTTCAAAGTTTCAATGTGTAATCCGATTATCTCCCAAACTCACTATAGGGTCCAAAATCTTCCATTTCCCCAATTGTGCAGCTTGGAAATACAATATGGATGTTTGGAGTACCATCCAGTTCAAGTGGATTTCAATTTCAATGTACGGGTAAACTTTTTACTTTTTGCACTTTAGTATCTTCCAGAATCTTGGAAACGTCAAAATAAAAAATTTGCAGCACTGAAATGTAATTCAATACAATACAATCATGTTCATGTATTTCTGCCCCCAATGGGTGCACGGAAGGACCTGTAAAACCAACATTGATTGTTTGCACTACATTACCAAAAATTGATTATGGCCCCAAAATTTATGTGGGGAACCTCCATAGCTCCGAATTGTACAAAATTTTTGTATTCTAACCATTTGTGTAATATAATGAAGCTTTCATATACGGTGCTGATATACGTTGTAGCCCAATTATACGTTTTACACATAATTTGTGTGTTTGAAGGTAATTTTACCAAAAAAAACCACAAATATTATAAAATCTCTAATTCGACCCATCATGGCCCAAGTTATTTATGGTGGAATGAATTAGATTCTAATAAATATGAAGTGTTAGACATTCTAAGTGCAACAAAGTACGGGAGTGGTACGGAATTAAAATTTTGGCCAACTAATACGGGTTTTCTACATATAGTACCGAGAAAATGGTTCCACATTATCATCTTCCCCAGTTCCATCCCCATCACAGGTACTTGTACCCGCATCCATTTCCTTCACATCGTAATTGCGGAAGGTAGGGAAATCTCCAACAGCTATCACGGTGTTAGGAAATTGATTTCATAACCTTGGGCATGTGGCCGAACCAGAATCTCTGATACTTTGATTCTTCAAGCAAGTTATGTACACAAAAATCCAAGGCTATGACTCTAGATTCCATGGTAGGGATAGACATGTCAGATGGTTGTTTGTAGAAAGAGTCCACAAATCTTACACATTGGTTGCTCACAAACGTCATGTGGACGGGCGTTAACTCCCACTCTTGAACAAAGGGCCTAGATGATACTGCAGAAATCATATAACCACATCTTATCCTATTCAAACCTTCAACATGATACAAATTCAACGACCAATATTCCATCAAAGTTCCTTCTTTATTGCGTACAAGAAGGTTAGGCAGCTTTTGTGGACTTCTTCGTTCACAGTCACTGAGTCTATTTTAGACGCCACGAAATGATACCACCCATTCATTTCTAGAGTTAGAGTCTTCTTCGTTATTTTTCTCCAACCTAGTTTTACCAGCTTATCTATGTCGGTACCTTGCCTAGTTACTATATAATTTCCTTCCCAATTGGATCTTGTAGATAGTAGCAGTCGCCACCGTTAATATGGAGTGCAAGGAACTCGTCCTCATCGTTTGAAACATTGGGTAACCCAAACAAACCGTTTATAGATTCTAGCATGACAGGGACAATCTTGCCTCTATAGTACACCTGATTGAGTTTTGGGCCGCACCTCAAGTTTGCGTAAGACTCACTTACGATGCTTAGGTTGAATGGTTATGGAGTCAAGCGGAATTTCTCCCACCCAAGCGTGCAGATTTTTTGTTCCAATGGTGGAGATGTGTCTATTCCTCTCTCTCTGGGTGATAATGCCATCCTTCATTACCATAGAGACCCCCCTCTAGCACCGGTTTTTAGCACCAGTTTTAAAAACCGGTACAAATAATGTAATAGCAACGGTTTATATTTTGTTAGCATCGGTTCTAAAACCAGTGTTAATTTAGCACCGGTTATAATTATGTTAGCACCAGTTTTTTTATTATATCCGGTGTTAATATAACACTGGTCAGAAAACCGGTGCTAGAATTGTTGAAAACCGGTGTTAAACTAACACTAGTAAAAAAAACTGGCGCTAAAAATAGCAAAAACTGGTTTTACATTAGCACCAGTTTGAAAACCGGTGCTAAAAATCCACATAACCGGTGAATTGATAATTTTGGCACCAGTTTGAAAAACCGGTGCTAAAAAATTTCAAAAACCTGTGCTGAATTTGAACCGGTGCTAGAAATTAAAGAAAACCGGTGTAAAGTATATATTTGGCACCGGTTTTAGAATCCAGTGCTAAAAAAATGACCAAGCCGGTGCTAAAAGAATTCCGGAAAAAAGCGGGAAAAATGGCACCGTTTGATTTTGCACCGGTTAAAAACCGGTGCTAATTGGAAAAATGGCACCGGTTTTATGTACTATTCACAAAAACCGGTGCTAAATTGAGCATTTAATGCTCCGAACTACCCCTCTAAAATTAGATCTGAACTTGTAGTTTCCTTCTCCCTTCATTGATGGAAGAGTTTTTGGATGGTGAGCAATAACTCAAAGCAATGAAGACTCATGGATGTAAGTTTTCATTAACTTCTTGGAATTTCAATCAAATAGCTAGTAGTTATAATAGCCATAAATGCATGCTTGGAGAGAGTTTATTCGTATGTATTAATGGTTTCTATATGCTTTATGTCGGTTTAGTATCATGTTGTGAGAGTGTAAATGAGTGTGGATGTAAACATAGTTGTGTTTGTTTTGGGAGATGGTATATATATATGTATGTATCCCAAGAACAAGCTAGTTGTTCGATTCACATACATATACACATACATGACACTTTTAGTATTGTGTAGCAAATTGATTGTGTTTATTTTTATTATGTTTGAACAATAAAAATTTGTACAATTGTTTATTATGTGTTGTTTAGATACAACCGACCGAGAGTCGATGTTTACGTGGAGGGAAAAATGGTTAGCTATCCAAGTGTAGCTAGAGGGAGTGGTGAACATATTGCATTTATTGATTCGTTTCTTGATTATGCCTTTGGTCGGGAGGAGAGGATACTTTGTCCATGCAAAAGATGCTTGTGTCGTGAATGGTTTGATGATCGTGGGCTTGTTAGATTTCACTTGTTGAAGAACGGATTTGACGGAGCTTACATTGTATGGACATTTCATGGAGAGGTTGAGCAAGGACATAACAATGTTTTTGGCAAGGTAGATGGAAACAAATGTACCGTTGATGCTATGTTCGATGACATTGTAAGAGATTTTGAGGGGAAGCCTAAAATGTTGAGTGCTTTGCTCGACGAAAAAGAGAAGTCATTGTATCCGGGATGTAAAAGTAAGGATACCCTAATCTCTTTTTTGATGGAGGTTTTCAATTTGAAAGCTACAAGTTCTTGGAGTGATGCAAGTGTGAATTCACTCCTAAAGCTTCTAAAGGATAAGTTTCCGGAAGGGAATGTAATACCAAAAAACTTTTACAACGCCAAGAAAATATTGTGTCCACTCGGTTTGGAATACAAGAAAATACATGCATGTCCAAAAGATTGTGTGTTGTATGGCGGTGATTTGAAAGACGCGGTTCAATGTCCCGTGTGCAAACATTCAAGATATAAGGGTGTGAGGAATGATGATGATGGGTGTTTGGGTAAGAAGAAGAAGGTCCCATTGAAGTGTATGTGGTATCTTCCTTCAATTCCTAGGTTAAAGAGGTTATTCGTGAATTCAAAAGATGCAAAAAACTTGCGATGGCATGGAAAGAGGGAAAGACCAAGCGATGACAAGATAAGACATCCGACAAATGGTGAACAATAGAGAAATTTTGACAAGCGATATCCTTCACTTGGTTCGGAGGTTAGAAATTTATGCCTTGCATTGTGTACTGATGGGATGAATCCATTTGGTAATATGTCATCGAAGCATAGTTCTTGGCCCGTGATGTTGGTTATATATAATTTGCCCCCTTATTTGTGCATGAAACATAAATATGTTATGATGCCTTTGTTAATCTCAGGTCCTAGACAACATGGGAATAATGTTGATGTGTATTTGAGACCATTGATCGATGATTTGAAGATATAGTGGGAAGAAAAAAGGGTGTTGGTATTTGATGCCCATATGAATGTGGAGTTTCAATTGCGTGCCATGTTTTTTTTGCACGATCAATGATTTTCCAGCCTATGGAAATTTGTCGGGCTATGTTGTGAAGGGGCACAAAGCATGTCCTATTTGTGAGGAGTAGACAGAATTCAAACAGCTTAGACATGGAAGAAAGACAGTATATCTTGGCCATAGAAAATGGCTTCATGGAAACCATAAATACTGGGATGATGTGGTCAATTTTTTTGGTGGGAAAGAACAAAGGAAATCCCCTATACCACTAACTGGTGTGCAGATTCACAATAAGGTTAAGAAATTGAGAGTGGTGTTGGGAAAGTATAAAGGCAAGGACAAAATACATTGTGATGGTCCATGGAAGAAAAGGTCAATATTTTTTTTATCTACCGTACTGGGAGAATCTTGAGGTTAGGCATTGCCTAGACATGATGCATATTGAGAAAAATGTTTGTGAAAGTTTGATAGGCACCCTCTTGAATATTCCCTGGAAGACAAAAGATAGTTTGAATGCCTGGTTGGACTTGGTTGATTTGGGAATAAAAAATGACCTCGCCCCAGAAGTGAAGGGTAAGAGGACTTACTTGCCCCCTGCACCTTGTACATTGTCAAAGGAGGAGAGAATCTTAGTTTGTGATAGTTTGAAATCAGTGAAGTTCCCAATTGGTTATTCATCGAATGTGAGTCGGTTAGTTACGAAGGATTGTCGGATGGCCGGGTTGAAATCTCATGATTATCATGTTTTGATGCAACAACTGTTACCTCTTGCTATTTGTGGGGTAATGGAGGCCGGCATAAGGTACTCAATCACTAGACTTTGTTTATTTTTTGCTTCCATATGCCGGAAGTCTATTGATCGGGACCATTTGGATGTCCTACAAAAAGAGGTTGTTATTGTGCTATGCAAGTTGGAAAGGTATTTCCCTCCATCTTTTTTTTTGATATAATGGTTCACTTGGTTGTTCATTTAGTGTGGGAGGTAAAGATATGTGGTCTGGTTGGTATGCATTGGATGTATCCTTTCGAGCATCACATGCAAGTCTTCAAGGGATACGTGAAATGTATGAGTCGGCCGGATGCTAGTATTGTTGAGAGGTATGTTACCGAAGAAGTAATTGAATTTTTCTCTAGCTATTTGGAGGAACATAGAAATTTTGGGGCGCCCCAGAATCAACATGTTGGAAGGAAGGTGGGCAAACCGAGGTCAAGGGGAATGTTATTTACTCCTTTGAATAGTGATCTGATGTCAATTCATTTGTATGTGTTGAGGAATTGTATGGAGACTACTGCTTATGTGACCGAGCACCTTAATTCAATCACAGAGTCTCATCCCACGTGACCCCCTAATAAATTTCAGTTGGAGCACAATGGCAAGTTTGTGAATTGGTTATATGATCGATGCAATGTAGGTGATTACGACCCAAAAATTAGGGCATTTGTAAGGAAGCCTAACTGCACGGTTTTGAGGTATTTTGGATATGACATGAACGGTTTCTATTTTGCTACTAGGGACCAAGATTTAAAGAGCACAACACAAAATAGTTGGGTATACATTGAGTCGGAGACTATGTGGCAAGCAAGTAAGAAAGACAATAAACCAGTCCTAGCTGTGATGTCGTTTTATGGTGTTATTGATGAGATTTGGGAGCTTGACTACGGAGAATTCAAGATTCCAGTTTTCAAGTGCCATTGGTTTGACAACACAACTGGAGTTCGAACTGATGACACAATGGGATTTACCCTTGTTAACCAGACTCGTGAAGCATATGAAAATGATCAGTTTATTTTGTCCGAACAAGCAAAACAAGTTTTCTACGTAAATGACCCGTGCAATGTAGGTTGGTCTGTTGTGTTACAAGGTAAGAAATTCTCTTTTCGTGATAAAATTGATTTTGAGGTTACAAGTGAAAGGTTAGAGTTCCCCTCTATTTCCCCTCTACTTAATAACAACGGGATTGAGGCGGGAGCAATACCGAGGAAACACAGAGATGGCATTTGGATAGATGAAGATGGCCAAGAAATTTGAGGTGTTCAATCCAAGAAGAAGAAGATGGTTGAAGACTAACGGGGGTCA
Source organism: Rubia yunnanensis (assembly GCA_037428765.1). Lineage (NCBI taxonomy): Eukaryota > Viridiplantae > Streptophyta > Magnoliopsida > Gentianales > Rubiaceae > Rubia > Rubia yunnanensis. Next base: position 102,868,418 of record CM075065.1, read on the forward strand.
ATCAATGAATTCGAGATAACATTTATGTATTTTTGTAGTTTGTTGTGTTTTGTACCACTGTTAACTATTCTACAACTATGTTCCAATCCCCAATTTGAGCAGCTCCGTGAGTTGCAGTGTGCTGCCGCTGTTTTGGTACAGCCTTGGACAAAATTAGCTTCATTTTCTTATGGTAGCTGCTGCCAGCTGTAGCGCGCTGTAGCTCTTTGGTTCAGCGTGCTGCAGCTTTTTCACACACACATTACCTGTTTTGAGTTGCTCGTTAAGACAAGAACATGAATACGTTACGAGACTAGAAATGTCAAATTCCAAAATCACATCCAAAGAGTAGCAACACAGTAGCAGTATATGTTTTGCAAATAAAAAATCTATGAATCAAAGTTCCATATTAACCTAGCAAAAGAAACAACCTGACAAATTGAATATGTGAGCTCAATGTAGGTAGTCAATCCCTGCACGAGCTGTTCTCCCCAGTGTTGGACGCTGGCGAATCTAAGGTAGGGATTGGACCCAATTCCTTGATCCTCTCGCCACACATGGCAGTGAGGATCTTCCCAACCTATGAATGTCCATCGCACCAAGTGATCCACCTTCAATTGCAATGTTGCCATGTCCCCATCCGAGTTCGTCTTAGATGATTTACTTGTTTCCGCCCTAGATGACCCAGCAACGTTCTTCTTCTTCGAGAATATTATATGGTTTATGGGAAGCTTTGGCATTATTGTGACATCATCATCTTTGAATCTGCAACTTGCTTCCATGCATATGGCAGTGATGAGTGAGGAGAAGCATATGCAATTATGGGCATTGACACAATCCCAGATGTACGCCATTATCGTACCCCAACATCGATGCTCATGTTCTTCTTGATCTTGTAGAGCAGAAACATACGGGACCGATGAACCTCACTATTCATTTTCACCGGGAGAAGCCGGGCAGCTATGAAACTGTACCACACATTCATGTCTTCAGTCAAGTATTTCTTCTCAATGCTGAACCATTCTTGTGGCAGATTACGGATAACTTCATCGCTATCATCACAAATTTCTCTTATGATGTCTTCCCATGAAGCTTGTTGAACAACTTTCTCGGCAGCTTCATGCAAACTCGAGGGCTTCGGTGGGATCTTGTGAAACCTGTTGATCACATCCGCTGCAAGCTCAACGAACTGACCACGGAGGAAAACATCTGGACAATTCTTGTACTTCATGAGCGACAAGAACTCATATGCCATGGTCTGGTTTGCACGAGGCGGTTGTGAGATGAAGCCTACCCAGCTGTGCTCGTTCATGTAGTCCTTGTAGGGCTTTTCTAGTCTCAACCCTCTCTCTAGTATGAGGCCCCTGCTAATAAATTCTTTGTATACAGTTATTGCCTCATGAAAGTCCACCTCTGCAGTCGGTATTGGATTGTTCGAGGGGACAATCTGAGACCCATGCTGACACTCCTCTTTCTCGCCGACTCTGCCTATTTTCCTTGAGTTTTGGGTGTTGGTCTTCTGCTTGGGTGCACTCTTTTTTGCGGCCATACCTGGTAAAATAAATGTGTTATGGTACGTAATGCTTCAGCAAAATGTTAACACAAGCCATAATATTAACGGGTGGTCAAAATATTAACGGAAAATTAAAAAACTAGGTGGTCAGAATATTAAAGGAAAATTAGAAAACTGGGTGGTCAGAATATTAACGGAAGCAGGAAAAAAATTGAAAAAAATAAATAACCTTACATGAAAATTTTCTATCAGGAATACACAATTAGCTTTCAGAATACAGAATCATGTTATTTCACAGAGTCATGTTTTCTCACATGCAGAATATAGAATACGGATTTTTCAGAATTACTCCCGCATTTCGAAAATAAAAGCACAAGAAAAATAAGAAAACTAGGTGGATAGAATAACCATCCAGAATAACCATCTAGAATAACCTCACATGAAAATTATCGAGGGGTTATACAATAAGTTATTTTCCAGAATAATTCTTTTTCATATTCAGAATAAACAATCAGGTTTGTACACAATTACTCACGCATTTCCAAAACAAAAGCACAATAAGGTTCATCACAATTAGGCATTTTCATGAGTGTGTATCCACTTAGGAAACCAAACACGAGTGTGTATCTGCTTACCTAATTCAGACTATGGTTTGTTGATGAAAGGTGTTTGGAGTGCCGACGGTGGTTGGCGGATAGAACTTGGCCGATGGAGCTTGGCGGACGGAGCTTCGCTGATGGTAGCTTGGTGGAAGGTGTGTGGTGGAAGGGATGGAGCTTGTGGAGGTGGAATTGAGCGGGGATGGCAGAGGGAGCAGGGAGAGCGAAGGGAGCGGGGACGGCAAAGGGAGCGGGGATGGCGGAGGGAGTGGGGACGGCAGAGGGAGCGGGGATAGAGTTTACCGGTGGAAGGAGCGGGGAATGTGGAGGGAGCTTCGGAGAGGAAAGGTTTTAGGGTATTGGCCGGGTTGAGTGACCATTTCACAAACACATTGCACCAAGTCTACAAACAAATGGGCTGAATTTTACACCCAATTGGGCTGAATTTTACAAAGACACGGGTTGAAAAATGTTAACTGTTTTAAGAGGCACGGATCGAGCCCTTACCTTCGAGGTTCGATGCAAGCGGCTCGAGAGTTGGAGGGGCGAAAGAGGCCAAAGGGGCTCGGGGGCTCACGGGGTTCAAGGTTACAGGGGTTCAAGGGGCTCGAGAAGCTGGAGAGCTCGAGGTGTACGAGAGCTCGATGGCTTGAGAGGGGATCGAGGGGTTCGAGATGTCGAGGGGCTCAAGGGGATCGAGGACCTCGAGGGGTGGTGGGGTTCGAGATTAGATAGGTTCGAGGGGTGGAGAGGTTCGAGGCGCTCAAGGGGTGGAGGGGTTCGAGGGGTACGATGGGTCGATGGGTCTCAAGAGGTGGATGAGTTCGAGGGGTCGAGGGGTCGAGGGGTACGAGGGGTTGATGGGTTCGAAGGGTCGATGGGTTTTAGGGGTCGAGGGGTTCGAGATTAGAGGGGTTCGAGGGGTGAAGGGGTTCGAGGTTAGAGGGTTTGAGGGGTGGATGAGGTTCGAGCGGTTCTAGGGGTCGAGGAGTTTGAGGGGTCGAGAAGTTTGAGGGGTCGAGGAGTTCGAGATTAGAGGGGTTCGAGAGGTCGAGGGGTTTTATATTAGAGGGGTTTGAGGTTAGAGGGGTTCGAGGGGTGAATGAGGTTCGATGGGTGGAGGGGTTCGAGGGTTTGAGGGGTTCGAGATTAGAGGGGTTCGAGGTTAGAGGGGTTTGAGGGGTGGATGAGGTTCGAGGGGTCGAGGGAGTCAAGGGGTTATGGGTTCGAGGGGCTCGAGGGGCTCGAGAGGTGTAGGGGTTCGAGGGGTCGAGGGGTTCGAGGGGTTCGAGGGGTCGAGGGGTTCGAGAGCTCGAGGGGGTTGAGGGGTTCGAGAGCTCGAGGGGTGGATGGATTTGAGGGGTGGATGGGTTCGAGGGGTTGATGGGTTCGAGGGGTGGAAAGGTTCGAGATTAGAGGGGTTCAAGGGGTGGAGGGGTTTGAGGGGTGGGGGGTTCGAGGGGTCGAGGGGTCGAGAGGTTCGAGGGGTCGATGGGTTCGAGGGCTCGAGGGGTTCAAGGGGTTTGAGACCTCGAGGGGCTCGAGGTTCGAGGGGTTCTAGGGCTCGAGGGGCTCGAGAGATCGAGGGTGTTATAGTAAATCAGGATTGATTTCAACAATTCTGAAGAAGTGATGTTGACTAGGCCAAAGTGTTAGTAGGACTATACTTCCTTTTGTATTCTATTTATTCCTGTCAACAATAGATCATTTTCTAATATTGTTATACTATTGTTAGAGTAAATCATGTTTCTAATCAGATCTTGATTGATTCTGGACAAGTCATGGTTACTAAGCTAGAGTTCTACTCATATTATGTTTCCTTATTGTACTCTATATATTTTTGTGAGCAATACAATAATTGGTTACGGAGACTCAAATACAGTCTTCCTGTCGTCCCTTACTTACAGAGGTGACTCAAATACAGTCTTCCTCAAGTGCAACTAAGTGAGGCTACTACCAAGAAAGGCACTTAAACATGTTTGTATTGACTCAGACTAATTCCTGGTTAGACTCTAATTCTCTAGTCGTTTTATGTGTACAAGTAATAGTATAAAACAGTAAATACACAATTCTTGATATGAGCAATTTTCACGAAGTAGTATACAAAATACTGAACCTAACTCAAGTCATGATGACAGAATGATTTGCCGTAATGAATTGTATTATTGATATCTGAATATATAGAGAGTACAATAGAAGTGTAATAAGGAAAAAAAATCTAATCTCTATAAATCATAATCTAATCAGGAGTCTGATTTATTCTATAACACCCTCCTCAAGCGAAGCGTCGGATGCTCGCCGACGCATAGCTTCGACCTGAAGAACTCAAACAGCGGATGAGTTGAGCTGAGCTAAGCTGCACCAAAAACTAAGCTGTGTCAGATAACTGCTGAAACGCTAGAACCAAGCCAGGGGAGCCTGCTTAAGACCATAAATGACCTTTCGCAAGCGACAAACATAGTCTGGATGGACAGAATCCTGATAACCAACGGGCTGCTTCATGTAGACTGGAACATCAAGAACACCATTAAGAAAAGCGTTCTTGACATCCAACTGATGAAGTGGCCAGGAACGCATGGTAGCTATGGAGAGAACCGTCCTAACAGTGGAGGCTTTGACCATAGAACTGAATGTGTGGTCAAAATCAAAACCCGGAATCTGCGAGAAACCCTGCACCACAAGTCTAGCTTTGTGATGCTCAATAGTGCCATCTGGTCGATACTTGATCCCCATTTGGAGCCAACAATGTTGACATTCGAAGGTTGAGGCACTAAATCCCAAGTGTGCTGACCACGAAGAGCGGTCATCTCATCATCCATGGCTGAAACCCAGGCTGGATACTGAAGGGCAGAGCGATAATCAGTGGGCTCTGTCTGAGAGAGGAGTGCATCAATGAGACCATGAGTAATAATATCCGAATGATCCCGGTGATGAATGGCACCAGTAGAAGACCGAGTGGCCATCCGATGGGTACGAAGCTATAAGTAGCCAAATTGCTACAAGTAGCCAAATTGCTACAAGTAGCCAAATTGCTACAAGTAGCCAAATTGCCATAAGTAGAAGTTTTTGTACAAAGTCTCCAAATTGCTACAAGATTTTTTTTTACGATTTCAGGTCCTGGGAAAGCTAATACATATCCCTCCCATTCATATGGGTTAATGTTTTTTTTAAAAAAACTTTTGAAAGTATAAAACACTAAAATGACCCAACAAAGCATCATTTTCCTTCCCTCCTAAATTTTCCCTATTCCCTCCATAACCTTAACCCCAAATTTTCGTACCCCTCCCACCCCAACACCTCTACCAATTTCCCTCTTCCCTCCATAACCTTAACCCAAAATTTTTCCTCTTTCCACCATAACCCCCTGCCGATTTTTCCCAAAGATATTGTCCATCACTTCACCATTTAGTTCGAGCGGTTCTACTTCCCAATCTTGGTCGCGATCCTACTTCCCAATTTTGCTCGAGATTCTGCTTCACAATTTTGGTCGCCATTCTGGTCGGAATTTTGGTCCAGTAAAGTGGGTTACAAAGGTGGCCGGATCTTGGAAAAATACAATACTGTCGAGAGTGTGTACCAATAAGGTATGGGTGATTGGTAGTTTGCATCTTTCCCGGGCTTAATGAATAGCTATATTTTGGTGGGTCTCTTAGTTTGTGAGTTTGTGTTTTCATTTCTTGGGTTACTAGTGTGCGTAGTGTTTCATGTGGATAGATGATATGTTTGCTAATAATTTTATGATTTTTGCCTACCCTGTTTTTGCCCCCATACGAATTTTTGCAAACCCTATTTTTGCCCCCATACAATATGTTCTCGGTTGGTTGTTATTGGAAATTCATCTTCGGATGTGTTGTATTAAGATTTCCTTATGTTTGATTGACTCATACAAGAGATTGAATAGTGAAACGGAGGAAGAAATTGTTTGACTCTGGTGGTACAAAAGTCGTTGAAGAGAATTGTGTTACCCCTCCAAAAGCTGACAACTGTGATGAAAATAACGAGGAAGTGGATGATGCACCCAAATATTGCTTGGGATCTGAAAAGTCGGGGGAAGAAGAAGAAACTATGTTAAAAGATGACATGAGTGGGAGCTTCAACAAGTTTGAGATTAAAGAATATTGCAAGCGTAGAGGCACATACACGTGCAAGTCCGTGTTGCTAGCGAAGCAAAAGAAGGCACTTAAAAATATTCTTCGATGATGACTTCGAACCCCTAGTTATGCGCAGCCGATGGTCGATGTATGTTGACTATGCCTTTCGACGAAGAATCCGCTTCGGAACATGGTATAATTGGAAATTAGTCCCAGGCCATGTAAAGAAAGATGCATGGGAAGACATTCTCATAAGTGTGTTCTAATCCTCCATTTTCATCAGTTCATGTCAACTTCATTACATTTTGCACTAACAAGTTGTATCTTTGTGCACTAGATTAGCTGGGATATACGAACCAAAATGATGTTCAATGAGATGAATAAGTTCCGAAATAAATGGACAATTTATGCATGAGAAAGTGGAGGAATTGGAAGACTAAGGTGGCTCACAAGTACATCGTGCAAAAAAACCTGGTTCTTGTGCATGGAGAGATTATCGCTGGATGGACAAAAATTAGTGAGAGCTATTTGTGAAACATAGATCAACCCCTGAATTCAAGGTAATTCCTTGAAAATTATTAATCTCTAGTCATTACTTTGTGACCATTTTAAAAATTGATGGCCAAATAGGCATTAAGTGATGCAACAAAAGTAAGCGCCTCACAGAAGGAGTACATCCATCACACGGGCAGTGGATGGAATCGTAGGGTTGCAATAGAACTCGAGAAGAGGAAAAGAAAGGCTAAAATTGACGAGCTTTTAGATGAAGGTCAGAGTGTAGAAGAAGGAGAGGCTTTAGTTCAAATCATGGATTTCAAACCGGACCGCTCAGAGGTGTTCCTTAAAGCTAACTGGGATAAGAAATTATCAACCTACACCAACGACTCCGCTAAAAGAGCACCCCCCACTATTGTGAGCATAATTCATAATTGATTCTATCTCTATTAATATTCTCATATGTAATGCATAGTAATGGCTAATATATGTTTTGTTTCCTAGAAATCCCTTTTGGATAAGAAGCAAAAGGGAGATTGGGTTATACAAGGAAAAGAAGATATTCTTGTTCAAGCAACGGGTAAGAAGGATCATGGGGGTCATTGGAGAGGTTGCTCCGCAACGTCCAAGGTGAACGAGGCCCTTCTACATATGGATGTGAGCCGTTACACATCTAGTCGATGTGAGAGCACAAACACAAAACCATCTGAGGAAATCTCAAATTCAAACAAACTACCAACAGATGTCATCGAGCTCAAGGAAAGATTTGTTTCCTTATTTGAGGCCCAAAAAAATTGGCTAGCTGGAAAATTGGGTAAAGCTATTCTCCCACACTTGTATGCCTGCAATTTCCTTGCTACATCTTCCACCCCCGCGAATAAGGACAACCGGGTATTCATTCCTTCAACAAGGAACCGTAGCGGATGACAAGGTATTCCATACCATGAACCTCGTCATTAGCTCCTTTCTTGCTGTGTGCTTTTTAGTTTTTGGATTTCCATTTCCTGTCAAAATGATTTTGTGGGGATACATTGACTACTATCACGTTCATTTTGAATGTTGGTAGTTTGGGCCTAGGTATATATCTTCATCTTGTTCTTTCCCACGTAAACTGAGAAAATGTCTCTTTGCCAATATAGTTTATTTGATAGACAATTCATGGCAGATGAACGCTAAAAGCTACAGCGCGATCCAGCTTTCAGTCTCAGCTGAAAACTGAAAGGTGCAGCGCGCTGTAGCCTTCAGCAGCTACATGTAGACTTCATTTCTTGTTATAATCTATCGATTGCACTTACAAAATTATTTAATTTTCTTTACTTAATAACACTTACTTATTGTCCAACCGATGTATTTCCTCTATCTCTGAGTTTATTTCTCAGACAGGAAAAAAGTGATGCTTATATGTTTTGAACCATAATGGAGAAAGGGATGTAGCTGCATTTGGTATCTTGTTTCCAAAGGACACGGACACGGACTTACCCATCAAGTGGGAGAGAATAAATATTCGTGGACCTGTGATCATTCCCAAGGCACCTTTACCGATTAAACATGAAGAATTTGAGTTTGTCACTGAGGCCATTGGATATAACATTCTATGACCGGGAAAGCTGATAAGTGTCATTAGGCAATAGGATGATGAGGTGTGATAATTGTATTCTTCTTCTTATCGAATCATATATATCTTTCTAGATATTACTAAAACATAATATGTTGTTCATCTGCTTACGTAGGAGAACGAGCAACAACCACCTCCGCAAGAATTGGTAGTCGACGAAGTTGGAAGTCCTCAAATAAACCTCACACCAAAGCTTTCCAAGGACACTACACAGGTTAAACAAATAAAAATATTAACTGGCTATGACATCCAGATACATATTATTAACACACTATCCCTTACAGGAGGCGGTGGCTAAGGAAGATACTCCGAATGGAGAGGTGGTCGCTCGATCGGTAAAAGGAGAGGTATATACACCCAGACTATTTCATTCCGACCAATTTTTTCTAATGCATGACTAACATTTTACCCATTAGCAGGTTCCAAAAGAAAATACTACATCAACGGAGAATGGGCAACCAAATCCTCCCATGTCGATTTCTAACCAGTACATATTTGTGAGAACCCATTTTAGCCTTTACAATATGATCCACTTCTGAATTATATACAAATACTGGTCAACTAACATTATTAGATTCTCAATGTAATTAGGGGGTCACATAAGACCAAGAATGCATTGATGTTGTTCAATAGATTAATGATGCTTTAAGGCTATCTACACAAATATGTAGACCAAACAAAGTCTTCCGCATCAACTTCAACGTGGAGGTTTTTGGATCAGAAGAAGTCTACACGGCCATATTTACTGACAAGCTAAGACTGTTCATGAGCAGCTTGGACATAGAAGATGAAATAGAGTGGATCAGTGGGTGCCAACTTGATATATGGGCATCGTAAGAATTTACATGGTTACATTATTTATAGATAGATGTATCATTATATTTGTTTCACTTACAATATTATTTTGCAAGATACCTTTGTGATGGGGTGGTTCATAGAGGCCACGTCCAGTTTATTCCGGCCTCTTCAAATTCAATGGCTCAAAAGGAAAATCAAATGGTGGAATTGACTGCGGACGAGGTTTCAGTTGTTATATGCCGCACTCAAGAGAGGTTGTACATCTTCCCGTACAATCGAGAGTAAGTTCCATTTGTTTTCTGAGTTGCTAGTCCCGGCCACATGGAAGCAATAGCAACCATATGCTGTGATTTTATTTTCAAAATATATTTTAAGTATTTTGGTGTTTCCTTTCTTTTATAGGGACCATTGGTTTTTGTTCGTCTTCGTACCGGAAATTGATCGAGTATATTGCATCGACTCAATGACTGGGGGAATTTGCAAATGAAATAGGTCATGCCTTAAATTGATTCATTTGTAAGTGGAACATATTCATGTCATTCCTTCAACTTCAATGTTTTACAAAAAATGTTTGTTCATGTAAATGTGTTCTTGTACGTTTCTCACTTTCTTGGCTCGATTATTTACAATTAATGTTAATTAATATATTTTCATATATTGTGTGAACCCTAATTTCTGAAAATATTTTTTAATATGTTGACATAAATATGTTTTCATCGATTGTAGGATTGCAACCAAATATCGACGGATCAATTCCGACTAAAATACCTCCTACCCTTCGAACTATACATGGAATGTCATAAACATCAATGTACGTATTATCCCATAACGTCATATTTCATCTGTCATTTTCATGTTCGTAATCGTTTCAACAGATTCTCTTTTACATCAGCACAAGATACAAAGTAGTAGTTGGGAGTGTGGATGCCATTGCATGTATTACATGGGAAAAATTGTTAGGCACGTGCATGACATTGGCACCAGCTTGGAAAACAAGCGTAAAAATGAAACTAGCTGCGTGAAGATGAACTGAAAGAGCGGCAGCGCGCCACAGCTTACAGTGACCACAATAGTTATTCACGTTTAACATCGGTTTCTTCCGATTACAAAATCGGTGCTAATAATAACCGGTGCAAAATTTACACTTTTAGCACGGTTTCAAACCACTGCTAAAAAATAAACAGTGCAAAATATACAGTATTATCACCGGTTAAAAAACCGGTGCAAACTAATAACCGGTGATAAATTTACACTCATAGCACCGGTTTTTAAACCAGTGCAAAATATAACCGGTGCAACATATACACCTCTAGCACCGGTTCAAAAATTGGTGCTAAAAAATAACCGGTGCAACATACACACTTTCAGCACCAGTTTACAAACCAGTGCTAAAGAATAACCGGTGCAAATAAATTTTTTATCAGTGGTTTGAAAACCGGTGCTAACTAAAAACCGGTGTAAAATATGCATATTTAGCACCGGTTTACAAAATGCGGTGCTAAAAAAAACCGGTGCAACAAAATAATATTTAGCAATGGTTTTAAAACAAGTGTTACAAGGAAAATTTTAACACCGGTTTTACATAGCACCGGTTACGAAAAATCCAGTGCTAATTTGGTACATTATAGCACCGGTTTTTTTAACCGGTGCAAAATAAAACCGGTGTTAATAGAAGAAATTTAGCACCAGTTTTTTCTAACCGGTGAAACCGTATCATCGGTTACTTAGGCACCGGTTTTTTTCCATCCAATAACCGGTGCTACCAAGCAAAAAAATCGGTGCTACAAGTCTGTTCCCGTGGTAGTGCTTTGTATCATTCATGTACCAACCTAGCCTCCTCGAACACAAAGGTACCATCCGGGTAAGAATGTGACGATGCATTTGGCAGAGATGGAGAGGATGATTACCGTATCCTTTTCAAATTGGATTTCGGTGCCTTTTCCTAAAAAACACATTGAAGCATTTTATTAAACACCTTTCATGTGACTCAAGTTAGTCATGATATCAAATGCTATATTATTGTAGTTGAGATTCCAAGGTTAGTTGATCATATAGAAAATGACTTTAAATGATTTACCTTATTCAATCGGCACCGTTGTCAGACTTCAACTGATATGCCTTCAAGGGTAATGCTAGAGGGTGAGAGATGCCAAACTTGGTTTATGAAAGTGTATAGTTGTTTAGTATTTATGGCACCCAGAAATGTTTTACACCGGTAATTACGGCCACATACCGATGTAGGAATTTTTTTTTAAAAAAAAAGCAGTTGCTTTTGTTTGCTTTTAATGACCATTATTAAAAGACCCGAGAGAAAATGAAATTTCTATTCTAAATACCCAGCATGGGTACTATTACTAGTGCATATACATGGCATACCGGTGTATGTGTTGTACTAAAGCAACTGCTTTAGGTTGCTTTATTGGCCTTAATAATAAATTATAGGACCCGAGAGCTAAATGTCTTTTTTCCTAAGTATCCAGCACCGGTACATATACTGGTGCGTATGTTGAAAATACCTGTGTAAATATTGTCAAAAATAAGTTGCTCTAGACTGCTTTAAATGTAAAAAAAATACATTTTGCGACCCGAGACCAAATTCAGAAAATCTGCCTAAGTATTCAACACCGGTATATATACCGATGCGTATGTAAAATGTACCAGTGCGTATGTATGAAACAGAGCATCTACAATGTTTTTCTACACCGGTATATACTATTTTACCAGTGCATATGTTTAAAAAAATATATAAAAACCATTCCTATTAAGTTTTAATCCATTCAATATGAATACATTCCAATGGAAGTACGAATCATAACAAAGCTTTAGAAAACAAAGAGCGTCCACATACATGTCACAATAATTCACATCATAAAGGAATGTGTATTATACAAAACATTGGTAAGAAGTCCAACTACATGGAAATTACTATCTCTTCCGCTTCAACATATTGTCGCCACCCACTATTTCACCGTTCTCATCAGCCCACAACCCATCACCATGAGAACGCCGTCCCAACACAGCCCCTACATCCTCTAAACTAGGAAATACTGATGGAAACTATGGACTATTAATTATGACTGGGTGATAAATTTCCTCTTCAAAGTAAAACTTCTTCCCATGAAGCACAACATATGTAGAACTTCTCATTTGAAGGGTCCTTGATATAAAAACCCTATTGTGTCTGGGCAGCAAAGATGAATTTGTCATCTTTGTATCCTACATGATTTAAGTCGACCAACGTAAAGCCCATGGGCTTTCGACTACAACACTGGAACCATGTTCCACCCAATTTCACTTGAACACAAAAACTTTGAACTCTACATAATCCAACTCCCAAATTTCCTCAATCACCTCATAGAAAGGCATCACAGGAACAATATGATGTTTATCTCTCTTTCTTGCCTACCACATGGATTCAAATTCAATATAAACACCACTTTTTCGCATCGTGCTCTTCTCATCATTCTCCAATGTTGAGAAATTGAAGCCATTAATATCATAACCATGGTGCTGTCTTACGGTGCAGTTTGGTGTCCTGGCAAACGCCCGTAGCTTACTGGGCATCCTTTCCACATTGCAACGCTTGTAAAACTAGTTAACAAACCTTGAATAATGCTCTACCTCTATTTTATTCGAGGGCCAGTATGGATAAATCTCTTCCAACATGGAAACATGCTCTTGAACATATATTGCAGTCTCGCTACTATAACGTAAAACATACAGGTGAACAGTCACCAACTCAGTGTTCAAGGGTGTATGAAGCTAACCATTAGACCGTGGAGTCCCATTCTGCCTTCCGCAGTGTGGTCCACCGGGAACACCAACCGTTCTTTTTCCAACCAATTTCGATGTACAGTACTCAATAATCTTCTCAGTGACATACCTCTGAACAATTGAGGCAATAGGCCGACTACGATTATGAACATAACCCTTGAAAATAACCTTGTGACGCTCAAATGGGTACATCAAATGCATTCCAACTGACCGCATATACGTATCTCCCTAACCAAGTGTACCACGAGGTGCACCATGATGTCAAAGAATGACGAGGGAAAGTACTTCTCCATATGGTATAAAACAACAACAGCCTCCCACTCCAGTTCATCTAGCATTTTCCTGCTAAGATTTTTCCTGCATATCAAGTTGAACAAGAAACACAAGTGCCTAATCTAAAATTTAATTTCCTCTTCCAAACAACCTCGAATCGCAACGGGAAAAAATTGTTGCATGAGGACATGACAATCGTGCAATTTCAAAGCATTAAGACGCAATTCATCATTCACAAACCGACTAACATTGGAGGAGTAACCGGATGGTACCTTCATTTCTTGAATGCCCTAACACACTGATCTCCTCTCAGCAACTGACAAATTGTAAGGAGTAGGGGGCAGGTATGTTCACTTCCCTCTAACCTCCGGTGCCAGATCTAACCGAATACTAAAGTCCACTAAATTTTTCCTCGCATTTAAGTTATCCTTAGTCTTCACGGGAATGTTTAGTAGCATGTCAATTAAACTCTCACAAGCATTCTTTTCTATGTGCATGGCATCCAAATAATGGCAAACCTCCAAAATCTCCCAGTATGGAAAATCAAAGAAAATTGACATTTCCTTCCACGGTCCTTCTACAGCCCCACCACCTTTTGATAACGTCTTACCAAGAACAACATTAAATTTCTTCACCTTTTTGTGGATAGCTACACCAGTCAAATGGTTTAGGTGCTTTTCTTCTCTTCTTCCCACCAACGAATGCAACTGTATTATCTCGCAACCTGTGCTACAACGGGAGGAATTATTGGTGACCCAAATAAACAGCATTATGCCCATTTTTCAATTGATGTTAATCAGTCTCATCCTCATAGACAGGACAAGCCTTGTGACCCTTGACTACATAACCGGAAAGGTTACCGTATGCCTTAAAATCATTTATGGTACAAAAAAACATCGTCTTCAAGGTAAACTCTTCACCACGAAAACCATCAAACATTATAGCACCATCCGACCATAGCACTTTCAAAGCTTCTATCAAAGGGGCAAGATAAGTGTCTATGTCATTCCAGACTGTTTAGGCCCTGAAATCAAAATGGGCATGAACACATATTTCCTCTCCACGCACAAGTATGAGGGGAGATTGTAAATGGCAAGCATAACCAACCATGAACTTTGTTTCGAGGACATATTACCAAATTGGCTCATACTATCAGTACACAAAGCCATTCTCAAATTTCTAGGTTCAGAAGCAAATTTTGGATACATCTTATAAAATTTCTTCCACTGGTCTGCATAAGCTGGGTGTCGAATCATATCATCATCTTTACAACCTCCCTTATTCACGTACCATGTCAAGTTCTTTGTGTCCTTAGCATTCTTAAACAACCTTTTCAGCCTCGGAATAATCGGAAGGTACCACATACATTTGGCGAGCACCTGCCTCCTCACCGACACAACATTCTCTCCACCAACAGCCATATTTCTCTTTTTTCTTATAACGCGACACATTACATACTGGACAAGCAATTTTATCCTTTAAGTCACCTCTATGTAAGACACAATCGTTCGGACAAGCATGTATCTTTTCATTCTCCATTCCCATCAAATACTCTTAGTTTCGTAAAGGTAGTTCGGCACCCCATTACCGGATGGAAGCTTCTCATTAAAAAACTTAAGCAATTTATTCATACTAGTATCATTCCATGAACCAAGACCTTTCGAATTAAACAACTCCATCAAATATGACATGACCGTGTCTTTCTTTTTGGAACAGGGATACTATGGTCTATCCATCTCACCTAGAAAGTTAGCCAAAACCTCGGGCCTCCCTCTAAATTCACTAACTACCTCTTCACTCATGTCATCCAATTTATCATTCCCAAAACACTCTCACTCACTACTAACTATCACCTCTGGTGGTGATTTTTCCCCATGAAACGTCCACACCACATAATCTTTCGCAAACCCCAGGCTATAAAAATGGAGTTTCACCATGTCCTTCTTATCAGTACGACTTTGATTTCTACAAGGACATAATATTCGCTTCTCATGACTAAAAGCATGGTCTAAAAACTCATCCATGAAGACAATATATTCACCGTTCACCCTACTAACATTGGCATACACAAGCTTATGCCTCTCGATGACACGATACAACTCTACATATCAATAAATGTCCAACAATCAAACTCCAGGACATTTATTACAATACAATTTCATAACCACATCCAAATCATGCAAGATCATTAATGCACCATATCAATATTTCACATTACAATTACCACATTCATAATATGTCCTACAATATAACAATCAATAACCATAGCATTAACTACATGAACCTTGAGAACAAATGACAAACTCATATCAACAATTCTACCTCAATCACCATCAAATGATCAAACACATAAGATATAAATGTCTACAAACCAAAACCAACAATGAGATCATTAATATTCATAAATATATCTTAAAAAATGGTACATTCAAGGGTCTTCGTATAGATCATTCAATGCTTTCATCAACAAAATAAAGCTATTCATGAACTCATTCTCCCAAAATCCACATTTTTAACCCGCCAAAAAAATGTGGCAGGTGAGCATTAAATGCACTTTATACACTGCTATAAAGACATTTACCAGTGCGTATGTTTTTTTTTTTTGAAAAACCATCATCATATACACCAGTATTATAAGGTACCGGTGTAAAATTCTGCCATTTTTTGTAAATTATTTTACACACTAGTAAAATATATAACCGGTTTAAAAATAAATATTTTTTGCACCAAATTCAGACAACTTCACCATGGTCAAGCACCATATTTTTGTTACTGGTGCAATAGTATACAATAGTACCGGTAGTTACCACCTCTATATATTTAACCGGTGCAAAAATTACGAAAACCTATACCAATAGACCTTACACATGTGTGTATGTATTCAAAGGCACCAGTAATATGGTAAACATGCAATTATGTACTTGTACACTGGTATTCTGTATTCATAATTTTTTACCGGTGCGTGTGTACCTATTTTCCAGTAGTGCTATAACATTCAAAAAACTTTTAAAATGTATCGATTTGTAAAAATAATTATAATTTGAGCCTAAAGTTATTAAAACACTGGTAAAAGAAGTTTCACTATGTTTGATACCATAGATTATCATGCAAGATCATTAATGCACCATATCAATATTTCACATTACAATTACCACATTCATAATATGTCCTACAATATAACAATCAATAGCCATAGCATTAACTACATGAACCTTGAGAACAAATGACAAACTCATATCAACAATTCTACCTCAATCACCATCAAATGATCAAACACATAAGATATAAATGTCTACAAACCAAAACCAACAATGAGATCATTGATATTCATAAATATATCTTAAAAAATGGTACATTCAAGGGTCTTCGTATAGATCATTCAATGCTTTCATCAACAAAATAAAGCTATTCATGAACTCATTCTCCCAAAATCCACATTTTTAACCCGCCAAAAAAATGTGGCAGGTGAGCATTAAATGCACTTTATACACTGCTATAAAGACATTTACCAGTGCGTATGTTTTTTTTTTTGAAAAACCATCATCATATACACCAGTATTATAAGGTACCGGTGTAAAATTCTGCCATTTTTTGTAAATTATTTTACACACTAGTAAAATATATAACCGGTAAAAAAATAAATATTTTTTGCACCAAATTCAGACAACTTCACCATGGTCAAGCACCGTATTTTTGTTACTGGTGCAATAGTATACAATAGTACCGGTAGTTACCACCTCTATATATTTAACCGGTGCAAAAATTACGAAAACCTATACCAATAGACCTTACACATGTGTGTATGTATTCAAAGGCACCAGTAATATGGTAAACATGCAATTATGTACTTGTACACTGGTATTCTGTATTCATAATTTTTTACCGGTGCGTGTGTACCTATTTTTCAGTAGTTCTATAACATTCAAAAAACTTTTAAAATGTATCGATTTGTAAAAATAATTATAATTTGAGCCTAAAGTTATTAAAACACTGGTAAAAGAAGTTTCACTATGTTTGGTACCATAGATTATCATGCAAGATCATTAATGCACCATATCAATATTTCACATTACAATTACCACATTCATAATATGTCATACAATATAACAATCAATAGCCATAGCATTAACTACATGAACCTTGAGAATAAATGACAAACTCATATCAATAATTCTACCTCAATCACCATCAAATGATCAAACACATAAGATATAAATGTCTACAAACCAAAACCAACAATGAGATCATTAATATTCATAAATATATCTTAAAAAATGGTACATTCAAGGGTCTTCATATAGATCATTCAATGCTTTCATCAACAAAATAAAGCTATTCATGAACTCATTCTCCTAAAATCCACAATTTTAACCCGCCAAAAAAATGTGGCAGGTCAGCATTAAATGCACTTTATACACTGCTACAAAGACATATATCAGTGCGTATGTATTTTTTTTTTTGAAAAACCATCATCATATACACCAGTATTATAAGGTACCGGTGTAAAAATTCTGCCATTTTTTGCAAATTATTTTACACACTAGTAAAATATATAACCGGTTTAAAAATAAATATTTTTTACACCAAATTCAGACAACTTCACCATGGTCAAGCACCGTATTTTTGTTACTGGTGCAATAGTATACAATAGTACCGGTAGTTACCATCTCTATATATTTAACCGGTGCAAAAATTACGAAAACCTATACCAATAGACCTTACACATGTGTGTATGTATTCAAAGGCACCAGTAATATGGTAAACATGCAATTATGTAATTGTACACTGGTATTCTGTATTCATAATTTTTTACCGGTGCGTGTGTACCTATTTTCCAGTAGTGCTATAACATTCAAAAAACTTTTAAATTGTATCGATATGTAAAAATAATTATAATTTGAGCCTAAAGTTATTAAAACACTGGTAAAAGAAGTTTCACTATGTTTGGTACCATAGATTTAATTAGATATTTTTTTTAAAGTTGAAATGTGCAGAGAGAATTGAGTGAAGAGTAAAAAGTGTAATGAGTGGTTGAGAATGATTCAGTTCTTTCCATTAAAGGAAATGTGATAATCTTAGAAAAACATACAAAAATGTAAGGGTACCAAACTTTAGATTACAGAGGGAGTACTACTTATTGGGGTGATGGGCACAAATACTTAGGGATCGAATTAATGATTTTGGGTGATAAGAATCTCACGAGTGAAAAATTATGGTCGAAGAAATTTGCGGATCAGCTTTTCTCTCATATCCATGCAATGCGTGTTTTTACTACTCCCTCCGTCCCAATCGATTCTGCACACTTACTATTTGGCAGTCAAAGTTGTCTTACTTTGATCACATATTTGGATAGATATATGAATAACAATATTAACTTATGAGATATTGTTAGATTCATCGTAACATGTAGTTTGTAAATATCAATTCTTATGCCGCTGTTATTGTCCGTAGTTACATATATTTACAGTCAAACATGTTTTTTAAAGACCGTGAAAAAAATTCTGTGCAAATTCCCCTGGGACGGAGGGAGTATCAGATTTGATGTTTAATTTCTAGTAATTGACATTTTAACCAAGTCCTGTATTTTTTTTGAGAATTAACTTTTTTTATTATTGAAATCACGTGTTAATCTAAACTTTGATAGTTTCATGTAAAATCTTGTGTTTGCATGTTAAAATGTTGACACTTTAAACATTTGGACAAAGTATGTAAAAATAATTATAATTTAACACTAAAAATTATTAAAACAAAGTTTTTCATGATTAGTATAACTGTTATTTGGCCTAACTTAAACACAAACATGTTCTAACATGTTCTTGAAGATTTAAAATCTTAAATCTTTTATAAACACAGACCTTGACATTTGACTATACATAATATAGTGCTTCTGGATGAAATTTTGAACAAAGCTATAAAAAAATTGAGATATGAGGGATTTAGCTAGGGCACTCCTTTAGTTTCACTATGTTTGGCACCATAAATTTAGATTTTTTTTTTAATGTTGAAATATATGGAGAGAATTGCGTGAAGAGTAAAAAGTGTAATGAGTGGTTGAGAATGATTCACTTCTTTCCATAAAAGGAAATGTGATAATCTTAGAAAAACATACGAAAATATAAGGGTACCAAATTTTAAATTACAGAGGGAGTACTAATTTTTGGGGGTGATGGGCACAAATACTAGGGGATCGAATTAATGATTTTGGGTGATAAGAATCTCACGAGTAAAAATTTTGGGTCGAAGGAATTCGCGGATCGATTTTTCTCTCATATCATGCAATGCACGTTTTTACTAGTAGATTTGATGTTTCATTTCTAGTACTTGGCGTTTTAACCAAGTCCTGTAAATTGTTTGAGAATTAACTTTTTTTTTCCTTTGAAATCACGTGTGAAGTTAAATTTTAATCTTTTCATGTAAAATCTTATGTTTGCATGTTAAAATGTTGACACTTAAAACATTTGGACACTATTTAGTGATATTTTACCATCTTAATTTTCAATTCTAAACTTATACTTTATTTTGATTGAATTGTAAGTTTTTCAGTGCGTCATTTTAAAAAATTAATATCAATAGTTATATTTTTGAATATTACAGTTTAGTTTAATATATGTCTTGACATTTCAATAATTTGAATTAGTTTTACACCCTGATATTTTATTTATTCCAATATTAGCGTCACATTTTGGTGTGCACTTTGATGTTTTGAAATTGATGTTAATTTTTCAATCTTTATTTGACATTTAACTATTTTAATTTGATGTGTTTATTTTACTATAGCTATTTATTTTTTAGTGTGTACTTTAGTATTTCGTTTGATGTTTATCTATTTTAATTTAATGTGTAATTTTATTATTTAAAATTTGATACTATTGAACTATTTTATTTTGACAAGGACATAAAACGAGGACACAAAACTAATAGATTGAAAAATATTTATGGAATATTACAAAGACATAAAACGAGGTTGTTATTCACACAATTTACAGCATCGATTAAAACTTCCGCCCATCTCCCATCTTCCTCCAGATCTTATGACTAAAACCATAGCTACAACAACTCATGATCATCGTACTTAATTAATTACATGTTGTACCCTATGCCATAATCCTGGTACATCCCTTCCGATTGATGCTGTTGATGAAGCAGCTGAGAAGCCGAATCCCACGAGTTCGACGAACCGGAATTTGTATCGATCTCATTAACGTTCCACCACATTTCTTTCAGGACATCAAATTCTGGCGTAAAACCTGCCCCAACTGCACCTTTTCTACCAAGAAAGTTGTCGATTTCAGCTTGCGAAAACGCTGAATTAGGCTGCAAATTTGGATCCACACCATTTAGATGATCATTAATGTTCCCATTGTTAGTGATAGAGTTTTCCAGAAGTTCATGCTGAAGCCTAGCAGAAATGGAAGCCTGATCGATGAATTCGCCGTTTTGGTCAGAACTGATAGGAGGATTTATTTGTTGTTGATGGAGGGCTTGGATCATTTTTTCTTGAAGAGGGTTTAACTTGGGCCAAAGGGCAGGATTGTTGTAAAAGGAAAAAGGGTTTTGAAGGGTTTGGAGTTGCATATGGAGCTGAAGCCTTTCCAGAGCTGAGTTGCTGAAGTTTTGCAGTGTGTTTTCTTCTGATCCACTGTTATTTGGAACATCCTTTTGGCTCATTTGGGACTGTTTTCTCCTTCCCAGCAATTTTTTCTTCAGCCTTGTGTTCCAATAGTTCTTGATGTCGTTGTCTGTTCTCCCTGGCAACTGTGCAGCAATGATTGACCACCTAATCATAACATGAAAAATTGCACAATTAGCAAAGGTTCTTGATTAAACATCATTTTTCAAAATCTGGATACCCTACACATTAAGGTTAATGTAGCATTTTAAAATTGTTGTTTTAGGTGCTAAAAGTACTACATTGGACCCGTTGCAACAGTTTTACAAGTATTACCTTACGTGATTGTATTAGATCCAACGCAGTACTTTTCAAAATTTATGTAATATTTTCCAAAGATTTAAATAATATTTAATAAGTATTGCTAAAAAGTGCTACGATGGTTCTTATTTGTAGTAATGGCATTAGGAGAATGCTTGATTTGTCCTTTAAAATGTCATCACATGGGGACATGATACGTCAAAGCTGTTGAAGTCTGGTGACACTAATTTAAAGTTGAGGGCTCGATTCCCATCGTAAATGAAGGAAATGGGTTCGAAGAAAAACAAGGCCAGCGTAATTTCACGACGTAATCAAATGAAACATTTTAAACATATTACACATACAACACTCAAGACAATTATATGTGTACGGAATAACGAGTGACTTACCAGATTGGTGGCTCCGACACTCTATTCTAGCCTTTACCCTAATAATTTGTAACAAGTGTGCGCAAAGTGGCCAAATTCTTACACCTCATGTGTCTTTTGTTTCTTTGTAACACATGTAATATACAGAGACTGGGTCACTGGTAGGACGAATATATGTTCATGCGTAGCTATATATAGCTAGCAAGTAATGAAGAATTGTTCTCGGACAAGAGAATAGGTGACAAAGATAAAAGGACAAGTTCTGATACCTGCTGCCAATACTAATATAGAGGCTGCAAATGATGTTGTCTTCTTCTTCTGTAAATCCACCATGCTTTATGTTGGGGCGGAGGTAATTCAACCACCTCAGTCTGCAGCTTTTTCCACATCTCTTCAGCCCTACACATTCAAAAATCAATCCAATAGTTTAGAACAGTGGACCTTAAAACTTGTAAAAATATTACATCTGTCTCAAAACCGTGAGTTATGTTTCTGATGCTAAAACCAGTATTAAAATTATACGTTTCATTTGAGACCAGGGGCGGAACTGAAAAAAATTATGAATTTTTTTTTTCTACCAGCCCCCACCACAAAAATTTTCTGCCTCCGCCCCTGCTTGGTACGGTGGCAGAAACACGTACCGATCTTCTGAGGGAGAGCTATCCAATTTCCACCGGTGCCGTGTTTCTCGATATATGCCTTGAGCTTGACATCTTCTTCAGGTGCCCATGGACCTTTCTTCACGTTGGCTTTGTCACAGCATGGAGCTCTACCCATTTTCCTTAAGATTCACGAGTCTTTTTTGCAGCTCTTTTTCTTGTACTCTTTGAAACTCTGCCTTTGTTTTGATATGTTGTTTGAAAATGTTGGGTGGAAATAAAGGGACACGAAGACCCTGCTTTTATAGGTTGGAAGATATCCCAAAAGTCATACCACTACAATCAATTCTTGTACATAGGGTTTTGTTTCTTGGAAAAACACGCACATATGGATTAGTTCAGTCAGCGTTTTTTAATTCGTTAATCCTTATTGGTGGTAGGATTTGTTTATTTGCATGGTGTGGCGACAAATAAGTGAGCAGAATTCAATCAAATTAAAATTTTAAAATTAGTAGCTTTTTGAAACTAATCATTAGTTTATTATTGGCAAAATTTTGAAAAATACCGTCTTCCGATAGGCTTATGAAAAGACGGAGTTTAATTAGAATAATAAAAGGTAAAAGATCTTAGTTATAATTTTAAATATTTATCATGCAACGTGTTGTAGTTATAGAGTTTATAATTCGATTGATGCAAACCAAAAATTTCATCTTTATTTCTTCTAATTTACATTTTAAACCTTAGTATTTCTATTGCTTATAAAAATACCGTCTATCAAAAGACGGACTCTTTATTATTCGGGAGGCAAGAAAAAGAAATTAGGAGCTACCACACTGACCAAAAATCAAGAAAACAAGGCACCATATATATCTCCTCCTCGGAGTTTGTCACCGGCCAACAGCAAGTCAATGCTAGTCTTTTTAAATTATTTTAAGAGATTATTTTAGAGATAAAAAATTATCACAATGATGATCGTTGGAGTGGTCTCTTAATAATAGATCACTTCATGACCTCTTATCAAGAGGCCACCCAAGAGGCTATATGTACCCCACCTTTTGTCCTCTTTTGTCTCAACCTTTGTTTTTTTCTTAAGATCTGAAACTTTTTAAATTAAAATTTTGTAAAATCTGAATTTTTTGTAAAATTTGAAATTTATGTAAAATCTGATTTTAAAAAAAAAAGAATTTGTAAAAAGTTGATTTTTTTTTTGTAAAATCTGATTTTTAAAATAAAATCTGAATGTTCGTAAAAAACAAAATTAAATTTAAAAAATAAGAATGTATTATTAAATTTCACAATCAATTTATTTTAAATGCACAAATTTATTTAAATTAAATGTTAAAAATTAATGAGTAAGATTATTAAAATCAAGTGGGGTCCATGAATAGTAGAGAGTGGTCTCTTGCCACTGTGGAGAACAAAAAGGTGATTTTTTAAGTGGTCTCTTAAGGTGAGGTTGAAGAGAGAGATGAATAGAAATAATATATTTAATTGGTAAGAGACCACTAGCGGTCTCTACCATTGCCCTTGGTCTAATTGATACTCTCTCTGGTCCTCTAATGTTGACTCCCTTTCTTTTATGCAGCCCCTTTATTACTCCTTGCAGCCCCATTTTATATTGAATGAATAAATTATCCCCTTAATTTTATTTTATTTTTTGATCCCTTAACTTCCAAAAAATTACTCTTTTTAACCCCTGTTTTTTTTGTCAGCAAAGCCCAAAAATCATATCTTCTTTCACCCCTGTGTTCTCTGCCGCTTCCAAGTCGCTCAGCAGACACTCTTCCGCCCTCCGTTCTTCGTTCTTTCAAGCCAAAATCGAAACCATCCCAAACCACAGCCACACCTATGATGAATCCCTGTCATCGTTAATGGAAATCAACGACCACACATCGAGGCACGATTGGTGGGAAGACGTGGACGCCGGTGGGAAGAGAAGATGTGATTGGCCGCCGGTGAAGAGCTCTTAATAGAGACGTAAATCAATTAAAATTAGGATAAGAAAGGAATACCCTTTCTGATTGGTTTTATATATATCATGTTCCATATTTGTTCAGGTCTTGTATACCTTTTGTACTCACTATATACATGAATACACATAGCCATAATTATTCGTGGGTTTTACGTTCTATCATGGCATTAGTCGGGACTCTCTAAAATTATTGGATTTTCTCTCTCCTTACCCGAAATTACAAAACAAAAAAAACAAAATTTGTCCTTTTTTTGATAGGTCGCCGCCCACCCCCGCCATCTTCCGCCGCTGCTGCTGTCTTCCACCACCGCTACTGTCTTCCGACGCCGTCCAATCGGTCATCAACGCCGTCTGTGGCGTATGTTTCTTCCGTAGTTTTCTAAGTTCTTTGGCTGGAGCTCTTCAAATTCCATCGGTGCTCTTAGGCTCGGCCAGCTTCTCTTCGTTGTTTGCCGTTCATCTTCAACCTTCTTCTCTGGTTGGTTTTAGTCATCAGCGGCGTCTTCGCATCACCGTTCATCACTCCGTTTAACTTCATGTATCATGATCTAATTTTCTGAGATCCACGCGCCAAAGACAGCGCGTGATCTGCACATACCAAAGACAGCGCGTGATCTGCACACGCCCAGCGTTTGGAGTTTTTAAGCCCTCTTGACGTGCCTTCCCTTTTGGTGCGTAAACCAGCGCGCCTGCTATTCTCGCGTGGCAGCTCCAGCGACCTGCTCTATTTATCGTGAGGCGTGTCAATTTATCACGACCCGGTTCATTTTATTGCAGTTTCTCATTTTCTTGAAGCTCAAATAATCCCTTGCCTAGTCAGCGCTTTGTCAGCAACTATTCAGTGCTTTGTCAGCAGCTAGTCACCGCCACGTCAACATTAAATTTTTAAAAATAAAAATAAATAAAATTATGGCTCTTTTCAATCAACCATGGTGCCAATAGTGTTATGTTCCAGGCCATTTTGCTTCTTCTTGCTCTAAGTTGCAAGGTGAATGGTACCAGTTGCAATGTCAGTGGTGTAAGAAATTTGGTCACTTTGCTTCGACGTGTCCTCACTTGGTCTCTCGGGCTTCTTCTTCCGGCTCTTTAGCGCGTGCTTGCTTGATAGTTGATTCCGGTGCGACCATCCACATGACCTCTTCTCAATTCGCTCTTGATCACGTGACTCCTTATTCGGGTAACAAGCGTGTTATTGTTGGTAATGGTTCTGCTCTTAACATTACCCATGTTGGTCATTCTCAAGTCTCTAATTCATTGTCCTTGACTGAAGTTTTGGTGGTTTCGCAAATTACAAAAAGTTTGTTGTCTATTAGCAAGTTGACTCGGGATATGAATGTTGTTATTTGTTTTGATGATTCTTCTTTCACTATTTCAAACAAGCTACTAGAGATGTTATTGTCAAAGGTCATTGTGATAATGACCTATATGTTTTGGACTATGGTGATGCTGCTTTATCTGCTTTTGTTGCATCGAGTGCTTCTAAAGCATCTTTTGAACTTTGACATAGTACATTGGTTCATGTGCCTCACAACATCATTTCGTCCTTGAGAAAGCCTGGATGTTTGTCAGTTACTAGTTTGCTGCCTAAGCCTCATTTATATCCTGCTTGTGAGATGGCTAAATGCAAGCGTCTCTCTTTTACTGATAATTTAAAATGCGCACCACACATACTTGATCTGGTTCATTGTGATCTTTGGGGACCCTCCTCTGTTGTCTCTCGAGCTGCCTACTCATATTATGTCATTTTTGTTGATGATTTTTCACGGTTTTCTTGGTTTTATCCTCTACGACGGAAGTCTGATTTTGTAGAGGCTTACACGTAATTTGAAGCATTTGTTGAGAACTAGTTTTCTACCACCATTAAAATATTTCAGAGTGATGGTGGAACCGAGTTTGTGAATCATTCCATGCGGGCTCATTTTACGTCTAAGGGCATTCATCATCAGCTTTCATATACTTACACTCCTGAGCAAACTGGTCGTGCAGAGAGGAAGCATCGTCATATCACAGAGACAGGTTTGTCGATGCTCTTTCATTCTGGCCTTCTTCATTCATTTTGGTATGATGCTCTACGGCGGTCTACATCATCAACAGACTGCCTACTCCATTTTTATCTTGTCAGTTTCCACTCTCAGTTATTTTTGGCACTACACCTGACTACTCCAATTTTCATCCATTTGGCTGTCGAGTTTTTCCTTATTTGAGGTCCTATGCCGCGTATAAACTGGCCCCTCAGAGTATGTCTTGTATATTTTTGGGATACAGTTCTCAGTATGAGGGTTATCAATGTCTTGATCCTCTTTCAAAGAAGGAGTACATCACTCGACATGCTCGGTTTGATAAGTTATTTTTTCCAACTACTCGTATTGGCTTTGTTACAGATTTTTCATCACTGGATGTTTCTACTTTTTTGGAGCCTTCGTCGGTTCCATCAGAAGTGTTTGAGCCATCTTCTACCGTGCAAACACCAATTATTTTGGAAATTTCAAATTTCCAACTGTACCTGAAGCTCAAGGTTATTCAAAAAATTGCATTTATTTGCCACAAAGTGACCTGCAGCGTGTCTGACACCAGCCAGTCCCGCCAGCACAGTCGCCGCCGCCGACTCATGCAACGGCTACCTCGGCCACGCGTGTACACCACGCAAAACCTCTACAGTCGGCGACGTCTTCACCAAATTCACCGGCGACCCCTGCTTCTCCAGTGTCGTCATCACCACCGCCTACTGGGCCATCATCGTTTGCCTCGAGTTTCATGCCCACCGCCTCGGCCTCCGCACCATTCTTGATCTGTGCCTTCGCTAGTTACGGGTCCCTCATCTCGGCATCCGATGACTACTCGCCTGTGCACTGGTTCTCTTCGGTACAAGGATTTTTATGACTATGACATTTCTGGTTTACTGAGTGCTTTATTTTCGAAGAGTCATCGCTCTGCTGTCAAGGATCCTGAATGGGTTACTGCTATGGACTCAGAGTGGATGTTTTGCAGACTCAACAAACATGGGAGCTGGTTCCTCATCCTTCCCATGGAACTGCTGTTGGTTCAAAATGGGTTTGCCAGTTGAAGTATAAATTTGATGGCTCCCTTGACCGACACAAAGCGAGGTTAGTTTCTCAAGGTTTTTTGCAATTGTCTGGTTTTGATTATGATCATAATTTTAGATTCTATCAGCTCTGGACAATCGTCCGCAAGTCACCCAATGCAGGGATAAGTGATGGTTCAATCATGTTCGCCGCCGTCGCCAAACCCTAGAAAATCCCTATCGTCGATCGTATAGAAATTTTCTCAATCCGTCTGGTTTCTATGCTTTTGAGGTTCACCCTAATTATCGTTTTCATACGAACATCGTGTATTATTGTTGGATCCATCAGTGCCTTGTGCCTTGTGCCTTGTTTTCTCAAACATGAATCTGATGTCCTCGAGGTTACATGATGTTTGACCTGCTATGTTCATGCTCCCTCTGTCCCACTCTAATTTACTTATTTACTTTTTCACGGTCTTGAATGATCATGTTTGACCTTAAATATCTTCATTTATTTATAATAATGCCACATAAAAATTTGATATTTAGAAAATAGATTTTAAGGGGTCGTTTGGTTCATGTGGGAATTCAATTCTGCGGTAATTTGTATTTCATGGGAAGTTGTTTCCGTGATCAAATTTCTAGGATATACACAAATCGTGTTTGGTTGCACATGCGGATTCTATATTTCCTATGAATTAATTTTCTGCATGTTGTTTGGTTGACTTCATTTGTTTCTTTGGAATCTAACGATTTTGTAACTACTTTTTCAAAAAAATTCAAATTAACTCCAACACAACATTCACTTATCATAATTTTCAAACATTCATGACAAAATAAATTTGAGCTTAATCATAACTCACTCGAATCTGGAAAAAAAAAACTTATTGCTGTCTTAAATAAAATTCAAAAATAAATCGAATTCAATAACAATTACCTATTCCACTCAAAGTCTAAAAAACAAAAAAAAACATATAAAAATTTAAACGCATCATCCTTTCCCTATTAATATGAAAGTAACATACCCTGAACCTAAGTGTATTTATAGTCTTCGGGGAGACTGAAGAAGAAATCAACTTCCAGGGGATTAAGAGCAATCTTCTTTGAAACAGTAATAACTTCAGTAGGGGTTAATCCTCCAATTTTCATAACCTCGGAAGTCACTTTCAGCCGCCTCTCTGCAGAATCAGACTCGTGTTGAAAACAATTAGCAAGTCGTCCAATGTGTCCACTTGCTATTTCCATAACATCATTCATTTTTTCAAGTTTGGTAGAAAACTCTTTCAAAGCTTCAATAGTTTCTGTCCTTGCCTTCTTCGTTCGTACAGTGGGAGGTGTTACAGAAGCCTGGGGTTCAATGGGATTCATAGTAGGATTTGCACCAATCTCTTCGACATGGATGTCTTGTTCTTCTTCAGCCCTCCCTTCATCATTCTCATTGTCTATCACATCAAACACATTCATCGATTCATTCCCCACGGCTCTATCTTTGCCAAATATTTTTCCCAATTCTTCAAAATACGGAAAAGATTTATTTCTCAATCCGGCAGCATTCTTATGACTCTGTAATATGAACCATTAAACAATAAAACATGAAATTATATAAAAATATATCAAATTAATTATTGGCATAAAAATTGAAATAACAAAATAAAATATCATAAAATAATTCAAAAAGTATTTCAAATATTACCTTAATCCATTCATCCCAGACTGATTGAAGACATGTAACAAACTTTTCCTCGTCATTCCATCCAAATCCACTTGCACTTGGGCTAAGCATCTCAGCTATTGCGTCGTATTGCTTTCGTAGGGTCTTCACTCTTGACTCAATATGAGGCTTAGCTTTTCTATCACTCTCAGGCATTCTTTGTTTGAAGAGTGCTTCTAATTTTACAAAAGCACCATTTTTAAATTGGCCATTGTCTGCTTTCCAACCTCCAAGATCTATAAGATCATTCAAAGCGCTAACAAGGGCGCGGTCCTCTATATTTGACCATCGAGACATATTTCTAACTGAATTGTTTCCAGTAGCACCTTGTTTTGGAGTATCTTGAGCAGATGATTGACCCATATCTACACAATAAAAGTAAAGCATAGAAAGTATATTGCATTATAAAAAAGACAGTAGCATTACAAAATATACCACAGATTTTTGTTAAGAATAAATATGAAACATGTAACCGACAAGTATTTGTAAGCCAAAATTACAGTTAAATAAGTCACAATTTAATCAAATAAATTAACAATGTAAAAAATAAATACAATCTTGTCTACTACGATCTGGTTTCTATCCATGATGCATACATTTCATCTGCTAACTCACGTCTAAAGTTATTCCACATTGTACTAGTTTCCATAATCGAAATATTATTTTCATCACTATCTCCCGTTGTGACATCACCGACCAAATGCTCCATAGGATCAACATCCATATATGTTCGAATGAAGTTATGTACTAGAGCACATGCCAATATTATTCTACTCACATCTTTTCGACTATACCAAGTTGTTTTTCTTAGAATACCCCATCTCATTTTCAGCAACCCAAAACATCTCTCTATAACATTTCTTGCTTGGGAATGCTTCATATTAAAATACTCCTCAGCTGACATAGGCTGAGCACCACTCTTCCAAACGCTTAGATGGTATCTTTGACCTCGGAATGGTGTTAAAAATCCCTCACAATTCATATATCCAGCATCGCACAAATAGTAATTTCCTAAAAACAATAACAAATTCCTATTTAATAACTGTTACAAATTAATTTAGTTGCCTAAAATTATTGAAGTTATATTATTTATTACCTTGAGGAACTTTTAATGGATTTTTTCTTGAGAGTGCATCACGCAAAACTCTATTATCATGAGCTGAACCCTCCCATCCAGGCAACACATACGTAAATTTTAGATCTCGAGTGCACGCAGCTAACACATTAGTACTGAGTTCTCCTTTTCTATTCCTGAATCTAACCTTGCCTTTATCCCCAACACGAACGTTAATATGAGTTCCATCCAAAGCACCTAAGCAATTCTACCACAAAACGAAATTTATCATATATCGGTTACTCTATAATTTTATTATTATAATTAGAAAAAAATAAATATATACCTTAAACCATCTCCATCTGTCATCCTGACAATTTTCTGCAACGGGTACTGGTTCTTTTAACATAATGGGGTGACATCTAAGGATAGAACTTAGGACTAAATTGAAATGTCTTGACACAGTCTCTCCGCTCCTTCTAAAATACAATTGCGTTGTTCTGTTTTTTATATCATGTGACAGGGTGAAAAGAAACAAAGCAACCATCTCTCCTAGACTGGTATTTCTATTACCTTGCAGCTTACCAACATCTCTTAACATCTCACACAATTTATTAAAACATCTCCGATCCATCCTAAGATTATCCACACATGCTACATCACTCCACTGAATCATAGCCTTAAGATTAAAAATTCTAGCATAATATCTGTCTTCCGATGACTCATCAAATTTATAAGAGATGGCTTTTGGAATTTTATTGTTCATGGTAGCTAGATGGTGGGTGATTTCAATCATCATTTTCATAACCTGATTCAACATTTGCCAATACATTGCCATACATGTTGCTGCAATCTTCTTACGTTGAATTAGTGTCATACGAGCCATAACTGTATAACATTTACAAAATTTGGTAACAAATTAATTGAAATCAACCCAACATTACTCGAATATATTTTAATATAACAATCAAGAATATAAAAATCATAGAAATTCACAATTAAAAACATTATATAATTTGGGTGTATAAATTAATTTTTTTCATATACAATCAATAAAACATATAAATTAAAATAATGACAAACCTCAAATTTTTGGTGGTGATGTGTTGGTGGATGTCGAACAGCTGCAGAACCTACAAATAGATAGGCCAAAACGAGTTGCGATTATCAAACAGTTGGTGATAATAGATGGAGTATGGAATTCAAACTCTTTTAATACGTCAATTTTTTATGACGAACCTGTAATGGACAGTAATGGACAGACAAAAGAGTTTGGCGGAGATGGAAGAGCTGGTGCGAATGAAAATTTGGGTGGATTAAAAGTCTTTTATAGACACAAATGGGTATGCGAGAAGACGATGAAAAATTGCCGCGTGAAGGAGGGAAACCATAACGTTTTACGCGCCATAGTTAGGATAAAAGTGTAATATCACACAAAAGCATCGCAGAATTGCATTCGACCGAGGAGGTACTCAGTAACATATTTCCCACGTTATGTGGGAAATTTAATTTCCTCCAAATTACAACTTCCCATGTATTTACTACTTTCCGTCAACCAAACAGTTCTACCAATCCTAAAATACGCAGAATTTATAATCACCGTGTATGGTACGCATACCAAACGACCTCTTTATACTTTACTTTGTTAGTCTAGTCAACTTATATATTTGGGTATAAATCCCTTTCATTTGTATGAATATCACATCAGAAAACTCTTTCCCAAAATCATCAATCTTCCTTGTTTCATGGTATCAGAGCCAACTCTCTGAAACCCTATTTTTTCTCCTCTCCGCCGTCCAAACTCACAACCGCCGCCTACAATGAGCGATTCCTACAGTGTCGTCAATACAACGCCGGCGCCGCCTTCGAGAGTCCATGGCGTCGGCGGACCTCAGCCGCTGCAGCGACCTCTTGATCATTCTTCTCCCTTCTACCTGCACCCTTCGGATCACCCGGGCCTGTCTCTCTGTCCGGTTATTCTTAAGGGCGATAACTATCAGGAGTGGACTACCTCGATGAAGAACGCACTCAAGGCTAAACGTAAATTAGGATTTGTTGATGGTCGCATCTCTCAAGACGATGTTGCCCCTATTGATCTTGATGACCGGTATAGTGTCAATTCCATGCTCATCGTATGTGTTATGCAATCTATTGATTCGTCTCTACGTTCTTCCATCACTTATCCAGAAACTGTATTTGAACTTTGGGAGGAATTACGCATCGATTCTCTGTCGGTCACAGGCCACGTCTCCTTCAGCTTCGTGCAGACTTGGAAAATTGTTGCCAAGGTGGGAAAACTATTGCGTCATATTATGGCGCTCTCAAGAAGATCTGGGATGAAGTACAGACATATGTTCCCCTTCAAGCATGTCTCTGCGCAAATTGTACTTGCAATATCATGGCCAAACTTTGTGCAGAACGTGATGTCGAGCGTCTTCACCAATTTCTTCTTGGGCTGGATGACTCCTTTGGAACTCTTCGTTACAGCATCATGGCGCAAGAGCCCCTCCCGTCCATCAATCAAGTTTATGCTTTGGTCGTGCATGAAGAACGCCATAAGACTCTCATGCTCGAACGTGATTCCAAATCTGATGGCATGGCATTTGCGGCTCAGGCCAAGTCAGTCCCTTTGGCGCTCAACCAACCTCCCTTTGCGCCGGAACGATCAGCTGGCCGTCTCGTGTGTTCTCACTGTGGTTAGCACACGCATGATGTTTCTAAGTGCTGGAAGCTCCATGGAGTTCCTGAGGGGTTCGTGTACCGTTTGGCCTTGGTGCGCAACAAGGGCGCTGGTCGCGGGCGTGGCAGTCCACCGGCCAGAGTCGCTCTCTCGGCGCAGCAGCAAGTTCCCGCTCATGCGTTTGACGTCATGTCCCTCCAGGAGTCCACTACTCGAGGCTCAAATCTCAGCCCCGACCAGTGGCAGACAGTATTACAAATGTACAACACCATGAACACTCCTTCATATGCTACTGGTAAGCACTCTCTCTGGATTCTTAACACGGGTGCTTCTTTTCATATGACTGGAAATCTTGCAATCCTACATGATATTTTCAATATTGCTCCTGTGCCTATTAAGCTTCCAGATAACCGTGTTGTTCTAGCAGTCAAGGAAGGTTATTTGGTTTTCTCTCCGTCTGCCAGAATTAACCATGTTCTGTATCTTTCGACACTGGAATGCAATCTCCTGTCCTTTGCTAGGTTGCTTCTACATGCTCATTGTTTTTCTTTCTTGACTGAAAAGTTATGTATACTTTAGGAAAGCGATACGAAGACAGTGATTGGTGTGGGTGAGCAGAGACATGGCATTTACTGGTTGCAGCATTTCTCGGTAGCCGCCCATGCCTGCTCTGCGATCAAGACCGAGAAGGTGACCTCGGCCGAGTTGTGGCATCGACGACTAGGGCATCCCTCCTTTACCGTTTTAGCATCTTTACCTGTTCCTTGTGCTTTTGTATAGAGTTCTACTTCTTGTGATATTTGTTTTCATTCCAAACAAACCCGAGCTGTTTTTCCGTTGAGTTCTAATAAAGCCACCCACCTGTTTGATCTTGTTCATTGTGACATTTGGGGACCATATAGAACTCCTGCTTCTTGTGGTGCAACTTATTTTGCTACCATCGTTGATGATTAATCTCGTGCTACATGGGTTTATTTAATTAAGTCCAAGCCAGAGGTTCCCGAACTGGTTGTGGATTTTTGTGCATTAACTATCACTCAGTTTCAGACTTCAGTTCGTTGTTTCAGGTCAGACAATGGTACTGAATTCTTTGGTCTTAAGGCTTACTTTACTTCCCATGGTATTCTTCATGAGAATTCATGCTCTTACACACCTCACCAGAATGGCAGAGTGGAACGCAAGCATCTCCATCTCCTAAATGTGGTGCGTGCTTTGTGGTTTCAGGATGCACTTTCGATCAAGTTTTAGGGCGGATGTATTCTTACAGCATGTTTTTTGATCAACTGCACTCCCACGTCGGTTCTTCAAAATCATACTCCTTTTCATTTGCTTTTCCAAAGAGCTCCAAAGTACTCTGACATTCGGGTCTTTGGGTGTCTCTACTTCACCTCCACTCTCCCTCGGCCCATGGACAAGTTTTCTGCTCATAGTTGCAAATGCATCTTCATGGGTTATCCGAGTGGAAAGAAAGGCTGGAATATTTATGATCTTGAATCAGAACAGTTTTTCTTCTCCAGAGATGTTGTGTTCTTTGAAGGTATATTTCCATTTCAGGGTTCCACCACTTCTCCGTCGCCCGCTTTGATGCAGGTAGACACTCATCCGGCTATCTTCGATAGTCCGGATACTTCACCCCTTCCGACTAGGGGGACTTCTTTGCAACTTTCTCCACCCTCCACGGTTATGGGGAGCATCCATCCAGACCTAGGCAGCTCATCCGCAGCCGTTCCGTCTGCGTCGCTCCCGTCCGCAGCCAAGCTCGCACCGACTGGCAACTACTCCTTGCTCCCATCCGCGGTCAGCTCGCCAACCGAGGAGGTTATTTCAGACATTCGGCGTAGCTCCCACCGATGTCAACCCATTGTTTTGCTCAAGGATTTGGTGTGCAGTTCAATGTGTCGTGGTGATTCTCATTCGATTATCTCCTCCACTCCTTATCCGATCACTAGTTTTGTCTCCTCCGCTAAATTTGCTCCAGCTCATGCTCACTTTCTGGCCACAGTCACCTCAGGCCATGAACCAGTTTGCTTCTCAGAGGCTGTCCAGCAAGCTCCTTGGCGTGATGCCATGCACGCCGAAATTGAAGCCCTAGAGAGAAATGACACCTGGTCTCTCACAACTCTTCCTCCTGACAAGAAGCCAATTGGTTGTAAGTGGATGTATCACATCAAGTACAAGTCTAATGACGATATTGAACGATATAAGGCTTGTCTTGTTGTGTTAGGAAATCGTCAGGTTGAAGGCATTGACTTCAATGAGACTTTTGTTCCCGTTACCAAGATGGTAACAGTTCGTATATTTCTTTCTGTTGTTGCTGTACGAAATCGGGAACTGCACCAAATGGATGTTCATAATACCTTTCTGCATGGCGACTTGGATGAGCTTGTGTTTATGACTCCACCACCGGGCTACTCCAAGGCACTTCCTGGTCAGGTATGTCGCCTACATAAGTCCTTGTATGGTCACAGGCAGGCTCCTAGAAACTGGTTTTCTAAGCTTGCGCATGCTCTTTGCCAGTACGGTTTTCGCCAGAGCTATACAGATTACTCATTATTCAGTCTTACTCGTTCTGGTCATACTCTTCATGTTTTGGTTTATGTCGATGATCTCATTATTGCTGGAGAGAGTTCAACTGCCATATCTACTTTCAAGAGCACTTGTCAAAATGTTTTCATATGAAGGATCTCGGGATTCTTAAATATTTCTTGGAACTGGAAGTTGCGTAAAATCCATCAGGCATTTTTGTCTCTCAGCGCAAATATGCTTTGGAGGTGGTGGCCGAAGCCGCTCTGCTCGGCTGCAAGCCCATTGCTTCGCCTATGGATCCAACGCAGGCCCTTGCTAAAGATTCTGGTCCAGATTACGATCACCCTGAGCAGTATCGTCGCCTTATTGGAAAGTTGGTCTATCTTACTATTACTCGGCCTGAGCTAAGTTTTGCAGTTCATACACTTTCTCAGTTCATGCAGCAGCCAAAATGGATCATTGGTTTGCAGCTTTGAGAGTTCTACACTATGTTAAAGGTAGTCTAGGACAGTGTCTGTTTCTTTCTTGAGATAGTAGCTTGGCTCTGACTTCCTACTGCGACTCAGACTGGGCAACTTGTCCTATCACTCGACGTTCTGTCACGGGGTATTTTGTCACTTTGGGCGTCTCGCCAGTTTCTTGGAAGACCAAGAAGCAACACACTGTTTCGCGTTCTTCAGCTGAGGCCGATTATAGGGCTATGGAAAATGCTTGCTGCGAAATTCTTTGGCTCCATTCTCTTCTTCGCTCCCTTGGTGTCTCCCACTCTTCTTCGGTTCAACTCTTTTGTGATAGTTAGGCTGCCCTCCACATTGCAGCCAATCCGGTATTTCATGAGAGGACAAAACACATTGAGATCGACTGCCATCTTGTTCGTGATCTAGTATCTTCGCGTGTTATTTCTACTCATCATATTTCCACTTTGGATCAACCAGCGGACATTTTCACCAAGGCACTATGACGGGCAGCTTTCATCCATCTCAGTTCCAAGTTGGGCATTCTCGATCTTCATGCTCCAACTTGAGGGGGAGTAATAGAGTTTGTGTTGTAATAGACTTTAGTAATAGAGTTTGTGTTGTAATAGACTTTGTACTTTACTTAGTTAGTCTAGTCAACTTGTATATTTGTGTATAAATCCCTTTCATTTGTGTGAATATCACATCAGAAAACTCTTTCCCAAAATCATCAATCTTCCTCGTTTCAAATATGTATAAAAAATTTCTGAATAAATAAGAACTTAAAAATATATGTTACGATAAATCTAACAACATATAACATGATAATAGTTTTATACATTTAATAATAGAATTTAATGGTCAAAGTTGAATAAGTTTGACTGTTAAAAGTTAAATTAAACAAAATGAGCAGGGACGGAGGAAGTATATATTTGCATCTTTCATATTGGTATGTTAATGTTGCAATGCATTTGGGTAGTTTGTTAGAATAGGAAAAAAATGTCTCTTGTATTCTTTCTATGTTCCTGCATTAGTATTATTAGTTTTTATCATTAATTTGTGTTCTTTTTGGTGATTATTCTGCTTAATAAATAGTTTCATTAGTTTGTGTTCGTTTTGGTGATTATGCATCACAGTTAGGAATTCATAAACTGTGCATCAAGTTAATGGATGTCAAGCAGCAGTCGGAGGGTCGGAGGGTTGAAGGGTGGATGACACTAAAGTGAATGTTTGGGTGGATGGGGCCTATCGGGAGCCTACTGTTCCAGCTACGGTTGCAAATTTATGAAAACAGAGGGTCTGCAGGTTTCCGGTGGCTAAGTTGTATTCGCAAGCTCCCCGTTTCAAGCTGAAGCTTTGACAGGTTGAAGCAGGGCGCGAAGAGTGTCCGATCCTGCGAATTCTAGATTCTGCGGATCTCTATAATCTGTCCATCTATCTCGGCATGAATCTTATACCAAACAGGGTATCTATGCCACCTCTAGATGATCCCTACCAAGTTTTCAATACATAATGTGCACTTTCAACCCTATTTGATGTGGTGTTACCGAAATGCCTATACTCATTAGTCCAAGCATAAGAAACTTCTCTTTTTGAACAATCCATGACTCCATGTACTACCAATGTATGTCACTATGACTGCTTTGTGTTGATAAGATGCTTGAAATGCTAGGTGATTATCACAAAAGGTTTCAACAGTTGGAGACTCAATCATTGCAAGAAATCGACCAATCATAAAGTTCTTGGCTCCTAGCTTAACCAATGGACTTCGTAATGTCTAGCACCTTTGCTTCCACCATCTTTTTAATATGAAATAGACACAAAAGATGAGATGAGCGTGGGAATACAATGCTGATAGGTTCCATAAGACCCAACTCTCGACCAGTCCCAATAGCTGTAGGATCCATATTCTCACCATAGAGCTCATGAAGACACTCAAATGCCCACATGTAGGTAGCTTTATTCTCTTTTCTCATCAAGACTTGTGCAACCGTGAAGTTCAAATTCATTGGAGTCACTCCAATTATCTCAAGCAATGCATAATTGTACCGATTGGTATTATATGTTGAATCCATTACCACCACATATGGATAACTACGCAATAAACTAATACAATCAGGGTTAGACCAGAAGATACATGTAATCTCTGATGTATCACTCAAGACCTTGTACCTCGTGACGTATCTAGATTCAAAAGTGAGGTGAGCAAACAACTGTATAGGCGTCTTTCCATCTGCCTTTTGCACTTTGTACTTGTGACAAATGTTGTAAAAAAATCGTGGTCTTTCTTCAATTTTTTTCTCCCAATACTACTCACTGCATTAATTTCTGGATGTCCCTCTTCGTAAAGAATAATTGCATGATTGCTGTGATGACCATTTTTGATGAAAATGACCCACTCACCATCCGGAAGTGTTGAAATTCTTCCACGAAATGTGCAACCACATTTTTTTAAGGATGTGACTCTTCTCATTAAACTATCACTATTTTTATTACGAGGCTTTCCTCTATGTTGGCAATAAATAGACACATCAATTCTTCCCGAATTGCATTTCTTCCTGGAAGACCTTATAATGTTGAATTTATGCTCTTTTGCTTAGCCTTCGCCTAAATCACGGCTTCTTCTAACTCAGCAAACTTTCTCCCATGAAAAATACTTTTGTGGTCTCTATCACCTTCTTCCAATATTTCATGGTAATCAAACTAAATATTAACAAAATATAATGTATTAATATATGGAATATATATTTTAGGATAATTATACTACAAAAATTATTTATAAACAA
The DNA here is from genome assembly GCA_037428765.1 of Rubia yunnanensis. NCBI lineage: Eukaryota > Viridiplantae > Streptophyta > Magnoliopsida > Gentianales > Rubiaceae > Rubia > Rubia yunnanensis. The sequence continues at coordinate 102,906,658 of CM075065.1, forward strand.
AATAGACGCAAACTTTATGGACACAAAAATAATGTGTCCGCCCAAAAGGCCGGAACGCATTTTTCGTGTCCGCCAAGAGGGCCGGGCACACAAAATGCTTGTCCCCCATGAGGGCCGGACACACAAAATGTGTGTCCGCCAAGAGGTTTGGACACACAAAATGCGTGTCCGCCAAGATGGCCGGACACGGGATCCGTGTGTCCGCCATGCCTAACCTGGACACACTACTTTTGCGTCCGCCTTTGGGACTGAACACACAACTTTTGTGTCTGGGCATACTTTTTTGCACGCTTTTTTTAAAAAAAAATATGAACTTTTAAAATTTAAAAATACATAATAACATTAATTCACTAATCCAATTAGAAAAATCTAAAAATTTAAATATATACTTACTTGTTCCATATTTAAATTTCTTCAACATACAAAGGAGAGATCTTTTGGTGTAGTTTTTGTTTGGAAAGTGGGTGAAGTTTTTATGGGAGAAGATAATAAATTTTGGGGGTTTATTTGAAGATATGAAAAGTATGATTGGATGACTATATTTTGTCTCAAAATACTACCATGGGCACATTTGTCTTTTTTTTGTATTTTTTGGGACTGCATGAAGTAAAATAGGGACTACAAATAGCAATGCTCTTTTTATATTGGCTCATTTCCATATTTGGCAAATCCTAGATTGTTTCATCAACTCAATTTAACTTTATACATTCAATGCAATCATCACCACATGTTTTACTCTTTGTTAATAAGAGTGCCAAAAGTAGGAGTCAATGAAAAAAAATCGGAGGGAATATTTTTTAGTCTCTACTTTTATCTGTCTTGCGAAGAAAATGTTAGGGTGATAATCAAGTTGGACTGACATGCTAGTAGAATTGGATTGTTGAATTTGCATATTAGAATCCCTGGGTCCAAAATTAAATAATTTTAAGTTATATCTCATCTAGTAAATATTCTTATAATTGTAAGTATTAAATTTTAAGGTATCTTGAGTTTTCATCGTAAAATCAATTGGCTCTAAGTGGATGTGACTCAAGATCTTATATGTAAGTCATTTAGTTTATAAGAAATTGATGTGAGATATGTCTTTCAACAGTAAAATCATAAGCCACATAAGATGGGATCAACTTTAATCCATAGTTGTGGAGGTGTTGTATCGAATGGAAATGTACTTTCCCACATCATTTTTTGACATAATGGTGCACTTAGTTGCTCATTTAGTAAGAGAAATCAAATTATGTGGATTTTTGTTTCTTCGATAGATGTATCCTTTTGAGAGATGCATAAAAATATTCAAGTGTTTTGTTAAGAATAGATATAGGCCGGATGCTAGCATAGTAACAGTACGAGGTGGAGGAGGCAATCAATTTTTTTTACTAGCAACTTGAATGAGGTTAATTAATCCATCATCGATAAGAAATCAAAGCATGTGGAAAGGATAGAGGGAATAGGCTTAAGACATGGCCATTTAGTTGGTCAGTCGGTAGCTGACATGAATCCTGCACACCTATACGTTCTCCATAACCATGATGAAGTCCGGCCATATGTGGAGCTCCAAATTGCTCATATAAGGTCAATGAATAGAACACTCAATGAAATATAGGTCAACGAACATCACACAAGGGGATTCTCGTCTTGGTTATGAGACTTCGTTCAAGTCAGGAACCACACTGGAACGGTGATCAAATAAATGGTTGTCTCGATGACAATTCACCATTGTCACCTCTTTTAGCAGTTTTGACATTCACAAATATACTTTTGGGACTATGAGAAAATTAATCTTTTTCCATAAACATTCATTTTTTATGTTATTAAATAGCTAGAGTAGAAGTGAATGATTAATATATACAGTGCATTTTGTAATACGTTGTATATAAATTAAAGTGCAAAATGACCCTATTAAACTGAGAAAGTGCAGATACAACCATGTATAATTTGAAAGTGCAGAACTAACCCTATCGTTTGGTCAAATTGTGCAGATTTACCCAAATTGCACTATTCCGATATTAACTAACATAATTCAGACATTGACATAAATTGAAAAGATAAAAATACCCCTAAACTTAAAATTAAAATTCTAATGATTATTATACCCCTAACCCTAACCCTAAGCTTCTTCTTCTTCAATTTCAAACCCCCTAAACCTGCCGCCACCATCGCCGCTGAGCGCCGCTGCCTTGTTCTGTGCCAAGTAGCCAGAAATCACAAAACCAGACCCAACAGCCTCTTTGAATCCATGAAACAGAGGATACCCACCGGATTCCATAGGAACGAATCCGGAAAAAGCAATCCAACCAAAGCAAATCCAAAACACCCAAATCCAGAAAACCCAGAGGTGGTCAACGGTGAAAACCCAAATCCAGCAATCGATCGGTAGCGATAAGCTGTTACCAGATTTGGGTTCCAGGTCTTGAGGAAGGCGTTCACCCACGGCTTTATCTCTTTAATCATATTCTGCACCCACGGCTACCGATCATCGGTGCTCACGTCGGCGCCGAATATGGACAGCCCGCCGGAGCCCGCCATCGCCACCGATCTGTCGAGCTGGTTCAGCAAATCATCGATCAAACTCAAGCACGTGAACAGAGCCGATTCGTTCCTCAACTCGTTCCTCAACTCGGCGGTGAACAGAGCACACTTTCGCCAACCACCAAACTCACACCACCACACACTCACGCCATTAGACCGACCACTACGCACTCACGCCGCTGGTGGTCCTCATTATCTCCGACCACCACACTCCGCGTCAAGCAATAGTGTCGGCTGCGCTTAGGGTTTTTGAGTGTGCTTGTAATTTAATCGCGTTGGAAGGGCAGAGGGCGATGGGTAGCGGTGGCGGGCGATGGGTAGCGGTGGCGGGCGATGAGATTGTTGGTGGCCGGCGATGGGTAGCGGTGGAAGGGCGGAGGGTAGGAGGTGGTGTTGAGGGGGAAGCACAGGTGGAAGGGACGATAGAAATGTAGGGCCGGGGAAGATGGGAAGGGTATAATGGTATTTTTTTTTGAACTTTTTAAAATCAGAGGTATAATGGTCATTTCATTAATTTCCAGTCAATTTGGCCATTGACTCTTTGGTCAATAAATCTATACTTTTAAATTTTACAAGATCATTTTTACACTTTTATTTAAAACATAGGATTAAAAATGCATTCCACTCTATAAATTATGTCCGGAAAATCAAACGTCCAAATATATTTTCAACACTTGTGATGACAAAAGCAAGATAATTATTGCATTAGGTATGATACCATTGACTCGTGTTGATAGTAAAACTCATGAGAAATTCTTAGATTGGAAGTTGTTCAAATGAACTACTCCCTCCGTCCCAGCCGAATCTGCACACTTTTTGGTCAACTTTCTCAAGATACGTTTGATCATAAATTTCAACTAGTATATAGATACCAATATCATCATGTGAGATATTGTTGGATTCTCTGCATGCTGTATTTTCTAAATATCAAATTTTAACATACTGTTAATATACATAACTAAAGTTATTGTTGGTCAAACATGACCTAGGAAAGTTGATCAAAAAATGTGCACATTCGACTGGGACGGAGTAATATTTTTCATCGGAATGACCAAGAAGTCGTACGCTCTGCATATGATGCCTACAAGTTTAAATTAAATGGATAGGATTGGCTCCAAAAGGTCACGTTCTTTTTCTCGTCAATTTTAAAACTTCTACCGCTTTATTTTTTACTTTATTTTTTAAATGCCACCATGTTTGTCAGACCCCAACAGGTATATTGATTTAAAAATCAAAATTCATGTAATGATAAATGGAATATACTGAGAGATTACAAGAGGTAAATAAGGAAAAAAAACTCTAATCTAGTCACAATACTTATCCTGAACTAGTCAAGAATTTGACTTTTTCTAACAACTTCCTTCAAGCGAAGCGTCGGATTCTCAGAGACGCAAATTTGGATCTGAAGAACGTAAATAACGAACGTGAGAGACCCTCGGTGAAGATGTCTACTATTTGAAGAGAAGTGGGAGAATGACCAACCTGCAGCTTGTCCAAAGAAACGAACTCCAAAACAAAATGATAATCAATGTCGATGAGCTTCGCCCGCTTATGAGCAACCAGATTCTGAGCCAAGAAGATCACACTGTTGTTGTCACAAAGCAGAAGTGCGCACCACACAAAGGAACACGAAGATCACGCAGAAGATGAGTCATCCATACAACCTCAGAAGTAGTGTTAGCCAGTGCCCGATACTCAGATTTAGTACTCGAGCGAGAAATTGTGGGCCTTTTCTTCGCACTCCAAGAAACCAGATTCCCGCCTAAGAAGACTGCATATCTATAAGTAGAACGCTGAGTCTCTAGATATCTTGCCCAATCAGCATCTGAATAGCCCAGAACCTAAGGTGAGGAAGCAACTCAAAAACTGAGACCAAAGTGCAACATCCCTTAAACATAGAGGAGAATCCTGGTGACAGCTGCAAAATGATCATCTCGAGGATCCTGAAGATACTGGCTAACAGAGTTAACCGCAAAGGCTAAGTCTGGACGGGTAATAGTGAGATACTGGAGAGCTCCAACCAAAGACCGACAGAGAGTCGGATTCTTGAACTAAGGACTCGTGCTTTTGTAAAGCTAGGAATTCAGCAAAAAGGGTGTAGAGACATGCGCCGCATCTGAAATCCCAGCTCGAGTAAAAATATCCTGAGCATACTTTGCTTGGCCAAGAAGAAGTCTCGAGAAAGTGTGCATAACTTCTAAGCCAAGAAAGTAATGTGGAGCACCCAAATCCTTAATGGCAAACTCCTGATGTGTGCGATTAATAAACTGCCGGATAAGAGTAGAGTTATTGCCAAATAGGATGATGACGTCGACATAGAGAAGCAAATATAGCAATGAAGAACCACGAGTCAACACAAACAAGGAAATATCGGCAGAATTGCAAAAAAAAAACAAAGTTAAGAGAGGTAGGCGCTGAACCGCTGAAACCAAGCCTGGGGAGCATGCTTCAGATCGTAGATGGCCTTACGCAGACGACACCCGATTTTTTTGGTTTCTCCAATTTTGTGATTCACCTACACCAAATTTCTTCTCATGGACATAGATGTAAAAATGAAAAAGTTAACTTAGAGAGAAATATATACTAGCCCCGACACTTTTTTCAGTTATACCGGTGCTATTGTGTAGCAGAAAAATGAAAATTTTGGATTTTCCTCCAATATTTTGGAGGGAATTTTTATGAGCATCGGTAGATCATCATAGGAACTGGTCTGACTACCAATGCTAGGTACTTAGAATATTTTTCTTCTCTTAGCTCTCGGGTGGGAAAAAATTAAAATTTCCATTTAAAGCAGTGTCAAGCTGCTGCTTTTGAAATACATAGGCACTGGTATGATCACCATAGGCACCGGTTTCCATACCAGTGCTAGGAACTTAGAATATTTTTCTTTTCTTTGTTATCGGGTGAAAAAAAATTAAAACGCCCATTTAAAGTAGCATCACACAACTGCGTTTGAAGTACCTAGCACCAGTATGATCACCATAGGCACCAATTTACACTCCGATGCTAGATACTTAAAAAAAACCAACTTGGCCCAAGTTAGAGTTCCCAAACCCCAGTCATATAAAACCCTCCTCTCCTAATAACCCTCACTTCCTCCTCCAGATCCGCTGCCATTGTCTCCGGCGATTCTCCACCGTTGCCGCGCTCTCGTCGCGCACCTTCAAACTCGTTGTCTCCTCTGCTTCAACTTTGAGCCCTTTTTCTTGTAATCTGACGATGTCTCTATTGTCGCGCTCTGATCATTGCCTTCATCATTGCGGCGCACCAGCTCCGACGCTGCTATCTTGGACCAGAAACATCGGGTTCAAATGCGCACTCTGGATTTTAGTGGGAGTTGCAAGCCCAAAATAAAATGTCGGGTTCAGCTCAGATCTGCCACGCTCTGTCAAAAATTCCATCGTGCCTCATTTTTCGTGCCAGCACCACGTTCGACCGTGCCTTAGCCCTTGCGTCCGACCTCACCTTCATGGTTCTGGTTACTTGATGTTATTTCTAGGTTTATAGAGATTAGTTTTTAGTTTTTATGGTAATTGATATTGTTAATCAATGTTTTGGTCTAGTGTTTTGTATGAATTGTGGGTTGTTATGTATTTTCAGATATGTGCAATGAACTTTTGGGTTGTGGTTATAAATTTTTTAGTTTTCTTACATGCACTTCAGGCTTTTTGTGTTTTGTTCGTCCTGTTTTTCATTATGAGTTTTTGGGTTTCATAATCTGGCTGGTAATTTTATTTTCAGTGGTCGGATTTTTTATTGATCACCTATTTAGTTGCACCGATACCAACCACACAGCCCCATGTAGATTTCCAGTATCGGTTCACTTTTATTTACACCGGTACACCCAACCGGTGCTAAGTTTTTCTTAGCACAGGTATTGATTACCGGTGCTAAAACATAATCTTAGCACCTATATTGATTATCGGTGCTGAGAAAATACGTTCTAGCACCGGTAATTCAGACCTTTGGGATACCAGTGCCTATGTGGTGAAAAACCAATGCATGTGTACATATTTCTAGTAGTGTTACCACGAAGAAAAATGACATAACCATATGTAAACCTGTGAGTCTTAATGCAACGAGCCCAATCGGCATCAGAATAGCCAACTACTGGTAAAGTAGAAAGATTTGCGCAAAAAGAAAAACCGTAATGAAGAGTACCACGAATATAATGAATAATCCGAGTAGCACCCTAAAAATGGTCATCGGTAGAAGCCTGCATAAACTGACAAAATGTATTGATAGCATAGGCAAGTCGGGATGTGTGATCGACACATACTAGAGTGCACCAAGAACAATAAAGAGTGGGATTAACAAATTGCTTATTAGAGAAGCTGAGCAATTTCGGAAAACCCACAAAGGGTGTGAAAAACGATGCAGAATCCTACATGCATGCACGCAGAAGAATATCCATGGCGTACCTTCCCTAGTTAAGAAATGAACCGTCTGCAAAAGGAACAACCACTAAGCCCAAAAAATATTGTAGAGTGCCAAAATTGGTGATCTTTAACTCAAGATTCACACGATCAATAAACTTACGAATGAGAGAACCATAATTTCCTATAAGTATAATATCATCAACATAAACAAAACAATTGAGCATAAAGGCACCATGTGAAAACACAAATAAAAATGTATTTGAGAAGCTGCACAGAATACCCATGCTTATAAGAATAGAACTGAAATGATGAAACCAAGCCCAAAGAGCCTACTTTATACCAAAAATGGCCTTACGCAAAAAACAAACATAGTTTGGACACTGGTTGTTCCATATAAAATGGTGAGTCAAGAACACCATTCAAAAAGGCATTTTTAACGTCCAATTGACTTAAAGGCCACAGACGAATAATAGCTACAGATAAAATAGTACGAACTGTAGAAGCCTTCACGACAGGATTAAAAGTATAATCATAATCAAAACATGGAAGCTACGAAGAACCTTGCACAACAAGTCTTGCTTTATGACGATCAAGTGAGCCATCGGCTTTGTACTTCAAACGAAACACCCATTTCGAACCAACAATATCAACATAAGGAGGACAAGGAACTAAATCCTATGTTTCCTGAGTGCAAAACGCATCCATCTTATAATCTATAACAACTAAATCAGGATCCTAAACAGCTAAGTGATAGCTTTGTGTCTCATCTTAGCAGATATAGAACTTAATAAACCATAAATATTGTAATTAGAAAAATCCTTGCACCCGAGGGAGCCAGTGCGAGAGTGAGTAACCATCGAATGGAGAGAAATGAACTTATGCAACAAAAGTGACGCAGAGCCCGAGGCCACAGATGGAAGCGCGTTTGATGTTTGCGTCAGTGAGCTGGGAAAAAGCTGCAGATCTTGAGAGAGCATATCGACTGACGTGCCTGATGGTGCACATGGTTGGCTCGACGCATAGACCTAACGAGGCAGAACGTGGGGAATCAATGGTTGAGCTACGGCTCTGGCATGCTTGCATATGGCGATCTGAGGATGTGGACAATTAGAGTCTGACGCTGGTGCAGTTTTCGGTGCAGAGGGGAAACAACATCATTAAGGATACTGGGCGGATAAGCTAGTGTAGATAGCTCAAAAACTTTTGATGATATTTACGAAGGCTCCAGAAAGCCGAAACATCAAGAGAAGAAGGGGATGTTGTTAGTCCCATGTGAGAAGCTGGGAAGAAAGGCCCATGAAAGCAAGCATGCTGAGTGATGTATTCCTTCTTCGTAGTAGGATCACGGCAACGATAACCCTTGTACTGAGAACTCTATCCGAAGAAAATACATGGAAAACCCCAAGGCACCAATTTATAATGAGCATAAGGGCGCAAATACGGAAAAACTCGACAACCAAAAGGATGAAAGTTGGAAATTAGGAGTAGTGAAAAAATAACATAGAACAGGGACTAATTAGATAAAACATTTGTAGGTAGTCGATTGATAGTGTAGGCAGCCAGAGTAAATGCATCGCACCAAAAAGAATGATGCAAATCATAATAGAAAAACATGGAGAGCCCCATTTCTCGTGACATTTTTTTGTAAAAATAATCATCACAATTTATCATTCAAATATTCAACATGTAATGATCACTAAGAGTAACAAGACAGTAATCATCATCATCATTCCTTAGTTTGGATGAACGTAACAAAATATGCTGAAATGACGAGAATAAGATCTTTGTGTTAATAAATTTTATTTTAGTGGAGAGTTTATGAAAGTTTGATATAAATTTTTTTATGGAAAACCAAATTAAAAAAAAATCAATTTGACCTAATGCTAGAATAGGGTTGCTGCTCTTTGCTCGTTTGGCTTTGTTCAGTGTAAGCTTGATTGCTCTCTTTTCACATGCGTGATTCAGTTTCATTGCATGTTCTTGTTTATGTGGATAACTTGGTGATTGCTGGTAGTTCTTCGTCGCTTCACTCTGAATTCAAGAAATATTTGAATTCTTGCTTTAACATGAAGGATCTTGGTGCTCTTAAATATTTCTTAGGCATAGAGATTGCTATAAAACCTATAGGAGGTTTCTTTCTCAAGGAAATTATGCTCTTGATATTTTGTCTGATACTGGTTTATTTGCTGCTAAATCGACTGATTTTCTGAGGGAGCCACGTATGATCTAGCGTGCGTGGAGGGACCACTTTACCATGATCATGATCAATAATGCTGACTTGTTTGTCGCATGATTTAGCTTACTATTACCCATTTGGAGCTCATCTATTATGTACATGCTCTTGCTCAATTCATGTCGTCTCCTTGTGTTCCTCATTGGCATGTTGTTCTACGAGTTCTTCACTAATTTAAGATTCATCTCGTTCAAGGTCTTTTCCTCTATTCTGGAAGTTCATTGTAGTTAATTGCTTATTGTGATTCCGACTAGGCTGCATGTCCAATTACATGGAAATCCCTTTCTTGTTATTTTGTTATGCTTGGTGATTCTCCAGTTTCATGGAAGACAAAGAAACAACCTACAATTTCTCGTTCTTCTGTTTAAGCCAAGTATTGTGATATAGCTTTGACTTGTTGTGAAGTATTATGGTTTAAGTCTTTACTTCGAGACTTATGGGTTGCGCATTCTTCACCTATGCGTCTGTTTTGCAATAGCCAGTCTCAGCTCTTCACATTGCAACTAATCATGTCTTTCATGAATGAACGAATCATATTGAAGTTAATTATCATTTTGTACGTGATCTTGTGCAATCTGATGCCATTGTTACCGATCATATACGTACTTCTAATCAGCCAGCAAATCTATTTACTAAAGCTCTTAGGTGTACTCAATTACCTACAAAATTTAAATTTTTTGAATGTTTTATATCATATATTTTTATACATTCACCATTAAATACTTATCATTACTTGTTTTAACTTATAAAATGCAATATTTAAATTTTATAAAAAAAATTACAACATTTAAGATAAATGCCCTTATGGACTATACATAAATTTATGGAAAGACCGTCTTGCCCGAGACTTTCCCTTCTTTTTAATATGAATATATTTCCAATATGTGGAGTAAACTGTGCAAATAAACGGGAGAGTATCATTTCCAAATTCGTACTCCCTTTGGTCCTCTATATATGGCCTCATTCAAAGTGACACAAATTTTTTTAGAAAATGAAATATGTGGTGAAGGTTGAATTGGAAGAATAAAAAGGAGATTTAGTGGTTAAAAACAATCTAGGATTTACTAAATATGGAAGGAGCCAAAATAAAAAAATCATCCAAAAATGGAAAGTGAGTCATTATAAGAGAACCGGAGGGAGCCATTTTATAAGCATTTTATTAAAAACATAAATTTAAAAGAGTTCGTCTATTGAAAGACGGTATTTCCATAAGTTATGGAAAGACCAAGGTTTAAAGTGTAAATTAGAAGAAATTAAGATAAAATTTTCAGGTTGCATGAACCAGGTTATAAATTTTATAACTACTACATGTTTCATACTAAAACTTTAATATTGCAACTAAGACCTTTTACCTTTTATTATTCTAATCAAACCTCGTCTTTTCATAAGCTTATGAAAAGACCGTCTTTCCTAAGAGTTTGCCAATTTAAAATGGTTATTATGAGAATCATGGAATATCTTCTTCTTAGGCCGCCATGATCTTTATTTCTCAGATTTACTTCGACTATGTTCTTTAATTTAATTAAATTAAATTATATATAATTAAGTAAATAATAATAATAATAATAACAAAAGTAAATAAATTGAATTTAAATTGATAAAAATATATTTGATTAAAATTAATATACTACATGATCTTGAAAATATAGTTATGCCAGTATAAATTTATCACATAAACGAATAAAGCAAATTGCTATTGAAATCAATTAATACAGCCAACTAAACCTTAATTGGTAATCTGTCAATTTCCAAACAGGGCCAACACATAAATGTACATAAAAATCCAGAAACTTTTTGGAGAGGAAAAGCTCATTCATTGACCTTGGTTCCCTACTTGAATTATTGTTTTACATATTCTTAATCTTGGCCTATGGGATATTAAAAAACAAGGAGGTCCGGAACCGCACTTAGCGTAGAAATTACAAACAGAAAGCTATCAAATTTTCAAAAAGGTGAGATTCTTATACTATCCAGTATGAAGATATAATTTAATTTTCTTATATAATTAATTTATCTTAATGAACAAATTGACTCAGATCTTTAGGGTGAAGAAATCAAGCTTCTGCTTGTCTTTTATCTCCAGGTTAGAATCTCGCTATATTTTCTCTCTCTCTCTCCATTGACACTGCATGTCATGGCATCATCAAAGAAGACCACAGCTCTAAAGTCTCTATTATTTTTAAGGGTTTGTGGTTTAAAAAATATCATTAGAGCTGGTGAAGGTGTTTTCTTCATGATAAGAAGAAGGACAAAGTCTTGTATAAGACCGTCTCACGATGAGATTACAGATTAAATTGCAAAGATTCTAAGATGGGGTTTCATATTAATATTTTAAAAGCTCATGGATTTAATGTATAATTGTGATAATTTACAATTTAGTCCAGTTCTATTAATTTTTTGCTCCTGAATTTAGTTTGCTCTTATCCTATTTTGCCTCTAGTCCTTGGTCTCACCATGAGACGGTTTCACAAGAGACGGACTCAAGAAGAAGATAAGTAGGGGTCACTCAATCGACTAATTAATTAACAATACCACAATTAATTCTTGAGACAATATCATGTGAAACCGTCTAAATTAAGAATATTTTTGCTAACACAAAATTTATCTCTAGGTTAAAATTTTGCTAAAACCAACATAAAACTTCATCTTTCTTAAATTTATTGAGTCCGTCTCTTGAAAGACGGTCTTTCCATAAGTTATGGAAAGACCAAGGTTTAAAGTGTAAATTAGAAGAAATTAAGATGAAATTTTCGAGTTGCATGAACCGGGTTATAAATTCTATAAGACCAAGGTTTAAAGTGTAAATTAGATGAAATTAAGATGAAATTTTCGAGTTGCATGAACCGGGTTATAAATTCTATAACTACTACATGTTTCATACTAAAACTTTAATATTGCAACTAAGACCTTTTACCTTTTATTATTCTAATCAAACCCCGTCTTTCCATAAGCCTATGGAAAGACCGTCTTTCCCAAGACTTTGCCAAATTTATTTGTATCTTTTAAAAAGAATTCATCCCAATTAAAATGTTCAATAATTGTGTAATCATCACTTCCTAAGCTTTAATATCTGACCATTCTTTACCGTTCCAATTGGCTAAAGGCGAAGATCCGCTCGCCCTCAACGGCCCATACCAACCGACACTCCGACCAACGTATGAGAGGTAAATCACGGTAGCCCAGCACCAGGATCAATGGGCTTGGTATGGACTCGGTGCGCACAAGGGAGCCTTGCAAAGCAAGAGCTCCCCACACTGCCGCTGCCGAGTATCGAACCTGGGATTATTGGCTTACCCACCCATCTCCCAACCATTGGGGTACACCCGTGGGTGTTTACCGTTCCAATTGGAATATTATGTATGCATGATTGGTGCTAATTTAGACCGACTCACCTCGTTAAATTGAACTCTACGCTTGTCACTCACTCATACACAAAGGCAACACACAGAGACACAAAGTACAACTTGGTGAAGTCATGTTAATATTATCCGTACATTCACTCATGCTAATATTATTATCGATGGTAAAATAATACTTTTATAAGGACCTGTTTTTACATTAAAAAAAGTTTTGAAAAAGTTCAATAATAAAATAAAATTTGCATATATATTCACATTCTAAAATAAGATGTCTCTTATATTCACTGCTTGAAAACAACCGGTATTTCAGCATCGGTTGATGAATACCAGTGATAGGAATACAATATACACCGGATTTGCGGAAAAAAAATATATATCATGCTATGTGTCCTTCTAGCACCGGTGGAATAGTAATTGGTACCATCTATCGGTACCTTTGTTAAAAAGAAATCTTGAAAAATGACTTTTTCTAGGACCGGTTGATTTTTAAATGGTAATACCGGTACTAGAACCAGTGCATATGATATGCAAAAGTTGTTAGCATCGGTTGAAGCATGCATGTACCGGTACAAGGAATGCATTATATGCTTATTTAACCACTTTGTTTTTGTGGGTAAAAAGTGGAGTTTTTTGGTTGTTTGGGTCACTAATGACATTTTTTGGAGGAATAAGACATTGAATGTCCATCAATCAAGACCCTAAAAGGTACCTGAAGCGTATGGTCACCGTCGGCCTAAGCCCAATCTTGATCTAGTCCACTGAAGCATGTGATCTACAAAAGGAAAACAGACCCCGAGGAATCAGTGGGGAGATTCTTCGACGATCTAGTGAGCGATTCGTAGAGGGTAAAAGTAGGCAATAGAGTGTTAACAAAAATAGAAGACATACCTCCCTATTTATAATATTCTAAAACCCTAATATTCTTGATTTATGACCTAGCCTCCTTTGTCCTCTAGTGAACGACCACATAACAAGCCCACTTAGGTGTGTCTTGAGCCTTGGGCCTTTTTCCAAGTGATGAGAGTATTAGCCCAAATAGGTCTTACTTCTACTATGTCATCAAAAGCCCCCCAAAAAACTAAGTGATCCATCGGAGGTATGCTTCATCTAAGGTTAACCATATTCATCGAAGGTTCGAAGGCTATATCTGCTATTCGACCTCCGATGTGGTTCACTACGATGTGAATCGCCTTTGAGGGTTCTTCAGTTTTTTGGTTACAGGGAAGCCCTTAGATTTTTCTCAAATACTTTGACCCTTAAAATTTCGAAGAAGGCGTGCAAGCGGACTTAGAGCAGGAAAACGGCGCTCGTGGGTCAGCTTTTAATAGGCTTTTTAAAATCTTTTTGCGCCTTTTCAGACTTCCTACCTTTTTAGGAAACGATTACTCCGCATTTCTCTCTCTTACACCTTTATATATCCCAAAAAAATTCCTTCTCTCTTTTCATTTCCACTATTCTCTTTGCAGGTTTTCTTCGAGAATCCCCAATCCGTACTCTTCTTTAATCCCCAAGTCCTAGCCTTTCTCCATATTCATTTCTACAAGTAAGTTTGCATAGATCCTAGTGCTATCCCTATTTTTTCTTCATCTTCACCTCATGTAGATTTCGAGAGAAATAGTGAGCAGGTGAATTCATCGCAAAATAGGTCCTCGGGTAGTGTGAATTCCTCTTTTTTTGTTGAACACCCTCCTCGATTGGTTGAAATATTTATTGATCCCAAAAGTACGGAGTCGGTAAACCCTATTCACAACCCTAGCGAAGTTCTCGGTCTCAATGAGGGGGTTGATTATGTTAGGGTTAGGTCTGATAAGCTTTGTGAGCTTTCTGGTGAGAGTTTTGCTAGGCCTACGAAGGGTAGCTCCGAACACATAAGTGGTTCTGGGATTGAGAAGGTTACAAACAAAATTTTATACGAACCTTCAAAGAGGAAATTTGAGGTCGAGAGGCATTCAGCGAAGTATGTCTGTCTCGAAGAGATAAAGAAACTCATTGAAGAGGTCCATTTGTGTCAATGCATCCCTCTAAATTCTCGACTGGAAGTTTTCAAAGCTGATGAGCGCACTTCTTTAGCTGTAGGGAGGATCGTGACTTGTAGTAAACATATTAGGTCAGGTCTTAGCTTTCCTTTTCCCTCCCTGTTATCGAGCCTAATGGAGGAGTTTGATGTCAGTCTGTCCCAACTTCACCCTAACGTGATAGTAATAATAATGGCTTTCTTGGTTTAGTGTAGGGAAGTAAATGTGGATCCTCGATACGAGTTATTCCGATATGTGTATATTTTAATTAGTAATTGAAATGTAAGGGTTACCCTCACCTTAAGTAATAGGTTGTATGGCCGAAGGTTTATTATTTCCCCTTCTAATAACTCGGGATGGCAGAATAAAACCTTGTCTTTCGACTAGACAGGAGCTTATCAACCCCCTCGATGGAACCTCGATGTTTTTGTTGAGACAAGAAAGAGAGGCGTCGTGAGGACCTATAGCGCCTTCGACAACTTGAGCCTTCATATACTAATACATATCGCCCTGTAACTAAGGGTGCTAAACCTTTTGTTTGGCCAGAGTGGGTCTACGAAGGTATCTATGCCTTGGCTGACCATCGATCATTTGATGAGGTGACTTGGAGGGTTCTGCAACTAATAAAAGAAAAAGAGGTGATGGTAGACCACTATGTCCAAGGCCTTTCGATCTATGAACCCTTCATAAGGAATAGTTGTTGAAGAGATAGCCTCTTCAGGCACCTTTGAATGTCTTTGGGATATTTTTTTTTCTTGAAGATTGTCTTTCTTTCTTGTCAAGACTTGTGACTTACTCTTTTCTCTTTATTTCTTATGCAGTTGGTAGCGCAGAAGACTTCTTCAATGCTCTCGAACAAGCTGAGGGTCTCCAGACAAGGGTGGCAGCTAGGGAGCCTACCTCTATGCATGCTCGATCGGGATCTCGTGAGAGCCTCCCGTGCATGAGAAACCCTAGAAAATGCCCAGGTTTGATGAAGCAGGGCCTTCCACTGAGATTGCCATTTACAACCTCTACTATGAGGTCGAAAATGATGACCTGTCTTTGGATTACCTTGAGGATTTGAGAAACGAACCCTCGATATGTTATCTTTTTTCTCTTTTTTTTACTTGGACTCTTTCTTATGTCTTTGTTATTCCTTGTTCTAATTTAGATGGTGGTGGTTGTTTGATAGACCTTGTAGTCAACTGGTGTCTTCGCCAGCCAGGTCTTTTCCCTCCTGCAAGGCCCCGTCAAAGCAGACACTGAGGCTGCTCGACAAGATGAACGTGCCAACATGCAGAAAGAAATGGATGACATGAAGGAGGATCTGAGAAGGTCAAGGGAGAAAGAGAAGAGCATGTCTAAGAAGTGTTCGCCTGAACCCTAACACGCTCTGCTGTTAACCTTTGTTGACAAGCTGATGGGGTCGACAGACATGTACGATGCCTTTCTTCACCTTCTTAGGATTGGGAAGGTTTGGGGTTGAACCAATGTCTATAACTGGGTGGTTGATCACCTCACTCCCGAACAAGCCAAGGTCTTTAAGGCGCGTACTGACCTAGACACCAAAGAGAAAATGAAAATTGGGTGGGGTAAGTTGTCTAGCCCAGGCGACTTCAAGCTTCGACTCCTCAATGTCATCAAGAAAGGGAAAATATTCTTAATAGTTGCAAACCTTTGTGACCTCATCATTCCTGAGCCTAACCCAAAGTCCATTGATCAAACATCAAAGTGCAACAAGGAGGGTGCCGAGGCTGATCATGGAAATACTGGAACTGATGAGACTAACCATATCGTAAGGTGTGAAGCTAGAGATGTATGAGTTCTAATCCCCTTCTTATTTGGGCTATGTTTTGTAAAACATTATCGATCAAAGTCTACTGAATGTTTTGGGACAATTTGATATTTAATCTGAAGTTTTTTTTATTAAATGTGCTAGTCTAAGCTTTTGACTATTGTTCCTTATGCTTTATAGAATGCTATTATGCGAGATGAGCTGGAAAAGTCTGCTCGAGAGCTTGCTACAGTTATGGTAGAGTTCTTGAGGGCTCTTACTAAGTTGGCCCGATTGAGCGAGGATTTATCTAAAGCTAATAAAGAGTTGTTATCATAGCAAGATGGTACCCACCCTTTGATGGTATAGCTTCTTAGCAAAGTGAGAAATGACTCTACATCTGGTCGAGTAGATGTTGCCCTCGCTATAGTGGATGAAGCATGTAGTGCTAAAAAATTCAATCATCAGGATATTTTGCCATAAATTATGAACGAATACCCTAGTTTGCCTTACCGGTGCTAGGTTATATCATACTTTGAGTTAGTAAGGGGATAGAAGGCATTATCAAGATGAGGTTAAGAAACTAAAATCCTAACTTGGCAAGATGGTCAAACAAGATAACTATTTTACCGAAGAAGTTTCTAGGATGCAAGGGGTTATCGATGATAACCAACGGTTCTACAGTGAGATTGTAAGTCAGAGTTCCCCACTTTTGATCCAAGTATCAGCCCATCTGCTACTATCCAGCGCTACTCTGATAGCCTACAAGCACATGGATTAGCTTACAGGTCCTTGATATGGGCCATATTAGTGATATTTTAAAGTTTCTATATGATAATGAGATGTCCATGCTGCAAAAAGGTTTAGATAGAGACCAGATTACTATGCATCCTTCGATGCATTTGTGAATGGAAAGAGCGTCTTCGATAAAAAAAACTATGCCAACTCCCAGAAAGTGGGTCCTTCGAACAGGGGTTCTTCACCTGGAATCCCTCCGAAGGGTAAACGTTCAAAAAGGTTTCCAAGAAGAAGACCCAGCCGAAGAAGAACACTCGGGCTAAACAGATGACTCAACCTCAGAGTAATTCCCAATCTCAAACCAAGATTCCCCTCGTTGTCCCTTCTGGTTGAGTACTCTCAGTTGAGCCTATGGAATAAATTCCTAGGAGTGTTCCTGATGTTGATGGACATGTGTTGCCAGTCCACGAGGGTGATGCGGAAAGGGAATCATCTCCCTCCGGAGGTTTGTTACCTTGTCGAAGGCGATGCATTAACCCTATCTGTGAAGCTTCATAGATAAAACTCGATCGTTTATTTACGATTGCTACTAGGGTAAAACTAGAGAACATTTGATGGTCCGACTGATAGTAGGTATCTAAAAAAAGTTTGAGTTTGTACAACATTGAGGTGGCTACTAACTAAGCGAACGAGTCCCACTAAGCAGTGGATTGTAATAGATGAATAAAGTGTTTCTTCGCAAAGATGTATGTACCTTTAAGCGGGATTATTCAATTGTCTGGTATTTTTATCAGTTTAATATCAAATTTCTTCAACCTTCCATACCTCGAAAATGACTTGGTTAAGAGCAAAATACTCGATTGTTGAGTAAAGATATCTAATTGATTTTTAGTGAATTGATTGATAGCTCAAAAGAGAGATTATTTTTTATTGCTTAAAAGCAAAATTTTGATCGCTTAAAAGTGAGAATATTTTTTATCGTTTAAAAGAGAACTTTTGATCGCTTATAAGAGAGATTATTTATTATCTCTTAGAAGTGAGCTTTTGATAACATAAAAGCAAGATTACTTTTTGTCGCTTAAAAGAGAGCTTTTGATAGCTTAGAAGTGAAAACACTTTTTATCGCTTAAAAGAGAGATTTCGATTGCTTAGAAACAAGATTACTTTTCATCGGTTAAAAGCGAGCTTTCAATCGCTTAGAAGTGAGATTACTTTTTCTCTCTTAAAAGTGATCTTTCGATCGCTTGGAAACGAGAATACTTTTTACCGCTTTGAAGTAAACTTTTGATCGCTTTGAAGCAAGATTACTTTTTATCGCTTAAAAGGGAGCTTACGATTGCTTATAAGCGAGAATAATTTTTATCGCTTAAAAGCGAGCTTTCGATCGCTTATAAGAAAGAATACTTTTTATTTCTTAAAGTGATCTTTCGATCGCTTAGAAGCGATAATAATTTTTATCGCTTAAAAGCAAGATTTCAATCGTTTATAAGCTAGAATACTTTTTATCGCTTAAAATCAAGCTATCAATGTCTTAGAAGTAAGTAGGTTGCATGGTAATTTGGGGAATCGTCAGAGCTTTCATTAAATCAACCACTTGCTGCGTGAAGCATACAAATCTGGGAATAATTACATGGTGAAATCAGCTAACCCTCAACCTCATGAGACCTAAGGCTACCCTTTCTTACAGATGATGATACTATCAAAGATTAACTATGTTTCACCTCTTCGAAATATGGTCGCCATTCATCGAACCTAGGGTGTAACTCCCCATGGATGAGCTTAGAGTACTTGATAAGGTCCTTCCCTGTTAGGGGCAAGCTTCCCCTCTGGCTCCTGCCAACTCTTCTCATTTTTCCTCATGATAAGGTCTCCCAAAAAGAATTGTGCCCCTTTCACCCTTCGAGCATGGTATTGTTCACCTTTTCCTTGACTTTGGCTTCTCGAATGGGCGTTGAGGCTCGTCTTTCTTCTAATAGATCCAAGTCTAGGCAACAGTTATCTTCATTGCTAGCATCGCTGGCTATCATCATTCTCGGACTGAGCATGCCAATATCTGCAGGTTTCATAGCCACAGAGCCGTACACTAACCCGTATGGCGTATCTCCCGTGGTAGAAGATTCCACCATTCGATAGGACCATAACACATCGGGTAGTTCGTTGACCCAATTTCCCTTAGCTCCTTCCAGTATCTTTTGAATTCCATTGATAAGGGTTTGGTTGGTAACTTTAACCTGCTCATTTGCTTGGGGGTTATACACCAGCTCTTGAAGGGATCATTCACGAACTGGGTTCCATTGTCTGTAATGAACACCTTTGGTATACCAAAAGGACAAATGGTGTTCTTCCAGCAAAATAAAATGACAGACTTCCCCTTGATGTTTGCCAATGGCTCTGCTTTGACCTATTTGGAAAAGTAATCGACTGCAACTATCAGATACTTGAACCTTCCGGGTGCTTCTAGGAAAGGCCCCACCAGGTCCATCCCACATTTATCAAATGGCCAAGAACTATGTATGTTGATCAATTCTGTCTGAGGAACGTGGGTTATCGGTGCATGTTTTTGGCATTGGTTGCAAGACTTAATATACCGATTGGCATCCTCGAACATGGTTGGCTAGTAGTATCTGGCACGAATCATTCTTCTTGCTACCGAGAGAGCTCCCTAATGACTGCCACAGATTCCCTCGTGGACTTCATGCATCAAGTACTGTATGTCGGTAGGGGTAACACATCGAAGCAAAGGTTGCAGGTACCCTCTTCGATACAAGGTCCCATCATGTATTACATACTTGGGTGCCTTGAACCAAACCTTTTATGCTTCGATAGGATCTTCTGGAAGAAATCCATCTTTGAGGTATTGAGCAATCGGGGACATCCATGTTTCTCCTTCAAAAACTGCCATCACAATGAGCTCTTCGAAACTTCGTTTATACGAAGTCTCAAACATTACTTGCTTCTACGCCAACCCTCCCAAATCTGAGGAAGCCAATTTGCTCAAGGCATCCGCCTTGTGATTTTTCTCCCTTGGTACCTGAGAAAGAGTGTATGATCGAAAGCACTTCAATAAAGGTTTCACCACCTTCAAGTAGAGCTACAGACTAATGTCTCGATCCTCGTATTCCCCATTAACTTGATTGACTATGATCTATGAGCCACTGAATATTTCCTCATCCTTCACTTCCATCTCCTTAGTGAATCGAAGACCAGTGATCAAAGCCTCGTACTCTAATTCATTATTTATGTCTCTAAATTTGAAATGCAGGGCGTAGGAGTAGTCAGTACCATCAGGGCTAGTAAGAAATGTGCCTACCCCACTTCCCCTAGAATGAGATGATCCATCCACGAAAAACTTCCATACCCTCTTCTCCCCAGACTTATAGACATCTTTGATGGTATCTGTAGTTTCCACAATGAAATCCGTTAAGGCATGCCCTTTGATCGTGGCCATAGGATGGTAGTACATATCATGCTTTCCCAGTTCTATAGCTCATTTCATCATTCTCTCCAAAGACTCAGGCTTTAAGAGTATCTGCCTGAATTGTTAATTGGTGAGTACGACTATGGTATGACTCTGGAAATAGGGTCTCAATCTTTAACCCACATGAACCAAGGCCAAGATTAACCTTTCGATAGTTGTATGCCTTGTATCTAGGGCCTACAGGGCTTTGCTAACGAAGTATATAGGGTGTTACTGTCTTTCTTTCTCTTTCACCAATACAACACTAATAGCCTGGGCAGATGCCAAGATATAAAGGTATAAGACTTCCCATTTCTCTGGTTTCATCAGTGTGGGCAGGATTTTAAGATGTTCTTTCAAGGCTGCGAAGGCCTCCTCACAATTCTCTGTCCATTAAAACTTTTTAGCTTTACAAAGTACATCAAAGAAGAGTAGGTGTTTCTCCATCCCCTTGGATAAAAACCAGCTTAACGCTGCAAGGAATCATGTCAGCTTCTGAACTTCTTTCACATTACAAGGGCTTTTCATATTCATCAAGGCTTCTACTTTTTTTTGGGTTGACATCAATGCCTCTCTTTGAGACCATGAAGCCCAGAAATTTTTCAGCACCAACCCTAATCACACATTTTGAAGGATTTAGCTTCAAATTCGCTCCATTTAAGCCCTCAAATAGTTCTCCCATACCGTACAAAAACTTATCGTAGGTTATGCTCTTTACCACCATATCATCAGCATAGATCTCCAGATTCTTCCCAATCTAATTTTCAAAGAGTTTGTCCACCAACCGTTGGTAAGTAACCCCAGCATTCTTTAACCCAAATAACATTTTCTTATAACAGAAGGTGCCCACATCCATGACGAGTGAAGTTTTCTCCTTGTCCTCTTCTACCATTAGTATCTGGTGATAACCCTTATGTGCATCAAATATGACCAGGATTGATAACCTATTATCGCCTCCACCAGCTGGTCCATCGATGGTAATGAATAGCTATCTTTGGGCAACATTTTTTCAGATTTGTGAAGTCAATGCACATTCACCACGCACCATCTAGTTTTTGGACCAAGACTAGGTTGGCTAACCATTGACGGTATAGCACCTCTTTGATAAGCTCTGATGTAAGAAGCTTATCCACCTACAATCCTATAACATCAGCCCTCTCTGGGGCAAATATTCCCCGTTTCAGCTTAATAGGTTTTATCGAAGGGTCAATGTTCAACTTGTGGACAGCTAACTTCGCAGGCACCCTCATTAAATCCAAAGTGTCCCAGGAAAACACATTGTAACAATGGTCCAATAGGGCCTTCAATTCCGGCTTCACCATTTCTGGCATGATACTTCCCACCATTGCTATTATTAACATGCTTTGAATGAAGAGTGGTTGGGTATCAGCTGGCCCAGCTTTCCCATGCACTGAAGACACACTTCTCGCTTTTCCATCGCCCTTCACTACTTCGTAGTTATAGCTTCGAGCTACTGCCTTATCCCCACAGATAAATGCCACCACATTCTCCGTTGGGAACTTCACATTAAATGGTATGGCGACCATATTGCACAAGCCTGAAACATTCATGGCCTCCCCAAAATTACATTGTAAGGGGAAAATCATCGACGACTACAAAATTGTAATGCACCGTGACCCCCTTGTTTCCATCGGCTACCTAACAGGCAGGGTTATCTCCCATATTGGGTAAACTATCTTTCCAGTGAAGCCTGGAAAAGGTAAGGTCGACCTTCTCAGGTTCGTACGGCCAATCCCCAACTGGTCGAAGCAACTTACAAACATGCTCTCAACTCCACTTCCATCATCAAAACACCCTTTTCACCGGGGCGGTCCCTATCACTACCGAAATAACCATGGGGTTATCATAGGGGTTTGGTTTAGAACTGCATCCACCTCAGAGAACGTGATTGTCTCATCAGATCGAAACCTCTTCCCCACTGGTTCTCCTATCGGGACACACCGTGATTGCATTTTCATAACTGAATTCGAAGATCTTTTCCTAAAACCTTCGCTGATGACATTGACCACCCTGTGTACAGTATGATTCTCTTCATTCCTATTTTGGTTCTCTGTTGGGGGGTTTCACTGTAGCTCCTCACAAAGCTCGTGTCGCTGCATCTGGGGGCCATGATCTCCCTTATTTCCAACACAAAAGTTCTTCTTAGGAGGCCATATATTTCCTCGGCCATTCTTGTGCTTAAAACTGTCATCTCGGAATGACTGGCAAAAAGATTCTTTTTAAAGGCCTTCTCTTTCACACCGATTGATTTCCATCCGAAGGTGGGTGCACACGTTTGTGTTGTCATAATCTTTTTGGTAGTCGCAAAACTTATTGGTGGCTCTCCTAGCTATGAAGACTCAATTGGTATCATTCATAGGAGGTGATGGTTTGAAAATTCCTCTGTGGATACTTCATATGTCTGCTGGGGAACGACACATGAGTGTGTACTTTTCGAAGGTTGGTTTTTCCATCGGCCTCTTGCCTCTAGGGTCACTAGGTCTAGACTCCTTGGAATTCAACCATTCTTTCTTCTTTTGAATAGTTTCCTCAACTTTCAAATGCTGCTCTACGATTTCTTGGAGTTGTTGAAGTGTCTTTGGGGTATTTACTATAAGTTTCCTATACATCTCCATTGCCTCCATCCCCAACAGATCCCCCTGGATGAAGTCATTCTTCGTGCCTTCAACCACCCCCAGGCTGTCATCAACATACCTATGATAGAAGGTAGTTGTGGATCCCCCCTACTTCTACTTCGGCTAGTATGGTTCCGTCAATGTTTGGTGAATTTATTTTTTTGGAAATACTGACTCGGTAGGGCCCTACTGAAGTCCCCATATGATTGCAACAAACCCCTTGGTATCTTATTGAACCCCTTATAGGCTTTCCCCTGAATATAACTACCCACCAACTTGCATGCCAACCTCTCATCGAAGTCTTGAGAATTCATTAATCCAAGAAAGGTTTAAATAAACTCTCGGAGATCTGAGTCCCCTGAGTAAGTAGGAAGTCCTTCTGGTGGCTTCATATCCTGGGGCCAATGAGTTTTCATCATGACTGAACCGAACGAAGATCCTACAATTTGTCCTATTGGTCATATCAACCTGCCTAACTCCCTGCCCAGGGATGTCTCAGCTCCATCATACTGGTGTCCCTTGTTCTAGCTAGGTCCTCAAAGATCCCTTGAGTGAACGAAGGGCATGGCTCCCTGAACACAATAATCTATCATCTTAGCATGGGCTCTACTTTCAAGGTTCGGAACTCCTACCCACGACATGACTCCTCGACTTTTCTCGATGCCTTGATGAGGGTATACCAGGATCGAAGCACATACAAGGTAGCTCGTATGCATATGATCAAGAAAGGAGGGTTGGGGTCTTGCCTGTGCAACCTCTCTCTCATACCCCATATATGAGACTCTGTGCATATGGCTTGCCAAAGGCAGTGCCCTAATCTACGGTTCCAGGGCCATCGAGAAAGTATGTGTTATCAAAGATATCATAGTCGTCGAAGGGTGAGAGATCACTGAAGGGGGAACGACTTGATAACCTGCTGCTACCAACATTTGTGTGATCTGATCGAAGCTCTAAGGGGGTCCCATGGCCTCGTCTACCACACGATTTTCCTAGACTCTTCGTTCATAAGCTTCCACATGCAAATCACCCAAACATTCCGTGAGATGGCCATCCACACCTCACGATCCAATTAATGGCATCGCAGTGCAGATTCCCATAGATGGTTTGATGGTGATACCCGCTTCTCTGGGGACTCCTGAAAGGGTCCTAGCCTATGACCCTTCAATCATAAGGGTTGGCAGGTCAAGACCTACCGAAGCCTTGACCGGCGTTGTTTCCATGTCTTGAACCATGGTAGGAGGGTTCATCTTCTTCCCTCATCCCGGCATGTACAAAGATTTAACTCATCACCTGCACCCATACACTTGCTCTTCAACCTTTCACTCCACCGAGTCAAAGTTGTCGACACAGACATGCGCCACAAGATCTAGATCTGGCCGAACCTAGATTTCCACCGGGCATGCCACTTGATGTGTCTGGTCACCATTGGCCCATGCCCAATCTTGATCGAGTTCATCGAAGCCTGTGATCTACAAAAGGAAAATAAACCAGTGGGAATCCGGGGGGGAGATTCTCTGACGATCTAGTCAGTAATTCGTAGAGAGTAAAAGTCGGCAACAGAGTGTTACCAAAAATAGAAGACACACCTCCCTATTTATAATATTCTAAAACCCAAATATCCTTGATTTATGACCTAGCTTCCTTTGTCCTCTAGTGAACGGCCCAATAACAAGCCCACTTAGGTGTGTCTTGAGCATTGGGGCTTTTTCCAGGTGATGAGAGTATTAGCCCAAATAGGTATTACTTCTACTATGTCATTAGTACCATTTTTTAAAATTTATTTTTTCATTAAATGATAGACTATGTTAGAAATGGTTTGATAGCTAGTATATTTCGTTAGTAGGATCATGTAAATGTGTCATACATTGAAGACATGAAAATGAGTTTCTTGGGTATAATTCTTAATATAGTTTGTGCCAATGTAAGATATGTTTTCAATGTAGTAGATGGATGTTGAATGGAATTAGTCATAGTGTAGAAGTGTACATTGTGTGGAACTCTTATTTTTGTACATTGATTAATTCGTAGAGATGTATCATGCCATCGAGAGGCGTTAGCATGTGTATGGAAACATTAATAGGGTGAGCGATGAATTTGTTGGTTTTGTGGATAAGTTTTTTAAGTACGCTTTAGGTCATGAAGAGGATCTTATGCCTTTTTCATGATTGTAAAAATTGAAATCGTACTAACAATAGGGACATGTTAAAACTCCACTTGTACAAGAGAGGGTTCTCAAAATATTATTTGGTTTAGATGTTTAATGGAGATAAAACATCGTCGGGAGTAGTAGTTGGTAGTAATGGGAGAATGTTTTGGAGATGTAAATTTGGATGATATGTGTGGGAGGGTAGGAGTTTTGTCTAGCTTCTTAGGTGAGAAGGATTAACCCTTGTATCCCAATTGCAATAAGAAAGATATGGTCATGTCATCTTTGATGGAGTTGTTTAACATGCAAGTTGTTAGTTCGTGGAGTGACATCAACGTGAATAAGTTGCTTCATTTTTTGAATGAGAAGCTTTCGGCCAGTAATGGGTTACCAGACCACCTTTATAATGCTAAGAGAATTTTGTGTCCTATGGCAATGGAGTTGTCCAATTGATTATGTTTTGTATATGGGTGATTTGGAGCATGAGGTGGCTTGCCTCATATGTCATGCATCTTTGTTATAAGAAACGGAGAAATTGGGTTGTACATGGAGAGCTTGTAGTGAAGGTAATTTAGGAAACAGTTCCCTGCCAAATACACGTGGTACCTTCCAATTGTTACCATGCTGAACAGGTTTTTTTAAGAACACTAAGGACGCAAAGAACATAACATGGTACATAGAGAGGAGATTTTATGATAATGATAGGATTTTCCATGCGGCTGATGCAGATCAATGGAAGAAATTTGATAAGATGTATCTATAGTTGGCATTTGAACCAAGGAATTTGTGGGTGGCTTCGTGTATCGATGGTATGAACCCCTTCGGTAAAAAAAATTCATTAAAACACAGCTCATGGCCATTTATACTTGCAGTATACAATCTTCCTCCCTATTTGTGCTTGAAGAGGAAATATGTGTTGATGTCTATGATGATTTCGAGGGCCAAACAGCCTAGAAACGACATCAACACGGATCTAGTCCCACTAACAGAATATTGGAAGGTTTTGTGGTCCGTATGTGTTGTTGTGTATGATGGTTTCATAGAATGGATTTCACTTTTAATGCCATGCTATTTTGTATGATAAATAATTTTCTGGCATATGGTAACCTCTTGGATTATGTGGTGAAGGGCCAGAAGGCGTGTCTCATATATAAGGGGGGTAAGATTTACAACAGCTAAAGAATAGTCTGAAGATCGTCTATCTCGGTTATCAAAAATTTCTCCCAGTGAAGCACAAGTTTTAAGATGACACGGTTCATTTTGCTTGTGGGCAGGAGAGGAGGAAGGTGGCTAAACCTTTATTTAGGTTTTTCATCCACAAGAAGGTGAAGAAATTGAATTGTGTACTTGGGAATAAGATATCTAAGGTGGGTGTTGTGATTGATGGAGCGTGGAAGAAAATATCAGCTTTCTTCTATTTGCCATATTGGGAGAATTTGGAGGTGCGACATTGTTTGGATATCAAGCATATTGAAAAGAATGTGTGTAAGAGTATAATTCGCACGCTACTTAAAACATTCCTGAGAAGATGAAGGATAGCTTGAATGCAATGAAGGATTTGGTTGAGCCTGGTATTAGAGCGGAACTAGCCTCGGAGGTAAGAGAGAAGCAAATGTACCTGCCTCTTGCCCCTTACAACATGTTAGTCGGTGATAGGAGATTGGTGTGTGAGTGTATTGAAGGAATAAAGGTATCATCTGGTTACTCTTCTAATGTTAGTCATTTTGTGAATGATGAATTGCGTCTTAATGCCTTAAAGTCGCGTGATTGTCGCATCCCAATGCAACAATTTTTTATTGTGGCCATCCGTGGTGTTATAGTTGTAATGTTATGTCAGTTCAAGAAGTACTTTCCCCCTTCAACCTTTGACATCATGGTCCACCTTCTGATCCATTTGGTTAGGGATATTCAAATATGTGGTCCTATAGGAATGCATTGGAGCGTCCCATGGGGGTTTTCAAGGATTATGTTCACAATTGCAATGGACCATATGCTAGCATCATTTAAAGGTATGTTACTGAGGAGATCAATGAGTATTGTTCTTATAATTTGGTTGGAAAGAGAGTAGTTGGCGTTCCAGATCCTGCGCATAGTGGTAGGAAGAATGGGACTCCATGATCAAAAGTAATGCTCTATACAACCTTCAATCCTGACCGGATGAAAGAGCATATATATTTTTTACGAAATAGGTGCGAGAAAGCATTTTATGTTCAAGAACATGTGTCCCTTTTAAGCAAGCTCCATCCTGATTGGACGTCAAATAAAATCAACGAGGAGCATTCTTCTATGTTTGTGAATTGGTTTTATGATCGATGCAATGTCGACGACATGCCCAGTAAACTTTGTGATTTTGCAAGAACGCCCAACTGAACCGTCAAAAGATACCAACGGTACGATGTTAATGGGTATATTTTTGCTACGTTGGACAAGGATAGAAAGAGCACGATGCAAAATAGTGGTGTGTACATTGGATCTGAATTGATGTGGTAGTCTAGCAAGAAAGACAAAAATCTTATTGTTTTCGTGATGCCATTTCATGGGGTGATTGAGGAAATTTGGGAGTTGAATTATTATGATTTTAAAATTGTATTCAAGTGTCAGTGGGTCGAAAATGGGGCCAGGGTTCATGCAGAGAAACCTATGGGTTTTACGTTGGTGGACTTGAACCGAGTGGGATACAAGGATGCCAAGTTTATCTTAGTATCTTAGGCACGCTAAGTTTTTTACATCCAAGACCCTAACAATGAGAAGTGGCATGTTGTACGAGATAGGAAGAAGTTTTATTTTGAAGAGTAGATTGATTGACCCGTCAGAACTAGTAGCCCAGGGTTTCCATCTGCCTTTCCTAGTCTAGAGGGCGTTGGTGGAGCACTTGTTGGTAGATGTTCACATGGACATGGATTGCGGGTAGACGAGAATGGTCAAATTGTAGGGGTGACGTTGTTTTAAAAAAGGAAAATATAGGGAGGGCATTTTGTGTTTGTGGTCGCTTTGTGGAATTTTGTATATTCTTCACGTCGATTGTAATTAATATATTGCGATAGTTTGAACAATATGGCCCGAAAAGTGGCTTTCAAACGATTATGTATTGGGTTTTTATCGGAAAAATCTATCCTCATTTTTTGGCCGAAAAGCAGCCATGTAAGGTTGCTTTTTGTCTTCCTAGCACTGGTTTACATAGTGATCCAAGCGATGTCGAGAAACAAAGATCTTGCTCTGTTTTTCATAGGCACCGGTTATAATATAGAAGGTAACGGTTTGAAAAATGAGTGCTCCATACTCGGAACATTTTTTCATCTTTCCTCTCGGGTTGTGGAATTCTTTTTTAAAATGCATTTAAGCAGATGTATAAGGCTTCCTCGAATCAGCATAGGCACTATTTTGGAGCCTATAATCACCGATGCTTCAACTGGTGCTCCATACTTAGAACGTTTTTTCATCTTTTCTCTCGAGTTCCAGAATTCATTTTTTAAATGCATATAAGCAGCTGCATGAGGCTGCTTTGAATCAGCATAGGCTGCTTGTTTACCCCTTTGCTCTCTCGTTCACATTTTTAATTAAAAAAAGTATTTTAAGCAGACTCGGTTGAGCCTCCCTTCTTCACTGTAGCAGTCAACATGAAGTGCCATGTAAACATAGGTCCCACCATGGTGTAAGAAAATGAGGCATAGGGTTGGTTCTCAAAATTTTGGTGGCTATGCCAAAAGCTGGACATCCACTCACTTTTCAAATTCGATGCCATTATATTGTCCCGTTGAGGTCCAAATTGCCAAGTCATGATCGTGTCAGAGTGAATTGAATTTTAGTTTCTCGAATTACATTACTCGATGTCTTCCATTTTCTTGGAGGGATCTAAGTGCAAAAAGTAAAAAAGAAGTTTACTGATAACTTGAAATTTGATTATGCTTGAACCGGATGGTTTCTAGTTACATCCCCAATTTGTTTCCAAATCTGGCCCAAAAGAATCGTGAGGGGTCGGTCACACAAACACTTCGTCAAGTGATTCTGATTTCATTTTGTTACTTCTAAGTAATTAACTACGATTTACTCTAGATCATATGCTAGTGCTTTTACACACTTTGTGAATACAAAACAAATATTTTTTACTCTCATAATTAGCCAAAAATATGAAATTTTGGGTAATTTTGAGTGTTGGAAAATAGTGTAACCCAAATGCCCATATAAAGGACCTAAGTGCAATATCGATTGTAGTGGGGGTACGGAAATCCCCAGAGCCCTTCGTCTTCACCGTACACATCATGAAGTACAATGGAAACTTCGGTCCCACCCGAGTGCGGAGAAATGAATCGCAGGTGTGTTTTCAAAATTTTGGGGTCCTAGTGTAATTCACCCAAAATGGACTACAACTCATTGTTCATATTTGAGGTCCTTCTGTCGACCCGGACATGCCTAAATGGACAAGTCATGATTGTCTTGAGGTCAATTGAATTTTTGTGTCGTCAATTTCTAGTTTAGCCGCATCCCACTCTCTTTGAGGGGCCCAAGTGCAAAAGGAATAAATGAAGAATTTAAAAAAACTTAGTTATACATAGGCCCCGTTTCCA
The DNA here is from genome assembly GCA_037428765.1 of Rubia yunnanensis. Taxonomy (NCBI): domain Eukaryota; kingdom Viridiplantae; phylum Streptophyta; class Magnoliopsida; order Gentianales; family Rubiaceae; genus Rubia; species Rubia yunnanensis. Next base: position 102,936,468 of record CM075065.1, read on the forward strand.
TACTTTGTACATACCGGTGCTATCATATTTTGGTTGCGAAGTTGAAATACTGTGCGGGAAATACAATTTTTAAAAATTTCCCCCAATTGATAGGGACTTTTTAGGCACGGTCAGAATCCAAGATAAGAACAGTCACAATAACAAGCAATATACTTGACATTTCTATATCATAAGTTGCATGCTTGCTTAAAATGCATGCCAATCACATAAAATTTGATCCGTAATAATAAATCATCTTTTGAGCTTGCTAAAATCTCTAACCCCTACCGGATTGGACAACCAAATAAATAGGTCTAGAGCCAATCTAATAAAAAAAAGGTCAAAATAGCTTAAACCATCCAAAAAAAAGTCGAAATATACAAATCTACAATGTTAAAACAACCGCAAGATCATTCCCAAAAACTCTGTCATCATTCGGTACCTTCTACTGCTTGTTTCGTTGTTGTCGTCTGGTACCACAAATCTACCTATGCTTTCACCACTCTTGACCGCATGACCATCTCAGATCCTGCCATGGAAGTAGACCATTTTGAAACCCAGATCCGCCTGGTAAAAGGGCCCATCCGTCTCATCATTCTATCCCGTTGTCTAGGAAAAAAGGAAGTCATCTCGTCCCCGTCATTTCATTTCACCGTTGGGCTTGTTTAGTTTATCACAGGTCTTCATTGTGGCCACCATGTGGTTGTCGTGGTAGAAGCCAACTATGGTGTCAAAGATCTCGACTGAGCTTTTGAGCTTGAACAGGAAAGAGTGGGACACCGAGTGAGCGGTGGAGCGTTGCCAGCTAGGGAGCGGTGGAGCATTTTAAGCTCGAAAGCATTGAAAGTAAATCTAGGCGGCTAGAAATTAAGTGGAGTTAGGGTTAGATTGGACGAGAATTTGCCTTAGTGGTGGTAGGGGGAGAATGTCGAAGTTGTTAATAGTGACGGCCTCCCCCAGTTTTGAGCTGGGGTTTACTGGTGAGAGGAGTTTTTTTAGTTAGAGATAGGAATCGTTATTCTCAAATTTAATCAATTTAAGGGTTAAACAGTACATTATAATATATATATATATATATAATCAAATTCAGCTTTTTATAATAACATAATGCATTTTATCATAGTATGTATCTTATTTAAAAACATCTTATTAGCATATTTTTGTCTTTTCACGTATTGATTGAGTTGATCATGAATTTATCTTTTCACGTATTGATTGAGTTGATCATGAATTTATCTTTTCACGTATTGATTGAGTTGATCATGAAACCGACTAGTATTCTATAAGTTAAATATTGACACTAATATAAAATTAAGAGTTGAAATACCACTTTCATAAAACTTGGAAGTACTCTTAACAATACTATCAATTAAGTAAGTGTTATAACAAATATGTTTATTAATAAGAATGTGAACCATTAAGAACCAAATAAAAATGGCTAAAAATGTGCGTAGGCGTTAACTCTATGACTTACCGAACAAATGAAGTCCTTTAGTTATTAGTCACAACCTCTCTAGGGGTAGGGTTGGCAATCAGGTCGAACTGCTCGCAAACGCCTTATATAAAGCACAAACAACATGGCCACATTTGAGACCCGAGCACGACCAGGGCCCAAACTATCGGGGCTCGTGCGGTGAGTTGAGTAAAATTGCAGGTCTGGGGTGGCCCGGCTTGAAAGGTCTGTTCGGGTATGAATTATGTTAGTCTATAATGGGTATAATAAAAATATGTGGTTGGTAAAAGTTGAACTCATGACATTCTTATCTTTATGCCATTCTCTTAACCACAAATTCAATATATCCCATTAGTAGTTTACTTGAGTTATTTAATTATCAATTAACTATATTTTATAAAATATCTTCCAAATAAAAAGGAATTAAATAAATTAATCATTTATATATTTTATTCATTAAATACGGTAATATTTTGGGATAAAATGTAATGATTCATAAGTTAGAATTTTTATAAAAATTGTAAGTTAAAATTTTAAGATAAAATTAGTTAAATTAAATTAATTAAATAATGTATTTAATTCTGATATATTGAGAATGAATAAAAATAACTTAAAATTTTTAATTGTTCAACTTCTAACTTAGAATTTCAACCTATATTATTTTTATAACAATTTCAACTTGAAACATTTTGCAATAAAATATAACATTTTAATTAATTTTTTTTAATGAAAACACCCGAAGGTAGGGGAGAATATATTAGAGGTTCCCCAAGCCTTGATCCAAATGGGTAGAATATACATTATGTTCGGATTGTTTTGAGTGAGTATTGAAGCAACCGGGTTGCCTCCAAAAGACCTAGAAATGTATACTAAATATTGTGAAACAACTATCCAAAAGAAAGTGGATAGGTGTCGAAGTTGCGATCCAAGTGAGAGAATCTCCACCCCGCGTGTTAATCCCCTCAAATGGCCAGGCAACTTCACACACAAAATGATAGAGTGTACTCAACTGAGATGAGTACCGAAGGGTAAGCTAAATGAAGTTAAGATAATCTGAATCCTAAGACTAGTGAAGGATCAGCTCCAAAACGTTGCCTTTATGCCAAAGTAGTAGTCGATATAGACAGTGGAGATGCAAGCCGGGAGAGGAATCCAAAATCATCCCTCCTCTAAATGATGAGAAATATAGCAGGAGGCTAGGATATGCCAGCACTGGAACTGGCAACACGGGAAGCTGTAGACATGAAATCTCCAGTAGAAAGAAGTGCCGAGTAGCCCCAAACCCTACAAAATCAAAACCAGAGAAAACAAGTATTTAGCAGTATCTATTCCTAAACCCTTAAATTCTTAGAGACTCGAATATAAGGAACATTTCCTCTGTCCATAGAGATTAACCCCCTGATATCTGGTGGAACATTGGTCATATTCATGCTTTGGTTATGATGAAAATGGTATTTCGTAATAGCGTGAGCTACAGAGTTACACTCCCTATAAACATGAACTATTTCAGCTCTCCCAAGCAAGGATTTTGCATTAAAAACCAAATCAAAAACTTGCCATTGTGCAACATAAGGATCGTGAATCATTTCAACTGCAAGTTTAGAATCAGATTCTATAATAAAGGTATGATCAAGATGGTTGAAAGTATTGCAAACAAACAAGATTGCTTCTATTTCAGCATGTAAAGGAGAAACAGCCGAAATAGTTGTCGAACTAATCATGATAGGTTGACCTAAACTATTCCTAGCTATAAGACCAACCGCAGCTTTGTCAGAAGACCAGGATGCATCTACATTAATTTTAATAAAACCAGGCTTAGGCCTTTCCCAGAAAACTCTCATTATGTTTGGCTTCGGGGGAGGTCTAAACAAAGGGATGAGATGCTTAAAAGATTGAGGGATTGAGTTAGTAGATAATAACTTTGGAGGGCACCCACTTAGTGTCAATTTAATCAGTACTTCAACCTCATTACAGATTAGAGACACTGAAAAAGGCTTGTGATCATATAAGTAATTATTCCTAGCTTTCCATAGACTCCAGCACAGCACAGAGGAGGATAGAATCATACAATATATTTGGTAAAACTTTGGAAAATCAAGACAGTTCCAGAATAGATAGAATCTTTGAGGGATGGAATGTAAAGCATTGAGATTAAACTTAATCGAGGAGGTCAGATTAGACCAGACAGATTGGGCCAGAGAACAGGAGATGAAGTAATGTTGGATAGAATCCGACTCACAACATACAGGACACTTAGAAGCTAAACTAAAACCACATGTTATGAGTACATCATCAAAAGGGAGGAAAGCATGTAACAGTTTCCAAACAAAGATGGAAATCTTTTTAAGAAGAAGGGGATTCCATAAATACTTAGCAGCTGGAGAATTACCTGTTAATTGAGAGAGAGACCTATAGGTTGACTTAAATGTAAAATTACCCGAAGGTTCTAGCTTCCAAATCAGTCTGTCATCCCTCCCATGTGTAAGTTTTGCACCCTGTAGAAATAGCAAGGTATCATGTTCCAGAAAAGATGAAATTTGATTTAAGATACTATGTTTGTTGGCTATAAAATCTGCCACAGAGATATCAGCCAAGGCATCAGATATACTTTCAGGAACATGATCCAACAAAGGTCCCTGTGGACACCAATTGGCAGTCCAAAAATTAATCTTTCCATTTCCATGAATGATGGAAGAATTGTTTTCAGCAAAGGAGTTAATGTAACAGATTCTCTTCCATGTGACTGATTTTCTGTGTGATAGAGGAAGAGACCATAAAAGTTTAGACCACAAAGAAGTGCCTAATTGACTTTTCCACCATAGTTTAGCCGAACAAGAGTCAACAATGGCTTTAACAGATCTAAAACCTAAACCATCCATATATATAGGTTTTGCAATTTCAGCCCATCTTTTCCAAACCCTATTCTTTTTTCCCTCTGATTGTCCCCAAAAGAAATGAGCCAGTTTTTTCTCAAATTTTTTAATGATTCCTTTTGGGGGATTTGTTACCATCCATATGTGCTGAGGAATTGAGTATAAACATGATTGAATTAAGATCATTTCCCCCCTGAACTAAGCCATTTGTTTTTCCAGTTCTGTAATTTAAGATCTACATTGGCCAGAAGGGGGAAAAAGTACCTATGTAAAGTTCTTCCTCTCAAAATGGGACTCCCTAGGTATTTAAAGGGGAATGAGCCTTTTTTCATTTTTAATATTGCTTTCACCTGATTCATCTTAGTCATTGTTGCCTTTCTACTTGGGTAAAAGTCAGATTTTTCAAAGTTAAACTTTTGGCCCGAGGTATACTCAAAAATTTCAAGAAAAGCTTTGATAATAAGATTAGGCTTAGAAGCTTGCATAAATATTATCGTATCATCCGCATACATCAAATGGGAAGCTGCAGAAATTGAACCAGGAATCTGATATGCTGCTAAACTTCTATTCAGAAAGATAAAAGATAAGCTCCTAGAAAAAGCTTCTGAGAATAAATTAAAGAGAAAGGGAGATAGAGGATCACCTTGTTTTATTCCCCTTGTTGCTTTGAAAAACCCAACTGGATTTCCATTAATAAGTACTGAAAAATAAGCCTGTGACAGATTATTCATAATAGCTTTTAAAAAATTGCCCCCAAACCCAAACCTAGTCAGGATCTGATAGATAAACTTCCATCTAATTCTGTCAAAAGCTTTCCTAAGATCCACTTTAAGAATGCAATTCGGGATTCTGTGTTTCTTATCTAGAAATCTGATCATTTCTTGTAGATACAGAATATTATCCGATATATCTCTATTTTTCATAAATGCTGTTTGATTTGGGGATATCAGATTTTCCATGTGAGGTTTCAATCTCTCCATTAACACTTTAGAACAAATCTTATTCAACACATTTGATAAACTAATTGGTCTGAAATCGTCAAATGAACATGGTGTTGGTTTTTTAGGTATGAGTGTAATCCAAGTACTGGAGATTCCCCTAGGAATTTCAGCACCAGCAATAAATTCATTAACAGCATCCATCAAATCCAGTTTAATTATAGGCCAACATTTAGTATAAAACTTAGGTGAAAAACCATCCGGCCCAGGACTGCTTGTCTTGTTTAAACTCTTGATAACACCTTCCAGTTCTAATTCTGATACTGGCCTAGCTAGAGCATGATTATCATTATCCTTTATAATACCAGGAATCTGACTTAAAAAATGAGAATAATAGGTATCATCTGAGACTAAATCAGGTTCAGTTAGTAAGTCTGAAAAATAGTCAATTGCTTCCTTTTGAATATCTAAATTAGAATTAATCCACTAGCCCGCCCCATTTTTTATTTTGGTTATCTGAAGTTTGCAGTTTCTTTCTTACACCACCTTGTGAAAAAAGGATGTGTTATTATCCCCAAGCTTATGCCATCTTAGTCTTGCCTTTTGTTTCCAGTATTTCTCTTTTTCCTTAAGTACCTTAAGGAGTAGAGCATTTTTTTCGTTTAGTTTAACACGCTCAGAGGAAGAAGGGTTCAGATCATAGTTCACTTCCTGAATTCTTAGGTCTTCCTCAGCCTTTTTGACATTGAGATCAATGTTTCCAAATTTATCTTTATTCCAACACTTTAGTACTTTTTTAAGTCTGACCAGTTTGAGATAGAACCTTAACATACCAGTTCCAGTTATAGGAGATTCCCAACTGTCACTTATCACACCAGTAAATTCATGTCTTTGAAACCAGGCATCAATAAACCTAAATGGCTTAGGATTGGATGAGGTCAGATTGGAAACCTGAAGGAGAAGGGGAGCATGATCAGAAGTCTGTCTATTTAAAATTTGGATCGAAGAAGAAGGAAATTTAGTGTTCCAAGAAATTGTGCTCAGGCCTCTATCAAGTCTTTTAGAGGTAGGGTTCCTTAACCTAGAATTACACCATGTAAAAAGATTTCCTACCGTGTTGATTTCTTGAATTCCATTTGAGGTGATCCAGGAATTAAAATCTCTAATACTTCCTAAGGCCGGAGAACTGGGACCTCTATAATCCGTTAATGAAGTTTTTGAGTTAAAATCCCCTATAAAGATAGTGTCACCCTTCGGAATAGACTGAAGTTCAGACCATAAAACCTTCCTACCATCTCTATCTCTAAGATCATATATAAAAACTGCCTCCATAAATAGATTGACAGATTGATGTGAAATAGAAACATGCATAAACTGTTCATGAGAGGATAGCAGCGAGATAGAGAAAGAATTAGAACACATAAGCCAAATTTTCCCATTAGGCAGAGTCAAATTGTGTGTGAAAGAGAGTTTCTCCATATAAGCTTCACATTGAGAATTGTCGTGCATAGGTTCAATAATACACAACAGTTGGATCTTCTTAAGTTTACACAAATTAGTCAGCCTAAGCAATGAAGTGTCCATACCTCTAAGATTCCACACTAAAAAATTGACACTGAGATTTGCTATCATTGTTCACATGATTTATTACTTTTTGTTGATGATCTAAGCATCATTTTGTTTAACTGACTTAGATAATTGTTTTTTTTGGATTTGGACTTACCTTGGATATTACCTGTAAGGGGGGAGCTTGAATTATTTTGATGTTCAGACATTATCTCCTCCATAGGCTCTGATGTCTCAGCTTGCACTTCTTTTTCCTTAGTGTTTTCAGGAATCTGCAAAACTGAAAACCTATTTGCCAACTTCCCTGGCTGAGAGAGTGAGTTTTTATGGATAGGGCTGTACATAGATATTGAAACAGAGCCAATTTGAATATCATCCTTGGCATAAGCCGATAAGGTTGGTTTGGAAATTGTTGTATCCTTCATCAGTCTAATTATTGAGTAATCAGGGGACTCACTAATATTTCTGGAAGAACCCATCAAATTCTGATTAACCACCAAAGGGAAATTGGGAGAAAGTGTGACATTCAGTTCATTAGAGGCTTCTATCAGAGCAGCATTATCTTTCTCAGAGAGGGATTGGTCATCCATTGAGTCTAGGATAAGAGGAGTTTTCTCAAATTTCTTTCCTATAGCCTGCCATTGCTGCTGGGGTAAACTGTGATCTAAATTAGCATCCTGAGTCCTAACACTGGCACTCTAGAAACTAGCTTTACATTGAGTCAGAGAATGACCTAATTTCGCACAGTGATCACAGTAAAGAGGGATGTCCTCATATTCAATTTGATATTTCCTGTTATTGGTCACAGAACCCAGCCTGATGTAACTACTAAGTGGTTTTTGGAGATCTATTTCAACACAGAATTTTATTGCAGATGGTCTTGTAAGCATATCTATGGCTAGATCGTTTTTAATGAAGCTGCCTATACTATTTCCAATTGCTTCTATAGAGGCAGAGTTATAATAATATAAGGGAACCTCCTTGATATTGCACCAGATAGGAACTATTGGTGACTCTCTATGAGTTGAAAATTCAGGGGTCCATTTTAGCATTTTAAGGAAGATACCATTAAAGTTCCAAACACATTTCATCCAGCATCTCTAATAATCATTTATGTGTTCAAATCGAATCAAGACATGCTTATAATCGAGGGAGCCAAGTTGGTACTTACCTTCAAAGCCCACAGTTTTAAAAGCCAGCTCCAATTGTTCCATTGAAAGTCTGCCTCTTGTAAACTTTCCCACCAGTGCGTTCGCATAATGGGCAGAAAGAGTAGCTATCTGATCATCTGAATATAAGCACGAGGGTTCCCCTAGGTGTTGGGATTTGGGAACGAGCTCTGGATTACTGGGTAGTGTTTTCGAGAGAGGTGGAGCTTTGCTTTGGACTACTGTGGCGAAGGTTTTGGTGGGGAACTGGGTGGCAATAGATGTCGCCATCTCAGTCGACATCACCGCTAAAAGTGCCATCGTTGTACCAAGCCGACGGAACAAACCGTTACCGGCGAAAGAGCCGTTACCGGCTAAATGACAGAGAAAAGTTTCAGAATTCGCGTGTTTTCGAGAGCGTTTTTCGAGAGCGTTTCCAAAATTTCACTATATTGAACTTAAATATAACATTTTAAAAATATCTTATATCAGTAATTGTATGTATATTTATTGTATATGTACTAAAACTTATATTTGTATTCAAAAATCATAAGATAAAACACTAAATTTAGTTCGGCGATTCATGCGAATTTAGACAAACACGACATGATTCAGCACATGGAACGAGTACGGCATGGCACGAAAAGCACAAAGCACGTGGACGGGCTGCAAGCCAACTATATATACAAATATAACCATATATACTTCAGTAAATGCATATATAACCCTGAGAAAACTTTTAGTGCAAAAATAACCCTAACTATTTTACATAAGTGCAAATATAACCCTAGAGACTATATTTCGACATTGACTGGCCATTTTCGGCCTTTGACCGACCGAAATGACCAAAATGGCCTTTCAGCCTATTACAACAATTTGAAAGACAAAAATGGCCTTTTGTTCATGTTGACATTTTTTTACCCTTATCTGCCAAGGTGTCATGCAAATTGTTGCCTAATATCTTGTGCATCATTGTCATCAATTTTCCGTTCCTCGTAAGAATAATTTTTGGTGCCTTAACATCGTCAATTCTAGCATCATATTCATCGTGTTACTGGAATTCTTCTTCGTTTTTCGATTTATTCTTCTTCACACATTTGTCTGTTTTCGACATCACCGCCTCACCCCCTCTGTCGTCACTCCCTCTAGGGTTCCGCCTTACCCCCGCCGTCTCACCCCCTTTACCACTGTCGCCTCTGCCTCCCCCACCTTTATGGTTTTGCCTTCCCCCCGCTACCTCCATCACCTCCGCCTCCGCCTCCACCACCTCTAGAGTTTTGCCTTACCCCGTCGTCTCACCCCTTCTACTGTCGTAGCCTCCGCTTCCTCCACCTCTAGGGTACCACCTTCTCTCCACCACCTCACCCCATCCAATGCCATCACCTCCGCCTCCACTACCAGCATTTTTGTCTCCCCCCCCTCCGCCTCACCCCCTCCGCCCGCTGATCCACCACCAAATACTGATGAGGTGGCTGACCTGGCGAGCTCAATAGTGAGGTAGCGGCATCGCAGTGAGAGAGCGGTGAAAAGGGGAGGAGGGGGGAGGCGCCGGTGAGGTAGTGGCATTATGGTGAGAGAGCAAGGAGTGGTGGGGGGAGGGCTCAGCCTTCGCATCAGAGGGAGCGGTGAGGGGAGGGCTCAGCCTTGGCATCAGGGGAATTAGCCAGAGGAGGAAAAAAATAAGGAAGGTGAAGCAAAGAGAGGGGTCTGATCGGAAGAAGGAAAAAGTGAAGGAAAGAGAGAAGGAAAATTAGGGTTTAGGGATATTATTGACATTTTATTTATTTTTTACAGGGGTAAAATAGTATTTTCACTGAATTCCGGCATAAATCTATCGGAATGGGTATATTTGCGCTTACAATTATCAAAAAGTTATATATATTTGCACTAATGTGAATTAGATATGGTTATATTAGAATCATGGGCTTCTATCACAAAACCAGTTGGTACTATGTAGATGTGACGCATGATCTTATATACTGAGTTATATGACTCTCAACCACCAATGTAGGACTAACTCTAACACGCCCCCTCACGTGCAGAGGCATGAATCATCGCGTAAACGTGACAGAATGGGGGTAACGGGCCAACCTTGGGCTATGGTACCATATTAGAATCATGGGCTTCAATTCTATCATAAAACCAATTGGTACTATGTAAAGGTAACCCATGATCTTATATACTGAGTTATATGACTGTTAACCACCAATGTGGGACTAATTCTAACAAGTTATATATGCACTTTTCTCTTTATTTTAATAGTACGGCACAAAATGGCACAAAGCACGAGCACAACCGTGAGCCTCCAATTATATAAGCACGAAGGTACTACACGAACATGACACGAACACAGTATGAAACCAACTCTACTTGGGACCGGTTGACAAATGTGCCAACAGCTAAGAGACTTTAACACATAATAATCACAATTATAATACTCATCAGTCCCTTGAGAAAGACTCTGAGGAATTGTTTAGCCATTAAAGAATGATTTTTGTGGCCTAATTATGTAATCCAAACGTTGTTATCTCAAAGCACTTTTCATAGAAAAATAAAAAGAGCAGGACGGACGCTAGAAACAGACGCAGTTGCTGAGGTCTATTGGAGTACAGTTCCGGTGTTTCTCTACTCACTTAGTTTTCTACCACTATAATTGCATTAATGTCAACCCAATCTCTCAACAAATCCATGGGCTTTTTGGAATCCTAGACATTGACTTGTGTTTTCATTCTGCCTTATCCCTAACATTTCGTGATATTTGCAGGAATTCTAATTCTAAATTATAGTGTCTCTGACAATAAGAGAGATACATAGAATGGTGAAATGATATTTTACTGTCAAGACTTCCAACAAGCTTGACCGGAACCCGCCAGTTATCCGACCAACTACCGACTCGAGACACCATCCTGACACAAATCGATCACACTAGTAAGTATTAGGCTTGACATATCTCATTTGCAAGCTGCAAGCACGCTAGAGAGATATGTCAAATGCTTAAAATTATACCACAATTACTTTCTAATCAACACCAAGGCAATATAAAAACGAAGAATAACAAAGCTTCCCAGCTAAAAGTCAGGTCCATCTCCATTGAATTTAAAAACCCTCTACAAAATTCAGATATTTAACTCGGTCGATTTGATCACCAAAGTTGTCTTTCTCTAGGTGTATAAGATCATCTTATGAGCGTACTAGAGTCTCTCCTCGAACCAAGTTAGGCAATCGAAATGAGTCGATCAACCTGGTCAGTGCAACCAAACTGAATCAGTGTAATTGGCCTGAAATTTGTCCAACCTGGCAGAAGTCTACATATTCGGTCTATATCCATTGATCAAAATCGACAAGAGTCAGTTGTTTGGACGACTTTGACTTGAATTTCTACTGAGCCGCCAGGGGAGAGCAAATCGGAAGCTAACAATGTTATCTTAAAAAGGGGTTGCCAAAAAAATCTAACTTGGCAGAGACAATCTAATCTATTTCTTTGCCCAAAAAAAAAAACATTGGAAAGAACTATCTCATTTTTTAATTTCTAGAAAGGCAAAGTCTTGGGAAAGACCGCATTTCCATAGGCATATGGAAAGACGAGGTTGAATTAGAATTTTAAAAAGGTAAAATATTTTGGTTGCAATATTAATAATTTATTATGTTGCGTGTAGTAGTTATAAGTTTGCAACCCAAAAATTTTACCTTCATTTCTTTTAATTTGCAGTTAAATCTTGGTTTTTCCATAACTTATGGAAAGATCGTCTTTCAAGAGACAAACACTTCTAAAAAAATAATTTTTAAAATGGAAAATAAATAAAAGAAAAATGAAATTTAAAATAAAATAATATAAAACCCTAAACCTCAATCTGGTGATCCAACAACCCAACTAATATAATCAATATGCCCGATCTGGCCCATCTGTTAAAACTATAAGGACAGGCAGACCACACAACCCAACCACTCTGACCAGATTAACAAAGTACAATGAAATAACAAAGTTGGGAAAACACTAAGTTGTCCCTTCGTTAACAGACATAGTCAAGTCGGATCGCTTAGTGAAACCTAAGCAAAACAACACCACCAAATGTTATGCTGCGGAATTAGCGAAAAGTAGTACCGGCCAAGGATGCCACAACGTCCCATACCTAAATGTGTCGCGGCTAAGAAGGAAACACGATCCAGAGATAAGGGCACGACAGTAAGACGATGATCACGCAACGAAGAGATATTGGTGGAGAATGGCCTATTAGAGGCGGTTCTACCAAACCAAATAAGGCACTTTTAAGGTGTCTATCATGGCTATGCCTTTAATCGTTGCATGATTAAAGGTGGTTGGAAAACCACCAATATTTTGGAACCTAATTTGGAGGTTCTAAAAAAAGTTGTTGGAAACCAATATTATTTTTTGGCAGCTTCATGTGAAGTACAAAACACATTAACCCTCAAGCCTCAATAATCATTCAATCCAAACCCCGACCTCAATAATCACCAATATAAAATACAAAATAACTCAAAAACTCAAACCCTACTACATAAATTAACCTCAAAATAGACAAATCGGAGACGGTGGATGCGCACGATGGGTGGAGGTGTTCGGTCATGACAGGAGAGCTTTCGAGGGCGCGCACGAACATGATGTTGACACCGGAGCTTTTTCGAGTCGACCTTAACATTTTCAGGTGCGTTGGTGACGAGTTTGGGGAGAGATAGAGGCGGTGTTTATCTACGGGGCTTAAGAGAGGTGGCGGTGAATAGGTGGTGAAGAGGTAGCGGCAGATGGTGGTGAAGAGGCAGGCGGTATATTTGTGATGGTGAAAAGTGAAGGAAAGGAAATTACTAAGGAAAGAGAAGGATAAGGAAGAAAAATGAGTGTCGGCTCTTCTTTAGGAAAAAAGCAAAGGAAAAGAAACCCTAAACTATATATACTTGAGCCATATAATTCAACAAAGACAGCCCATTAAAGTCGGTTCTTCAATAAAACCATCGTTAATCGATGTCAATTGAAGGTGGTTACTCAAGAACCGTCATTAATCAATTTTGAACCGCATTTGAAATAAATGGGAACCTTGGGATAGTGGTTTCGAACTCGGAACCTCCTGACGAAAGCGGTTACTCGAAAAATCAAAGGAACCGCCTTTGATTGCATGTATTTTAATAGGCTATGCTCCACTAGTGAGACACGCACACGATGGTTAGACCACGATCGCACCATGAAATATGTGTGTGCGAGCGCGTGCGTGTTTGTGCGCGCGCGCGTGCGTGTGTGTGCGCGTGTGCGTGTGCGTGTACGTGTACGTGTGTGTGCGCGCGCGTGTGCGTGTACGTGTGCGTGTGTGTATGTGTGAGAGAGAGAGAGATAATATACTGATTTAAGCATCAGAGCTTCCTCCCTAGGACCAACCTGGGGATATTCGCATGTATGTGGAGAAGGATAGACTTTCTGTGAGCCGATCATGGGTACTATCATTATTCGAAAGGAGTCTACCACATCACCAACCCATATTGATAAGCGCACAATTTACTTTGAACACTTGAATTTTTACAAAAGATGTTTGTGAATAAAATCAAAGAAAAATAATGATAAACTAAAGATGTGGATGAGAATGGCTTAAATATTGCCATAACTTTTTTAAAAAACAGACACTTTTACCATGACATTTTTATTAAAACATATAGAAGTATAGATGTGTTCGGCGGAACTAATTATAAACTTATTTACTTCTGAACTAAATCGATAAAAATGCCCTAATAAAATCTAATGTGATAAAAATGAATTATTTTAAAATAGTCCGGAGGGAAATGTAAAAACAAGTCTCCCCTACTTATAAATAAATTTCCATCAAACACAGCTTATGACTAGTGTTAAAAGAGTGCATTATCTTGGAACACCGTGTTGATCGATGAAACTTCTTCTTCTTCTTGCAATAGTAGAGTAATCCACACTATACCAACATGCAATCTTATTCTCTACCATCAAATTTTTCGAACTGAAAATCTTACGTACAAGATTGCTGTTGACTTCGAATTGAAAACCGCGTGTTAGGTATTCCACAAACAACATAAATTATTACTATTAGGATGATGATGGCATCATCCAAGTTGACCGTGGGATTATATGTACTCCGATCCTCTATTTATATACTCTTTTCATCGGACATTTTTTTATAGCATATTAAACAATTAGTAACTTTTATTATATATAATAATAGATATTATGTGAGATGTGTTTGAATTCTTCATACATATATAAGTAAAATTTTATAATATATTATCGTACGTAATAAAATTTATCGACGGTTAAACTTACCTTAAAAAAATATTAAAACAAAATGGACATAAATAGGGATCAGGGCCCGTATAGGAAACTTTTTCATTCTGCTACTTCTGCTGGTTGCTTTTGCTTCAATTATTAGGAACCTCTCACCCGAAAGTCCACCCGGCTATCAACGCCGTTTCACCAAAGGAATTTGTGTGTACATACACTACGGACAATTGGGTCAACCCACCTTTTTCACACACTTGAAAAAAATTTAGAAGTACTGGTCTGGTCCACTAATATTGGCTCCTTTTGATCAGCCAATTTTTTATGATATGTTTGACCATCGATAACTTTTGTTGTATATAGTAATGGACCTTATGTGAGAAGTCTTTGGATTCTCCGTAACGTATAGTTTTTGAAAAGTAAAATTTTATAAACTATTATCGTACGTAACAAAAGTTATCGATGGTCAAATATGTCTTAAAAAAATGTAAGAAAAAGGGATCAATATAAGTGGACCAGCGGGAAGATTTTGTTGTGTCTGATTCTTGACAGTAATTTCCTGCATCACCTGCCCATTTCAACTCCACTTGGATTTTGGACCAACCATCTTTACCCTCCTCTTTCTCCTGAAATAAAAGACTGCATAATTTCCTTCCATTTCAGAGTTTACGTGTTTTTTAGCAAGATATGTGAGGTCGTACTAGAGATTATATAAAGTTTTAAAATTTATTGAGAGTACCTATATCATATCTTATCCTTAAACAATTACTCCCTCATATTTTGCAAGGCATGTTTGACCATCAATAACATTAATTGTCTACAATAACAACGTCATGTGAGGTATTTTTGAATTCTCCGTAACATGTAATTTCAGAAAAGCAAAATTGTATAATCCGTTATTATATGAAATTAAAGTTATCAGAGGTAAAACATGCCTTAAAAAAATTTTATAAAAAGGGAGCCATTGTTAAGAAACCAGAGGGAGTGTTTTTAGATGTTAGGATAAATCATATTAGTGATTAGATTATGATTAGAGTTCGTTCTGTATTACACTTCTATTGTACTCTCTATATATTCAGTCATCAATAGTGCAATTCTTTATGGTAAATCATTTTATCATGGTATCAGAGCAAGTCTGATCTTGGTCCTAATTTTTTTCTTTTTCTTTCTGTCTATATTTTTGGCCAAAATCCAGCAAACTTTCGACGTCGATCTCGTCGTCTCCAGCGACCTTCCGGCAAGTTTTTTTTTAAAAATAATTTCATCTCCGGTCCAATTTTCCAGTGAAGGCTCACGGTAGTGGCGTCCCTCTCTCAAGTCGGCTCCTTTCCATCTCTCTCCGGTGGTTTCAAATTTATCGTCGGCCTCCTCAACTTCAGCTTAGTCCCACGTTCAACAACAAGTGCCGGCCTCGTCCTCGATTCTTCGAAGGTTCTCAAATCGGCCGGTGGTTTTCTATTCTCCGGTGCTCTCAAGTCTGTTCCTTCTCTGGCATTTCCTTTCATTGTTCTCCGGGGGGGTCCACAATGGCCAATCTTCAGGATCCGGCAGTGGCGGTGTTTACTCTCCGATTTGGTTCTCAGTGGCAACATTAAAATTTGGTTCTCTGACTCCAGTGCTTTAGATCCATGCAATTCAGACCGTATCCGCGCGTCCCAGCTCCTGGTGCTTCAACCCACGAGCATGACAGCACTCAGCGCGTCTTGACACGTGCGTGTGACTTACACACGCGTCAACTTTCTCCGTGCGTCCATCTACGCGCCTGGCATTTTTCTTCAGCTCTTCATAGGGTTTATTTGGCGCCTTTATCTCGGGAAGATTGTTCCACTAAATGGACAAAGTTTTGTTTCAGGCCAGTTTGAATGGTTCCAACTGTCATCCTTCGTCGAATCAGTGGATCATTGATT
Organism: Rubia yunnanensis; assembly: GCA_037428765.1. Taxonomy (NCBI): domain Eukaryota; kingdom Viridiplantae; phylum Streptophyta; class Magnoliopsida; order Gentianales; family Rubiaceae; genus Rubia; species Rubia yunnanensis. Next base: position 102,952,579 of record CM075065.1, read on the forward strand.
CCAGTGTTACATATCATATCACTGCTCGTACCAGTCATCTTGATAAGGTACAATGTTATCGTGGTTCTAATGCTATTCTTGTTGGAAATGGTGAATCATTGTCTATTTCTCACATCGGTCAATGTTATTTCTCTTGTTTCTCTGTTCATGATGTTCTTGTAGTTCCTAAGATTACTAGAAGGTTATTGTTCATTAGTAAGCTTACTCGTGATTTACCTGTCCGTGTTATATTTTATGCTGATGCATTTTCCAATGAGCACAAGCATACAGAGACGATAATTGGTAAAAGCCCCCATAGTTCAGGTCTTTATTTTCTTGAGACTGGTGGTTCTAGCTTTTTAGGCAAATTACGCTCTAGAAAGCTTCATCCTTCTTTTGAGCAATGGCATTCTCGCCTCGGTCATGTGTCTCATGATACTGTTCAGTTATTGAATCGATGGGGCCTTATTTCTTCACTTCTGCTATGCATGCATCTGTTAGTTGCTCTTATTGTCAGATGGAGAGTAGCCGCTTGCCTTTTTCCACTAGTGGCAAGCGTGCTACTAGTTTGTTGGATAAAGTGCATTGTGATTTGTGGGGACCGACCCCTATTTTATCTGTCGGTGGTTTCTCTTATTATGTCATTTTCATTGATGATTTTTCGCGATTCACATGGTTTCTCCCAATGGGGCATAAGTCAGATTTCTATGACACATTTTTCCAGTTTTAGAAATTCGTTGAAACCCAGTTTTCTACTAGGGTTAAAAAATTTCAGACCAATGGTGGTACAGAGTTTACTAAGCACCGACTTCAGGCTCACTTCATATCATGTGGCATTCATCATCAGATGTCCTCACCCTATACACCTCCTCAGAATGGCTGAGCTAAGCGGAAGCATCATCACATCACAGAGACTAGTCTTGCCATGTTTTTCCCCTCTTCTGTGCCTCATTGTTATTGGGTGGAAGCTTTCTCCTCTGTGGTATACATGATTAACTGTCTGCCTAGTTCACTTTTTGGTGGCAAATCACCTTTTGAGGTTATTTTTAGTCATGTGCATGACTATACCCTCTTTCACCCGCTCGGTTGTCGTTCATTTCCATGTCTCCGTGCCACTTCTACTGATAAGTTTGCACCATGATCTATTCTGTGTGTTTTTATTGGCTACAGCCCTCGTCACAAGGGCTTCCAGTGTCTCGACCCGGCTTCTGGGTGAATCTATGTCTCTCACCGCGTTCGTTTTGATGAAACTTTATTCCCTTTTGTCTCATCTTCCGCGGCCAGTCGTCTGATTTCAAATCTGGAGATTTCATCATTTTTTTTATGAAGTTGTTACTTCATCAATTGGGACCACCATGCATGTGCCTGTTCCATCCGCCCCTCCTTCACCCCCATGCTCCACCTGGACGGCTGACCCGGACCCCGCTCCTCAGCCGACGACCACCACACCTCAGCCGCCGGCCACCATGCCTCAGCCAGTCTCGACCGTCCTTTCTCCGGCGACTTCCAATGGCCACTCTCCGGTCAGCTCTGCTCGATCTTCTTTGGCGTTGCCAGTTGGTTCGCCTCCTCCAGTTTCGCCGCCGCAGCTTCGTACCCATTGGATGGCTACTCGGTCTTCTACTAGTGCCATTCAGCGCCGAGATTATTAGGATATTATTGCACATGATCTCGCTGCTGCACTCTTTCCTCTGACAGAGCCCACTGATTATCGCTCTGTTCTTTAGGATCCAGCCTGGGCTTCAGCCATGGATGATGGGATGGCCGCTCTTCGTGGTCAACACACTTGGGATTTTGTGCCTCGACCTTCAAATGTCAACATTAATGGCTCCAAATGGGTCTTTAGGCTCAAGTATCGACCAGATGGCACTATTGAGAGCCACAAAGCTAGACTTGTGGCGCAAGGTTTCTCGCAGATTCCGGGTTTTGATTTTGACCACACTTTCAGTCTTGTGGTCAAAGCCTCCATTGTTCGGACGGTCCTCGACATAGCCACCATGTGTTCCTGGCCACTTCATCAGTTGGACGTCAAGAACGCTTTCCTTAATGGTGTTCTTGATGTTCCGGTCTACATGAAGCTGTCCGTTGGGTATCAGGATCCTACTCATCCAGACTATGTTTGTCACTTGCGAAAGGCTACTTATGGTCTTAAGCAGGCTCCTCGGGCTTATTTCCAGCACTTCAGCAATTATATGATACATCTTGGTTTTCAGTGCAACTCAGCCGATACTTCTTTATTTGTTCTCTCGAGAGGATAGTCGTTACTGTATCTACTTGTGTATGTGGACAATATCATTCTTACTGGCAACGACTCGACTCTCTTCGCCAGTTCATTGATCGGACACGCAGAGAGTTTGCGATCAAGGATCTTGGTGCTTTTAATTACTTAGGTCTTGAAGTTTTACCTACCTCCTCAGGGTTACCATTTGTTGCTGGTTCTCAACTTCACAGCTCTACATGTTCTCCATTTCGGGATCCTACACTTTATCGTTCTCTTGTTGGCGCTCTTCAGTATCTCACCATCACTTGTCCGGATTTGGCATTCTCGGTCAACACGGTGAGCCAGTATCTTCAGGATCCCAGAGATGACCATTTCGCTACAGTGACACGGATTTTGCGGTATGTTCGTGGCACTCTTCATTTTGGTCTTAGCTTTTATTCTGCTAGTACTCCTGAGGTGTTAGGATACTCTGATGTTGTTTGGGCCCACTATTTGGAGACTCGTCGGTCCACTTATGGTTATGCGGTTTATCTTGGTGGGAGTTTAGTTTCTCATGGAGTGCTAAGAAACAACCCACTGTTTCTCGCTCCATCACTAAGTCTGAATACCGTGCTCTTGCCAACACTGCTTCAGAGGTGGTTTGGCTCACTCATTTACTTCGTGATATTCGAGTTCCGCTTTCTGGTTCTCCATTGCTGTTATGCGACAACAGCAGTGCTATTTGTTTGCTCAAAATCCGGTGGCGCATAAGCGGGCGAAGCATATCGACATGACTATCATTTTGTTATTGAGTTTGTGACATTTGGAAAGCTGCGTGTTGCTCATGTTCCGACTTCTCTTCAGATTGCAGACATTTTCACCAAGGGGCTCTTCTGTCCGTTGTTTTGAGTATTTCAGGTCCAAGTTGTGTGTCGATGAGCATCTGACGTTTTGCTTGAGGGGGGTGTTAGGATAAATCAGATTAATAATTAGATTATGATTTATTATGATTAGAGTTATTTTCTTATTACACCTCTATTATAGTCTTTATATATTCAGTCATCAATAATACAATTCATTATGACAAATCATTCCATCATTAGACATCCGTCTCACTACGAAATTGAGTGAGATCGTCTCACCCAATTTTTTGATAGTTCAAATGAATAAACCAATCATAAAAAAGTTTGTTTCGATAATTTCTAAAGTTAAATTATAACTATTTATATATTCACGATATATTTTAAAAGGCGCAATCTTGGGAAAGATGAAATTTAATTAGAATAATAAAATGTAAAAGGATTTAGTTGTAAAATTTAAATTTTATTATAAAGTTTATAACTCGATTCATGCAACCCTAAAATTTTCTTCATTTCTTCTTATTTGCAGTTTAAATCCTGATCTTTCCATGGCTTATGGAAAGACCGTCTTTCAAGAGACGGACTCATGAATGAAATAGTAAAAATAATTAGAAATAGATTTAAGTGCTAAAACAATTCTATGCTTTGGTCAAAGGTGTCAATTTAACCATGTAAAATATGAAAGTGTAAATCTAACCCTAAGTTTTGGATAAAAATGCCAATATAACCATGGCAACCTAAAATTGGACGGAATTCAATAGACTTACTATTATACCCTTGTTGAAAAAAAATTAAAAATTCAGAAAATTTAAAAGGACTATATTACCCTCAATGTCCATTAACAAAAACTTTCCATTTTTTCCTTTTTCATTGACAAAAACTTACCCTTTTCCACCGGTAGATCCCCCATCACCAGCCACCACCCTTTTCATCCGCCACCAAACTTTTCTGCCGGCGGCGACCTCTTGCCTTTTGTATCTTTGTAAAATGAATACCTATGCTAAACTAGCACTCCAGGCCTCTAACTAGTCTATATTATTATTAATATTATATTATTAATTTATTAATTATAAATTATATTTAATTATAAATTATATATATAAATAATATATTATTTAATATATTATTTTTCTTATTCTATGTAATATTATTATATTATTATTATTTTTCTGTCCAGAAAATTACCTTTATACCCTTTGGTTCGAATTTTCCTTGTAATAGAAAATATAAAGGAAATAAGAATAACTTTCTAAACTTTGTAAACAGCCATTCTCTGTGAACTGATTCAATAAACATTTACTAAGATTAAAACCACCCAAACACGTCTAAAATTGCACAGTTCAGTGAGTGGCTATTTTCAGAAGAATATACTGCTCAAACTGGGAAATTCGGAACATGTACCGGCAGCAAAGCAGTAAGAAATGCAGGCAGAAAAGGAACTAAACCTACAACAGCCCGTTAAACATTATGGGCGTATTCCCTGAAACAGAAAATAGTGGAAACCGTTCCATTTGACAAAGTTCGCATGAATCCACAAAGCATGAAAGTGGAAATGTTAAATGATCGTGTATAAATCATATGCATCGATAGCGATAGCCACGTGCGATGGTGTGTATTCTTACATCTAAAAAGAATAGTTTAGTCAAAGATTTACGGTAGTAACTACCCACCTGGAAAATTGATTGATATATGGTGATGATGATGATGATGAACAAGATTGATATAGCTCACAGCTATACGTCCAAAGATTATAAACAGAAGGAAACTTTAACTATGTACAATGCAACACAATCCAATCTCAATACGGAGATTATAAAAGACATCCCTTGGGAAAGAACTGCATCGCCGTCTTTTCTACACCACTATACTTGACAAACTGCATATAAAGGTAATCCGTTCACGATCCAAAATGAAGGGCATATTGTTGGAAAGACCAAGCCATGGAATGTTGGAACTTACCGTTTGAAGATGCAATCAGGTTTAGCCTTGGTCTTTATTGAAGTATTACCCTAGCAACATCACAACCAGGTAGAAAAGCGTTTCAAAAACAAGTGAGCTTAATAAAAGAGGTCGAGGATGATAAGGTGATGATTCCACGTTGTCATTTAACCATCTAGATTCTCGGTAACTTAAATGAGAGTAGTTGCAGATACGTGTTTTACTTCCACTGTTGCTTGCCAAAGAAGGGCATCACTTGAATAAGCCACTGAGCCTTGCAATATCAGCCTTGCTATTATTTCAGATTCATTGCAGCAGCCATGCATCTCAACTTCTGAGAAATTTCTGAAAATGATGGCCTTTCCCCTGGTTCAGCCGCCCAGCAACTTTCCATTAATGATTTCCATTCAGGATCACACCAAGTGGGTATATCTGGACGTAACGTGTTGTTTACAATCCCCCCTATCAGAGAGAAGATAATATTATGGAAAAAGAAAGAAAGAGCCGATGAGGAAGATCAATGCACTGAACTCCAATCATAGCTGAGTTACATGGATTAAAAAGTGGAGGAAAAGGCAACACCAGCCTTATTTCTCAATTCTCCATCATCATAATACGCACAAGTAACTTTTAGTCTTTTAAGGTACAAAATGAGGAGGTCAGATTGACTAAAAGCACGCACCAATTATCGAAGCACAATGCCTATCTTTATATGGTTCATCACCAGTCAACAGTTCCCACATAACAATGCCATATGAATACACGTCAATCTGCAGCGAGAAAAGGATTAAACACCACAGAGACACAATTATATAAGTAATTACGTTTCAATAATCATGTGGATCATATATTAGCAGACCCCATAGTGGAATAAATGCTTAGTTGTATGTTGATCAGATAGTACCTTTTCAGAAACCATGTTGCTTTTTCCACTCAAGAGCTCAGGTGCCATCCAGGGCAATGTGCCACGAACGCCGCCTGATACTAGAGTGTGCTGTTTTACTTTTGATAAGCCAAGATCACCAATCTACAAGGCAAACCACCAGTTGTGAACAAATGATTGGCGAAAATGAGCTTAGCTTCAGATTACTGAACAGAAATAGTAAAAAGAGTCGCATTCATGGTTTACAATTAAATGTGAAAAGCTTAGACCTGGAAAATCCTAACAGAAACTGGAATGATTTAGAATCTAAACAAACCTTGCAAACTGGTCGATGTGGGTCTCGCATGTTAACCAACAAGTTCTCACATTTTAGGTCAAAATGCACAATATTTTTTCCATGTAGATACTCCATCCCAAAGGCAGTATCCATAGCAATCATGAGTCTCTTCCGACGATCAATAGTTCTGTTATATAATAACATAGCCCTCAAATCAGTAAAACTACTTCCACAGATGTAGCAAGTTTAAGATAGGATATAGCCAGACAAACAAGAACATGAATCAAACAAAAGATACCTGTCTTTTTTCTGTAGGAACTGCTTTAGAGATCCATTGACCATGAACTCTGTCACGGTAGCCAAAGATCCATCTGGACCATCACGAACAACGCCGTAGAAGGAAACAACGTTCGGATGGTGTAATGAACTTAATATCAGAGCTTCTTTCCAGAAATCTGAAATCTAGGTTCAAAGAGAAAAATCAAGAAATCAATTCATCTGAAGGGTAAATTGATGCACATTGTCATAGATGCAGGGTGTGAGGAGGAACCCAAATATTGAATATATTTCATTGTGCAAAAGACAGTTTTGAACTCAAGGTTAGGATGGTTGTGTAGGATGGACATGAAGTATCAAGTAAAACTGAGCATCCAATCAGGGAAAGAAAATTAGATGAGGAGATGTAAAAATTACTTATGGCAAGGGAAATTATACCAAGCGTTCCCTTTCAGATGGCCTTCCAGCAAAGCAGCTAGCTTTGATCCTTTTTATTGCAACATCAGATCCTCTCCATTTCCCATGGAAAACAGCACCATATGTCCCAGATCCTAACTCTCGGATCTCCTCAAGATCTTCATTTTTTATGGTCTATGTGTGGACAAAAAACAATAAATGAACAGACATTCCAAGAACAGACATTCCAAGAACAGAAATTAAGAGCTAGAGCAGATTACACGTTACCAGGCCTGGCTCAGAGGGTGTCCAAAGTGACATCCGTCACAGGGCACCCTCATTTGTAGGCTGGGATTAAAAAAGAACGATTAAGCGCACATAAAACGCTAGGTGCTCCCTTGAGCGCTTTATGTTGAGAAGCATGAGCACGGACTAAAAGCGCACGCTTCTAAGCGCTTTTGGCGAAGCGCTTAAAAAAGCGCTCTTCCGTCAAATGCTGAAATGGGACTTTTTGTTTGATTTTCTATTTTTTAAAATGAAAGGGGTTTGGGCTGAAAAGAGTTTTGGGCTGAAAAGAGTTTTGGGCTGAAATAGAATAGTATTAGGCTATATATAAGTTAGGAAATTAAACAAAAAAAAAGAATCGTACAGACTCATCTTCACCGAAAGAAAGAAGCGACTGCGGCTCACTTCCTCGTCTTCACTTCCTGCTCCCGTTTTCAACTTTCCCTGCTCCCGTTTTCAAAAACCAACAGCAACAGAGGTAACTTCCTTCTTCTTCTTCTCATCTCATTCGAAAAAAAGTATATTTTTCCAAAAAAAAAAAGGATTCAGACAGATGTTTCATGAGTTTATCTATGGGCTGTTTTTTTTCCTTATGTTTGCTTTAGTTTAAGCATGGGCTCTATTTTTTTCTCCAAATATAGAGTTTTTACATCAATTTAGGCTTGGGGCTGATATCGTAATGATGAGTTTTTGTTGTTTTTGTGTTTAGGGATGATATGGAAGATAACATGGAGTTTAGGGATTGAGATGAGGTCCATAGGGATACCTTTGGTGAAGATGATGATGATTTTTCCAATGACTTCATAAGAATTTTAAGAATCTTTCGATCTTGGTCGTTTAGTTCTTCTTACCACCCTTAAAACTTTGAATTTGGTATTGTGTTGAATGTTTTATTTGTCTTTTATGATATTGTGTTATTACTCTTTAAGTTTTATGTTGTCTCTTTATTGAAATAATCCTAGTACATGATTTGCGAGCGCTTTTTTTCCGAAAAGCGAGCACTTGCGCTCAGCGCTTCGGTGAATTTTACCGTTAACGCTTCGCTGCACTTTGCGCTTTTTAAAACCCAGTTTGTAGGGGCATCATTTTTTTTACATATATTAAAATTTTTATATACTTGAAACAAAATTTTACAAAAGTCCGTTTCTTGAAAGACGGTCTTTCCATAAGCCATGCAAAGACCAAGGTTTAAAGTGCAAATAAAAAGAAATGAACATAAAATTTTTGGGTTGCATGAATCGGGTCATAAACTTTATAACTACTACACGTTGCATAATAAATTTTTTAAATTGCAACTAAGACCTTTTACCTTTTATTATTCTAATTACACCTCATCCTTCCATTAGGCTATGGAAAGACGGTCTTTCCCCAGACTTTGCCATTTTACAATAATAAAGAGATTCTTAACTTTTAATTAAAGAGAATAACCTAATTTTAAAGATTTCCCAATAAAAAGGCTGAAATAAAAATTTAAAATCTCTTTTAGCCTAATTATTCCCCCACAATTTGTCTTACCTTTTAGGGAGGTAAGACATACCGGGGTGAGAGGGAGGCGGTGGTGTAGTAGGTAAAAAAGGAGAAAATAAAAGAGCACAATTCAATATCACTGGGGTACAGTATGTACACACCTGCAGTCCTCGATTAACAGCTTCCTCCTCTGCCCTGGTTAACTCAATTCTGGACTTGTTTGGATTTTCACCATCAGAATCCGGCTCCAAGTCTCCATGAGCATTCTAAATTAAATGGAAAAGATTATTTGCCTGAAATTAAAATAGCACCAACAACAAAAGATGAAAATGACTTACCAGTACATCCACGTCATTTTGGGGTTCTTCTTTTGCCATAGGATCAAGCTCTATGCAAGTGTTATCAATCCCTTGAACTTCAGATTTTACCTGTTCGACAGAATCCAACGTGGCCTTTTTTGCAGATGCCATCAGTTCAGGTAAGCAGCTCAGCCGATCATCTGCCTGTTCCTCGTTTGCAAGATCAGCACAGGTCTCCGTTTCTTCTGCTTTTGTGCTGCTTCTTCCAGCATGTTCAATTATATTTAAATTAATTAGTTCAGGAAGCTTCACATTGTCAGATTTTACGTTCCCCTCAGAGCCAGTGATAATGCCTAAATCTTCAAGTTCCCCCACATGTGTTGCTGCACCATCCCCTCCTTCACCGCTATTGTCTATCCTAATTAGTTCAGTAATATCAGGATCATAACGGGATTCCGCAACTGGATTTGCTGATAAGGCCAACATATCATCCATTGCTGGTGCTGACTCAGACCTTACAAAAGGATCCGCCTGAGCAGGAATATTCAGCATATCAGGAACGGATCTTATTTCCGATTTATACATAAGCTGGTTTTCCTGATTGTAAGCAGTAGGTACGAACTTCAATGCTTGACCATTAGAATAGTCAGGCACATGAGATCCATCCACGCCAACTATTTTCTGTGAGGACTCAACCCAAGGAGTTTGGTTCTCTATTCCACCTCGCGACCTAGGACTCGCTTCCATTCTGATAAATCCAGGGCTGACTAAACCACTGGCCAACTGAGGGGAATTGGATGCTTCATGAAAAGGAACCCCATGCACGTGGCCATGCATATTTCTCCATAAAGTGTTTGCTGGTGGATGTCCATGTGTAACTGGATAGACGCTATCATGTCCATAAGAAAAAGATGGACTTCCATACCGTACACCTCGCTCTTCCATAGGTTGACCATGCATATGAGAGCCTGGAGAAGCTGTTGGGTTGTGAAACATTTGGCCCATCTCTGGACCAGATCGACCATATCGAGGGTCATCTGGATGGACATACTGTGATGGCATGTAGGGTGAATCAGGTGCATTCATATGTCCATGGGAGATAGTCATGCTGTTATCAGCAATGTGGTGATCAGTCAACCGACCGGCGAGAGATGCATGTGGTCTCAGCTCCGCAGGCCTTAAATTCGACTGGTGAGATAAAATCCACCCCCTTTCGGTACTCTGACTTTCAGCATAGAGGGGTCGAGGATCTGATTCCCTTGAATAGAATGGATAGTGTGTGTTCATATCTGCATTCAGCATGATCATTTCTCTGTTTGGAGGGCACTCAGCACAGGGATTGGCGACATGATGAAACCCATTTCCCATATTTTGAGGTTCCAAGTGCTGATGCTCTCCTGGCTTCCAGGATGTATCTGCATACACTTGATTCCTCTGGAAAGGAACACGGCAATGATCACAAACACTGTTCCCCTCAAAAACATTGACACCATGAAGTATGTTACCCGGAAAACCAGCCTTTTCACTTGGAAAAACTGCTGCATTCTCCGAATACTGATGCTGGTGTTCATAGTGGGAATGGTGATTCATTTGAACTTCAGGTCTATCAAAACTTTTATCTGCAAACTCAGCATACTGGCCTCGGAATCGCGCAGATGAAGGCGAAGTTGGAAATTCTGCAATTTGTCTCGGCTCATGGTGCCCAGGCTGCCTAGGGGAATAATAAGCAGGACTCCAAGGAGCATCCATATCATTATACCGTTGACAAACTGATTGCTGAGGCTGTCCGGAAAGCAATTGGGGTATATTCAGCTGACGAAGATTATGTGGCATAGGAATCTCAGTGTTTCGCTGATTTTGCAAGACACCATCAATGTTCATCTGGTTAAAGAACTGCTCTGCAAGGCCAACATTGGCATCATCCAGGGGACCGACAAACTGGGAGTCACTAAATTGACTCCTCCTGTAATCAGGGGAGTCGTTAAGACTGTTCAAAGCATCCACATACCTCCTCTCGCTGTCCCTCTCATCACCATCCACGTAATGCACCAACCCCTCTTGATCACTCTGCGAAAACAAAAATATCCTGAGCCTAGTGAACCCGTCACCCGTACCCACCTTATCATACTCCTCCATCATATTTGTAACATCATCATCATTCACAACCGAGACTAGTGCATCCAAATCCTCATCCGGCTGCTGATACTTCATAACCGAAGCCCCCTCATAGAGCTCCCTCATCTTCACCATAAGCTCATTATAGGTAATATCACGTGGAACACTTATGATCCGCGTCTCGCCACCCACATACCTAAGCTTCCCATCATGAGGCCTAGGCAGTATACTACCCAAAAAGCTACACAAGAACTTAACCCTCGGGTTCTCACCGCTGGAATTCAGGCCTGCAGTGGGGCTATCCATCAGGTTCATAGGGCACTCAGATTCCAGTTCTAAAGTTCCACTCCTTTTGTTACACATGTAATCACCTTTTCTTTAAACTTTCAGCTTATCAATTCAAAACAATCCCATCAAATAACCCCAAACCCTAAAACCACTACCAAAGCTTGCCAGCCACAAGAAATAGAAAATTTCGCCAAAACACAGACCTCTTTTTGCCATATTTCATCAAACATCCACGCAATACTCAAATCCACTTACAATAAAAATAAAACTACACCGAAAAACTCCGAAAATGAACCACCGCAACCCTAATTATCAAGAAAAAATTTAAACTTTAAAATCACACGCAAAAACCAATGTTAAAATAAAGAAATCACGAACCACACGTACCTGAAAACGGGTTGATTGTGAATTCCGATGGCGCGAACAACCGCCTCCAATTTCCTGCCAAAATTATTACGAAAGAAAACCTGATCATCAATCGATTGCAACACTTGCACCAAGCTCTTCACCAGCTTAGTATTAAGAGATTGCAAAAATAAAAATATAAAAAGGAAACGAATATAAAAAGAAAATGATGAGGGGAAAATTAAAATTACCCGCAGGTGGATGATTCTAGAGTGTGTTAGTGCGTGAGAGAGAAAGTAATGGGGAAAAGGAGGAGAGAGTTATGGAAGAGAAGAGCGTCATCAGGGGGGGTGGGGGGACTAGGGCGATGCTGAGGATGCCAGGTGGGGGGACACGTGGCGGCACTCGGGTTCTTGCAATTTCGGAATCTATTTTATCTCCACTCGGGCATATTCGCCTTCTCCAGAGCGTGGCCGCAACGCGTACTATCGGAATTCTGAAATTGGCCCGCATTTGCTGGAGGTTGGATTCTGTGAAGGCCCGAATCTCGAGTCCATTTCTCCACAAATCAGACCGAGAGTTAATTCTGGCAATGCCGAGGTCAAAATAGTAAAATCCGTTGAAATAAGGTGGAGTGGAGGGGAGAATTGCAGATCAACAAAGCTTTACTGTTACTTAGTTATAATATTTGTGCCGATACACGAATTTATTAACGAAAATCTATAATACTTCATTTGTCACATAATTATTTGACTATTTATTTTTTACAATTTTGCAATTATCATGTTTGACCGTCAATATATCTAGCTACACATAACATTTTCGTATAAAAATAAATATTTAGAATATAGATGTTAAGAAGAATCTAACAACATCTCACGTGATATTTTTATTATGCATATATTAGTTTATAGTTAAGGTCAAAATTTATCAAATTTGACTTTGAAAAAGTAAATAAGGCAATAATCTTGGGACAAATTATAATATTAATAAGAGTAAAGTGATCATATAACCCTATGTTTTGAGGGTTGGTGCTAATATGACCCTGTGAAGTTGAGAAGTGCAATTGTAGCCCTGTGTTTTGCCAGAATGTGCTAATAAAACCCTGTCGGCCTGAATTTGACCGGAAAGACATGAAATGACTATTATACCCTTGTTTAAAAAATATTAAAAATTCAAAAAATATGAAAAGTCTATATTGCCCACACAGACCCTATTTCCTTCCTCTCCATTCATTGTTCCTTTTCTTTTTCTTCTTGATTCTTCTCAATTCACTCGATTCACCAGATCTTTCTTTTTTTTTCTTCTCGATTCGGCGTTTGCACCAGGGAGTAGCCATCTCGGAAGGGGTGGTGGCGAAACGAGGTCAAGCAGCGGTGTTATCGTGACTAGATCTACCCGCTCGTCCGGTGAAATCAGTGAGGTGGCGAGGTCAGGCGGCAGTGGTGTCGAGCTTCAACGAGGGTGGGTTGGGTAGGCTAGGGTTTTAGGGAGGTGCCAACACGGCGATGTGGTGGCGTAGGGGCAGCAGAGGTGATGAGGCGGCGAGGTCAGACAGTGGCAGTGGTGGCTAGACGAGGCGGCGATGGTGGCGGAACGAGGCAGCGGTGGTGGCAGACTTCAGTTTGCTCACCCAAATCTACCTGCTTGTCCGGCGAACATCAGATTTCTAAGAGTTGAGTTTTTTGGATGTTTATTGATTTTTGAGATTGTAGTTTTTGTTTCACAATAGAAGGATACCAAAGTTTTCTTTGTTTGGTTGATTGGCTGTAATTGTTTAGTGGACTGATAGTGCTGGAGATGGTGAGGTGTGGAGGAGGAATTTTGGCAGATTTCGGCGAACTCCAGTGGAAGAGCGGAGGTGGCGGAGGTGGCAGAGCGGCGGAGGATGGTGCTAGAGGTGGTGAGGTGTGGAGGAGGACTTTTGGCAGATTTTGGCAAACTCCAGTGGCAGAGCGGCGGCGGCGGCGGAGCGGCGGAGATGGTGCTGGAGGTGGTGAGGTGTGGAGGAGGAATTTTGGCAGATTCTGGCAAACTCCAGTGGCAAAGAGGCGACGACGGAGGTGGCAGAGCGGCGGAGGCGGAGATGGTGCTGGAGGTGGTGAGATGCGGAGGAGGAATTTTGGCAGATTTCGACGAACTCCAGTGGCGGAGATAGCAGAGATGGCGGAGCGGCGAAGGTGAAGATGAGATGGTGCTGGAGATGGTGAGGTGTGGAGGAGGAATTTTGATAGATTCCAGAAAACTCCAATGGTGGCGGTGGCAGAGGTGGCGGAGCGGCGGAGGCGGAGATGGTGTTTGAGGTAGTGAGGTGTGGAGGAGGAATTTTGGCAGATTTCGGCAAACTCCAGTTGTGAAGGTGAATGGAGCGGCGGCGGCAGAGGTGGCTCTGCCGCTGTGTTATGGAGAAGAAGAAGAGCTAGGGGTTTTGGTCTTTTTAGTTATGGTCAATGCCGAAAAATGCCAAGTCAATGTCGTAATAGTGTCAAAAGGTTATGTTGGCACTTCTGATGCAAAACACGGGGCTACGATAGCACTTTTCAACTTCACAAGGTCATATTAGCACAAACCTCCAAAACGTAGAATCATATCAGTATTTTCCCCTATTAATAACTAATAAATTTTTATTATATCTACTCCCACTGTTTCTCTATTTGTGGCATCATATGTTTAGGTGCTTGAATTTAGGTGAAGAAAATGAGTGGATGAAATTGGATATAGGAAGTAAAAGTACTCCCTCTAGTTTCTAAATATTGGCCATCTTCTAAATAGCACAAGTTTTTTTAAAAAAAAGTGAAATGAGTGATGTATGTTACATTGAGAAAACAGAAAGTAAATTTAATAGATAGAAATAATCTAGGATTTGCCAAAAGAGGAATGTGTCAATATAAAATAGACCATCCCAAAAAGGAAAGAGTATCAATATAAAAAAACAGAGTATTATGAGTGAATGAAATGGAATGAATTTTACCAAAAATTGAAAGTGTGCCAATATAAAAGAAACAACTCATTAAGGAAAGTGTGACAATAATAGAGAAACATAGGGAATATATGAGAGTACACGGTGCAGCATATAAAATAATTAATTTATTTATATAAAAATTGACTCAATGTATGTTGATAAATAATAATTAATGGGCAAGTCTCAGGAAATGCGGCATTTTCATAAGATTATGGGCAGTCCATAGGGGCTTTTACCTTAAATGTTGTAATTTTTTTATAAAATTTAAATATTGTATTTTATAAGTTAAAACAAGTAATAATATGCATTTGAAGGTGAACATATAAAAAATATATGATATAAAAAATATATGATATAAAAACTATATGATATAAAAAATATATTTTCAAAAATTCTAATTTTGTATGTAATTGAACAAATGCAGCATATAAGGTAAGAAATAAGTGGTATGTCCATAAGCTTATGGACAGACCACCTGTCAGGAGACCCAATTAATTATTTATATTTAAATGAAAGTAATCTAATCTATATACATAGGATAGTATTAATGGTTGTATGGAAATAATTTATATTATAAAAATATTATTATAGGAATATGTTGATAATTATTTAATTAAAGTTATAAAATTATGTATCATTTAAAAAAACAAAAGTCTTCTTAGTTATAAATGTAACACACCAGATCCACGACCCACTTACTCAACACAAGTATCAGGTCGAACTGGACGTGCTACTAAGAATTCAATGGGTCGAATTACTTAAATGCAGCAACGAGCAAATACAGTTTATGCGGAAGCAAATTTAGAAAATCCATTACCTAACTTACTATTATGGTGAAAGTCTTAATACAAATATTAAACATGAGCTTTAACCGATATGCAGACAAAAGATCTAAAAGATCCGATAAGGATCGATTTTACGTTAATATTTTACATAACTATAATACAACCTAAACCAAAAATATTCTAAAGGTCCACCCAGTATCATCCCTCAAAGGATGTAAAATTGTAAAGGCATCGTTGTACTTCACTCTAACTATTCATCTACACCTGTTAGGGTTGTTCAAACTAGGGTAAGCTCCTTGCTTAGTGAGATTCCATCGCCAATATTTACCGAGTTAAATTTAGTGATCACATAAAGAAAATAGCCACATAAAACCTAACATATAGTAAAAGGATACAAGTGGTTAATGTCAAGTTGCAGTCAAGTGCCTATATGGCAGCTATGACTAACATATAAGGCATAATCCTTTTAGTAGGGCCCGAAGGCTATCAGGATCAAGAATTCATTCTCGACAATCACGCCCAAATCAAATTTTCAATTACGAGCTCGTATCAGACCTAGATAGTTATGCTAGCATACCAAAAACTCAACGTGTAGTCGGTCTAGTCACACGGTCCGGTCTATACCGTTTCTCGTCGACTTCGACCGAACTACAATCGCGTTGGGGACTCCGAAAAGTATAGACAAGTAATCATATAGCACGTAATCCAAGTTTGACACGGTAAGATAAAGTACAAGTCGGTTATCCACATAAAATATCAGAGCAATTAATTCACTTAGTTTCACAATAATTAAGCATAGTGTGATAAAGTACACACCATGTTTAATTAATATGAAACCAAATAATAGGCATGAATAGAACCTAATATTATTAAATATTTCATATAACATATAAAATTCTAAACTAACACATTTAAATTTAACACCCATAAAATTATATATATAATAATTTTTAATTCAATTCGTTATAGGGCGATGAAAACACTCACCGATCGTAGCCTGCCACACCTTTCTAGGTATAACACATATTAGCTCCAACAGGGGGATAGAAATACAAATTTTTTTCACTCTTACGCAAACAAGAGGAAAAGGAGCTCTATCCATGGTCTAAAAGACTAGTCTGGAAGATGGTGTACAGAGAATAGAGATATGGAGAGTATTACCCTCCAACATTTTCAAGAGTTATTCAACTCGCAGGACCCAGACCTTGACATCGTGAAACAAACAACAGAGAGAATATCATTGAGGGTCACGGCGCAAATGAACTCATATTTATGCATGGTACATGAAGGTACTGAAGCACTAAAGGATATGGCTCCAAATAAGTCTCCTAGGCCAGATGGTATGCCACCATCTTTTTTCCAAAGATACTGGAATGTAATTGGACCTAAAGTATCGGCAACAGTACTCTAATTACTAAATCAGGAGTTGCCAATGGATTTGATAAATAAGACAACAGTGGTCTTGATCCCAAAGGTACAAAAGCCGGTGGAGGTTTCACAATTCAGACCAATCAGCTTACGCAATATCATATACTGCATACTCACAAAATGTGTGTGAAACAGGTTAAGGCGAATCAAAGTCTCAATCATTTTCGAATCTCAGAGTGCTTTCATAAAGAACGGATTAATTTCTGATAATAACCTGGTAGCTCACGAAGCACACCACTATATCAAAGGAAAGAAATATGGAAAAAAGGTATATGTCTATTAAGCTGGATATGAGTAAAGCTTTTGACCAAGTAGAATGACCATTCTTACTGGAGGTTTTACGAAGAATGGGTTTCCAGTCACAATTTATATCTCTCATTGAAAGATGCATTTCTTCTGTAAAATTTTCCTTCAATATGAATGCAAATAGATTCGGGAAGTTAATTCCAAAAAGGGGCATTCATCAAGGAGATCCTTTATCCTCATATTTATTCATTATTTGTGGTGAAGTTCTCTCAAGCATGCTTCAGGAAAAGCTATAGAATAGACAAATATCAGGGTTGAAAATAGCAAGAACTGCACCAATCTTATCCCATCTACTCTTTGCTGATGATACCCTAATCTTTGGAGAAGCTATTCAAAGGGAAGCCTTCCAACTAAAGTAGATTCTACTGGATTATGAAGTAGTTTCGGGGTGGAAAGTAAACTTTAATAAGTAAGCCATATCGTTCAGTCCAAACGTTGATCCTCAAACAAGATCGACTATTCTAGAGATTATGGGAATGGCGGAGTCTGGCGGACCAAACAAATACTTGGGTATACCAACCACTTTTGGACGGTCAAATTGCCATCTTCCGAAAATTTAAATACAAAATATGGAAAAAATTCCAGAGCTGGGAACATAAACATTTATCAAAGGGTGGGAAGGAGGTATTGATCAAAGCCTTTTTGCAAGCTATGCCCACCTACACTGTGTCATATTTCAAGCTACCAGATACCTTGATAAAAGCTATTCATCAATCCTATGCAAGCTATCAGCGGGGAAGCATAGATGAGAAAAAGAAAATTCACTGGGAAAATTGCTTCTATATGCACACCAAAAGCTATAGGAGGTTTAGGTTTTAAGGACCTATATAATTTTAATAAAGCTATGTTGGGGAAGCAAGCTTGGAGGTTATTGACAAACCATCATCTACAATAGATTTGATAATAAAAGTGAGATATCATCCACAATCCTCAATTCTTAAAGCACGTACTGGATACAAACCATCATT
The DNA here is from genome assembly GCA_037428765.1 of Rubia yunnanensis. Lineage (NCBI taxonomy): Eukaryota > Viridiplantae > Streptophyta > Magnoliopsida > Gentianales > Rubiaceae > Rubia > Rubia yunnanensis. Next base: position 102,970,636 of record CM075065.1, read on the forward strand.
TCCTTGGAGATATAGTACTAAAGGCAGAGACTTAGTAGTTTACGGAATCTGAAAGAGGATAAGGAGTGGAAATACTACAAAAGTCAAATCCAGCTTATGGCTACCAAGAATAGGGGTAGCAAGGCCAACCTCACTTCCATAGAACTATCCAGATAATGCTACAGTTGACACATTAATAGAGTCAAATGGGACAAAATGGACACATTAATACTCGCAATGCCTAGGCCTCAATATCATCAGGAAGACACGTGGAGCTGGCAGCTTACGCAGGATGGTAATTATTCGGTAAAATCTGGTTATAAACTTTCTATTAATTCCATATATTTGAATAATACAGGTTATATGGCTAGTAGCAGCACTGGACCATCCCCCCCACTGGAATAAGATTTGGAAATTAACGGTGCCACTGAGGATAATTCACTTCATATGACAGATATGCAAAGATCAAATTCCAATGGCAAAACACCTTATTTAAGGAACTGTCTTACATGTACATCGGAAGACACTTCCGCGGAACACATTTTTTTCCACTTTCCACTAGCTCATCAAGTATGGTTTACAGCATATATCTGTAGCCAAATATACTCTTTTGAACAACTAGCAACGGAACTATGGTTAAGAGATCGGCTACTGGATCTAGATAAAGAAAAAAAATGTCATTAGTAACCATCTTAATGGATCACTTATGGTTCCACCGGAACAGCCTACTGCATGGGAATGTTCATGACTTATAACCCTTGAGATTATTTTAGCAGTCTCTATCCCAGGTTGATGAGATCAATAGTGGAAAAGCTAGAGAAGAGCATTATAAAAATCATGACCAAGATGCTCTGTTAGTCCATGACGTGGAGGTTTCAACACCAGGACTCACTCTCTTCTTCAATGCTGTCACATCAGCTACAGAAGTATACCTAAGATGGCATGTCTAAACACAAGATAACAGCTGGGTGTATGAAGCAACAAAAAGAGTCATGAAAAAATACCCATCCCAAATAGCTGAAGCAATGGCTTTAACAGAGGTTGTAAGAGGATGCATAGAACAACAAATTCATCCAAAGGTTATCAAAGGTTATGCGCAACTATTTATATATGATATTCGATCAAAGGATGATGATAGATTAGATTTGGGCTTGCTTATAAATGATACAAGATCATTAATTCCCACCCTAGGCCACCCTATAGTACAATGGATCCCTAGGAATTAAAATTCAATGGAGGACCAATTTGAGCAATTCCAAAAATCTAGTACACTAGATAGGATTTCATGGAGAACAAGTCCATCCTTTGTAAACCTTACCAATGATTAATGCAATATATTCTATTTTTTCAAAAAAAAAGAACACAAAAAGAAACTGTTACGGATGATTATGGAACTTGGATTGGCAATCCTGGAGCTACTAAATTATTAATGTAGTACTTAGTTGAGGCTGAAGCACATAGTCAGTATATGACATGTCATGGTATTTATATGTGCAAAATGTTCTCGATCTTCGTGGGAAAAGATAAGCACAATTACATGGTTTAATATTTTCATGATACAACTCACACGTGTATGAATCAAATTTCATCCTAAGAGCCTACAATGGTGAAACCCTTTTGCAATATTTTTTTGTAGTTTTAGTTTATTAAATATTCAATCTCTCACATTCATCTCAGCAACTAAAACCACAAAGAAATCATTTCATTTTCCTATCCACAATGGTTGAAACCCTTTTGCAACCATTTTATGGACCCTACTTGATTTTCTCTATCATACTTGTTAAGGAAATAGAAATCTTTTCCTTGTAGGAAAGGTTATAAATGGTAGTTACCTTATAGAATTAGTTTTCTTATAGAATTAGTTTCCTTGTAGAATTAGCTATAGAGTCTAATTCCTCATAGACTTAGAATCTTATTCCCGTTAGACTTTGGTTTGTTGTATCCTTATATATTGTAATCCTCGTGATTGATGAGGTGTGTCATTGAATAATATCAGTGCACCATAATAAAGTCCTTTTATATTTTATCATGGTATCAGAGCCTAAAATCCTGAAACCCTAAAAGAAAATTCCGCTGCCATTTTTCCCGAGCTCCTACCACCGCCAACGACAGTGTGTTCCTCCACGCGCCGCCGTGCCACCGCTGAAGCTCGTTGTTCGTCGACCACGACCGTCGTGACCTAGCAGCCGCCGTCTGCTACCGTTACCGACTCGTACGCGCCGCTGTCGATCTCTACGCGTCACTGCACCAATCTCCACGCATCGTCGCTCGTTCAACGCACTGGTGTGTTTTGCGATCGATCTACTGCCGGTTATTGTACCTGCTACTGATCTATACCTTATTTTACTTTATGTCTGCCTCCGGAAGCAATCCCGAAGAACATGCCCGTACTAATGTTGGTTTTGAGGCTACTGCGCTTCAAAACATTAATGGCTATGAGGTAATTGTGACCTTACTGAAACAGTTGCAGTTGCAATATGGCCCTAAGATAACTGTATTTGTTGGTCGTTTGTCGACTGACCTCTACATCATTGGCTCCGACGGACATGGTTTGGTTATTGTACCCACCATCCTGAAGGGTTAAGAGAATTACCTTGAATGGTCTCCTACAAATACTGCTCTTACTGGATTAGAATACTGCTCTACCAGCTGCTACTGTTACTGGTGTTGCTGCTACTTCTACCTCGATTGAGATTTTTTTAAATTTTTTTTTTTAAAGATTAACAATTTTATAATCTTCTTTGCAAGTTGGGCATTCTTGTCATCATGCTCCAACTTGAGGGAGGGTGTTAAGGAAATAGAAACTCTTTCCATGTAGGAAAGGTTATAAATGGTAGTTACCTTATAGAATTAGTTTCCTTATAGAATTAGTTTCCTTGTAGAATTAGCTATAGAGTCTAATTCCTTATAGACTTAAAATCTTATTCCTGTTAGACTTTGGTTTGTTGTATCCCTATATATTGTAATCCTCGTGATTGATGAGGTGTGTCATTGATTCATATCAGTGCACCATAATAAAGTCCTTTATATTTTATCAATACTCATTAAGTATACATTTAATATTCAATTTAAATAAATTTGCTACCCAAATAAATTGAAATCTGAAATTTAAAAATACATTTGTAATTTTTGAATTGATTTTTTTTCTAGAATTAAAATTTAAAATTAATTTTAATTTTTAAAAGTTATTTTATGAACAAGAATTAAAATGAACCATATATTTTTTTAAAGAATGTAATTTTAATTTTTAAAATGGAAAAGAATGGAAGAGAAATGAAAAATGAAATGGAAAAGAAATGGAAAATGCTGGCTTTGGAAAAGAATGGAAGAGAAATGGAAGTTGGGGAAACTTGGAAGCTTGGAAAAGAATGGAAAAGGAATAGTGTTGCAATATTACGCCCTGTATTTTACTAGTTTACGCCATAATACGTATATACATGTATAATACTAATTTAAAATTTTCAAAATAAAACAAAAATCAAAAACAAAAATAAAAATAAAAAAAATTTGAAGCCACCACCGCCGCCGCTGACGCTGTGTGCCACCACCACCGCCGCTGTGCACCACCGCCACCGCCGCCGTGTGCCACCGTCGCAGCCGCCGTTCTCTGGCGGTCTCCGTCGCTGCTGTGAGCCAGCGCCGCCGCCGTGCGCCACCACATTCTTCTCTTCTTCTTCGTCTTCTCCGGCGGTCTCCGCCGTGTGCCACCACTGCCACAACCGTGCCTTCTTCTTCCTCAGCTCCACCTGCCGTCCCTCATCTTCCCCAGCTCATCCCACTGCCGTCCCTCTTCCCCAGCAAAACCCTAGCCCCGCCGCCGTCCCTCCTTGACCCCGTCGAGCGAAACCCTAGCCCCGCCGTCCTTCATCCCCGTCGAGCAAAACCCTAGCCCCACCGTCCTCCTTCTCCTTTATCCCCATCGAGAAAAACCCAGCCCGAGAGGAGAACGACGGAGAAGCAGGAGAGGAGAAAGGCTTCTGAAGCGGCGGAGAAGCGGTAGCAGAGAAGAGGGAAATGGCGGAGCGCGGAGGAGAACCGGGCGGAGGAGAGTAGAACAGGAGAAAGAGAAGGAGAGTAGAAGAAGGAGAAGGAGAGGAGAATGGGATGAGAAGGAGAGGGAGAGCGGGAGAGGAGAACGGGACGAGAAGGAGAGCGGGGGAGGAGAAGGAGTCGCCGGAGAAGAAGAAGAAGAAGAAGAGGGAAGCAGAGAAGGAGAAGAAGAAGAAGAAGCGGAGCCAAAGAAGAAGAAGATGATGATGAGCCGAAGAAGAAGAAAAAGAGAAGAGGAGAAGGTGGTGGCACACGGCGGAGACCGCCAGATAAGACGAAGAAGAAGAGAATAAGGTGGTGGCACACAACGGAGACCACCAGAGAAGACGAAGAAGAAGAGAATAAGGTGGTGGCGCACGGAGGAGGAGGAGGCAGCGGAGGATCACGGCGGCGGAGGAGGAGCACGGCGGCGGAGGAGGAGCATGGCGGCGGCCGGAGCACGGTGATGGCGGCTGTATTAATTAAATTAATAATAAATCTTATTTAATATTAATTAAATATATTTAAATTAAATTTAAAATACATATTGTATATTAAATAGTATAAATACAGGGCATAATCAAGTAAAATATAGGGCGTGATATAGCAATTCACAAAAGAAAAGGTTCACCCACATGCACACTGACTCGGTTTTCCAGTATGGGCAAGGAAGCCCAATTTTCCATTTGGCGAGGGCTTTTGGAATCCTCTTCGTGGGATTTTAAAGTTTCAAATGAGTTCCAGTCTCTTGAACATCCATTGCACGTGGTCTAACGATAAGAATTCTTGGATTATAGGAAACACATTGGGGTAGGCAAGCAGTCAATTTGCTTACCATTTTCGTTTATCTTCTCTTTATCATTTCCTATGTAGTACTAAGAGCACGTGCAACGGTGAAACTTTTTTGTAACCCCTCTTTTGGTTTCAATTTATTAAATATTTGATCTCTCTCTCTTCTATCTTAGCAGCTGAAACCACAAAGAAATCACTTCATTTTTCTCTCTACAATAGTTGAAACTCTTTTGCAACCATTTCATGGACCTCACTTGATTTTCTCTATCATACTCATTAATTATACGTTTAATATTTAATTTAAATAAATTTTCCACCCAAATAAATTGAAATGTGAAATTTAATAATACATTTATAATTTTTTAATTAAATTTATTTTTAATATTTAATATTTAAAATTAATTTCAATTTATAAAAAATATTTTATGAACCAGAATTTAAAAGAAAAATTTTATGTTTAAAAGAATGTAATTTTGATTTTAAAAAAGAATTAAATTTTAGTTTTGATTTTTAAAAATAAAATTCACAATATTAAAAAAATTAAATAACAAAAAAAAGGAACTTGGAAGCAATATCAGAATAAAGAAATTGGGAAATTAAATTGGAACTAGTGAATTGGGAAGTAATATTGGAACCACGGAATTGAGAAGTTAAATTTAATGGTAATTGGAGTGCCAGGTTTTCACGTGAATGCCTGCAATATTGGCAGTGGGAACGGTTTGCCTTGGTGCAAATCGAGCAGCCTTCCCCATTTTGAACCCCAACTGTGGGGGTTTCAAGTTGCAATTAGGTTTCAGTTTCGAACTGAAACTAATCTGGAACCCTCATTGTACATGCTCTAATCCTCTGATATACGTGTTAGTTCTTTTGCCTTCTTTTATCATTTGTTTTATCCTTTTAATTTTCAATATTTATAATTAATTATATATAAATAATAAATACAATTCTATTCTCCAAAACCAAAAAAAATAGAAATGATAATATATTTATATTAACTGAATTTAATTATTAGTATTAGTGTTAAATATTGTAATGCTCGACACATATATATATATATATATATATATATATATGTATATATATGTATATATATATACTTCCCCCATCCCACTTTAAACTTCATAATTTTTTTCACGATTTTCAATGAGCATGTTTGAACGTAAATATCTCTAGATACGTATAATAGTGTCACATAAAAAATTGATATTTAGAAAATAGATGTTAAGATGAATATATTTACGATCAAAATTTACAAAGTTTGACTCCCAAAATATAATTAAACAATTTATAGCGGGACAGAGGAAGCATATTATTTTATTGTAATGCTCGACATATATATATATATATATAATTTTATTGATAATGTTAACATAAATACTCGCATATAAAATTAAGAAAAAAGTGCAAAAATAACCTTATAAAACTGAGAATGTGCAAGAATGACCTTGTATAATTTGAAAGTGCATAACTAACCCTATCTTTTGATCAAATTGTGAAGTTTTCCCCAATTTACACTATTCTGGCATTGACCGAACAAATCCAGCTGTTAAGATAAAAATGACCCTATTCTTAAAACAAAAACTGTAATGACTAATGTACCCCTATGATTCTTCTTCTTCACACCTACCACCAGCGCCGCCGCTGGACCACTGTCACCGCTGCCGGACCACCACAAAACCCTAGCCCAGAGACAATTTCTGTCGCTCATCGCTGCTCTCATCCACTGCCACCAGAATGACCCCTGCTGCCCACATTAACCTCTTCAAAAACACAAAGAACACACAATTGATTAACCTCTTCGAAGCTAGTCAAGAACAATGCTAAATCCTCACAAATCCACGCCATCAACACAGTAACAGTAGTAGAAATTCTTACAAGCGTAAAGAAATCCAGTGAACCATGAACCTCAGACATAAACACTAAGATTCAGACATCAAGCACATAAACAAAAACACCATGATAACCCTACTATAGATAAAGAACAAAGCAACGAAATTCGAATTCAAAAATTCACCAATCCCTATCTGCCACCGCCGCCTATACCTAGAACCCTAGCTCCTTCACCCGACATCTGTCACCGCCAGTCTCCCGACCCTATCTGCCACCACCTAAACTTGAGCTCACCCGCTCGCCTCCACCAAAATCTCTAGCCGCTCAGACCCCCAACGTCGCTTCGCCTATATCCCTAGCCACTCGGCCAATAGCCATAGACGCTCCGCCTAATAGCCCTAGCCGATCCGCTTAATCCTCGGTCTCTAAGCGAATGCGAGGGTGAGCAGTGATTCAAATGGCATCCTCGGAGGGTTGAGCGATGGTGGTGGCGGGGGGATGAGCGGCGGTGATGGTGCGAACAGCGTGGGATAGGCGGTGATGGTGCGAACGACGTTCGCTGCAGGCAGGAGGATGATTGATGGAAAGAAACAGAGGAGCCCGAAACAAATATCTAAATTGTTCTGTAAATAGAGGCGGATAGAGGGTGGGTTTTGTTTTACTTACTCCCTCCGTCCCAGCTCAAACTGCACACTTTCCTAATTGGGCTGTCCCAGCTCAAATTCCAATTTCTGAATTTGCCGAAAATGGCCATTTTGACTTGAGTAAAAATAACCAAATTGCCCATTTTTTACCTGAAATAACTAATGGATATGGGCATAATAAGGCTTGATTTAGGTGATAATGGACATGGGCTTAGGAAATGGACATAGGCTTCTGAAATTTGAATACAAATTGCGTTGGTTAATGCGTTTTTAGAATATTGCGTTGGCTTCTGAAATTTGAACGCATGCGTCCCAGCTCTTTTCTCCATGCCTCAAAAGCACCAACCTTATCATCACAGCATCCAATGCTGTCTCAGTATCCAAGGCACCAACCTTATTATCTCCCTTTGGCTCCTCAGATATCCCAAACTCTTTCCTCTAAGCTCTCTAAAAATTCCTCTCCATTGTGAAACGAGATCCTCTGAGTTCTGAAACTCAAAAATCCTCTGAGTTCTCTCAACTTTCCCATCACAGGTCCGAAATCACATCCTATTTTAGCACATAATCCGATTATTTCCTCATATCCAGCTTCTCGTGCTCACATATTTGTGAAATTTGTTCGATTTTGAAACCGGGTTTGTGAAACCCTTGGTTTCCCGATGTGCCATGAGCGCTCGGATTGTTTCATTTCGGGTTTCATAACCTTCATTATAGTTTTTTTTATACTTTTCGTTCGACGGTTTGCAAGTTTCCTGATTTTTGAATTAGGGTTTGCATAGATCTGGAAGTTTAAATTTTTGCGAACAAAGAATTTGGTTTTATTTTTACCCATCTGTGTTTTTGATGTGTTTGTAGATGGGTTTTCAAACCCTTGGGTTTGTATACCCCTGCTGAGCATCAATTGTGCTAGCCTGGGTTTGGTTTGGTCTACCTCATGCCTTTTAGGCTGTTTTCATTCTTATTTTCCATTTCTCTTCATTTTTGGGTTATGGTTTCCGTAGGTCTATACACTGTAAAAGTTTTCCAACAAATAATTCATTTCAGTTTGCATGCTGTGACTTTTCACTTATCTGAGGTTCATGTGTTTCGTTTGTTTGGGTATAAACTAAGGTGTAGTCCCCCTGTTTATTATGAATGACTGACTCGTGTGTTTATTGACCCTGTTTATTATGACTTTGTATGCTGGTATTGTACTCTGATGTCTTCGTTTCAGTTTGCATGATGTGGTTTTTCATGCTTATCTGAGGTTCATGTGTTTCGTTTGTTTGGGTATAAACTGAAGTGTAGTCCCCTATTTATTGTTAATGACCGACTCGTGTGTTTCTTGACCCTATTTATTATGACTTTGTATGCTGGTCTTGTACTCGGATGTCTTTGTTTCAGTTTGCATATTGTTGTTTTTCATACTTATCTGAGGTTCATGTGTTTTGTTTGTTTGGGTATAAACTGAAGTGTAGTCCCCTATTTATTGTTAATGACCGACTCGTGTGTTTCTTGACCCTGTTTAGTATGACTTTGTATGTAGGTCTTGTACTCGGATGTCTTCGTTTCAGTTTGCATGCTGTGGTTTTTCATGCTTATCTGAGGTTCATGTGTTTCGTTTACTTGGGTATAAACTAAGGTGTAGTCCCCTGTTTATTATGAATGACTGGCTCGTGTGTTTGTTGACCCTGTTTATTATGACTTTGTATGCTGGTCTTGTACTCTGATGTCTTCGTTTCAGTTTGCATGATGTGGTTTTCCATACTTGTCTGAGGTTCATGTGTTTAGTTTGTTTGGGTATAAACTGAAGTGTAGTCCCCTGTTTATTGTTAATGACCGACTCGTGTGTTTTTTTACCCTATTTATTATGACATTGTATGCTGGTCTTGTACTCGGATGTCTTCGTTTCAGTTTGCATGCTGTGGTTTTTCATGCTTATCTGAGGTTCATGTGTTTCATTTCTCTGGGTATTAACTAATGTGTACACCCTGTTTTTGGATGACGTCTTGTCTACCATCACATCCACCACTCTTTTTAATGAGTACACCTAGTGATGAGCCCAGTCACTTGTCCCTCTCATGTGCCGGAGCTTCAAGCTCCCAGATGCTGATGGACACTGTAAAGGGTGATGATTCACATTCATTATTGGGATCTATGTCTGATTCAGATATTCCGATAGCCACTCATTTCAGTCCAATCAACTTTGCTGAGTGGACTCCATGGTCGTCGGAGACCCCTGTTGATTTTTAGAGGTTGAGTATCCTCCGGAATCTGTCGACTCCCATGATGATGGTTTTGTACTTAATAAGGAGATTCGGGAAAATACAAAAAAATTTTCCAAAACTTAAAGGTGTTACTGATTATTGCATCATCAAGTTTGGTGAACCTAGATTCTATGAATATGGTTCATGCTATTTTCATGGGAATTAGCCTAAAAAAGGATTACTGAAGGCAAGAAGAAGTGGTCCTTGCGTAATTTTCCCCAAGATGTTCTTGATGATATAGCCTATTGGGAGAATATGCGAAAACCTGAAGGATATGTGCCATCCGAGCTGAGAAAGGGAAACCCTCCCAAAACCAGCTTGAAGGCACTACTTAAGGTTGCATCTTGCCTTTTAGCTATAGTTTTTTCTTGTCAATATGGCACTCTTGACTTGCATTCAATTGTAATAATTACATTTTCTGTGCAGGTGGTGGATGGCGGAACTAGCAAATCCAGTGATTAACCTGATAGGCCATTTGGTTAAATACTTATGATGGCTTATATTAATACTAATTGTTCGATTCGTGGCTTATTTTTAAGTTATGCACTGCATTTTATGTGTTACCAGACCTTCTCATTTGATTTTTGTTCCTGGACTGGTAATATATTTCGTGGAATGTTGTTATGTGGACTGCTATTGTTTGATTTGTTATACTGTCGTGTGGGACTGTCTGGACTAATATTTTTTAACTGTGATACAGTCGTGTGTGACTGTCTGGACTAATAGTTTTCCTACATTTCTATGTTACTACATGCTTTGTCTTATGTGTTTCATTCCATTAGGCAAGTGCCTAACATGGAGCATTGGATATGATAAGGTTGTGAGATGGTAAGGTTGTGACTGACACATTGCAGCCATGCGGTTGGGTCTAAAGACTTGGCAGTCCTTGGCGGGGCAGTGTGATCGGGTTGCAATTATATTAATTGAGTCACAATATATATAGTGGGTCATAATCGATGATGAAGCTTTGATGTATGATTGTTATCTTATGCAGCCATGCATATCAGATATGAAACTGATTTGATCTTGGCAGGCAGCCATATGATTTGAAAACAGCCTGAGATGTACTGTTTTAATGACTTTGAGTTCTGGCATCTTGTTAATAATGATGAGAAATAGTTGTAAAATATCACTGAACGCAACCTGGTTTTGTTGATTCAAATCTCTCTGGATGGCGTAATGATGTGGTTTTCTAATTTGATTTTTAATGTAGTGTGTCAATCCAGTATTTGTGCCTTCAGTCCTGTGATTGTTTCAATCTTAGACTTGGTGTTTTTGAAATAGGTAATGCATTCATTCATTCATACCAACTGGTTTTACAAACAAAATCAAACAGGGGAAATAAAAACCCTATTTTACAAGGTTGTACCTTAAACATGACTATGAAAATCAAAATGCATGTTTATACAGATTTCCAAGTACAACCCAACAAAATATTTTCCATGCCAAACTTTTTCATCCCATTTCCAAGCTCAGCATGAGATCTTGAACTTGTGCAGTCATTCCAACATCAATCAGGTCTTCCAAACATTTCCTCACAATTTCAGGATACACAATCAAATATTTGGGAAAAATCCCCAGCCTAATCAGTCTTTGCTTACCCATATGTGGCATTTTAAAGTTATGTCCCCCCTTATCCTTCATGATTTCAATCATCACATTTTGCAAAGACAGGAAAATCTGGTTAATTTTTTTGGGATCCTCTCTTTCAAAAGCATTGTATACCACCTGTAGAAGTCCCTCTAAGTATGTGCTAGGGGTTTCATGCTGTAAGCTTTGAATGGAGGTAAAAAACCCAAGGTCTAGGATGTTTAAATCTGGTGACCTAGCTGGTTGGCACACCATTTTAATTGTAAAATCATCTGAATTTGCAGCTGCTATGAACTCAGGGTCATTGGACAGTATATGGGATCGGGCATTGTCTTGTTGTTTTGAGATTTGTTTGCTTAACCAAGCTGGCCACTTAGCTTTAATTGCAGGGATGGCATCAAAAATAAGTTTCTTCCTAATGCATTCCCTATTAACCTTCTTAATTGGTGTTAAAACAAGGTTCCCCTAGGCCTATTGATACTATTTTTTTTTGGCAGCAACATATTCAGTGTAAGGAAAGACACCTACTTTACCATCAAAGACATAATTTCCCTCATGGTCGAATATTGGTCTACATACTGCACATAAGAACATCAACTTGGGTATGTAATGCTTGTTATGTTGTGTTCTATATGGTTCAGGCTCTTCAAGGGGCTAGTAAGTACCTTGTGGTGATTCAGTGAGGTAGAACCACTTCTCATAAATGTGAATGATGTTACTATCCTTGATAAACACCATTCCATTCTCCTTAGCTTGGTTGTTGTTGATAAGAATGGATGAACTGCATTGGTATGGCTTCTGGTTTCTTTGTTTATCACAGCCCGGTGAACAGTACTCTTGCTAGTATGTAGAACAACAGCGGTTGACCGGCAGGTTCTTCGCTTTGGGAGAGGTATAGCCATCAATGCTGCTGTGTCGATTAGCTTTTTCGTTGGGCATGGTCTTCCATGTCACAACGATCTTGTGGATATTGATTCCCCACCAGCTATCTGTTGCTTTACTCTCGCCCAAATGGTGCTTATGGTTCGGACAGAACAGCCCCACTGATTTGCTGCCTGAACTCGATGGTCATGTTTGATTTTTCCGTTGCTGGTATGCTGCAACAAAAAGTGTGCTATATGCTGTCTTTCCTCATCTCTGAGATTCCTTCCCACCATCACATCCCCACTAACATTAAAAGCCCAATGAGGATCTTTGAGGGACCAGAATGTGTTTAATGAATTCGAGGGCTTTTAATGTTGGAAAAAGTAAAAATTGAAAAAAAAAGTGTTGGAAAAGGCTGAAAAGGAATGTTGGAATTTTGGAAAGGTAGAATTGAATGCAGTGATTGAAAGCTTTTATAGAGAATACTTCTAAGAATGGCAGAGAATGAAATTGTCATTGGAATTTGTAATTTTAATTTTTTTTCTGGGCGCCCATTCTTTATTTTGGCTCCAAAATTAAAATTTTGGGGCCAAATCTTAAATTCTGGAGGGAAAGGTTAGTTTGGAAATGAAATGTAAATAACTGTAAAACCAATTTCAAATTTCACTGTTAACATTCTTGTTAACAGTGTTTTTTTCTGAATTTTTCAGCTTTTTCGGTACATTATCAGTACTGTAGCTACTGTACATATTTCTTCCGCAAATTGAGGTGGGACAGAGGGAGTAGAATTTTGAGTGGGAGTGTCTTTTCTCATTTTATTTTATTTTTCAAAATTTTAACCCATGGATATAATGGTTATTTCACCTATTTTTGGCCAGTTCGGCCGACATTTCGGTCAACGAATTCCAGGGTTAATTTTGCCTGATTTTACAAGGTTATTTTTGCACTTTCGCCTAAAACATAGGATTAAAAACGCACATCACCCTAAAATTAATGGATATGAAATAGTTTTAAATTTAAAATGTTGATATAGAATATAGAGTGACATACAAATTATAATAATATTATTTAGTTATTTTATTCTTATTTATAATTAAATTACATATAAAAATTTATTAGTATATATAATTGTGATAAGTATGTAATTTAATAAAAGATTAGAAAATTTATAAAATTAGTGTTCATAAATAATTTAAATAAATATTCGTTTTAGAAGAAGATATAGGGTAAACATTGGAGATACTCCAAAGATTTTTTATTTCTAGTTTTGTGTCATTTCATTAGTTTGGTTTTATCTGTTTTGTTTTCGTTTTGTTTTCTATTTTTTCCCATTACTATTGGTTTGTTGTTTTAAAGTATAATATCTATATTTTATAATTTAAAATGGGCAAAGTTTTGGGAAAGATAATTTTTTTCAAAGGCTTAAGGAAGACGAGATTTAATTAAAATAATAAAAGGTAAAAGGTTTTAGTTGCAACCTGAAAACTTTAACTTCATTTCTTCTAATTTGCACTTTAAACTTTGGTCTTTCCATGACTTATGGAAAGACCGTTTTTCAAGAGATAGACTCTTTCAAATAAGTAGACAATTGTAATTTTAATATTATGGGACTTTAAATTAATATAAATATTAAATTAACACTCAAGCTAGTTGCCAATATTTATTTCAATTGTAATATCAATATTACGAGACTTTATTATAAAATTCTAATAGTAACATAGCTATCTTATTAACTACTCAAATTGTTATTTCTCACGTACTTATTATATTTATTTTTTCTTTTAGTATGTGTGAATTGTATATCTTGCTTTCTTGCTAATTCTGCATACTATTATTCACTTCCTTTTTTATAAATGAGTAGTATACTAAAGCCAATATTTCACCGTCGTTTGGTATTTTTACTTGCTCTTTTTTTTACTTATTTCATTTTATTTCATATTAAAAAAATTTGTAGTGTTTTGAGTTATAGCCAGAAATAATCGAAGAAGGTAGATATGAGGATATGATTTCAGGTTAAAACCTAGCTATTACATATGATCTGACTTTATTAAGGTCGGGATTTCACAATAAATATGGGTATAAGATAATATATAACATGTTAAAAACACAAAATCTAATTATGAAACATGTTAACAACTTTATAAGTTTAGTGTATAATTTAAGCAATGCAGTACTATGTATTAGTAAAAACAAAATATATATTTGAATAAATAAAATATTTGTATTTTGTAAATATATAAAAATAGATTCTGAATACTAATATATACAAATATGAAGTATACAATTATAATAAATCAATAACTATTATAATATAAGAATTGGCAGAAATGTTATGGGAAAAACAAAAGAATGAAAAGAAGGAATAAGAGGAAAAATAACTCCGAAATAAATATCTGAACAATGCATATCATACATTGCAGTATAATGTATATATAAAAGTTTTCTAACACTAAATTAATTGAAGTAGCTTTGAAGTAGCAACTGAGCCATCTATATTCACCACTTCAAAATTCTTCATTTGGTGATCATGCAATCATCGGTAGCCTGAGTCATAACTTGTTTGTCATACAAAAAGAAGCATATTTGTGACAAGAAATCCACGTCACAAGTTCCAAACTACTTAGTGGAAAACAACCTTGAAAGAAACCCGGGTTTCGTAGCGATTCATGTGCCACAAGCAATATGAATGTCAACCATAAGAATACAAATTTGAAAGGAAGTTTAGGTGAAGAGGTGGAATGTTTTTGGTGATCTAAGAAACTTCAAGTGGCGGTTAAATTGTTTTTACCATACATGAATTATTAACATGTAATAATTGCAAATTTCCTATAAGCATGTTTTAAAGGGCACTTTGTAGGGGAAAATAGTCATCCAGCTATGAAAATTGACTGATTTTTTCAAACTTACACGAGTAAATTCACTATATCACGAAGAAGCTGAATTAACGAAAAAAAGAAGAAGTTAGGGACAGTAAAAAAAAAGTGAGATACCTTTCTCCCACTAAATTTTTCTTTCAATTCTTTAATGTTATCCAGCACTTGAGGAAGTTCTATTTCTTTAATGAGCCGTTCTGAATCTATTCCAATAGGAAACTGAAAACAACAAAGAAAAGCATAATCAGGGGTTGCAAAGATAATGAAATAAAAACTAACTATGAATTGCAGAAAGTGTTAAGGATCGAACAATGAAATGAATAAGTGTTGATGGCTAGGATTTTAGGAAGGGTGGCTCTGGAAAAGAAGAAAATTGTAGAATGAGTGTTACCAAAAATGTCACGGACATATGCCCTACCTCCCAATAAAGCACGATCAGAACTCAGCTGTAACAATTTATAAATCAAATAGAACAAGTTGCAATTTCCAAGAACTCACTAAAGTAGTCTAAATTTATGTGGAAAAGGCTATAAAAACATCAAAACCACAAAGAAAAACACGTCTTTCATCATTTCAAGAGATTCTGATCACCGAGAGCAAAGGAAGTCAAAGAAAGTTATATGGATGAAAATTGAAGGTCAAGAAATTTATCACGTTGTCCCGAGGTTTCTTCTTGTAATAAGCAAGCAATCCATGCCCTTTGGGGAAGAAACTGTTTAAAAATGAAGTACAATAAAAACTATTACAAATTTTGTACATGTATAGAACAATGGAACCCTAGATAATCATAGCAGAACCATTTAATTAATTTTGTTTTATGTTTGCTACAATTATAGAGCAATCTAACTGCAAGGAAATAAAATGTGTAAAAGGTTAAATGAAAATTGAAGTTAAGAACACAAACTAATTTGACCAATCTGTGCAGTATCAAATTATTTGTTATCAACTCTAAGCATTCTCTCTTTGATGTATAAAGCTCATACCTGAAAAACTTATTCAATCTGCAGCAATGTGTAAGTTCTAACTCATCAGATGATGATTAATGGTATATAAATTGTTGTGTGGTTATTAATGCAAACACCAGCTTCATATTTGCTCCTCTTAAAAATACACTACTCCCTCCGTCTCAGCTCAAACTTCCTACTTCACTTTTTGTCACTATTCAGTGTCCATCTTTGACCACATATTTGAATAGATATATAAACAATAACGTTATCATATATGATATGGTTGGATTCGTCGTAACAAGTAGTTTATAAATATCAACTTTTTACTTTCCATTAGCATACGTAGTTAAACATATTAATGGTCAAACAAGTTTCTTCATAACCGTGAAAAGGACTCCATGAAATTTGAGGTGGGACAGAGGGAGTACAAAAATATACCAAACCTTTGTAAAAAACTCTAGAAGAGAAATAATCTAGTTTGTGCATAACAAAAATTTTGTGCATAACAAAAATTTTGTGCACTGAGTTATATCCTCAAAGGAAGATAACTTTCTCTCAGCAAAGCAGCCTCCAAAAACAAAACCTTACTGCGGGGAGGTCTTCGGCGCCAGATCCAGCACTCCGGCGACCTCCCCCACCCCTCTCCATATATATTTCAGCTTTAGTTGTAACCTAGTTTTTAAGTTTAATTCTCGATTTCCATGTTTGTACTCTTTTGTACAAAAATAAATTTTTGATTGGTGACTGCCAACAAGTGCACAGTCAAAAGTTGCAGATCTGGAGCTTGTAGAGCCGGCGCGGGTTTAGCAGAATTCGGTCCAGCGTGTGGAGCAGATCTCTGCGATGCAGGATTGTAGATCTGGAGCTTTGCAGAGCCGGCGTGGTTTTTGCAGAATTCGTTCTGACGCGGGTGGAGCAGATCTCTGATCTGGAGCTTGCAGAGTCAACCCGGGTTTTACAGAATTTGGTCCGACATGGGTGGAGCACAATCCAGTTTGACGCAAATGCATTGCCGATCTGGAGGTCGCAGCTGCATCTCTGGAACTGGCCGAACTAGGAGGGAACCACACGGAATGGCTGCACAGTGGAATCAAAAGAGGAGCTTGCGAGCAACTCTCTGGTCACTAGAATTAGTTCTGGCAGCCTACTGAACTTTGGTGATAAGCATTTATTTTTTTATTATTGATGGCCTGCAAAAATGTCATCGACAGCGGTGCTATATCTTTATTCACATCCGTCCTATTTTGGGCCATAGCAGGTTTGATTAGACCGGAAAATGAACGAACTTGGTCACCAAAAATTGGGCCCATATGTTCATACTGTCGGGTTTAGCATTGGGCGGGTTTTAACTGATTCTGATTTACTTTGCTAAAAATCATTCAAATCATAGGAATAGTTGCTGTCAAATGTTTTTACATTTGATTTTAAAAGAAACAGATTCTTGGTGATAGAGAAATCTTGTTGCAACCTCCTTTGGTGGCTCTACGGCATAGCAACTGCTAGTACTACCTTTCTCCTTTAAAAAATTGCTTAGCTGATAGCCATGAACTTGGAAGTACCTAAAGCAGCTGGATCTGCAAGTCACACAATGACCCGAGGGAAAAAAATTCAAAATATTTCTTTAGGAAGGTAACGCAATTAAGGACTGGTTGCATATAACACAATAATCGAAGGGCTGGATGCGACAATTTGATGTAGGTGGGGAGTGTTGTAGTTGGTATTGGTGATGTGCATTTTTTGAGCTTAGGAATTGCATCCACGATGACTCAGTATCAGGAGGACGAGGGTGGTTTGCTACTGCTTTGACTATTACTATTTCTTATTGGATGATTTAGTTGCTACAACAAATTTTCAATTTTTAGTGTAGCTCTCATATTGCCACATTAGCTATAAGATTTGTAAATTTCTATTCTAAAGTGCTCTGGGTAATGGGATGTGTTCTAAATCTTGTAGTAGGATCGACTCAATTGTACAAGATTTTGGCCTATCTGATTATTAATATGAAGGGTTAGGTACCCGAAAATAACCCCCATCTCTTAGACGATTTATAATTTAAAAAATTCCAATTTGTGCATAAGGTTTCCCCTTGGGCTTAATCAACGATTTTTCCAAAACACAAAAATCGAACCATGACAATTCTTTAAATCATCTATGCTTCCTGCAGTCTAAAATTATCTGCCCAGCCAAGAAAAATGAAAACCCATATGAAAACCCAGCTCAAAATCATCAAACCTCTCATTAGCATGAAAATACCCCCACAATGCTCAACCCTATGATGCTATAATACTCATCAATCTGAACCATATCAAGAATTCAAAAACCCCAAGTAAAAAAAATTGAAATTCCAAGATTGGATTTTTACTTACCATGATGAAGGTGATTTTGATAGGCGGCAGGAGGCCAATTTGGGGGTGACATCGATTTCGTCGTACTTCTTTGGGGCGGAGTTTACATACAGGCTAGAGCCATGGTGAGGGCAGCGGTCAGCGTGGTCTTATCGTGGTAGAGAAAATCTGGGTCATAATGGACAATAAACTAGTGGAGGAGAGGAAAGAAAGTAGAAGTAACTAAAAATGATATTAGTTGTATGCATGTATATACACTTATATTGAATGGTGACACTTTGTCTTCCACATCTCATAGGAAAAGGAACATAGGACCAAATGCAATTATCAGACTGAGAGTGAGCTATGGTCAGTATGAATTGAGATTGAAACTCCTCGTTTATCAACACAAAACTTTGAAAACCCAAATATATTAAATGGGGTAATTCTTCTCCGTTAAACCAAAATTACTATTGTTTGTTTATCTGGTTTACTGTTGCTAGTTAAACCAAAAAATACTACTGCTATTTACAAATTTTTATATTGAAGCATAAATAGTAAAAATTGAGAGTCCCTAACCAAAGTTGTCCAATCAATGAATTTTATTTAAAAATTTTGAAACTTGCCAATAAATTATTTGGTTTTTTAATGGCAGTTATAGAAACATAAATCTCTCAATTAGATGTAGTTGAAAATGGGATTCTCTATGCTATACGCCACAAAAGATAATGACGTCGTGCCTTTTCGGATTTAAATTTTACTTTTACTTTTTTTACGTAGTTTGATTAAGTTGTAGTACCATTCGATTTTATTTTTTCTCTCATCATTTTATTTTAGTATTTATCCTTTACTCAATCCAATTGCCAGAAGAAGAATATTATTTTAAACAGGTTGTACAAATAGACTTTTTAAAAATTTATACTTTAACCCTACTATATTTATGTGAGTTACTTTTCTTGATACACGTTAATATTTTTATAATATAAATAATTCGATATACAATTATATTTTATAAGTATATTTTATGGTATATAATCTATTTAATTAATTAGAATTAAGGATGAATATCACCAATAATAAAATTGCTCTATATCTATATTTAAATATTTGAACCAATAAATTATCACTGCTTATTTTTAAAAATATTGATGATATAAATATTTCATATGTAATGCATTGTAAATACTATATGCAAAATCAATACTACCTCCGTCCCAGCTCTTTCTGCGAAGAGAGAATCTGGAAGTATTTTTAAGAATAGTACTATTTGAAGGCTTTGTGTGGGATATCCTGAAATTCTTAACTCTTTTCCTTTATTTTCGTTCAGATTAAGCCCAAGATTTGGTTAAATAGAGCTGCCAAATAATTATTATTCCGCCGAGGCAAAGCCCACATTATTCCGCCGTTAGGACCACATTATTAAATTGCTGCAAATTACTATTTTGTTTGGTTTAATCTTTGTAGTTCATAACAATTGGTATTAGAGCAAGCGATCCTCAGAAAATGGTGGACGATTCTTGCCAACAATGGAGGAATTTTCACAGTTGGATATGTTGGAGAAGATGGACGTGATAATCGAAGTGTTACGGTAGATTACTAGAAGCAAAAGAATCATTCTTGAAACATACTCTCAAGGTTCTTTGACGCCATGTCGGGTCGACGGTGAAGAATTGCCCCAATTTCAGCAGGAGAAAGATAGTGAGCATGTCGGCAAGATTGGTGATATTCAAATGCGAACAGAGGCTACTATTGAAGCGGTGGAGTTTCCCTTATTTTCCGGCGAGAGTCCAAAGAAATGGGTGAACGAAATAGATACCTTGTTCAACCTCAATTCGGTTTTGGTGAGTCAAAGATTCGAGTTAGTTCATCCTTATTTGGAAGATAGGCAGTTTCTTGGTATAATTCGATCATATCTTATCAAGGCTCTGTTACTTGGAAAGAGTTATTAGATATGGCAATTTATCGATTTGGTTCTGAGAATGAAATTAACGAGCTCTTTATGCAGAGAGAGGCAGAGGCTTTCGAGAAATCAAATTTAGTCAAGATTGCTCAAGATGATGGTGACTTCAAAAGTTAACATTCAGAAATTTAGGAAGCTGAAAGCGGGGAAATTTCAATTCTCAACTCTCCAAGTAAAGTGAATCTCAACTCTCTTGATATAGTTGAAATTCATAATAAATCTGTGGTGAAACTTGAGTTCGATGGATTTTCTTCAATTAGTAATGATTTGAAGTGCATTATTATTAAGGAGGAATGGTTTTATGTTGATTCTATGAGAAGTGATGAAGAACTTTTAAATATGTGTGTCAATAACTATGTAGCTCGAGCTAGAGTTGTCAAACCATGTATGTTCATTGATAATTATTGGCCTTGGTCTGAGAACGTAGAAAGAAATGAATGATCATGATTGTACATTAGTGGAACCTATTATGTGTTATGATCGTGGAATCATTGCGAAACCTTTAAAAAGTTTAAATGAGACATGGGATGGATATGAGAGTTTTAACTTTGATATTGATAGTATTCAAATCATAATGGTAGAGGAAAATGGAATGGAACTAGGGATGTACCCTAGGGAATAGAGTTGTAAGGAAGTCTAGTTAAGAAAGATAATATCCGTACAAGTTTGAGGGGATATCAATCAGGCTAAATCAAAAAGTTTGTCTTCCAGTTTTAGATATAAATTTAGAGTGTTGGTTACTAAAGAATGACTGGAACCATTCTTATCAAATGAATCTATGTCTATTTTGGGTGAGTAATGGTGTTTGCATAGATTCGAGTTGTTGTGATGCTCGTTGCAGAGTTGTTTTGTGTTTACAAATTACGATTTATGAATTATAGAACATAGAAGTTGAAAGGAATGAATTTCTGGTATATCTTGAGGCTATGAATATTTCTCTTGAAATTAATGTTATTGATGCCAGTGATGAAAAGAAGAAATGAATGCATTCGAATCATGTGCAAAAACTTAGGATAAAAGATTATTCACTGCTTTACGATGAACTTTCAGTAGGCATTAATGAATTTGTGATTGTTGGTTTGCTCACGATTGCTAGTTGTATAATTTTTCAAAGTATAAAATGTTACAATCCCGGTATTCCAGAGAACTATCTTGGAGGTTTAGATGTCAATAAGTTGAAAAGGAGATTTGATGACTATAGTTTCACTGGAAATTTTGGTTGTGTTGATGGAACTTTGAGATGGGTGAAGAGATGTGTTTTTTTTCTTTTTATAAGAGTATATGCAACATGGTTCATACAGGGAGAGAAGTTCATATTTAAGAGTATGAATGTGTTTAATACTTTAGGGGTTCAGTTAATGATTTTAGGAGGCTTGAACACTGAGCCTAGAATTATGCTAGTAGTTTTGTTGAGTGATATTAAGGAATTATAATATTACTTGTAATTGTAATTATATTCTATTACTTTTTCCTAGCTTGTATAGCTACCATGTACCATTATATATTGTATCCTGAGATTATGAATAAAGACACACAATTATTACCCTCAAGCGCGCGTTGGTCGTTTTCCATCGCTCGCTGATCGCCACTGCCGTCGTCCGATTGTGGTGACAAATCAGTTGTCTGATCCAATCGAGCATTGTTTCCCACACACTGATCCTACGCCTCATGCGCCATCGTCGTCAACTCCATGCGCCATCGCGTCTTGCTCATGATCCATCGTTGGTTATTGTACCTGCTACTGATCTGTACCTGATTTTACACTATGTCTGCTCCGAAAGAAATCCCAAAGAACATGCCTGTATTGATGCTACTCCTGACATTTCAAAGCTTCAGGATATGAGTGGTTATTATGTGATTGCAACTTTACTGAAGCAGTTGCAATTGCAATCTGGCCCTCGGACTACTGTACCTATTGGTCGTATATCAACTGATCCTTACTTTATTGGCTCTGGCGATGGTCCAAGTTTACAACTTATACCGAAGATGCTGAAAGGTCAAGAAAATTGCATTGAATGGTTTGACGCGATGTGTCCTGCATTCCTTGCCAAGAACATGATCGGGTTCATTGATGGATCCATTACCAAATCCCAGGATGGTCATCCTGATGCTGCTGATTGGCCTGGGGTTAATACTACTCTTGTCTGCTGGATCTTGCAAACTCTGGATCCGGTATTGAGATCTTCTGCAAGCTTGTTTTCCACAGTTAAGGAACTGTGGGATGACCTGAAGGCACAATTTATTCTTGGCGATGGTATGAAAGTTTTGCAAATGCAAGAGGCTATTCAGAGTTGCAGTCAAAACGGTCAGCCCATCAACATTTAATTTGGAAAACTGAAGAAGTTGTTTGCAGATTATCACTGCATGCGGCCTCCCCTAGTTTGTGGATGTGAAGAGAGCAAGGCACTGTGCCATTGCAATATTTTTGCGAGAGTCTTCTGAGAGAGAAAGAAGGATTTGATCTACCAATTAATCGCTGGCCTCGACGGAGGCTTTCACATCCTGCGATCACATATCATGAACATTGATCCAATGCCACATGTCATGAAAGTATATGCCCTTGTTGCTCAGGATGAGAATCATAGAGCTGTTATTCGAGCTCGTAAGCCTTCTTCTAACTCCATGGCATATGATGCACAACGCCCACCACCTACAAGCTCTTCGCCAGTTGTTATTTCTGTATCTGACCGCAAGAATCTTGTTTGTACACATTGTCATCGCAAGGGTCACGATAAGGATTCCCGTTTCTAGATCATTGGTGTACCAGAATGGTTCAAGGAGTTAAAGGAGAAAGCTAGCGCCGCCAAAAAGACAGTGCCAGCCTCTCGGACGACCGCCGCCGCCGTAACCGGAGGTTCCGCCACTGCACTTCATCTCCCAGTGTCATTTGCCGGCGCTGCCATGTCACCGCCTAGTCTAGCATCGACGGCTTCCTCTAGTCGCGTCCCTATCTGATCCAACTTTGGCCTTGCTCTGTCTCATGACCACTGGAGCACGACTATGAATTTATTTAATCAGTTTAATTCTCTTACTGACAATTGGTCCGGTAAGTCTACTTTACCATAGATACTTAATCCAGGAGCCTCATATCACATGACTGGCGAAAAAGGTTCTCTTACTAATCTTACTACTACTATTGATACTATGAATGTTGTTCTTCCTGATGGATCTGTGTCATCCACTACCCAATATGGTTCTATTTGCTTCTGTGTTATCACCCTTACTCATGTGTTATATACACCTACTTTGCGGCGCAACTTATTATCATGTTCTAGATTGTTATATGCCTTGAAATTTCTAGCTTTGTTTACTGAAAATTATTGCATTTTAAAGAAAATCAGTACGAGGAAAGTGATTGGCATAGGTGAGCAGAAAGGGGGGGGGGGTTTGGTTTCGTCTGCTGGATACTTGTGATCATTCTCCTATCATGCAGTCTTTTCCAATAGTTGTTTCCGTCTCTTCTTCTGATTTATGGCATCAGCATTTTGGACACCCTTCCTCTACGGTGTTGTCTTCTATTTCTTCTATTGATTTTAGCACTAATAAGACTTCTGTTCCTTGCTCTATATGTTATAGAGCAAAACAGACTAGACATAGGTTTCCATTGAGTTCTACAAATGCTACATCACTATTTCAATTAATTCATTATGATGTTTGGGGTCCTTATAGAACACCATCTTCTAGTGGGGTATTTTATTTTTTACTATAGTTGATGATTATTCCCGAGTTGTTTGGATTTATTTATTAGTAGCTAAATCAGAAGTAGCTCCTAAATTTTTTGGAATTTTGTGCCTTGGTGAAGAACCAATGGGGCCGAACCATACAACGTGTTCGGGCTGATAACTGAATTGAATTTTTGCCTTTGAGATCTCATTTTGCTGCATCTGAGATAATTTTTTAGACATCTATGGTTGATACACCACATCATAATGGCCGAGTTGAAAGAAAGCATCGCCAATTACTCAATATGGCGTGTGCTTTACGGTTCCAAGCCAGTCTTCCTATTAATTTTTGGGGAGAATGTGTTCTTACTGCTGCTTATAAGATTACCGAACACCGACAAAGCATCTCAATGGTCGTACTCCCTTTGAGTTGCTCTATGGGCAAGCTCCTAATTACTCATCATCAAGAGTTTTTGGATGCATGTGTTTTACTGCTCATGTTTCCAGATATCGTGACAAGTTTTCACCAAGAAGTCAGTGTTGTTTGTTTCTATGTTATCCTGCCGGAAAGAAAGGCTATCACCTTTTTGACTTGGAATCCAATGTGATCTTTACCAGTCGGGATGCTAATTATTTTGAAAACCAGTTCCCGTATTCTGCAACTCTGACATCGGCCTCATCAGAAGAACCTGGCGGTGCCACCATCTCACCGTCGGTCTCCTCCTCACCGCGGCCAGAGTCGTGCAGTCTCCTGCCACCGGTTGTTGCCAGACCTTCACAGTCGGCCTCTGCCGGTCTCCTCATGTCGTTGTCTGCCATCGGCCCTTCACCGCAAGTCCATCGCCGCCAGCCACCACTGGTCTGTCTCCATCGGTCACCTCTGGTTCGTTGCCACCTGCCGCCTCTAGTTCGTCGCCACCGACCGCCGCCAGTCTACAACTGCCGGCCTTCAACGATCCTCCACCACTGGCCATTATCGGAGCTCCGCCGCTGATTGTCGTCGGACACTCGTTCTGACCTCTGCCCATTCTCGAACCCTGAATGCTGCCGACTTTGACCACCCGACCCAGTCTCCTTCTGCAGCATCTCCAGTTCTGGATGGTTCCGCAGCCGAGTTACCACTTATCAGACAGAGTATTTGTGCTCGTTGACCGCCTCCTCACTTAGAAGATTATGATTGTGATTATTATGCATGTGCTCTTACTACTGAAGACCACCCTCCTTTACGTCTACGTTCACTTATGCGTCGTCACTATCCTCATGTGTTCTCTATCATCTTACTGATTATGTAACTTGTGATAATTTTTCTAGTATGCATTTTAGATTTTTGGGTGCAGTAACATCTAGTACAGATCCCACCACTTATTCGGAGGCTTCACAACATGCTCATTGGCGAGACACTATAACTGAAGAGCTTATTGTTCTTGAGCGCAATCAGACTTGGACTTTGGCTCCTCTACCTCTGAATAAGAAGGTGATTGGTTG
Organism: Rubia yunnanensis; assembly: GCA_037428765.1. NCBI lineage: Eukaryota > Viridiplantae > Streptophyta > Magnoliopsida > Gentianales > Rubiaceae > Rubia > Rubia yunnanensis. Next base: position 102,995,861 of record CM075065.1, read on the forward strand.
CAAATGGGTCTACCGGACGAAGTTTAAGTCAGATGGTATTATTGAACATCACAAGGCGCGCCTAGTGGTTCTCGGGAATCGCCAGGTTGAAGGAATTGATTATACTGAGACATTTGCTCTGGTTGTGAAGATGAGTTATGTTTGCCTATTCTTATCCGTTGCGGTCATTTGTGGTTGGGAACTGCATCAGATGGATGTCCATAGTGCCTTCCTGCATGGTGATTTACATGAAGAGGTTTTTATGTGACCCCACCAGGCTATGTTGTGCCTCATGGTCAGGTATGTCGCCTTCAGAAATCTCTTTACGGTCTTTTTCATGCTTCTAGAAATTAGTTTGCCAAATTGTCTCAGGCTTTACGAGCATTTGGTTTTGTTCAAAGTAAGACAGATTACTCTTTGTTTATTTTTTCCCATGGATCAGTTTCTTTGCATGTTCTGGTTTATGTGGATGATTTGGTCATTGTTGGTAGTTCTTCTGCGCTCATCTCTGAGTTCAAGAAATACTTGAGTTCTTGTTTCCATATGAAAGACCTTGGTCTGCTTAAGTATTTTTTGGGCATTTAGATTGCTAGAAGACCGGAGGGGATGTTTCTTTCACAAAGGAAATATGCTTTGGACATTTTTATGAGATACAAGTTTATCCGCCTCTAAATCGACTAACTTTCCGATGAAGCAACAACATGATTTAACACGTGTTGAAGGTCCAGCCTACCATGACCCGGAGCAGTATAGACGTCTGGTTGGGCACCTGATATATCTGAAAATTACTCATCCCGAGCTTAGTTATTCGGTTCAGGCCCTTGTTCAATTCATGAAGTCTTCTTGTGTTCCTCACTGGTAAGTTGTTGTTCGTGTGTTGCACTATCTGAAGAGCCATCCTGGTCAAGGTTTATTTCTCTCTTCTCGTAGTCTGTTACAATTGACTGCTTACAGTGATTTGGATTGGGCGGCATGCCCAATTACTCGGCATCCTCTTTCTGAATATTTTTTTATGATTGGTGATTCTCTGGTATCTTAGAAGACTAAGAAGCAACCTACTGTTTCTCAATTTTCTGCTAAAGTGGTGTATCGTGTTATGGTTGTTACCTGTTGTGAGTTGTTATGGCTTAAGTTTTTACTAAAAGACTTAGGGGTTATGCACACTTCTCCTATGCGACTGTTTTGTGACAGTCAATCTGCTTTTCATATTGCGGAAAATCCAGTGTTCCATGAGTGCACAAAGCTCATTGAAGTTGAATATCATTTTGTCTGGGATCTTGTTCAATCTGGCACTATTGTTACTCAGCATATCCGTACATCAGACCAACCTGCAGACTTGTTCACTAAGGCTCTCAGACGTAATTAGTTTCATTCCTTGTTTGGTAAGTTGGCATTTTTTTATTCCCATACTCCAACTTGAGGAGGAGTATTAAGGAATTAGAATATTACTTGTAATTGTAATTATATTCTTTTACCTTTTCCTAGCTTGTATAGGTATCATGTACCACTATATAATGTATCATAAGATCATGAATAAAGACACATAATTATTACCCTTATTTTCTACGGGTGATCTTCGTGTCTGCTAGAGTGGTTTTGTGTGTAGCATTATTTTGGGTGTTACGGATGCAAGGTGAGGGAAACTTGGAAACATGTCAAGGCATGAGGGAAACTTGGAAGGTTTGTCCTTTCCAGTCCATCGTATTTCCCCTGCCGAAGTAACCGATACTGATCTTCATACCTGTGGAAGGGTTAGGGTTATATCACTCAACATTAGGAGCACTATGGATGGAGAGATTTCAAAAGTATGCTTCCTTAGTGAAACTTTGCTTTACAAGTTGTCTCTGTTGGAAAATTATGGTTAAAAGGTTGAAATTTGTCAACTTTTGAGCATCATTTTGAATGGGACCCAAAAGGATTTTGGGTCAGTGGGTGTCATTTTTGGGTTCTCCTCCGCGAGTACTATAAAATCGACTATTTAAACTCTCAAAATGGATCAAGGGTGAATGAGATATGGATGTTTGAAATGTCACTATTGAAAGAGAAAAATTAGGCGGAAATTGACCCAGATTAATTTTTCTCGGGACTGTCCAAAATGCGTATGGACCGCGTGAAAGTCTCTGGAAGGCCAAACCGCGTAGTATATATGGAATTGCTTGTGTGTAATTCTTAAGAGATAAGAATGAAATATTTTCATATTTTGTGAGATATCTTATTTTAAATGAATATGTGGTTTACCATGTTTAATACAGTGAAGAATATTTGTGCAAATATTTCTTCCATTTCTAGCAGATTTAATTTGAATATTCATGGAATGTCTCGAATTTGGTGAGTTGGTGATTGGAGAATATTCTTCTCTAATTACAGAATATCATGTTTCCATGATTAGGGTCTCTTAGAGCAGTATAAATAGAGCCTCTAAGTCAATCAAGAAGGTTGCACCATTTTTCTCAAGTCCCTCCATATTCTAAACTTGAGTCCTCTTTCTGTATTTCTCGAAGTTTTCATCCGTTGCGCTGTCGAGGTGATAGTCCTTCGGGCCTTGTGTGAATCCGAGGTAACTTATAGAAAATAAGGGTAATAATATATGTCTGTATTCATGCATTCAGGATACATTATATAGTAGTACATGATACCTATACAAGCTAGGAAAAGGTAATAGAATATAATTACATCTACACTTATGGTAAGAATACAATTCTTATTCTATTTCCTTAACACTCCTCCTCAAGCTGGAGCATGGGGATCGGAAATGCCCAACTTGCCATGTAAAGAATGAAACTGGGTACGTTCGAGAGTTTTAGTGAACAAATCCGCAGGCTGGTCTGTAGTACGGATATGTTGAGTAATTAGTGCACCAGATTGAACAAGATCCCGAACAAAGTGACAATCAACTTCAATGTGCTTGGTGCGTTCATGAAAAACCGGATTGGCCGCTATGTGAAGAGCGGATTGACTGTCACAAAACAATATCATGGGAGAGGAGTGTGAAACCCCCAAGTCCTTCAGCAAATACTTAAGCCATAATAACTCACAGCAAGTAACCGCTATAGCACGATACTCCGCTTCAGCAGAAGACCGAGAAACAGTAGGTTGCTTCTTGGTTTTCCAGGAAACTGGAGAATCACCGACCATAACAAAGTAACTAGATAGAGAATGCCTAGTAATTGGGCAGGCAGCCCAATCCGAATCACAATAAGCAGTCAATTGTAAAGAACTACGTGAAGAGAGAAATAAACCTTGGCCAAGATGACTCTTCAGGTAATGCAACACACGAATCGCAGCTTGCCAGTGAGGAACACAAGGAGACTTCATGAATTATGCAAGAGTATGAACCGAATAACAAAGTTCAGGACGAGTGATAGTCAAGTATATCAGATGCCCAACCAAGCATCGATACTGCTCCGGGTCATGGTAGGCTGGACCTTCAACACGTGCCAAATCATGTTGTTGCTCCATCGAAAAATCAATTGGTTTAGAAGCAGATAAGCATGTATCAGATAAGATGTCCAAAGCATATTTCCTTTGTGAGCGAAACATCCCCTCCGGTCTTCTAGCAATCTCTATGCCCAAAAAATACTTAAGCAAACCAAGGCCCTTCATGTGAAAACAAGAACCCAAGTATTTCTTGAACTCATAGATGAGCGAAGAAGAACTACCAGCAATAACCAAATCATCCACATAAACCAGACATGTAAAGAAACTGATCCACGGGAATAGACAAATAAAGAGTAATCAGCCTTACTCTGAACAAAACCAAATGGCCGTAAAACCTGAGACAGTTTAGCAAACCAATTTCTAGGAGCCTGACGAAGACCATAAAGAGATTTCTGAAGGCGACAAACCTGACCAGGCGGAACAGTGTAGCCAGGTGGAGGACGCATGAACACCTCTTCATACAAATCACCATGCACGAAGGCATTATGAACATCCATTTGATGCAGTTCCCAACCACGGATAACTGCAACAGACAGAAATAATCGAACAGAACTCATCTTCGCAACCGGAGCAAAAGTATCAGTGTAATAAATTCCTTCAACCTAGCGATTACCAAGAACCACGATGTGCGCCTTATGACATTCAATAGTACCATCTGAATGAAACTTTGTCCGGTATACCCATTTGCACCCAATTACCTTCTTATGCGCAGGCAAAGGAGACAAAGTCCATGTCTGATTTTGCTCCAGTGCAGTAATTTCTTCAGCCATAGCATCCCGCCAATGAGAATGACGGGAAGCCTCAGAATAAGTAGTGGGATCTGCACTAGATGTTACAGCACCCAAAAATCTAGAATGCATACTAGAAAAATTATCACAATTTACATAATCAATAAGAGGATAGAGAACACCTGAGGAAAGTGATGACGCATGGGATAACCTAGGAGGGGGGTCTTCAGTAGTAAGAGCACAAGCATGATCTTCACAGTCATAATCTGCCAAGTATTATGGAGGACGACGAGATCGAACACTCTGTCTGGTAGGTGGCACCTCAGCAGCGAAACTGTCTAGTACCAGAGAAGCCAGTAAAGAAGATACCGAGGATGTAGCATTGGTGGTGACTAAAAGAGAATAACCGGCAGCAGACGACGAAGGTTGGCCGGCAGCGGCTGGCGTGGTGGTACCGACATCGGGCGGTGGAGGACTCACCGGCATTGACCTGCCGGCGTTGACCAGCTGGCATTGATCGACAGTGACTGGCATTGACCTGCCGGCGTTGACCAGCTGGCATTGATCGAAAATGACTGGCATTGACTGGCCGGCGTTGACCGACCGGTGGTGACCGGTAAGATAGCAGTCGGCAGCAGCTGCCCATCGGTGGATGGCGGAAGGCCAATGGCAACCACGACGGTGGATCGGCAGCGGAAGGCTGAACAAAAACTCCGTGCAGCTCCGGTGAGAAGGAGAAGGAATCCAGCGTTGGTGTGGTGGCACCGCCAGGTTCATCTGATAAAGCAGATGCTGGAGTTGCAGAGTACGGGAACTAGTCTTCAAAGAAATCAGCATCCCGACTATTAAAGATCACTCGGGATTCCAAGTCAAAAAGGCGACAGCCTTTCTTTCCGGCAGGGTAACCAAGAAACAGACACCGCGGACTTCGTGGTGCAAACTTGTCACGATATCTGGGAACATGAGCAGCAAAACACAAGCATCCAAAAACCCTTAAGGATGAATAATTTGGAGCTTGCCCATAAAGCAACTCAAAGGGAGTACGACCGTTGAGATGCTGAGTCGGTGTTTGGTTAATAAGGTAGGTAGCAGTAAGAACACATTCTCCCCAAAATTCAATTGGAAGACTGGCTTGGAACCGTAAAGCACGCGCCACATTGAGTAAATGACGATGCTTTCGTTCAACCCAACCATTCTGTTGTGGTGTGTCAACCATAGATGTCTCAAAGATGATCCCAGATGCAGCAAAATGAGACCGCAAAGGCAGAAATTCAGTCCCATTATCAGCCCGAACACGTTTTATGGTTCGGCCCCACTGGTTCTTCACTAAGGCACTAAATTCTAAAAATCTAGATACTACTTCAGACTTAGCGACTAATAAACAAACCCAAACAACTTGAGAATAATCATCGACCATCGTCAAAAAATAAAATGCACCACTAGAGGATGGAGTTCTATAAGGTCCCCAAACATCACAATGTACTAATTCAAATAATGTAGGTCTAGTCTGTTTTGCTCTATAACATACAGAGCAAGGTATAGTAGTATTATTTGTGCTAAAATCAAGAGTTGGAATAGAAGACAACACCGTAGATGATGGATGACCAAAACGTTGATGCCATAAATCAGATGAAGAAACCGAAGAAACTTTCGGAATAGACTACATGATATGAGGACAAATGCGAGTATCCAATAGACGAAGCCAATAAACCCCCACCCTTCTGTTCACCCACGCCAATCACAATCCCCGCACTGATTTTTTGTAAAATGCAATAATTTTCAGTAAATAAGGCTAGACATTTTAAGGCAGATAACAATCTAGAGCATGATAATAAATTGCATCGCAAAGTAGGTTTGTAGAGCACATGAGTAAGGGTGACATCACCAAAACAAATAGACCCATATTGTGTAGCAGACGATACAGATCCATCAGGCAGTATAACATTCACAGTATTGGTAGCAGTAGTAATATCAGTAAGAGAACCTTTATCACCAGTCATGTGATATGAGGCTCCCAAATCAAGAATCCAAGGCAAAGTAGACTTACCTGACCCATGGTCAATTAACGAATCAAACTAATTAAATAAATGTATGGTCGTACTCCATTGATCGTCGGATAGAGCAGGACAAAAATCAGACCGTGTAGGTAAGCCAGAGGAGGCGGCCACCGCACACCCTTGCGGCGACGTCACTACGCCGGCAAAAATAGCCATTACACAAATGGAAACCAAGGGTAGATGTATAATTAAAATGGGTAAATAAAGTCTTGCGATAATGCTGGAGAAAGAAGCAACCAAACGTGAGCTGGTCCGCGTAGAGATGTAGGCGTGTGGAGACACGCACTCTGAAAGGGGAGGAGTGCATCTGAAGACAACCGCACGTGGGTTCACGCGCTGTTGGGTATGGCGCGCGTGTGAATCTCACGCGCGTCTCTGTCGACTGACCTGTAGGCGTCGGCGGCGAGCAAGCTTTGAACGGCGTCGGCGTCTGCACAACTGGGCGAGCAGAAAGACGGACCGGCGGGCAGACGTAGAGCAGACATGGACCTGTGGACAAGAAACAATTTGGATCGGTGAGCAAGCTTTGAACGATATCGGTGGCGGCACAATCGAGCGAGCAGGAAGATGAACTGGCGGACAAGAAGGACAGTTCGGTGAGCAAAATTGAACCGCCGATGAAGCTTGGAACTCTGGCGTCAACAAATTGGACTGGAGCAAAAGGCTGTCCGTCGGCGGACAGAGGTAGAGGTGGCGACGACGAGTCTATGTGGCCGGAGGCTAGGTTTTTTTTTGGCAAAAAGGTAGTCCGGATTGGCGGCGCGTGAAAGTCACGCACGGGCGGTATTTTAAGATTGTAGGTTTCAGGGTACATTATATAGTAGTACATGATACCTATACAAGCTAGGAAAAGGTAATAGAATATAATTACATCTACACTTATGGTAAGAATACAATTCTAATTCTAATTCCTTAACATAACTCTTACGTGTTAATTGTTACCTTCAATGGTTTTACCCTAGGGAACGATGTCCACAACGGGACTCATTTGTTTCAAGGGCAGCGAGTTTACTCGTGACTCCATCAATTTGTTATTGATTGAAACGTGATTTATTTCTCCCGTGTATTGCTTTAATTATTCGTAATTTAAGCTTTCTGATTGCATGCCTGAATAATTAATAAAAGTATATTATTTGCATATGTAAATTGCTTGTTCAATTTTCATTATTTAATTTCCGCATGATAAAATCAATATATGTCCAACAGTCTTGAAACGAATGATATTTTGTTGAGGTATATTGATTAAAAAATTGCAAGCACTACTTTTGTTATATTATGCTACGGAATTACATCAATTTGGATTAATTCCGAAAGTGGTTTGCATGAGGAAAGTTAAATGTCATATGCCTTATGTGATTCGAACATGTATTAATTGAAAAAATTGCATTGCATGCCGAAAGCTGAATGCTTTCTTCAAAAAAATTGTCAAAATTGAATTTCTTGTTTGCATGCCGGATCCGATGTGCATGGAAATTCACATGCCACTTTGAAATTACTGATTGCATGTTTAATTTGTTCGAACTGCATGCAGTATATTAAAAATTGCATGTTGTAGTTTGATAAAAATCACATGCTATTTTACTCGAAAATGTATGCTCTGAAAGGAATCTTGTTTGAAATTGCATATCTGCAATAAATTTGAACTGGTTTCGGTTGTGTACATCAGAATCAGCTCGAGCAATTTGTTATGTATAGTAATTTAAAAATATTATACAATATGAGATGTGTACATATATTTAACGATGATTGATTTTTTATATGTACACATTGGTGAATCTGAGTATACACGATTGTATCTGTTGGAAGGAAAAACTTGGCATGGAGATACAACAGAATTTGCTTGACAACATGAAAGAGTCAAGAGTTGTAACCACGGTTTTGCAAACTATGGTACGTATACACGTTAATTAAAGTGAATTATGGCATATGCTATATATACATATATTGCTTGGATTTTATTTGATAACCATTTACGTGAATCTAGACGTGAGTATAATTTTGTTACAAAGAGAGTTATGTGAATAATATTTGCACATATATGTCCAGTACACTAAGGCTATCGAATTTGATAGTGAATGTATTTGGTTATATTAATCCCTTAATTATGTGGAAAAATGAGTTGAGCATGTATGTTAAATTACATGGCGTAATTATAGAAATATACTAATTCCGTGATATTCATGCTTATGAAATTAAATGTTGATATGGTAAGAAATCATATTTGATTTTTTTGCATGAAAGAATGGATTAAATTTAGAGAAAAAAAAAGCCATGAGTTTTGAATATGGGATCAAACATTATTATACAATTACATGAAAGCAGTACATATTTTTGGAGAGGCATGTTTAATTTCCTAAGCCCTTGAAATGTTAGAGTATTTGCTTAAATATTTGATCAAATGTAGAAATACCTATTTTGCATGGTATAATAGTTTGGTTGTGTGGGCTGCTCATGTTGGTTAAAGATTTAAACCATATATGTGTGAGAATGTGCTGCTAGTGATTCATGACTTTTATATGCTTGGTTTGAGAATCGCATGCAATAAAATTGAAAACTTCATTTGCACTTAAACATGATATCTCTTGGCAAGAGTGTAATATATTCTTGCATGAATGAAGTATGTGGCATTGGGTTATATGATCCATGATGTATTCTCGTTCATTTAGGGACTTGATTTAGCTGCATATACAAAAAATTTAGATGTATGTTGTGTCTAAAATTATGTTATGCTTTTTATATGCTATTAATTATTTGGGAAAGTGTCATTTTGATGCAATGAAAGGTTTGAGAAGGCTTGTCCCGATAATTGGCTATCTTGATTAATCATTTACGAGCATATGGCTCACAAGTAACAATTGTTAGATTGCACGGATAGAGCGTTTGGGCTCGAAGTTCGACATATTTTGGTTATTTTGTATGACCTGATAAATGTGAACGTGAAGACATTAGTTTACGACTATGTCTAGGGTATTGGTTCTAGTGAACCATCGAATAAACCCTAAAACATGAATTATCATGACTATGCTAAAAACTCTGATTACTTGTAATCAAAGAATTGAGGGAAAAATCTCGAGAATTTGGTTGAGAAAACTAAGAATCCCGAGAATGGAAATCCCGAGACTTTTGGTCAAATCTCTTGATTTATGGTTGAAAAATCTAAGAATCATGAGATAGGGAATCCCAAGACATTTGGTCAATTCTCTAGATTTTTGGTTGGAAAGCCTTAGAATTATGAGATGAGGAATCCTAAGACATTTAGTCTAGAAATCCCAAGACACGAGGTTTTGAGAAACTTAACACGTGTGGGGATGTTTAATAAAACCAGCCCAATGTGGGGGGTAGACGAAAACCTAAAAATTCAATGACCATATGAATTTTGATAGGTACTTGAGATGAAAAGTCGTCACGAGAGACTTGAATCAAGTTGTTCAAGTCGGGAGGAATTTAACTTGAACCAAAAGGGTAAACTCAAAATTGAGTCGAGCAGTGCACTCAAACTTGAGTCGAGCAATGGACTTGAATGTGTTTCGAGCATAAAGGCACTCAAGCTTGATTTGAATAGTCTGAAAGTAAAGTGTAGTTGCACTGAAACTTGGTTTTAAAATGGGCATGAAATTTGTGTGGAGTTGGTAAACTCACACTGCGCCCTAGTGAGAGTTAATCGAATCCTCTATTGATTGATACTACATTGGTTCTAGTATTGGTTATGTGAGGAAGAACGATTAATTGAGATCGATAAGTTTAGTTATCTCTAATTCCAAGGGAGTTGAAGGAATAAGAGAGACGTCTATGATAAAAGATCAATACATAAAGGTGTTTTGATTGTTAAAATAATCTAGCCCTAAAAGAAATTTTATGGGTAAGAACCTAGTGTTTGATTCGTTATTGAACACACGAGACTTTTAGTAAGTGGGGTTTGTAAATTAACGAAACCACTTACGTGATGCATAGAAGCCATATGTGGTTATATGTGACCATGATGTGAAGACACATAATCCTTTGGTGAATGTGATTCAAAATGTTGAAACATTCGCAAGGTCATATGGTGGTTGAACGAAATCGCTAGAAATGATCAGAGCGATGTGGAAGAGCTTTTACATTGGCTGGCGATCTTTTAAATAAGATTACCCGAGGAGGAAAATAAAACTCCTCATAGAGCCATCCTACAAGTTCTTTTGAATGTGGTGTCAGCGTATTGCGAAGGTAGTAAAAGTAATACTTAAAAAGTATCTTTACTAGATATGCACAATGTTGAAGTGTTATCAATTTCTTGAAGTTCACAATAAATAATATATGGAAACTAGAATACATATTAATGGAAAGTGTATTTTGTGGAAGCTTCTGTTAGAGATCCTGATTTATCTTAAATGGACTTAAGAGTCAATAGAGGAAATCATTAAGGATCAGGGATAAACCAACGAAGGAAACGAGATTCCATAAAATATTTTTTGTGGAAAGTGGTGATCAATAGAGAGATTGATCTACCATGAGTGCAAATAACTAGAGTACTAATAGATTTGAACAATTAGAAAGTATATTTGTGTAGTTGATGGGTGTTCTCTAGACGTGAGAATGAGTCCAAGGGTGATGGTACTTGCTTTCAAGGCTTTGTGAAAGTTAGAAGTACATCTAATGGACCTAAATGGTTATTTGGAGATTTAGATATAAAAATCTGAATTGAGAAAAATGAAAAGCTCAATGCTCCTAAATGACCCATCATGTGACCAAAATAATTGTTGTTTAGACAGTGATATTGAATCAATGAGTTTGATGAAGGTGGATATGCTAAGGGACACGAAAAATGACAATGTCATTTGTCTTTGAATTGATGATTTTCTCATTGATAGTAAAATTGATACGATGATTGAGTCTCTTGAATATATGTCATATTCAATGGAATGACTCTAAACTCTGTGAGTTACCTTTTGTAAAGGTGAGGTGTCTCTTAAGAAGAGAACTCAAGAGTCGTTGATAGTCTGAAGTACTTATTAAAGTGCACATTAGACAATTCTTACAATGGATAGAAAGATGATACACGAGTAATCCAGAAATGATCACAGGAAACAAGCTGTGTGTGAGACTCATGGATATGGCTTGAGTTGTGTAGAGAAATGGTTCTCTCTTGCTAGATTCATAGAGTAATCTAAGTTCATTGTGTTGGACAAAAATTAGGAAAGATATACCCTATGATGACCAAAGCACTTGTATGCTTATTGGTGTAGCGTAAAGCCATATCGATGATGGTGTGTCTTGACAAAGACACTTTACCATTGGACGAATACTCTCTACGAGAATTATCGATGTTGACTACGTAAGGTCAATATGACAGGAGTTGTGATTCTTTGACGAAAAGATTGAATCAATTTCTTGACGAGGAAATTGAATCGAGAGTTAGTTGAGAACTCATCGAAAGGAATATGACTAAGTCCAATAAATGGTGGGTTATGTACGTGGACACCCAACCTATGTGACTGGAGATCCCAAGACCTAGGTTCAAAGGGACAACTAAACTGCAAAGACCCATCGCGATCACTGTGGGGGGTTTCATACCTCATGTCTTATTCGTATGATGAAGAAATAGTGATGTGAATGGAGGTTAAGCATTAAATTTCTTTTAATTATTCAAGGCATCGAGCATGTTGTACTCGAAAGAGCACAATTGTTTACGGAATTGCTCTTATGCCAAGAATCACTTATGTAAGCGAGAAATGTGGCCGCTTCGAAAGGGAATTTTTGGGACGCAATTCTTTAGAAACCTTACAGAACTAGGCATGTGTCATGGCCTGATTAATGGACACAATCAAGGAAAGCGCAAGGGCTAGGAAAGATGTCTGTGGGAAATGCATTGTCGTTCACACAAGCTGTTGGAAAAGTTCAAGGGCATCGCGTCTACTTCCTAACCAGTGGGCTAAGCATACTCTCTCAAGGGAAAGTTCAAAGGGTGACACCTACTTATCCTATGCAGCATTTATGTCGTCGAAATGAATCTATTACCAAGTCAAACTATGTGTCTGGCGTGATTGTTCTGATTCCTACATCAATATCTATTCATGTGGGGGATTGTTGGAAAATGATGGTTAAAAAGTTGAAATTTTTCAACTTTTGGGCATTGTTTTGAGTGGGACCCAAAAGGATTTTGGATCGGTGGATGTCATTTTTGGGTTTTTCTCCGCGAGTACTATAAAATTGACTATTTAAACTCTCAAAACGGATCAAGGGTGAATGAGATATGGATGTTTGAAATGTCACTCTTGAAAGAGAAAAATTAGGCGGAAATTGGCCCGGATTAATCTTCTCTGGACTGTCCAAAATGCGTATGAACCGCGTGGAAGTCTCTGGAAGGCCCAACCGCATAGTATATATGGAATTGTTTGTGTGTGTTTCTTAAGAGAAAAGAACGAAATATTTTCATATTTTGTGAGATATCTTGTTTTAAATGAATACGCGGTTTACCATGTTTAATACGCTGAAGAATATTTGTGCAAATATTTCTTCCATATCCAGCCGATTTAATTTGAATATTCATGGAATGCCTCGGATTTGGTGAGTTGGTGATTGGAGAATATTCTTCTCTAATTATAGAAAATCAGAATATCATGTTTCCATGATTATGGTCTCTTAGAGCAGTATAAATAAAGCCTCTAAGTCAGTCAAGAAGGTTGCGCCATTTTTTTCAAGTCCATCCATATTCTAAGCTTGAGTCTTCTTTCTGTATTTCTCGAAGTTTTCATCTGTTGCTCTGTCGAGGTGTTAGTTCTTCGGGCCTTGCATGAATCCGAGGAAACTTATAAGTGTTAATTATTATCTTCGATAGTTTTACCCTAGGGAACGTTATCCTTGACGAGACTCATTCGTTTAAAGGGCAGCGAGTTTACTCGTGACTCCATCAATTTGTTATTGATTGAAACGTGGTTTATTTCTCCCATGTATTACTTTAATTATTCTTAATTTAAACTTTCCGATTGTATATCTGAATAATTAATAAAAATATATTATTCGTATATATAAATTGCTTGTTCAATTTTTATTATTTAATTTATGCATGATAAAACCTATATATGTCCAACGGTCTCTTCATGGAAGAGGCCTGAGCAGATTCTGGTCTCAGATAGAGGGCTACGATGGTTCAGTTTTAGTGCTGATCGATGCACGTGAGAAGAATAATGTTGAAAGGCGGTCACTTGTTGGTGTGCTAACCGATAAGGGATTTCAAGACGGGGAAACGTTTTATGGAAGTTCTGGCATATTCTACTCCATTAGTCCAGTTTTCCATTTTTACGTTCCTTCAGGAAAGGAGAGAAACTCCATGCACTGTCGTTTGCACCCGAAAGTTGGGGAAAATGCTACGGATTTTGTTAAGACTACAAGGCTACACAGTATGGAATATTGCAATATTATGGCAATGGGGTCTATACTCAAGCAATGACTGCACATTGTTTGTATTATTGCCTCGGAGATGGTGCATCAAAGTTCATGCAAATTGGTGAAGCAAAGTTCATGCAGCAGTGTTCATGCGAATTGTAAAATGGCACACCATAATTCATGCATAGGGCTATGATAGTAGGTGCAAGGATTGCAGCCACTCAAGAAGTGTTTAATTGGCCTCAAGCACTATGTGTGCCAAAGCATCCAGTACTTGGAATTATTCCATTGAAGTGACTGATGCTTAGCAGACTTTATAATGCCATTCCTCTCTTCATATTTGGTCTGGCCATTGCCCCTTTTCTCAAAACAATACTGAAGATCAATATTGCTATCAGAAGGGGACACACATTGGTACTGGATCTTTTCAAACCAATTCACTCAGTTCAGAGCTTGAGGACAAGCTCTATTTGTCATGATCCAGGGTCAAAATAGTAAAGTTCATTTAAATAAGTCGGAGTGGAGGGGAGAAGAACTCAACGGGTTTTGCAGTTCAACAAAGCTTCACTTTCTGTTAGTTAGTTACATATTAGTGGCTAGATTGCAAGGCGTAAAGAGCAAAAATCTAAACATTTGAAGGTATCTTTAAGATCATAGCTTTGTGTAATCAGAAACCTTCTCATCTATAGAATTTCTTCCCTTTCTTTCCCATCTAATTCTGAACCCTCGGCATTAAATTGCTGCAAATTACTATTCTGTTTGGTTTAATCTTTTTAGTTCATAACACAATCCTACCATTTTCGTAATTTTCTAAAATCATCATATTTTATGATAAAAGGTACATCATTCTCAATTATCATTAAACATTTTACTCTTCTCATTCAATTCCCTGCAAACATTTTTACATTAAAAAAAAACTCTCTCCCCTCTCTAGAACTCAAAATTTTTTGGGTTAAATACTTTTCTAACCCTACCTTTAGCATGAAAATACCAATAAGACACTGTAAAATCAAAAAGCACTAAACTAACCCTAACTTTATGATGAATTATGCCGATATAACCTTTAGCACTATTCCGGTGTTGACTCACTAATTCAGGTATTGGCTAGGCATGAAATGATAAAATTACCCTCTACCCCACCACCCTCCCCATCCCCATCACCACCCGTCACAGCCACCACCACCCGTCACAGCCACCACCACACGCCCCAGCCACCACCTGCCACCACACTACTTGCCACCTCTACTCAAATCAGAGTTTCTTCTTCCGCTCTACCCGCCACCAATCGCTTTCTCCTTTTACCCTCCCCGCCACCAATCGTTTTCTCCTTTCGTCCTCTCCACCACCTCGGTAACGAAGCCCCCTCAGGCAATGATAAGAAAAGCGAAAAAGCCCACCTCGCCCCAGCGCCACTGTCGCACCAACATCGAAGCCACCGCCTCATGAGGAAGAATGATGCGTCGATAGAGGAGATTGTAGTTCGTGAAGGTAGCAGGAGGATGTGTCGACGAAGACGAGGAGATTTATGAAAGAAGAAATCGGTAAAAGAAAAAAGAGCAAAGAAGATTGGTGAAGAAAAAAAGGAAAGAAATGTTTTAAATTTTTTTAATCCAGGGATAAAATCATCATTTTCTTAAATTCCGGCTACTTCTTAAATTCCGGCTAATTCTCCCATTGGCAATTGAAGTCAACGATGTCCAGGTTTAGATTGGAACATATATCATAAGGTTAAGATTATTTTGACACTTTCTCATTCTACAATGTTATATTGGCACTTTCTACTTTAATTTAGGGTCATTTTAGCACTTTACTCAAAAATTTCTTCAATCTCCTTTTCTCCATCTTCCCATTATGGGGAGATCTGGAAACCAAAAAAAAAATCAATTGATATTCTTTGACCATTTAGTTTATTGAATAAGTATGGATTTGTCTACATCAATTCTTATACTGTACCCCTTGGGTACCATGATTGTGCATCATAGATAAATAGAATGTGCATTTCAATACTATTATTTGTGCATTTAGTATTTATATGGTAATCACAATCAAATTGTTATAATGCACAATCTCACATAAGAGAATGCACATCTTTACACTTTAAAATACACAAAACATCCCTAGGGATACGATTCTCATGGTACCCAGGGATATCATATAATTTTCCTATCTACATACATTAATATTGTTCTTCAACCCGATAGATTAGATTGTTGTGTTCGTGTTTGTGATGATCACTTGATTTAGTTTTTCGCGTCGATGTTTTCTGTTCTCGATCTGGTTGTACAGGTCGTGTTTTCATATTTAGGCTTGTTTTTCCTGTATTTCCATTAGTTTGGAAGCTTCAGATCTGTGTTTTTCAAGGTGTTTGCAATTTGGACAATATAGATCGTGGATCAAATGGTGTTGCTATTTTTGAAGATTCCTGTTTGGCGAAAAGATTGATGCATGATACGCTTCTCTCTGCCAACTGGGCATGATTCTTGCGGAAAGCGAGTTAATATCCCTTAGGGCGATGTTACACCTTTATTGGATCTTTTATATGTAACTACGGATAATCAGTCTGGTTGACATGTAAATTAGATATTCTTGCAATAGATTAGTATTGCTAGAGGCTTTGTTGAGTTGGATGTCAATTACTTATTATAATCGTTGTTGGGAATTTTTCCCAATACCTATGAATTATTATTTTTTAAAAAAATTACAAAAACCACAATACCTAAAATTATGGCTCCAAACAAAGTGAAACGGATGGAGCATTATAATTTAGGGAAAGTCTCAGGAAAGACAGCCTTTCCATAAGCTTAAGGACAGTCCTCAGGGGCATTTGCCTTAATTTTTGTAATTTTTTATAAAATTTAAATATTGCATTTTATAAGTTAAAACAAGTAATATTGTGTATTTGAAGGTGAAAATATAAAAATATATGATATATAAAAATATTTTCAAAAATTTTAAATTTTGAGGATCGGATTTGATAAACTTTCTGGCAATTTGCCTCTTTATGTAATTTAAGAAATGCAATGTATAAGGTAAGAAATAAGTGGCATGTCCATAAACTTATGGATAGGCCGCCTGTCAGGAGACCCACTCTATAATTTATTGTCCTTTGTGATTTAGTATTCTTATTGTTCATTTAATTTTTTAAAAATTCGATTTAGTAAGAAATTAGCTCGGACATAGGACTGAATAGAAATGAGTGTCAAAATTATATACAAGCTCTGTCTCGACGAAAATTACACTTACACAGTTACACTATATACTTAGTCAAAATTGACTAAATTTAATCGTAAGATTAATTTATTCATAAATAGGGCTATTATTATGTGACATAGTGTTATATTTGTTCGTGACAATTTTTTTAATGATTTTTCATAATTTTTTGATGAACACAAATAAAGATATTAATGATCAAACATTTTTCAGTTAGCTATTAAAAGTTATAGTGTGCAACTTATATTAGGATAGAGAGAGTATATTATATATATATATATATATATATATATATATATAATGTCATTTACACAATTTTCTTGGTATAGAATTTTGTTGATTATATAAGTATTGATATTACGCAAAGTCTTGTTTTTACCACCTAACTTTTAGATGTGGTCACTCCGTGATCGAGGCGGGGATTCCTTCCGAGTAGTATTAGTTCCCATGCGCCAAAATTAGCTATGATAAGTTATAACTCATCATTAAGAGTTTTTGGATGCTTGTGTTTTGCTGCTCATGTTCCCAGATATCGTGACAAGTTTGCACCAAGAAGCCGACGTTGTTTGTTTCTTGGTTATCCTGCCGGAAAGAAAGGCTATCGCCGTTTTGACTTGGAATCACATGTGATCTTTACCAGTCGGGATGCCAATTTTTTTGAAGACCAGCACCCGTATTCTGCAACTCCTACATCGGCCTCATCAGAAGAACCCGACGGCACCACCACCTCACCGCCGATCTCCTCCTCACCGATGTCGGAGTCGCACGGTCTACTGCCACCGGTCGTCGCCAAATCTTCACCGCCAGCTTCCGCCGGTCTCCTCATGCTGTTGTCCGCTGCCGGCCCTTTGCCACCGGTCGCCGCAGGTCCACTGTCGCCGGTCCGTCGTCGCTAGTCCGTCGTCGTTGATGATGGGGACAATGTTATAATCGAGAGTGATATAGTCACATTGAAGGAGCAACATTCCTTTTTAAATGATTGTGATATGAGGATATGTGGTGCATGCGAGAGAGTGCAGGGCCCTCGTGCGAGGTATTTTGGTGTGTGAACATCATGTATTGTTTGGGTTGACCCTACCCGTCCCGGAGTTCATTCTAGGTGTGTTGGAGGCTTATGATGTTGTTCTTGCCCAAATTCATTCTCAGGGTGTGCCATGGTTGTTGCTTTTGGGAAGTGTGCAATAGGCTTGGAAAAGATTTTAGGGTGGATTTGTTTTCTGCCTTTTATCAGTTTAGGAGGTTAAAGGTTAGTGAATGTTGGTTCACCTTTTACCCAGTATTGTTGGGATTCGACTTGTGCAGGGGGTTCCTATTAATTGTGGGATTCAAAAGGATAAGTATATGTTTTTTAGGTGTGACGATGGAAAATCGATGTCATTGTGGAACACTCTGGTGGGCAAGCGAAGTGGAAAAGGGATCATTGTACGTCTGTGAAGAGTTGGCTGCCCATTCAATAAAGATAAGGAGGCTTAAGGGGAAGTGAGGTTGTCGAGGATTTATGGGATTTTTATGTGATTTTTTATAGTAGTATATTGGGTTAAATGCTTAGATAACCCCAAATTCTTTAAAAAGTGTAAATATAACCCTCCATTTTTAAAAGTCCTTGTATACCTAAGATTGCAATTAATATGTAAAATCATAGCCCTGATGCCTAAGACCGGAGCTGAAATTTTACTACATTGACTTACAATGTAAGGACAAAAATAACCCTAACAACATTTTAAAATTTGAGTTGACAATATTAGCCCTGCTATTGCGCCACCACCCTGAAACCAGCTTACTGGTGCGCCACCATCGCACCACCGCACCATCGTCGCACCACCCAACTTTATCACCCATCGCACAAAACCAGCTCAAACCCAGCTCATCGCCATTTTCAACCCAGCTCACCGCCATCTTCAGCCCAGCTCAAACCCATCTTCAACTCGATGATGCCACCATTCCAAACCCAGTTCACCGCCATCTTCAGCCCAGCTCAAACCCATCTTCAACTCGATGATGCCACCGTTCCAAACCCAGCTCATCGCAGCACCACCACTCGAAACTCAGCACGCTGATGCGCCATTGTTCCCCACTCAGGGGATCCACAATCAACGCCTCCTCTATGCTCGGTGTAAGCATCTCCACCTTTCCAAGATAGCCGACACTCCTCCACCAAGTTCGTCGAACCCCCGGCCTCTCTAGCCCTACCGTACTTAACCCAGATCCAAATTGGAGGTGGGTCTGAACCTAATAATCTGTAGGTTTATTCATGAGTTTATGATACATTATATAGTGGTACATGATACCTATCTCAGCTAGGAGAAGGTAACAGAATACAAGTACAACTATGGTAGGAATACAAATCCAATTCCAATACCAATACTAATTAACACTAATTCCATAACAACTATATTACTAATTCCTAATTCCGTAACACTTCTCCTCAAGTTGGAGCGTGCGGATCAGAAATGCCCAACTTGCCAAGTAAGGAATGAAACTGGTTACGGCCGAGAGGTTTAGTGAACAAATTCGAGAGCTTCAGTGCCATTTCTCTTCGTCGTTGCTGGCGCCTGAGCCATCCGTCAATGGAACCCCTAAACCATAACTGTAAAACAAAGTCTTTACGTCTCCAGGTCTGACCAAATACTCCCATTTCTCCTTGCCGTTGCCGACGCCGAAGCAATTTGATGATGGCACCCCAAAACCCAGATTTGTGATACAGAATCTTCACTTGTGTACAACAAAAAACCAAATTTCATAGGTATCAAGTCAGCTTCCATTCCGGGTCTGAAGAAGAAAGCGAAGGGGGGAAAAAGAGGGAAATGGAACCAAACGACACAATGAAGAAGAATAAAAGAATCGTCGTCGCCGCTGCCGATTAAAATAAATTGAGAGGGCAAAAACTAATTTGGGGAAAATAAAATTCCCCGTTTAACTCATTTTTATTTTTAATTGAAGGGAGTATTTTGGTCCTTTTAAAATTAAACGGAGAAAATAATATTTGACCAACTTTTCAGATGAGACCAATGTTATATCAGCACTTTTAAAAGATGGAAAGTTATATTTGCACTTACTAAATAAATGAGAGTTATATAAGCACTTTGTTCTATTATGTTCGTTACCAAGTATGACGTTGTGGGCTAAGAAGGAGAGCGCTATGATGCAAGCTCTAATGCTTGTTTTCATTTAGAGTTCTTCTCATTAAAAGACAGTTTTTCCATAAGTTGTGAAAAGACTATGGTTTAAAATTCAAATTAGAAGAAATCAAGATAAAATTTTTGAATTGCATTGAGTCATAAACTTACAACTACTTCATTTTTCATAATAAAATTTCAATATTGCAATTGAAATTTTTTACCTTTCTATAATTCTAATTCAAACTCGTCTTTCCATATGCCTATGGAAATATTGTCTTCCCAAAACCTTTGCTTTTCATTTATTACAATAAAATTCCCATAATTTTAAAAATCTTTTCAAAGATTTCTCGAAATAAATAATTATAGTATGTAGACTTTTTCTAACGAGATTCAGCTATCAACCACTGCCCTTGGGTGTGTTCAGTCTCTCAAAGAGCATAGACAATGGGGGAGTTTTGGGAGTGGTAGAGAGGAGTTTGGTGAGTGGAACATTACAATGGAGGATTTTAGTGAGTGGAGGTGAGAGAAATGAGGGGAACTTGCGAGATGAGATTGTATATTTGCACTCTTCAAAACTCTCCCACTTTATCACATGGGGTGGGTCTATTTGGTGAGTAAGAGATTTTAATGAGATAAATTGTATATTTTGATCCAATGGTATTGTGTCATATGTCTTTCTAATTTGTATTTTTGCTCCAATAGATTTAAATGAATAAAATACAGTTATTATCAAAAAACTAAAATTTAAAAATGAACCATAATTCTTTTAAAAAATTTCTTGACACCAACATTAATACATTTCTCACATCTCTTCCAAGTTCAAATTTAGTTTGTAATTTATTGCTATGTTTTCCATGAGGTTATTATAAGTATTATTTTTATTAAGGTTATTATTTTTTCAATTTAATTATTTGGCTACCAATCTTTTATAATTTTATATGTTTACGAAAATTATATTTCTATGGATGTATTAAATATATATATATATATACATATATATATATATATATCATATTCAAAATATATACTATGTTGTAGTAAATATTAAATTGTAGAAATATAAAAATGTGTGAAAGAAAAATAAAATGATGTAGAGACAATGATGATGTGGAATTGAGTTATAATTGTGAAGTTAAATTGGAGAAGAGAGTGATTATATTATTTAAAAATTTAAAAAGTGAAAGTTTAGATGAGTCGGTGTTTTAAATGCCCAGTGGCATAGTGTTTCCATAGACAATGATTGCCTAATTCAGTAACAACGTCAAAACAAAGAACACCACAAAATTTGCATTACTAGATTCCCAACTCAATGATGAAAATGCACCCGCTTCAACTCAATGTTGGAGGTTCTTTTTTTGTACCTCAGGTATATAGGCTGAAAATGGGTGAGAGGAATTTACATTTGAAGCAGTCAAAAATTTTGAGAAAAAGCCATGTTCAGACTGAAAGTATGATTTACAAAAGTCTTCCAGTAAACTGGAGTGTAATCTATATCTCCAAAAACCTTCTGTTTAAAGGTTTGCAGGGATAATACTAGCCTACTCCAAAGCTTGTGCCATGGTTGCACGATAAGCCAACTGCTGGGCGTAAAGTTCACTGAAAACCCGATACTTAGCATCATGGTATTTCTTCACCTTAGGATCTTCCGACGGGTACACAACCTGCAAATAACAGAAACAATCTTCAGAAGCTGTCAAAATGGTATCTTGAAATTGAATTGGAGAACAATTTCTGATGACAAAAGGCCACATCTATAAACGTCGTTGAAGGCAGCTTGGGACCATGTGAGATAATGGAACCATCCGCAGAAGATCTTTCACAACTATTCTGGTCTGCATTTGGTGCAACGCTCTTAATAGCTTCAAACGTGTGCCATTTATATTCTTTTGAGTGTTTGTGATGGACACATGTCATCTATTAGTGAATTTTTACACCAATTGTTACACAAAGTGAGACATAATATAGTTTTTTTTTTCATTAGCATTTGAAAGCTAACATACCTCTCCAGCAGCATTCAGCGCCTTCATGGCTTCCCTGACAGTAGCATGTTTCTTCGAAGCAACAGCCCCAAGAATAGAAGCTCCCAAGAGCACCGATTCATTTTCCCTTGGCAGAACTATAGGATAGCCTATTTGAAAAATGAAATGGCCAAAATGTTCCAATGTTAAAATCAGCACATTCACTTTTGACACTGTAACAAATTTGAGCACTTTTTCCCAAAGCTTTTTTCACAAAGATTGTATTGAAAATAGTAAAAAGTGATCTATGAATGTAAGTTAGTGTTTGCAAAAGCAGCAATAAAATGAAAATAAAGAGAGTGGAATCGCAGTCCAAACAGGACCTGAGTGATCTCAGACCAGAATGCCAAAAGAGGGAAAAGAGAAATATGGGCAATGTGGAGAGAGATATACCAGTGATATCTGCATGCTCTTGGATGAAAAGGGGGTTTTTAGTAAGTCCTCCGGAAGCGAGCAATGTGTCAATCTGGGGTAAAAAGACAGGCAAACTAGAATGACCAACAATAGATGTATCAATCCTTAATGTCAAAACACATAATATGTACACAGTGCCCATACATTCCATTGATAAAGCATACACAAAATAGTAATACTGTTTCTCTTCCCCCCACCTCTCACTCCATCCGACATGAACTCATGCAAATCACACAGACTTAGTCAAAGTAAAACCTCTAATTGTATTGCACATGCCATAAGAGGACACACACCCCATTCACATCCTCTCAGCCTCTTGTGGACTTGGGGATATAATATAATCAAAGCTTTAGTATATTTCTCGTCCATTTTTCTGTTTAGGCAACAAATTTCAAGAAAGATACTAACTTTTAATTACAAACCATGTGTTTTACACTATGTAGGATTAGTTATTTGGGTAACATTCCACCACTCTGTTCAGTTTAAACACATGTTTTCAATTTACATCTAAGTATAGCCCGTCTTTTTTCATAGTTTCTTTCCACTTCTGTTCGTTCTCCCATATGTAGACGATATCGCTGTCCAATTTGTACGCACCATACAGGGCTATAGGGTCTTGCTGCACAAGTATACATCTTAAATGGGCTTATTATGGCTTCCCACGTTTTATATTTAATGCATTTTTTATTTATTCTATCTAATTTAGCGTTTTACACATCCATCTCATAATCCTTAATTCCCTAACCATTATTTTCATTTTTGTTCATTTCTAGTCTCCCAATACTCTAATTAATTAGATATCACTAGTCTTATGGCTGATCAACTAGAAATTCTTTGTTAGTTCAACAATACTTCACAACCACTGACTATCAAGGAAGCTCTTTTCCATCAGTACCATTACATATAGTCCAATAAGTGGGAATTATGCAACACAACACCACTTATCATACCGAATTTCTCTTCACCAAAAAAAAACCCGTTTAAAAAATTCAGACTAAAAATAAGGTACACACACAAAACAAGACACTGCCAAGGAAAATTTAGACTCAATTTTTTTAAAAAAAATTAATGCATGTTCATTTCAGTATCAATCACGGCAGGCAATCTTACTTTGTGACCATGGGCATTGCAATGCTCGACAATGTGCCTTGTACCATATGCAATCCCTTGTACTGTGGCAAGATACAGAAGAGCAAGCTGCTCATCACTCGTGTCAAGAGTTAAGCCACACAATATTCCTTTAGATTTTGGGTCTGCAACTGGGGATCTGAACTAAAAAGTCAGTACATGTTCTCATACGTGGCGAGTTTTCTGCTACTGGAAAAGGCAACCATAGTCTGGGAAATTACCTGTTACCATGAAAATCAGGAAGCACGTGTAGATCATTGGTCAAAGCAGGAAGAAATGGAGCCCCCCGTTCATGCCTCATTTTTTCCAATATCTCATTTAATAGAGTGAAAATTGAGATTCCTTCGAGTTGCAGTTCACAAGGAAAATGTCCTTAAAATGCATGGAAGGACATAACTTGCAAATCAATAAACAGACATATTATAGCAAATGAGATATAAACATACTTCGGGAAGCAGAAGCATTTGCGAGGTGAGGTGAAGCAACATGGTTTTCGATGATATGATCAAGTAATGCCCCTGTGGCACTCTGGCCACCCTCAGTTAGCCAGTACTCTGGGATCATAGCTGCAATCATATAGAGAAGCTGAGGCATGTAAATCATCATCAGCAACTATAGAAACCTTTAATCACCCAGAGCAAGATAACGAGAGTGTTAAGCTTTGATAAAGTATTTCCTGATCAAAAAGCAACTCACCCCAACTAATCATCTTTTTCGCAAGTGATTTAAAATAATTTAGTTCCAATACTCCCTCCATCCCAGCCTATTCTGCACAGAATCTTTTTTTGGTCAAAGATGCCAAACTTTGACCACATATTTGAATAGGTATATGAACAATAATTTTATCGTATGAGATATGGTTAGATTCGTCGTAACATGTAGTTTCTAAATATCAAATTTTTGTGTGTAATTATTGTCTGTAGCTACACATATTTACAGTCAAACATGTTTATTGAAGACCATGAAAAGATTCTGTGCAGAATAGGCTGGGACAGGGGAGTAATAAATTCAAGGCTTTCTAGTCATCAAATGATTGCTATGGTTGACCTGCACAATTCAAATCTATTATACCAAATTACCAATAATGTAATCTTTACCACACAAGCATCCTGCTCTACAGCCATCATTTCATAATATGCAGGCACATTCAATTTTCATATATCCATTAAATTTATATTTATAAAAAAGTGAATATGATGCCAAACGAGAGATCATCAGGTTAAATAGAAAGTGTTTCACAACAGCTACAAGATTCTCGGACATTGACAGTTGACAATCAGATCTAATAATGATCAAACATATCATTATCGGACATTGAAATGAATGGTGTAACTGGAGTCTTTTAGCCAAGATTGTAGAATATTTCCATACCAGACCAAAATGGCCCCCAAACTCCTGGGATAAACAATTTGGTTTGCGCTACAGCCATATGGCAGGTGGAAGTTCCACAAACTAATACCATGCGACGACATATAGCATCCTCATCTGCCTCTGTAAGCAAAAAATGCAGAAAACATAACACACTATTTTAAAGAATATTAAATGAAAGAGAGAATTCCATTCTCAGGGAAATTAGAGTATGAACCATTTGCTATGGGATCAGAAGCAGGCTTGCTCTCCATCACCCCCACACCACCAGCATGGGCATCAATCAAGGAAGTACCAACTGGTGTCCCAGCCAGAAGGCCCAAATCCTGAACATGGATATAGCTACTTATCAGACCTATATATTTTCTTATAATGAAAGTTTATGCTTATAACCCTGAGAAAACCTAGAAACATTGATTAGGGTAATGAACTAATGATTTAGCCAGTTGATAACAACATGATAAAAACACTTTGAAATCTCTATCAATCTTGAGTGGAAGATCTTGCCTTTGCTGATCCCGGTGTTAATCCTGACCCCAGTGCATGACCTGGGAAAGCTACACTGCGTCCTGTATGAGAATACGTTTAACTTATGAGTAGAAACACTTTTAGGCACAGGTATAACTTTAGAACAAAAATAATAGGTTGAAGAACAGAAATAAAAGAAGGTAAAAAAATAATACTCCCGAAGCAAGCATAAATGTTTTTACAAATTTCACAAAATAGAGAAGAAAAGTTCTTCTGTGAATTGGGCATGGTGTAGTGGTAAACCACACTCTCTATAACTAAGACGTCCAGGATTCAAAACCAATCCCATCAAGAATTGTAACCACTTGGGCTAGCTCAAATGGTCAGGGGCTTTGTGCCCGCCCTGGTGCAACAATCCCCCTTCTCCCCTGAGTTGCATTATTATGGGTTAATTTTTTTAAAAAAAAAATTCTTCTAATTCATTCTTTATATTAATTCTTTTCGTTTTGGTGAAAAAACATAGCCATCTTTTCTCCTCAGGTGAATTCTTTTTGTGAAGCCAAAGAGAGTTTGGAAAAGAGAACATGCTGCTACCAACAAGTCATGCAATTTAATGCCCAGACAGCTAGAATTGGATGTTTAAATTTCAAAATTCAAATTCACTTGCATTTCTGATACAATCTTTGAAACAATGGCTCGCCCACAAAAAAGTAATGATGAGCTCAGCAATCACAAAACCAGCATCTAGAACTCTCTCAAAAAAAAAAAAAAAACCTTCAAGAAAGCATATTAAACATAAAAACTGTTGAATAGCTTAAAAGCTACTCTCTGTATAGTAAACAGCTACAGGCCTACAAAATTCAGATTTTTAGACAACCGGGTAAAAATGATAACCTTCTTTTTTTGAAAAACTAAATGCCAATAATGGAATAAAATTACAACAAAAAGAGCATAGCTAATTTAAACTGGTTATCGAACAATTTTCATCTGGAGAAGACAGGTTACTGCTATTTTCATCTGGAGAAGACAGATTAGGAGGGACTCAAAGTCAAAATTGCAACCCTACCTATCTTAGCATGATGCCCGTCGACAAGATCACCTAACCCAATCTCCTCCCAGAATTGATCATCCCATCCACAAGCTTCCATGTCACGTGAATCTAATTCTGAGTTTTGATTCATGTGTGCATGACCTAGATACGTCCACTTGCATACTGTGGTGCACAAGCTCCGAGTATCATCTCCTGTTGCTCTAAAAAAAAATCGACATTGGACTTTAGAGAGCCACTGAAAAATAAATTTTGCATTATCTGAAAGTATTGGGGGCCTTACTTGTACGACAACCAATCACTGAGGTCCATCCACCGAAATGCCATAGCCCAAGACTCTGGTAAATTCTCTTTCACCCACAAAAGCTGCAAAAATGTTCATGTCCTCTTATAAACACATGTTAATCTTTGATCACAGCATAGTGAACATGGACATGAGTAAAATTTTACATATCCTGAAGAAATAGAAAGAAGGGACCATGCATAGGTAATGATGGCTGAAAAATTACAGGGTCATGGAACATCTTCTTTTTCTTTCTTTTTTCTTTCTGTTTTTTTTAGTAGAACATAAATAGTATGAGATAAGACAATTAATTTATGGTGTGCATTTACCAAGTACCTTCGGTGGCTGCATTTCAGGGGATACTGCTCCACCACAGTACTGCAAAACGGGAGAATTAGACGAATTAATTGTTTCAGCTTGTTTTACTGCTCTATGGTCCATCCAGACAATGATATTCCTCCTACTATCATCACTCCAAGAAACTGACACGGGTTCCCCATCAGAATCCACAGCAACTGCATTTCAGAATCATTTCAGTCCACTCACAAAGCACTAATTTCAACGAAAGGAATACAAGCTGGGCAAATTTTGGTGTTGATGCTTTAATTATATATGTAGATCTGGGATAAGTGGATAACGAACCAAGGGAACAAGTAGCAGCAAATCCCAGACTAGTTACTTCTTCCCCGGAAACATTTGCACAGGAGCAAGCTGCTTTTACAGCGGTGCAGATTGCAAGCCATATATCAGTTGAAGATTGCTGGAACAAAAGGTTAAGCGTATATGCATCAGAAATATAAACATAATGGCAAAGACAAAGTTTATGATAGCATACTTCTATATTACAATCAATTGAGAGTAGTATGTTTACCAACTTTTGTGTGTGTGTCCCTGAGGGAGAAAGAGAAAGAGGGGGGGTAAAGAACAAAGTGCAACTAACAGCATACTCAACTATTAGATGCCGGCTCAAATTTGTAATAGAGAACAGGTTCTAGACTTGTTGCAGACTACTACAACTAGCTCAAACAATTACCTCGATGCAGTCAGCTTCTTTCCAAATCTGAATTGGACTGCTTGAACAACCCAACAGTCTTCCACGCTCATCAAAGAGACCTACGCCAGAAGAGACCGTAACTGATTAACTGATACAAAAAGCTGGAGGCAAGATAGCTACTTAGCATTCAAAATCCCCCCAAAAGGTTCCGCATGCTGCGATTCAACAACTTATGAGTCTATCCACGCCAAAAGTCAGTTCAGACAGATGCCCGACTCAACAAATTATGTGTCTATCGACACACCTACTAAGCATTCCCCTCCCCTCCAACCCAAAGGTTTCGCACACTGCGAAAGAATTACCATATAGCCTATCCAAGGACAAACCAACTAAAAACATACATACCCATCTTCCTCATCTTTTTAATTATTCTCCCTACACACATATCACTGCCTGACTATACCTTACACTCACAAAAACACACTGAATGTGTTCAAACCATCCTACATGGCCTTCTTCTGCGAAAGGGGCAATACATTTATACACAATCAAGAATGAAACTTCATCAAAATCCCATTTCAAGATTCAGTCAAAGGGTCGCTCTAACATCAAAAAACAACAAAACCAAGAACACAACAAGGGGCGGAAAGAGGCGGTACCCGCACGAGCGCTGCCGGTGCCGACGTCGACGCCGAGGTAGACGGGGCCGCGGGGAGGCGGAGGGTGAGTGGTCATCTCGACGCCGGGATTGGGGGCGGAGAAGGTGCGTGAAATGTTGTGATTGGCTTTCAAAAGGGGTGTTCTTTCTGAATGGAAGGATGATCTTCTTGAAACGGACATGTTATCATACAGTAGCTGGTGCTTATATAGCTTTTGTGATTCACAATTAGGAAAAGAATTATCCTCTCCAAATAAAATCTGTTCTATTTTTCGGATAATCAGATGATTATTGTGTTAATCCTTTGAGTCGTTGGATAATTGACACAATACATCTTCAATGTGATCAAGAACTCTGGTATTTTTTTTGGTTTAGAATGTGTTTGTTTCCCTGTTTTTTTGTCACTTTCTGATGGCAATTTGACCCACATTTGCCAAAGTATGCATCGCCTCGCCAGTGTCTCCATTCCAGGATAGCTGCACACTTTTTTATAACTCTTATCACATTAGATATATCTTGCAAAAAATTTCCCTAATTCGATTTCAAGCTACGTTTAACTGACTATAATTTTCAGTTGGTATAGTATCTTCACGAGAATCAGAATCGTTATTATTAGATTTAAAGTAATATTGTTTTAACATAAAACTTCTATACACTTTTAATGTATGTAAAAATGATCCATGATCAAATTTAATTTGATAATAAAATTAATCAAAAAATGTAATGTTAAACTGGGACAGAGAGAAAGCATATTCCGATAAGCATTGTGTTGATATGAACCGACTTGACATTTGATAAAGTTTTGATTTTGACAACAATCAAAACACACCCTTCTTAATATAATTTGAGTCACTTTTGGTAGAAATCAAGAACACTGCATGCTTCCATTGATCAAGAATAATCCCATAACTTAGGTAATACTCCATCCGTCCCACTTTAAACTTTCTAATTGCTTTTTGGAAGTTAGACTTTGTAAACTTTGATTTTAAATAAAAATTAATATATACATAATAAAAATATCATATGAGATCTTGTTAGATTCATGTTAATATCTATTTTTTAAATATCAATTTTATATGCGTAATTATTTTATGTAACTAGAGATATTTACGATCAAACATGCTCATTGAAGACAGTGAAAAAGTAATTAGGAAGTTTAAAGTGGGACGGGGGACGGGGGAAGTACAATATCATTTCTATCCCGAGTGGACAAAACAATACTCCATCCGTCCCAATAGTAATGACATATTTTCATTTTCACAGTTTTCAATTATATGTTTGACCATTAATGTCTCTTGCTACGTATGTCAATTCTACATAAAAAAATTATTTAGAAAATATATAGTAAGATGAATTCAACAGTATCTCATATGATATATTTATTAATATATTTAATTAACATTTATAGTCAAAGTTTAATAAATTTGAGTTTGAAAAAGTAAATATGTCATTATTGGTGGGACGGAGGAAGTACTACTTTTCCTTAGACGCAAGAAAAACTTCGTTTTCTTTCAATGTACCTGATCAATTAAGTAAGGCCTGACTCAAAAGTCAGAGTTTAGAATGAAACAGTTAGCTAGTTGGTCTGCGTTTTCTCTTAACTGAGAGCAGTTTCGTAGTTTCTTTATCTGGTTACTATATAAAAGGAATACTTTGAAACGGCACACTTGTGTCAACCGCCGTCATGGGCATAGTGGTCATTTCCCAGCAGAGTCAAACGTGTGCCCTTGTATGTGCTCTCAAGTGGCCGCCCAAAACGATGCCGTTTTGGGCACCAATTTTGTCCTCTTGTGAATCCCATTTGTCGAAAGTTATGGATCCTCCATGTGGGCCAGCATGTGCTGCCAGGTGGCCGATGAAAACAACGTCGTTGTCGGCACCCCTTGAGCCCCCAAGGGGGTGAGTATTAAGCCCTCGAGGGGGTGAGCATGCCCTCGAGGGGGTGGATCTTCAGCCCTCGAGGGGGTGAGTCTTCAGCCCTCGAGGGGGTGGATCTTCAGCCCTGGAGGGGGTGGAGCTTCAGCCCTCGAGGGGATGAGTCTTCAGCCCCAAATGGGGTGGATCTTCAGCACCCGAGGGGGTGGAGCTTCAGCCCTCGAGGGGGTGAGCCTTCAGCCCTCAAGGGGTGGTTCTTCAGCCCTCGAGGGGGTCAGTCTTCAGCCCTCGAGAGGGTCAGTCTTCAGCCCTCGAGGGCCTGCCCTCGAGGTGGTGGATCTTCAGCCCTCAAGGGGGTGAGTCTTCAGCCCTCGAGGGGGTGAGTCTTCAGCCCTCGAGGGGGTGAGTCTTCATCCCTCGAGTGGGTGAGTCTTCATCCCTCGAGTGGATGAGTCTTCAGCTCTCGAGGGGGTGGTTCTTCAGCCCTCGAGGGGGTGAGTCTTTAGCCCTCGAGGGGGTGGATCTTCAGCCCTCGAGGGGGTGGATCTTCAGACCTCGAGGGGGTGGATAAGTTGCAGCTCCTCTATGTGGGCCAGCATGTGCTACCAGGTGGCCGACGAAAACGACATCGTTCTCGGCACCCCTTAAGCCCTCGGAGAGGCTGGATGTTCAGCCCTCGAAGGGGTGGACCTAGAGCACTCGAGGGGGTCAGTCTCCTGCACTCGAGGTGGTGGATATTTAGTCCTCGAAGGGGTTTATCTTTTGAGCCCCTGAGGGGATAAGCCTTGAGCCCTCGAGGGGGTGAGTCTTGAGCCCTCGAGGGGTGAGTCTTCAGCCCTCGAGGGGTTGAGTCTTCAGCCGTCGAGGGAATGGATCTTCAGCCGTCGAGGGGTGGATCTTGAGCCCTCGACGGGGTGGTTCTTCAGCCCTCTAAGGGGTGAGTCTTGAGCCCTCGAGAGGGTGGATCTTCAGCCCTCAAATGGGTGGATCTTGATCCCTCAAGGGGGTGAGTCTTCAACCCTCGAGGGGTTGGATCTTAAGCCCTCGAGGAGGTGGATCTTCAGTCCTCGAAGGGGTGGAGCTTCAGCCATTGAGGGTATGGAGCTTCAGCCCTCGAGGGGGTGAGTCTTCAACCCTCAAGGGGGTGGATCTTCAGCCCTCGAGGGGGTGGAGCTTCAGCCCTCGAGGGGGTGAGCCTTCAGCCCTCGAGGGGATGAGTCTTTAGCCCTCAAGGGGGTGAGCCTTCGGTCCTCGAAGGGGGTGGATCTTCAGCCCTCAAAGGGGTGGATCTGGAGCCCTTGAGTGGTCAGTCTCTTACACTCGAGGTGGTGGATATTCAGTCCTCGAAGGGGTTGATCTCCAGCCTTCGAAGGGGTGGTTCTTCAGCCCTCAAATGGGTGACTCTTGAGCCTCGATTCCCATCGAGGGGGTTGATCTGGAGCCCTCAAAGGGGTGAGTCTTCAGCCCTCAAAGGTGTCAGTCTTCAGCCCTCGAAGGTGGTGGATCTTCAGCCGCCGAAGGGGTGGATCTTCAGCCCTCGAAGGGGTGGTCCTTCAGCCCTCAAAGGGGTGAGTTTTGAGCCCTTGAGGGGGTGGATCTTCAGCCTTTGAAGGTGTGAGCCTTCAGCCCTCAAAGGGGGTGGATCTTCAGCCCTCGAAGGTGTGAGCCTTTAGCCCTCGAAGGGGGTGGATCTTCAGCCCTCGAAGGGGTGGATCTGGAGCCCTCGAGGTGGTCAATCTCCTGCTCTCGAGGTGGTGGATACTCATTCGTCAAAGGGGTGGTTCTTCAGCCCTCGAAGGGGTGAGTTTTGAACCTCGATGCCCATCGAGGGGGTGAATCTAGAGCCCTCGAAGGGGTGAGTCTTCGGCCCTCGAAGGTGTGAGTCTTCAGCCCTCAAGGGGATGGTTCTTCAGCCCTCAAAGGGGTGAGTCTTGAGCCCTCGAGGGGGTGATTTTCAGCCCTCAAAGGGGTGAGTCTTGAGCCCTCGAGGGGGTAGTCTTGAGCCCTTGAGGGGGTGAGTCTTGAGCCCTCGAAGGAGTTGATCTTCACCCCTCGAGGGGGTGAGTCTTGAGGCCTCGATGGGGTTGATCTTCAGCCTTTGAGGGGGTGAGTCTTGTGGCCTCTGTGGGGTTGATCTTCAGCCCTCCAGGGGGTGAGTCTTCAGCCCTCCAGGGGGTGAGTCTTCATCCCTCTAGGGGGTGAATTTTCAGCCGTCGCGGGGATGGGTCTTCAGCCCTTGAGGGGGTGCATCTTCACCCCTCGAGGGGATGAGTCTTAAGGCCTCGAAGGGGTGGATCTTCAGCCCTCGAGGGGGTGGATCTTCAGCCCTCGAGGGGGTGAGTCTTCAGCCCTCGAGGGGGTGAGTCTTCAGCCCTCGAGGGGGTGAGTCTTCAGCCCTCGAGGGAGTGAGTCTTCAGCCCTCGAGGGAGTGAGTCTTCAGCCCTCGAGGGAGTGAGTCTTCAGCCCTCGAGGGAGTGAGTCTTCAGCCCTCAAGGGGGTGAGTCTTCAGCCTTCGAAGGGGTGACTCTCAGCCTTCGAGGGGAGACTCTTCAGCCCTCGAGGGGGTGGATCTGCAGCCCTCGAGGGGGTGAGTCATCAGCCCTCGACGAGGTGATTGTTGAGCCCTCGACGGGATGAGTCTTGAGCCGTCGAGCCCTCGAGGGGTTGGATCTTAAGTCCTCGAAGAGGTTGAGTCTTGAGACCTTGAAGGGGTGAGTATTCAGCCCTCGAGGGGGTGGATCGTAAGTCCTCGAAGGGGTTGAGTCTTCAGCCCTCGAAGGGATCAACTTCCAGCCCTCGAGAGGGTGAGCCATCAGCCCTCGAAGGGGTCAGCTTTCAGCCCTCGAAGGGGTCAGCTTTCAGCCCTCGAAGGGGTCAGCCTTCAGCCCTCGAAGGGGTCAGCCTTCATCCCTGGAAGGGGTCAGCCTTCAGCCTTGGAAGGGGTGAGCCTTCAGTCCAAAACGACGTCGTTCTGGACATTCATTCGAGGGATTCGGTCTTCTGTCACCGATGGGGTGGACGAATAAATAAATTATGCAAAAAGTAAATATTATAAACATTGCTTAGTCAACGTGACTTATTCTAGAATCAATCATTATAATGTAATCAGAAATATGATTTACTCTAATATCCCCTAATCCAAACTCTTTCCTCACAATATGATTTATTCTAATATCCGCTAATCCAAACTATGTTTTTCCTCACAATTTGGAATCCCACCGTTCTCAAATCGTGTGGTTTGTTCTTCTCCTAGTAAATGCTTGTGGGTTTTTGAATTTCGGGTGTTTGGCCAAGTTCACATAACATTAAGATTTTTTTTTCTTATAAAACCTAGAAATATATCGATGGAGGTTGTTGGTCGATTAAACAGAAATGCTAAAAGGAGGAAGGCTTATGCTGAATTATCACCTGAGGCAAAGGGACAATTGTTGCAGCGGAGAAGGGAGCATAGTGCTTTAAAACGTTCTTTTAAGTCAGTGGAGGGTTCAATGGTGAATGATATTGGTATGTACTTTTGGTCCTAATTTTTTCTTGTCATTATCAACGGCAGTGTCATAATTATTGCTGATATTATCATTGCGTGCTTTCTTGATGACCTCTATTTTCTGTTATTTTATTTTATGGACTCGTCATCGTGCAGGGGGTGTTTTGGTTTACCACTGTCACATATATATGCACCAACGGTAATCATGAACATTCATATCATAATCAAATTTAACAAATTCTTTTGTACAGGAGCTGAAATTCAACAAATTGCAGGAGATCCATCAGCTATTAACCATGAAATTTCTAAGAGAAGAAAGGCTTATGGTCAGATCCCTACGGAAAAAAATTACTGATGCTCCAACGAAAAAGAGAGCAGGTTGAACTAAGACGTTCATCTCAAACATCCCATCAACA
Organism: Rubia yunnanensis; assembly: GCA_037428765.1. Lineage (NCBI taxonomy): Eukaryota > Viridiplantae > Streptophyta > Magnoliopsida > Gentianales > Rubiaceae > Rubia > Rubia yunnanensis. Next base: position 103,029,908 of record CM075065.1, read on the forward strand.
GCCAGTAGCAAGTTCGTGTCTACAATTCGAAACTCTGTTTATTTATAGATATTGTATAGGAATTTCATGATCCACTCCCATCGAGGAATTTGATGGATAACAGTAGTTATGGCAATGCAGAGACAGCATGATTAGTGGCTTCTCACGATGATTTATTAATCGTTGAGTCAAGTGATTTGAGTGTCCAGCAAATTCGAAATCTGCGAGCTCGCTGCAGGAGTCAGTCTGTCTTTACATGTTCATTGTATTTTTTGGTACCTGACTTTGCAGCATTATGTTTTGTCAGAGATTTTGGTTCGTGCCTTTGGCATTATTTGGTCAACATCAAACTTATTTGACTCTTGTATATATGTAAATTCATTCACAGCGATTGGTATAATCCATTTGTCTATGTTTTTCTCCCACATACTTATTCTGCATTTTCTGTGCTGCATTTTCTGTGCTGCATTTTCTGTGCAGCATATGGTTCATTTTCAAATTCTGTTACATCTTCACGAGGAAATATTTCAGCTAATATTTATGCTGATGCTCACCACACAGTATCCTCTTCTTCGTCTGTTCATTTCGTCAACACCAGCTCTGTAGGTCTATATATATTTGTGTATCATTCATCATTCTTTCTTTGCATATATAGCATTTTGTTTACTGTATATTCCAACATTCAACATATGATTTTTTTTCGTGATGGTTTGTTACAAGGAAATTCTCCAGTTGATATTTCTGGCCATGTGCACCAAGCAGAGTGTTCTTCTTCTCATAGTCATTTACCAATTATCAGTTCTGCTATTATTCATACTGCAAGGGATGGAAATTTACCTTCTACTTCTGCAGGTTTGCTTTTCTTGGTTTATCATCAATGCTATTTTCATGTTTACAGATATTTGTTTTAGCTGTACGTTGGAATTTACATGTAAATAAATGGTTCATATTCAAATTTGATACTCTTTAGTAAAATAGTAAGTATTTGTATGTGTCATCAATAAATAAATTATATCAATTCACAATTGCATATTATACCCCTAGTCCACCTTCTACTCATCATTAGAAGGTGCACTATTATTCTGTCTCCTTCTTATCATTAGCACAATTTCCTATACTTTTCCTTGTTATCTCATTGTCTTATTATTACATAAGAATCTTTTTTCGAATACTGTTCCACCTTCTTATCATCATTTGTACCTATTGTAGTCAGTATGGTACCTTGTTGCCGTTATACCTCCGTTATACTTTCTACTCATCATTTGCACAATTTGATATGCTCTTTTTTGTTATCTCTTTCTTTTCTTAATAATTAATTAGCATTTTCTAATATAATAATAAGAATATATATGTATATATATGTATATATATGTGTATATATGTGTATATATATGTATATATATATGTATATATATATTGGAATACATTATTATATATTTCTTTATCATACATATATGTTCATATATTTACCTTGCTTCTCCTCCTTCGTCGTCATCATAATCATCATCTTCTCAGTTCATCTCAGGTAATAACAGAAGACGGAAAAAAACATTCAGAGGCTGCTGTAAACATAGCATCCTGGTAACTTCCTCCAATCTCCTTCCCTTATTTGTTTTTTTGTTTTTTAATGTTATTACACAATTTCAAAACATTATGCTCAAATATTTTAAATCTTTACTAAAATATTGAATCACTTAAACATGTCATTATATGTGATGCAGAAACTATGGCATCAGAAAAAACTATTGATCAACTACACAATTCTGATCGTCCTTGGATCAGAGTCGTTACGGTCGATGAAAAATTTTCTGTACTTCAAAGCCAAAGGAGTCCTACAAAAGTCCAAAAATTTATTTTTTCTTATGAAAAGGTAATTAACTATTTTTTATAATAGTCTATAATATCATCATTTCTTATACCGGTAAATTTACTGATGATATAGGGAGCTAAAGTGGAAGGTATAATGTTTAACAAAGCATGCCAGATATAAAAAGGGCGATATAGCAATGCAGTGGATCATCGACACGAGTACAGTTATCGAAGAAATACCTCCTTCCGGCCATCAAATTTCAGCTCAACATTCTTATGTACCATTTGAAAAAACCCATGAACATGTCGATAAAACTCAAGAACTGATAGGTAATCATTTCTCAATACATCTCTTAACCTTAAATTTGAACATATTTTTTGTCTTTCCTAATCATATAAAATTACATATGTTATAGGGATTGTTGCTGAATGCCTCCCAATTCGTACTGTCAACACACCGAGTGGGTCTAAGAAAATTCAAAAGTTTGTTCTTGTTGATGACAAGTAAGAAAAAATACTATATGTTGGAAAATTATTATATAATTATCTTTTACATCACAATTTGCCTGAATGTTTTTCATACATGTTTAGATTACAAGCTATGACTTTTACTATGTGGCAAGAATTTATTGAAAATGAAGGCAAACAATTGCAAGCCACTGTCAATGGCCTGCCTGTAGTAATTTGTCGTCAACTCAAGGTTGACTCCTTTGAAGGTATTATATGTTTATAAAACCAATTTCCCATCAATCTCTAATTTCCATTCCGTTATCAAACAACTTCTATTAACATTTTCTCTTTTGCTTTATTCAGGGATAGGTGTATCAACACATTACAGATCATCCCTTTTAATTAATGGTACTGATAGTCAATCTTTGGAATTGAGGAATGGTATTATTTTTTCCCATTCATTTCATATGGTCCTACAATTATTCAAAGCAATGTTTACATTTATTACTATACTAATTTTCCAGGGCAAAACAGCACCAGAGAAATCACGAATACCATCAGCAACCTCAACCAATCCTTGGGGAAAATGCCAGCAACAACTGTGGATACTGTCTACACTTCAGTTGGTTATATTCTACCAACTCAGAAGGTAAAAATAATGTCCCATTTTTACCTAGTACTATGTTTTCCTCTTTGGTCTAGGCATTATTTGTGACTGAACAATTTTCTCCATAAACAGATGGTGACTTCAAAAGTGAGGATATCCTTCAAGGATATCTCTCAGAATTATTACTATATGGCCTGCGTCAAATGTTTCCGTTCAACAAGTGCCTCATTACATTACGAATTCACCTGCAATTTATGCGATGAAAAGCAGGTTGCTCAACCAAGGTTAGAAACTAACCAACTTCTTTCATTATATATTGTTAATGTCTTCATAATATGTGTTTATTTACATATCATATAGTCACTAGACTACTCCTACTCTTACTTTAAATGTGTTATTTGCATAGGTGTCGCTTCGAAGCATATCTTATTGATGACAGTGGTGTTATCACTGCTACCTTTTTCGGCGAACCTGCTGAGAGATTATTGGGGTTGACAGCAATGGAAGCTATAGATAGAGTTACACATGTTAGTGCTTTCTATTTTGACATATCATTCAAGACTTTGAATTTACCACATGAAAACCCATGCATAAAGCTTAAACATAAGATAATTTTCATTATAGGAATACATTGAGAATCGTCATTCTATCATTCACAATGTTGACTGCATTGTCCAAATTCAAATCTCCAAATTAAAGGCTGACCAACTTACTCCAAGATATACTGTGTTTAATTTTGCTGAAAAACAATGCTTACAAGACCAGGTTTCAACTCTTCAATTGCCCCAAAAAAGGTGGCCATCAATCAGATTTGGAGATTCAAACTCCACCTGCTGTAACACAACTTACTATTCAAGGTATAACTACATTTAATCTAATATAATATTTCTACCTTACCATTATATTTGCTTACTTTATAATAAAAATATAATCCATACTCCTTCAATCACAGACTCTGCAGATTATGGACCACCTACACCAAAGGCAAAAAAGAAACCTTTTCCCGAATCTGAAAGTGAGGAATTCAGCTATCAAAAGCACAAGGGAAGAAACCTAAATTAAGCTAACTCCAACGATAACCTTTTCTTGCATTGTTTCTCAAATCAAGACTTTTTCTTTTGCGGATATCCCTTTTTGTGACATCTTTCACATATCATGTGGTGCAAGTGACCTCTAAGGCTGATAAATTAAAGTTGTAGCGGTGTATTGTGATCAGTTCACCAACAATTCACTTGTTATGAGGCCTGTTGAATAAATTTTTCCCAATGTATTACTATTGCATGCCTATAAGAAATGTCAGGCTTATTACTATATCACTGTATAGTTTTTAGAAAATTTTAGAAGTTTTTCACCAATGGCATTTTAAATTTGATACTGAAAATTAAACTGCCATAAATATTGTACATTTCAAGTTTAACCAGCATGAAATAATAGATATTATATTTTAAAATAATCATTGCACAAATCGCCGTGGAACCTCAACAGATGAAAGTACCGTCAGAGAAGTACCTATTTGACTTTCAAAGGGATTGAGTATTCTGTTCTCCAACAGGTTGAGTTGTTCACCCTGAAAGGGATGGACTTTTCTCTCCAGGAAAGGAAGGCTTCCACTCAACATGTTTGACAACTACTCATTCCAACAGTGATATTTGAAGTGGAAGAATTGCATTCGATCCATTCAACAACTCCCTATTCAAAACGTGCCGATTCGAGAAGAACCCACTCACAAATTTGACTTTCTCATGCAAGTGATCAATTGGTTGGGTTGAAGGAGTACCCATTCGGCCTTAAGGAGTTGAATTCTTGGCTTTTGAACAGATGGAGTTCTCATTCCTTAAAGGGGCCTACGTCCCAACCCTTGAAGAGATCAGGTCTTCTGCCTTCGATGACTGACAGTCCATCCTTTTGAGGGTCTAAAAGCTTATCCCTTCAAGAGTTCAAAGCTTCACCCCTCAAGGGCTGCCAGTCCACCCCTTCGAAGGCTAAAAGCTGGCCCCCTCGACGGCTTGAAGAGTCACCCCTTCGAGGGCTGAAGAGTCACCCCATCAAGGGCTGAAGAGTCAGAATCTTCAAATCGAAACCCTAAAACACTTCGAGGCCTTAAGGTTGACCCCTTCGAGGGCTGAAGGCTGACCTCTTCAAGAGGTGAAGGGTCACCCCTTCGAGGTCTGAAGGCTGACCCCTTCGAGGGCTGAGGGCTGAAGGTCGTAAGCTCACCCCTTCGAAGGCTGAAGCCTCACTTCGAGGGGGTCAGCCTTCAGCCCTCGAAGGGGTGATCCTTCAGCCCCCGAAGGGGTCAGGCTTCAGACCTCAAAGGGGTGAGCCTTCAGTCCTCGAAGGGGTGAGCCTTCAGCCCTCGAAGGGCTGAGCCTTTAGGCCTCGAAGGGGTGATCCTTCAGACCTCGAAGGGGTGATCCTTCAGCTCTAACCCTTCACCTCTCGAAGGGGTGACCATGCAGCCCTCGAAGGGGTGAGCCTTTAGTCCTCGAAGGGGTCAGCCTTCGGCCCTCCAAGGGTGATTCCTCAACCCTCGAAGGGGTGAGCCTTCAGACCTCGAAGGGGGTGAGCCTGTAGCCCTCGAATGGGTTAGCCTTCAGCCCTTAGACGGGTGATTCTTCAGCTCTCAAAGGGGTGGATGATAAGCCCTCGAAGGGGTGGATCTTCGGACCTCGAAGGGGTCAACCTTCAACCCTCGAAAGGGTGAGCCTTCAGCCGTCGAAGGGGTGAGGCTTCAAACCTCGAGGGGTTAGCCTTCAGTCCTCGAAGGGTGAGCGTTCAGCCCTCAAAGGAGAAATTCATCAGCCCTCGGACGGGTGATTCTTCAGCCCTGGAAGGCGTGGATCTTCAGACCTCGAAGGGGTGAGCCTGCACACCTCGAAAGCGGGAGTCTTCAGTCCTCCAAGGGTCAATCTTCAGCCCTCGAAAGGGTGGATTCTTCAGCCCTCGAAGAGGTCCCACCTCTCAGCCCTCGAAGGGGTGAACTCTCACCCCTCGAAGGGATGAACACTCAGCCCTCGATAGGGTGCAGTCTTCAGGCCTCGAAGGGGTGATCCTTCAGCCCTCGAAGGGGTGGGCTCTCAGCCCTCGAAGGGTCCAGTTCTCAACCCTCGAAGGGGTCGGACTCTCAGACCTCGAGGGGTCTAGCTCTCAACCCTCGAGGGGGTGGACTCTCAGACCTCGAGGGGTGGATCTTCAGCCCTCGAAGGGTCTAGCTCTCAGCCCTCGAGGGGTCCAGCTCTCAGCCCTCGAGGGGTCCAGCTCTCAGCCCTCGAGGGGTCCAGCTCTCAGCCCAAGAAGGGGTGGCTTCTTCAGCCCTCCAAGGGGTCAAACCTTCAGCCCTCAAAAGGGTAAAGTCTTCACACCTCAAAGGGATACAGACTTCAGCCCTCGAAGTGGTGCACACTTCAGCCCTCGACGAGGTGGAGACTACAGCCCTCGAAGAAATGAATCTTCAAGAGGCCTCAAAGTCTCAAACCTCAAAATTCTGTACTATCAACCCTCGAGGGTCTTCACCTCTTAGCCCTCGAAGGGGTCAACCTCTTAGCCCTCGAAGGGGTCAACCTCTCAGTCCTCAAAAGGGGTCGACCTCTCAGCCCTCGAAAGAGTCTCAGCCTTCGAAGGAGTCCAACTCTTAGCCCTCGACTAAGTCGAACTCTCACCCTTCAAAGCGATGAACTCTTCTATTACACATATAATTGGTACATTTATAACTTCAATTACAAAAATTTTACCAGTCTACAAAGTTTCTATAATTTCTTATCAAGCTCACCGCGCAACGCGCGGTGTGACCAATCTAGTTGTTAAGTAAAAGGGATTCTCCAATCCACCTACCAAGTTTGAAGTTCCAGGTTGGATAGGTTTCGATAGGAGGGGCAGAGATTACATTAAAAAAAATTCATCCAACACCACCAATGTAATTAGTTTCAAAAGTTATATTACAAAATTAATATTAACTAATAACATACTATTAATAAAAAAAATAGTTCCTAAAATAACTACTTCCGAACACTAGGACCAGATGCAGAATTAAGTGGAGAGAGTTGTATTCTACGCGACTGCATCTTTTGATAATTTTGCAAAATCTTCTCATTCTCAATTCTGACAAACATTTCTTTCTCGATGTACACAACCATGCTATCATTCAACCAATCATCTCTCATTTTGTTGCGTAAATCGATCTTGATATTGTTCATTGCAAAGAAAATCCTTTCAATGGAAGCAGTTGCAATAGGTAGCACCAATGCTAACTCAATTAAACTATATATCAATGGGAAGATTGAATCTCAACCTATTTTTATCATTTTCTTAGCAAGATATCCCAAGTTCTCAATCGATAAAAATTCTTCATCGGCTAGTACACATTTAATGTAAACTTGAAGTTCATGCTCAAGTATTGCAAGGTCAGTAACATAGAAGTCATCCGGATAAAAACTTGCAAGTTTGAGCAACATACCAATGTCAAATTTAGAAAAAGAATCCATGGCATCAAGACACGCAATACATTTAAGCAACTCTGAACTTGATTCCAGGAAGCGTTGATTCATCTCTCGAATCATCATATCAAGTACCTAATTTCAACATACTTACAAAGTTAAGAAATATTTAAAGAAAACTTAACTAAAAAGTAAAGTATAATTAAAAAAAGATAACGAAAAGCATATCGCAATATAAATATCAGCACGAAAGTGATAGAGATTGGTAATCATTTGCTCACTTTGCTTGCCATGACCACGAATCAACCTATTTTCTTTCATATTTGGCACTGATATAGCATACTTGTCACAAAAACTGCTCACTTGACCTAACCATTTCTGCCACCCTTCATTTCTAAATTCTTACAACTCATTCTTCATTGTTTCAACCAGACTCGCGGCTAACAATATGTTTTGATCCTTTTGTTGCAAAGCAAGAGAAAGTTGATTTGTAATTCCTAACAAGTGTTTCATCAAGTACATCGCAAATACAAAGTCAAAACTCTCCATTTTTTCAATCAAACTTGAAGTTAGACCACTACCATCATCACATTAACCATCTTCATGCACATTTTCTAGCACTTGTACAATTCGAAGGCCACATAGTCATCAAACGAACAATAGTAATGAAATGTGATCCCCAACGAGTATCCCCTGGCCTCTTCAAACTAGTTTCTTGATTTTCCCCCTACCAGTAACAATCTCTCCCCTTTCCAAACATTCCAAGAGTCTATCATGCTCAAACTGCATAGTGAGCTCTTTTCTTTTACATGAAACCGTAGTGATTTTCACAATCATACCAAAATAACTAGAAAATTCACTCACCCATCTATTACTCTTAGCAACAGAAACAACAACTACTTGAAGTTGGTAAGCAAAACAGTTAACATACCTTGCATACTGGAAGCTTTCAATCCATTATACTCACCTCGCATACTGGAAGCTCCATCATGTCCTTGGTCTCTCAATTTGTATATAGACAAATTGTGCTTTGCAAACAAATAATCAATAGCATTTTTCAAAGAAATAGACGAAGTGTTAGGCACATAAACCACAGCAAGAAATAGCTCAAAAATATCACCTTGATCGTTCACATATCTTAAGCAACTCCCATTTGCTCCTTTATTGACACATCTCGAGACTCATCTACCATGAGAGAAAATACTTTATCCCCTATATCATTAAGGATGACTTTTTTTACCTAATTAGCACAAGCACTTGTAAGTTCCTTTTGAACTTTTGGAGATGTCATTTAACTATTTCTAGGAGCATTCTCATTCATTGTCTTAGCAATATCCTTGTTTCGTTGAGCATACCACTCAAGTAGCTCAAGATAATTGCTCTTACTTAGAGACTCACACAACTCATCATAACTACGAAAAGACAAACCTTGCTTCAAAAGGTACCTTGTCACATCAAGACCTGCAGTTAGGCAGGTACGATCAGTAACCTCTCTCTCACTTGTATGTGCTAGTACCAAATTTCCTACACTTTGTCTTTGATTTTGAAAAGACTGAAATTGTACCGTAGCATCATTGTGAACACTCCCCACCCCACCAACATGTGTATTAAATATTTCAATAGCTTTTTTCCAATTGGTCATCCCGAACTTAGTGAATGTTTCATCTCCAACTCGACCACCCGAAATCCTGAAAAGATAACACCAAAAGCAATTTGTCGCATCCTTTGAAATACTATATTCCAGCCAATTATACTTGTCAAACCAAGAAGTTTGAAAACATCTTTTATCCCTACCAAACTGTAACCGTGGATAATTATGACCAGTGGGTCAACAAAATCCTCTCAATAAACACTCCCTCCGAATTTGATCCCTAATGTTTAAATCAAATTCAATAGTAGGTCGACGTTTTACGGGACCACTAATAACATCATCCAAATTAATCACCACACAAGAACGCTTACTGCTACTTTCTTAATCTTTCTTCTTGGAATCTTTTCAGATTAAAAATTTATCCATAATTTATCAAAGAAATAAAAACAAATATATTAACAAAATACACAAATAAACTAATCTCATAAGCTAATATCAATTTTTAACACACAAATATTAACTTTGTAAATTGATAAAATAACCCTAAAATCCTAAATCAAACAAAAAAATTTAAAAATAACTTAGTCATGCTAAATAAGCTTATAGATAATAAAAAAAATCAGCACTCAAGAACAAAAAATAGTAAAAACACAAAAACAAGTAAAATACCCCATCCTAAAGAACACAAAAAATTAAGGAAAAAAACATCAACCCACCGGCTGGCTATCCTCTATCCGTCTCAGGGGCGGAACCAGAAAATTTTTTCAGGGGAGGCTGAAAAATTTTCGGCGCCCGGCGTGCAGAGGCGTCCGGCGTCCGGCGTCCGGCGTCCGGTTTATGTAAATTGATTTATTTTTCATCGATTCAAATTCAATTTAATAAAATATCCCTAATTGATAATTAACAAATGAAAATAAAAAGTTCATAAAATCATATTCATCTAAATTCAATTTAACAAATATCTCTAATTGATAATTCCATAAACCGATTATGACAAATTGACAATTTCATTGTCATATACAATTATACAAAATAAATCAAACAATTATAATTTCAACTAAATTCCAACTAAATATGCAATTCAACTAAATCAATTTATGTAATTCAACTAAACTTCAACAATCATATATAATACAACCATATAAATTCAATTCAACATCCAATCTAAAAATCATGTTCACATTATACATATATTTATTTAAGTGTTGAAGAAATAAATTAGAAAAACAACAAATTATAAACCCTAAAATTAATAAATATTACTATATTAGCATAAAGAGAAGAGAACTAGAGAAGACTTACCGTGGTTTGGAGAGGCGGCGGGAGACGAGGCAGGCAAGCAGAAGCCGGTGGCGGACGGCGCGGCGGCGGCGGCGACGGGCTGAGCCGCTGAGGCGAGTGTCGAGAGGCAGAGGAAGGGGAGAGCTGGTTCTTTGCTGTCCTTTCCCGCCTCCATTCTATTTATATAATACAATGGATTAATGTTATGTTTGGCATTTGGATTGGGCTCAGCTTTCGGCCCAATCCATTTCCGATTTCATTTTTTTTTTCATAATACTTAGTGAAACGACGTCGTTTCACTAACGTGAAACGACGTCGTTTTAGTACGTCTGGGTTTAAAAAAAAGAAGGCCGCAGCGCGGCCTTCTTCTCCGGTGAGCAGCTGCGCTCAGCACCGGAGACGCGCTCCGCCCGCGCCGGAGACGCGCTCCCACCACCTATTAGCTCCGGCCGGCGACCGAGGTAGGGCTGGAGCCCTACCTCGCGTATCAATAGATCCGCCACTGATCCGTCTGACTGTCGTGCCCGATGGCCGCCGTCCGGCAGACCTCACTCCTCCGCGCTCTGTGCCTCCACCGGTGCTAGCGCCGTCCGGTCCGGCGGTCCTCCGCCACTGTCGGTCTGTCGTTGTGCAAGTCGCAACTCGCCGTCGCTAAGTGAAAGCCGCCCTTCAAATCTGAATTGGTAATTTTGGACAATTTTTGGTAATTTTTGGGCAACAATTATTGGCCATTTGGGCTTTAGTAGTTATTTCATAATAGAGTTTCCATTGGGCCTTTTAGGATTTAAAATAGCCCAACAAATTAACAATTTTTATAAATCATGTTTGGCCCAATTTCAGCCCTCCTCAGTCCTCATCGTCTTCTTCTCTGTCTCTATCATCTGTACTCTCCGCCACCACTACTCGACTCCGGCAACTCTATTTTCGACGAATCCAGACTTCCAGTTTTCGATGACTCTTCGACTCTTTGACCTACCCCGACCCAGTTGTCGTTAAAATACGAGCCGATGGGCTTATGGATCAAAGATAGAGATTTATATTCTACACACATTCTTACTGCTAAGCTACCAAGGGGTAGTAAGCAAAAAATCCCGGATTTGTCCACAAGGATTCTAGGGCCAAGTACTAAATAAAACAAAACATCGTGGGGGTCGTCAATCCGCCGAGTGAAAGGAACAACTAGTAATGTAGACATGCAACTGGGGTGGTGTTTTCAACTGACAACTACAAGCATGTAATTGACAAACAAGTAAACTATTTATACCAGGCACTTGGTAATCATTTAGCAACATAGTAGTTCTAATGCTTCAATACTCGATTCATTCACATATAGACATACAAAAGACCTATCAGTGTATTCACAACACGTGGTGTGGCCAATGACATACACTCCCCCAACCCTATCACGGTGGGTGCGTTCGCAACCCTCCATCGACACCGTCATCGTAATTAGAGGAGTATAACGAGATCCGACCATTGTTGCAGGCAAGTTTCTCCCCCGTGCTATTATGTCACGGGCTTCCACCACGAATGCAACTACTCCCCCCGGGTCCTATATACGCTAGGCCCAAGGTTCGTAGGCACCTTATCTGTGATACTAGGGTTTCGACACAACACCTATCTTGCTACTATTCACTATCTATACACGCAACCTCTCAGACAACAGTTACGAAGTCAGATAAGACTGGTGTGACGGCAAATAGGTCTGAGCATTCTCGAATCTCTCGTGCACACACCCACGCGGATGCGTTCTCCCCTACCCATTCTAACATCCAGGTTTCTCTTCTCAAGGGGGCACCAATAATTGCACAATACATGAGTATATCCCAAAGTGTGTGCTTATATGTGGTGTACTACTCATGCATTTATAACACTCAAGAACAATCACAATAACATCATAAACACAAAGATATGATGAATCTAACAAATCTCATAAAGCATTTAGAACATACCAAGTGCCAAAACGAATCCCAAGCTAATCTAACTACATCCTAGACATGGAATTCAAATATAGATTTGAATTCCACATCTTTGGGACAAAGCAAGAAGAAAAGAAAAAGAAAAGATTACAAAACATACAAAAGGAAATCCTTCCTTCTCTCCAAGCTTTCTCCTCTCCAAATGTGTTTCCAAATATGATCCAACATTTTCCAAATAAGTAGACTAGGGTTCTATGTATAGTAGTAGGAGATTGGGCCTAAAAATAGGCCCAAATTAGGCCAAAAGTAGCAAAACCCTAGGTCAGCCGCCAAGGTTTCAGGGGGCGGCATGGATGCCACGGTCCGCAAAGCATGCATAGCCACGGGATGCTAGATCTGCCACGGTACGTGAATGTTCATAGTCGTGGCCCATGGAATCTGGCGCGGTTCGTGAATCTGGGATTTTGCTACGGTCCGTGAAGGTTTTCACGGACCGCAAGCAGCATGCGGTTTTTGCTCAGAGTTTTCCCACGGTCCGTGGAGGTTTTCATATGTATCTTATGGGAAATCTGAAAACAAAGAAATGCCAAATGTCTGAACAATATGTTTAAACATTAGACTGTATGCTAGGAATAAGCCAGAAATTTAGATACAATACTCTAATAATCACATAGGAATTCAAATGATTCATTTCAAGATTGAACATCACATGGATTTCCTCAATTAGATAGACCACAACAACATACACAAGTTCAGCACATGCATTCGGGGATTCAAGAAGGCACTACAACTCTATCCTTTGATGAATCATTTTAGGAAAAAAGATGTTTGGGTACTGGGGCATGGACTATTTCCAACAGAGATACTTGAGAATTACAAAGAACAAGATTAGGATCAGATTTCTTCGTAGATGTTTCCCCACTACAAGCAGAAGCGGAGGCGTGTTTCAGGGTAATCAAAGCAATGCAGAGATCAAGGTATAACACACTACATATTTACATAGAATCAGCTATCTTAGTAGTATCTATCTGAGGCATAAACAAAGCACCATGGGAAATCAAGGGCATAGTATTTCAGATTCAACACATTTTAAGGAGTTTTCCATCTTTCTCTTGTTTCAAAATTAACTAAAACTAGCTAGTACACGACCATCGGGTCACTAATAGTCTAGGTTGATCTTTATGGAATGCTACATTTTAATCATAATGCTATATATAAAGTGTTTTTTTTAAAGGAGGCAGAGCCCACATGGGATGACTAGGCAAAAAGATAATGCTCTATTCATTTTGTGTCTAATGATTAATTGACACGTGTTTAATTCATTTGAATATTTTCTCAAACATATTTAAATGGACATAAATCTTTTTTAATAAAGAAACGACACTGGTATATTAAATTTTTTATGGGTAATAAATTAAGTCCAAGTTGATACATGTTTTACACCTCTTTTGAATTTTTTTTCTCTCATACACACTTTCGGTAAAAATTAGTTTATTTTTTTATTCGACTTATTGAAAATGGATTAATCCTATTTATTTACAATTTTAATATTTGAATTTTGATTTTGAGTGTAAAAGATAAAATTGTGTGAAAGAAATATAAAATGATTTGAGGATTACAATGATGACAGGGAATTGAGTGTAGTTGAGTTTATGACCGTGGAGGTAAATAGGAGAGGGGAATGTGTTAAGTGTGGATGGGGGGAGAGAGTAAATATAAAAATTTAAAAATTAGAAAAAGTGGAACGTGGGTGTGTTTTGTGAAGTGGTGATTGTGGATACTCTTACTCTCACCAAGTCTTTCCCTTTCCATTTCTTATTTCCCCTTCTTCTATTTCATCGTTGCCCGCACATTCACATTGTCGCCCACCTCATTCTACCTTCTCCGTATGTCCTTTTCCCATCCCTATCACCAGTGTGCGTCCCTAGTCTCTGTCCCGCTAGCTGTTATGTCCATCCTCGGACACCATTTGTCGTCGCTCGTCGTCCATCTATATCTCCCACTTTGTCTGTCCTCGGCCGTCCCCTCATCATTGTTGATCTCCCTTTCTCCGCCCCCACCGTTGTTCAGTGCCTTTCTTGCACTGTCCATCATAACACTATAATTGTCGCTCCATCAATGTCTGTCAAAGGTACCCCTGCTCCATCATTCCCATCAACGACTCCATTTTTACCGTCTCTAATTTTAATTGTGTGTTGAAATTTTCCACCTTTTTTTAAAAGCACATTTTTTCCTTTTTATAATACCAAAAATTTCTTTCCCATCCATTTAAATGAAGTGAACTAAAATAACTTGAACTAAACTAAATTGGGGTAGATGTGTTCGAACTTCAATGAGTTGCACTGAGAATTAATGATAATCGTTAAATCTAATACTCCCTTCGTCCCCGAATAATTAACACATACATTTTTTGTTCGGAATTTTATGCAAGCTGATGTGGTAGAGAATAATTGTGAAAAAGTAGGGATATTTTGGGGAAATAGTGGACCCCATCAAAAAGTTGTTGAAGTTAAAGAAGATATTGTAGGAATTTTACAACATATTCTTTACCATTTTAGGTAAGAATTGAAATGTGTCATTTTATATAGGATAGACCAAATTAAAAAGTGAGTCAACTATTCCGGGATGGGGGGAGTACTATGTATGCTATTTATTATAATAATGATAGAAGTGACATTCTTTGTATTTTTTTTTAAATTAAAATCACCCGAAGGTGGGGGTACTATATTAGAGGTTCCCCATTCCTCATCTGAACCATTTGTACATAGGTAGACCAAAGTTTACGATGAGGCAACAAAATTGCCCTCCAAAAGTCCTACTAATCCTATATCGAGTTCTTATATTATAAGCAAAACTATCCTAGCAAAAGGATATATGATGAAGTTGCGATCCGGAGGTGGAAATCTCCACCCCTCGTGTTAATTTACACCTCCGGCCAGGCAACCTCAGTACCCAAATTAGACTAGAGATTTACAGTAATCCTAGATTATGCAGAAGTGAATCAGAATTATGTCTTGTTTCCAGCGGAAGGCCGGGAAAGCATCCAGATTACCGGGAGAGCATCCAAGGCCAGGAGAGCATCCTCCCAGCTGAAGAAATGTTCCTTTGGTTCCGAAGACAAAACATCATCCTGTTCCAAGGAAGAGAAGAGGACAGTGCATCATTGCAAGTCTAGAGGTGCAGAGGCTGGAAGGCCAGTTTGAGATGGATCGTGATCTGCAAACAAACAGGAAAACTAATTAGCAGTATCAGTCTCTAAGTGAGAAACTAGTGAGCTCTAACATGTGGAACATGAGCCTTGTCCAGCACAATTAGTCCCTTGATATGATGGGGCATGTTATTAGGCTGGATACTTTGAAGATGACAAGTATGATACCTCGCAATCGCATTTGCTACCGAGTTACCTTCCCTAAAAAACATGCTTCAACTTTGCTCCACACTGCTAGGATATTAATTTGAAAAGCTAAGTTAAAGAGGTTCCAATTTGCTGAATAGGGGTAGTTTATCATGTTAACAACTTGCTTACAATCAGTTTCAAAAATGTAGTTCGTATGAATTTCAGGCAAAGATTGCATAGCAAATAAAATGGCTTTCATTTCAGCCTCGATCGGAGAAGCAGCAGAGATAGAGACTGAACATAAATTAATCAAATCACCACAGCAGTCCCGAACTACTATCCCAGCTGCAGCCTTATCAGTGTACCAAGAAGCATCAGTGTTTATTTTAAAAAACCCAACTGGATGTCTCTCCCACAGGACAGTTGTTATGTTAGGCTTAGGTGGGGGTCTAATGAAAGGTATCCACTGATTGAAAGGTAAAGAGATAGAAGAATGAGTGAAATATGTCTTTGGAGTAGTTAGGAAAGCCAGTTTTATTAAGTTGTGAATCTCCTTAGATACCAGATCTGAGGAAAATGGCACATTATCATGTAAAAATCTATTCCTAGCTTTCCAAAGTGACCAACAAGTTATGGAAGGTGTTATTTTGCAGATGAGGTGTTATTTTGCAGATTAAATGTTTCCAGTTAGCAAGATCTCTAGTATTCCAAAAAATAAAAAATCTTTCAGGAAGAGAATGAGTGTCCTGAAGATGAAAATTTACAATAGAAGCCATGTTACCCCAAACAGCTTTAGCAATATGACATGAAATGAAAAAATGCTGTATTGAATCTGAGTTTGAGCAGGCAGGACATTTTGAAGCAAGGCTGAATCCACATTTAATGAGCACCTCATCAAAGGGCAAAAATGATTGCAGCATTTTCCAAGTAAATATGGATATCTTTTTTTGCAATGCATTGTTCCAAATGAATTTAGAGGCAGGGAAATTACCTGGCATCTGAGTGAGCACTCTGTAGGTAGACTTAGAAGTGAAATTACCTGAAGCTTCAGGCTTCCAGACCAGTCTATCTTTTCTACCTGGGACTAAGATCGCTTCCTGGAGGAAAGACACAGTATCAAGGTCCAAAAAAGAGACAATCTGAGGCAATATGATGGACTTATTATGAATGAAATCTGCTACAGTTAAGTATGGCATGCCATCTACTATGTGCTCAGGGATAATAGTACCTAAAGGCCCCCTAAAACTCCAGTTAGCTACCCAAAAATTACAGGCACCCTCCCCATGAATAATTACTGAGTTTTGCTCTGCAAAAGAGTTAATGTGGATAATTCTCTTCCATGTTACAGATTTTCTGTAGGATATAGGGAGAGACCAGATCAGTTTTGACCAAAGGGAGTTACCTAATTGACTTTTCCACCAAAGTTTAGCTGAACAGGTGTCAATTATAGCTTGGACTGATCTAAAACCAAGTCCATTCAATTCAGTTGAAACTGCAATGTCTTTCCATTTTCTCCAGATTTTATTATTTTTTCCATGTGATTCACCCCAAAAAAATCTGGCTAATCTTTTCTCAAAGGTACGAATTATCATCTTTGGTGGTTTTGTAACTGCCCAAATATGCTGTGGGAGGGAGTAAAGACAGTGTTTTATTAAGACCAGTTTCCCCCCCGCACTTAACCATCTATTCTTCCAACTTTGAAGTTTAGAATCCAGGTTAGCCATTAAAGGTTGGAAATACCTTTGTAGTGTTCTTCCCCTAAATATTGGACATCCAAGGTATGTAAATGGGAGTGCACCTTTTTTCATTTTTAGAATGGACTTAACCTGAGAGATCTTTATGTTAGAGGCTCTTTTACTCAGATAGAATTCTGACTTTTCAAAATTAAATTTCTGTCCTGAAGTCACCTCGAAGACATCTAGAAAAGCCTTTATTCTTATGAGATTTAATTTAGATGCCTGCATGAAAATTATGGTATCATCTGTATATAATAGATGAGATATAGCAGGTATTGAGGCAGGTAAATGGAAATGAGATAGCCTTCCAGTAGAGAAAACATATGAGAGACTCCTTGAAAAAGCTTCAGTAAAAATATTAAAGAGGAAGGGAGAGAGAGGATCACCTTGTTTAATACCTCTAGTAGCTGGAAAAAAACCAACAGGTTTTCCATTAATTAGAATTGAAAATTTTGCCTGTGCTAAATTCCTCATCACTGCATTCAGAAAAATTCCCTGAAAACCGAATTTAACTAAAATCTGCCTAAGAAATTGCCAGTTAACCCTGTCAAAGGCTTTCATTAGGTCCAGTTTCATTATACAGTTGGGAATTCTGTTTTTCTTATCCAAGAATCTAACCATTTCCTGTAAATATAATATATTATCAGAAATGTCCCTCTTCTTCAAAAAAGAAGATTGGTTAGGAGATATCAGAGAGTCCATATAAGGTTTTAATCTTTCCATAAGAACCTTGGAACAGATTTTATTAGATACATTAGATAAACTAATAGGTCTAAAGTCCCCAAACTGACATGGGGTTATTTTCTTAGGAATAAGTGTAATCCATGTGCTAGATATCCCATTAGGAATATTAGAACCTATAATGAAGTCATTTACTGCCTCTAAAAGATCATTCTTAATAAAAGGCCAGCATTTCTTATAAAACTTAGGTGTGAAGCCATCCGGACCAGGGCTACTGTTGCTACTTAAATTCTGAACAACAAATTTTAATTCAGGTTCCAGAATAGGAGAAGCTAAAATATGATTATCAGAATCAGTTAAAATCACTGGAATTTGGCTTAGAAAATGAGAAGAGAAAGTATCATCAGTGCTTTGATCTGGTTCGGTTAGTAGATCCGAGTAAAAAGAGATTGCCTCATTCTGAATTTCAGATTCTGTGTTTAGCCATTGACCAGCCGAGTTTTTTATTTTATTAATCTGTATCCTACAATTCTTTTCTTGGACAACCTTATGAAAGAATTCAGTATTGTTGTCACCTAATTTATGCCATTTAAGTCCTGCTTTTTGTTTCCAAAACTTTTCTTTTTCTTTTAAGACCTTCTGCAAACTAGCTTTTTTCTGATTAAGTTTAACCAGTTCATTCAAATTAGGATCATGATCAAAAACAGATTCCTGTAGTCTTAGGGCATCCTCAGCTTGTGAAACATTGGCATCAATATTACCAAAAGATTCTCTGTTCCAAGTTTTGATGACTCTTTTAAGCCTAATCAGTTTCAGGTAGAACTTAATCATTCCTCTTTCCTGTATAGGTTTTTTCCAAGATTCCTGCATTAAACCCATGAAATCCGACCTTTGGAACCAGGCATTGATGAATCTAAAAGGTTTGGGATATGAGGGAGTTAGATTAGATAACTGAAGGAGGAGAGGTGAGTGGTCTGAAGTGTGTCTATTGAGAATTTGGATGGAGGAAGATGGGAATTTGGAGCTCCAAGCTAGTGTACAGAGCCCCCTATCTAACCTCTTGGAAGTGGGATTCCTTAGCCTAGAGTTACACCAGGTGAATAAATTGCCTACTGTGTTTATTTCCTGAATCCCATTCGAATTAATCCATGTATTGAAATCCCTAATGCTCCCCAGAGCTGGATTAGAGGGTCTTCTGTATTCAGAAAGACTCCTAATAGTATTGAAATCCCCTATAAAAATAGTGTCAGTGTTAGACAAAGGCTCTAAATCTTTCCATAAAGCTTTTCTACCATCTCTATCCCTTAAAGCATAAATGAAGGCAGCATTCATATTAAGGGCCAGAGAAAGATGAGATATGTTAACAAAAAGGAATTGGTCATGAGAAGTAATAAGTGAAACCGTGAGGAGATGAGTCCACATTAACCAAAATTTTCCATTAGGAAGGGCTAGACAGTCTGCAAAATGTAATGATGTCATATAGGTCCGTATTTTTGAGTTATCATGCATAGGTTCTATTATGCATAGCAACTGAATTCCCTTAGTTTTGATTAAATTAGATAGCCTAAGCAATGATGTTTCCATACCACGAAGATTCCAGATCAGAAAATTAATATTAACTGTTCCTATCATATTTCACCTGGTTTTGTACCTTTTGTAGCTGATCTTAATAACATTTTATTCAGCTGACTAAGATAGGTCACCTTTTTGTTTTTAGATTTACCTGGATGTTCAAACTTACCTATATGCTCAGATCACTCTTCCAGAGTTTGTTGTTCATATGAGTCCAAATCCAAAGGTTGCTCCAGATTCTTCTGTTTACTGCAACTGGTTTCTTCTTGTTCCTGAGAGTAAGTGTCTTCTCCCTGCAAAACAGAGAATCTATTCGACATCTTTCCCCCTAAGGAAAGTGTAGGTTTAGCAATAGAATCAATCATAAGAGTACGATGTAAGCCAATGTGGAGATCATCTCTAGCATAGGCTTTCAGAACTGTTTTAGATTTAGCAGTGGCCTTTAGTAACCTAGTGGTGGAGTTATCTGGACTCTCTATTGTCAGAAGACCACTAGAAACAGGGGTTGTGGGAGTTTGAGCAGGTTGCAGTAGGGGATCAGGGTTCCTAACTTCCTTATCAATAGAAGAAACATGGGGATGAGTAGGAGAATCAGAGAGCAGGGGTGGTAAATCAAATTTTTTTCCAGTTGCCTGCCACTGAGGGATAGGTTGAGTCTGAATTCTATTAGTTTCCTCAGTTCTTTCCTTAGTATTCTGAGGGTTAACCCTACATTGGCCTAAAGAATGCCCCAATTTAGCACAATGTCCACAGTATAGGGGGATATCCTCGAACTCAATTGGATATTTCCTATTGTTTGTTATTGAACCTAGCCTAATGTAATGTGGCAGAGGCTTCAGTAGGTCAATTTCAACACAGAATTTTATGGCCGAAGGCCTGGTAAGCATCTCAGTAGCATAATCATTCTTTATAAAGTTACCAATATTGTTACCAATAGCTTCAATAGATGAAGAGTTATAGTAATAGAGTGGTACCTCCCTAATTGTACACCAAATCGGGACAATGGGAGATTCTCTCTGGGTAGAGAACTCAGGAGTCCACTTAAGCATTTTCAGTGAAACGCCATTGAAATTCCATATGCCTTTCATCCAACAGCGTTGGTAGTCGTTAACCTGTTCAAAACGAATTAGTATATGTTTATAATCAAGAGATCCCAATTGGTACTTACCTTCAAACCCAATAGTTTTAAGGGCAACCTCCATCTGATCCATTGAGTTTCTACCTTTGGTAAATTTACCGACCAATGCATTAGAGTAATGAGCTGATAGTGTAGCAATTTGTTCCTCAGAGTATAAACAGGCAAGATCACCTAGATGGGAGGATTTAGGGATTAGCTCGGGGTTATTTGGGAGTTGTGATGACAACGGAGGGGATTTTGTTTGAAGAGCAGCCGCGAACGTTTTAGGGGGTGGTGGCAGATTGGAGTTGGTGGAAGCTGCCATCGATCGTCGGGAAGAGACCCCGCCAGGTGGCGGAGAAAGAAACCGTTACCAGTGGCTATTACCGTTGCCGGCGAGTAACGGTCAGAAAAAAGGAAAAGGAAGAAGGAGTAGATGAACAGTAGAGAAACAGATTCAATCGCACACACTAAACGCACGTTCAATCGCACACAGATTCAATCGCTCAATGTAGCAATACGTGTCTGATTAATTTGACAGTGTCACTTACCGTTTCATCCACGTACAAATCAAACCTTAAGTGACATTCTTTGTAAGTGTAATTAAACAGAAGATTATATCGAAACTAAATTTATTGAGAAAGTTTTATGTTAGACCGTCCAGGTTAGTCCATGGATTCAAACATAATTAATACAAGGCGGTGAATAGATATGGGTACATTTTGTAATTATTCTATTTTTGGGGTTAATTTTAAAAGGTTCACAAATTATCGGGACCTCTATATAAAATAATTTATAAATATAATGAACACTCTCTCTCCTTCTTCTCAATAGAATCCATATAAATATGAGCTCGAAACACATAAAATAGCAATAGGAAAACAAAAGCATGCATAACTTTTATTTTGAAAATGAAAAAATTCAACACTTTCAAACAGTTCTAACAGATAAAATATTGAAAACTCATTAGAATACATGTAATTCTCAACTAAAAAATATTTAACATCAACATATTATCCTTTAATACAAAACTATAATGATCAAAATCATAAATCCATCTAAACCATAACAAACACTTCAGAAATCTTTCTAAAAACACTAATATTAAACAATCATGTCCTTATACGCTTGACTTTTCCTATCCCTTGAAACTCGTCCAAATTACACCGCCCGCCAAATAGTATCAACTTGACTCGACCTTAGAAGATCAAGTTAATGATGAATATCTGAAACCTCATCACTATCAGCTGATTGTCATTGAAATTGAAACATCAACAAAATAAACTTCAACAAAATACATTTAAACATCAACTAAAACGGCATGAACATCAACAAAATTGATATACACATGTAAAAATCAATAAAAATTTACAAAAACATCATAAAAAACAATAAACATCACATCTATGAAATTCCAGAAAAACTACAGAAATACTGGAAAAAAAAGAGTATATTAGATGAAAATTACCTTTAGATGCTCTACGGGGCATTATAAACTTGATTTCACAACATAATACCACAAATATTTTCAAAATTAATCGATTTCGTAAACTAGGATAAAAAAATTTAAAAAATTTAGAGTAATTTTTTTTAAAGATCAATAAAAAAACTACAAGAAAATTAACAAAAGAGGATCGCGTGCTGACATGTGTAAGTTGTAGAAAATCGTGCGAAAATTGGAGAGATGGAGAGAGAATAGAGAGGGAACATGAAAATGAGAGAGAAGATGAATGGAACTCGGCCGCACAAGAGGAGAAAAATGAGAGAAAATGAGGAAGAAATCCAACTAAATGGATTATATAGTCTAAGATAATTGCATGCAAGGTCCCCCCAATATATTTCCCGTTTTAAAAATCAAAACCCCCCACCTCATTTATAACTTTATTAGTTACACATAGACTTTTTCTAATAATTAGTCGATCTAAAACAAAACTACGTGAAATTTATTTTTAATAATTAAATAATCCCTTTGTCCCATAATAAATGGCAGAATTTGACTTTAGAAGCCAAAGTAAGCCAACTTCAATCATTTTATTCTATTATTATATACGTAAGATTGTAATAAGTTGTTGAATTACTCATAACATATATTTTTAAATTATTACTTTTTCAGAAGTTTATTATATATAAATGAAGATATTGATAGTTAGAAATTGTTAGAGTTGACTCCTAAAGTCAAATTCCGCCCTTTATTATGAGATTGAGAGAGTATTTATTTTAACTTAACTCAACTTAGTTTTATTAAACTAAATTTATTTGTATTGAAAATAGATTCAAGTGAATGTGACAAGGTACTAGGAAGTAGAGTTGTCAATCTCTGACTCGAACAGATAACCCAACCCAAACTGACACGGCCGAACTCAACATGTAACCCGATTATGATCCGACATTTATTGACTCAAACTCAAACTCGACATGATCGAAATTAACCTAAAATGCAATTATGATCTGAGAGATATCGATCTGAACCTAAACCCAACACGTCCAAACTCAACCCAGAACCCAATTTTGGCCCAAGAATATCGACTTGAACTCAAACCCCATACGACATAATTCAACCTGAAACCCGAATAGGAACCAAAAATTTGGATACGAACGCAACCTGAACCCGAACCCGATTAACCCAATAAATCAATTATATAACCATGCACGTGATCAACCTAAAGCCGATATAGTTAAAAGTCAACTAGAATTTAATATGAAACCATGTTAACTTGGTTATGACTCAAACTAATAAATTCTTTAGACATACTTATAAGAATAAAGTAGAATTATTATTTATTAAAATTCTACAAATATGATTGCGTAATGTCAACTCATAAGAAATTTGAATACACGAGATTAAGTTAAAAATGCACAAGTATGATTGAGCATATAAATCCAATGAATAATAGTCAAATAAAGAGATATGTCTAATTACAATTATAATTTTGAATTAGTAATTATAAAAATTTGACTACATATTGATTTCAAAATCAATTCGCGAAGGAATAAAAAAAAAGAGAAAAGTGTTTATATAACCCTATATAATTCACATAAATGAAAATATAACCTTCTGATAATTTAGAGTGTCAATATAACCCTAGGTAATAAGTGAAATTGAAAATATAACCCTTTCCGGCAACTTTTAGCCATTTTTTGTGAAAAAACAATTTTGCCCTTCAAAAAATCAAAAACTAAAAAATAGGAAATGACATTATTGCCCTTAGCATCATTAATACCCCCAAAATATTGTCACTTGACCACCGTCGTGCCACTGTTGGACCAACGTTGCGCTGCTGCCGGACCACTACAGCATTGCCACTGTAGCAGGTAGGCTATATCAGCACATACTATAAAACAAAGTGTCATATTAGTACAAAATCAATGCCACCCTCACGCAACTGACATTTCTAACTCTTCTAATGATCGGAGACATTCCAAAGTGTGATTATAGTGGCAAAGGAAGAATTTTGGTGAGGTCGAAGCAGCGGACGTTTAAGTGGAGGTGCGAAAACCCTTCAAAAATGGTATCTTCATCCGAAATTCCCCTTAATTCACTAGATCAATGCGATACTAAGTTTGATTTCATGATTTTTTTTTTGCTTCTCTTCACATGAATAGAAATATGCGGTATATGTGGTATAGAATATAGGGGTTTTGATGATATTTTGTTTATTTTGTTGTGTTTATTTCAGATTGATGATTGGATGACCTTTGGTATTGTGTGTGTAGTTGTTAATTTGCTATGTTCTTAGACCTAGGGTTTCTTATGTTGATGGGCTTGAATGAGGCCACTATATGTGATAATAGTGTTTAATATGAATGAGGGTGATACGAATTAGGTTTCTTTATTTCTTTATTAGGATTTTTAGGATGATAACACTATAGTCTTTTTTCCACTAGGTTTTTTAATGATGTAGCGTGATCATTTATTTTATTTTAGAATAAGGCTCATTAATTCAGCCATGTTAGCCTTGAAGAATTAATATTTCGGTTATGCATTTATTTAGTGTTTAGAATATTCAGTTCTGATTTGATTAGAATTAGATTTGGTAAGATTAGATAAGGCAATATTCATTCAAGATTTATCTTGAAGAATATAGTCATTTATTTTATAGGTAGTCTAGTTAAATATGGTTTTAGATTCTTAAATCTGTCATAATCCTTTTCAGTTTCTTGTTTGTATTTTTGAAGACCATACCTATGTACTATAAATAGGGGTGGTTTTCAACATTATTTTTACCACACCAATTTTATCAATCAAAATACAACCTTTTGAGTTCTACTCTTTGCTTGCGAGCTATTCAATTGTTGATTAACCCCGAGGGCTAGTTAAGTATCAATAAACTTTGTAATCTGATTCTGAGGGCTAGTTAAAGAGCAAGTCAAAATTGAGTGTACCCCGAAGGCTAGACCTTGAATTTCGTGTGGCATTGAAGGATTTGCGAGTTCCCTTGTTTTGTCAAAGATTTTAATTCCGCAATCCAGATTCTTCGCAAGGGGATTCATATCAGAGGGTGTTATAATGTCAAATTTTATGGTGCATATACATTTGTTATGATATGATAATGGTGTGTATGATGATGTGGTCTCCCGATAGGGGCAACCGAGTGTATTACCATACACTTTGCTTTTATGATATGTGTTGATATAACCCTATAGTTTTTTACGAATGTGTTGATATAACTCTATAAGTTTTAGGAGTGTGCTGATATATACAATCCTGTCAGTTTTCATAATGTGCTGATATAACCCTAATCGTTACGGTGGTGGTCAGGGGGCGATCAGGTGATGGTTCAGCAATGGTCCAGCGGCCAGTCCGATAGTGGTCTGGCGGTGGTCCGACGGTGGGTAAGAGTATAATTGTCCACCCAAATTCAGATTTTGGTCGGAGGGTATTTTTTTATCATTTTGGGGAGTCAATGGCCGGAAAAGCATAGTCAACATCAGATTTCTCACCAGAGGGTTATATTTGCACTTTCATCAACTAGTTATGGTTATTTTTATAGTTTTAATTATCCGAGGGTTATATTTTCACTTACTCAAGTATGTAGGGTTATATTTGTATATATCCCAAAAAATATTTAATAAATTATAACTAAAACTCACAACGAAACAAAACCCGATAATAATGCAATTGTAACAATAATATTGTTGAAACATAATCTAAACCAACCCGAACATAATCAAGTAGCATAATAACTCGATCCAAAATGAACCAACTCAAAATATACCTGAATCCAATATGAAACATAATAAAAAAAAGAGAAAGTCTCAGGAAAGGTGACATGTGCATAAGCTTATGGACATGCTAGAGACTATTATGCAAAGTGGGGTCTTTTTGTAATTAATGAAGAATTAACTTTTTAATTGTATTAACCCTGGTTTCTCTTTCTTTTTTTGCAATCTTCTTCTTCTCTCTGTGACACAACAATGGGTCTCTTCTTTCTCCGACGATTTCCCTCTTCTCTTCGACGAGTCTCATCCTTTTCTCTGGTTCTTCTCTATTTCTCCATCGCCACACATTTCTCTGCCTCTTCTCTGTGTTTCTCCGCCTCTTCTCTGTGATTCTCAGTCCGCTCATTTCTCCGATTCTTCTCTGGTGTCGTTATTTTGTTTCTTCATCTATTGTTCATCATTCGTAGTATGAGGTATATCGTATATCTAGGTTTATTTTCGACATTATTATTACACAGGTTTTGTTCGATTTGTCAGATTTGGCATGTTCTTTGTTTTGTTGAGCATTGAATAAACATCTTTTATAGTGTTTTGAGTTTCTATGTGTGTTTTTCAATGATTTGGTTGTTATAAAAAACTTGTTGATTGTTCATCTTGAATTATGAGGTGTATTAGTTTGTTTAAATGTTGCAGATGTTATTATCCAACATGTACATGTTAGTTGTACTGTGACTGACCTTTTTTTTCCCTTTTTTTTACCGATTTTTCATTTTGAATTCCGAGCTGCATCTATTTACTTATATGTTGCACCTATTAGTATTCAATATGTACTTGTTATTTGAACTGTATATGACCTTTTGTTTTCATTTGTTGTTAATTGTACGTTTTGAATAACGAGTTGCATATGTTTACTTATATGCTGCATCCATTTACTTTATGTTGCATCTGTTAGTATCCAATGTGTACTTGTCAGTTGTGTTGTATATGATTTTTTGATTTTTTGATTTTTTTTGAGGTCTTTGTTGCTTGTTTTGAATTAGGAACTGCATATGTTTACTTATATATTGCATCTGTTAATATCTAGTATGTACTTGTTAGTTTTATTGTGATTGACTTTTATTTTCATTGTTGATTATTGTTCGTTTTGAATAAGAAAGAATACATGTTTTGCTTATATGTTGCAACTGTAAGTATCCTATGTGTATGACTTTTTACAGGTTTTGGATCTAAACTTGAAGTGGTTATAACTTTTAAGAAATTAGACGATATTGAACATTGGACTCTGTAAGACGTTCCGACACGAGAAAGATTCAGATAAAGATGACACTAAACTTGAGGATTTGAAGATGATCCCTTTTTGAAGATTAATAATTGATTCATTGTATTAGAGACTATCAGTTAATCTAGATAGGAATATTGTTGTAATTGTAAGTTCCCTAATGGAAGATTTTTGTCACGAGCACTTTAACTTCCATTTTCTTTAGATGTTGAGAGCCACTCTCGTGTTTGAAATTGACAAAATTTCATGTTTTATGTACAATGTATGCACTTCTTTACATGTGTTGCTTTCACGCCGCCAAGATTTTCTGTGACCTCTCTTTGATTTAAATCATGGAAATATGCTCATGTTTTTTTAAGAACAGATACTTGTTTTAATGTAATCAGTATATATTGTCAGGTAGTAAATGCAGTACTGATGAGATGTCAAATGCATGTATTTTCCAAGGCATGTAACATCTCTTTTGTCATATTTTTGTTATAAGATTGCTAGATTTAAGTAGGTTTACATGATAAGGGGTTTAGATGACCATTTTCGGTGTTTTTATCTAAATCCTTAATTTTGTAACATATGTTTAGTCTAATGGATTTTTGGTCTTTACGAGCATCTAGATTCCATTTTGTAAGCTTCATTTATAGATTTCTCGTGAGCCCTTTGGAGTGGTTTAGTGAAGGCCACGTGCGAAAACGTGGTAGAAGATAGAAGGGTCAAAGAAGGAAGGCAAAGAAGCAGATGAATTGTCATCCGGAAGTTTAGACAAACTTCTTAAAATTATCCGAAAAGAATCAGCCTACAAGGGTGATGTCGTTGGATTTGTCTTCTCGAGCATTGTAAAATCGACTATAAGAACTCCCAAAATGGATCAACAGTTCACCCGTGGGAAGCAAAACAAGAAGCCACAAATTGTAGCTCACCCGGGCAGAAATGGCATCGGGCAGATGGATCTGAATTTTGGGTTGAAACCTCTGCCGATGCCATTTTCGCCCGGGCGACGCCTGCTGCGTTTTGACCTTCTTTTTTACCAACTTAGGCTATAAATATCTCCTTTTCTTCCCCATTTGCCCAAGCCCAACTTGGGGGCTCCAAAACCCTAGTTTTTCACAATTTTCTTCCATTTCTTCTTCTTTCTTCTTCTTTCTTTGTAGATCTTTGTTCTATGCTATGTTTTCTGATTATCTAGCTTAGTTTTGTACTTGGGAGGAATTGATTGAGACTTCATTGCTAATGTATTGAGAATTATTTCTATCTATCTATTACTTTCTCTATTGTGCATTTATTGAGCTTTGAATCTGAATTGTTAATGCATTAATGTTGTTGGAAGTTTGAGTGTATGAATTGCTTGTATGATTATTGTTAGGGTTAGGGAAAAGTAGCTAATTTTCCCCTGTTTTAATGTGGAATTCAAGAGCATGAGTTAGGGCTTCTAAATGATGTTGATGTGTTGATAATTTCTAGATGAATGTGATGATGTTGAACTCGTTGTCATGTTTGTTTTAGGTAGCAAATAAGAAGATCCTTTTGTTTTGAAGTTTTCTCAAGAGAACTCCTTTCTTTATTTGGTGTACCTACTTGAGCCGGATGAGGGGAAATTTTCACGTCCGATTTTGAGGGGGAGATCCTAAGTCTATGAATGTCGATTGTTCTTGACTGATCTTGTGTAAATGCATGAATTGGTTAAATGCTTAGACATGGTGTAGTGTATACAAGTGTTGTCAAGCTTGTTGATTCTTCATGCTCAATGCCATCAATGGGATACTTTTAATCGTGTTTCAACTAAGGGATTCATTGGTGAGGTTTGACAAGAGATATTGAATTCACTCCTGGAAATTACTATCTAAGAATGATAGAATATTTATCTTCACAACAAGTAGTTAAAGTAATGAATAGATTGTTTCACTTGTTCTTGAAGCTTTTGTTATTTAGCACTCATGTATTCTTAATTCTATGTTTTACTTCATTTATGTCATGGGGTGTTTGAGAAAAAGAAGTGTTTTTATGATTAAAGTGTTAGGGTGTTAGGAAAGTGACAAATTCCTTGGCTCTTTGCCATGAAAATCCAATAACATGGACTTAGAACTTCTCGTGCATAATGTGTTGTGATTCTTGCTAGATAAGTATGTTAATGTGGATTGTTCTCATATTTACCCTATAGATGCAATGAAAGGTTGAATCTTGAATGTGGTTTGTTCTATGTTTAGCCTAATGAATGCTATATTTGGTTAAATGGCTATGTCTTTGGTAGAAGGCTTGTTGTTGTCAAATTTATGGTCCTTCGTGTGAAATACCGTTGATGAAGTACCTCTATGGTGTGGTTTGCTTGGAGTGATTGTCAACGAGTTTTGCAAATGGCCATTGTTTGTCTTTGCAAATTACTATTAAGAAGGAATGAATTTTGATCTTCGAATGAGAAGTGATAACATTCTCCATAGGTAACAAATGTGATTGAATGAGTGAATGGTTCAATGATCTACATGAGGTTTGGAAGTGGATATCAACTGCCCCCACGGCTTTATCTTTTGTTGTTTTTACCCTTTTTTCTTAGTTTGTTTAATGATTAGCATAGTTACTTAACTTCGCTGTTAGTTTGTCATTTAATTTCATAACTTAGGACCAAAACTAACCAAAACCCCCATTTACTTGCTTTTATATATCTTTATATATATACATATATATATATATGACGAACTAGAGCTTGAAGGTATTAGGAACCGGCAAAATAGATTACAATAATTTAACTGTTAAAGGAGGACCTTTGTTCCTCATATTGTATGTCCGGTGGTGTGGGTTTTGGATAATAATTTTTTGTATTATTATTCTTCCACTTTAATTTATTTAATTGAAGTTGTGGTTGACTATGACTCTGTGTAGGGTATTCATGAAATTGTCTTTCCACTTCATCTATTTGATGGCCTAATTGGTCATCTGATTCTTCATCAGATGTGAAATGAGACGAACTAGAGCTTGAAGATCCTAGATCGTTTGGACTAGTTTGAGATATAACTCCAATTTGCTTAGAAGTGCTAGGAATATGTGGTCAGGAATTGTTTTATCTAATCAACGAAACTGAGTTTTCCAAACTGCTAGGGAATGGTTGGAAATGTGGTGTAGAAATCTTATGTGGAAATCTTTCTAATTTATTATCTAATTTAGTGGATATTAGATCTACTTGATCGGCTATAGTATGTAATATTTGGATTGAGTAATTATTTTGTTGGTAAACCCTATTAATGTCTCTCAAATTTACTGGGTCAGTTTCCGTTTTCTCTAATCCTAATTTGAATGGAGATGCTACTATCTGCTTTCCTTCGACAAGAAGCTCTACTTCTTGTAAAGGTGGATGGATAGAGCTTACTATTGTAGTATCTTGTAATTTTCATTTTTTATATAGATTAGTCTGAACATTGATAATTGAAATATTATTTAATTTATCATAGCTGATTATATGACTTAAATAGTATCTTAACCACATAAAAAATTCCATTCTTCTTATACCTCTTGTAGTCAAATCTGCATAAAATTCATGTTTAATATTTTCTCCAATATCTTTGTCCAATCTTTGAAACCATAGCCGATTGTCAGTATTTTCTATTTTGTAATAGTCTTTATTCAGATACTCCTTATCAATTAAGAATTTTCTAATACTGGTCATCATGTTTAACTCTGAATTTTGCATTTGACTGTAAGTAGGTGACCCTATTGATGAATTAGAATCTTGAATTATTTCTGGTAAAGGAGTTGAGTATCTTATTTTGGATTGTTGAAAATTTGAGGGGACATCAGACATTGAGTATCTATGTGATTGATAATTATCTATACTTGATTCTTGATTGTCTCTGTGATTTTCTATATACCTGCTAGACATGGATCTATTAAATTTTATAAGTATTTTCCCATCTTTTTGTTCATTAATGGTTGAGGGTTCAGTATATGTATATGTATACATATGTATATACATATACATATATACATACATACATATATATATATATATATCTACTCTAGCCTAATATAAACCTTATATGTTTAAACACTTAAGAAAATCTCTCTTCTTCGTGGATGACCCTGATTTGCCACTATCTACTTAATTGTATTTAGTGAGCATAAAGAGGCTTATAAATTATAACTTTGAGAGGTATGATGACGACCTCCCAAGTACATATGAAAAATTGAAAAACTACAAAATTATGTGACCTCTATTATGTATACTATCATAAATAATAGTTGGAGGATAATATATGCATGTTTTAACAAAATAGAAATTATTCATAAGGTAACTTATGCACTAGCTCATGGTTTTTTTCTATTCATAAAAAGAATTTTTATCCAAATTTAAATATACTAAATCATTTTTTACAAAGTAGAAAAGACGGGTGAACTCTAGGCATTTTACACATAGTGAGAGTGTTCTGTTGAATTGCAACCATGGGACGATGGCGAGGGCGAGGCTAGCCAAGGAAAGTGGTGGCCACGCCGCCGACGAAATGGCTGAGTACAATACAATCGAAGAGTACGGATACTTGCAGTCATCCGACCGATCCGGAGGTAAATAGCAACATCGAAGTGGTGGAAATTGCAGAACTGAAAATGAAGAACAATAATATTGCAGAGAAGGTAATTGCAGAACAGAAAATGGAAGCACACCAGCAGGCAATCCAGGTAACCACACCTGATACCCCTAATTCTATTGAGATAATTTGAGAGAAGAAACTCTAGGTAGATGTAATTAGGGGTAACCATCTACAATCAAACAGAATGACTATTAAATTCCATCCCCCGAGTAAAGTGGATAGAGATGTTGAAATTGAAATAGAAGAGTATGATGTGAAATCGGAGATGGAATTCAGGAGATATGCTTTGATTATGTATGTGATAGGTGGTGATATGTCTATGAATGCTGTGAAAAACTTCGTGTCTAGATACTGGTCTTTTGTGACTTTACCGGATTTATATTACAATGATGAAGGGTATTTCATATTGAAATTTAAATCTGAGGCTGATAGGGATGCAGTGATGAGTAAGGGGCCCATACGATCTATAATATGTCCATGTTTTTACATAACTAAAAGTCTAATTTCGATCTGAAAAAAGATATGGTTAGGAGACTACCTATTTGGGTGAAACTTCCCAAGTTGCCACTGCACCTATAGGGAGCTAAAAGCATGTGTAAGATCGGTAGTGCATTGGGGAAGCCGATTGTTACTGATGAAAGTACTGCAGGAAAATTGAGAGTATCCTTTGCCAGGATTTTGGTAGAAGTTGATATAACACAGAAGATGTCAGAAGAGATTTCCATCAAGCATCTGGAGGGTGGCAAATTCAATCAAAAAGTGGAGTATGAATAGAAGCCTAAATATTGTGATAAATGCATGATTGGAGGACATCAATGCAATGATAAAGAGGTGAAGAAGAAAATTGTCCATAAATAAGGAGAAACCAGCTGAGACAGTAATTGCAACATCTGGGGAAGGTGAGCAGAGTATATAAGTTGTGGGTGATCAAAAAGAAGGGCAGGCTGGCAGTGAGTAGATGGAGGCATGGAATGTGGTAATAGCAAGGAGAAGATGCAAACAAAAAGTAATAGAAACACTGAACCAACAGGAAGAAATGGAGAAAACATAGGAAAATGATATTGATCTGCAGGTTTGGAATGACCAGGCAGAGGATGATTATGTTCCATGATAATTTCATGGAATGTGAAGGGGATTAATAAAACAACAAAGAGGAGAGAGATTGGCTTTCGTCTCAGAGGTATGAAATTTGATGTGGTTGTACTAATAGAAACCAAAGTGAAAAAAGAAAAGGCAGAAGCAGTTAGGAGGAAGATTGGAAGTGCATGGAGTTACGAGGACAATTACAGTGACCACCGGAATGGTAGAATTTGGGTTATTTAGGATCTGAATTGTAACACCCCAGATCTGCGACCTACCTGCTAACACAAGTAACGGGTCGTACCCGGGCGTGCTATCGAGAATCCAATAGGTCGGATTACTTACATGCAGTAACGAGCAATACAAATTATGCAAAAGCGATTTTAGAATTCAAAATTTAGCTTACTATAACAATGAAAGTGTTATAATAAGTGTTTTACATGGTTTAACAATAGAAATTCTAAATTAGTTTTTAGATTCAAAAGCTCATCCAAGATCCTATCCCAAATGAAGTAAAGGTTTCATGCACGAGCTCTCACTCTTTTTGTTCGGCTACACCTATTCAGCTATATCGTTCCCTGCCGACTTTGGCCAAAATACAATCGCGTTGGGGACCCCGAAAAGCACAGACAAACAATCAGGTAGCAAATAATCCATGTTTGACACGGCAAGATAAAGTACAAGCCGGTCATCCACATAAAATATCAGAGCAGTTAATTCACTCAGTTTCACAATAATTAAACATAGTGTGATAAAGAACACACCGTGTTTGATTAATATGAAACCAAAATAATAGGCATGAATAACACATAATACTTTTAAACATTTTAAATAACAGATAAAATTCTAAACTAAAACATTCAAATTCAACAGGCATGAAATACATTTAAAATTTTAAACTAACACTTTAAAATTTAGCAGGCATAAAATAATATGTATAAAATTCCAAACTAACACATTTAAATTTAACATGCATAAAATATATAATAATAACTTTTAATTCAATTCATGATAGGACGATGAAAACACTCACCATAATAAATTGTAGATTCGGTTGAATTTACCGCAACTCCAACGTAAACTAATCTTAACACTTAAATTTCCACCTCTTATATGTAATTGGGGTTGATTTCTTCATAATTTAACAACCCCGAAGACATATACTCCCAGGAAAAGAAGGTGTTATGTTAATTCTTGTTGTTTCAAGAAGACAGTCCCTCCGTTTTTTTTTCATTGGCACACTTACTAAAAGTGTTTTTTTTAATTAGCACTTGCTATTTTGGGCAAGTTTAAGGTTTTTACATCCACTCATTTTACTTTCTCTTCTTTCAATTCAATTTCATCCACTCATTTAGTATCTCCTCAATTCTAATACCAAAAGAGAGGTGCGAATGATGGAGGGAGTACAACTAAAGCTTCTCTCTTTGTTTTCAAAAAAGAAAACTAAGGCCATGGGCAGTGGTAGAGACCGCTACCGGTCTCTTACCAATTAAATATATTATTTTTCTCCCTCTCTCTCTTCCACCTCAGTTTAAGAGACCACTTAAGAGACACCCCCTTTTTTTCTCCACAATGGTTAAGAGACCACTGTACACTATTCATGGAACCCACTTGATTTTCTCTATCCCACTCATTAATTTGACCATTACATATTATTTTAAATAAATTTGTCCACCAAAATAAGTTTAAATATTTAAATTTAAATTCGTTTTTAAATTTAAATTCGTTACAAAATTTAAATTCGTTACAAAATTTAAATTCGTTACAAAATTTAAATTCGTTTTAAAATTTAAATTTTGTAACGTTTTTGAATTTAAATTCGTTTCCATATTATTTTAATATAATGTTTAAATATTTAAATTTAAATTCATTTTTTAAAATATGTTAAATAATTTGTTTTTCCCGTTCTTGTCAATACGATGCTTCAGTGTAAAAAATAAAATGAATTTCAATTTTTTTTGAAGAAACTATTAAAACGAAATTAAATAAATAAATATTATGAGAATTCATTTTTTCTATAAAATAATATGGAAACCATAAAAAGTGAATCCGTCTCCTGTGGATGTAGCCAAATTTGGTGAACCACGTAAATCTTGTGTCTTGTTATTTTCGTTCATATTTTCTGTTCTTTCTCCATTCCGCACAACAGTGCGAAAAACCAAATATAACAATAATTAATTTGACCATTAAATATTATTTTAAATAAATTTTTCCAAAAAAAATAAGTTGAATGTAAAATTTAATATAATTATTAAAATGAAATAAAAAAATAACTAATAAGAAAAAAATATATTAAATTTTGAATTCTTAAAAAATTGAAAAAAAAATGAAAAAAAATTAGAAAAAACACTATTGGGACACGTGTCACCACCAGAATGGGACACGTGTCCCATTAGGAAAAAAATTCAGCCTGCTTTTGAAAAATACTGTTGCGGACACGTGGCCCAATCTATGGGTGCCACGTGTCAGCAACAGAAATTTTTAAAAAAAAAGAAAGTGGCTGAGTGGGACACGTGGCCCACTCAGGTGGCGACACGTGTCCCACCCGTTGAAAAATCAAAAATTGCGGGCGTCCCATGTGCTTTGGTCAGAGGCGTGTCCCAGTTGGATGCAAGAGGCCGGGCTCTTAGTAAGAGCTCGGTCCGCGGTCTCTTAACAAGAGACCGCTTAAAAGACCACCACTGTGGTGATTTTTGGTCTCTTAAGCGGTCTTTTAATTTTAAGAGACCACCACTGCCCATGCCCTAAAGCTTATCTATTTATAAGGCCTGATCCTTCATTTAAGAGGCATAATTTAGAAATGACACGCATGTGTCTTCCTTTAAATGGTTTTCCAGATGATAAAAATGGGACGGTTGTCCCGTAGAACTTTCCACTAGGCTAGCTAGCCTTTTCTTCATCATGCAGAAAAGAAAGGATTTTGAGTGACCAGATATAGGCCAGAGCGTGCATGCTCCCTTAGGCAAAAGATAAGGATTATTAACCTATTCTCCTTAGGCAATAGTAGACTACTAGGACACACGCTCCATTAAGCTTATCTCCAACATTTTTGTACATTTTTGTTGTACTCCTTACTCCCTCCGTCCCAACTCAAACTGCACACTTTCTATTTTGAGCCGTCCCAGCTCAAATTGCATTTTCAGAATATGCCAAATATGTCAAGGTTGACTTCAGTTGTAATGACCAACATGCCCTCATTTTTTTCAGAAATTGCAAGTGTTAATGGGCTGATTTGAGAGATTGGTTTAGCCCTTAATGGAGTTGGGCTGATTTAATGAGGGTTTGGGATAATATTAAACTGAGTTGGGCTCGGTTTAATGGGAAGGGAATTTGAAACGGAAGGCATCGGTTTATGTGCTCGGTTTAATGAGAAGCACACTGCTCCATGCCTCAAAAGCACAACCTTATCATCACAGCCTTCGATGCCTAACCTTATCATCTCCCATCTGGTTCCTCACAAACCCTCACAAACCTTATCATCTCCACTGTGAAACGAGAGCCCCTGAGATCTTGAACTCAAAGATCCTCTCTGTTCTTCGAAAATCTTCATCACAGGTCCGAAATCCCATCCTATGTTAGCATATTACCCGATTATTTCTTCACAGCTCCCTTCTCGTGCTCACTGATTCGCGAGATTTGGTGGATTCGTGAAACCCTTTGTTTCTCGAATCACCACCGGCGGTCGGATTGTGTATTTTATGGTTTGAAAAACTAAAAGTTGTCATTTTTTTAAAACTTTGTGTTCAACTCTTTACTGGTTTCGCGATTTTCGGATAAGGGTTTCCGTAGATCTGGGTGTTTAAACTGTTTTTTTATGAACAAACCGTACTCTTTTTTTCGATCCCATTTGTGTTCTGCATGTTTTCGTGGATGGGTTTTCCAACCCAAGGGTTTGCATACCCATGCCGAGCATCGGCTGCTCCGAGCGTGGGTGTGGTCTGTTGTACCCCATGACTGGTTGGATGTTTCGAGTATACGCTTCCCTTTTGAAACCCATTTTCTGTTTACTGGTCTCTTCAGATCTGGTGGTTTTTGGAAATGCTCTGTTTTCCCATGCTTATGAGCGGTCTTGAAATGCTCTGCTTTCCCATGCTTATGTGCGGTCTGAATGCTCTGTTTTCCCATGCTTATGTGCGGTCTGAATGCTCTGTTTTCCCATGCTTATGAGCGGTCTTGAAATGCTCTGCTTTCCCATGCTTATGTGCGGTTTGAATGCTCTGTTTTCCCATGCTTATGTGCGGTCTGAATGCTCTGTTTTCCCATGCTTATGTGCGGTCTGAATGCTCTGTTTTCCCATGCTTGCCTTGGCCTTGTGACTATGCTGGTCTTCCTTACTGCTATGTGACTGTGCATGTGTCTGGAATGAGGTGAAGCCCCTGTTTGTTATGCATGCCTAATTTGTGTGTTGGTATTAACTGTATCAACTGATAGTGTGTGTTGCATGTTGTGATTAACTGTATCAACTGATAGTATCAACTGATAGTGTGTATGAACTGATAGTATCAACTGATAGTGTGTATCAACTGTATCAACTGATATCTATGTTGTGGCTGTCTGGTGCTTGCATGCGGTTCATTTCTGTGAAAGCTTTCCCTGGTCTGTGAAGGCTTTGTTCATGTTCGCATGACACTCGTTTCCCTATGCCTATCTGAGGTTCATGTGTACTGTTCGCATTACTGTGACATGAATGAAGTGAAGCCCCTGTTTCTTATGCATGCCTAACTGGTGTGTTGGTATTAACTGTATCAAATGATAGTGTGCATTGGTCTTCAACCATGATGTCTTGCTCCATAATGTCTTTGTTCGAGTTCGCATGTTATGATTTCTGATGCTTGTCTGGTGTTAATGTGTCTCATTCCTCCGGTCATTTGCTGATTCGCACTCGTGTTTTTTTGGCATGTTCTTGTTTACCATCACAGCTTCCACTCTTCCTAATGAGTACACCTAGTGATGAGCCCAATCACTTGTCCCTCTCATGTCCCGGAGCTTCAAGCTCCCAGGTGCTGATGGACATTGTACAGGGTGATGAATCACATTCTCTGTCAGGATCCATGTCTGATTCAGATGTTCCGTTGGCCACTCACTTCAGTCCAATCAACTTTTCTGAGTGGACTCCGTGGTCGGAGGATACCCCTGTTGATTGTTCTAAGGTCGAGCAGCCTCTGGAACCTGTCAACTCCCCTGACGATGGTTTCGTACTTGATAAGGAAAGTCGGGAAAATACAGATTGGTTTCCAAAACTGTATGGTGTTACTGATTATCACAGCATCAAGTTTGGTGAACCAGGATTCTATGAATATGGTTCATGCTATTTTCACGGGAATTGGCCGGAAAAGGGGGTTACGGAAGGCAAGAAAAAATGGTCCTTCCGTAATTTGCCCCAAGATGTTCTCGACGACATATCTTTTTGGGAGAAAATGCCAACCCCGGAGGGATATGTGCCATCCGAGCTGAAAAAGGGAAACCCTCCCAAAACCAGCTTGATGGCACTTTTTAAGGTTGCATCTTCCCTCTTTCTTTCATTTTTCCTTGTCGTCATTGTATTCTTCACTATCATTCTATTTTAATGTTTACTTTGTTTGTGCAGGTGGATGAGGACAGCACAAGCAAATCCAGTAACTGACCTTCGCGCCCATTCGGTTATAATGACAATGCTGCTGTACATTATCAGTAACTGTTCTTTGGCATGTGTCTTAGTTTTGAAATGCGTGTTATGTGCTACATGACATTCTTATCTGGTTTTCTGTTCCTGGACTGGTAACATATTTTGTGGGAAGTTCTTATGTGGGCTGGACTAACATTTTTCAACTGTGATACAGTCGTGTGTGACTGTCTGGACTAATAGTTTTCTATATGACTGTGAAACTGCATGCTCTGTATGATGATAAGGTTGTGCTAAGGTAAGGCTGTGACCGACACATTGCAGCCATGCGGTTGGGTCGACAGACTTGGCTGTTCTTGGCGGGGCAGTGTGACGGGATTGCGATTAAATTAATTGAGTCACAGTAGATATAGAGGGTCGTAATCGATGATGATGCTGTGATGTATGATTGTCAACAAATGCAGCCATGCCTCTCAGTTATAAAACTGATTTGATCTTGGCGGGGCATTCCTCTGATTTGAAAACAGCCTGAGATGTACTGTCTTAATGTTTACTTTGAGTTCTGGCAGCTTGTTTGTAATGATGTGAATGCTGTTTTGAAAATGACACTGAACGCAACCTGGTTTTGCTGATTCAAATCCAGATGGATGGCGTGATGATGTGTTCTGTTAGTACAGTTTTAATGTTGTGTGCCATCCAGTTTGTGCAACTTCAGTCCTGTGTTTGTTTGCATCCACTACTTGGGATTTTTGAAACTAGAAATGCATTCATTCATTCATATAAACCGTTTTTTCAAACAAAATCAAACAGGGGTGATACGAACCCTATTTTACAAGGTTGCACCGTAAACATGACTATGAAAACCAAAATGCATGTTTATACAGATTTCCAAGTGCAACCCTACAAAATGTATTCCATGCCATTCTTTTTCAACCCATTTCCAAGCTCAGCATGAGATCTTGAACTTGTGCAGTCATTCCAACAGCAATTAGGTCCTCCAAACTTTTTCTAACAATTTCATGCTCCACAATCAAATTTGTTGGCAGAATCCCCTGCCTCATCAGTCTTTGCTTACCCATATGTGGCAATTTAAAATTATTTCCCCCCTTATCCTTCATGATTTCAATCATCACATTTTGCAACGACAGAAAAATATGGTTAATCTTTTTTGGGTCCTCTCTTTCAAAAGCATTGTTTACAGCCTCTAGGAGTCCCTCTAAGTCTGTGCTAGGTGTTTCATGCTGTAAGCTTTGGATGGATGCAAAAAACCCAAGGTCTAGGATGTTTAAATCGGGTGACCTAGCTGGTTGGCACACCATTTTAATTGTGAAACCATCTGAATTTGCAGCTGCTATGAACTCAGGGTCATTGGACAGTATATGGGATGGGGCATTATCTTGCTGTATGCTGATCTGTTTGCTTAACCAAGCTGGCCACTTAGCTTTAATTGCAGGGATGACATCGTAAATAAGTTTCTTCCTAGTGCATTCCCTATTAACCTTCTTAATTGGTGTTAAAACTAGGGTTCCCCTCGGCCTGTTGACACTATTTTTCTTGGCTGCAACATATTCAGTGTAAGGAAAGACACCTACTTTACCATCAAAGACACAATTTCCCTCATGGTCAAATATAGGCCTACATACTGCACATAAGAACATCAACTTGGGTATGTAGTGCTTGTTGTGTTGTGTTCTATACGGTTCAGGTTCTTCAGGGGCTAGTAAGTACCTTGTGGTAGATTCAGTGAGGTAGAACCACTTCTCATCAATGTGAATAATGTTATGCATGTCCTTGAATTGCATGTTGCATTCTACGCTTGATAAACACCATTCCATTCTCCTTAGCTTGGCTGTTGTTGATAAGAATGGATGAACTGCATTGGTATGGCTTCTGATTTCTTTGTTTGTCACAGCCCGGTGCACCGTACTCTTGCTTATTTGTAGAGCAGCTGCTGTTGACCGGCATGTTCTTCTCTTTGAAAGAGGTATGGCCATCAGTGCTGCTGTGTCGATTGGCTTCCTCGTTGGGCATGGTCGCCCATGCCGCAACGATCTTGCTGATATTGATTCCCCGCCAGCTATCTGTTGCTTTACTCTCGCCCAAATTGTGCTGATTGTTCGAACGGAACAGGCCCACTGATTTGCTGCCCGTAGTCGCTGCTCATGTTTGAGTTTTCCGTTGCTGATGTGTTGCAACAGAAAATGAGCTACTTGCTGCCTTTCCTCATCTGTAAGATTTCTTCCCACCATCACAGCCCACCAACATTAAGATCCCAGGGAGGATCTTTGAGGGACCAGAAGGAGTGTTAATGTCTGAGGGGTCTTAATGTTGGAAAAGGGGGGATCTGGAAAAAAGTTTGGGAAAAGGTGAAAAGGATGTTGGAATGGTGGTATTAATGCTGTTGTTCAATGCTTTTATAGAGAATAATGGTAGGAATGGCAGAGAATGTTTTTGCTGCCTTTAAGTTTTTTTTTTTGGGCCTTTTTTGGCTCCAGATTTTAGGTTCAACATTTTTTTGGAGCCAATTCGGTTTTTTTGGCTCCAAATCTGATTTTTTGGAGGCAAATGTTACATTCTGGAGGGAAATTTTAGTCTGTAATGAGTTGTAAATTAAACCAAAAACCAGATTTGAATTATACTGTTCAACTTTTTCGTTAACAGTGTTTTTTCCTTACATTTCCAGCTTTTCCAGTACTGCATGGGTACTGTAGCTACTGTACAAAAATACCACTCCTCTTTCTCTCTCTGCAATATGAGCTGGGACGGAGGGAGTACTATACTTTATAAATGGCATATTTTTGTTTTTAGCTTGTTTATTTTATGTTGATCTATTTTTTATTTTTGACAAAATTTATCCAATTCCATCTATTCATTCTATTTTTTACTTTCTACATTCAATTACATCCACTCATTTTCTTCACCTAAATTCAAGCACCTAAACCTATGTTGTCACTATTAGTGGAAGGGGGAGAGTATTTTCTTTTATCCTTTCCATTTTTATTTGACTTTCTCTATTAACATATTATTTGCAAGCACGTATTCTTATTTATATATTCACTATTTATTTATTTTTTTATCTCCTTTTTAATGATTTGAAATGGTTAAGAAATGACCAAAATATTGATTCCACTTGAAATTATAATATTTTACAATTCTATATAATTTTTGATAATGTTGTATTAATTGTAGAGATTATAAACTAATCCAAATTATATCATTTTAATCAATTTTTTTCTTAATTATTTATTATTATTACCCTTTAAATGTGCGAATTATTTCTCTCGCTTACTTATTCTAATTCGGTGCATTACTATTCACTTTCTCTTTCTTAAGTGAATCATATAATAAACACCAATATTTTATCATCGTTTGATATTAACCAGTATATATTTTTTCAATAATTAAGATTATTAATTAAAATTTACTTCATCTATGATCAATCAAGATTAACATCTAGATTAATGCGTAATAATTATTTTTTCCTAATTTATATTTTATAATTAGCACATCGTTCATCTATATTCAATTGTTTTTTTAAAAATTGTTTTTATTAATACACATCCATATGTAATTTTTTTTTTCAATTAGAGTGATATTAAAAGGTTCAATTGAGATTACTCAATTTGTATCAGAGGTATATTTTATTTTATTAGTTTAGTTATGTTCGGGATTTCACACGAATGAAGTGGAGGTGAAAAAGCATAAAGAGCACAGATCAACTGATTCATTGTGAAGTGCATAAAAAGGGACAACTGATGTCCCATCTTACTGTAGTTTATGCTGCAAATCAACTGATTCAGAGGAAAAATTTATGGAAGGATATGGAAATCATTAAGAGAGTACACCAGGTATGAAAGATTGGATGCCAATAGGTGATTTTAACAATGTTCTCTCTACACTAGACAGAATTGGGGGGGGGGGCAATGATGTGCAGGAAAGTG
Organism: Rubia yunnanensis; assembly: GCA_037428765.1. Lineage (NCBI taxonomy): Eukaryota > Viridiplantae > Streptophyta > Magnoliopsida > Gentianales > Rubiaceae > Rubia > Rubia yunnanensis. The sequence continues at coordinate 103,072,050 of CM075065.1, forward strand.
AGTACTGTGACTTGGTGAGTATGATGGAAACCACTGAGCTATTTGAATGCAAAAAATTCGGTGTATTCTTTACGTGGTCTAATAAACAGATTAATGGTAGGATCTACTCCTGAATAGACATGATGATTGGCAATGTAGATTTGTTTCAGGCTTATCCAAACATCAAGGTGGAGATTGCAGAACCAGGACTCTCTGATCATGCAATGCTTAAAGTGCATATGAATGAGAAGAAAGTATAGAGAAAAAGGATGTTTAAGTGTATGAGCTGCCTACTGGATAGAGAATAAGTGCAAGAAAGTATAAAGGAGAACTGGAATCAGAAAATGGATGGCTCATCTATGTATTTGGTATGGAGAAAGCTGATTAGGCTTCAACTTGTGATAAAATGGAACATGATGAAAGTCTTGAGAATCAAGGAGAAGCTGGGAAAAGCTAGGGAAAGTCTCTTCGTTGCATAGAAAGAACTAAGGAAGGATCGAATGAACATGGGATGGATAAAGCAGTAGCAGATTGCAGTGAAGAGGTGATCAAGTGGACATACTAGATGAGAAAATGGCTATGCAAAGAGCAAAAGTGAACTGGCTAAGGTTATGAGATGGCAACAATGCATACTTCCATTCTACAATCAAGTAAAAAACAAACAAACATGTATCGAATACTTGGAGAAGGAGGATGGAGCAAGAATACTGGACCAACAGGAAATCATGGAGGAAGTGCTGGAATTCTACAAACAACTAGTTGGCAGGAAAGCTGAGAGAATAAAAGGGGTTGATTTGAACATCATAAGACAAGGCAGTACAGTAAGCAGAGCAGGTTGTGAAAGTTTAATAGCTTCAGTGACTGAAGCTGAAATATGGAATGCATTAAAAGGAATCAGGGAAAACAAAGCCTCTGGTTTGAATGGTTTCACCTAAATTTTTTTTAACATAATTGGAGTGTAATGAAGATTGATGTATTCAATCCAGTGAAGGAGTTCTTTGCAAAGAAGAAGATGTACAGGGCGGTGAACAACACCATTGTTACTATGATATCTAAAAGTCCAAAAGTCGTGAAAGTCAAAGATTTTAGACCGATCTCATGCTATACGACATTCTACAAGATCATATCTAAAATACTAACAAGGAGACTGAATGGGGTTATAAGGGAGATTGTTAATGAAAGTCATGTAGCTTTTATCCCTGAACGAAATATCCATGACCATATTTTACTGGCCTATGAACTCATTAGAGGCTACACAAGGAAATGAGGAGGAGCCAAATGTATTGTACAAATGGATTTACAGAAAGATTACAACATGGTGGACTGGAAAGCAATGGAGTGCATTCTTAAAGAACTGGGCATACCAAGGATATTTGTGCATTGGGTAATGACCTCTATTACTATGATATCCTATAGGTGCATTATGAATGGATAGGCCTCTGGACTGGTCGAAGCAAAACGAGGGCTAAGGCAAGGTGACTAGTTATCGCCATAGCTCTTTGTGATAATCATGGAGTACCTCAACAGATGCTTACAGGGATTGAAAGAAAATGGTAAGTTCCAGTATCACGAGAAGCGTGGAAAACTAAAAGTTGTCAATCTCAGTTTTACCGATGATCTGCTCCACTTTTTAAAATGGGAAACTGAGTTAATCAAGGTGATGATGGAAGCATTCAATATGTTTGCACGATCTACGGGCCTAACAGTGAACCCCATAAAATGCAGAATGTACTATGGAGGAGTAACAGATGAACAAAATATGGAGGTTGAAAGAATCCCCAGTTTTGCAGAAGGGCAACTTCCATTCAGGTACCTGGGTGTTCCCTTTGTAGTAAACGTTTGATAGTCAGCATATGCCAGTCCCTGATTGACAAAATGCCAGTTAGAATAAAGCACTAGAGTGCTAAACTTCTAAGCTATGCAGGGAGAGCTCAGTTGATCAAAAGTGTTCTTTTTGCAATCACGAACTACTGGATTCAATGTTTTCCACTGCCTAAGAAAGTTATGAAATACATTGAGGCTTTGTGTCGATCGGTTTTATGGAGTGAGGGTGAACCATTACAAAAAAAAGGCTCCAGTGCCATATGAAAACATTTGTAATCAGAGGAGGGATGGAGGCCTTAGTATCATATCTCTGCTCGAATGGAACGAAGCAAGCCTGATAAAAATGCTCTGGAACTTGAGCCAGAAATCAGACAGACTGTGGGTATGTTGGATACACTCATACTACATAAAAGGAGCAGATCTGATGGATGCTACATTCCCGGCTAACTGTTCATGGGTGATCAAAAAGCTGGTTAAATGTCGGGGTAAAATCAAGAACAATCATATATGGGTGCAGATGTGTGAAGCAAGAAAATTCAAAATGCAGCGGGTTTAAAAATGGCTACGAGGAGAGTAGATGTAAGCAACAACAAAGAAAGACCAAGATCTATCTTTGCGTTGTGGCTGGGCTGTAAAAAAAACTTGCAACAAACGATAGACTGTTGAAGATGTGAATTGATAAAGGTAAACAATGTTCTTTCTGTGACAATGAGGAGACTATAAATCATTTGTATTTTGAATGCCTGAAAACAAAGAAAAAATGGGTGGAAGTTTTGAAGTGGCTGAAATGGAGTAGACAACCGAGCAACTGGGATCACGAACTGGAATGGTTGAAGGCAGCTTGCAAAGGAAAAGGTTAGCGGAGCAGACTTACGAAGATGGCGATTGCAGAAACAATGTACAACATCTGGAATTGCACGAATGATATCTGTTTTGGAAGAGCATGACAACAGGAGGAATAAATTATAGATAAGCATTTTAGATACCATTGTATATAAGGCATGGTTAGATACAAAGTTGAGAGAAAAATGTGCTAATTTGATGATAGAATCCGGCAGGGGACCATAAATAGGGGAAAAAGATAGCTAGATCGATAGATCGCTTGTGCTTCAATGAGTTTTTGGTAATGAAAAGTCTTCGTTTTTCCAAAAAAAAAGGAACTGATAATTTAAAATCATATGTGTGTTTTTATTTAAACAATATATGTTGTAAAGTAATTAATGCAGAGTCAATATGACAGTTTTAAATTGTTAAATTTTAACTTAACTTATACATGATCTCCATAAAAAATTTCATAATTCATGTTCAAAACTTTTAAAACAAGTGCATGTTTTAATGCAACGATACGTATTGTAAGGTAATATGTGAATAGTATATATGGAGATTTTCAGCAGCATTCAGCTCGTTTTTCGAATATTTGCCACATGTTTTTTATATGTTCATAGCAGTAGAATTCATACATTCAGAACTTTCAACAACAATATCATTCACATAGAATGCAATTGAATAACATAACCTCAAACGGATGTGAAGAATTACAATAGGCGGTCGTCCATCCTACAGCCGCCCGAAAAGGAACTGCAGTGATCTTGAATAGGAATCCTACATCGATAAATAGAATCCCCATAAAAATACCACTAGATCGCCGAAGCTATTGATTGTCCCGAGGGGACGGCATCCTCCAGTAATAGTTAGTAGTACTGAACAAGCGAGTCATCAGTTCGGGGAAAGAAAAGGACCGGCTGAAGGAAGATCCGCAGGGTTGAATAAGCTTAAATAAAATAAGCTCTTTTTCGCGCTGGTGCGGCTGGAATGATCCTTTGCAACGACCAAACCACCGGGGATGAAATCCACGCCGCTTGTAAAGCTCTTTCGTCGAGTGCGCGATCATGACATGACTCGAGGAAGAAGCCCCGACTAACTCCGTGCCAGCAGCCGCGGTAAGACGGGGGGCAAGTGTTCTTCAGAATGACTGGGCGTAAAGGGCACGTAGGCGGTGAATCGGGTTGAAAGTGAAAGTCGCCAAAAACTGGCTCAAAATCAATTTATTTCTATCAGATATGGAACTCGCTCTCCCTTCTCCTCTAGACGCGGGCAAACATTTGGATCCTCCAAGTGCTCTTGGCGTCAGCGTCGGAGATTCAATCGGAGATCTTTTCGTAATCGGAGATCGATATTTCAAATGGGGGATTGAATGTTGGTGGATTAATCGAAGTGGCAAAGAAACGGCGAAAGAGAAGGAAAGACAAGCGAGACGAAGAAGAAGAAGAAGAGGAAGAAAGCGAGGTGATGAAGAAGAAAGCAAGGTGAAGAAAAAATAAAAAAGGAGACGCAAGTAAAGAGGAAGAAAAGGGCAGAAACCCAGGCCCGCATGTCAACCCAACCCAAATTTTTTCCTTCCCCAACTTATAAAATTGCAAATAAGTACCTGACATGTCCATGAGCTTATGAATAAGCCGTCTGTCAGGAAATCCACTCATAAAAAAATAATTTACATGATCCGACCCAAACAAAACTCTTGTACAAAAAATGACACAACAGTAACCCGGCTCGAAAATAACCCAACCCAATCCAACCTAATAATACTCTTCCAAGACCGATTTAATATGAGTATAAAAATTACACGACAGCAATCCAACCCGGCCTAAGAGAAAAAATCGAAATGTTTCACTTTGATACGACAGTACTCCGATTCAAATCAACACGACCCAAAAAAAACAAATCAACGCATCTTAACCGGATCTATTTCAAACTGAACAATTTCTAACCCAATATGATAACCCGAAGTGACACTTGTATTGGGAGTATTGATGCAACAGAGGAAGCAAACGTAGTAATTGAGGGGATAAAACGCGCCTGCTCCAAAAGTGTAAGTTCAGCTTACCTTTCTTGACTTGTGTGGTTCCCCAGTTCGGATCCTCTGTGGGCGAATTTTGTTGTGACCCTGTGACCTCATATGAAACGACGTCGTTTCACTTTGATTCCCCCAGCACCTGATTTCCAATCGGCTTAGCCAGTCTAGCCCAAGCCGATCCCTTCTTTCGCTTTTTTCTCTGTTTCTTTTTCGTTTCCATTCCTTTGCTTCTCCGTCGGCATTCATGAGTGATTTCCAGCCATTCGACCGGCATCAATCGTCCCCGCCAGTTGAAACTGCTACGTCTCCGTCTGGGGTTCTAATCGAGCACGTTGGTGTGGGATTATTGGAGACAAAAATTGAATCGAGTTCCGGTAATTTCCCTCACCCTCTTCTTCTTCTTTTTTCACCAAATAAGCATGTGTGTATTTGTAATCGTTGATATTGTGCTAATACTCAAAAGAATTAACATCTCACATGAGTTTGTGAAGGGATTGAAAGCTTTCTTATAGTTTGAAATTCATACTCTTCTGGTTCGTTTGACAAAAAAACAAAGAAGCAGAAGGCAATTTCTTGCTATGAAATTGCATTGTTAAATATCTACTCAGTAGAAAGAGCTGAAGTGCGTCTATTTTTCTTTTTAACGAACCATTCAGTTACTGCAGGAATTCAGAATATTTGATGTTATCATCTCGGTTAGTTTTACTGATTTATTACTCATTAGAAAAAGCATATTTGAACCGAATTCATTTTAATTGGTCTAGAATGCCCCCGTTCATATTATATATTTTCCATTCAGGGTGACCTTTGCATGTTTAAATTTATGCAAACCATGTACGGATGCTTGTTTTGCATAGTGTGTATGGTTTGGTTTGGTTACTTTAAAGAAGTGATGACTCAGATATGGCTTTTGCCTCGGGTCAGCATTGCCTTGGTGTAGCAATAGACTTGAGCTTCAGTTCTCTGTTTGAGACTCCATTTGGGATGATTTTTGTATCGTGTTTATTTGTTATTATTATTATTTTTGTAATATGGTAATTGGTGAGTTTCTTTGGTCATATACTATACATTTTATACCTCTTGAAGAGAGGTGCTCATTTCCTTGGTTCTTTGTTAAGTTTGTGATTGTTGCTTAAAGTTGTGATGTTCAATGTTTTTATCATGGCATGACTTTATATGACAAAAAATTGTGCAACACTAAATGTTTTAGGCTAGCCTCATCTTGTTTAGTTTTGAGTTGTTTATTTCCATTTTAGACATCTGAGAAATAGACATGTTCTGAGTGAAGGGATTTATCATTTTATATTGTATTCAAGGTGACATACTATGATTAACTATATTGCTAGTGTGAACGTATTTGATTAGAATCTGTCCATTTTAACTTAAGATTTATTCATTGTTGTTAGCATGATTAACTTCTTTGTTGTTGCATTACATTTGGCTGCATTGTGCTGTCAGATTATGTATTGGGGAGATTTGTGATACTGGTTGATTATATTTGTTGTAGCAGTTGTGTCATGGCTCTGTGAGATTATGTGACCTGTTGGCTTAATACTTCTACACACCTTCTGTTTTAGCCTCTACCTGTGATACATTTGTGTGGCCGATTACACGTATTGTTTGTTCAAATAATGATGAATTTGTTATTATCCCTTCTGTCGCGTACAGTTGGTCCTTATTATTAATACAAAGGAAACCTTACTAACAAGTGGTGTTTCTGTTGGTTTTTCAAATCCTCTATTCTATAGCCTGTGAGGCCATCTCCTCTCTGCTGCTGGTGGTTATCATCAGCCTGTCGCCCCACAATGGACAAGCTGTGGTCATCCTGGACTATACATGGGGTAGACTATCATGGGGGGCCATCACAAAACTCAGTATTCTGGACCATACATGGGGTACGACTATCAGGGACCTGCACCGATCTACGGGCAAGGATACAGTTAGATGAAATACAACAGCCAGATGCAATCCTCAGCGGAAGCAGCGGCTTATCCTAGCTCCACAACATATGGCCCTAGTGTTTATAAACAAATCATGTCCATCCTTTTGTTTAGGTCTAAAATATTGTTGGACGGATGGGATTAAACTTTTTTTGTATCTTAATTTTTGAAACAGTTAGGAGAGCCAATATATTCCCCACTCATCACAGTGAGTGTTTAAACCTAAAAAAACAAAGAAGTTTGTGTGGGTGTCTTCCTGTTTACACCATGACATTGAAAATTTCGTTCCCAAAAAAAGACACATCGACATTGAGCATAAAATATGAGCTTCTGTAATGTTGTTTACACTAATTGAATCACATTAATGAATGTGAACGAATGTAATGTCAACATGAGCTGATGTAATATTTTGATTACATTAAATAAGTTTAAATATCTAGTACAGACTTGATATCACACATATCTAAGGACCGGCCTACAGAATGACAATGATATCTAAGTCCGTGTTGTTTCATTGTTGTCTCTGCAAATTCTTTCGCAAGTTCGTACTGTATTGAGCACCTCAGCTCTTCAGGAGGTACAAGCCTTTATTCAAAGAGTACAAAGCCTTAATCCTGATGTGCTTCTTGGTCTCACCGTAGTCAGGGAATATGCTCATTACTTTGGTATACACCGCCGACAAACTCTTACAGATCTCTCCATGCAGCTACATAGAAACAAAATCTCCTTCAATCGCGGCAGCTAATACAAATCATTCTAATCGAGATATCTAGATAAAGCACTCATTCATGATTACATAACTATACTAACCCAGGTTAAACCTCACTTCTTCACAAAATTGCGTTATTTTAATTCAACAAAACCATATAGACCATAAAAGTAAAGAGATGATTGGCCTTATCAAAGTCAACAAAACTCAACCAATAACACTAATCCATGCTAAACAACTTCACTTCTTCACAAAGTCGCGCTATTTTAAATTCAACAAACCATAAAAGTAATGGGACGATAACAAATCAAGTACCATACCAAAAATCACTACAAGAAAACCCCCCTTTTTAGACAAATGTCGTTGTAAAAAGGACATTACAACGGGCGCATCCCCATTGTATGGGGGTTGTTAGAGGCTTGGTTGTAAATAGCTTTACAACGGACTCTGTTTCCCGTTGCAATCAAGCATTTACAACGGGATTATTACCAGCTGTAAATAGGTATTCACAACGGAAACATTCCATTAGAAATGCTCAATTACAATGGAAATATCCCATTACAAATACTTATTTACAACAGTAACATACACTATTACAATGAAATTTTTGGTGCAAATGAGTTTTTAGACATATGACGTTGTAAAGATGCAACTACCCTACAATGTTATAACTATATTTTCCTCCAAATCCCATTGTAAAAACACATTTACAATAAGAGAACACCATTGTGAATGATAGTCAACCAACATTCATCCAAAAAAACATCCACAACTTTATATCAACTCTTCAATCCTGGACATCTTGATATCAACACAAATAAACAAGAACAAAAGGACTAAACTGAGTTATCCTCCTGTATTCACAATTCTACTTCCCAGAATAAGAGGAAATTTAAAGCATCTACTACAAAAACTAGGTCTTCAACAATTTCAAGCATGCGTATTAGAAAAGAAATGCTTTGACAAGCAGCTTTGCAATCTCATTGAATCCTTTCTTTCAAAAAATGGTGTTCAGCTTGTCATCACAGAAGATTTCTTTCTTGTTCTCAGGGTTCTGTAACATGAAATAAATAAAGCGTAGAGTTGATAAAGCCAAAGAACATTTCAAACTACTACAGAAAGTGACATTAACCAGTCATAAGCTATCTGCAAACATACTGACTTACAAAGTTTACATATCAGATATAACATGCAACCAGTTAGTAACCATATTAGGATTTCAGAACCAAGATAGTTAGTATGCCTTTTATGGAATGTACTAATCTAGTTCTAAATGTAATGACAAACAAATCCAAGTATAGGCAAAGATAGATCAAATCAACATGAGTTAAGAGCATATAAACTGAATCAAAGTTCAACACAATAGCTAGGGGATTTTAACTTTAACCCACCAAAGTACTATGGCACATCATTGCTATATAAATTAAACCTTTGGTCAACATATTTAAAGAGCTATTGAAATCTGGACACATCTCATGGACTAAATATATGCAAGGTAGAAAGGCCACAAAAAATAAAGATATATGACAGGAATGCATACAGAGGAGCAGAAGAATGGAAATACTAATTCAGAATTAAACTCTCCTGTACCAAAATAATCAATGTTTCCAACCAATGCAAGGTAAGACAAGAGACATGGTAAATCCATAACCCGAAGATTTGCTCAGACAAAGCAAGCAAAAAGCATGAGCTAATCACCGAATCCACGAGGTTCAGAGTTTCCACTTTCCATCATGATAACCTTCGAAGTTAGGATCACTCCCTGTACCCCAGTTACTGCAAAAGAAAAGAGGTAAATTCATCTATAAAGATAGTGCCTCAAGATCTAACCTGGAGTTGAAAACACAAAAGGATTGTTCTCACTGAGTAAGTTCTATAGTTGCTCTCCGGCCGAAGGTCCAAGCAGTACATTAAACAGAATCACTTGGAATTGATGAAAGGTCCTGCGAGGATTAAAACACACGTTATCAGCTTTTGACAAAAGAAAACCCTTGATGAACGCAAACTCTCAAGGAGAGTTAGCCACTACACAACATTGGTCACTTTTCCTTTCATTAGAGGCTTTACTTCAAGAAGGTTAAGTCTCATAGCGCACCTTATATCCAAGAAAGTATAAGCTAAACTTCAAGTCTGGAAAATCCAACCTCTTAAGTAACATATTTAAAAAAGAAATAACACCAATTGCATTTCACAAATTGGGAGTTAAACTCATCCCCAGTTGGCTTACCTAGGAACAACATGCTTTTTGCTGGCTTGGGATGAGTTTCAATGTGGCTGCTGTCCTCAATATTGTTATTCGACTCAACCACCACGTACGAGAATTCGCTGCAACAATGCTTTCAAGATCCCTGTACCACACTGCAACTTCATCCTGGCCTATCAAAAGCAGAGAGTAATTTTCAACTGGTAGATTTATCAGAAAAATCAGCTAAACATACGGGAGTGGACAGAAAAGTTCATCTCAGGATCAAAATCACTACATGCAGTTGTAATATGAAATTAGAAATCGATTTGTTATGGACAAGGATCTAGTTCCAGTGGATCCTAGTGGCTGCTTTAAACTGCAACTGGAACTGGAGGCAACCACAGCTTGGAAGCAAATAAACTAAGTCCCGAATCAGGATTCCCGGAGTTTCAGTTAGCACAATCAACATAATACAAGTAGAAGGGCACATGCAAGAAGAATCAATCTACTTATACTTTACCACAGCTTACTTTCTAATCATTTCAAAGGCAAAGGATAACAAAAGATACTCAAGAGATCCACATGGAACAGTATTATACATTAAGCTTCCTTTCATTTCATCACAGCGCAACAAAAGCAAACATCAATATTGTGGTGTATATGTTCAAGAACCAGCAATAAATACTTATCAGAACAATTAGGATGATATGCACGGTAGTTCTCCGGATTCGTGGGAGACCTAAATTACCTGTACACTGCTGAAAAATGACAACAATTCTTCCCTAAGATGTTGCATTGCGTTAGATGCAACTCCATACCTTAGGCTCTTCAATAGCAAGCAAAATTCTTCAACATTCAACTGCGTCCATGGTTCTCATTCACAACTACCCCTTTATATCACCTGAAACATTAACCAAAATAATGTTAAATTTAGCTTTAATTAAAGTGGAGATGATTTCATACAAAAAAAACATAAATGCTCAACATACTAGCATAAAACACAAGAAGCAAAGAAGATCAACAGCACAACAGTACGACAAGCAAGTATAAACAAAATATAGTTCAACAGTACAACTTCAGGTCAGACAAAAGAACTGAAGAACAAGTCCAACAAAAGAAAATCAAGCAATCAAGATCAAACTCAATTAAACAGATTCTCAAAATCAAAGTATTATTTAAGGATTATTGACAATCAATCGTGATGCCTCCGCCGTTCCACCTCCAAGCTCGCCGGCGACGCGGTGGGGCTCCTCCCGCATAGGGTTTTCAGATTTGGGGACGTCACAGGGCCGGTCGACAACAACTACGGAGGTATCGACCGGCGACTTCAATCACTTGGATACGGCGGCCCTAACGAACGGCGAGGGTGAATCGCCGGCGACGAGCCTGAGGAACGATTGAAAGGGGGAGAAAAAGAGAATGAGCACGTGGGGGGATCAAAAAAAGTGAAAGGCTTGGCTTGGCTGAGCCGATTACGGGTGGGGGGATCAAAATTGAAACGACGTCGTTTCTGGGTGTGTCACAGGGTCGTAGGTACAATTGGCCACCGAGGATACGGACTGACATATACCAACAGGCGGTTCTCACCATCAGATTGGCACCACATATCTCCCCCAGCAATACTCTCTCCATTCTTCAAGAAAGAAAAGAAGAAGGTGATGAACAGTTCCCTTCTCTCCACTCTTGCTTTATGAGAGCTGCATGTTAATGAGCATCAATTCCTGCAGTTTTCTTGGGTTTCGAACCCAGATCTGTTCTGTTGCTTCTTGCTTATACATCTTTCCTTAGGGTTTCTCTTTTCTCTTTTGGATAAACAAAAAAGAACTTTTTCGATTCCATGATTCATCTTTTATTTTCTTCTTCTGACAGATCGGAAAATGGCGAGGGAGAAGATAAAGATAAAGAGGATCGACAACGTAACGGCGAGGCAGGTGACTTTCTCGAAGAGAAGACGGGGAATATTCAAGAAAGCTCAAGAACTCTCTGTGCTTTGCGATGCTCAAGTTTCTCTCATCATTTTCTCAGCCACTGGAAAGCTTTTTGATTTTTCCAGCTCCAGGTATTTCCTCCTTTTATTTGTTGCTGTTGGGAATTTTTTTTTTCTATCATTTTATGGCCAAACGAATGGGTTTATCTATTTGTTTTTTTTTCTGAAATCAGCTTAACTGATGAATCGAGGGACACTTTCCTCTTTTGACATGTTACAATAAATCCAGATTTCTAAATATAGAAATGGGTGTATCCTCAATATCTGGTAGTTTGTAGAGTTTGGTAGATATGGTCTTGTCTGTACTAGTACAGTAATTTCATGGGCCCATTACTCCATTAGTACATTCTAAAATATTGTAATTAATCATTGTGTCTTATGTTCTAGACTCTTTTCTTATTATTCCTAAACACAGAAACCCTTGTTAAAAATTCTATTACATACATGTTCCTGCCAATATCTGTGTTAATTTCTCCATTTAATAATGGATTAGGACAGGTGAATTGAATTTTTAGTCACTCTAATATTTTGAGACGATATTCAGTCCCTACTTTCCTAAGCACTTCAAATTGAGCTCTGAAAATTTTATCCTGAGCTTTTACATGCATCGATTGTATCAATTCCTGCTAAGAAATGGTATGAATAAGAAAGTGGGCACCAGCTCCTGTGCAAGTTGTCTTGCAAATTGCAAAAAACAGAAACCTCACTAAAAAAATTTATGGTGCACATATTGAATCTCAAATTTAAAATATTTCCTCACTAATCATATTTTTATCCTTTAATTTTAAATGTTGGGATTGAATTTTCACGGATTATAGCTGCCTCCATCAGATAGAAGCATTTTTCCATTATAAAATATAGTAGAATACATTTGGATATAAATATAAAAGAGTAGGTCTCCTGATAGGCGGTTAGCTTATGGACATACCACTTATTTCTTACCTTATATACTGCATTTTTTAAATTACATACAAAATTTAAAGTTTTTTAAAATATTTTTTTATATCATATATTTTTATATTTTTACCTTCAAATACATATTATTACTTATTTTAACTTATAAAATGCAACATTTAATTCAAATGCCCCTGAGGATTGTCCATAAGCTTATGGAAAGGTCGCATTTCCTGAGACTTTCCTAATATAAAATTAATTGAGAGGTTGAGAAATGATGAGATTTATTTCAACAATCAGAACTCAGAAGTATGGTAATTGTTGAAAGATATATCCTACATCGTTTTTTTAAAACTAAATGACTTACAATATAAGGTCTTGGATCACCTCCACTTAATACCAATCGGTTTTAATATGGAAGCCCAAGATACCTTAAAATTTAACATGGTAACAGAGCTCGGGTTGGGTTATTGGGCCGATGTGTGGATCCCCATTAATTTGGTCCGATGTGGGTCGTGGAGTGTTTTCACATTGGCACGTGAGGGGGCATGTTGAAAGATATATCCAATATCAGTTTCTTACAAAGATAATGACTTATATATAAGGTCTTGGGTCATCTCCACTTAGTACCAATTGGTTTTAAGATAGAAGCCCAAGATATCTTGAAATTTAACATGGTATCAGAGTGAGTTCGATATGCGACCCCTTATATTTAGCTGTATCTGCACCGTCGCTGCCGCCGTCGCCCTTACCTTCTCCGTCGCTGCCGTGATCCACCGCCGCCACTAGAGGAGCCTAGTGTTGCCACCGCTCCGCTTTGTTATTCATACGTCACATTTAATTGTTGTCCTCACGCGCCGCCGTCGTTGCCATTCACGCACCGCAGCCGCCCGCAAGGATTTATACCAATACTACTCTACCAGCTGCTACTATTATTGTTATTGCTGCTACTTCTACCGCTACTGAATTTGAATCCCGTTCTATGTTGATTTTTTTATTTTAATGATTAACAATTTCATAATTTTTTTTCACAAGTTGGCAATCTTGTTCATCATGCTCCAACTTGAGGGATGTTAAGGAAATAGAAATCATTTCCTTATAAAAAAGGTTATAAATGGTAGTTATCTTATAGAATTAGGTTTCATTGTATATTAGATTATAGATGGTAATTTCCTTATAGGCTTTAGAATCCTATTTCTATTAAACTTTGGTTTATTGTAATCCTATATATTGTAATCCTTTTTATTGATGAGATGTGTTATTGATGTGATATCAATGCACCATAATAAAGTCTATTATATTTTTCAGTAATACTGATTGTTCACTAGTGGAAAATGGGTGATTAAATGCAACGATCAAAGGCCGTTCCGAAGAACCGCCTTTAATTAGGGTCCGAATTCATATTTTGAATTCGGATTACATCCTAGGTCACCCTTTCCTTTTAAAGATGGTTCTATACTGATCAAAGACGGCTCCGCCTTTAATTAAAATAGGTCAATGACGGTTCTACTGTAGAACCGCCTTTAATGAGTGTCCTTGTTGGGCATTTTAACCCACTATACAAATAAAAATCATAAGTTTTAGGGTTTTCTCCCTCACTTAGGATTTTTTTTCCAGATCTCATAGCTCTCTCCTCTTTTCTCACATCTCCACCTCCCTTACGCTTCTCCGCCACCCTCATGCCACCATCCTCACGCCTCCACCACCTGAAACACCTCCCTCTCCCTTTCTCAGCCTTCCGCCTCCCTCCTCTCGCTCCAGTCCCTCCGTCGCTTGGGGTCCCTCCGTTGTGCCGCGTCAGTCCCTCCACCATGTCGTGTCGTGCCTAGAGAAGTCCTTCCCGCCGATCGAGGGTTTCGTTTGCCAATGATCAAGGGTTTCAGATTGGTTTTGAGTGAGGGTTATGTTTGCATGGATCTGGGATTCAAGTTCCAAACTCGGAACCTATTTCAAACCCTTACTGAAGGCGGCCAGAGAAGGCACTTGAAGGTCCGATATAACTACTTATAATCGAGAGTTTTCCACTAGTTATGAACGGCAAATTCAATTGATAGTCTAGACTTTAATAGCCCTGCCAATTCTGGTGCAGTCAACTCGATTCTTCCATAATTGTCCGAGATTCTAATTGTGTGTGTCCAGATTAAAAAAAATGTGTGAGATATATCAAGTAATTCGCTCCATTGCTATGTATATGGTGGGTGAAATTGAATTTAAATGGTAAAATTTGAAATGAGTGAATGAAATTTTAAAAAACTTTTTTAAAAATAGAAAGTGTGCCAATATTTTAAAAAATAACATAAAAAGAAAGTCTTGAGGAATGAGGGAGTAGGTTTGTTACTATGATTTATTTTATTTTTATATGAAAAAAATTCCTGTTTTCCGCCCACAAGAATATCAAATCCTATACCAGACGAGGGGAATCTAGGGGTGGTGCATATTTTTATTGAACGTAATTTCTTTTTGTTTTAGTTGACTATTCCCTCCGTTTCGCTGTGTTTGATACAATTATCATTTTTGTATATTTTTATAAAACTGACATCTTTCCCTCTATGGCAAAAAATACATTATTTTCGATCACTCATTAAATCTTTTATTCTTCTCACTCAATTCTATTAACATATTTTCACTTGAAAAAAAAATACCTAAAATTATGGTGCCAAAGGGAGGGAGTATCAAACTCAGGGGCGGATCCACAAGGGGGCTGGAGGGGCTCCAGCCCCTGTCGAGATGAAAATTACGGGGAATTTGGATTGTAAATTTTTTTAAAAAAAATTATCAGCCCCTCCAGTAGGGGAAAAAATTGAGATTATTTTATTTTACTTATGGATCAGCCCCACCATATATATATCCTAGCTCCGCCCCTGATCAAACTCATGAATTGTAGGTGGAACTCATTCTGTTGGTTATGATTATTTTAGCTCGTGACTTCAGAGGCCTCTCTCTAAAATTTCAAGAGGTTTCCAGCTTGCACCTTACATATAATGGATGATAAGTGCAATGATCAAACATTCTATATACTCTGTCTTATAATTTTGACACACTTTTCATTTATATGTATTTTTTAAAACATATTTTACTTATGGCAAAGTGTAAGATATATACTCCTAACTAGCTAGATATTTTACTTTTTCTTTTCTAATTTAACTTGATCCATCTTTTAAAATATAGATCCATAAATTATGTTCCATAATAAAACTAACCGAGGGAGTATATTAGTCATGGATTCATTAAATGATGGTGTGAGATAAGGTAGTAATGTGAGTCAAATCATTTCAACATACCCAACTATAGATTTGAGGGGCCATGTGGTTCAATTAGGAGAGATGAAAATGAACTGAGAAAGGGAAAAAAATCGTTTTTAATTTGCAAAATTGTTGATTTATTATGATAATGTATTGAATATAGTTTTGGAAGATGGGAAATGCGGTTAAATAAAAGAAAACGAGGGACGGAATTCTCTAGGGTGAAGAATAACCTTAAGAAAACAAAGAAATTTTTTCTTCTTCAAAACATCAACTAAAAACTAACAAACTAAATTATAAAATTATTTCTCTTTCCCCATTTTATTAGTTTCAATCAAACGCTCATGGACTAAGGTGGTAAATGAATGTAGCCGAGATCAAACAACTCTTAGATCTAGCTTCATTTGTTAAAGAAATTTGAGAGGACTTTTGATAAAATATGAAAGGTTTTATTATAGTGCATTGATATCATGTCAATGACACGTCTCATTCATAATGATGATTACAATATATAGTGTTCAACAATCTAAACTATAATAAAAAATAAGATATTAACTTACCATCTATAATCTAACCTGCAAGGAAACTAATCTAATAAGGAAACTAACACCTATAACTATTCCATATTACCTTCTACTAAATATATATGTACATATATATTTCATAAACTATTTCATATTTACTTAAAGGATATTCACATGAGATAAGACATAATATTGCAGAAGATATCACCAAATATCTCCTACAACTTTGGTTCGAGTTCAAACTCGAGCTCAAAATATCTCCTACAGCACATATATGTATATGTATTAGCTTGAGTTTGAGTTCTCTCGATGAAACTCGAATTTGAGCTAAATTTTAACTGAATTACTTGTAAAGAGTTTGGTTTGTTTACATCCCTATTTAATTCAGTAGATTTTAGAGATAAACTCAGTGGTTAGAATTTGTGGATCCTACATTTTATCATGAGAATACCACTATTCAAGATAGTAGATTTTAGAGACAAGCTTAGTGGTTAGAATTTATGGATCATTCAATTTATCATTAGAATTTGTGGGTCCCAGCCAAATTTTATTGATTCTTTTTAAATTTGATAAAATTTATAAACTTTTTATGTACGATTTTATTTTTCACTTTCTCAGTTTAGTTTCTCTCTCTCATTCAATATTTTTAAATTTTTTGTCCTAAAGTAACTTGTGTAGTTTGTTTGATTTGGTTTGGTTTTATCCAGTTAGATAAAATTGAGAAACAAAACAAATTAAAAAGGATAAAGTTGTGGTAGTAACTAGAAAGTCTCCTGTTTCCTTTAGATTTTTTATCAAAAGAAAGTTGTGAGAGTAACTAGGAACTTTCAATTGCCTTAAACATTGAAAACTTAAGAGGAAGAGTACCGACCCAAGTTTCCTGAGAAACAAAACAAAGTAAATATATACGAAAATAAAGAAAGAGGATAAAGTATACCACATATTAATATTATATTATATGCAACAATGTGCTTCCTCTCTCCCCCCAATTTCAGGATCAAAATTACCACTTCCAATATGGCAATATTGGGTAGACTAGCTCACTTAATTGCTTATAACTAGTCGCCTTGTAATAGTAATGCTTCACTAATTAGATTTCTTTTTAATTTGGAGTACTTGTTTTGCTTAAAATGGTCTAATGTGTATTCGTTTTCACTGATTTCTACATAAGGATTCCTTAACAAAGTGGCCACTATAGGACAATCATAATGGGAAAAGAAAGTGTCCGAATTGACTATGGAATTAGGTCACATTTCAAGAAAAATATGTATATGAATCAGGACTGACTGCGAGATATGATGGTATACTATTGTTGGTGTGATTTCTATTCATGACATTCAAGCCCATACATTATGATTGTTCATACAAAATACTTTTTCCAAAATTAGTATTTGTTGGAAGATTCCGAGCCTTGAGGTAAAAATTCATAATGTAGGAAGAGCAACAGTACTGGTAATATTTCAAAATAGTTGGAAGAAAACTGTGGATAAAATCGTAAATCAAATACTTTCTTCAATTTTCTAATATTAATGTTTCAATTCTTTTTTTTTAAAAAAGGGAAATGAGTGGTGGAAGTTTAATTAGGAGAATTAAAAATAAATTGAATCGATGAAATAATTTAAAATTTATAAAAAAAAGGAAGGTGTTAATATAAAAAGATCAATATAAAAGAAAAGAATGACAATGCAAAAAGACTTATCTCCACATAGTGGATCATAAAGTAGAATAAAAAGACGTATCCATAGATAGTGGACCATAAAGTAGAATAAATACTGGACTGTGATTGTGAGCACTTTCCGTTTTAGTTTTGTGCATGCATGCATATAATACTGTAGTGTGTTTTTTGGTACAAAATCTGCATGGGTTTGTATGAAATGATACTGATTAATAAGTCTACATGCAACAATGTAGTACGTGCGTAGACTGTGAGTGTGTGATCCAGTCACATGCAATGTTACTCTTTATACCCCTCCGCTCAATTTTTATCGGCACACTTATCATTTTGAGATGATCATTTAATTTTGGTAATACTTTTCAATTATGATACACTCAAAAGTTTTCTTAGCCATTCACAAGTGTCACAAATAGATGAACGGAGGAAGTGGGATTATTAAAAAAGACATTGTTTCAGTGGTCATGATATTGGACTCCCTAGTTTCCCTACATTCCAAACTAAATTGCACACCTATTTTTTCAGTCAAAGTTGTTAATATATTTGAATAGATTTATAAGAAACAATCTTATCATTTATTATGTTGTTGAATTCATCGTAACAAATAAGTTCTAATTACTCCATTCGTCCCACCTTAAACTGCATAGAATCTTTTGTCACTGTCTTCAAGAAACATGTTTGACCGTTAATATGTTTAACTACTTAAAATAACAACAAATAAAAAGTTAATATTTAGAAACTATATATTACGACGAATCTAACAATATCGCATACAATAATATTATTGTTTATATATATATATATATATTTAAATACGTGGTCAAAGTTTGACACTGTTATAACTTCCTTCATGTATCGTAATCATACGCGTAGTTAAAAATATTACTCCCTCCGTCCCGGAATAAATTGCACAAGATCAAAGATTCTGTCAAACTAAAAAAACTTTCACTGCATATTTGAATAGCTATATAAATAATAATATTGTTGGATTCGTCGTAACAAGTAGTTCCTAGAAAGTAACTTTTTGTTTATCGATATTATACGTAGTTAAATATATTAATGGTTAAACGTGTGTGCTGGAGATTCTAAAAAAAATTATGTGCAATTTAATTTGGGGCAAAGGGAGTTTGCATTTTAGAGATTGTGAAAAAAATCATGTGCAATTTGATTTGGAACGAAACGAGTAAGGTGGTTTGTTTGGCTGATTAACTTCAATTTACTCCAGTATGACAACCGGTTACGGTTAGAAAGGTATCCTTTTCTGAAGTTGTGAAGATCCGCCTTACTACCTCCAATAACCTTTTAAGTTAACAAATAACAAAATAGACATAAAGAGAGTCTTATTTAACTTTTTAAAGTATAAACACAGCATGTTTAACCTTTGAAACTAAACTAAGTATGTTCAATAGTAAATATGTCTTAATTATTAGAAAGAATACTAAAACACCCTCATGCATGCTAATTTGTACTTACGTGCTACTTAATTGTCCTCGTGTTTTTCAAAAGTATCACTTAACCGCTAAACTTATTACTTATGTATTATTTAACCCATATTGCAGAAAAATTCCCTAAGGTAAACTCAGGGTTACCCCAGTCAACTCAGAGGTTATTTAGTACTTTTTAAAAATTGAGGCCTAAAGTAAAACCTATTGAAAACTTGAGGGGTATTATTAGAATCGTGTGTTTCTGTCATAAAATCAATTGGTACTATGTAAGAAGTGACCCATAGTCTTATATACTAAGTTATATGATTTTCAATCACCAATGTGAGACTAACTTTAACACGCCCCCTCACGTGCAGCGGTATGAATCATCGCGCAAACGTGGACATAAAGGGGGTAACGGGCTAACCTTGGGCTCTGATACCATATTAGAATCGTGAATTTCTATAATAATACCAATTGGTACTATGTAGAGGTGACCCATGATGTTATATACTGAGTTATATGACTGTCAACCACCAATGTCGGACTTACTCTAACAGGTATGAAATCACATTACCCTAAAAATTAATTGTTTAAAATATACTTAATACATGCAGTCTATGCAGATATATATTTTCTTTGTCAACAGGGATAAAGATGTTCCTGGTGATCTTTAATATTGCGTCCAGGTTCGCGCTTGGTCTGAGTTCATTTATTTTTTCAGTTTTGTGAATGATGTTAGAGCTACACATGGGTTGGTTGACCTAGTTATAACTCATTATATAAGATTACGGGTCACCCCTACATAGTACCAATTTGTTTTATGATATGAGCTCATTATTCTAATATGGTATTAGAGCCCAAGGTTGACTCGTGACCCCTTTCTATCCACGTTTGCTCGATGATTAATACATCTGCACATGAGGGCTGTGTTAGAGTCTCACATCATTGGTTGTCATAGTTATAACTCATTATATAAAATTATGAGTCACCCCTACATAATAACAATTGGTTTTGTGATAGAAGCTCATGATTCTAATAATCAGGAATATGATTATTTTTAAAATAATTCATTCTGGTTTGTGCTTTTGAGTTATTATTAAATTACACATGGTTTGGTTTAAGTGATGTTAATTTGTTTCATTCTTGCGGTTTGATGGAGATAAGTACGGAGTACTTGTTTAGATGAGAATGCTTATAATGAAACAGAGGAATAGTAAATTGGCTGAGTTGGCTAGGTATATATACATGTCGAATGTACGTACATTTGTGATACTGTTTTTAACTGTCCTAGTAATTAATTAGTGAATACAACCGATTTGGTTTCATGTAGTAATAATGTTAATTGCACAGAAAAGTTGCTGGTGACTTTTTCTACCTTACCTGTGTTTTCCAAAGATATTGAGCCATTAATCTCTACTGGAAATGAAGTGCACATTTAAACATTTGCAATAGTTAGGATTTGGTGAAAAGGTTGTTTTCTTCTCTACATGTAAAATTGTAAACTAACCAGTTGATTGAAGCTGTTAATTACTCGTGTGTGCAATACGGGAAAATATATCTTGCAATCTATACTTGGCCTAATATTCTGAGTTTGATCAGCTGCAATTTCTGTACGTTATAAATTCAAGATTCTTCATGCAAATGTAATGTTCGCCTTTGAAAACGTTTTCAAATGCAAAGAAAAAAAAATTGTAATGTATGTGTATGTTTATATGTAGCATGGACGAGGCTATTATGAAGTACAAGATAGATACAGGAAGTCTGGGGAAAAAGCAGAATCCACCTGTTGAACTTCAGGTTTATAGTTTTGTCTTTAATCTACTCTCACCCAAATTCTATGTTCAAATAATTCGATTAACTGATCTAATTCTAGAGTTTAATTTCGTCCTTTCTTATATGTATGTATGTAAACTTTATAGCTCGACGGTTCGGGTCATATCAGTTTAAGCAAGGACATTGCTGACAATACTCTTGAGTTGAGGTACATACACACATACGTACTAATTCAATGAATATTAAGAAGTATATATACATATATATGGATGAAACAGCCAGAACATGAAGGCTGAGGAACTCAAGGGGATTAGCATGGAACAGCTGACGGTGATGGAGGAAGAACTTGAAGCTGATCTCACTCGCGTGCTTCGCTATAAGGTACATTTACAAATGAAACTTTAACTACGAGACACGCTTCGTGTTTGTGTTAATTTCTTCTATTTGTATTTATTGATTCGGGAAACTGTCGGAAAACAGGGGGAACGAATGATGGCTAACATCGAGGGCCTTCACAAGAAGGTAAAATAACAAGAGTTTTCATACTCAGTTCTTTTAGATGAAATGTATTATTGATTTGAAGTTGAGTGGCTTAAGTTGCATAGGTGTTTGTTTGCAGGGTGCTGAGCTGATTGAAGAAAACATACATTTGAAGCAAAAAGTAAGTGAACAAAGTATACACTTATTTATTATTATTCATTGGGTGAAATAGTAAATAAACTTTGACCTTTTTCTTTTACCAAATCATTTACTTTAGGTGGCTCTCATCAGTGAAGGAAAATTGCCAGTCTTGGATAATGCTCAAGAAGGCCAATCTTCAGATTCCAACATCACCCACGTCTCTATCGGTGGTCCATCTGCAGAGGATGATTTCTCTGACACTTCACTCAAATTAGGGTAACTCTAGCTATAATCCCTTAATTGATTATTTGCATCAAGTAAACCCCTAAACATCAAATTCTTGAAGAGGATGAAAAACGAGGCTGATTCTCTTATATTTTTAAAATATCAGCTTACGGTCTCATCAAACACATGCATAATATATTTTTTTCACATTCACTCTTATAGAGATGACATCTTTTTTTTTTGAAGTAATGACCTTATCGATTTATTATAAATAATATCTTCTAATTATTTCAGGATGTCACTAAATTAGCTGATCTTGGAAAATCATCAGGGAAACTGTATCTCTGAATTTCAAGTGACAGCTCTGTAACGGAAAATGACATGTTATAAGATAATTATTTAGTGGTGACCTATATAAATAAATTAAGCTACATCATACCCTAGATCAAATTAATGCAATCGGTAATTATGATTATCGGGTTTGATTATGTATAGCTGGTATTGATGGCAGCTAATTAAGTTTAAGTAGTGCCATAATCAAGTTGCTTGTAATGTAAAACTTTCTAAATTATGGGCTATTTTCAAACTAAAGCTTGGATTGTGGATAAGTATTATTATGATAATTCTCTATTTTCGTTGCTAACATGTTGTCACAATATATTACTCTATTTCTTTATTTTGAGTCGATTTTTGTGAGACTATCTTAATGAGGTAAACTAAGGACAAAAAAATTGATTAAGAGTTGATCAAATTTTGGGGTTAAACTAATATTATTATATTCTTGGGGTCAAACTTAAATCACTACTACCAAACATGACTTCGGTAGTGAAAGTTAAACTGAAGTAGATAGAACCTTTTACTTAGATTTTTCTAATTCGGTTATTAGAAAATCTAAGTAAAAAGTTTTCTTACTTCATTTTTTAAAAATCTGAGTTAAAAGATGTTTTATGACTTTAATTGAAAAAAAATTTAAAGTTAATAGTTGATCTCACCCGATGCCTGGTAATGATTTACTCGATATCAGGCGATCGCATATTACTCAAAACTGCAAGAGACCTACTTACGTTAGGTAAAATCTCATTTAACCCTATTTTAGTTGAATTGGACTTCTATTATTTTTATTTACTTTATTAACAGCAAGTCCAACAACTTCCCTAAACTTTTTTCTAAGAATGGGGAACGAGAATCAATATTCCCTATATTTTTTTGACTCAACTCCAACACATTCCCTATTCTGCTTAATCTTACATTTATTACACAATAGTTACTTTTTCATTTAAAACTAAAAGTTCATTTTTAATCACTTCAAAATATATTATAAAAATTAAGTTAGTTTTTAAAAACAATCAATATAACAAGTTTGAAACCAAAATTTTGATGTTAATTAGAAATTAGTTATCTTTTTGCATTCTTTTTATATATTCACCCGATTTGAAATAAAAGATATTAACATTCAAAAAAATATAAACTATAAACCAAAGAGATTAATTCCAATCTTCTAAACAAATTCTTATTGACGCAACCCTACAAAAAAATATAAATAAGCATCATACATGAGTTTGAGATTGTAGTAGTTTTCTCTAAAAAAAATGTTAGAAGTCGAAGGTAGTTTTTAGTAGGAATAGAAGAATGGGTGAAATATGAGACTGGAATTTTTAAAAGGAAAATAAATATTGTGTTATGATTTAATGCATTCAATTGAAATTGCATTAAATTTTCGTTCCCTATATTTTTTTTCCTTTTCTAAATATTGGGAAGAAAGTCCTATCTCTCATCAAAATCTCTATTTTAAGGAATGTGATAGGAAAGCTGTTGGAGTTGAAAAACCATACATTATAATCAACTAAAATTCCTATAAGGAAGATGTTGGACTAGCTCTAACACACGAACTCTCTTCGGATTTCATTTTTTTCTACAATCACTGAGCAACACCGGTGCAGGGAAATTGTGCCACTACTCCAATCTCCGGGAACGGCTATACCCAACCTTGGTTTCTCACCAGCCGCATCAATCCAAAGGCAAGCTATGGAGGTTGTGTCCGTTCTAAAAATATGGAATCCCCTCTTCATTATCCTTCGCATTTTCTATGCGAATCTAGTAGTTAGCACAACTTTAGAACGATGTCAATCTAGTTACTGCTCCTCCACGAACTCTGTTTCCTCCGTCGCGAGATCTTTGCTTCCGGCTCCGCTCATCAATTTTGTGGGGTAAGAATGAAAGCTAAATTAGAGCATCTCTTTCTCTAACTAGACTTTTGTTAAACTTGGGAAAAAAATACGTACTCGTAGCCTATTCATTGCATTTTTTGTGTCTAGGGTTGATTGGAACTGAGATGGCATCAAAGTTGTTACTTGCGGTGGTTTTTGTGACTAATTTGATTGCCTTTGGACTTGGTGTTGCTGTTGAGCAGAGAAGGGCTGCATACACGCTAGGAGATTGCTAACAATACTCTTGAGTTGAGGCACATAAACGCATACATGCTAATTCAATGAATATTAAGAAGGATATCTACGTATGTATGGATGAAGCAGCGGGAACATATATGAAGGCTGAGGAACTCTAGGGGCTTAGCATGGAGGAGCTGACGGTGATGGAGGAAGAACTTGAAGCTGGTCTCACTCGCATGCTTCGCTACAAGGTACATTTACAATGAGACTTTAACCACGAGACACGCTTCGTGTTTGTGTTTCTTCTGTTTGCATTAATTGATTCGGGAAACTGTCAGAAATCAGGGGGAACGAATGATGGCTAAGATCGACAACATTCACAAGAAGGTAAAATAACAAGAATTTTCATACTCAGAGTTTTCAGATGAAATGTGTTCTTGTTTTGAAGTTGGGTGGCTTAAGTTGAGCTGATTGAAGAAAACATATATTTGAAACAGAAAGTATGTGAACCAACTCAATTAATTTAGGTGGCTCTTATCTGCGAATTTGCAAGTTGCCAGTGCTGGATAATGCTGAAGAAGGCCAATCTTCATAGTCCAACATCACCCACGTCTCTACTGGTGGTCCATCAGCAGAGGATGATTGCTCTGACACTTCACTCAAATTAGGCTAACACTAGCTATAATCCTTTAATTTATTATTTACATCAACTATGCTAAACTCCTAAACCCTAAACATCAAATCATTTAAGAGCGGTAGTAATTATTTTGGACGAAAAACGAGGCTGATTCTCTTATGTTTGCAAAATATCAGCTTTGTACACATCTCCATCAAACACATGAATAGTTTTATTTCTTTACATTCACTCATTTAAATCCACCGAAATGCCATAGCCCAAGACTCTGGTAAATTCTCTTTCACCCATAAAAGCTGCAAAAATGTTCATGTCCTATTATAAACACATGTTAACTTTCGATCACAACATAGTGAACATGTACATGAGTAACATTTCACTTGTCCTGAAGAAATAGAAAGAAGGGACCATGCATAGGTAACGATGGCTGAAAAATAACAGAGTCCATGAACTTCTTCTTTTCTTCTTTTCTTCAGGGGTTACTGCTCTACCACAGTACTGCAAAACGGGAGAATTAGAGAACACTCACTAAATACCCCAAGTGGTTAGGTGATGTGGTTCCATTCCCCATGGGGAGGGGTTCAAATCTCGGCAGGCGCAATGTGGGAGTATCCTCCAGTGGAAGTGCTCCTTGTGACCATCGAGTACATTCGAGGACCGCGTGTCAAACCCTTGGAAGCAGTGATTTACCTCCTCGGTTATGGGCTTGGTGTGGTTACGGCCGGGGCCATGAGGGCAAGGGTTATACCCTTTTTGGGGAGAATTAGAGGATTTAATTGTTTCAGCTCCATCTACTATCATCACTCCAAAGAAACTGACACGGATTCCCCATCAGAATCCACAACAACTGCATTTCAGAATCACTTCAGTCCACTCACAAAGTACTAATTTCAACGAATGGAATACAGGCTGGGCAAATTTTGGTGTTGATGTTTTAATTATATATTTAGATATGGGATAAGTGGATAACGAAGCAAGGGAACAAGTAGCAGCAAATCCCAGATTAGTTACTTCTTCCCCAGAAATATTTGCACAAGAGCAAGCTGCTTTTACGGCGGTGCAGATTGCAAGCCATATATCAGTTGAAGATTGCTAGAATTTAAAGTTAGAGTACATGCATCAGAAATCTAAAAACAACAAAATCAAGAACACAACAAGGGGCGGTCCCCGCACGAGCGCTTCCGGTGCCGAAGTCAACGCTAGGATTGGGGGCGGAGAAGGTGCGGGAAATGTTGTGATTGGCTTTTGTTAAGGAGATATTTTGTTATATTCTATGTATATCTTGTACCATAGTTAGAATTTCATTTGTACTTCTGTATATGGTGTCCTTGTATCATCAATAAAAACAAACATTCATATTTTACAATATTTTACAATATTTTACATGGTATCAGAGCTAAAATCATGAAAACCTAAATTCTAAAATTTTTCACCACCACAACCGCGCCTCACACACCGATCTTCCACCTGCCACGCACCGCTGCCGCTATTCAAGGCCGTCCGATTGTCGCTCCTTTTCCTGTCATTATGGATCCTCTTGATCATGTTGAAATTGAAGATATTGCCATTGCCCTTAATCATGTTTCTGATGCCGCCGCCGACCATCGGATTCCGTGCTGCCACTCCACGCCCACTCACCAGAGCCGTTCCACCTCCCGTCGGTGACGTTGACGCCGCTGCACCTCCACCGGTGATCATCCCGATGCCGCCGCATCAATCTGCCTTTCCTGCCTCAGATTCAGCCATCTTCCAGGCAGTCGTGCAAGCCGCATCGATGGCCACTGCTCAGGCCATTCGCCAGTCCTCTGGTGACTCTTCTCATGCTTTGCCTACTAATCATCCCTACTACGTTCATCTGTCAGATCATCCAGGTTTAAGAATCTGTCCTGAGATCTTTAAGGGTGATAACTATAATGAATGTAGTGCTTCCATGTTTAATGCTTTTTCTGCAAAGCATAAGGAGGGTTTTTTTTATGGTTCTGTTGTTAAGCCTTTGCCTACTGAACCTTTTTATAATGACTGGAATATTGTGAATTCTATGCTTGTTGGTTGGGTGATTTAAACTCTTGATCCATCAATTCGTTCTGGTATTACTTATTGTGCGTCTATTAAGGATCTTTGGGATGATCTTAAACAGCGTTTTGCCCTTGGTAATGGTCTGCGCATGTGTGAACTTCGTGCGGCCAATTATACTTGTCGCCAGAATGGTCAATCTATTGCTGTATTTTATACTAAATGTAAGAAGTTGTGGGATGAATTGATTCTTACTTGCCTGCTCAGACATGTGTTTGTCCTGCTGCTCATACTGATGCTGAAACTCGTGAGATGGAGATGATTCATCAATTTGTCATAGGATTGGATGAAGAATATCATTCGTTGAGATCTCACATCTTGACACTTGACTCTTTGCCTCATATTGGTTGTGTTCACTCACTTGCCATTTAGGAGGAGCGTCACAGGACTGTTGTTCATGCTCGTGAGTATACCCCGGACATTATGGCCTATGCAGTGCATCGACCGCCGCCCAAAGTCCCGGCACGCCCGGCCCTGCCATTGATAAAAAAATCTCTCATTTGTACTCACTACAACCGCAAGAGCCATGATGCTGCTACCTGTTTCAAAATTCACGCTTATCCCAAATGCTTTGAGCAACAATGACAACAAAATTCTGGTCAGAGAGCTCAGCCCCAGTGAACTTGCTCCCCAGCTGCTGCGCTATTCGCCGGAGCCGCACCTGTCGTCGCTGCCGCGATAACACCTGCTGCTAACGCCGCGGCCGTTCTCTCCGATGCTGATCGGACAACTTTTGGTCCCGCCTTGTCCAAAGAGCAGTGGAACTCGGTTATTAACATGTTCTCTAAGTTGACTAGTTCTGACAATGCGTCAGGTAAGTCTGTTTTACCTTGGATTCTTGATATCAGCGCATCGTATCATATGACCGGTGATAAGAATATTCTACATGATATTGAATCTGCTGATCATGTTATGTTATTCTTCCCGCTGGCTTTATATCTACTGCTTCTCATCATGGGAACCTATATTTTGGAGACATACTTGTTACTCATGTTCTATTTATCCCGGAATTGCGTTGCAATCTATTGTCTTTTGCTAAGTTAACTGCAGCCTTAAAATGCTTAGTCTTGCTTACTGAAAAATTATGTATCATTCAGGATATCAGCACAAGGACAGTGATTGGCCCGGGTGATCAGCAGGGTGGGGTTTATTGGTTGCGCAGCCTTGGGAGATCGCCAAAGCCGTTGCCGCCATCCTCCTTTACTGCTGCCGTTGTTTTCCCATCATTATTTCACCCGTGATTTGGTCATCCTTCCAGTTCGATGTTGTCTTCTATACCAGATATTTCTTCCAGCCATAGTCATTTAAATAAAACTGTTCCTTGTTCTGTTTGTCATCGGGCAAAATAGTCTTGATCTAGCTTTCCTTTAAGTACTTTTAAGGCTAGTTATTTGTTTGAACTTGTTCATTGTGATGTTTGGGGGCCTTATAGCTCACCATATTCTAGTTGAGTTTTTCTTTTTTGACTATACTAGATGATTATTCCCGAGCTGTTTGGATTTATTTATTAGTATCTAAGACTGAAGTACCTGCCAAGATGAAGGAGTTTCTTGCTCTTGCTCTCAGAAAGTTTGCGCTGACAATGGAACCAAATTTCTTCCTCTCAGACGTTACTTTGATAAGAAAGGAATCAAGTTAGAGACATCCACCATCTACATGCCGCAACAAAATGGGCACGTGGAACGAAAGCACTGCCATATTCTCAACGTGGCTTTTGCTTTTCAGTTCCAGGCCCATTTTCCTATTGACTTCTGGGGAGAATGCATTCTTACTGCTGCCTACCTAGTTATCGCACTCCTACACCGGTGTTGAATGGTCGTTCGCCCTATCAAATGCTTCATGGTCGCACACCCAGTTCCATCCATCTCCGTGTGTTCGGTTGTTTATGCTTTGCATCCCAACTTCTAAAGCCGCGAGATAAGTTTGCATCTAGAAGTCGTAAGTGTGTCTATCTTGGATATCCTCTTACCAAGAAAGCATGGCGCCTCTATGACTTGGAGTCCCGCACTGTGTTAGACAGTCGAGATGTTGTGTTTTATGAAGACTATTTTTCATTTGCTTCGGTTCCTGAAAATCTTGTTCCCCTCGAGTCCACTGAGGAGTAAGCCGCGTTGCCGCCTCTTGAGATGCCGTTGTCGGACCCTACCACCTTCATACGATTGACCGGCCAGATTCTGGCAAACCAGCCGGTGACTAGCCAGATTTTGGCCGCTCCACCAGCGACCGTCCAGATTCCGACCAACTCACTGGCGACCGACCAGATTTCAGCCAACTCACCGGTGACTAGCCAGACTCCGGCAGCTCCACCGGTGACTGGCTAGATTCCGACCAACCCGCCTGCGACACACCAGATTTTGGCCAATTCCCATCGAACGACTAAACTCCGGCCAGCCCACCGGCGATTCACTGGATTCCAGTTGAGATATCTCCGCATGCCTTCCAGCCGGCCTCCACATCTACGCTGCCAGCACCCACGGTGCCGCAGCCATGTATGCTCGAGCCACAATCGGACTTTATTGCTCCACCGATCGAGTTGATCCCAGTGCTGGAGCCTGCTTCTACGGGTTCTGAGTCTCCGCCACCTCTTTGACCACCGAGTACTCACATCCGTCGTGCTCCAGTTAAATTACAAGATTATGTATTCACTGATACTCAAGAAATAAACCCCCCTCTGCTGCTCTCGCTACTCCGCCTGATCTATCCTCAGGTATTCGTTACTCTATTGCTGATTATCTTACTTATCATAAATTTTTTGGTTTCGCATACTGCATTTTTGGCTGCAGTGATTGATAGCTGATGTGTCCATTTTAGGCGCATTATTTAGTAGTATTTAGGATCACTTTTGTGCTATTTTATTATCGAGAGCTTGTGTTTTACCTTGAAATTCACTTAGGAGAGGTAAAAGCAACTTTGTACTCTTTTACCTCTTTTAAGTGGAATTTGTGTGACAAGGGAAGAACACGGAACCAACGAAAACCGGAAGACATTGAAGACTATACTTTCGAAGACTTTTGGATACTCACTTCGAAGACATGAAGACCGGAGGCCGTTGAAGACCATTTTGGAGCTGTTGAAGACTTGAAGAGTGAGAGGGATGGCTATGAAGAAGACAAAGAAACAATGCAGAAATCTGGCCCGTCGCGACACCGTCACGACACCATCGCGAGCCGGGGCATCGTCGCGAGTCGCGACGAACACCGTCGCGAGTCGCGACCATCGGGCGGCTAGAAATCAATTTTATTTTCTTTGCACTATAAATACCCTCTCTTTCCCTCTTCTTCTCCAGCTTTTCCAGCCCGCGTTTTCTCTGGTTTTGGGCGCCAATTTTAGGTTTTTCTTCTTCTTTCTTTTCTTAGCTTTCTCTTAGTTTGATTATGTCTTTTGTTGTTGTTCTAGAGTAGTTCTTGTTCTTGGGAGCAAAGGATTGAAGCTTCCACTTCTATGTATTGAGATTCATTTCTATCTATCTATTTGGTGTTTTTGCTATTGTGCATTTGTTGTGCTTTGAATGTTAATTGTTGATTGCATTGATGTTGTTGAGAGCTTGATGATATGAATGCTTGTATCAATTGCTAGCTAGGGTTTGGGGGATTTGGGTTAATTTCCCCCCTGTTCTTGTTAGTAATGTGAGAGTGTGAATTAGAGCTTTTGATTGTGTTAGTGTGTTGACAATGTGCTAGGCGAATGTGATTGATGTCGAACTCTTCGTCATGTTCGTTTGTGTAGCAAACGAGAGAGTCATATGCTCGTGGATGAATGTGCGTTGCACGTTCATCCAATCTCGTGTAATTGCATGAATTGGTTCAATACCTAGTCACGGTGTAGTGGTCATAGGCATTGCCAAGCTTGTTGGTCCTTCGTGCTAAATGCCACCAATGACGCCTTGAGTCGTGGTCGCGACTCGGGAGTCATTGGTGAGGTTTGACGAGAGATGTCGAACTCACTCTCGCAAACTACGAACTAAGAAGGATAGGGGTTCAGTCTCCACGACAAGTAGTTGAAGTATTGAATAGGTGATTTAAACTCATTCTTGAAGCCGTTGTTATTCTGCATTTATGTACTCTTGACGGTGTGTTTCACTGCATGTGTGCCATGAGTGGTTTGAGCATAGGGAGTGCTTGTGTGGTTGAATTGCTTAGGTGTAGGAACATGACGAATTTCGTAGCGCCTTTGCATGAAGATCTACGAGCATGAACTTAGAACTCCTTGTGGTGTGTGTGTTGTGGTACTTGCTAGATGGGGTGTGTGAGTGTTGGCTTATGAATGCTATATGATGGAAGGTGTGAATGATTCGATGAACTACATTAGATGTGGAAGTGGATATCCGTTGCCTCCAAGGCATTTTATCTTTGTAGTTTAAAACCCTTTTTCTTTAGTTTCATTTGATGATTAGCATAGTCACTTGACGTTGCTAGTTATCTTTGTTAGCTTAGGAAACCAACCAACCAACCCCCCCATTTACTCGCTTTTAAGTGTGTGTATATATATTTACTCCTAGCCTAGTATATCAACCATTTGTGTGCTTAGACGCTTAGGAAGATCCCTCTTCTCATTGGACGACCCCGATTTGCCACTATCTACCTAGTTGTAGAAAGTAAGCACTGAGGGCTTATAAATTATCTTTTGGCGCGCGGGCGCGACGACCGCCCGCGCTTGTCAAAATGGCGCCGCTGCCGGGGAAGAGGCGTTTATTCTTAAGTATTTAGGTGTATTTGGTTGTGTATTAGCTAGTTGTTTTTATTTTCCACTACTTGGTGGTTGTTTTTGTTCGGAGTAGGTATTGCTCGAGTTCTTGGTAATTTATTTTATCGAGAATCCTTGCACTATGATTCCGAACTTTTGAAAAATTAAAAAATTAAAAAAATTTTCTTAATGGAGCGTCTCACCTTGAGGGAACTCATGATGAGAAGAGAGGCTCAACAAGCAAGGTTTTGTAGGATGTGTCATTCCGATCATCCTACCGAATCTTGCCCTTTGTTGTGGGAAGAGCACTATGACCGAGAAAGAACCCTTGGTTTCCAAAACCATGGGTACTATGAAGAGTGCTATCAAGAGGTAGGAGATATTGGTTTTCAAGGGCAAGAAGTTCATGAATGCTATCCATACCACAACTCTTACAATCCGGAATGGAGTGGTAATCCGGATTTGTGGTATGAGAATGAGCCGTAAAACCAATATTACGAGCAACTTAGTTGGCCATCACCACCCTATACCATACCCCAAAACCAAGCCCAACAAGGAAGTTCAAGTTTGACACGTGAGGATGTCTTAAATACCATAGCAAACTTGAACTCCTTTACTAGTGAAGAGCCGGATACCCAGCTCTCCTCTAGCGTTGAGGCCATTGAGGGGCATGTGAGGAATATATTAGAGGTATTGGCCCGCATGGAAGCTCGTGATTCCGAAAACACACCATCCCAACTTGAACTCGATGATTCGGTGAGTGAAGTCACCAATAAAAATGATTTTGAGTTTGAAAGGGATGAGGAGTTGGTTGTAGAGGATAGAAAAATGGAGGAAGAGGTGATAGTGCTACATTATCCATTAGCATTGTCACCCCTTCTCCCACCTAGTGAACCAACTCTAATATTTTCGGAAGTTTTGAGGGAAACGAGAGAGGAGCCAAAAGACTATCCCAAGCTCCCTAACCACTTAATTCCCTTTGAACCATCTCCACCTCCACAAGACTTTCCTCTTGGAAGTTTTGTGCCCCCACCTCTCTTATTTTGGATGCTCATGGTGAAGAGCTTCAAGCCTTCACCATACGGATAACATTAGGGTCGTGCCGACGACCTTAAAAATACGGAGCTTCGTCGTGCCGACGACGTTAAATAAATTCGGCATTTCTTTTAGTTTTTGTTTCTTAGTTTGTTTTTGTTGTTGTTTTGTTTTGTTCTTTTTATGGCATGTTTTTCTATGATGTTGTAGCAACATGAAGTGCATTGCAATGAAGGAGATGAAGGAACAAGATCAATGAACGAGGGAAGCAAGCTTGGACAGTTGGTAAGAAAACGAAAAAACATTTTAAGCCTGGGATACCCTGCCGTCGCGAGTCGCGATGGGCTTCGTCGCGAGTCGCGACGAACAGGGGAGCAAAATCCACTCCCAGCGCCAACTTTCCGCGAGTCGCCCTGACGTCGCGAGGCTCGTCGCGAGTCGCGACACCCTTCGTCGTGAGTCGCGACGAGCTCAGAAAATTTGGAGCTTCCGGACTCCACTTTCCGCGAGTCGCCCTAACGTCGCGAGGCCCGTCGCGAGTCGCGACCAACCACGTCGCGAGTCGCGACGAGCTCAGAACATTTTGAGCTCCCGGACTCCACTTTCCGCGAGTCGCCCTGACGTCGCGAGGCCCGTCACGAGTCGCGACCAACCACGTCGCGAGTCGCGACGAGCTCAGAACATTTTGAGCTCCCGGACTCCACTTTCCGCGAGTCGCCCTGACGTCGCGAGGCCCGTCGCGAGTCGCGACCAACCACGTCGCGAGTCGCGACGAGCTCAGAACATTTTGAGCTCCCGAACTTTACTTTCCGCGAGTCGCCCTGACGTCGCGAGGCCCGTCACGAGTCGCGACCAACCTCGTCGCGAGTCGCGACCAACCTCGTCGTGAGTCGCGACCAACCTCGTCGCGAGTCGCGACGAGCTCAGAAACTGTTGAAAATTTTTTGAGCCCGGATTTCAAATTTCCAAGCTTCCAAGTTTCCAAATGATTTTAAACATTGTATGATCCTTCCTTCTTCTCCACCCAACACTCCCAAGAACATCACATACCTCTCATTTCTTCCACCATCCTACATATATTGACATATGAACATTCTTGCATCTTTATAGTACATTTATTGATTTTAGTATGCCGACTACATCATTGTGATTGTGAGTTCTTATCCTATAATGATGCTTGTATACATGTCAATATATGTTAGATATTTTTCATGCATAATCTTATAGTGGTGATTGAGGGTTGATTGGTTGTTCTTTGACAATACTATGGTTATTAATTCTTGATGCTAAACCTAGTATTACATATTCTTATGTACTTGTGAGTTTAATGTGTTCTTCGTGGTGTAGTCTTGATCAAACGGCGCCATGGAGAAAATGCTTTTCTCGAGGGGTGAGTTCTTCTACGGCATTTTTGCTCACCCTTCCGGTTCCGAAACCTATCTCGGGACCATCCAAGTACTTGGATATCGCCATATCACCGGCGAATTGCGGAGACACGGGTGTCACTCTAACTCCCTTACCTTGATTTTTATTGTTCTTGCCTTACGTGTTTACATTTCGGGCAATGTAATGTTTTAAGTGTGGGGAGGGGTTAGAGGATTCACATGCATGCGACATTGTTTTGGAATGCTTTTTGCTACTTTTCATTGGAACAACATGAGAAAAAGAAAAAAAATAGAAAAACAAAAAAAAATTTGGAAAAAGAAAAAAAAACAAAAAAAAAAAAGAAAACCCGCTCAGTTGAAAACCCGAGAGGGCAACTTAGGCAACATTGGGGGCCCGGATAGGTCGAAAACCCTTAAAGGGCGGCCTAGGCAAAAATGAGAGGCTAAAATGTGCGGAAAAAGGTGAGATGTGAGCTAAAGAAACATGATGTGTGGCTAGGATGAAAACTCGAAAGAGCTCCTAGGCAAAATGGGAGAAATTGAGAGAAATTGAAAAATGCTATGATTTCACTCACTTGCCGGCGTTGGAGTCATAAGGTTGCGGTTGTCACATGGATGGATCGGGTAGCTCAACATCTATAGACCTCTTGGGATTGGGTAGCTTAGTGGGTTAGGAAACGAAGTATGGTTATGAAATTCTTGATCTCTTTCTACTTCGTTTTCGGTTGATATATTGGCATTAAGTGAAGCATGTGTTTAAAACTTCCTCTATGGTTTTAGCTTCATTTTGTGTCATTGGATTCTGGGAATATCAATTCTGGGCTGTGAGATATTTCTATGGGTAGTGAATTGATAAGTGGTAGGTTTGGTTAGATTTAGGATTGGGGATGTGTGTGTGCAAAATTCTCATGTGAGCTTTTATTTTGGGATTTTTGAGATTGAGAGTTTTGGTGAGGCTTTGATAGGGGGATTAGTTTCGGTTTTGGGATATATCATTTACTCCGCATGCTTGAATCTTTTCTTACTCGAGGGCGAGTAAGGTTTAAGTGTGGGGAGGTTTGATATGTCCATTTTGTGTGGATATTTTGGGGGTTTTAGGATGTGGATATGCCATTTCCTCCGTATGCTTAAATCTTTTCTTACTCGAGGGTGAGTAAGGTTTAAGTGTGGGGAGGTTTGATGTGTCCATTTTAGGCGCATTATTTAGTAGTATTTAGGATCACTTTTGTGCTCTTTTATTATCGAGAGCTTGTGTTTTACCTTGAAATTCACTTAGGAGAGGTAAAAGCAACTTTGTACTCTTTTACCTCTTTTAAGTGGATTTTGTGTGACAAGGGAAGAACACGGAACCAACGAAAACCGGAAGACATTGAAGACTATACTTTCGAAGACTTTTGGATACTCACTTCGAAGACATGAAGACCGGAGGCCGTTGAAGACCATTTTGGAGCTGTTGAAGACTTGAAGAGTGAGAGGGATGGCTATGAAGAAGACAAAGAAACAATGCAGAAATCTGGCCCGTCGCGACACCGTCACGACACCATCGCGAGCCGGGGCATCGTCGCGAGTCGCGACGAACACCGTCACGAGTCGCGACCATCGGGCGGCCAGAAATCAATTTTATTTTCTTTGCACTATAAATACCCTCTCTTTCCCTCTTCTTCTCCAGCTTTTCCAGCCCGCGTTTTCTCTGGTTTTGGGAGCCAATTTTAGGTTTTTCTTCTTCTTTCTTTTCTTAGCTTTCTCTTAGTTTGATTATGTCTTTTGTTGTTGTTCTAGAGTAGTTCTTGTTCTTGGGAGCAAAGGATTGAAGCTTCCACTTCTATGTATTGAGATTCATTTCTATCTATCTATTTGGTGTTTTTGCTATTGTGCATTTGTTGTGCTTTGAATGTTAATTGTTGATTGCATTGATGTTGTTGAGAGCTTGATGATATGAATGCTTGTATCAATTGCTAGCTAGGGTTTGGGGGATTTGGGTTAATTTCCCCCCTGTTCTTGTTAGTAATGTGAGAGTGTGAATTAGAGCTTTTGATTGTGTTAGTGTGTTGACAATGTGCTAGGCGAATGTGATTGATGTCGAACTCTTCGTCATGTTCGTTTGTGTAGCAAACGAGAGAGTCATATGCTCGCGGATGAATGTGCGTTGCACGTTCATCCAATCTCGTGTAATTGCATGAATTGGTTCAATGCCTAGTCACGGTGTAGTGGTCATAGGCATTGCCAAGCTTGTTGGTCCTTCGTGCTAAATGCCACCAATGACGCCTTGAGTCGTGGTCGCGACTCGGGAGTCATTGGTGAGGTTTGACGAGAGATGTCGAACTCACTCTCGCAAACTACGAACTAAGAAGGATAGGGGTTCAGTCTCCACGACAAGTAGTTGAAGTATTGAATAGGTGATTTAAACTCATTCTTGAAGCCGTTGTTATTCGGCGTTTATGTACTCTTGACGGTGTGTTTCACTGCATGTGTGCCATGAGTGGTTTGAGCATAGGGAGTGCTTGTGTGGTTGAATTGCTTAGGTGTAGGAACGTGACGAATTCCGTAGCGCCTTTGCATGAAGATCTACGAGCATGAACTTAGAACTCCTTGTGGTGTGTGTGTTGTGGTACTTGCTAGATGGGGTGTGTGAGTGTTGGCTTATGAATGCTATATGATGGAAGGTGTGAATGATTCGATGAACTACATTAGATGTGGAAGTGGATATCCGTTGCCTCCAAGGCATTTTATCTTTGTAGTTTAAAACCCTTTTTCTTTAGTTTCGTTTGATGATTAGCATAGTCACTTGACGTTGCTAGTTATCTTTGTTAGCTTAGGAAACCAACCAACCAACCCCCCCCATTTACTCGCTTTTAAGTGTGTGTATATATATTTACTCCTAGCCTAGTATATCAACCATTTGTGTGCTTAGACGCTTAGGAAGATCCCTCTTCTCATTGGACGACCCCGATTTGTCACTATCTACCTAGTTGTAGAAAGTAAGCACTGAGGGCTTATAAATTATCTTTTGGCGCGCGGGCGCGACGACCGCCCGCGCTTGTCAATAGCTCAAACCCTGCTACCTATTCTGAGGCGTCTCGCCATCCCCACTGGCAAGAGGCCATGTCTGATGAACTTAGTGCCTTGAGCGGAACAATACCTGGGTTCTGTCTCCTCTCCCTGCTGACAAACATGCCATTGGTTGCAAATGGGTGTATCGGACCAAGTTCAAGTCCGATGGCTCTATTGAGCGCTATAAAGCTTGCCTTGTTGTTCTTGGCAATCGACAGATTGAAGGAACTGATTTTACTGAGACTTTTGCCCTGGTCGCCAAGATGAGCTCTGTTCATTTATTCTTAGTCGTTGCTTGCAATTCGGAATTGGGACATTCATCAAATGGATGTTCACAATGCTTTCTCACATGGTGACTTGGATGAGGAAGTCTATATGCGTTCTCTACCGGGTTACTCCGTTCCTGTTCCGAGTTTGGTCTGCAAGCTTCACAAATCCCTGTATGGTCTACGCCAGGCTCCCCGCAATTGGTTTGCAAAACTTGCTACTGCTCTACGTACTTTTGGGTTTGTTCAAAATAAGTCAGATTACTCTTTGTTCACTTATTTGCGTAACGATGTTACCCTGCATATCCTGGTTTATGTTGATGATCTGATCATTGCTGGCCCTTCCTTAGACTTGATGATCGAGTTCAAGAAGTATCTCAACTCATGCTTCCATATGAAGGATCTTGGTGCTCTGAAGTATTTTCTGGGTATTGAGATTGCTAGGAGACCTGATGGTTTGTTTCTTTCACAACGGAAATATACTCTTGATATCTTACATGAAGTCGGATTGCTAGGTGCAAAGCCTACAGATTTTTGGATGGAACAACAAGGTAATTTGGCCCGTTCGACGAGTCATCCACATCCTGATCCTGCGCAATACCGTTGTTTGATTGGGAAACTCATTTATTTGACTATTACACGACCGGAACTCAGTTATTCAGTCCATACTTTAGTGTAATTTATGGAGAAGCCGCGAGTCACACATTGGCATACTGTCCTCTGTGTCTTGCACTATTTGAAGAGTCATCCTAGTCAATATTTATTTCTTTCTGCTCAGAGTTCTCTACAGCCGTCAGCTTTCTGCGACTCGGATTGGGCTGCTTGTCCAATTACTCGACATTCCTTGACAGGATATTTTGTTATGCTTGGTGAATCACCCATATCGTGGAAGACTAAGAAGCAACTGACGGTTTCTCATTCTTCCGCTAAAGCTGAGTATCGGGTCATGGCCGTAGTTTGTTGTGAGTTGATATGGCTTAAGTCCCTTCTTCGAGATTTGGGGGTTGCTCATTCTTCTCCAATGCGTTTATATTGTGACAGCTAGACCGCCCTCCATATTGCAGCCAATCCTGTGTTTCATGAGAGGACGAACCACATTGAGATTGACTGTCATTTTGTTCGTGATTTGGTACAGTCCAGACAAGTTGCTGCTCCTCATATTCGCACTTTTAGTCAACCTGCGGATTTATTTACTAAAGCTCCTGGACGACAGTCATTTCAGACTCTTTTCGGCAAGTTGAGCATTCGTGATCCACATGCTCTAACTTGAGGAGGAGTGTTAAGGAGATATTTTGTTATATTCTATGTATATCTTGTACAATAGTTACAATCCTTTTCCATTTGTACTTTTGTATATGGTGCCTTTATATAGCACACTTGTACCATCAATAAAAACACACATTCATATTTTACAATATTTTACAATATTTTACAGCTTTCAAAAGGGGCATTCTTTCTGAATGAAAGGATGATCTTCTTGAAACAGACATATTATCATACAGTAGTCGTGGTGCATATATAGTTTTTTTGATTCAAAATTAGGAAAAGAATTATCCTCTCCAGATAAAATCTGTTCTATTTTTCAGAAAAATCAGATGATTATTGTGTTAATCCTTTTGAGTCGTTGGATAATTGACAGGATACATCTTCAATGTGATCAATAACTCTGGAATTTTTTTATATTTTTTTAACTTCTCGTATTTTTTTGTTTAGAATGTGTTTTTTTCACTGTTTTCTTGTCACTTTGTGATGGCCATTTGACCCACATTTGCTAAGTGTGTATCGGCAATGGCATATCTGCAGTGTCATGGAGACACTGTCTCCATTTGCTAAGTATATATCGCCAGTGTCTCCATTCCAGGATGGCTGCACACAATGTTACCCCGATTCGGATTTAGTGTTGTGTATTAGGGATTGGTGACACTTAAAATTTTTATTTTGGCCGACACGGCAATTCAGTCAACAGAGTGTCTTGATTGACTTTTTCGACACGTCAAAGTGTCGTAAAATATAATTTGATACGTCTATATTTTGCTATTTTTATAAATTAGAATAAATAAAATTAACTTATAATGTAAAATGTGGTATTGTAATTTTATTGTTAAACATAACTTGGGTATTTCATTGTGTTCTATATTCTTACTTATTTATCATTGCATTCTTATATAAGATAATATATCATTGTGGTCTAATAATATAGATATTATATTGTGTTTTTATTCTTATATATTTATATAATATTATATAACTCTTATTATTATATATATAGGATTATTTTTTTCTTATACTTATATATAAGATTTTGTGGTATTATTACATATAAAAAATAAAATAAAAAATTTGCTCTTGCATACAAACAGTGTTAAATTATTACACAAAATTGCAACACAAAATTAAAAGATCAAAGATATAACCTTGATCCATTGTCCTCATTACAAGATACCATTCCACGGCTAGAATCACATCCACTTCACTCCATTTCATCAATAAAACAAAAGAGAAGTTACATATGCATGTAGGTAACTAATCTAACCTTACAATTGATCATATGATCAAAGGTCTGGCCTTAACATAGTATGAAGAAGAAACCCTTTACAACTCAATAACCTACAAACTATTGGCAAATATTCCCTTGAGCACGAATAGATCTTACCCTCTCAAGTGTTCGACTAAAACCATCGTCAAATGGAGATTGGGTTATCTTGACTTTCAGCTTCTTAAAATTTCCAACCAATGAGATTTCATGCATAAACTTACCAGCCAGTCCAGGCTTCTGTCCACATCTTGGGTTTCCATGGCTTATTTGGAGAGAAATAGTCAGAGTGGAAGTCATTGCAAGCATTAATCCGAAGACACCAAAACCCAAGATTTTACTTAAATTCAACCGAACACAATAATTAAATATCTTAAATTTTCCTTGAAATCAAAAGAATGACAGGCATTAAGAATTGCATCCAAGATTGCTTTATTCAAGTGGCCTCTTTCATGGCTAGGGAAGGCAAGTGACAGATCCTACCCAACCATTAACAACCAAACTCTCACAACCGTTAAGAATTGCATCCAAGATTGCTTTATTCAAGTGGCCTCTTTCATGGTTAGGGAAGGCGAGTGACAGATCTTACCCAACCATTAACAACCAAAGTCTCACCCAATAAATTTAAAAGACTAAATTATTTTATTGTTCTCAAACATATGATGCAAAACAATCTTTTGGTCCCTAAGGCTAATATCGCGTTTGTTCAGCAACTAACAAATACAAAATGATTTGTTTGATCCCCAACGTGGTTTTCAAAGTGGTTTTCAGGTGATTTTAGGGACAAAAAATGGTATAAGATCATATGTTAGGGATCATAAAACAATTTAGTCTACTGAAAGCCA
This sequence comes from Rubia yunnanensis, assembly GCA_037428765.1. Classification (NCBI taxonomy): domain Eukaryota; kingdom Viridiplantae; phylum Streptophyta; class Magnoliopsida; order Gentianales; family Rubiaceae; genus Rubia; species Rubia yunnanensis. The sequence goes on from CM075065.1 coordinate 103,112,798, forward strand.
CCTCGAAAACCCCCTTGGGGACCAAACAAATCATTTTGAATTTGTTTAGTGCTGAAAGGAAGCGGTATTGGTCTCAGAGACCAAAAGATGGTACAAGATCCTAGGATTTAAAAAGCACCGGGCGCTCCCCTTAGCGCTTTGTATGGAGAAGCGCTGCCACAAACAAAAAGCGCGCGCTTTCGACGAAGCGCTCAGAAAAGCGCACTTTTTGTTTACGGGTTGAAATGGGGCTTTTTATTTTATTTTTTATAATGAAATGAATTGGGTTGAAAAAGAGTTTGGGCTAAAATGGAATTGTATTAGAGTTAGAATAAGTTAGGAAATTAAACAAAAAAAAAGAATCGGCTCAGTTACTCTTATCTTCACTCCCTACGTCCTTGTCTTCACTTCCGCGGCTCAGTTTCCTTGCTCCCGTTTTCAAAAACCGACGGCAACAACAACATATGAGGTACATCAAGAAGAGATCGAGGGAGGTATGGGAAATGATATGGAAGATGGCATGGAGTTTATGGATGGAGATGAAGTCCATAGGGATACTTTTACTGAAGATTATGATGATTTTTCCAATGACTAGAGATTAGAGCCTTAAATGATCTCATACTGATTTAAGAATCCTTCAATCTTAGTCGCTTAGTTCTTCTTACCACCCTTAAAACTTTGAATTTGGTATTGTGTTGAAAGTTGTGTTGAAAGTTTTATTTGTCTTTTATGATATTATGTTATTATTCTAAGTTCTATGTTTAGTATTTAATGAAACAATCCTAGTACATAATTTGCAAGTGTTTTTTTCCGAAAAGCGAGATTCGCCGCACTTTGCGCTTTTTAAAACCCAGATAAGATCACATATTAGGGACAAAAAAACAATTTAGTCAATACACATTCATTTCTTGAACTCCTGTATACTACTACTGATCGGTTGCTGACAAAAATGCTACTAATTTGTCACAGCAGATAGAGTGATAATATCATGACCGAACTATGGCCATAGTCAACTATGTCTTAATAAGTCCTATGATTGTAAAATTCAGCAAACAACTCGTCCATCCTGCCCAATTAAAGCAAGGTTAAAAGGATGAGCAAGATCTTTAAGAAACCAGTGAATTGAGATATTATTCTAAACTTCACAAATCACAATTACAACAAAAAGCTAAGGAACGCCCACACTAATAAACATAATTACTTTCACCAATGCAACAGAAAGAGCAAAAATAATACTCTGATCCTGTTGTGAGTGCTATTGGAGTATACCTTTAGCAACAATCACTTTCATTTTTGCCTCTAAGAAGTGTTACTTTGTTGTGGCATTGTATGTTTTAGTGCCTGTTATGTCTGAACTTTAGGTTTTCAAATGTATGTTTATTTCCTGTCACCTACCTCTAAAGCTAGGCTTTGAGTGAATGGGTTGCTTTGCTCCTAGGAAGTGTTACTTTGTTGTGGTACTGTTATGCTTTTGTTCTAAGTGTTGTGCTTTTAGTTTTTTTTGGAAACCATTTGCTGTCATTGTATTTGGATGGCATTAGTTTTATCTTCTATCTGAACATGTATACTCTATGAAGTCTTGGTCCTGTAAAGAAATTTAGTTCTTAACCGGAAGGGGAAGGGAAATAAGAAGTCAATCTGTAGTTTTTAAACAGATCTTTCTTATAGTTGTGGAATTGATGGATGAGATTTGGGCAATTTAGTAGAACTTGAGTTGATTGATGTATCTTGAATGGTTTCGAGAATTTTATGTGGCACCAATTTGAATGCCCTTGAGTTCCACTGGCTCTCTGAGGTGTCAAAAGAGGTGATGATAAAAGACTCTCCATCATGGAATAAGGGAAGAATTATTTGTGTCCGTGCTTCGGATGAGGTGGTTGAAGCGTATGCTGCTCAGTTCGCGAAAGACATGGACTCCATCTTGAACTCCCGGGCCAAAGAGATTGTCCCAGGGGGGATAATGCTTGCTCTCATGGTAGCATTCCCAGATGGCCATGAACGTAAAACCAATGCTTTTGGTTTGATGTATGATACCGTCGCCTCCTGTCTCCTCGATATGGCGCATCAGGTAAGTCCACAGATGCATCAAGGAAATGGATGCACAAAAGTATTCTCTACAGATTTTCATCATCATCACATTTGCACAAAACAATGTCCTTTCGATTGTTCATGCTCATTAATCTATAATTTTGCTTTTTGCAGGGATATATAGATGAAGATGGAGTGGATTCCTTCAACATACCACTTTATATTACCTCCCCGGAAGAGATGGCAGCCCTGGTGGCGAAAAACGGGTACTTTAGCATTATGAGGTCAGAGTATGAATCAGGCGCGGGCGCGGGCGCGAGCAAGGCAATCGATATAAGTAAACATGTTGCACACATCAGAGCAGCAACGGAGGGCCAGATAGCAGCACAGTTTGGAGCTGAGATTGTAGACGAACTCTTTGTTAGATTCGATAAGAAAGCTGTTGATGCATACAGAAACAATGCTGCATGGTGTTGGGAAGGAGTTGCTCTGTTTCTTGCTTTGCAGCGCAAAATATGAATGCTGAATTCTTCCTGGTGGTCATACTTTTGTGCCAGTATGACCTCCAATGCTATAATGTCTCTGTCTGCATTTTCTTTCTTCTAAATTTGAGTATTGTGTTTCTCAACGTATTGTTCGACTCAAACTCAAAAGGATTCGAGTTCCATCCTGCCATATTCTTGGGGAAGAATTTCTCAAATCTCCCTGTGAATCGCAGCAAGGGCAAGCAAAATATGACCCCAAGCCCAATCAGAACATATTTCATTCCAATTATGGATATCCTAGCCTGATAAGTTCTTGATTGATGTATGCAGTGATGAGAAAGTGTAATTGGCTACCTTACTAAGCTGCTAGGATTATCTGATACAGTTCGTTGATTGCTTTTGATTGAGTTGCCTGAATCTAATCTGTCGCCAGGTTGCTTGGAGGACTAAAGGCGAGGCAAACAAAATGTTCTTAAAGCTTGTCTTTGAGCTTCAGGAGCTTTCACAAGTTATGAGAAAGATGGTCTGACGGACGTGAAGATGCATAATTCTGCTGAGGAACATCCTAGAAATCATTTGAAATTCACTGTGACTGTTCTCATATAGTTTGTTAGAAAATTGTTCAGTTTATGGTTTAATAATTTTATACTGTTATTTGTTGTTAAACGACTCTCGACTGCAAGATATGATTGAAAAATAAAAACGAACTTAGAAAATGGTATAATCTTCTACTTTTAAACAAGGAAAAGACATCTCATCATATACTCTTCATACACTGTTCCACCACCAAACATGCTTGTAACTTCTTACATCTCATCCTATGCCCTTCTTACATTGTCTATTTCTTGGATCGTCTGTAATAAACATTGTTTGCAATGCTTTATCAATAGCAAGCACGAAGGTAGCACGTGCTGCAGCATCAAGCCATGTAGTACTCCCTCATATCAAAGCTTTGAAGTGGTTGAAAGAAACATCTGATTGCCCATGCATACAGTCAAGAATCTGAAATTCTTAGTTAATCAAATTCCAAAATTTCAAACAATAGAATAAAATTGTTGTCCCAATGAAAGATGTCAGGCATAACAATCAATCAACCAATTCGACGGAAGCATAAATACATATTTGTGAAGCAAAAGTGTGATACAACAAACTACGGAAGCATAGAAGCTAATCAACATCTTCAAGAAGAAACAAACGTAAATCTGACCCAAAAGATAGTCTTGCCAACAGAAATGAAGTAGAAGCTAAACTCAGTTCAGCTTATATGAAGGCAAACTAACAGTGAGTGACTCGTACACTCGAAATGAGGGAATTTAAAAGGGTAGGTATTATAACCACAAAATCTGGATTGTGAGGGAATTTAATAGTATATTAATACAGAGGTCAGCTGCCTTAGCAAATTATATAGTTCTAAATCAGATGTACTAACATATAACAACTCTGTAGCTTTTAACATTCATTTAAAAAGTTGTGCACCCATTTTGTGCTATTTATAGCTAAAAGAAAGCATCTGACATCTGTGTTATATATAACCGATGCTTGACAAGTATTAATAGGATTGGTTTTCTAGTCTGTAAATAATGCATCTCTCTAAAAAAGTAGGCAGACTTAAGTCGACAAAAAATTATTTGTAATGAGTATCTGACCTGTATATCAGGCTCACCTGCTGTTAATAGTAAATTTTGATCCCTTAAAACTAAATTTTGCTCTTATGGAGGCTTGATACTTTAATCATCAATCTGAATCTCTAAGGCAGAACCCTTTGTGGATGCTGAACCAGTTGCTCACCTGAAAAGAACGAAGAGCCGAAAACGAAAAACAACTTACAAATCTATTTGGTGAATGACTAACAGTGAATGACTACTAACACGGGTAGCAAAATTCAAGCACCAAAAATAGCCCTAACAATCCACGCTTAAGTGATGAAGCAGAAGCAAAACAATTTAATTCAGCTCAATTGCTCAAATCCTCATCACGGCTATCCAACAATTTATGCCAAGTTTTAAAGCAGAAGGGAGGACAGCTCAATTCAGCTCAATAACTCATATGCACATTGAGGCAATCTAAAACAATATATGCTGAGTAGCGAAGCAAGTGCATAAACAGCTCAACGCGGCTTAATAACTCATACACTCGCAATCTAACAATCTATGGTAAGTAACGAAGCAGAAGCAGAAATAGCTCGATTCAGCTAAAAAATTCAAATGCGCGTCAAGGCAATCAAACAGTGTATGTCTACCAAAACATCCATCTTAATAACTCAATAACTCATACTCCCTCCGTCCCAGCTTATTTTGCTTAATTTGACTTTTGGCAGTCAACTATTTTAATTTTTAAATATTAATATCTTTAGTTATATGTGTAAAAAAATTCTGAAAAATAACAACTAAAAAATATATGTTACGATGAATCCAAGAACATATAACATGATAATAGTTTTACCCATACAATAATAAAATTCAATGGTCGAAGTTGGCTAAGTTTGACTGCCAAAAGTCAAATTAAGCAAAATGAGGTGGGACAGAGGGAGTATGCATTAAGGCAATCTAAAACAATATACACTTAGTATAGGAGCAAGTGCAAAATCAACTCAACTTGGCTCAATAACTCATAGTCTCATACACTGAAAATCCAACAATCTATTCTGAGTAAAGAAGCTGAAGCAAAAACAGCTCGATTCAGCTCAATAGCTCATATGCACATCGCGGCAATCTAACAATGAACACTTAGTAACTAAGCAAGTGCAAAACAGCTCAACTCAGCTTAATTACTCATACACCGGCAATCTAACAATCTATGCTATGTAATGAAGCAGAAGCAAAAACAATGCAGAGTGAGAAGAAGGCTCAACAATGAACGTCGTGATTGGTCCTCTGCAGCCGCTCATCTCCACCTGTTTGATACAAAGTTAAGGACACATATAGAATGTAGTACGAAGAGAGCACCGAAAAGAAAATAAGACATATACCTCTTTGCCAAGCCGCTCTTTCACAAAAGCTGAAACTCCTGCCAAATCTAAGTTCAAAGCAACTAGCCCTCTTTTCCCACTTTTCCCGAACAACATATCGGGCTTGACAACAAGCTTCGTGGTGGACAGCCACGGTTCCCTTTCAACCAGCTCATTGAAGTCTGTTGATTTAGTAACCTAGCCGACAAAAGGGGAAAAAATTGGCACATTTCAGCTAGTGGTTCTATACATTGAGTGCACAATAATGCTAAAAGTGATATTCTTCATCCTCAACAAGAGGGGCGGAGCCAGGGGTGGGCGAGGGGGTGCTGGCGCCACCCCTAAGATCCGGTGGCCCGGAATTTAGACCTAGGCGCCACCGGAAACCATGGATTCTGACCCCCCTAAACCTAGGATGCCGGGATCCAAATTTTTTATTAATTGTTTTTGTCAATGGCAAAAAGAGAAGGCTGAAAAATTGGGCTCAAGCCCAATTGACCCAAATACAAAATCCCCAAATCCCCAAATTTTAAACCCTACCTGAGATCAGAAAATCCCCAAATCAGACCTCTCCTCTTCCCGCCCGTCGTCCGCCTACGCCCGCCGTCTGCCCCTGGCTGGTCGCCGTCTCCCCCTGGCTGGTCGCCGTCTCGCGGAGTTTTGAGTCCGAGTCCGAGTCTCCGAGAGCCTCTCCGCCACTGCTGAGTCAAGAGGTACTTTAAAAAATCTCGATGTGAATGTGTTGAATGATTATGCGTGTTTTGATTTTGGGACAGAATCTCGATTATTTGCAGACTTAACTTGTGAGGAAAATGGGAACAATTTGTGAAGAATGGAGGTTTTGGGTAGCTTTTCTTTATGGTACCAATGATATACACCGTTAATTAAGATCACATATCCACATTCACATTATTTAATGAGTAATTAATGTAATTAAAGAAATAAATGATTCATACCAATTGGCAAGTCCATTGATTTGGGAAAGAAAGAGGCAACAGAATCCTTTTAAGATGTGTGGTTATGGATGAATTAAATATTTGTGATTTGTTCACTAATTTTTTTTATTGAAATTATAGTATTGATTTAATTTGTTCACTAAATTGAAAATCTAATTATATATTCATCTTATTACATATTGTAGTCGTATTAAGCGTTTGAATTTTTTTTTCCTCTCTTCTTCAGCCCCCATATAAACTGCCCTGAATCTTCCATGGATGCAGGAGGCGTTGCAGCACGGAATTTTGTTGAATTCCGATCATTTGCCGGCTAAGGCCTACGGTTATTTACCTCGCCCGAGACAAGGGGGAAAAGGAGTGTAGAATTATGGTTGGGTTTTTTATGGTTGCGGTGACGATTGATTTGCGGCGGAAACAGAGGTGGCGGAAATGGAGGAGGCGGAGCAGAGGAACGCGTTGAAGTGGGATCGCGGAATTAAACAATACTTACGGAGTAAATGAAAGGGTAGTTTTGGAATTTCACGTTTCCTTTCTGCCAAGGCTCAGGCTCCAAATGAGCGGATGACACCTAGGGGGGTGTACGGTCCTGGGATTTCTTTTATAATTCTCCGATAAAGACTGTGTAAGTATAACTTTCCTTTCTTGACCTGTGTAGTTTCCAACTCAACTTGAAGCAAGTCCTTCTTGTTTCTCTCTTCCCATTGGCCGGAGCTTATTAAACCATTATTTTTCTACAACATATACCAACAGGCATTACTGTGCAGAGTAGCATTATTGCTCTTGCTATCGGATTGGCACCACATATCTCCTCAGCAATACTCTATTCATTCTTCAAGAAAGAAGAAGGTGATGAACAGCTCCCGTCTCACCACTCTTGCTTTGCTGCATGTTGATGAGCATCAATTCCTGCAGTTTCTGGGGTTTCAAACCTAGATCTGTTCTGTTTCTTCTTGCTTATATATCTTTCCTTAGGGTTTCTCTTTTCTCTTTTGGATAAACAAAAAAGAAGCTTTTCGATTCCATGATTCATCTTTTATTTTCTTCTTCTGACAGATCGGAAAATGGCGAGGGAGAAGATAAAGATAAAGAGGATCGACAACCTAACGGCGAGGCAGGTGACTTTATCGAAGAGAAGACGGGGAATATTCAAGAAAGCTCAAGAACTCTCTTTGCTTTGCGATGCTCAAGTTTCTCTCATCATTTTCTCAGCCACTGGAAAGCTTTTTGATTATTCCAGCTCCAGGTATTTCGTCCTTTTATTTGTTGCTGTTGGGAATTTCTTTTCTATGATTTTATGGGCAAACGAATGGGTTCATCTATTGTTTTTTTTTCTGAAATCAGTTTAACTGATGAATCGAGGGATTCTATTTCTGTACACTTTCCTCTTTTGACATGTTCTTACAATAAACCCAGATTTCTAAATATAGAAATGGGTGTATCCTCAATTTCTGGTTATTTATAGAGTTTGGTAGATATGGTCTTGTCTTTAGTAGTACAGTAATTTCATGGGCCCATTTCTCCATTAGGACATTCTAAAATATTGTAATTAATCATTGTATCTTAAGTTCTAGACTCTTTTCTTATTATTTCTAAAAACAGAAACCCTTGTTAAAAATTCTATTACATACATGTTCCTGCAAATATCTGTGATAATTTCTCCATTTAATAATGGATTAGGATAAATGAATTGAATTTTTAGTCACTCTTAATATTTTGAGACAATATTCAGTCCCTACTTTCCTATGCTTTTCAAATTGAGCCCTGAAAATTTTATCCTGAGCTTTTACATGCATCGGTTGTATCAATTCCTGCTAAAGAAATGGTATGAATCAGAAAGTGGGCACCAGTTCATGTGCAAGTTGTCTTGCACATTGCAAAAAACAGAAACTAAAGAAATTTATGGTGCACATATTGAATCTCAAATTTAAAGTATTTTCTCACTAATCATATTTTTATACTTTAATTTTAAATGACGGGATTGAATTTTTACGGATAATAGCTGCCTCCATCAGATAGAAGCATTTGTCTATCATAAAATATAGTATAATACATTTGGATATAAATATTAAATTAATTGAGAGGTTGAGAAATAATGAGATTTATTTCAACAAAATCAGAACTCAGAAGTATGGTAATTGTTGAAAGATATATCCCACATCGATTTTTTAAAGACTAAATGACTTACATATAAGGTTTTGGGTCACCTCCATTTGGTACCAATTATTTTTATGATAGAAGACCAAGATACCTTGAAATTTAACATGATATCAGAGCTCGGGGTATTGGGCCGATGTGTGGATCCCTTTTAATTTTGCCTGATGTGGGTCGTGGAGTGTTTCCACGTTGGCACGTGAGAGGGCGTGTTGAAAGATATATCCCACATCGGTTTCTTACAAGGATAATGACTTGTATATAAGGTTACGATAATGACTTATATATAAGGTTTTGTGCCACCTTCACTTGGGGCCAATTGATTTTAAGATGGAAACTCAAGATACCTTGAAATTTAACATGGTATCAAAGCGAGTTCGATCTGCGACCCCTTATCTTTAGCTGCACTGCTGCCGCCGCCCTTACTTTCTTCGTCGGTATGATCGAACGATGAATATGGTGAGGGTTGATTTTCTTCATTATAATACACACCTATTTATACACAGCTAATGGCTATTCTAATTGATACATATGTGATAAGTACAGATCATGTCCATAATTAGATAATGAATCTGGACATTAAATGAACATGAAATGGATAGGATCAAAATACTTCCAAAGATAGATGATTCTTTTACATCAATACCCTCCCGCAAGCTCAAGATCGGGTGCGAACGAGAAGCTTGGTCCTCAGTGATTGAAACTGAGACGTACCAACAGCTTTGGTGAAGATGTCTGCAATTTGATCAACCGACCGGACATGTCGAACAATGAGCTCGCCGTTTTGAACTTGTTCTCTAACAAAGTGAAAGTCAATCTTGATGTGCTTGGACCGCTGATGAAAGACAGGATTGGCCGTGAGATACGTGGCACTAAGATTGTCACAAAGAAGAATGGGAGGACCGCATGAAGGAGCTGTCATTTCCTTCAGAAGTTGTTGTAGCCAGATGAGCTCAGTAGTGGCAAATGCAATGGCTCTATATTCAGCTTTGGTACTAGAGCGAGCAACAACGTTCTGTTTGCGGGATGACCAACTGACCAGATTACCACCAAGGTAGATGGCAAACCCATGCTGAGAGCGACAGTCTTCAGGATCAAAAGCCCAACCAACATCAGTGAAGCAGACGAGACGGGAGTCACGAGTGTGGCGAAAGAAGAGACCAGTGTCAAGTGAACCTTTGAGATATCTGAGAATCCTCTTCACGGCTGCCCAATGATGATCAGATGGCTGATGCATGAACTGACAAACCCTGTTCACCGAGTAGGAGATCTCAGGACGAGTGATGGTGGCATACTGAAGAGCACCAACAATGCTGCGGTAAAGATGAACGTCAGAAAATGGATCACCACCAGAGACAAGACGCGACCCAGGAACTGCCGGAGAGGCAATGGGTTTGGCCCCCATCATCTTGCTTCGATCAAGGTCCAGAATGTACTTCCGTTGAGAGAGCAGAAGTCCTGCAGAATTGCGGTGAACCTCAATGCCAAGAAAGTAGTTAAGATCACCCAAGTCTTTTAGTGAGAAGACTGAGTGAAGATATCGAATGAAGTCCTCAATGAAGATAGAGTTTGAGCCAGTGATGATGAGATCGTCAACATAGACCAGAACATACACAACATCAGTGCCATGACGCTTAATGAAGAGCGAAGTGTCAGAGATGCACTGTGTGAAGTCGTGTTGAAGAAGAGCCTGGTGTAGTTTTTGGAACCATGCACGGGGTGCTTGTTTGAGGCCATAGATAGCCTTTTTGAGTCTACAAACATGAGTTGGATATGCAGCAGAAACAAAACCAGGAGCCTGATTCATAAAGACAGTCTCAGCAAGATTACCATTGAGGAAGGCATTGTTGATATCAACTTGGCGAAGTGGCCATCCACGAGTGACTGCAAGACTCAAGACAACTCGGATGGTGGTTGGTTTGATAACCAGGCTGAAAGTGTCAAAGTAGTCGACCCCTTCCTCTTGATTGAAGCCTTTTGCCACTAGACGAGCCTTGTACCTGTCAACAGACCCGTCTGGCTTCTTTTTGATCCTGTAAACCCACTTACAACCAACAACATTAGAAGTGGGGGGCCTAGGAACAAGGTCCCATGTCCCATTAGCAATCAAAGCATCAAATTCTAATTGCATAGCATGCTGCCAATTAGGGTTCTTTGTGGCCTGGAGAAAGGTTTTTGGCTCGAAGGTAGAGGAGTCACAAGTGATAGAGTATTTGGTGGCAATGTGGATTTTGGGCTGGAGAGAATTAGTGGAAGCTCGAGTGACCATGCTATGCACAGATGAATCAGATGGCCGGAAATAAGATGGAGCTTGAGGATAAGGTATAATGGTTGTGGAAGGAGGCGAGGAAGAAGGAGATGGAGGTGTGACAGGATCATATGTGGTATCTGGAGAGAGAATGACCGTGGGAGAGGAGGAAGTGGGGGATGGAGGTATGATCGGATCGGATGATGGATCAGGAGTAGGAGTAGGAGTAGGAGTAGGAGTAGGAGTAGGAGGTATGACAGGATCCGATGGAGTTAGAGAGAGAGATGCCTGAAGTGGCTGAAGAGAGAGATCCACGGTAGACAAGTCAGGTGAGCTGGACTGAGTCTGATCAGGATAAGGAAAAGATGACTCATCAAAGACAACATGACGAGAAATATAGGTTTTGGAGGTGGGAACATGATAACAGAGGTATCCTTTGTGTTTTGTACTGTAGCCGAGGAAGATACAGGCAGCAGAACGGAATTCTAATTTGCTGCTGTTGTAAGGACGAAGATATGGATAACAGAGACAGCCAAATGATTTAAGAAAGGCATAATCTGGTTGGCGATGGTAAAGACAAGAGTAAGGAGATTTGTGGTGGAGAGTGGGTGTGATGGTACGATTATTGAGGTAAACAGCAGTGTGAAAGGCATGTTCCCAAAAATTCATAGGAAGATGGGAATGAGCTAGAAGGGAGAGGCCTTTTTCGACAACAACTCGATTCCGATGTTCTGCAGCTCCATTTTGTTCAGGGGTATGCGGACAGGAAACACGATGAAGGATACCATTAGTTTCAAGAAGAGTGGAGACATTTCGAAACTCACCCCCCCAATCAGACTGAAAAGCTTTGATTTTAGTGGAAAACTGTGTTTCAACCATGGTTTTAAAAGATTGAAAAACAGACAAAACCTGAGACTTTGCAGTAAGGAAGTAAATCCAGATATACTTTGTGCAATCATCAATAAAAAACACAAAATAACGATTCCCATTAAGAGATGGAACAGAGGCAGGACCCCAAACATCTGAATAAACAAGATCAAAGGGTTTATTTGAAACAGTATGACAAGAGGGAAGGTGATGTCTATGGCTCTTGCCTAACTGACACGCACGACACACAGGAAGTGACTTATTCAAAACAGGTAAATCAAATTCAGAAAGTTGACGTCGCAGCACAGACTCGTGAGGGTGCGCAAAGCAATGATGCCAACATGCAACAGAGGCTCGTTCACCTATAAAAGCACGAGGACTAGGAGAACGAGTTGGAATCTGATACAGACCATCTTCAACGATCCCCTTTAGGACCACTGTTCCCTGTAAGGTCTTAACATAGCAATGATCAGCATGCAGTTCTACGAATACATTATTATCTCTGCACAACTGACGGACACTAAGGAGCTTTTTAGACACTTTAGGAACAAGAAGGATATCATTAAGATGAACAGGATTAGCATCATGCTTCGAAATTAGATTAAGATTGCCTGCATGCGTAATAGGAAGAGACTGACCATTTGCAACGGTGAGATTGTCTGTGCCAACATAGGGAGCCGAGAGATTGAGGCCGGAGATGTCCATCGTGACATGATTGGTGGCGCCGGAGTCTACAATCCACGGATCAGTGAGAGCTGACGGACTGTCCTGATAAGCGACAAAGGCAGCTGGCGGCGGGCGAGACACCACGGACTGGCTGAGACGATCAGCAGCCCGGCGGTTGGTCGGTGGGAACAGGGCCATGTTGAGGCGCTGATGACAGTTGCGTGCATCGTGGCCAGCTTTCTCACATAACTGGCAGATGACGCGAGGACGATCAGCAGGCCCTATAGAGGTCCCCGACGCTGGGCGAGTGGACTGGCGGCGCTGGGCAGCGTAAGCAGTCAGAGCTCCGGTGACAGCGGCAGAGTCGTTGAGGCGCTGTTCTTCCTGAAGCAGGAGGTCGAGGAGATCCGCTGACGAGACTGGCGTGATCCTCATGCTGATGGCGGTGCGGAAAGCTCCAAATTCTGGTCCGAGCCCAAATAAGATGTTGTCGACGAGCTCGGAATCGGAGACAGTGACCATACACTCGGCGAGTCCGTCGGAGATAGCCCTCTTTTTCTCGACGTATTCCAGCACAGTCATCCCGCCCTTCGACAACGATTGTAGCTGCTGCCGGAGATGCTGTTGACGAGCCCTGGACTGCGACTGGAAAGTAGAGGCGAGTGTCTACCAGCATTCAGCCGTGGACGATGCCCGGGAGACGAGGGATAGCATCGGCACAGAGAGAGTGGAGCGGATCCACAAGAGGATCAGTCGATCCTTGCGCCGCCACGATGCAAACGCCGGGTTCGGATTACCAGTGGTTGCACCTTCAGCAGGTGACAGCAGGGGAGCGGGAGCGCCGCCGGCGATGAGGAAGCCATCAAGATCATAAGCCTCCAATGCAGAACGGACTGTGCTGCTCCACAGAGTGTAGTTGCCGTGATCAAGCCGGATAGCCAACGCCGGAAAGGTGAGCGACAGGTTGACAGAGTCGCCGACGGCGGAGGGCAGAAGTTGGGATGCGGAAGCCATGAAAACCAAGCTTTTGGAATTTGCTGGGAAAGGGAAAATTCAGCAAAGGAAAACTGATACCATATGATCGAACGATGAATATGGTGAGGGTTGATTTTCTTCATTATAATACACACCTATTTATACACAGCTAATGGCTATTCTAATTGATACATATGTGATAAGTACAGATCATGTCCATAATTAGATAATGAATCTGGACATGAAATGAACATGAAATGGATAGGATCAAACTACTTCCAAAGATAGATGATTCTTTTACATCAATAGTCGGCAGCCACCGGAGGAGCCTAGTGCCGCTGCCATTCCGCTTTGTTATTCATACGCTGCATTTAATTGTCCTCATGCGCCGCCGCCGCTGTTGTCATTCACGGACTGCAGCCGCCCACAAGGATTTGTACAAGTACTACTCTACCAGCTGCTACTATTACTATTATTGCTGCTACTTCTACCGCTACTGAATTTAAGTCTCGTTCTATGATGACTTTTTTTTAATGATTAACAATTTTATAATTTTTTTTGCAAGTTGGCATTCTTGTTCATCATGCTCCAACTTTAGGGAGGGTGTTTAGGAAATAGAGATCATTTCCTTGTTGGAAAGGTTATAGATGATAGTTATCTTATAGAATTAGGTTTCATTGTAGGTTAGATTATAGATGATAATTTCCTTATAGACTTTAGAATCCAATTTCTGTTAGACTTTGAGTTATTGTAGCCCTATATATTGTAATCATTTTTATTGATACGATGTGTCATTGATGTGATATCAATGCACTATAATAAAGTTCATTATATTTTTTCAGTAATAATGATTTTCCACTAGTAAAAAATGGGTGATTAAATGCAGCGATCAAAGGACGTTTCGAAGAACCGCCTTTAATTAGGGCTTGAATTCAAGTTCTGAATTCAGATTACCTCCTAGGTCACCCTTTCCTTTCAAAGATGGTTCTATACATATCAAAGGCGGTTTCGCCTTTAATGAAAATTGGTCAAAGACAGTTCTACTGTAGAACTGCCTTTGATGAGTTGTCTTTGTTGGACATTTTGACCCACTATATAAATAAAAATCATATATTTTAGGGTTTTCTCCCCACTTGGATTTTTTCAATATCTCATAACTCCCTCCTCTTTTCTCACGTCTCTGCCTCCCTTACGCTTCTCCACCACCCTCATGCCACCATCCTCACACCTCCACCACCTAAAACACCTCCCTCTCCCTTTCTCAGCCCTCCGCCTCCCTCCTCTCGCTCCATTCCCTCCGTTGTGCCGCTTCAGTCCCTCAATCGCACCGTGTCTCGCCTAGAGAAGTCCTTCCTGCCAATCGAGGGCTTTGTTTTTTTACCGAGGGTTTCGTTTGCCAATGATAAAGGATTTCAGATTGGTTTCGAATGAGGGTTATGTTGCCCGATTTTTTAAGATCTGGGATTTGAGTTTCAAACTCCAAACCTATTTCAGACCCTTAGTGAAGGTGGCTAGAGAAGGCACTTGCAGGTCGATATAATCACTTTTAATCGAGAGTTTTCCACTAGTGTTCAGGATGCGAATGGCAAATTCAATTGATAGTGTAGACTTTATTAGCCCCGCCAGTTCTAGTGTAGTCAACTCGATTCTTCCATAATTTTCTAAGATTCTAATTGTGTGTGTCCAGATTAAAAAAAAATTGTGTGAGATATATCAGGTAATTCGCTCCATTGCTATGTATATGGTGGGTGAAATTGAATTTGAACACTAAAATTTGAAATGAGTGAAAGAAATTTAAAAAATCTTTCTAAAAATAGAAAGTATGTCAATATTTTAAAAAATAACATGAAAAGAAAGTCTGAGGAACGAGGGAGTATGTTTGTTACTACTATGATTTATTTTTTACATGAAAAATATTCCTGTTTTCCGCCCACGAGAATATCAAATCCTATACTAGATGAGGGGAATCTAGGGGTGGTGCATATTTTTATTGAACATAATTTCTTTTTTGTTTTTGTTTACTAGTCCCTCAGTTTCATTTGATAAAATTACCATTTTTGTATGTTTTTATAAAATTGAAATCTTTCTGGTAAAAAGTATATTATTTCAACCACTCATTAAATTTTTTATTTTTCTCACTCAATTCTATCAACATATTTTCACTTGAAGAAAAACACATAAAACTATAGTTGGGAGTATCAAACTCATAGAATTGTAGGTTGAACTCATTCTGTTGGTTATTTATTTTTTTTGCTCGTGACTCCAGATGCCTCTCTAAAATTTCAAGAGATTTCTAGCTTGCATCTTACATACTCCATCCGTTCTAGATCAAACTGCACACTTACTATTTGACACTATTCTCTATCAAACTTTGATCGCATATTTAAGAAGATATATAAGCAATAATATTATCGTATGTGATATTGTTGGATTCGTCATAACAAGTAGTTTCTCAAAAGTAAGTTTTTGTTTGCCGTTATTATATGTAGTTAAATTTATGAACGATTAGACAAGTTTCTTGATGAGCTTGAAAACGATTATGTTCAATTTGACTTGAGACAGAGGGAGTATAATATAAATGCAATGATCAAACATTCTATATACTTCGTCATATAATTTTGACACACTTTCCATGTATATCTATTTTTTTTTACATATTCTACTTATAGCGAAGTGTAAGATACATACTCCTAACTAGCTAGATATTTTACTTTTTCTTTTTTAATTTAACTTGATCCATCTTTTAAAATACAGATCCATATATTATGTTCCATAATAAAACTAACCGAGGGAGTATAAAGTCATGGATTCATTAAATGATGGTGTGAGATAAGGTAGTAATGTGAGTCAAATCATTTCAACATACCCAACTATAGATTTGAGGGGCCATGTGGTTTAATTAGGAGAGATGAAAATGAACTGAGAAAGGGAAGAAAAATCGTTTTTGGTTTGCAAAATTGTTGATTTATTATGATAAATGTATTGAATATAGTTTTGAAAGATGGGGACTGCGGTTAAATAAAAGAAAACGAGGGACGGAATTCTATAGGGTGAAGAATAATCTTTAAAAATTAAGAGGAAAACTCTAAGAAAACAAAGAATTTTTTTTTTTTACCAAAACATCAACTAAACACTATCAAACTAAATTATTAAATTATATCTCTTTCCCCATTTTATTAGTTTCAATCAAACGCTCAGGAATTAAGGTGGTAAATAAGTGTAGCCGAGATCAAACAACTCTTAGATCTAGCTTCATTTGTTAAAGAAATTTGAGAGTACGTTTGATAAAATATAAAAGAATTTATTATATTGCATTGATATCACGATACATCTCATTCATAATGATGATTACAATATATAGTATTACAATTTAAACTATAATAGAAATAAGATATTAACTTACCATTTATAATCTAACCTGCAAGGAAACTAATTCTATAAGGAAACTAACACATATGACTATTCCATATTACCTTATATATATATATTTCATAAACTATTTGATATTTTCTTAAAGGATATTCACATAAGATAAGACATAATACTACAGAAGATATCACAAAATATCTCCTGTAACTTTAGTTTGAGTTTGAACTCAAGCTCAAAATATCCTACAACTTTGGTTCGAGTTCGAACTCGAACTCGAACTCGAGCTCACATATATATATATATAATGTATTATGTTGGATGGTTACGGTGGCTGAACTAATAGTGGCACACCATAGGTTTAGGTGCTCGGATTTAGGTGAAGAAAATGAGTGGATGAAATTGGATGTAGAAAGTAAAAAGTAGAATGAGTGGATGAAATTGAAGGGATCTTGCAAAAAATGGAAAGCGTGCCAATATAAAAGAAATAACTCAAAAAGGAAAGCGTGCCAATAATAAAGAAACAGGGAATATTTAACAAGTTGGCTTGAGTTTGAGTTCTCTCGACGAAACTCGAATTCGAGCCAAATGTTAACTGAATTACTTGTAAATTGTTTACGTCACTATTCAATTTAGTAGATTTTAGAGACAAACTTAGTGGTTAGAATTTGTGGATCCTAAATTTTATCATGAGAATACCACTATTCAAGTGTAGATTTTAGAGACAAGCTTAGTGGTTAGAATTTATGGATCATTCAATTCATCATTAGAATTTGTGGGTCCCACATTTGATTGGTATACTTATTATTTTCAGCCATTTTTTTATGATTCTTTTTAAATTTGATAAAATTTATATACCATTTTATTTTTCACTTTCTCAGTTTAGTTTCTCTCACTCATTCAATATTTTTAAAATTTTGTTCCAAGGTAACTTGTGTAGTTTGTTTGATTTGATTTTATCCAGTTAGATAAAATTGAGAAACAAAACAAAAGGAATGTTAAAAAGATAAAGTTGTCTGTTTCCTTCAAAAGAAAGTTGTGACAGTAACTAGGAACTTTCTATTGCTTTAAACATTGAAAAGTTAGCCCAACTTTCTTGAGAAACAAAAAAAATTAAATATATACGAAAATGAAGAAAGAGGATAAAATTGTACGTTCATACAACATATGATTATATGCAACAATGTGCTTCCTCTCTCCCCCAAATTTCAGGATCAAAATTACCACTTCCAATATGGCAATATTGGGTAGACTAGCTCACTTAATTGCTTATAACTAGTCGCCTTGTAATAGTAATGCTGCACTAATTAGATTTCTTTTTTAATTTGGAGTACTTGTTTTGCTTAAAATGGTCTAATGTGTATTCTTTTTCACTGATGTCTACATAAGGATTCCTTAACAAAGTGGCCGCTATAGGACAATCATAATGGGAAAAGAAAGTGTCCGAATTGACTATGAAATTAGGTGACATTTGAAGACAAATATGTATATGAAACATGACTGACTGCGAGATATGATGGTATACTATTGTTGGTGTGATTTCAAGCCTATACATTATAATTGTTCAAACAAAATACTTTCTCCAAAATTAGTATTTGTTGGAAGATTCCGAGCCTTGAGGTAAAAAATCATAATGTACGAAGAGCAACAGTACTGGTAATATTTCAAAATAGTTAGAAGAAAACTGTGGACAAAATCGTTAATGCTAGGGAAATCAAATACTTTCTCCGATCTTTTAATATTGCGCCTCTTTTAAATGGCACAATTTTTTTTAAGAGTAGGAGAATTAAAAGTAATTGAATTAATGAAATAATCTAAGATTTGTAAAAAGCGAAAAGTGTCAATATAAAAGGGTCATCATAAAAGGACAGAGTGTCAATGTAACACGACGTACCGGAGTAAGTATATATAGTATCTATATATATATATATATATATATATATATATATATATATATTGGATCATAAAATAGAATAAATACTGGACTCTGATCGTGAGCACTTTCCATTTTAGTTTTGTGCATGCATGCATATAATGCAGTAGTGTCTGTTATTGAATGAACCGATACTGATTAATAAGTCTGCATGCAACAATGAAGTACGTGCGTAGATTGTGAGTGTGTGATCCAGTCACATGCAATGTTACTTTTTATACCCTTGAGCTCAATTTTTATCGGCAAACTTATCATTTTGATATGATCATTTCATTTTGATAATACTTTTCAATTATGGTACACTAACAAGTTTTCTTAGCCATTCATTTTATATTTTTATCTTCAAATTCAATTCACACCATATAATTAACATCTTTTAAAACTTTGTGCCTAAAAGTGAAGTGTCACACAATAGATGAACGGAGGAGGAAGTGGGATTATTAAAAAAAGCATTAGTTCAGTGGTCATGATATTGGACTCCCTAGTTTTGCCACTGAAACAATGCCTTTTTTAATAATCCCACTTCCTCCGTTCATCTATTTGTGACCCTCCATTCCAAATAATAACAAATAAAAGTTAATATTTATAAACTATATATTACGACCAATCCAACAATGTCACATAAAATAATTTTTCACTGATTTCTACATGAGGATTCCTTAACAAAGTGGCCACTCTAGGACAATCATAATGGGAAAAGAAAGTGTCCGAATTGACCATGGAATTAGGTCACATTTCAAGAAAAATATGTATATGAATCACGACTGACTGCGAGATATGATGGTGTGATTTCTATTGTTGGTGTGATTTCTATTCATGACATTCAAGCCCATACATTATAATTGTTCATACAAAATACTTTCTCCAAAATTAGTATTTGTTGGAAGATTCCGAGCCTTGAGGTAAAAATTCATAATGTAGGAAGAGCAACAGTACTGGTAATATTTCAAAATAGTTAGAAGAAAACTGTGGATAAAATCGTAAATCAAATACTTCAATTTTTTAATATTAATGTTTCAATTCTTTTTTAAAAAAAAGTGAAATGAGTGGTGGAAGTTCAATTAGGATAATTAAAAGTAAATTGAATTGATGAAATAATTTAAGATTTATAAAAAGAGGAAGGTGTCAATATAAAAAAATTAATATAAAAGAAAAAAGTGACAATGTAAAAAGACTTATCTCTACGTAGTGGATCATAAAGTAGAATAAAAAGACGTATCTACAGATAGTGGACCATAAAGTAGAATAAATCCTGGACTGTGATTGTGAGCACTTTCCATTTCAGTTTTGTGCATGCATGCATATAATACTGTAGTGTCTGTTTTTGTGTACAAAATCTGCATGGTTTTGGATGAAATGATACTGATTAATAAGTCTACATGCAACAATGAAGTACGTGCGTAGACTGTGAGTGTGTGATCCAGTCACATGCAATGTTACTCTTTATACCCCTCCGCTCAATTGTTATCGGCACACTTGTCATTTTGAGATGATCATTTCATTTTGGTAATACTTTTCAATTATGATACACTCGCAAGTTTTCTAAGCCATTTATTTTTATATTTTCATCTACAAATTCAATTCACACCATACAATTAACACATTTTAAAACTTTGTACCTAAAAGTGAAGTGTCACAAATAGATGAACAGAGGAAGTAGGATTATTAAAAAAGGCATTGTTTCAGTGGTCGTGATATTGGACTCCCTAGTCTCCCTACATTCCAAACTAAATTGCACACCTATTTTTTCAGCAAAGTTGTTCATATATTTGAATAGATTTATAAGAAACAATCTTATCATTTGTTATGTTGTTGAATTCATCGTAACAAATAAGTTCTAATTACTCCATCCGTCCCACCTTAAGCTGCATAGAATCTTTTGTCACAGTCTTCAAGAAACATGATTGAACGTTAATATGTTTAACTACGTAAAATAACAACAAATAAAAAGTTAATATTTAGATTCTATATATTACGATGAATCTAACAATATCGCATACAATAACATTATTGTTTTTATATATATATATATATATATTCAAATACGTGAACAAAGTTTGACATTGTTATAACTTCCTTCATGTATCGTAATCACTCCCTTCGTTCCGGAATAAATTGCACAAGATCAAAGATTCAGTCAAACTAAAAAAACTTTGACTGCATATTTGAATAGCTATATAAATAATAATATTGTTGTATGTGATATCGTTGAATTCGTCGTAACAAGTAGTTCGTAGAAAGTAACTTTTTGTTTATCGATATTATACGTAGTTAAATATATTAATGGTCAAACTTGTGTACTGGAGACTCTGAAAAAAATTATGTGCAATTTAATTTGGAATAGAGGGAATTTGCGTTTTAGAGATTGTGTAAAAAATTATGTGCAATTTGATTTGGAACGGAACGAGCAAGGTGGTTTGTTTGGCTGATTAACTTCAATTTACTCCAGTATGACAACCGGTTACGGTTAGAAAGGTATCCTTTTCTGAAGTTGTGAAGATCCGCCTTACTACCTCCAACAACCTTTTAAGTTAACAAATAACAAAATAGACATAAAGAGAGTCTTATTTAACTTTATAAAGTATAAACACAGCATGTTTAACCTTTGAAACTAAACTAAGTATGTTCAATAGTAAATATGTCTTAATTATTAGAAAGAATACTAAAACACCCTCATGCATGCTAATTTGTACTTATGTGCTACTTAATTGTCCTCGTGTTTTTCAAAAGGTATCACTTAACCGCTAAACTTATTACTTATGTATTATTTAACCCATATTGCAGAAAAATTCCCTAGGGTAAGCTCAGGGGTTGCTTACTACCCAGTCAACTCAGAGGTTATTTAGTACTTTTTAAAAATTGAGGCCTAAAGTAAAACCTATTGAAAACTTGAGGGGTATTATTAGAATCGTGTGTTTCTGTCATAAAAGCAATTGGTACTATGTAAGAAGTGACCCATGGTCTTATATACTAAGTTATATGATTTTCAATCACCAATGTGAGACTAACTCTAACACGCCCCCTCACGTGCAGCGTTATGAATCATCGCGCAAACGTAGACATAAAAGGGGTAACGGGCTAACCTTGGGCTCTGATACCATATTAGAATCGTGAGTTTCTATAATAATACCAATTGGTACTATGTAGAGGTGACCCATGATGTTATATACTGAGTTATATACTGAATTATATGACTGTCAACCACCAATGTCGGACTTACTCTAACAGGTATGAAATCACATTACCCAAAAAATTAATTGTTTAAAATATACTTAATACATGCAGTCTATGCAGATATATATTTTCTTTGTCAACAGAGATAAAGATGTTCCTGGTGATCTTTAATATTTCGTCCAGGTTCGCGCTTGGTCTGAGTTCATTTATTCTTTCAGTTTTGTGAATGATGTTAGAGTTACACATGGGTTGGTTGACCTAGTTATAACTCATTATATAAGATCACGGGTCACCCCTACATAGTACCAATTTGTTTTATGATATGAGCTCATGATTCTAATATGGTATTAGAGCCCAAGGTTGACTCGTGACCCCTTTCTATCCACGTTTGCGCGATGATTAATACATCTGCACATGAGGGGGTGTGTTAGAGTCTCACATCGGTGGTTAACATAGTTATAACTCATTATATAAAATCATGAGTCACCCCTACATAATACCAATTGGTTTTGTGATAGAAGCTCCTGATTCTAATAATCAAGAATATGTTTCTTTTAAAAATAATTCATTCTGGTTTGTGCTTTTGAGTTATTATTAAATTACACATGGTTTGGTTTAAGTGGTGCTAATTTGTTTCATTCTTGCGGTTTGATGAAGATAAGTACGGAGTACTTTAGATGAGAATGCTTATAATGAAACAGAGGAATAGTAAATTGGCTGAGTTGGCTAGGTATATATGCATGTCGAATGTACGTACATTTGTGATACTGTTTTTAACTGTCCTAGTAATTAATTAGTGAATACAATCGATTTGGTTTCATGTAGTAATAATGTTAATTGCACAGAAAAGTTGCTGGTGACTTTTTCTACCTTACCTGTGTTTTCCAAAGATATTGAGCCATTAATCTCTACTGGAAATGAAGTGCACATTTAAACATTTACAATAGTTAGGATTTGGTGAAAAGGTTGTTTTCTTCTCTATATGTAAACTAACCAGTTGATTGAAGCTGTTGATTACTTGTGTGTGCAATATGGGGAAATATATCTTGCAATCTATACTTGGCCTAATATTCTGAGTTTGATCAGCTACAATTTCTGTACGTTATAAATTCAAGATTCTTCATGTAAATGTTTATGTTCGCCTTTGAAAACGCTTTCAAATGCAAAGAAAAGTTTTTTGGAATGTATGTGTATGTTTATATGTAGCATGGACGATGCTATTGCGAAGTACAAGATACATACAGGAAGTCTGGGGAAAAAGCAGAATCCATCTCTTGAACTTCAGGTTTATAGTTTTGTCTTTAATCTGCTCTCACCCATATTCTATGTTCAAATAATTCGATTAACTGATCTAATTCTAGAGTTTAATTTCGTCCTTTCTTGTATGTATGTATGTAAACTTTATAGCTCGACGGTTCGGGTCATATCAATTTAAGCAAGGACATTGCTGACAATACTCTTGAGTTGAGGTACATACACACATACGTACTAATTCAATGAATATTAAGAATGATATATACATATATATGGATGAAACAGCCGGAACATGAAGGCTGAGGAACTCAAGGGGATTAGCATGGAAGAGCTAACGGTGATGGAGGAAGAACTTGAAGCTGATCTCACTCGCGTGCTTCGCTACAAGGTACATTTACAATTGAAACTTTAACTACGAGACACGCTTCGTGTTTGTGTTAATTTCATCTATTTGTATTTATTGATTCGGGAAACTGTCGGAAAACAGGGGGAACGAATGATGGCTAACATCGAGGGCCTTCACAAGAAGGTAAAATAACAAGAGTTTTCATACTCAGTTCTTTTAGATGAAATGTATTATTGATTTGAAGTTGAGTGGCTTAAGTTGCATGGGTGTTTGTTTGCAGAGTGCCGAGCTGGTTGAAGAAAACATACATTTGAAACAAAAAGTAAGTGAACAAAGCATACACTTATTTATTATTATTCATTGGGTGAAATAGTAAATAAACTTTGACCTTTTTCTTTTTCCAAATCATTTACTTTAGGTGGCTCTCATCAGTGAAGGCAAATTGCCAGTCTTAGATAATGTTGAAGAAGGCCAATCTTCAGATACCAACATCACCCACGTCTCTATCGGTGGTCCATCTGCAGAGGATGATTTCTCTGACACTTCACTCAAATTAGGGTAACTCTAGCTATAATCCCTTAATTGATTATTTGCATCAACTAAACCCCTAAACATCAAATTCTTGAAGAGGACGAAAAACGAGTCTGATTCTCTTATATTTTTAAAATATCAGCTTGCGGTCTCATCAAACACATGCATAATATTTTTTTTCACATTCACTCTTATAGAGATGACATCTTTTTTTTTTGAAGTAATGACCTTATCGATTTATTATAAATAATATCTTCTAATTATTTCAGGATGTCACTAAATTAGCTGATCTTGGAAGATCACCAGGGAAACTGTATTTCTGAATTTCAAGTGACAGCTCTGTAACGGGAAATGACATGTTATAAGATAATTATTTAGTGGTAACCTTTATAAATAAATTAAGCTACATCATACCCTAGACCAAATTAATGCAATCGGTAATTATGATTATCGGGTTTGATTATGTATAGCTGGTATTGATGGCAGCTAAATAAGTTTAAGTAGTGCCATAATCAAGTTGCTTGTAATGTAAAACTTTCTAAATTATGGGCTCTTTTCAAACTAAAGCTTGGATTGTGGATCAAGTATTATTATGACAATTCTCTATTTTCGTTGCTAACATGTTGTCACAATATATTACTCTATTTCTTTATTTTGAGTCGATTTTTGTGAGACTATCTTAATAAGGTAAACTAAGGACAAAAAAATTGAATAAGAGTTGATCAAATTTTGGGGTTAAACTAATATTATTATATTCTTGGGGTCAAACTTAAATCACTACTACCAAACATGACTTCGGTAGTGAAAGTTAATGCTATTAACTGAAGTAGATAGAACCTTTTACTTAGATTTTTCTCCGTCGCGAGATCTTTGCTTCTGGCTCCGCTCATCAATTTTGTGGGGTAAGAATGAAAGCTAAATAAGAGCATCTCTTTCTCTAACTAGACTTTTGTTAAACTTGGGGAAAAAAATACGTACTCGTAGCCTGTTCATTGCATTTTTTTGTGTCTAGGGTTGATTGGAACTGGGATGGCATCAAAGTTGTTACTTGCGGTGGTTTTTGTGACTAATTTGATTGCCTTTGGACTTGGTGTTCCTGTTGAGCAGAGAAGGGCTGCATACACGCAAGGAGATTGCTAACAATACTCTTGAGTTAGAGGTACATAAATGCATACGTGCTAATTCAATGAATATTAAGAAGGATATCTACGTATGTATGGATGAAGTAGCGGGAACATATATGAAGGCTGTGGAACTCTAGGGGCTTAGCATGGAGGAGCTGACGGTGATGGAGGAAGAACTTGAAACTGGTCTCACTCGCGTGCTTCGCTACAAGGTACATTTACAATGAGACTTTAACTACGAGACACGCTTCGTGTTTGTGTTTCTTCTGTTTGCATTAATTGATTCAGAAAACTGTCAGAAATCAGGGGGAACGAATGATGGCTAAGATCGACAACATTCACAAGAAGGTAAAATAACAAGAATTTTCATACTCAGAGTTTTCAGATAATATGTGTTCTTGTTTTGAAGTTGGGTGGCTTAAGTTGAGCTGATTGAAGAAAACATATATTTGAAACAGAAAGTATGTGAACCAACTCAATTAATTTAGGTGGCTCTTATCTGCGAATTGGCAAGATGCCAGTGCTGGATAATGCTGAAGAAGGCCAATCTTCATAGTCCAACATCACCCACGTCTCTACTGGTGGTCTATCAGCAGAGGATGATTGCTCTGACACTTCACTCAAATTAGGCTAACACTAGCTATAATCCTTTAATTGATTATTTACATCAACTATGCTGAACTCCTAAACCCTAAACATCAAATCATTTAAGAGCGGTAGTAATTATTTTGGACGAAAAACGAGGCTGATTCTCTTATGTTTGCAAAATATCAGCTTTGTACACAGCTCCATCAAACACATGAATAATTTTATTTCTTTACATTCACTCATTCAAATCCAACGAAATGCCATAGCCCAAGACTCTGGTAAATTCTCTTTCTCCCACAAAAGCTGCAAAAATGTGCACGTCCTATTATGAACACATGTTAACTTTCGATAACAACATAGTGAACATGTACATGAGTAAAATTTCACTTGTCCTGAAGAAATAGAAAGAAGGGACCATGCATAGGTAACGATGGCTGAAAAATAACAGAGTCCATGAACTTCTTTTCTTCAGGGGTTACTGCTCCACCACAGTACTGCAAAACGGGAGAGTTAGAGAACACCCACTAAATACCCCAAGTGGTTAGGTGATGTGGTTCCATTCCCCATGGGAAGGGGTTCAAATCTCGGCTGGCACAATGTGGGAGTATCCTCCAGTGGAAGTGCTCCTTGTGACCATCGAGTACATTCGAGGACCGCGTGTCAAACCCTTGGAAGCAGTGATTTACCTCCTCGGTTATGGGTTTAGTGTGGTTACGGCCGGATCCGTGAGGGCGAGGACTATACCCTTTTTGGGGAGAATTAGAGGAATTAATTGTTTCAGCTCCATCTACTATCATCACTCCCAAGAAACTGACACGGGTTCCCCATCAGAATCCACAGCAACTGCATTTCAGAATCACTTCAGTCCACTCACAGAGTACTAATTTCAACGAATGGAATACAGGCTAGGCAAATTTTGGTGTTGATGTTTTAATTATATATTTAGATCTGGGATAAGTGGATAACTAACCAAGGGAACAAGTATCAGCAAATCCCAGACTAGTTACTTCTTCCCCAGAAATATTTGCACAAGAGCAAGCTACTTTTACGGCGGTGCAGATTGCAAGCCATATATCAGTTGAAGATTGCTATAATTTAAAGTTAGAGTACATGCATCAGAAATCTAAAAACAACAAAATCAAGAACACAAGGGGCGGTCCCCGCACGAGCGCTTCCGGTGCCGAAGTCAACGCTAGGATTGGGGGCGGAGAAGGTGCGGGAAATGTTGTGATTGGCTTTTGTTAAGGAGATATTTTTTTATATTTTATGTATATCTTATACCATAGTTAGAATCATTTTTCATTTGTACTTCTGTATATGGTGCCCTTGTATTGTCAATAAAAACAAACATTCATATTTTACAATATTTTACATGGTATCAGAGGTAAAATTTTGAAAACCTAACTTCTAAATTTTTCCACCACCACAACCGCGCCTCACCCACCGATCTTCCGCCTGCCACGCACCGCCGCCGCTAATCAAGGCCGTCCGATTGTTGCTCCTTTTCCTGTCATTATGGATCCTCTTGATCATGTTGAAATTGAAGATATTGCCATTGCCCTTAATCATGTTTTTGATGCTGCTGTCGGACCATCGGATTCCGTGTTGCCGCTCCACGCCCACTCACCGGAGCCGTTCCACCTCCCGTCGGGGACGTCGACGCCGCTGTACCTCCACCGGTGATCATCCCGATGCCGCTGCATTTATCTGCCTTTCCTGCCTCAGATTCAGCCATCTTCCAGGCAGTCGTGCAAGCCGCAACGATGACCGCTGCTCAGGCCATTCGCCAGTCCTCTGGTGACTCTTCTCATGCTTTGCCTACTAATCATCCCTACTACGTTCATCTGTCAGATCATCCGGGTTTAAGAATTTGTCCTGAGATCTTTAAGGGTGATAACTATAATGAATGTAGTGCTTCCATGTTTAATGCTTTTTCTGCAAAGCATAGGGAGGGTTTTCTTGATGGTTCTGTTGTCAAGCCTTTGCCTACTCAACATTTTTATAATGACTGGAATAGTGTGAATTCTATGCTTGTTGGTTGGGTGATTTAAACTCTTGATCCATCCATTCGTTCTAGTATTACTTATTGTGCGTCTATTAAGGATCTTTGGGATGGTCTTAAACAGCGTTTTGCCCTTGGTAATGGCCTGCGCATGTGTGAACTTCGTGCGGCCAATTATACTTGTCTCCCATATGGTCAATCTGTTGCTGCATATTATACTAAATGTAAGAAGTTGTGGGATGAATTGATTACTTACTTGCCTGCTCAGACATGTGTTTGTCCTGCTGCTCATACTGATGCTGAATCTCGTGAGATGGAGATGATTCATCAATTTCTCATAGGATTGGATGAAGAATATCATTCGTTGAGATCTCACATCTTAACACTTGACTCTTTGCCTCATATTGGTCGTGTTCACTCACTTGCCATTCAGGAGGAGCGTCACAGGACTGTTGTTCATGCTCGTGAGTATGCCCCGGACATTATGGCCTATGCAGTGCATCGATCGCCGCCCAAAGCCCCGGCATGCCCGGCTCTGCCGTTGATAAAAAATCTCTCATTTGTACTCACTACAACCGCAGGAGCCATGATGCTGCTACCTGTTTCAAAATTCACGTTTATCCCGAATGGTTTGAGCAACAATGACAACAAAATTCTGGTCAGAGAGCTCAGCCCCAGCGAACTCGCTCCCCAGCTGCTACGCCATTCGCCGGAGCCGCACCTGTCGTCGCTGCCGCGATAACACCTGCTGCTAACGTCGCAGCCGTTCTCTCCGATGTTGATCGGACAACTTTCGGTCCCGCCTTGTCCAAAGAGCAGTGGAACTCGGTTATTAAGATGTTCTCTAAGTTGACTAGTTCTGACAATGCGTCAGGTAAGTCTGTTTTACCTTGGATTCTTGATATCAGCGTGTTATATCATATGACCGGTGACAAGAATATTCTACATAATATTGAACCTGCTGATCATGTTATGTTATTCTTCCCGCTGGCTTTATATCTACTGCTTCTCATCATGGGAACCTATATTTTGGAGACATACTTGTTACTCATGTTCTATTTATCCCGGAATTGCGTTGCAATCTATTGTCTTTTGCTAAGTTAACTGCGGCCTTAAAATGCTTAGTCTTGCTTACTGAAAATTTATGTATCATTCAGGATATCAGCACAAGGACAGTGATTGGCCCGGGTGATCAGCAGGGTTGGGTTTATTGGTTGCGCAGCCTTGGGAGATCGCCAAAGCCGTTGCCGCCATCCTCCTTTACTGCCGCCGCTGTTTTCCCATCATTATGGCACCTGTGATTTGGTCATCCTTCTAGTTCGATGTTGTCTTCTATACCAGATATTTCTTCCAGCCATAGTCATTTGAATAAAACTGTTCCTTGTTCCGTTTGTCATCGGGCAAAATAGTCTTGATCTAGCTTTACTTTAAGTACTTTTAAGGCTAGTTATTTGTTTGAACTTGTTCATTGTGATGTTTGGGGGCCTTATTGCTCACCATATTCTAGTGGAGCTTTTTCTTTTTTGACTATACTAGATGATTATTCCTGAGCTGTTTGGATTTATTTATTAGTATCTAAGACTGAAGTACCTGCCAAGATGAAGGAGTTTCTTTCTCTTGCTCTCAGAAAGTTTGCGCTGACAATGGAACCAAATTTCTTCCTCTCAGACGTTACTTTGATAAGGAATCAAGTTAGAGACATCCACCATCTACATGCCGCAACAAAATGGGCGCGTGGAACGAAAGCACCGCCATATTCTCAACGTGGCTTGTGCTTTTCAGTTCCAGGCCCATATGCCTATTGACTTCTGGGGAGAATGCATTCTTACTGTTGCTTACCTAATTAATCGCACTCCTATACCGGTGTTGAATGGCCGTTCACCCTATCAAATGCTTCATGGTCGTGCACCCAGTTCCATCCATCTCCGTGTGTTCGGTTGTTTGTGCTTTGCATCCCAACTTCCAAAGCCGTGAGATAAGTTTGCATCCAGAAGTCGTAAGTGTGTCTATCTTGGATATCCTCTTACCAAGAAAGAATGGCGCCTCTATGACTTGGAGTCCCACACTGTGTTCGACAGCCGAGGTGTTGTGTTTTATGAAGACTGTTTTTTCATTTGCTTCGGTTCCTGAAAATCTTGTTCCCCTCGAGTCCACCGAGGAGTAAGTCACGTTGCCGCCTCTTGAGATGCCATCGCCGGACCCTACCACCTTTATACCATTGACCGGCCAGATTCCGGCAAACCAGCCGGTGACCAGCCAGATTTTGGCCGCTCCACCAGCGACCAGCCAGATTTCGGCCAACTCACCGGCGACCGACCAGATTTCAGCCAACTCACCAGTGACTAGCCAGACTCCGGCAGCTCCACTGGCGACCGGCTAGATTCCAACCAACCCGCCTGCAACCCGCCAGATTTTGGCCAACTCTCATCGAACGACCAAACTCCGGCCAGCCCACCGGCGATTCACTGGATTCCAGCTGAGATATCTCCGCAGGCATTCCAGCCGGCCTCCACCTCTGTGCCGCCAGCACCCATGGTTCCACAGCCGTGTACGTCCGAGCCACAATCGAACTTTATTGCTCCACCGATCAAGTTGATCCCGGTGCTGGAGCCTGCTTCTAAGGATTCTGAGTCTCGCCACCTCTTTGACCACCGAGTACTCGCATCCGTCGTGCTCCAGTTAAATTACAAGATTATGTATGCACTGCTACTAAAGAAATAAACCCCCTCTGCTGCTCTCGGTACTCCGCCTGATCTGTCCTCAGGTATTCGTTATTCTATTGCTGATTATCTTACTTATCATAATTTTTTGGTTTCGCATACTGCATTTTTTGCTGCAGTGACTGATAGCTCAAACCCTGCTACCTATTCTGAGGCGTCTCACCATCCCCACTGGCAAGAGGCCATGTCTGATGAACTTAGTGCCCTTGAGCGGAACAAAACCTGGGTTCTGTCTCCTCTCCCTGCTAACAAACATGCCATTGGTTGCAAATGGGTGTATCGGACCAAGTTCAAGTCTGATGGCTCTATTGAGCGTTATAAAGCTTGCCTTATTGTTCTTGGCAATCGACAGATTGAAGGAACTGATTTTACTGAGACTTTTGCCCTGGTCGCCAAGATGAGCTTTGTTCGTTTATTCTTGGCCGTTGTTTGCAATTCAGAATTGGGACATTCATCAAATGGATGTTCATAATGCTTTCTCACATGGTGACTTGGATGAGGAAGTCTATATGCGTTCTCTACCGGGTTACTCCCTTCCTGTTCCGAGTTTGGTCTGCAAGCTTCGTGAATCCCTTTATGATTTACGCCAGGCTCCCCACAATTGGTTTGCAAAACTTGCTACTGCTCTACGTACTTTTGGGTTTGTTCAAAATAAATCAGATTACTCTTTGTTCACTTTTTGCGTAACGGTGTTACCCTGCATATCTTGGTTTATGTTGATGATCTGATCATTGCTGGCCCTTCTTTAGACTTGATGATCGAGTTTAAAAAGTATCTCAGCTCATGCTTCCATATGAAGGATCTTGGTGCTCTGAAGTATTTTCTGGGTATTGAGATTTCTAGGAGACCTGATGGTTTGTTTCTTTCACAACGGAAATATACTCTTGACATCTTACATGAAGTCGGATTGCTAGGTGCAAAGCCTACAGATTTTTGGATGGAACAACAATGCAATTTGGCCCGTTCGATGAGTCATCCACATCCTGATCATGCGCAATACCGTTGTTTGATTGGGAAACTCATTTATTTGACTATTACACGATCGGAACTCAGTTATTCAGTCCATACTTTAGCGCAATTTATGGAGAAGCCGCGAGTCACACATTGGCATAATGCCCTCTGTGTCTTGCACTATTTGAAGAGTCATCCTCGTCAATGTTTATTTCTTTCTGCTCAGAGTTCTCTACAGCTGTCAGCTTTCTGCGACTCTGATTGGGCTGCTTGTCCAATTACTCGACATTCCTTGACAGGATATTTTGTTATGCTTGGTGAATCATTCATATTGTGGAAGACTGAGAAGCAACTGACAGTTTCTCGTTCTTCCGCTAAAGCTGAGTATCGGGCCATGACTGTAGTTTGTTGTGAGTTGATATGGCTTAAGTCCCTTCTTCGAGATTTGGGGGTTGGTCATTCTTCTCCAATGCATTTATATTGTGACAGCTAGACCGCCCTCCATATTGCAACCAATCCTGTGTTTCATGAGAGGACGAACCACATTGAGATTGACTGTCATTTTGTTCATGATTTGGTACAGTCCAGACAAGTTGCTACTCCTCATATTCGCACTTCCAGTCAACCTGCAGATTTATTTACTAAAGCTCCTGGACGACAGTCATTTCAGACTCTTTTCGGCAAGTTGAGCATTCGTGATCCACATGCTCCAACTTGAGGAGGAGTGTTAAGGAGATATTTTGTTATATTCTATGTATATCTTGTACCATAGTTAGAATCCTTTTCCATTTGTACTTCTGTATATGTTGCCTTTATATAGCACACTTGTACCATCAATAAAAACACACATTCATATTTTACAATATTTTACAATATTTTACAGCTTTCAAAAGGGGCGTTCTTTCTGAATGAAAGGATGCTCTTCTTGAAACAGACATATTATCATACAGTAGCCGTGGTGCATATATAGTTTTTTTGATTCAAAATTAGGAAAAGAATTATCCTCTCCAGATAAAATCTGTTCTATTTTTTGGAAATCAGATGATTATTGTGTTAATCTTTTTGACTCGCAGGATAATTGACAAGATACATCTTCAATGTGATCAATAACTCTGGAATTTTTTTTATTTTTTTACTTCTCGTATTTTTTGGTTTAGAATGTGTTTGTTTCACTGTTTTCTTGTCACTTTGTGATGGCCATTTGACCCACATTTGCTAAGTGTGTATCGGCAATGGCATATCTGCAGTGTCATGGAGACACTGTCTCCATTTGCTAAGTATATATCGCCAGTGTCTCCATTCCAGGATGGCTGCACACAATGTTACCCCGATTCGGATTTAGTGTTGTGTCTTAGGGATTGGTGACACTTAAAATTTTTATTTTGGCCGACACGACAATTCAGTCAACAGAGTGTCTTGATTGACTTTTTCGACACGTCAAAGTGTCGTAAAATATAATTTGATACGTCTATATTTTGCTATTTTTATAAATTAGAATAAATTAAATTAACTTATAATGTAAAATATGGTATTATAATTTTATTGTTAAACATAACTTGGGTATTTCATTGTGTTCTATGTTCTTACTTATTTAGCATTGCATTCTTATATAAGATAATATATCATTGTGGTCTAATAATATAGATATTATATTGTGTTTTTATTCTTATATATTTATATAACATTATATAACTCTTATTATTATATATATATAGGGTTATTTTGTTCTTATACTTATATATAAGATTTTGTGGTATTATTACATATAAAAAATAAAATAAAAAATTGCTCTTGCATACAAACAATGTTATATTATTACACAAAATTGCAACACAAAATTAAAAGGAGCAAAGATATAACCTTGATCCATTGTTCTCATTACAAGATACCATTCCACGGCTAGAATCACATCCACTTCACTCCATTTCATCAATAAAACAAAAGAGAAGTTACATATGCATGTAGGTAACTAATCCAACCTTACAATTGATCATATGATCAAAGGTCTGGCCTTAACATAGTATGAAGAAGAAACCCTTTACAACTCAGTAACCTACAAACTATTGGCAAATATTCCTTTGAGCACGAACAGATCTTACCCTCTTAAGTGTTCGACTAAAACCCTCGTCAAATAGAGATTGAGTTTCTTGACTTTCAGCTTCTTAAAATTTCCAACCAATGAGAATTCATGCATAAACTTACTAGCCAGTCCAGGCTTCTGTCCACATCTTGGGTTTCCATGGCTTATTTGGGGAGAAATAGTCAGAGTGGAAGTCATTGCAAGCATTAATCTGAAGACACCAAAACCCAAGATTTTACTTAAATTCAACCGAACACAATAATTAAATATCTTAAATTTTCCTTGAAATCAAAAGAATGACAAGCATTAAGAATTGCATCCAAGATTGCTTTATTTAAGTGGCCTCTTTATTGGCTAGGGAAGGCAAGTGACAGATCATACCCAACCATTAACAACCAAACTCTCACAACCGTTAAGAATTGCATCCAAGATTGCTTTATTCAAGTGGCCTCTTTCATGGCTAGGGAAGGCGAGTGACAGATCTTACCCAACCATTAACAGCCAAAGCCTCACCCAATAAATTCAAAAGACTAAATTATTTTATTGTTCTCAAACATATGATGCAAAACAATATTTTGGTCCCTAAGGCTAATATCGCATTTGTTCAGCAACTAACAAATACAAAATGATTTGTTTGATCCCCAAGGTGGTTTTCAAGGTGGTTTTCAGGTGATTTTGGGGACAAAAAATGGTATAGGATCATATGTTAGGGATCATAAAACAATTTAGAATACTGAAAGCCACCTCGAAAATTCCCTTAGGGACCAAACAAATCATTTTAAATTTGTTTAGTACTGAAAGGAAGCGGTATTGGTCTCAGAGACCAAAAGATGGTACAAGATCCTAGGATTTAAAATGCACTGGGCGCTCCCCTTAGCGCTTTGTATGGAGAAGCGCTGCCACAGACAAAAAGCGCGCGCTTTTGGCTCTGCGCTCAGCGCTCAGAAAATTGCACTTTTCATTTACGAGCCAAAATGGGGCTTTTTATTTTATTTTTTATAATGAAATGAATTGGGTTGAAAAAGAGTTTGGGCTAAAATGGAATAGTATTATAGTTAGAATAAGTTAGGAAATTAGACAAAAAAAAGAATCGGCTCAGTTACTGTCATCTTCACTTCCTACGGCCTTGTCTTCACTTCCGCGGCTCAGTTTCCTTGCTCCCGTTTTCAAAAACCGACGACAACAACAACATATGAGGTACATCAAGAAGAGATCGATGGAGGTATGGGAAATGATATGGAAGATGGAATTGAGTTTATGGATGTAGATGAGGTCCGTAGGGATACTTTTACTAAAGATTATGATGATTTTTCCAATGACTAGAGATTAGAGCCTTAAATGATCTCATACTGATTTAAGAATCCTTCAATCTTAGTCGTTTAGTTCTTCTTACCACCTTAAAACTTTGAATTTGGTATTGTGTTGAAAGTTGTGTTGAAAGTTTTACTTGTCTTTTATGATATTATGTTATGAGAAGCTGAGTCGGTGTTCGGTTGATCAGGTAGGCAGCAGTAAGAACACATTCTCCCCAGAAGTCAATAGGAAGATTGGCTTGAAACCGTAAAGCTCGCACCACATTGAGTAAATGACGATGCTTTCTTTCAACTCGACCATTCTGTTGCGGAGTGTCAACCATAGACGTCTCAAAAATAATCCCAGATGCTGTAAAGTGAGATTGGAGAGGCAAAAATTCAGTGTCGTTATCAGCTCGAACTCGTTGAATTGTTTTTCCCCACTGGTTCTTGACTAAAGCACTAAATTCTAAAAATCTAGGATCTACTTTAGATTTAGCTACTAACAAATAAACCCAAACAGTTCGGGAAAAATCATCTACTATTGTCAAGAAATAAAAAGCACCACTAGAGGATGGTGTAGGATAAGGTCCCCAAAAATCACAATGAATTAATTGAAATAATGCAGTAGCATTAGTAGTACTTAAAGGAAAACTATGTCTAGGCTGTTTTGCTCTATAACATATAGAACAAGGCACATAATGTTTATTATTGCTAGGAGAAATAGAAGACAACACCGTGGAAGATGGATGACCAAAACGCTGATGCCATAAATCAGAAGAGGACAATGAAGCAACTGTAGGAAGAGGCTGCAGGACAGGACTTCGAACACGATTTCTGTTCACCCACGCCAATCACTCTCCTCGTACCGATTGTCTGTAAAATGCAATAATTTTCAGTAAACAAAGCTACACAGTTTAGGGTAGATAACAATCTGGAGCATGACAGAAAGTTGTAGCGCAATGTAGGGATATATAACACGTGCGGCAGTATAAAACCATCAAAACAAATAGATTCAAATTGTGTAGCGGAGAACATCGAGCCATCGGGCAGAAAAATATTCACAGCATCAATAGTAGTAGGAAGATCAGAAAGAGAACCTTTGTCACTGGTCATATGATAAGAGGCTCCCGAATCAAGGATCCATGGTAAAGTATGCTTACCAGACTCATCACCAGGAAGAGAGTGAAGCTGATTAAACAGGTTCATGGTCGTGCTCCATTGTTCATCAGACAGAGCAGGGCCAAAATCGGAGCGGGCAGGTACAACAGAGGAGGCCACCACCGCCAAACTAGGTGGCGACAAGGCGGCTCCGATGAACGGCGGCAGTAGCGAGAGATCGGTGGCGCCACTTGTTGGACCGGTGTTGACTAGTGGCTGGTCAGGTGGTGCCGATTTCTTGCCCTTCTTGAACCACTCTGGGACACCATGTATCTTGAAACATGTATCTTTATCATGACCCTTGCGACGACAATGGGTACAAACAAGATTCTTGCGGTCGGCTGCAGAAAGAACAACTGGCGAAGAACTTGCAGGTGGTGAACGTCGTGCATCATACGCCATGGAGTTAGAAAAAGACTCACGAGCTTGAATGATAGCTCTATGATTCTCCTCCCGAGTAACAAGGGCATACACCTTCATGACAGATGGCAGTGGCTCAATGCTCAAGATGTGGGATCGCAAGGTGTGAAAACCTTCGTCGAGACCAGAGATGAATTGGTAGATCAAATCCTTCTCTCTCTCTTGGAGGATTTTCGCCTGAAAATTGCACTGGCATAATGCCTTGCAATCTTCACAGTTACAAACCAGAGGAGGTCGCATGAAGTGATAATCTGCAAACAACTTCTTCAGTGTGGTAAAATAGATGTCGATGGGCTGACCGTTCTACCTGCAACCTTGAATGGCTTCTTGTGTCTGCAAAAGCTTCATTCCATCGGCGAAAATAAATCGTGCCTTAAGATCATCCCACAAATCCTTGACAGTGGAAAAAGAACTTGTAGAAGATCTTATCACCGGATCCAGGGTTTGCAAGATCCAGCAAACAAGAGTAGCATTAACCCCAGGCCGAACAGCAGCATCAGGATGATCATCCTGGGGTTTGGTGATGGATCCAGTAATGAACCCACTCTTGTGTTTGGCCAGGAATACACAACAAATCGCATCGGACCATTCATTGTAATTTTCTTGACCTTTCAACATCATTGGTACAAGTTGTAACCCTGGACCATCCCCAGGACCAATGAAGTAAGGATCAGTCGACACACGACCAATCGATAAAGCAGGACGAGGGCCAGATTGCAATTGCAGCTGCTGAAGTAAAGTTGTAATCACGTCATAACCACTCATATTCTGAAGTTTCGAACCCTCAGGAATATCCAAACGAGGTTGCTCTTCGAACCAGACATATTGTAAAATTAGGTGCGGATCGGAAGAACAGAACACACCGGCGGAGCGCGTGAAGGAGTTCGGCCTGTGGCGGTGGAACGAAAACTGGAGCAGCGAACGGCGTCGTCGGAACCGGCGGACAGCGGCGGCACTGGTGCAGCAGCGGTGGTGCGTGGGCCTGGCGGCGGCGCGTGGTGCGACGACGGTAGCTCAGAAAAAATTTAGGGTAGCAAAAAATTTTTTAGGTTTCAGAATTTTAGGCTCTGATACCATGTAGGAAATAAGGGTAATAATCTGTATTCTATTCATGAATTCAGGATACATTATATAGTAGTACAGGATACCTATCACAGCTAGGAGAAGGTAACAGAATACAATTATATCTACAATTATGGTAGGAATACAAATCCAATTCCAATATCAATACTAATTAACACTAATTCCATAACAACTATAATACTAATTCCGTAACATTACTTTCACCAATGCAACAGAAAGAGCAACAATAATACTTTGATCCTGTTGTGAGTGATATTGGAGTATACCTTTAGCAACAATCACTTTCATTTTTGCCTCTAAGAAGTGTTGAGACTTAGGAAGAGGGAGTTGATTGCTCGCTGAGGGACCTTATCCCCAAGGCCGAGGCTCGTAGCAGGTGGCCTTAGCGCTTCGCAATTAAAGATTAGTGAGGTCATTATCAATGAAAGCTCCTTTCTTGCATTCTTGAAATGTATACATGTTTTAAGTGATGTTCACCTTACTAAGCTACTGGGATTTTATCTGACGCAGTTCGTTGATACTGTTGATTGCTTTTGATCGAGTTGCCTGAATCTAATCTGTAGCCAAGCTGCTTGGAGGACTAAAGGCGAGGCAAACAAAATGTTCTTAAAGCATGTGCCTTTGAGTTTCAGGAGCTTTCACAAGTTATGAGAAAGATGGTCTGACGGACGTGAAGATGCATAATTCTGCTGAGCAACATCCTAGAAATCATTTGAAATTCACTGTGACTGTTCTCATAGTTTGTTAGAAAATTGTTCAGTTTATGGTTTAAAAATTTTATACTGTTATTTGTTTTTAAACGTTTCTCGACTGCAAGATATGATTGAAAAATAAAAACGAACTTAGAAAATGGTAAAATCTTCTACTTTTAAACAAGAAAAAGCCATCTCATCATATACTCTTCATACACTGTTCCACCACCAAACATGCTTGAAACTTCTTACTCCCTCCGTCCCAGCTCAAACTGCACACTTCACTTTATGTCACTATTCACTGTCCAACTTTAACCACATATTTGAATAGATATATAAACAATAATATTATCATATGTTATATGGTTGGATTCGTCGAAACAAGTAGTTTCCCAAAAGTAACTTTTTGTTTATCGTTGTTATACGTAGTTAAACATATTAACGATTAGACAAGCTTCTTGATAAGCGTGAAAAAGATTCCTTGCAATTTGAGCTGGGACAGAGGGAGTACATCTCATCCTATGCCCTTCTTACATTGTGTGGGATCGTCTGTAATAAACATTGTTTGCAATGGTTTATCAATAGCAAGCACGAAGGTAGCACATGCTGCAGCATCAAGCCATATAGTACTCCCTCATATCAAAGCTTTGAAGTTGTTGAAAGAAACATCTGATTGCCCATGCATACAGTCAAGAATCTGAAATTCTTAGTTGATCAAATTCCAAAATTTCAAACAATAGAATAAAATTGTTGTCCCAATGAAAGATGTCAGGCATAACAATCAATCAACCAATTCAACGGAAGCATAAATACATATTTGTGAAGCAAAAGTGTGATACAACAAACTACGGAAACATAGAAGCTAATCAACATCTTCAAGAAGAAACAAACGTAAATCTGACCCAAAAGATAGTCTAGCCAACGGAAATGTAGTAGAAGCTAAACTCAGTTCAGCTTAATAGCTCAATTGCACATATATATGAAGGAAAACTAACAGTGAATGACTCGTACACTCGAAAAGAGGGAATTTAAAAGGGAAGGTATTATAACCACAAAATCTGGAGTGAGGAAATTTAATAGTATATTAATACAGAGGTCAGCTGCCTTAGCATGTTATATAGTTCTAAATCAGATGTACTAACATATAACAACTCTGTAGCTTTTTACCTTCATTTAAAAAGTTGTGCACCCATTTTGTGCGATTCTATAGCTAAAAGAAAGCATCTGACATCTGTGTTATATATAACCGATGCTTGACAAGTATTAATAGGATTGGTTTTCTAGTCTGTAAATAATGCATCTCTCTAAAAAAGTAGGCAGACTTAAGTCGACAAAAAAATTATTTGTAATGCGTATCTGACCTGTATATCAGGCTCACCTGCTGTTAATAGTAAATTTTGATCCCTTAAAACTAAATTTTGCTCTTATGGAGGCTTGATAATTTAATCATCAATCTAAATCTCTAAGGCAGAACCCTTTGTGGATGCTGAACCAGTTGCTCACCTGAAAAGAACGAAGAGCCGAAAACGAAAAACAACTTACAAATCTATTTGGTGAATGACTAACAGTGAATGACTACTAACACGGGTAGCAAAAATCAAGCACCAAAAACAGCCCTAACAATCCACGCTTAAGTGATGAAGCAGAAGCAAAACAACTTAATTCAGCTCAATTGCTCAAATCCTCATCACGGCTATCCAACAATTTATGCCAAGTTTTAAAGCAGAAGGGAGGACAGCTCAATTCAGCTCAATAACTCATATGCACATTGAGGCAATCTAAAACAATATATGCTGAGTAGCGAAGCAAGTGCATAAACAGCTCAACGCGGCTTAATAACTCATACACTCGCAATCTAACAAACTATGGTAAGTAACGAAGCAGAAGCAGAAATAGCTCGATTCAGCTAAAAAATTCAAATGCGCGTCAAGGCAATCAAACAGTGTATGTCTACCAAAACATCCATCTTAATAACTCAATAACTCATACTCCCTCCGTCCCAGCTTATTTTGCTTAATTTGACTTTTGGCAGTCAACTATTTTAATTTTTAAATATTAATATCTTTATTTATATGTGTAAAAAAATTCTGAAAAATAACAACTAAAAAATATATGTTACGATGAATCCAAGAACATATAACATGATAATAGTTTTACCCATACAATAATAAAATTCAATGGTCGAAGTTGGCTAAGTTTGACTGCCAAAAGTCAAATTAAGCAAAATGAGGTGGGACAGAGGGAGTATGCATTAAGGCAATCTAAAACAATATACACTTAGTATAGGAGCAAGTGCAAAATCAACTCAACTTGGCTCAATAACTCATAGTCTCATACACCGGATATCCAACAATCTATTCTAAGTAAAGAAGCTGAAGCAAAAACAGCTCGATTCAGCTCAATAGCTCATATGCACATCGAGGCAATCTAACAATGAACACTTAGTAACTAAGCAAGTGCAAAACAGCTCAACTCTGCTTAATTACTCATACACCGGCAATCTAACAATCTATGCTATGTAATGAAGCAGAAGCAAAAACAATGCAGAGTGAGAAGAAGGCTCAACAATGAACGTCGTGATTGGTCCTTTGCTCATCTCCACCTGTTTGATACAAAGTTAAGGACACATATAGAATGTAGTACGAAGAGAGCACCGAAAAGAAAATAGGATATATACCTCTTTGCCAAGCCGCTCTTTCACAAAAGCTGAAACTCCTGCCACATCTAAGTTCAAAGCAACTAGCCAGCTTTTGCCTCTGTTCCCGAACAACATATCGGGCTTGACAACAAGCTTCGTGGTGGACAGCCACGGTTCCCTTCCAACCAGCTCATTGAAGTCTGTTGATTTAGTAACTTAGCCGACAAAAGGGAAAAAATTGGCACATTTCAGCTAGTGGTTCTATACATTGAGTGCACAATAATGCTAAAACAGTGATATTCTTCATCCTCAACAAGAGGGGCGGAGCCAGGGGTGGGCGAGGGGGTGCTGGCGCCACCCCTAGGATCCGGTGGCGCGGAATTTAGACCTTGGCGCCACCGGAATCCATGGATTCCGACCCCCCCTAAACCTAGGTTGCAGGGATCCAATTTTTTTATTAATTGTTTGTCAATGGCAAAAAGGGAAGGCTGATAAATTGGGCTCAAGCCCAATTGACCCAAATACAAAATCCCCAAATCCCCAATTTTTAAACCCTACCTGAGATCAGAAAATCCCCAAATCAGACCCGTCGTCCGCCTACGCCCGCCGTCTGCCCCTGGCTGGTCGCCGTCTCCCCCTGGCTGGTCGCCGTCTCCCCCTGGCTGGTCGCCGTCTCGCGGAGTTTTGAGTCCGAGTCCAAGTCTCCGAGAGCCTCTCCGCCACTGCTGAGTCAAGAGGTACTTTTAAAAAATCTCGATGTGAATGTGTTGAATGATTATGCGTGTTTTGATTTTGGGACAGAATCTCGATTATTTGCAGACTTAGCTTGTGAGGAAAATGGGAACAATTTGTGAAGAAGGGAGGTTTTGGGTAGCTTTTCTTTATGGTACCAATGATATACACCGTTAATTAATATCACATATCCACATTCACAGTAATTAATGTAATTAAAGTAATAAATGATTCATACCAATTGGCAAGTCCATTGATTTGGTAAAGAAAGAGGCAACAGAATCCTTTTAAGATGTGTGGTTATGGATGAATTAAATATTTGTGATTTGTTCACTAATTTTTTTTATTGAAATTATAGTATTGATTTAATTTGTTCACTAATTTGAAAATCTAATTATATATTCATCTTATTACATATTGTAGTCGTATTAAGCGTTTGAATTTTTTTTTTCCTCTCTTCTTCAGCCCCATATAAACTGCCCTGAATCTTCCATGGATGCAGGAGGCGTTGCAGCACGGAATTTTGTTGAATTCCGATCATTTTCCGGCTAAGGCCTACGGTTATTTACCTCGCCCGAGACAAGGGGGAAAAGGAGTGTAGAATTATGGTTGGGTTTTTTATGGTTGCGGTGACGATTGTTTTGCGGCGGAAACAGAGGTGGCGGAAATGGAGGAGGCGGAGCAGAGGAACGCGTTGAAGTGGGATCGCGGAATTAAACAATACTTACGGAGTAAATGAAAGGGTAGTTTTGGAATTTCACGTTTCCTTTCTGCCAAGGCTCAGGCTCCAAATGAGCGGATGACACCTAGGGGGGTGTACGATCCTGGGATTTCTTTTATAATTCTCGGATAAAGACTGTGTAAGTATAACTTTCCTTTCTTGACCTGTGTAGTTTCCAACTCAACTTGAAGCAAGTCCTTCTTGTTTCTCTCTTCCCATTGGCCGGAGCTTATTAAACCATTATTTTTCTACAACATATACCAACAGGCACTACTGTGCAGAGTAGCATTATTGCTCTTGCTATCGGATTGGCACCACATATCTCCTCAGCAATACTCTATTCATTCTTCAAGAAAGAAGAAGGTGATGAACAGCTCCCGTCTCACCACTCTTGCTTTGCTGCATGTTGATGAGCATCAATTCCTGCAGTTTCTGGGGTTTCAAACCCAGATCTGTTCTGTTTCTTCTTGCTTATATATCTTTCCTTAGGGTTTCTCTTTTCTCTTTTGGATAAACAAAAAAGAAGCTTTTCGATTCCATGATTCATCTTTTATTTTCTTCTTCTGACAGATCGGAAAATGGCGAGGGAGAAGATAAAGATAAAGAGGATCGACAACCTAACGGCGAGGCAGGTGACTTTCTCGAAGAGAAGACGGGGAATATTCAAGAAAGCTCAAGAACTCTCTTTGCTTTGCGATGCTCAAGTTTCTCTCATCATTTTCTCAGCCACTGGAAAGCTTTTTGATTATTCCAGCTCCAGGTATTTCGTCCTTCTATTTGTTGCTGTTGGGAATTTCTTTTCTATGATTTTATGGGCAAACGAATGGGTTCATCTATTGTTTTTTTTTTCTGAAATCAGTTTAACTGATGAATCGAGGGATTCTATTTCTGTACGCTTTCCTCTTTTGACATGTTCTTACAATAAACCCAGATTTCTAAATATAGAAATGGGTGTATCCTCAACTTCTGGTTATTTATAGAGTTTGGCGGATATGGTCTTGTCTTTAGTAGTACAGTAATTTCATGGGCCCATTACTCCATTAGGACATTCTAAAATATTGTAATTAATCATTGTATCTTAAGTTCTAGACTCTTTTCTTATTATTTCTAAAAACAGAAACCCTTGTTAAAAATTCTATTACATACATGTTCCTGCAAATATCTGGATAATTTCTCCATTTAATAATGGAGGATAAATGAATTGAATTTTTAGTCACTCTTAATATTTTGAGACAATATTCAGTCCCTACTTTCCTATGCATTTCAAATTGAGCCCTGAAAATTTTATCCTGAGCTTTTACATGCATCGGTTGTATCAATTCCTGCTAAAGAAATGATATGAATCAGAAAGTGGCACCAGTTCCTGTGCAAGTTGTCTTGCAAATTGCAAAAAACAGAAACTAAAGAAATTTATGGTGCACATATTGAATCTCAAATTTAAAATATTTTCTCACTAATCATATTTTTATACTTTAATTTTAAATGATGGGATTGAATTTTTACGGATAATAGCTGCCTCCATCAGATAGAAGCATTTGTCCATTATAAAATATAGTATAATACATTTGGATATAAATATTAAATTAATTGAGAGGTTGAGAAATAATGAGATTTATTTCAACAAAATCAGAACTCAGAAGAATGGTAATTGTTGAAAGATATATCCCGCATCGATTTCTTAAAGACTAAATGACTTACATATAAGGTTTTGGGTCACCTCCATTTAGTAC
Source organism: Rubia yunnanensis (assembly GCA_037428765.1). NCBI lineage: Eukaryota > Viridiplantae > Streptophyta > Magnoliopsida > Gentianales > Rubiaceae > Rubia > Rubia yunnanensis. The sequence goes on from CM075065.1 coordinate 103,156,638, forward strand.
CAATTATTTTTAAGATAGAAGCCCAAGATACCTTGAAATTTAACATGATATCAGAGCTCGGGTTATTGGGCCGATGTGTGGATCCCCTTTAATTTGGCCTGATGTGGGTCGTGGAGTTTCCACGTTAGCACGTGAGAGGGCGTGTTAAAAGATATACCCCACATCGGCTTCTTACAAAGATAATGACTTATATATAAGGTTACGATTATACCCCACATCGGCTTCTTACAAAGATAATGACTTATATATAAGGTTACGATAATGACTTATATATAAGGTTTTGGGCCACCTTCACTTAGTACCAATTGATTTTAAGATGGAAACTCAAGATACCTTTAAATTTAACATGGTATCAAAGCGAGTTCGATCTGCAACCCCTTATCTTTAGCTGCACTGCTGCCGCCGCCCTTACTTTCTCCGTCGTTGCCGTCCACTGCCGCCACCGGAGGAGCCTAGCGCCGCCGCCGTTCCGCTTTGTTATTCATACGCAACATTTGATTGTTGCCCTCATGCGCCGCCGCTGTTGCCATTCACGCACCGCAGCCGCCCACAAGGATTTGTACAAGTACTACTCTACCAACTGCTACTATTACTATTATTGCTGCTACTTCTACCACTACTGAATTTAAGTCTCGTTCTATGATGACTTTTTTTTAATAATTAACAATTTCATAAAATTTTTTTGCAAGTTGGCATTCTTGTTCATCATGCTCCAACTTTAGGGAGGGTGTTTAGGAAATAGAAATTCTTTCCTTGTTGGAAAGGTTATAGATGATAGTTATCTTATAGAATTAGGTTTCATTGTAGGTTAGATTATAGATAATAATTTCCTTATAGACTTTAGAATCCAATTTCGGTTAGACTTTGATTTATTGTAGCCCTATATATTGTAATCATTTTTATTGATGCGATGTGTCATTGATGTGATATCAATGCACTATAATAAAGTTTATTATATTTTTTCAGTAATACTGATTTTCCACTAGTAAAAAATGGGTGATTAAATGCAGCTATCAAAGGACGCTTCGAAGAACCGCCTTTAATTAGGCCTGAATTCAAAATCTGAATTCAGATTACCTCCTAGGTCACCCTTTCCTTTCAAAGATGGTTCTATACTTATCAAAGGCGGTTCCGCCTTTAGTGAAAATCGGTCAAAGACAGTTCTACTGTAGAACCGCCTTTGATGAGTTGTCTTTGTTGGACATTTTGACCCACTATATAAATAAAAATCATATATTTTAGGGTTTTCTCCCCACTTGAATTTTTTTCCATATCTCATAACTCCCTCCTCTTTTCTCACGTCTCCGCCTCCCTTACGCTTCTCCACCACCCTCATGCCACCATCCTCACACCTCCACCACCTGAAACACCTCCCTCTCCCTTTCTCAGCCCTCCGCCTCCCTCCTCTCGCTCCATTCCCTCCGTTGTCCCGCTTCAGTCCCTTAATCGCACTATGTCGCGCCTAGAGAAGTTCTTCCTGCCGATCGAGGGCTTTGTTTTTCAACCGAGGGTTTCGTTTGCCAATGATGAAGGATTTCAAATTGGTTTCGAATGAGGGTTATGTTGCCAGCTTTTTTAAGATCTGGGATTTGAGTTTCAAACTCCAAACCTATTTCAGACCCTTAGTGAAGGCGGCTAGAGAAGGCACTTGCAGGTCGATATAATCACTTTTAATCGAGAGTTTTCCACTAGTGTTTAGGATGTGAATGGCAAATTCAATTGATAGTCTAGACTTTATTAGCCCCGCCAGTTCTAGTGTAGTCAACTCGATTCTTCCATAATTTTCTGAGATTCTAATTGTGTGTCCAGATTAAAAAAAAATTGTGTGAGATATATCAGGTAATTCGCTCCATTGCTATGTATATGGTGGGTGAAATTGAATTTGAACAGTAAAATTTGAAATGAGTAAATAAAATTTATAAAGGCTTTCTAAAAATAGAAAATATGTCAATATTTTAAAAAATAACATGAAAAGAACGTCTGAGGAATGAGGGAGTATGTTTGTTACTATGATTTATTTTTTATATGAAAAAATTCCTGTTTTCCGCCCACGAGAATATCAAATCCTATACCAGATGAGGGGAATCTAGGGGTGGTGCATATTTTTATTGAACATAATTTCTTTTTGTTTTTGTTTACTTGTCCCTCAGTTTCATTTGATACAATTACCATTTTTGGATGTTTTTATAAAATTGAAATCTTTCCTTCTACGATAAAAAGTATATTATTTCAACCACTCATTAAATCTTTTATTTTTCTCACTCAATTCTATCAACATATTTTCAGTGGAAAAAAATAACATAAAACTATAGTGACAATGGTAGGGAGTGTCAAACTCATAGAATTGTAGGTTGAACTCATTCTGTTGGTTATGAATTTTTTAGCTCGTGACTCCCGAGGCATTTCTCTAAAATTTCAAGAGATTTCCAGCTTGCATCTCACATATACCCTACTTACGAGATCAAACTGCACACTTACTATTTAACACTATTCTCTATCAAACTTTGATCGCATATTTAGGTAGATATATAAGCAATAATATTATCGTATGTGATATTGTTGGATTCGTCATAACAAGTAGTTTCTCAAAGTAAGTTTTTGTTTGCCGTTATTATATGTAGTTAAACTTATGAACGATTAAACAAGTTTCTTGATGAGCTTGAAAAAGATTCTGTTCAATTTGACCTGAAACAGAGTATAATGGATGATAAGTGCAATGATCAACATTCTATATACTCCGTCATATTCTACTTATAGCGAAGTGTAAGATACATACTCCTAACTAGCTAGATATTATACTTTTTCTTTTTTAAATTAACTTGATCCATCTTTTAAAATATAGATCCATATATTATGTTCCATAATAAAACTAACCGAGGGAGTATAAAGTCATGGATTCATTAAATGATGGTGTGAGATAAGGTAGTAATGTGAGTCAAATCATTTCAACATACCCAACTATAGATTTGAGGGGCCATGTGGTTCAATTAGGAGAGATGAAAATGAACTGAGAAAGGGAAAAAAAAATCGTTTTTGGTTTGCAAAATTGTTGATATATTATGATAAATGTATTGAATATAGTTTTGGAAGATGGGGAATGCGGTTAAATAAAAGAAAACGAGGGACGGAATTCTATAGGGTGAAGAATAATCTTTAAAAATAAAGAGGAAAACTCTAAGAAAACAAAGAATTTTTTTTTTTTACCAAAACATCAACTAAACACTATCAAACTAAATTATAAAATTCTCTCTTTCCCCATTTTATTAGTTTCAATCAAACGCTCATGAATTAAGGTGGTAAATAAGTGTAGCCGAGATCAAACAACTCTTAGATCTAGCTTCATTTGTTAAAGAAATTTGAGAGTACTTTTGATAAAATATAAAAAACTTTATTATATTGCATTGATCACGTCAATGATACATCTCATTCATAATGATAATTACAATATATAGTGTTACAATTTAATTTAAACTATAATAGAAATAAGATATTAACTTAATATTTATAATCTAACCTGCAAGGAAACTAGTTCTATAAGGAAACTAACACATATAACTATTCCATATTACCTTATATATATATATTTCATAAACTATTTCATATTTTCTTAAAGGATATTCACATAAGATAAGACATAATATTATAGAAGATATCACAAAATATCTCCTATAACTTCAGTTCGAGTTTGAACTCAAGCTCAAAATATCCTACCACTTTGGTTCGAGTTCGAACTCGAGCTCATATATATATATAATGTATTATGTTGGATGGTTACGGTGACTGAACTAATAGTGGCACATCATAGGTTTAGGTGCTTGGATTTAGGTGAAAAAAATGAGTGGATGAAATTGAAGGTAGAAAGTAAAAAATAGAATGAGTGGATGAAATTGAAGGAATCTTGCCAAAAATGGAAAGCGTACCAATATAAAAGAAATAACTCAAAAAGGAAAGCGTACGAATAATAGAGAAACAGGGGGAGTATTTAACAAGTTGGCTTGAGTTTGAGTTCTCTCGACGAAACTCGAATTCGAGCCAAATTTTAACTGAATTACCTGTAAAGAGTTTGGTTTGTTTACGTCACTATTCAATTTAGTAGATTTTTGAGACAAACTTAGTGGTTAGAATTTGTGGATCCTACATTTTATCATGAGAATATCACTATTCAAGAGAGTAGATTTTAGAGACAAGCTTAGTGGTTAGAATTTATGGATCATTCAACTCATCATTAGAATTTGTGGGTCCCACATTTGATTGGTATACTTATTATTTTCAGCCATTTTTTTATGATTCTTTTTAAATTTGATAAAATTTATATAATTTTTATTGACCATTTTATTTTTCACTTTCTCAGTTTAGTTTCTCTCACTCATTCAATGTTTTAAAAAAATTTGTTCTAAAGTAACTTGTGTAGTTTGTTTGATTTGATTTTATCCAGTTAGATAAAATTGAGAAACAAAACAAAAGGAATGTTAAAAAGATAAAGTTGTCCTGTTTCCTTCAAAAGAAAGTTGTGATAGTAACTAGGAACTTTCTATTGCTTTAAACATTGAAAAGTTAGCCCAACTTTCTTGAGAAACAAAACAAATTAAATATATACGAAAATAAAGAAAGAGGATAAAATTGTACATTCATACAACATGTGATTATATGCAACAATGTGCTTCCTCTCTCCCCCAAATTTCAGGATCAAAACTACCACTTCCAATATGGCAATATTGGGTAGACTAGCTCACTCAGTTGCTTATAACTAGTCGCCTTGTAATAGTAATGCTTCGCTAATTAGATTTCTTTTTAATTTGGAGTACTTGTTTTGCTCAAAATGTTCTAATGTGTCTTCTTTTTCATGGGGATATGTTCTTCTTTTCACTGATTTCTACATATGGATTCCTTAAAAAAGTGGTCACTATAGGACAAACATAATGGGAAAAGAAAGTGTCCGAATTGACTATGGAATTAGGTCACATTTGAAGACAAATATGTATATGAAACATGACTGACTGCGAGATATGATGGTATACTATTGTTGGTGTGATTTCCATTCATGACATTCAAGCCTATACATTATAATTGTTCAAACAAAATACTTTCTCCAAAATTAGTATTTGTTGGAAGATTCCGAGCCTTGAGGTAAAAAATCATAATGTAGGAAGAGCAACAGTACTGGTAATATTTCAAAATAGTTGGAAGAAAACTGTGGACAAAATCGTAAATGCTAGGGAAATCAAATACTTTCTCCGATCTTTTAATGTTGCGCCCCTTTTAAATGGTACAATTTTTTTTAAGAGTAGGAGAATTAAAAGTAAATTGAATTAATGAAATAATCTATGATTTGTGAAAAGCGCGAAAGGTGTCAATATAAAAGGGTCATCATAAAAGGACAGAGTGGCAATGTAACAAGACGTACCGGAGTAAGTATATATAGTATCTATATTGGATCATAAAATAGAATAAATACTGGACTGTGATTGTGAGCACTTCCCATTTTAGTTTTGTGCATGCATGCATATAATGCGGTAGTGTCTGTTATTGTGTACAAAATCTGCATGGTTTTGGATGAACCGATACTGATTAATAAGTCTGCATGCAACAATGAAGTACGTGCGTAGATTGTGAGTGTGTGATCCAGTCACATGCAATGTTACTTTTTATAACCCCTCGGTTCAATTTTTATTGGCACACTTATCATTTTGAGATGATCATTTAATTTTGATAATACTTTTCAATTATGGTACACTAACAAGTTTTCTTAGCCATTCATTTTATATTTTCATCTTCAAATTCAATTCACACCATATAATTAACCTCTTTTAAAACTTTGTGCCTAAAAGTGAAGTGTCACAAACTAGATGAACGGAGGAAGTGGGATTATTAAAAAAGGCATTGGTTCAGTGGTCGTGATATTGGACTCCCTAGTTTTGCCACTGGAACAATGCCTTTTTTAATAATCCCACTTCCTCCGTTCATCTATTTGTGACCCTCCATTCCAAATAATATCAAATAAAAAGTTAATATTTATAAACTATATATTACGACGAATCCAACAATGTCACATAAAATAATATTATTGTTTATATATTTATTCAAATACGTGATCAAAGTTTGATATTGTAGACTGTCAAATAGTAAAATTGCAGATTAAGCTGTGGTAGGGGGAGTATAGTTTTCTTCATGTATCATCATCATACGCGTAGTTAAAAATATTACTCCCCTGTCTCGAATTAAATTGCACAAGATCAAAGATTCAGTTAAACTAAGAAAACTTTAACTGCATATTTGAATAGATATATAAATAATAATATTGTTGTATGTGATATCGTTGGTTTCATCGTAACAGGTAGTTCCTCGAAAGTAATTTTTTATTTACTGATATTATACGTAGTTAAATATATTAATGGTCAAACATGTGTTAGAGACGGTGAAAAAGATTCTGTGCAATTTAATTTGAGACAGAGAAAATATGTGTTTTAGAGATCGTGAAAAAAACAATGTGTGCAATTTGATTTGGAACCGAACGAGGAAGGTGGTTTGTTTGACTGATTAACTTCAATTTACTCCCAGTATGACACCCGGTCAGCAAGGTATCCTTTTCTGAAGTTGTGAAGATCCGCCTTATTACCTCCAATAACCTTTTATATTAACAATAACAAAATCGACACAATCACACAAAGAGTCTTATTTAACTTTATAAAGTATAAACACATCATGTTTAACCTTTGAAACTAAACTAAGTATATTCAATAGTAAATATCTCTTAATTATAAGAAAGAATACTAAAACACCCTCATGCACGCTAATTTGTACTTATGTGCTACTTTATTGCCCTCGTGTTTTTCAAAAGTATCACTAAACCGCTAAACTTATTACATATGTATTATTTGACCCATATTGCAGAAAAATTCCCTAGGATAAATCTCAGGGTTTGCTTACTGCCCCAGTCAACTCAGAGGTTGTTTAGTACTTTAAAAAATTGAGGCCTAAAATAAAACTTATTAAAAACTTGAGGAGTATTATTAGAATCGCGGGCTTCTATCGTAAAATTGATTGGTACTATGTAGAGGTGATCCATAATTTTATATACTGAGTTATATGACTGTCAACCACCAATGTGGGACTAACTCTAACAGGTATGAAATCACATTACCCTAAAAGTTAATTGTTTAAAATATACATAATACATGAAGTCTATGCAGATATATATTTTCTTTATCAACAGAGATAAAGATATTCCTGGTGTTATTTAATATTGCGTCCAGGTTTGCGCTTGGTCTGAGCTCATTTATTCTTTCAGTTTTGTTAACGATGCTAGAGTGTCATGTGGGTGGTTAACATAGTTATAACTCATTATATAAGATCACGAGTCACCCCCATATAGTACCAATTGGTTTTATGATATGAGCTCATGTATCTAATATGGTAATAGAGTCCAAGGTTGGCCCTTGATCCCTTTTGATCCACGTTTGCGCGATGATTTATACCTTTGCACGGGAGGGGGTGTGTTAGAGTCTCACATCAGTGGTTGACATAGTTATAACTCATTATATAAGATCATGGGTCACCCCTACATAATACCAATTGATTTTGTGATAGAAGCCCATGATCCCAATAATCAAGAATATGATTATTTTTGAAATAATTCATTCTGGTTTGTGCTTTTGAGTTATTATTAAACTACACATGGTTTTGTTTAAGTGATGTTAATTTGTTTCATTCTTGCGGTTTGATGAAGATAAGTACGGAGTACTTGTTTAGATGAGAATGCTTATAATGAAACACAGGAATAGTAAATTGGCTGAGTTGGCTAGGTATATATACATGTCGAATGTACGTACCTTTGTGCTACTGTTTTTAACTGTCCTAGTAATTAATTAGTGAATACAATCGATTTGGTTTCGTGTAGTAATAATGTTAATTGCACAGAAAAGTTGCTGGTGACTTTTTATAACCTTACCTGTGTTTTCCAAAGATATTGAGCCATTAATCTCTACTGGAAATGAAGTGCACATTTAAACATTTGCAATAGTTAGGATTTGGTGAAAAGGTTGTTTTCTTCTCTACATGTAAAATTGTAAACTAACCAGTTGATTGAAGCTGTTAATTACTTGTGTGTGCAATATGGGAAAATATATCTTGCAATCTATACTTACTTGGCCTAATATTCTGAGTTTGATCAGCTACAATTTCTGTACGTTATAAATTCAAGATTCTTCATGTAAATGTTTATGTTCGCCTTTGAAAACGCTTTCAAATGCAAAGAAAAGTTTTTTGGAATGTATGTGTATGTTTATATGTAGCATGGACGATGCTATTGCGAAGTACAAGATACATACAGGAAGTCTGGGGAAAAAGCAGAATCCATCTCTTGAACTTCAGGTTTATAGTTTTGTCTTTAATCTGCTCTCACCCATATTCTATGTTCAAATAATTCGATTAACTGATCTAATTCTAGAGTTTAATTTCGTCCTTTCTTGTATGTATGTATGTAAACTTTATAGCTCGACGGTTCGGGTCATATCAGTTTAAGCAAGGACATTGCTGACAATACTCTTGAGTTGAGGTACATACACACATACGTACTAATTCAATGAATATTAAGAAGGATATATACATACATATGGATGAAACAGCCAGAACATGAAGGCTGAGGAACTCAAGGGGATTAGCATGGAAGAGCTGACGGTGATGGAGGAAGAACTTGAAGCTGATCTCGCTCGCGTGCTTCGCTACAAGGTACATTTACAAATGAGACTTTAACTACGAGACACGCTTCGTGTTTGTGTTAATTTCTTCTATTTGTATTTATTGATTCGGGGAACTGTCGGAAATCAGGGGGAACGAATGGTGGCTGAGATCGAGGGCTTTCACAAGAAGGTAAAATAACAAGAGTTTTCATACTCAGTTCTTTTAGATGAAATGTATTATTGATTTGAAGTTGAGTGGCTTAAGTTGCATTAGTGTTTGTTTGCAGAGTGCTGAGTTGGTGGAAGAAAACATACATTTGAAACAAAAAGTAAGTGAACAAAGTATATACTTATTTATACTTATTCATTGGGTGAAATAGTAATTAACTTTGACCTTTTTCTTTTATCAACTCATTTACTTTAGGTGGCTCTCATCAGTGAAGGCAAATTGCCAGTCTTGGATAATGCTGAAGAAGGCCAATCTTTAGATTCCAACATCACCCACGTCTCTATCGGTGGTCCATCTGCAGAGGATGATTTCTCAGACACTTCACTCAAATTAGGGTAACTCTAGCTACGATCCCTTACTTGATTATTTGCATCAACTAAACCCCTAAACCCTAAACATCAAATTCTTTAAGAGGACGAAAAATGAGACTGATTCTCTTATATTTTTAAAATATCAGCTTACAGTCTCATCAAACACATGCATAATATATTTTTTCACATTCACTCTTATAGAGATGACATCTTTTTTTTTAAGTAATGACCTTATCGATTTATTATAAATAATATCTTCTAATTATTTCAGGATGTCACTAAATTAGCTGATCTTGGAAAATCATCAGGGAAACTGTATCTCTGAATTTCAAGTGATAGCTCTGTAACGGGAAATGACATGTTATAAGATAATTATTTAGTGGTAGCCTTTATAAATAAATTAAGCTACATCATACCCTAGATCAAATTAATGCAATCGGTAATTATGATTATCGGGTTTGATTATGTATAGCTGGTATTGATGGCAGCTAATTAAGTTTAAGTAGTGCCATAATCAAGTTGCTTGTAATGTAAAACTTTCTAAATTATGGGCTATTTTCAAACTAAAGCTTGGATTGTGGATCAAGTATTATTATGACAATTCTCTATTTTCGTTGCTAACATGCTGTCACAATATATTACTCTATTTCTTTATTTTGAGTCGATTTTTGTGAGACTATCTTAATAAGGTAAACTAAGGACAAAAAAATTGAATAAGAGTTGATCAAATTTTGGGGTTAAACTATTATTATAGTATTCTTGGGGTCAAACTTAAATCACTACTACCAAACATGACTTTGGTGGTGAAAGTTAATGCTAATAACTGAAGTAGATAGAACCTTTTACTTAGATTTTTCTAATAACCAGAGTTATAAGCTCTCTCACTTCAGTTATTAGAAAATCTAAGTAAAAAAGTTGTTCTTACTTTGTTTTTTTATAAAATCAGAGTTAAAAGATGTTTTATGAATTTAATTTGAAAAAAAAATCAAAGTTAATAGTTGAACTCACCCGATGCTGGGTAATGATTTACTCGATATCAGGCGATCACATATAACTCAAAATTGCAATAGAGACCTACTGATGTTAGGTAATCACATTTAACCCTATTTTAGTTGAATTGGACTTCTATTATTTTATTTACTTTATTAACAGCGAGTCCAACAACTTCCCAAAACTTTTTTCTAAGAATAGGGAACGAAAATCAATATTCCCTATATTTTTTTGACTCAACTCCAACAGATTCCCTATTTTGCTTAATCTTGCATTTATTACACAATAGTTATTTTTTCATTTAAAACTAAGAGTTCATTTTTAATCATTTCAAAATATATTATAAAAATTAAGTTAGTTTTTGAAAACAATCAATATAACAAATTTGAAAGCAAAATTTTGATGTTAATTAGAAACTAGTTATCTTTTCGTATTCTTTTTATATATTCACCCGATTTGAAATAAAAGATATCAACGTTCAAAAAATTATAAACTATAAACCAAAGAGATTAATTCTGATCTTCTAAACAAATCCTTATTGACACAACCCTACAAAAATATACAAATAAGCATCCCACATGAGTTTGAGATTATAGTAGTTTTCTCTAAAAAAAATGTTGGAAGTCGAAGGTAGTTTTGAGTAGGAATAGAAGAATGAGGGAAATATGAGACTTGAATTTTTAAAAGAAAAATGAATATTGTGTTATGATTTGATGCATTCAATTGAAATTGCATTAAATTTCCATTCCATATAACTTTTTTCTTTTTCTAAATATGGGGAAGAAAGTCCCATCTCTCATCAAAATCTCTATTTTAGGGAATGTGATAGGGAAGCTGTTGGAGCTGAATAACCATGCAATATAATAAACTAAAATTCCTATAAGGAAGATGTTGGACTTGCTCTAACACACGAACTTTCTTCGGATTTCATTTTTTTCTTCAATCAGTGAGCAACTCCGGTCTCTAGGCACGGCTATATCTGACCTTGGTTTCTCACCGGCCGCACCAATCCAAAGGCAAGCTATAGAGGTTGTGTCTGTTCTAACAATCTGGAATCCCCTCTTCATTAGCAGTTAGCACAAATTTGGAACAATGTCAACTCCTCCGTAAACTCTGTTTCCTCCGTTGCGAGATCTTTGCTTCCGGCTCAGCTCGTCAATATTATGGGGGGTAAGAATGCAAGCTAAATTAGAGCATCCCTTTCTCTAACTAGAATTTTGTTAAACTTGGGGAAAAAATACGTACTCGTAGCCTGTATCTGAAAAGATTGTTGCATTTCATTGCATTTTTTGTGTTTAGGGTTGATTGGAACTGGGATGGCATCAAAGTTATTACTTGCGGTGGTTTTTGTGACTAATTTGATTGCCTTTGGACTTGGTGTTGCTGCTGAGCAGAGAAGGGCTACATACACGCAAGGAGATTGCTGACAATATTCTTAAGTTGAGGTACATAAATGCATACGTGCTAATTCAATGAATATTAAGAAGGATATCTACGTATGTATGGATAAAGCAGCTGGAACATATATGAAGGCTGAGGAACTCAAGGGGCTTAGCATGGAGGAGCTGACGGTGATGGAGGAAGAACTTGAAGCCGATCTCACTAGCGTGCTTCGCTACAAGGTACATTTACAATGAGACTTTAACTACGAGACATGCTTCGTGTTTGTGTTTCTTTTGTTTGCATTAATTGATTCTGGACACTGTCGGAAATCAGGGGGAACGAATGATGGCTGAGATCGGCGGCATTCACAAGAAGGTAAGGTAAAATAACAAGAATTTTCATACTCAGTTCTTTCAGATGAAATGTGTTCTCGTTTTGAAGTTGGGTGGCTTAAGTTGAGCTGATTGAAGAAAACATATATTTGAAACAGAAAGTATGTGAACTAACTCAATTAATTTAGGTGGCTCTTATCTGTGAATTGGCAAGTTGCCAGTGCTGGATAATGCTGAAGAAGGCCAATCTTCAGAGTCCAACGTCACCCACATCTCTACCGGTGGTCCATCTGCAGAGGATGATTTCTCTGACACTTCACTCAAATTAGGGTAACACTAGCTATAATCCTTTAATTGATTATTTGCATCAACTATACGAAACTCCTGAACCCAAAACATCAAATCATTTAAGAGCGGTAGTAATTATTTTGGACGAAAAACAAGGCTAATTCTCTTATATTTGCAAAATATCAGCTTAGTACACATCTCCTTCAAACACATGAATACTTTTATTTTTTTACATTCACTGAAATGCCATAGCCCAAGACTCTGTTAAATTCTCTTTCACCCACAAAAGCTACAAAAATGTTTAAGTCCTATTATAAACACAAGGAGATGTGTACATGAGTGAACATGTACATGAGTAAAATTTCACTTGTCCTGAAGAAATAGAAAGAAGGGACCATGCATGAGTAACGATGGCTGAAAAATAACAGAGTCCAGGAACTTCTTCTTTTTTTTCTTTTTTTTCTTTTTTTTTTGGAGTAGAAAATAAATAGTAGTGTGAGATAAGACAATTAATTTAAGGTGTACATTTACTGAGTACCTTCGGTGGCTGCATTTCAGGAGATACTACTCCACCATACTGCAAAACGGGAGAATTAGACCTTGTTTATCGGTGACAGTAGCAATGCAATCACCTGTATTTACGTTTTAAAAAAAGGAAAAATGGAACAGTTCGGCGCAACCGCATAACAGAAAAGGGCCAAAACTTATTCTCGCAAATGGAGGTGACGGATGACTCCCTTGCCACGTGTCTCATGTTTATTTGATGAAAATATACCAAATCAAATCCAATTTAATCTTTTTACCTCCTTATTTACATATTTGATTTTATATATTTTTAAATATTTTTGTAATAAAATTAGTTGTAAAAAATTACATTTTTCATTCCCTATAAATAGAGACCAATATTGTCGTAATTCAATGTACAACTCAATATTTCTCTTCTCCCTACTTTAAAAAAAACTCTCTCCATTTTTGTCATTAATGTTAATTCTTTATCAATAGGATTAACACGAATGCTATTTTCTTCCATGTATCAAAACAATTTCTTTTAAAAAAATTATTTTAGTTTTTTATATGTAATTTTTTGTGTGTTTTTTGTTTTTTACTTTGTACTCAAATCCAATTTTTGTTGCCATGTAATATAATTTGATGTATCTTTAAATTTGGTATTGGAGTAATACAAATGAACTTTTTTCATGATTTAGTTTATTATATTTTTAATTATTAAAACTTTATTTAATAAATTGAAAAATATTAATATTTAAATATAACAACATTTAATTAATAATTAATAATTTAAAATATACTATTGATATTTGGTATTAAAATAATATATAAAGCGTTGAAGTTTTTGGTTGGATTGGGTCATTAATAAACCTTTATAAAGAAATAAATTGATTTATGAATCCTCTTGATTTCTGACCTGGTTTAGTAGTCGATTTGATCGACCACAACCACTTGAAAAGAGCAGATTTGTGACCACCTCAACTACAATTTCTGCACAAAGATCACAGACACACTGATGAGACGTCAAATGCATGTATTTTTCAAAGCATTTTACATCTCTTTTGACATATTTTTGTTATAAGACTGCTAGATTTAGGTAGGTTTACATGATAAGGGGTTTAGATGACCATTTTCAGTTTTTATATCTAAATCCTTCATTTTGTAACCTATGTTTAGTCTAATGGATTTTTGGTCCTTGCGAGCATCTAGATTACATTTTGTGAGCTTCATTTGTAGATTTCTCGAGAGCCATTTGGAGTGGTTTAGTGAAGTCCATGTGCCAAAACGTGGTAGAAGATAGAGGGGTCGAAGAAGGAAGGCAAAGAAGCGGATAAATTGTCACCCGGAAGTTTAGACAAAGTTCTTTAAATTATCCCAAAAGAATCAGCCTACAAGGGTAGCTCCATTGGATTTGTCTTCTCGAGCACTATAAAATCGACTACAAGAACTCCCAAAACGGATCAACGGTTCACCCGTGGGAAGCTAAACAAGAAGTCGCAAATTGTAGCCCATCTGAATTTTTGGGCTGAAACCTCTGCCCCCCCCCCCCCCCCAGGGCAACGTCATTTCCGCCCAGGAGGGAGCCTGCTGTATTTGTTTTTTGGTTTTTCTTGACCAAATTAGACTATAAATAGTCCCCCATTCTTTCCCATTTGCCTAAGCCCGACTTGGGGGCCCCAAAACCCTAATTTTCACCATTTTCTTCCATTTCTTCTTCTTTCTTTGTAGATCTTTGATCTATGTTATGGGTTCTTATTATCTAGCTTAGTTTTGTATTTGAGAGCAATTGATTGAGACTTTCTTGCTAATGTCTAGAGAATCATTTCTATCTACCTATTGCTTTCTCTATTGTGCATTTATTGAGCTTTGAATTGTTGGAAGTTTGAGTATATGAATTTCTTGTTAGGGTTGGGAGAAAGTAGCTAAGTTTCCCCTCTTTTAATGTGGAATCCAAGAGCATGAGTTAGAACTTCTAAATGATGTTGATGTGTTGATAATTGCTAGATGAATGCGATGATGTTGAACTCGCCATGTTTGTTTTAGGTAGCAAATGAGATTAGTCTATGAATGTCGATCGTTCTTGACAAATCTTGTGTAAATGCATGAATTGGATAAATGCTTAGACACAGTGTAGTGTTTATAAGTGTTGTCAAGCTTGTTGATTCTTCATGCTCAATGCTATCAATGAGATACTTTTAGTCGTGTTTTGACTAAGGGAGTCATTGGTGAGGTTTGACAAGAGATGTCGAATTCACTCTTGCAAACTACTATCTAAGAAGGATAGAAGATTTATCTTCACAACAATTAGTTAAAGTAATGAATAGATTGTATCACTCGTTCTTGAAAATTTTGTTATTTAGCATTCATGTGTTCTTAATGCTATGTTTTACTTCATTTATGCCATGGAGTGTTTGAGAATAGGAAGTGTTTGTATGATTAAAGTTTTAGGGTGTTAGGAAAACGACAAATTCCTTAGCTCTTTGGCATGAAAATCCAAGAACATGGACTTAGAACTTCTCGTGCATAATGTGTTGTGATTCTTGCTAGATAAGTATGTTAATATGGATTGTTCTCATATTTATCCTATAGATGCAATGAAAGGTTGAATCATGAATGTGGTTTGTTCTAGGTTTAGCCTAATGAATGTTATGTTTGGTTAAATGGCTATGTCTTTGGTAGAAGGCTTGTTATTGTCAAATCTAGGGCCATTCATGTGAAATGATGTTGATGAAATACATCTATGGTGTAGTTTGCTTAGAGCGATTGTCAACGAGTTTTGCAAATGGTCGTTGTTTGTCTTTGCAAATTACTATTAAGAAGGAATGAATGTTGATCTTCGAATGAGAAGTGATAACATTCCCCATAGGTGACAAATGTGATTAAATGAGTAAATGGTTCAATGAATTACATGAGGTTTAGAAGTGGATATCAATTTCCCCCAAGGCTTTATCTTTCGTAGTTTTTACTCGTTTTTCTTAGTTTGTTGCATAGTTACTTAACTTTGCTAGTTAGTTTGTCTTTTAATTTCATAACTTAGGACCAAAACCAATCAAAACACCCCCATTTACTTGCTTTTATATATGTATATATATATCCACTTCTAGCCTAATATAAACCTTATATGTTTAAACGTTTAAGAAAATCCCTCTTCTTCGTGGTCGACCCCGATTTTCCACTATCTACTTGATTGTATTTAGTAAGCATAAAGTCATAACTTTGAGAGGTACGATGATGACCTCCCCCAACCACACAATTTTTTTTAAAAAAAACCATTTTTGGGGTAGCAAAAAAACACTAAAAAAATAGCCAAATATGTATTTTCATTCACTCACTTGCAGCAGGAGTGGCATCACTGTCCCTGCCACCGCCGTCCTAGTTCAGAGCCCACACACTACCGTCCAAGCCAAACCCTAGCCCCCGCCATCACTGCGCCCTCGGCCGCCGTCTCAGTTTAGAGCCTACACATTGTCGTCCCATCCCAAACCCGAGCCCAGCCTTCATCCCCACCACCGTCACGGTGGAAAGATGGAGGAAGTTCAGGGAGAGTGGGACGTTTGGTGATGAAACTAGAAGGAAACACGAGAGACACGGGAGGAGAATTAAGAGGAGGAAATGGGAGAAGATGGGAGAAGATGGGAGAAGATGGGAGAGAGTGGATGGCGGACGGCGGTGGTCGGACAGCAGAGACAGGAGAGACGGGAGAGTTGCTCAAGGTAAACGGGAAAACAGAAAAGAAAAAAAAGAAAGGGAAAGGGTAAAAATAAAAACAAAAAAGAAATAGAAAAATAGAATGGGAAGAGGAAAAATGACTAATTTGCCCTTAAAATTAAAGTTTTTGACTGAGGTTAACGATTTGACATTGCGTTTGAGTTACAATTCAGCACTTTTGTTAGTTCAGAGGCGAAAGTGATTGGAAAAAAAATGGGGGGCCAAAATGGTCAAATCGAAAAAGTTGGTGGTCCCTTGAAGTCATTTTCCCTTAATTATATCTTGCAAAAAATTTTCCATAATTCGATTTCAAGTTACGCTTTAACTATAATTTTCAATTGATATAATGTCATCACAAGAAATATTATTAGATTTAATATAATATATATTTTTTAGTATACATTTTTATACACTATTAATGTATGTAAATAAAATTATCTATAATAAAATTTAATTTGATAAAATTAATCAAAAAGTTTAACGTTAAACTGGAATAGAGAGAATGCATAGTCCGATAAGCATTGTGTTGATATTAGTGGGGTACCATTGCGCATTATGCGATACCATTAATTAAAATATTGAGATTAAGTTTTATTTAAAACTTTAAATTTTAATCATCTAAGAAAAATTATATGAGTTATGAAGTGAAATAACTCATTTAGTTAGAAATCGTTAAATATTGAATACAATAAAAGTTAATTATTTTTATAATATTTCATTCAATTATTCAAAAATAATTATTTATATTTTGAGATTCATTTTAAAAGGTTAACATAATTATATGTATCTCATTGAAATAAATAAAAGTAAATGTGAAATGACCTTATTAGTCTCAGTAATTATAAAATGTCCTCATTTAACAATAAGCCGGTTTAAAACAAGACTATGTCGTACATTAATAAATAAATAATATGTATACATATTTCTATCAAAAGTATTATAAAATTGTATAAAAAAAATTTGAACACTTTGTTATTTCAGATTATGTGTTTCTTTGAATTTTCTTTAGTGATATATATGGTACAATAAGATATTTATGGTTTTAAATATTTCTTTAGAAGTTATATATTTTAACAAGTTATGATTGTTTATATACAATAAAGAATTAAAATCAGTAACAAATTATAATATGGCAAAGTTTTGGAAAAGACCGTCTATCCATTTTCTTTATGGAAAGACGGGTTGTATTAAAATTATAAAAGGTAGAAGGTTCTAGTTGTCATATTAAAATTTTATTATGCAATGCACAATAGTTATATGTTTATGACCTGATTAATATCACAAAATTTTTTTATCTTGATTTCTTCTAATTTACAATTTAAACCTTGGTGTTTCCATAACTTATTGAAATAACTCTTGTATTCCCTCAATTTCACTAATAGTGGCACCATAGAATTAGGTGTTTGGATTTAGGTGGAGAAAATGAGTGGAAGAAATTGAATGTAGAAAGTAAAAAGTACAATGAGTGGATGGAATTGAAGAAATCTTGCCACAAATGAAAAGTGTGCCAATATAAAAGAAACGGACCAAAAAGGAAAGTGCGACAATATTAAAGAAACAGAGAAAGTATGTAATCTTAAAGTAAAATAAAATATTAGTGATGAAGCATAACATGCACGAATTAACAATATCACGATATTATAAATTAATACATGCACTTCTAAGGCCTTGTTTATCGGTCACCAGCTTTTCATTTTTTTAAAAAAAGTAAATGGGAATGGTAACGGTCCAACCTCATTAGTTTTGAGGGTTAAAACTGATTCCGGAAAGAAAATGAGAGTGCCTAGGTCTTTTGTCATGTGTCCATTTTTCATTGGTTGGAAATATACCAAATCAAATCTAATCTAATCCTTTTATCTCCTCATTTATATATCTGATTTTATATCTCTTTTTTTTAAAAAAATATTTCTATAATAAAATTAAAGCAAATTCTTGAGAAAGACCGTCTTTCCATATGCTTATAGAAAGATGAAGTTTAATTCGAATAATAGAAAGGTAAAAGGTTTTAGTTGCAGTATTAAATTTATTGTGCAACGTGTATAGAGTTTATGACTCGATTAATGCAACCCAAAAATTTTATCTTCATTTATTCTAATTTGCAATTTAAATCTTGGTCTTTCCATGGCTTATGGAAAGACCGTCTTTCAAGAGACCGGCTCTAAAATTAATTGCAATAATCTATATTTTTTATTCCCTATAAATATAGACCAATATTTTTATTCTTCAAATTTGATATTGAAGTGATGTAAATAAACCTTTTTCATGATTTAATTTATTATATTTATAATTATTGCAAATTTATTTAATAAATTCGAAAATATTAACATTTAAATATTATAACATTTAATTAATAATTAATAATTTAAAATATACTATTTATATTTAGTATTAAAATAATATTTAAAAAGTTAAAATTTTTGGTTGGGTTGAATCATTGATAAACATTTAAAAAGAAATAAATTGATTGAATGAGAGATGAAAAAGGGAATTCTTGGGTGGAATCAATGAGCTGAGGAAAGTCACAGTCACACAGTCGAAGCGAAGAAGATGAGAGAAATGGCGATTGTTCAAGACGGCCCGCCGGATCCCTAACTCCGGCCCCTGCGCCATAGCCATATTCCTCGCCGCTCTCGGCACCTTCTCCTACGGCATGTATCAGGTCGGCAAAGGCAACAAGATCCGCAGGGCGATTAAGGAAGAAAAGTATTCTGCTCGGCGAGCAATCTTGGCAGTGCTTCAAGCTGAAGAAGATGAAAGATTTGTTGAAGAGCGGAGGAAATATCTTGATGAAGAGGCTAGAATAATGAAGGATGTTCCCGGCTGGAAAGTTGGCGAGAACGTCTACAACTCGGGAAAATGGATGCCTCCAGCTAGCGGAGTGTGATCTTGTAAGGCATGTAGTACTCATGTTTCCTTCCTTAACAATAATGGAGCTGTATCTGGAGAGCCGTTTTACATGTATTAAAATTCATGACATTTTTTTGCTTTTATGTCGAAGTTGAAGCAAACACATCACCCGTTTTGGGGACTTGCTACGCAGGCTTCCCAATAAATATGGAAGTCTCTGTTAATTCATCTCTGGCTTGGTTGAGCTTTCCCAAAAAGAAAAAGAAAAAGTAGTTGAAACAGAGATATAATGTTTAATTGAATTTTTTAGTTGGGTTGGATCATGAATAAACATGATCTTTGTCCTTACAGCAATTCCGCAACATACCTGGTGTGTCTAAGCCCCAACAAGCCACATAATCTCTGAAATGGAAGCCATTTGCTCTGAATTCCTGAGTTCATGATTTTAGTGTGCAAGAAAATAGAAAAATGGATGCAAATGTGCTGGATTTTTATTTTGGAGGCTGAGGGTGGAGGACGCATTATCGAAATGCGTCCTCTCCGATTTTTTTTTTTTTTGTTATTTTCCATGTCAAACATGTCAGGCGGTGGAGGGAGAGCTGACACGTGGCGAGTACGCATTATCGAAATGCGTCCTCCAAATTTTTTTTCTTTTTTACTGTTTTCCAAAACTGCTTTATAATTTACTGTTTTCATTTTTCTTCCAATTCGTGTGTAATTATTATGCTTATTAGTATTCTAATACGTATGCCTAATCCAAATTAATTTTATCCAATAAAAATATAAATTAAATATATAAATTCATATATTATTTAATTATTAAATTAGTTTGAAATATTCTAATATATAATCATAATCAATCATATATATGATTTTTATATAATTTTTTATTAATATAAAAATACAATTCAAACCCCTGCCTACTCGAATTTGAGGAAAATATAAATAGACTAAATTATATTTTATATTATTTTTGTAGATTCAATTATAAAAATATATAAAAATATATATATACGGATAAATATATATATACATAAATATAAATATATATATATATGAATAAATATATATATACATACATGTAAATGTGTTGATGTACATACATGTAAATGTGTGGATGTACATACATGTAAATGTGTGGATGTACATACACATATATAAATAAATAAATAAATAAATATAAATATATACAGATATATAAATATAAATAGATACATATATATAAATATAAATAAAGATATATATATATATATAAACATATATATAAATATAAATGAAGATATATATATAAATATAAAAATAGACATAAATATAAATATAAATATAAATAAAGATATATATACATATATATAAATATATATATATATATACATATGTAAATATAAACATAAATATATATTAAAATAAATATAAATATAAATATGAATATAAATATAAATATGCATACAAATATAAATATAAATATAAATATATATAAATATAAATATAAATAAAGATATATATATATATGTATGAATATGAATATATATATATATACATAAATTTATATAAATACAAAGGCAAAGTCTTAGGAAAGACGGTCTTTCCATAGGCTTATGGAAAGACGGGGTTTAATTAGAATAATAAAAGGTAAAAGGTCTTAGTTGCAATATTAAAGTTTTAGTATGAAACATGTAGTAGTTATAAAATTTATAACCCGGTTCATGCAACCCGAAAATTTTATCTTAATTTCTTCTAATTTACACTTTAAACCTTGGTCTTTCTATAACTTATGGAAAGACCGTCTTTCAAGAGACGGACTCAAATACAAATATAAATATAAATAAAGATATAGTTATATATATAAATATGCACACACGTAAATGTGTGGATGTACACACACGTAAATATGTGGATGTACACACACGTAAATGTGTGGATGTACACACACGTAAATGTGTGGATGTACACACACGTAAATGTGTGGATGTACATACATATATATATAAATATATATATATATATAAAAATAAAGATATATATAAATAAAAATATATACATATATATAAATATAAATAAAGATATATATAAATAAAAATATATACATATATATAAATATAAATATATACACATATATATAAATAAAGATATATATATATAAACATATATATAAATATAAATGAAGATATATATAAATATAAAAATAAAAATAAATATAAATATAAATAAAGATATATATATATATATAAACATAAATAAACATATATATAAGATATATATAAATATAAATAAATACATACATATATATAAATATAAAAAAATATATAAATATAAATATAAATAAAGATATATATATATGAATATATATATATATATAAATATATATATATATATATATATAAATATATACATACATGTAAATGTGTGGATGTACATACATGTAAATGTGTGGATGTACATACATGTGGATGTATAAATATAAACATAAATATATACATATAAAAATAAATATAAAAATAAATATAAATATAAATATATATATATAAAAATAAATAAGGATATATATAAATATAAATATATATATATATATAAAGATATATATAAATATAAATAAAGATATATATATATATAAATAAAGATAAATATAAATATAAATATATACATATATATATCAATATAAAAATAAAAATAAATATAAATAAGGATATATATAAATATAAATATATACATATATATATATATAAATAAAGATATATATAAATATAAATAAATATATAAATATATATAAATATATAAATATATAAATATATACATACATGTAAATGTGTGGATGTACATACATGTAAATGTGTGGATTACATTGCAGATTAAAAGGCTGAGGAGGAAGAGGTTAACCAGCGTATGATCATTGGAAGAACGGCGACAAATGGCAGTAAAGATCGGACGAAATGGAGAACACGAAGCTTAGTGGCAGGATTTTCTAACTCAGGAAGATTAGTGGCAGCCACCCCCAAAGGATTTTCCAAAGTAAAAGCTATCGTATAGCATTGGCAAAGTTTTCACGAAGACTTAGAGGATAGGCTTCTGTCTTAGGTTAAGGTTGTCTCTGACTGACTTGTGTCTCTTTCGATTCACTAACAAGTTCGAGCGCCAACTACCAAGCCATTAGTATTTGTAATCCTCTAGTTCTACTTATGGTTTTTTTTCAACTATTTTGGAAGCAACAAGGTGTTGCTTTAAGAGCAATATGCTCTCATTTTGTAAATAAACTAAGCCTCGGCTTCTTTATTGTTTATTAAGGGTCTGGGAAGCCTAATATAACTTTCCTCCATCTCAGGATGATTCAAAATGTGTGGATGTACATACATATATATATATATAAATATATAAATATATACATACATGTAAATGTGTGGATGTACATACATATATATATATATAAATATATATATAAATAAATAAATATATATAAATATAAATATATACATATAAAATATATAAATTTTAAAAAAATTTGACCAGAAATTTTTGACCGGAAATTTGACCAGAAATTAAAAAAAATTAAAATGGCTTAGAGGACGCATTATCATAATGCGTCCTCGCCACGTGTCGCGACGCCGTGCGCCGCATGACATTTTTGACCTGAAAATGGAAAAAAAAAAGAAAAGAAAAAGGAGAGGACGCATTACCATAATGCGTCCTCCATAAGAAGTTGCCGTTTGTGGCTACTGTAGCCACAAACATAGCAATTTCTCCTGAATTCCTATGGGGGAAAAAATGAAACTGACACATCTAAAAGGCATTGGAGAACATGGACCAGATTATGTTACCCCAGGCTAGAAAATGGACTCAATTTTAGAGATTTCCATACAATCATAGATTCATTCTCAATGAAACTATGGTGGAAACTACAGGAGGGGTCAATTATATGGGCACAGCTCATATGGTCACTGCCACAATCTAGCAGAACCTCTGATTCGTGGAAAAGAACCATACCAGTGAATCCTAAAGCTGTAGAGAACTCTGGAGTCATAATAGGTAGGGGACTTTGTAATTTTTGGACAGCTAATTGGACTGGACTATGACTACTAATTGATAATTGGAACCATAATTATGAACCCCCCAGCCCTTATATGACAGTTAAGGATTTCTCATAAACCATGAACCACATGATGCAGTCACTTAGCATAGGTTTCAGTTCACTGATTATGTCAAAGTTGGAACACTCTATTATACTCTTTAACAAACAGGACCACATGGTGTGGACACCATCTACTACAGGCAAGTTCTCTATACAGTCAGCTTATCAACTGCTTAGGAACAAAAAACAGCATGCGTCAGGACTGGAAAAGGCATGCAGCTCAATTTTACCCCAAAAGATTGCAATATTTGTCTGGAAACTGATTAATAAACTGCTCCTAGTGGATGATATATTGCAAACTATGACGATTAATGTTGTTTCAAGATGCCATCTCTGTTTTAACCATGGAGAAACTCTTAACCATATTTTTAATAAATGTCAGGTCACTGAGAACTTTGGAAACATACTGCTCACTTGCTAGAAATAAATGACCATACATGTGATCATATATTTGACAAATTATCTTTGTATTGGTCGAACACAGCCTTTTCAAAAATAAAAAATAGAATTGTCCAGATCTTACCATCTTTAGTTTGTTGGATAGTGTGGACAAATAGATGCTCAGCTGTGTATGCTAACAAAAAAGTAAGAGCTGAAAGTATGATTTTGGAATTAAACAAAATGTTGGTTGATATCTGTATTGTACATCCTCAGGTTATATATAGAGATTGTGATTCCTTGGTTTTAAAAGGATTAATCCCAGTGCAGAAGCAACCAAAATCAAAAATCATTAGAGCCTATAAATGAGAACCACCGGGCATAGGATATAAACTGAACACATATGCCACATACTTCCATTTACCTTACTCTAAAGCTGGAATAATTGTCAGAAACAAGGAATGCATAGTTAAAATGGCAGCAATAGATAGCATACCATCAGCAGGATCGCCATTAGAGGCGGAACTAATGGCCATCAGATCAAGCGTTCAGTTATGTAGTCTAAATAACTTCCACCCATTGATAATTGAAACTGATTCTATGCAGGTTACATATATACTACAAGGAGGGAAAATCTCACCATGGAAGATCAGGAAGTTATGTTGGTAGATCAACGATGATGCAGCACACATAGGAGCCACATTTCAACACATCTTCAGGCAACAGAATCAGGCCGCGCACAAACTTGCACATACGACACTCACACTCGATACTCAACGGATCACAACGTTATAAGCTCAGGATCTCAACCAAAGAGTTAAGGCTGCAATCACGGCAGATCAGATGCGACTGTCAATCATTAGAGTTCAATGATAAATTTGTGTGCCTCAACACTTGGATTGGTGGGTGCACCAAGCCCTCGAACGTTACAGCCATGGCCCTCGAGCTCAGGTAACTCGAGCACTCGAACAGAGTGCATTGAGCCCTCGACCTGGGTGCCTCGTGCCCTCGAACCAGCCAAGTATCTCGAGCCCTCGAACCGGGTGCCCTCGAGCCAGGTGCCCTCGAACCAGTCAGTTACTAGATACCTTGAGCTGGGTGCCTCGTGCCCTCGAACCACGAGCAGGGTGCTTCGATCCCTGGAAATAGGAGCTTCGAGCTCCCGAACAAGGTGTTTCGCTTGTCCTCGAACTAGGTGCTTTGATTCCTCGAACCAGGTGCCTCAAAACCTCAAGCAAGCTATCGCCTTGAGGCAACCATCCTACATCATGCCGACAGTCCATCGAAATCGGAGGTCTTGAACGTTCAACCCTCAAATCAGGTGGACGACAAGACCGGAGAACAGATGGAAACCTTATTCTCTTTCAAACTTAGAGCTTTTTTGTCGGTCTGTCCATTCACCCATGTTAACACGAGGGGTGGAGGAATGGGAAATGGAATCATCGACAAAATCGCCCTAGGTAGAATTTTACTAAGGCATTTTTTAATGTCGTAATATAACCTTTTTGTACAAAGTCTTCAAATTAAATTTAGAAGCTACATATTGTAACTTAATCTTTTTGCGTTGTCAGGTTTGGGAAACCTAATAAATATCCCTCCCATTCTCATGGGTTAACTAAAAAAAAGAATA
Organism: Rubia yunnanensis; assembly: GCA_037428765.1. NCBI lineage: Eukaryota > Viridiplantae > Streptophyta > Magnoliopsida > Gentianales > Rubiaceae > Rubia > Rubia yunnanensis. The sequence goes on from CM075065.1 coordinate 103,182,039, forward strand.
AACATGATCTAACGCTAGATTAACACGCCACAACAATACCAAAAACATATGCACACTAAAAATGTTTAGGCTCACTTCGTACCTGGAACTATGGAATAAAGGGGCAATGGATGAAGTATAACCAACCAAACCACTGACATGAGCCATTGAAACTCCTACAATTCTAGTTTTTGGACGCCAACTGAAATGGGGAAAATCAACAGCACCTCTTGGTCAACCTATATATTCATCTACACACTCCTTTCAGTTCACTAACATTGACTCACTTACTTTTGTCACTTAGATTAATGTTGGAGAATGCATTGAAAGAGTAAAAAGTAAATGAGTTAAGTGCTCATATAACCCTATGTTTTGGTGGTCTGTGCTAATATGACCCTGTGAAGTTGGAAAGTGCTATTGTAACCTCGTGTTTTTCTTGAATGTGCTAATATAACCCTGAAAGCCTGAATTTGATTGGAAATACATGAAATAACTATTATACCCATGTTTTGATGCATATTTTAACCCCATATTGCGCGTAGGGTTTTGAGAGGTGGTGGTGAGCATTAAGGTTTCGAGAGGTGAGGCAGGGTTCGAGAGTACAGCGGCGGTGGTACCAGATTCTGGCGATGATGGAGCGGAACTCCAGATTTCGGCATCCCGATGGAGAAGTGGCGGCGGTGGAGGTGGCGGAGCGGCAAAGCTGTGGCTATGTTATGGAGAAGAAGAAGAACTAGGGGTAATTTTGTCTTTACATTTTTAATTTTAATACTAGGGTTATTTTAGTCTTTCTAGTTATGGTCAATGCCACAAAATGCCAAGTCAATGCCGGAATAGTGCCAAAAGGTCATATCGGCACTTTTGATGCAAAACACAGGGCTACAATAGCATTTTCCAACTTCATAGGGTCATATTAGCACAAACCACCAAAACATTGGATCATATCAGTATTTTGCCAAAAGTAAATTGAATAAATGAAAACGATCTACATTATGCCAAAAAGAGAATGAGCCGATGTTAAAAAACTATCCCAAAAAAGAAAAGTGAACCATTGTCAGAGAATCGGAGGGAGTAGTCACGTTATCAGGGTTCTCAATAATCTTAGCGAAGGATTGCAAGAATCCAGCCAATTAGCACCATAGATTCTATGATCAGCAGTAACATTCACTTGTATCTTATTTTTTTAATATTCACGCATTCATTTTTATCAGCTGCAACGGTAGGATTTGATGCACCAACAACCATTATAACCCTAGCCAGGATTAAGAATTTCATCAAACCTATTAACTCCGTACAATAACCAAATTGCACAATGTGAACGTCCCTGAATTGTACTCTTGGGGCTGAAGCTGCTTTGCTCTAGCCTTCTCAACCAACTCTTCCCATTTTTATGACAACAAATAAACACCCAACTTCAGCATCTTGAATAACAGAGGTGATCAACCTGCCGGCTGCCGTTGATGGCCACTGCAACAACAATGTTGATACTACTGTTATCAGTTAAACTCTTCCATCTTTACATGTCGAGTTCACAACTGGGTGTTGAACCAAAGCCCTTGCAGTTTTTGCCAACAACACAGTCATAATAATACACTTCTAATTAACCTTCTCGTAGAGAGCATCAAGTGCACCCGTAGATATCTGATATCCCACCCAAAATATGGGCACAATGAGACTCTCCATCATGTTCTTAGACTCAAAATTAGAGATGGATGATGATAGTTATACACCATCAATATAATCTTGCTAAAAGTTACAAAATTAAATGAACATGTGTTAATATGTTATACTAACTCTTCCAGGCACAGCTATGAAGCATCCTAATGAATACTTTTGTGATAGAATGATAAGGATTCAAACTCACCTTGTGAATAATATCTCATCGCGTCTCCTTTTTATTTCTTCGTCAATAATTTCCAGTAAGTATAGTACTAAACTGAAAGGAGAAAAATTATCTTGAATAACAATTGACTAAATCGTAAATAGAGAAGCATAAAATGTATATAAAACAATGAGGTACCAATAGAAAAATCTTGCCAGTATTTTAACATGGATACTTCTTTAGAACACTTTAAACGTCAAAATCATTACACAAAATTAAAAGAGAAAAGATATAACCTTGATCCATGGTCCTCGTGAAAAGATACCATTCCACGGCTAGAAGTACATCCACTTCACTCCATTTCATCAATGAAATAAAAGAGAAGTTACATATGCCGTAGGTAACTAATCCAACCTTACAATTGATCATATGATCAAATGTCTAGCCCTAACATTGTATTAAGAAGAAACCCTTTACAACTCAGCAACCTACAAACTATTTGCAAATATTCCTTTGAGCACGAGCAGATCTTACCCTAAGTGTTCAACTAAAACCCTTGTCAAATAGAGATTGAGTTTCTTGACTTTCAGCTTCTTAAAATTTCCAACCAATGAGAAGGTCATGCATAAACTTACCAGCCAGTCGAGGCTTCTGTCCACATCTTGGGTTTCCATGGCTTATTTGGAGAGAAATAGTCACAGTAGAAGCCATTGCAAGCATTAATCTGAAGACACCAAAACCCAAGATTTTACTTAAATTCAACCGAACACAATAATTAAATATCTTAAATTTTCCTTGAAATCAAAAGAATGACAAGCATTAAGAATTGCATCCAAGATTGCTTTATTCAAGTGGCCTCTTTCATGGCTAGGGAAGGCAAGTGACAGATCTTACCCAACCATTAACAACCAAACTCTCACAACCATTAAGAATTGCATCCAAGATTGCTTTATTCAAGTGGCCTCTTTCATGGCTAGGGAAGGCGAGTGACAGATCTTACCCAACCATTAACAACCTAACTCTCACCCAATAAATTCAAAAGACTAAATTATTTTTTTGGTCCCGAACATATGATGCAATACCATCTTTTGGTCCCTAAGGCTAATATCGCGTTTGTTCAGCAACTAACAAATACAAAATGATTTGTTTGGTCCCCAAGGTGGTTTTCAAGGTGGTTTTTAGGTGATTTTGGGGACCAAAAGATGGTATAAGATCATATGTTAGGGACCATAAAATAATTTAGTCTACTGAAAACCACCTTGGGGACCACACAAATCATTTTAAATTTGTTTAGTACTGAAAGGAAGCGGTATTGGTCTCAGAGACCAAAATATGGTACAAGATCCTAGGATTTAAAAAGCGACGTGCGCTCCCCATAGCACTTTGTATAGAGAAGCGCTGACACAGACAAAAAGTGCGCGCTTTCAGCGAAGTGCTCAGCGCTAAAAAAAGTGCACTTTTCGTTTACGGGTTGAAATGAGGCTTTTTATTTTATTTTTTATAATGAAATAAGTTGGGTTGAAAAAGAGTTTGGGCTAAAATGGAATAGTATTAGAGTTAGAATAAGTTAGGAAATTAAACAAAAAAAAAGAGTCGGCTCAGTTACTCTCATCTTCACTTCCTACGGCCTTGTCTTCACTTCCGCGGCTCAGTTACTCTCATCTTCACTTCCTACGGCCTTGTCTTCACTTCCGCGGCTCAGTTTCCCTGCTCCCGTTTTCAAAAACCGACGGCAACAGCAACATATGAGGTACATCAAGAAGAGATCGAGGGAGGTATGGGAAATTAAATGGAAGATGGCATGGGGTTTATGGATGGAGATGAGGTCCATAGAGATACTTTTACTGAAGATTATGATGATTTTTCCAATGACTAGATATTAGAGCCTTAAATGATCTCATACTGATTTAAGAATCCTTCAACCTTAGTCGTTTAGTTCTTCTTACCACCCTTAAAAATTTGAATTTGGTATTGTGTTGAAGGCCGTGTTGAAAGTTTTATTTGTCTTTTATGATATTATGTTATTATTCTAAGTTCTATGTTTTGTCTTTAATGAAATAATCCTAGTACATATTTTGCAAGTGCTTTTTTCCGAAAAGCGAGATTCTTTGCACTTTGCGCTTTTTAAAACCCAGATAAAATCATATGTTAGGGACAAAAAAAAAGAAATAAGTGCTTTTATAACCCTATCTAGTTGACATAAGTGCCAATATAACCTTTCAATATTCGAAAGTGTCAATATAACCCTATATAATTAGTGGAAGTGCCAATATAACCCTATAAGTTTTAAGGATGTGCTGATATAACCCTACAAACATTAGAAACTTACTAATATAACCCTACAAACATTAGGAACTTACTAATATAACCCTACAAACATTAGAAATGTGCTGATATAACCCAATAAGATTGCATAATGTGCTGAAATAACCCTACCTAATTTCAGTGAACTATGGCGGTCCGGCGAACTATGAGGGTAAATTTGTCCACCTAATTTCATAGTTAGCCGAAAGGGTATTTTGGTCAATTTACATAGAGTCAACGTTGGAAAATCGAGGTCAATGACAGAAATGAGGTCTAAGGGTTATATTGGCACTTTCATTAACTAGTTACGGTTATATTGACACTAAAAATTATCATAGGATTATATTGACAGTTAATCAAATAGATAGGGTTATATGGACACTTATCTCAAAAAACAATTTAGTCAATACATAGTCATTTCTTGAACTCCTGTATACTACTACTGATCGGTTGCTGACAAAAATGCCTCTAATTTGTCACAGCAGATAGAGTGATAATATCATGACCGAACTATGGCCATAGTCAACTATGTCTTAGTAAGTCCTATGATTGTAAAAGGCAAGGTTAAAGCAAACTCGTCCATCCTGCCCAATTAAAGCAAGGTTAAAAGGCTGTAGCAAGATCTTTAAGAAACCAGTGAATTGAGATATTATTCTAAACTTCACGAATCACAATTACAACAAAAAGCTAAGGAACGCCCACACTAATAACCATAATTACTGGTAGGAAATAAGGATAATAATCTGTATTTTATTCATGAATTCACGATACATTATATAGTAGTACATGATACCTATCCCATCTAAGAGAAGGTAACAGAATACAATTATATCTACAATTATGGTAGGAATACAAATTCAATTCCAATACCAATACTAATTAACACTAATTCCATAACAACTATAATACTAATTCCGTAACACTCCTCCTCAAGTTGGAGCATGCGGATCAGAAATGCCCAACTTGCCAAGTAAGGAATGAAACTGGTTACGTCCGAGAGCTTTAGTGAACAAATCTGCGGGTTGGTCAACCGTACGAATATGTTGAGTAACAATAGCGTCAGTTTGGACTAGATCTCGAACAAAATGACAATCATTTTCAATGTGCTTAGTACGTCATGGAAAACCGAGTTGACCGCTATGTGAATAGCGGATTGACTGTCACAAAATAATTTCATAGGAAAAGAGTGCGAAACCCCTAAGTCTTTCAACAAGGACCGAAGCCATAAAACTCACAGCAGGTAACTGTCATAGCACGATACTCTGCTTCAGCAGAAGACTGAGAAACAGTAGGTTGCTTCTTAGTCTTCCAGGAAACCGGAGAATCACCAATCATAACAAAATAACCAGATAAGGAACGCCTAGTAATTGGACAGGCGGCCCAATCCGAATCACAATAAGCAGTCAATTGTAGAGTACTACTGGAAGAAAGAAATAAACCTTGACCAGGATGACTCTTCAGATAGTGCAAAACACAAACCGCAGCTTGCCAGTGAGGAACACAAGGAGACTTCATGAATTGCGCAAGAGTATGAACTGAATAACTAAGTTTAGGACGAGTGATCGTCAAATAAATCAGGCGCCCAACTAAGCGACGATACTGCTCCGGGTCATGGTAGGCTGAACCTTCAACACGTGCCAAATCATGTTGTTGCTCCATTGGAAAATCAACTGGTTTAGAAGCAGATAAGCCTGTATCGGATAAGATGTCCAAAGTATATTTCCTTTGCGAGAGAAACATCCCCTCCGGTCTTTTAGCAATCTCTATGCCCAAAAAATACTTAAGCAAACCAAGATCCTTCATGTGAAAATAAGAACTCAAGTATTTCTTGAACTCAGAGATGAGCGAAGAAGGGCTACCAGCAATGACCAAATCATCCACATAAACCAGAACATGTAAAGATTGTGAACCTTGGGAAAAGACAAATAAAGAGTAATCTGCCTTACTTTGAACAAAACCAAATGTCCGTAAAGCCTGAGCCAATTTAGCAAACCAATTCCGAGGAGCTTGACGAAGACTATAAAGGGATTTCTGAAGGCGACAAACCTGACCATGCGGAACTGCATAACCAGGCGGGGACGCATGGACACTTCTTCATGTAAATCACCATGTAGGAAGGCATTATGGACATCCATCTGATGCAATTCCCAACCATGTATAACAGCAACTGACAGGAACAATCGAACGGAACTCATCTTCGCAACTGGAGCAAAAGTCACCGTGTAATTGATTCCTTCTAACTGGCGGTTTCCAAGAATCACAAGACGAGCTTTGTAACGTTCAATGGTACCATCATAGCGAAACTTCATTCGGTAAACCCATTTACATCCAATGGCCTTTTTATGCGCAGGCAAAGAAGACAAAGTCCAAGTCTGATTGTGCTCTAGGGCAGTAAGTTCCTCAACCATAGCATCTCGCCAATGAGAATGATGGGAAGCCTCAGAGTAAGTAGTGGGATCTGCACTAGAAGTTACAGCACCCAAAAATCTAGAATGCATACTAGAAAAATTATCACAATTTACAAAATCAGTAAGAGGGTAGAGAACACCTGAGGATAGTGATGATGCATGAGGGAACGTAGTCGAAAGGGGGGGTCTGCAGTAAGAAAAGCACAAGCAGAATCATCAATATCATAATCAACCAAATACGATGGTGGTCGTCGAGCACGAACACTCTGTCTGGTGGATGGTGGATCGACGGCAACTGGCGGAGAAGGACTGGCATCGGGCAGCATAGTCGACGGTATTCCACCGGAGACCACCAATGGGAGTTTATCAATCGGAGGTGGCACGCCGGCAGTGACCATAGTAGGTTGGAAGTCGTTGGTCGGCGTAGACTCATCGGCATTGACCAGCGTGGACCAGCATTGACTCACCGACATTGACCGACGTTGACCAGCATTGACCAGCGTGGACCGGCCGATGGTGATCGGTGGGGACTGGTCAGTATTAACCGGTTGAAGGGCTACCGGCGGTAGTGGGCCTCCATCGGACGGCGAAAGGGCAGCCAGCGGTTGATCAGAAAAACAGTATGGATCCGGCGAGTAGGAGGAGGAAACCGGCGGTGTAGTGGTAGCGCCGCCAGGTTCATCAGAAGAAGCGGATTGCTAAGATGTAGAATACGGGAACTGGTCTTCGAAGAAATCAGCACCCCGAGTATTAAAGGTAACTTGAGAGTCCAAGTCGAGAAGACGATAACCTTTCTTTCTGGCAAGATAACCAAGGAACAAACACCGACGACTTCTTGGTGCAAACTTGTCACGGTATCTTGGAACACGAGCAGCAAAACACAAGCATCCAAATACTCGTAAGGAAGAGTAATTTGGCGTCTGTCCATAGAGTAACTCAAAGGGAGTACGACCGTTGAGAAACTGAGTCGGTGCTCAGTTGATCAGGTAGGCAGCAGTAAGAACACATTCTCCCCAGAAGTCAATAGGAAGATTGGCTTGAAACCGTAAAGCTCGCGCCACATTGAGTAAATGACGATGTTTTCTTTCAACTCGACCATTCTGTTGCGAAGTGTCAACCATAGACGTCTCAAAAACAATCTCAGATGCAGTAAAGTAAGATCAGAGGGGCAAAAATTCAGTGCCGTTATCAGCTCAAACTCGTTGAATTGTTTTTCCCCACTGGTTCTTGACTAAAGCACTAAATTCTAAAAATCTAGAAGCTACTTTAAATTTAACTACTAACAAATAAACCCAAACAGCTCGGGAAAAATCATCTACTATTGTCAAGAAATAAAAAGCACCACTAGAAGATGGTGTAGGATAAGGTTCCCAAACATCACAATGAATTAATTGAAATAATGCAGTAGCATTAGTAGTACTTAAAGGAAAACTATGTCTAGACTTTTTTGCTCTATAACATATAGAACAAGGCACATAATGTTTATTATTGCTAGGAGAAATAGAAGACAACACCGTGGAAGATGGATGACCAAAACGCTGATGCCATAAATCAGAAGAGGACAATGAAGCAACTATAGGAAGAGGCTGCAGGATGAGGACTTCGAACACGAGCATCCAGCAGACGAAGCCAAAACACCCCCCATTTTTGTTCACCCACGCCAATCACTCTCCTCGTACCGATTGTCTGTAAAATGCAATAATTTTCAGTAAACAAAGCTACACAGTTTAAGGTAGAATACAATCAGGAGCATGACAGTAAGTTGCAGCGCAATGTAGGGATATATAACACGTGCGGCAGTATAAAACCATCAAAACAAATAAATCAAAATTGTGTAGCGGAGAACATCGAGCCATCGGGCAGAAAAATATTCACAGCATCAATAGTAGTAGTAAGATCAGAAAGAGAACCTTTGTCACCGGTCATATGATAGGAGGCTCCCGAATCAAGGATCCATGGTAAAGTATGCTTACCAGAATCATCACCAGGAAGAGAGTGAAGCTGATTAAACAGGTTCATGGTCGTGCTCCATTGTTAATCAGACAGAGTAGGGCCAAAATTGGAGTGGGCAGGTACAACAGAGGAGGCCGCCGCCGCCAAACTAGGTGGCAACAAGGCGGCTCCGACGAACGGCGGTGGTAGCGAGAGATCGGTGGCGCCACTTGTTTGACCGGCATTGACTAGTGGCCGATCAGGTGGTGCCGATTTCTTGCCCTTCTTGAACCACTCTGGGACACCATGTATCTTGAAACATGTATCTTTATCATGACCCTTGCGACGACAATGGGTTCAAACAAGATTCTTGCGGTCGGCTGCAGAAAGAACAACTGGCGAAGAACTTGCAGGTGGTGAACGTCGTGAATCATACGCCATGGAGTTAGAAGAAGACTCACGAGCTCGAATGATAGCTCTATGATTCTCCTCCTGAGTAACAAGGGCATACACCTTCATGACAGATGGCAGTGGCTCAATGCTCAAGATGTGGGATCTCAAGGTGTGAAAACCTTCGTCGAGACCAGAGATGAATTGGTAGATCAAATCCTTCTCTCTCTCTTGGAGGATTTTTGCCTGAAAATTGCACTGGCATAATGCCTTGCAATCTTCACAGATACAAACCAGAGGAGGTCGCATGAAGTGATAATCTGCAAACAACTTCTTCAGTGTGGCAAAATAGATGTCGATGGGCTGACCATTCTGCCTGCAACCTTGAATGGCTTCTTGTGTCTGCAAAAGCTTCATTCCATCGGCGAAAATAAATCGTGCCTTAAGATCATCCCACAAATCCTTGACTGTGGAAAAAGAACTTGTAGAAGATCTTATCACCGGATCCAGGGTTTGCAAGATCCAGCAGACAAGAGTAGCATTAACCCCAGGCCAAACAGCAGCATCAGGATGATCATCCTGGGGTTTGGTGATGGATCCAGTAATGAACCCAATCTTGTGTTTGGCCAGGAATGCGCGACAAATTGCATCAGACCATTTATTGTAATTTTCTTGACCTTTCAGCATCATTGGTACAGGTTGTAACCCTGGACCATCCCCAGGAGCAATGAAGTAACGATCAGTCGACACATGACCAATCGGTAAAGCAGGATGAGGGCCAGATTGCAATTGCAGCTGCTGAAGTAAAGCTGTAATCATGTCATAACCACTCATATCTTGAAGTTTCGAACCCTCAGGAATATCCAAACGAGGTTGCTCTTCAGAACCAGACATATTGTAAAATCAGGTGCGGATCGGAAGAACAGAACACACTGGCGGAGATCGGCGGCGCGTGAAGGAGTTCGGCCTGTGGCGGCTGAACGAAAAATGGAGCAGCGAACGGCATCGTCGGGCGTCTTCGAAACTGGCGGACAGTGGCGGCACTAGTGCAGCAGCGGTGGCGCGTGGGCCTGTCGGCGGCGGCAGCCCAGCGGAAAATTTTTTAGGTTTTAGGATTTTAGGCTCTGATACCATGTAGGAAATAAGGGTAATAATCTGTATTCTATTCATGAATTCATGATACATTATGTAGTAGTACATGATACCTATCCCAGCTAGGAGAAGGTAAAAGAATACAATTAAATCTACAATTATGGTAGGAAAACAAATCCAATTCCAATACCAATACTAATTAACACTAATTCCATAACAACTATAATACTAATTCCGTAACATTACTTTCACCAATGCAACAGAAAGAGCAAAAATAATACTCTGATCCTGTTGTGAGTGCTATTGGAGTATACCTTTAGCAACAATCACTTTCATTTTTGCCTCTAAGAAGTGTTACTTTGTTGTGGCATTGTATGTTTTAGTGCCTGTTATGTCTGAACTTTAGGTTTTCAAATGTATGTTTATTTCTTGTCACCTACCTCTAAAGCTAGGCTTTGAGTGAATGGGTTGCTTTGCTCCTAGGAAGTGTTACTTTGTTGTGGCACTGTTATGCTTTTGTTCTAAGTGTTGTGCTTTTAGTTTTTTTTTGGAAACTATTTGCTGTCATTGTATTTGGATGGCATAGTTATATCTTCTATCTGAACATGTATACTCTATGAAGTCTTGGTCCTGTAAAGAAATTTAGTTCTTAACCGGAAGGGGAAGGGAAATAAGAAGTCAATCTGTAGTTCTTAAACAGATCTTTCTTATAGTTGTGGAATTGATGGATGAGATTTGGGCAATTTTGTAGAACTTGAGTTGATTGATGTATCTTGAATGGTTTCGAGAATTTTATGTGACACCAATTTGAATGCCCTTGAGTTCCACTGGCTCTCTGAGGTGCCAAAAGAGGTGATGATAAAAGACTCTCCATCATGGAATAAGGGAAGAATTATTTGTGTCCGTGCTTCAGATGAGGTGGTTGAAGCGTATGCTGCTCAGTTCGCGAAAGACATGGACTCCATCTTGAACTCCCGGGCCAAAGAGATTGTCCCGGGGGGGATAATGCTTGCTCTCATGGTAGCATTCCCAGATGGCCATGATCGTAAAACCAATGCTTTTGGTTTGATGTATGATACCCCCGCCTCCTGTCTCCTCGATATGGCGCATCAGGTAAGTCCACAGATGCATCAAGGAAATGGATGCACAAAAGTATTCTCTACAGATTTTCACCATCATCACATTTGCACAAAACAATGTCCTTTCGATTGTTCATGCTCATTAATCTATAATTTTGCTTTTTGCAGGGATATATAGATGAAGATGGAGTGGATTCCTTCAACATACCACTTTATGTTACCTCCCCGGAAGAGATGGCAGCCCTGGTGGCGAAAAACGGGTACTTTAGCATTGTGAGGTCAGAGCTGTCAGAGTATGAATCAGGCGCGGGCGCGGGCGCGAGCAAGGCAATCGATATAAGTAAACATGTTGCACACATCAGAGCAGCAACGGAGGGCCAGATAGCAGCACAGTTTGGAGCTGAGATTGTAGACGAACTCTTTGTTAGATTCGATAAGAAAGCTGCTGATGCATACAGAAACAATGCTGCATGGTGTTGGGAAGGAGTTGCTCTGTTTCTTGCTTTGCAGCGCAAAATATGAATGCTGAATTCTTCCTGGTGGTCATACTTTTGTGCCAGTATGACCTCCAACGCTATAATGTCTCTGTCAGCATTTTCTTTCTTCTAAATTTGAGTATTGTGTTTCTCAACATATTGTTCGATTCAAACTCAAAAGGATTTGAGTTCCATCCTGCCATATTCTTGGGGAAGAATTTCTCAAATCTCCCTGTGAATCGCAGCAAGGGCAAGCAAAATATGATCCCAAGCCCAATCAGAACATGTTTCATTCCAATTATGGATATCCTAGCTTGATAAGTTCTTGATTAATGTATTTAGTGATGAGAAAGTGTAATTGGCTACCTTACTAAGCTGCTAGGATTATCTGACGCAGTTCGTTGATACTGTTGATTGCTTTTGAGTTGCCTGAATCTAATCTGTTGCCAGGCTGCTTAGAGGACTAAAGGCGAGGCAAACAAAATGTTCTTAAAGCTTGTCTTTGAGCTTCAGGAGCTTTCACAAGTTATGAGAAAGATGGTCCGACGGACGTGAAGATGCATAATTCTGTTGAGCAACATCCTAGAAATCATTTGAAATTCACTGTGACTGTTCTCATAGTTTGTTAGAAAATTGTTCAGTTTATGGTTTAATAATTTTATACTGTCATTTGTTGTTAAACGGTTCTCGACTGCTAGATATGATTGAAAAATAAAAACGAACTTAGAAAATGGTAAAATCTTCTACTTTTAAACAAGAAAAAGCCATCTCATCATATACTCTTCATACACTGTTCCACCACCAAACATGCTTGAAACTTCTTACATCTCATCCTATGCCCTTCTTACATTGTCTATTTCTTGGATCGTCTGTAATAAACAGTGTTTGCAATGCTTTATCAATAGCAAGCACCAAGGTAGCACGTGCTGCAGCATCAAGCCATATAGTACTCCCTCATATCAAAGCTTTGAAGTTGTTGAAAGAAACATCTGATTGCCCATGCATACAGTCAAGAATCTGAAATTCTGAGTTAATCAAATTCCAAAATTTCAAACAATAGAATAAAATTGTTGTCCCAATGAAAGATATCAGGCATAACAATCAATCAACCAATTCGACGGAAGCATAAATACATATTTGTGAAGCAAAAGTTTGATACAACAAACAACGGAAACATAGAAGCTAATCAACATCTTCAAGAAGCAACAAACGTAAATCTGACCAAAAAGATAGTCTTGCCAACAGAAATGAAGTAGAAGCTAAACTCAGTTCAGCTTAATAGCTCAATTGCACATATATACTCCCTCCGTCCCAGCTCAAACTGCACACTTCACTTTATGTCACTATTCACTGTCCAACTTTGACCACATAGTTGAATAGATATATAAACAATAATATTATCATATGTTATATGATTGGATTCGTCGAAACAAGTAGTTTCCCAAAAGTTAATTTTTGTTTATCATTGTTATACGTAGTTAAACATATTAACGGTTAGACAAGGTTCTTGATAAGCGTGAAAAAGATTCCTTGCAATTTGAGATGGGACAGAGGGAGTATATATATATGAAGGCAAACTAACAGTGAATGACTCGTACACTCGAAAAGAGGGAATTTAAAAGGGTAGGTATTATAACCACAAAATCTGGAGTGTGAGGGAATTTAATAGTATATTAATACAGAGGCAGCTGCCTTAGCAAATTATATAGTTCTAAATCAGATGTACTAACATATAACTCTGTAGCTTTTAACATTCATTTAAAAATTGTGCACCTATTTTGTGTGATTCTATAGCTAAAAGAAAGCATCTGACATCTGTGTTATATATAACCGATGCTTGACAAGTATTAATAGGATTGGTTTTCTAGTCTGTAAATAATGCATCTCTCTAAAAAAGTAGGCAGACTTAAGTCGACAAAAAAATTATTTGTAATGAGTAGACCTGTATATCAGGCTCACCTGCTGTTAATAGTAAATTTTGATCCCTTAAAACTAAAATTTGCTCTTATGGAGGCTTGATACTTTAATCATCAATCTGAATCTCTAAGGCAGAACCCTTTGTGGATGCTGAACCAGTTGCTCACCTGAAAAGAACGAAGAGCCGAAAACGAAAAACAACTTACAAATCTATTTGGTGAATGACTAACAGTGAATGACTACTAACACGGGTAGCAAAATTCAAGCACCAAAAATAGCCCTAACAATCCACGCTCAAGTGATGAAGCAGAAGCAAAACAACTTAATTCAGCTCAATTGCTCAAATCCTCATCACGGCTATCCAACAATTTATGCCAAGTTTTAAAGCAGAAGGGAGGACAGCTCAATTCAGCTCAATAACTCATATGCACATTGAGGCAATCTAAAACAATATATGCTGAGTAGCGAAGCAAGTGCATAAACAGCTCAACGCGGCTTAATAACTCATACACTCGCAATCTAACAATCTATGGTAAGTAACGAAGCAGAAGCAGAAATAGCTCGATTCAGCTAAAAAATTCAAATGCGCGTCAAGGCAATCAAACAGTGTATGTCTACCAAAACATCCATCTTAATAGCTCAATAACTCATACTCCCTCCGTCCCAACTTATTTTGCTTAATTTGACTTTTGGCAGTCAACTATTTTAATTTTTAAATATTAATATCTTTATTTATATGTGTAAAAAAATTCTGAAAAATAACAACTAAAAGATATATGTTACGATGAATCCAAGAACATATAACATGATAATAGTTTTACCCATACAATAATAAAATTCAATGGTCGAAGTTGGCTAAGTTTGACTGCCAAAAGTCAAATTAAGCAAAATGAGGTGGGACAGAGGGAGTATGCATTAAGGCAATCTAAAACAATATACACTTAGTATAGGAGCAGGTGCAAAATCAACTCAACTTGGCTCAATAACTCATAGTCTCACACACCGGATATCCAACAATCTATTCTAAGTAAAGAAGCTGAAGCAAAAACAGCTCGATTCAGCTAAATAGCTCAAATGCACATCGAGGCAATCTAACAATGAACACTTAGTAACTAAGCAAGTGCAAAACAGCTCAACTCTGTTTAATTACTCATACACCGGCAATCTAACAATCTATGCTATGTAATGAAGCAGAAGCAAAAACAATGCAGAGTGAGAAGAAGGCTCAACAATGAACGTCGTGATTGGTCCTTTGCAGCCGAACATCTCCACCTGTTTGATACAAAGTTAAGGACACATAGAATGTAGTACGAAGAGAGCACCAAAAAGAAAATAGGATATATACCTCTTTGCCAAGCCGCTCTTTCACAAAAGCTGAAACTCCGGCCAAATCTAAGTTCAAAGCAACTAGCCCGCGTTTCCCTCTTTTCCCGAACAACATATCGGGCTTGACAACAAGCTTCGTGGTGGACAGCCACGGTTCCCTTTCAACCAGCTCATTGAAGTCTGTTGATTTAGTAACCTAGCCGACAGAAGGGAAAAAATTGGCACATTTCAGCTAGTGGTTCTATACATTGAGTGCACAATAATGCTAAAACAGTGATATTCTTCATCCTCAACATCTTGTTGAGGGCGGAACCAGGGGTGGGCGAGGGGGTGCTGGCGCCACCCCTAGAATCCATGGATTCCGACCCCTCTAAACCTAGGCTGCAGGGGTCCAAATTCTTTATTAATTGTTTTTGTCAATGGCAAAAAAAAGAAGGCTGATAAATTGGGCTCAAGCCCAATTGACCCAAATACAAAATCCCCAAATCCCCAAATTTTAAACCCTACCTGAGATAAGAAAATCCCCAAATCAGACCTCTCCTCTTCCCGCCCGTCGACCGCCTACGCCCACTGTATGCCCGTGGCTAGACGTCGTATCCGCCGTCTGCCCCTGGTTGGTCGCCGTCTCGCGGAGTTTTGAGTCCGAGTCCGAGTCTCCGAGAGCCTCTCCGCCACTGCTGAGTCAAGAGGTACTTTAAAAACTCTCGATGTGAATGTGTTGAATGATTATGCGTGTTTTGATTTTGGGACAGAATCTCGATTATTTGCAGACTTGTGAGGAAAATGGGAACCATTTGTGAAGAATGGAGGTTTTGGGTAGCTTTTCTTTTTGGTACCAATGATATACACCGTTAATTAAGACCACATATCCACATTCACATTAATTAATGAGTAATTAATGTAATTAAAGAAATAAATGATTCATACCAATTGGCAAGTCCATTGATTTGGGAAAGAAAGAGGCAACAGAATCCATTTAAGGATGTGTGCTTACGGATGAATTAAATATTTGTGATTTGTTCACTAATTTCTTTTATTAAAATTATAGTATTGATTTAATTCGTTCACTAATTTGAAAATCTAATTATATATTCATCTTATTACATATTATAGTCGTATTAAGCGTTTGAATTTTATTTTTTTCCTCTCTTCGGCAGCCCCCATATAAACTGTCCTGAATCTTCCATGGATGCAGGCGGCGTTGCAGCACGGAATTTTGTTGAATTCCGATCATTTTCCGGCTAAGGCCTACGGGTATTTACCTCGCCCGAGACAAGGGGGAAAAGGAGTGTGGAATTATGGTTGGGTTTTTTATGGTTGCGGTGACGATTGTTTTAGTGGCGGAAACAGAGGTGGTGGAGGAGGCGGAGAGGAACGCGTTGAGGTGGGGTCGCGGAATTAAACAAAACTTACGGAGTAAATGAAAGGGTAGTTTTGGAATTTCACGTTTTCTTTCTGCAAAGGCCCAGGCTCCACATGATTCTCAAGCCAGTGACCGGATGACACCTAGGGGGGTGTACGATCCTGGGATTTTTTTAATAATTCTCGGATGAAGACAGTGTAAGTATAACTTTCCTTTCTTGACTTGTGTAGTTCCCGACTCCACTTGAAGAAAGTCCTTGTTTCTCTCTTCCCATTGGCTGGAGCTTATTATACCAATATCCCTACAACATATAGCAACAAGCAGTAATGTACAGAGTAGCATTATTACTCTTGCTATCGGATTGGCACCACATATCTCCTCAGCAATACTCTCTCCATTCTTCAGGAAAGAAGAAGGTGATGAACAGTTCCCTTCTCTCCACTCGTGCTCTGTGCGAGTTGCGTGTTAATGAGCATCAATTCCTGCAGTTTTCCTGGGTTTCAAACCCAGATCTGTTCTGTTTCTTCTTGCTTATATATCTTTCCTTAGGGTTTCTCTTTTCTCTTTTGGATAAACAAAAAAGAAGCTTTTCGATCCCATAATTCATCTTTTATTTTCTTCTTCTGACAGATCGGGAAATGGCAAGGGAGAAGATAAAGATAAAGAGGATCGACAACGTAACGGCGAGGCAGGTGACTTTCTCGAAGAGAAGAAGGGGAATATTCAAGAAAGCTCAAGAACTCTCTGTGCTTTGCGATGCGCAAGTTTCTCTCATCATTTTCTCAGCCACTGGAAAGCTTTTTGATTATTCCAGCTCCAGGTATTTCGCCCTTTTATTTGTTGCTGTTGGGATTTTTTTTCCTATGATTTTATGGGCATTTATCTGTTTGTTTTTTTTCTGAAATCAGTTTAACTGATGAATCGAGGGATTCTATTCCTGTACACTTTCCTCTTTTGACACGTTCTTACAATAAACCCAGTTTTCTAAATATAGAAATGGGTGTATCCTCAATTTCTGGTAGTTTATATAGTTTGGTAGATATGGTCATGTCTGTATCGGTACAGTTATTTCATGGGCCCATTACTCCATTAGGACATTCTAAAATATTGTAATTAATCATTGTATCTTAAGTTCTAGACTCTTTTCTTATTATTTCTAAAAACAGAAACCCTTGTTAAAAATTCTATTACATACATGTTCCTGCAAATATCTGTGTTAATTTCTCCACTTAATAGTGGATTAGGACAGATGAATTGAATTTTTACTCACTCTTAATGTTTTGAGACAATATTCAGTCCCTACCTTCCTAAGCACTTCAAATTGAGCTCTGAAAATTTTATCCTGAGCTTTCACATGCATCGGTTATATCAATTCCTGCTAAAGAAATGGTATGAATCAGAAAGTGGGCACCAGTTCTTGTGCAAGTTGTTTTGCAAATTGCAAAAAAACAGAAACCTCACTAAAAAAGTTTATGGTGCACATATTGAATCTCAAATATAAAATATTTTCTCACTAATCATATTTTTATCCTTTAATTTTAAATGATGGGATTGAATTTTCACGGATGATAGCTGCCACGATCACGATATCTATAATTGCATGCAAATGCAATTGATGAAAGTTGCTATAAAATAAATTCAAGCTATTACAAATCTAACAAGATCACATACGATAATATTTTAACTTATTTATTAATTCAATTTTGAGATTAAAGCTAAGCAATTTTGACTCAGTGAATAGTTAAATTACAGATTGAGCCGGTACACCGGGAGTAGTATTTCAATAATTAATAGAATGGTATTGATTGTTGTTTATGCAAATGGAACTTTGATTTTAAAAAAATTAAAATTGTCGAATGACGGAGGTATCAAGAGGTTTTAGGAAACCCAACTCTTTTCCTTAATGATAATCAAATTGGCCAAAGCCATTTACACTGATTTGATCCTATTACAATGAGTTTGGATAAAACTGTTAATCAAAGGAACTAAAAATTATAAATTACATATTTAAATCCTTGTGACTATTTAAGAACTACACTAAGATTAAATTGGTGTAGCTTGTTGCTGCTTCTTGTTGCTCAGAGCACTTCCAATTTTGCCCATAATTAAGCCCAAACTGGTTCAAACGTGACCCAATTGAAAAATAAAATATCTGGAGTTGATTCTCCTCTTCTAGCATGCTGCGAAAACTCTTCGGTGCAAACCTTAGCCAAATAATCGACCATTCAAAGAACCCAACCAATTAGATCTAATATTCTAGACTGAGACCACGTATTTGGATTCATCATAACTCTGGCCATGTTAAGACCACGCTAGAGAGTTTTTACTAGAGTTTGTGGTAGAATTTCTATTGGTATGAACATTTAAAACTAGAGGAAGAGTACCAACCCAACTTTCTTGAGAAACATAAAAAAAATACTTTAAAAAATAATTTATGAGTGATGATAGAGATGGTGAAAATTCATAGTTAAATCATACAAAAAATGATGTGACATTAATAAAAAGACCAAATTACTAATCATCTTCTTTATAACGATAACTAATTATGGATATATTTATCTTTTCAATATTGTCACATCGGTCATTGTATGATTTTATTATAAATTCACTATATTTATCATTACTCAAATATAAATTACAAAGTACAGAAAGAGGACAAATTATTCATTCACACCACATATTATCATATGCAACGATGTGCTTCTCTTCTCTCCCCAATTTCAGGATCAAAATCACCAATTCCAATGTGGGTGGACTAGCTCACTTACTTGCTTATAACTAGTTGCCTTGTAATAGTAATACTTCATTAATTAGATTTCTTTTAACTTGGAGTACTTGTTTTGCTCTAAGTGTTCTAATATGTCTTCATTTCCCTTGGGATATGGTGTTCTTTTCCCCTGATTTCTGCATAAGGTTTCCTTAACAAAGTGGTCACTATAGGACAATCATAATGGGAAAAGAAGTGTCTGAATCGACTATAGAATCAGGTCAAGTTTCAAGGAAAATTTGTATTTGAAACACGACTGGGAGAAATGATGCATAGCTAACTTAAGAGTCTACTATTGTTGGTGTGATATCTATTCATGACATTTCACAAACATATATAATTGTTCAAACAAAATGCTTTCTCCAAAATTAATATTTGTTGGAAGATTCCAAGCCTTGAGCAAAAAATCTTAATGTAGGAAGAGCAACCGTACTGGTAATATTTCAAAAAAATTAGAATAAAACTGCGGACAAAATCCTAAATGTTAGGAAAACAATTACTATTTCGGTCTTGCTACCCTTCTAAATGGCATAATAAATAGTGAGTTCAGTTTGAAGAATAAAAAATAATTTAAGTGAATGAAATAATTTAAAATTTGTAAGAAGAGAAAGGTGTTAATATAAAAGCATCTTTCTAAAAGGAAAGACCGGCAATGTAAAATGACTAGAGGAAGTATAGGAGCAATACATAGTGGATCATAAAATAGAATAAATTCTGGACTGTTATTGCGACCACTTTCCATTTTAGTTTTGTGCATGCATGCATATAATATAATACTGTATCGGCTGTTTTTGTGTGCTCCTTTGGTCCACTAATAATGATTCATTTTTCTTTTGTACTCTACTTTTAATACCATTTTTTATTTTTTTAAAAAATTTGTGCCCAACTGGTCCCACAATAAAGGGACCAGATGGAGTACAAAATCTGCATGGTTTTGGATGAATTGATACTGATGAATAAGTCTGCATGCAACAATGAAGTACGTGAGTGTGAACCTGACACATGCATTGTTACTTTTTATACTATTAAAAAAGAGGCATTGTTTCACTAGTCATGAATTTGGACTCTCCCATTTTCTAAATTAAATTGCACACTTATTTTTTAAGTCAAAGTTGATAATATATTTGAATAGATTTATATTTCCTTCGTTTTGCTTTGTTTGACACTTTAACTTTGGGTGTTATTATTTGTGCAAGTTGAATGTTTGGAGAGAAATGATGATAGAGGGTAAAAAGTTAAATCAGTGATTGAAAATGATTCACTTTTTACCATAAAAGGAAATATGCCAATTTTAATCAAAACATACAAAAATGGAAAGTTTGCCGAATTTATGAAAACAAGGGGAGTAAGAAACAATCTTATCGTTTGTTATATTGTGTTGGATTCATCATAACAAATAAGTTCTATTTAAAATTTTCTTGTATCGTCATCATACGTAGTTAAATATATTAAGTGTTTTAGATATCGTAAAAAAATTTTGTGCAATTCAATTTGGAACTGAACGGGGAAGGAGCATTTTGTTTGACTGATTAACTTCAATTTACTCCAGTATGACACCCGGTCAGAAAGGTTAACTTTTTGTGAAGTCACTACAAGAAAAAACCACTTTGGTGACAGATCGATTCTGGTCATTAAATCTCATAAATCCGTCACTAATGATTTTTGGTGACCAAAATTGGTTGTCACCAATTGGTTACATTATCTTCGTCTCAAAATGTTCTAGTGACGAATTTTTCCAGTTGGTTACGGCGACTGATTTTAATGACCAAGTGTTTTTGGTCATAAATATAGTGACAAAATGTATTCGTCAATAACATAGTCACTAATAAATCAGAAACGATCACTAATTGTTGCGGTGTTGACAAAAAAAATTGGTCAAAAGAAGCTTCAGTGACAAAAATGATTTAGTCACTACAATATTTTAATGACTAGTAACTTTTAGTCACAAAAATATTGGATGACCGATAATTTGTAGTCACTGTAAAAATGATGACCAAAAACTTCTAATCACTAAAGAATTAGTGATGAATAATGCTTAGTCACTAAATTTTGACGATCTATAGTATTAGTTACTGAATGGGTCACCGGCTGTGATTGCCCGGTGACCAACTTTTAAGCTTAAAATTTGGTCATAACATTGAAATTAAGGTGACCATATTGAGAACCAATATTTTTATTTAATAATAATTAAAAAACATAAATAAAGATAATCATTCTCAACATAAATCACACCATTATTTGTGACTTGGAAATGTGTGTAAGATTCCATAACGAAATAAGCAAAAAGAAATCAAGTCTAACCGTCCATACAAAATGAGGCAAACGCAAACATCTACTGCTAAATAACCTCACAATACACTTCCATAATCCCTTTCCATCAAAAGCTGTATCACAAAAATTACTCGGAGTTAGTAAAAAATTCATACATAATACCCATCCTTCTTATAGCTCTTGCCAGCTGACTTTTCCATGAGCTTCTGCATCTTCAAAACCTTCTTCACGATCTTCTGTTCTTCAACAAGGAAGGCCTTGATGATCCTTTCCCTCGCAACACTTCTAGACAATACACCATTTCTTGAGGCCATGACTCACCATTTTTCCAACTCCAATCTCTCTAAAATTATCTGTGCTAGAATTGAAGTCTATAACAGAAGAAAATTAAAGCCAGGCTTGAGGGGGAGTACCATCCTAATGGTTACACTTTCACTTTCCTGCCACCAACTCCCTTTTTATTCATTTATGCTGGGGTCTACAAAATCAATAGTAAATGTAGCTAGTAAATCCATGTCAGGCCATTCATGAAGGAATATGAATGAAATTTCCACCAAACTTCAGATGGTAGAAATAATTGACCAAGAGTGAATAAAGCATAATATTGAGCATTCTCTTATGCACGGTGCTCTTAATCAGAAGCAAAAATATAAGGGGAAAAAAGAGGAAAACAATTACAAGAGTAACTAAATAGCAGAGAAGTTAAACTAATAGGAATAAACGCTCTGCTAAGGAGAAACATGGTGACAATAGGAATAAACCAAAAACTGTGAAAGCAAAAACGTAGTTGTATAGGATACAAATTACAGTATCTAAAGCAACCTCGGAAGCTAATGGGCACTTGCACGAAAACTGGCTATTCATCCTTTACATAACACAACGAAGTTAAACAGTAATCGAGAAACTCTAAACAGCTTTCCATCAGCTAATTTACAGCCAGCAAAGACACTTTCCACGGAACTATATATAGACTTAATGATCATCCCCCAGTTGAACTCTTTTGTTCAGTTCCCACTTTATCAAAAACTTAAACTATATTAACAAACGGAGTAAAGAATTTTAAGAATCGAGTCGGATCATCATAAGCAATATTAACAATCAACATAAGCAGCCTGCAAGTTCTCGAATGCAATAGATTGAACGAAAAAGAACCTCTAAAAACTGGAATGAAACTCAAACCAATCAAACCAACATGTAGTATTGCTCAGCTTCTTCCATAACAACCATAGTCCTATAATCACACAAATACCCAAATCTGTTAGAATTTCACAAAGCCCTAACTTTCCATAGCCAATTATGAGCAAAAGCAGCTTAAAAAACATAGCAGGGCTCTACTTCTCCACCCCACCCCATTCATTAGGCTTCTACATTTTTTCAATATAATCATCAAAATCATCTTCTATGTAAAACAATATTACATTGTCAAACACTTCCTCAACCAACATAACCCATATCCTAAACAAACATAACATAAATATATCGAAAACTCACCATTCAGCTTCTTTTTGCCTCTTTAACAGCTCCTCCACCACCTGCCAATCACGAAAGCACAAGTCAGCTAATAATTTCGACATATTCATCCAATCGGCATTGAAATATACCAGAGCTCTTAAATCATCAGCGAGTTCCCCTCGACGATTCTCATCGGGACCATCATCCCCTTTCCTCGAGGATGTCACATGAGCTAGGGCTCTGAATAAGGTTTAACTCCTGTTCAATCCAATCATTCAACTTCATAATTAGAATACAATACAAAGATAATGTACAACTAGTTCGAACAATCCGTCTCCGAATATTTTTCAGACGCTGGAGCACCTCGGCTTGGTTCGACGACTGAGATCCCCTGCTCCTCTGTCTTCCCCTACTCTGGTGTGGTAAGGAAGGAGAGAAGAGGGGTAAGTGGAGTTATCATTCAGCTATTAGGGTCAGTGGTGTTTTAGGCTAAATATAAATTGGGTTGAGAATTGGGCCAGAAATTAATTTAAAAGCCGACTCCTTCCGATTTTTTATATTGGCACCCTTTTATTTTTTGGATGATTATTTTATGTTGGCCATTCTATTTTTGGTAAATTCTATATTATTTTTCATCCACTAAACTTACTTTTTATTCTGCCAATACAATGTTCTCCCCACATTTTACTTTTCCAAAAAAATGTGCCCATTGGCATGGTGCCGGTATGATAAGACCAGAGGGAATATGCAAGAACAGCCCATCTAATTTTATTTAAAACTTTAGATTTTATTTTGTTTATTAAATTTAAATGGTAGGGTATTTTGGTAATCTTTTATAATTCCGAACAAAACGTCTGACAAAAAGGTTAAATGGGTTAAGGTTATTTTTGCACTTTTAAGAAACTGGAAGTTGCTTTGGCCCTTTCGAAAAAACACAGGGTAATTTTTACACATTTTAAGAAAAATTAATATCTAAATTTTTAAAAACACAATGAAAATTTAGAAAATTTAGTGAAGCTTGATATTTGATTATTTAAAATCAACCTAATTATTAGTGTTTATGGAAACATAAGTAAGGGTTGATCTTTGATTATTTAAGGTCAACCTAAATATTAGTGTTATTAAAAAGTTAAGCAATGGTTGATCGTTGATAGTATAAACTAAACCCTTTATTAGTGTTTAGATATAGAAAGTCAAGTAAGGGTTCATCGCTAAAGAGTTAAAAAGTCAAACTCTTGTATTAGTGTTTATATATAGAAAGTTAAGTAAAGGTTGACAGTTGATTAGTTAAATCCATTTCTCAATTTGTGTGTGTCATCCTTGCACAGGGGCCATGCTAATCTTCCCTGTATTGTTCCAATTTTATTGGATGCCCTGAAGGGACAACCGTTGATTAGTTAAAGTCAAACCTGTAGACTAGTATTTTTATATAAAATGCTAAATAAGGGTGAGCGTTGACCATTGATTAGTTATAATCAAACATTTTTGTTTATATATAGAAAGTCAAGTAACAGGAACTGTTGAGTTGTTAAAGTCAAACTTTTTTACTTGTATTTGTATATACTAATTCAAGTAAGTGCTGACCATTGATTAGTTAAAGTCAACTTAGTTATTATTGTTTATATATAGAGAGTCAAGTAATGGTTGACCATTGATTATTTAAAGATAATCTAATTATTAGTGTTTTTTGAAAGCTAAATAACAATTTATGTTGATTAGTGTTTGTATATATAAAGTAAAGTATGTGTTGAAAAGAAAAATA
Source organism: Rubia yunnanensis (assembly GCA_037428765.1). Taxonomy (NCBI): domain Eukaryota; kingdom Viridiplantae; phylum Streptophyta; class Magnoliopsida; order Gentianales; family Rubiaceae; genus Rubia; species Rubia yunnanensis. The sequence continues at coordinate 103,206,379 of CM075065.1, forward strand.
AAGGCATAGATGTGGTGATAATATTTCCTGCCAAAAGTTTGGTGAGTGACGGCAACTTTGGTCACTAAATACTAATTTGATGATCATTTTATATTTCGTCATCTCCACTGGTCACTAAGGATAGACAGATTCTCAACTCTTATGCCGAACACCTTTCTGTGACCAATTTACTAACCACAATTTTCACTTGGTCACTAAAAATTCTTTGGTGACAAAAAAATAGTGACGAAAATATGTAAGCCACTATTACATTTATTGGTGACCAAATAATTTGCAGTTATCAAAATTTCGTCACAAAAGCCCTTTAATCTCGTAGTAAGTTGCGAAGATCCGCATTACCTCCAATAACCTCTTAAGCAAACATAACAAAATTGACATAAAGAGAGTCTTTGCATTTTAACCGTAGCATATTTAACCTTTGAAACAAAACCAAGTATATTCAATATGTCCTAATAGAAAGAAGACTAAAACACCCTCATGCACGCTAGATACTTATGTGCTACTCTATTGCCCTAATGTTTTTCAAAAGTATCACTGGACCGCTGAATTATTACTATTGTACTATTTTTAATTTGAAATTAATCATTCAAAGATGTTGGGAAAGATGTCCAACAATAATTACTGTTGTACTATTTGACCACTATTGTTGAAAAAATTTCTAAGGTAAACTTAGGGGTTGCTTACTGCCCGAGTCAACCCAGAGGTTGTTTAGTACTTTCGAAAAATTGAGGCCTTAAGTAAAACTTATTGAAAACTTGAGGGTATGAAATCATATTACCCTAAAAAATATTTTTATAAAATAGAAGTATACTTGCAGCCTATGCAGATATTTTCTTAAATTCTTTATCAACAGAGAAACATGTTTCTAGCTAGTGATCTTTAATATTGAGTCCAGGTTTGCGCTTGGTCTCGGTGTCGAAACAGAGTTCATTTATTCATTTTGATTCAGTTTTGTTAATTGGATGATCAGAGATATGATTCTTTTTGAAATAATTCATTCTGATTTGTGCTTTTGAGTTATTATATAATTTAAACTACATAATGGATTTGTTTAAATAATGTTAATTTGTTTCATTCGTGCGGTTTGATAAACACAAGTACTTGTTTAGATGAGAATTCTTATAAGCACAAGTAAATTGGCTGAGTTGGCTAGGTATATATACATGTCGAATGTACATACATTTGTGACACTGTTTTTAACCGGCCTACTCCTTCCGTCTCATCCTATTCTGTACATAATCTTTTTTTATCAAAGATGACAAACTTTGACCACATATTTGAATAGGTATATGAACAATAATTTTATCGTATGAGATTTGGTTAGATACGTCGTAACATGTAGTTTCGAAATATCAAATTTTTGTGTCATTATTGTCCGTAGTTACACATACTTACAATCAAACATATTTGTTGAAGATCGCGAAAAGATTCGGTGCAGAATGGGTTGGGACAGAGGAGTTAGTAATTAATTAGTGAATAGAATTGATTTGGTTTCATGTAGTAATATTGTTAATTGCACAGAAAAATTGCTGGTAACTTTTTTCTACTTTACCTGTGTTTTCCAAAGATATTGTACTGAAAATTGAAGTGCACATTTAAACGGATTTGGTGAAAAGGCTGTTTTCTTATCTATTTTTAAGCTAACCAGTTGATTGAAGCACTTACTGTTCGTGTGCACTATGGGAAAGTAAATCTTGCAGTATATGCCTACTTGGCCTAATATTCCGAGCTAAAGTCTCAGTTACAAGTTCTGTACGTTATAAATTCAAGATTCTTCATGTGATTATGTGAATGTTTATGTTCGAAATTGAAAAAGATTTCAAATGCATAATGACAAAAACGTTGTAATGTATGTATATGTTTATATGTAGCATGGACGGTGCTATTGCGAAGTACAAGTTACATACAAGAAGTCAGGAGAAAAATCAGAATCCATCTCTTGAACTTCAGGTTCATAGTCTTGTCTTCAATCTGCTTGCACGCGAATGTTCAATTCTAGAGTTTAATTTCTTCCTTTTTTGTATGCATGTAAACTTTAGCTCGACGGTTCAGGTCATATTGGTTTAAGCAAGGAGATTACTGACAATACTCTTGAGTTGAGGTACATACACGCATACGTACTAATTCAATGAATTTTAAGAAAGGTATATACGTATATATAAATGAAACAGCGGGAACATCAAGGCTGAGGAACTCGAGGGGCTTACCATGGAGGAGCTGAAGGTGATGGAGGAAGAACTCGAAGCTGATCTCACTCGCGTGCTTCACGTCAAGGTACATTATACCGTGTTTGTGTTTCTTATGTTACTATTGATTGATTTGGGAAATTGTCGGAAATTAGGGGGAACTAATGATAGCTGAGATCGATGGCCTTCACAAGAAGGTAACATTACAAGAATTTTCATGCTTAGTTCTTTCATGAGATGAAATGTGTTTTTGATTTGTGAAATTGAGTGGCTTAAGTTGCATAAATGTTTGTGTGCAGAGTGCTGAGCTGGTTGAACAGAATATACAATTGAAACAGAAAGTATGTGAACAAAGCTTATACTTATTTATGATTATTCACTGGGTGAAATAGTAAATAAATTTTGACCTTTTTTCTTTTACCAACTCATTTACTTTAGGTGGCTCTCATCTGTGAAGGCAAATTGCCAGTGTTGGATAATGCTAAAGAAGACCAATCTTCGGATTCCAACATCACCCACGTCTCTACCGGTGGTTCATCTGCAGAGGATGATTTCTCTGACACTTCACTCAAATTAGGGTAACACTAGCTATAATCCTTTAATTGATTCTTTGCATCAACTAAACCCCTAAACCCTAAACATGAAATCCTTTAAGAGGACGAACAACGAGGCTAATTCTCTTATATTTTTAAAATATCAACTTCAATTTTTTCATCAAATACATGCATAATATATTTTTTTCACATTCACTCTTATAGAGATGACATCTTTTTTTGAAGTAACGACCTTATTGATTTATTATAAATAATATCTTCTAATTATTTCAGGATGTCACTAAATTAGCTGATATTGGAAAATCATCTGGGAAAATGTATCTCTGAATTTCAAGTGACAGCTCTGTAACGGGAAACAACATATTATAAGATAATTATATAGTGGTAACCTTTATAAATAAATTAAGCTACAACATGCCCTAGATCAAATTAATGCAATCGGTAATTATGATTATCGGGTTTGATTATGTACAGCTGGTATTGATGGCAGCTAATTAAGTTTAAGTAGTCCCATAATCAAGTTACTTGTAATGTAAAACTTTCTAAAATATAGGCTATTTTCAACCTAAAGCTTGGATTGTGGATCAGTATTATTATGACAATTCTCTATTTTCGTTGGCTTACATGTTGTCACAAAAATTACTCTATTTCTTTATTTTGAGTCAAATTTTGTGAGATTGTCTTAATAAGGTAAACTAAGGACAAAATCACTGAATAAGATGGATCAAATTTTGGGGTTAAACTAAAATTATTATTTTCTTAGGGTCAAACTCAAATCTCTACTACCAAACATGACTTCGATAGTGAAAGGTAATGCTAATAACTGAAGAAGGGAGAATTTTTTATTTAGATTTGTCGAATAACCAAAGTTATAAATTCTTTTTACTTCAGTTATTAGAAAAATCTAAGTAAAAAGTTATTCTTACTTCATTTTTTTAAAAAATTGCAGTTAAAAGATGTTTTATGACTTTAATTGAAAAAAAATAAATTAAAGTTAATAGTTGATCTCACCCTATGTTGGGTAATGATTTACCCGACGCCAGGTGATCGCATATCACTCGAACCTGTTATAGTGACATACTGACAATAGGTAAAATCACAAAAATAACCCGGCCTAAAAATAACCCAACCCGACCCAACCTAATAATACTCTACCAAGATCGATGTAATAATTACATGTCAGCAATTAACCTGATCCGATTCGAGGAAAAAATTGACACATTTCATTTTGACACGACAGTAATCCGATCTAAATCAACATGATCCGACAAATGAAGAAGAATGGGAGTATTGATATGTGATATAATGGTGTTTAATATGATATAATGGTGTTTAATATGAATTTGGGAGTATTAATGCTAGCAAATGTAGTAATTGAGGGGATAAAACCCCTGCTCCAAGAGTGTAAGCATAACTTTCCTTTCTTGACTTGTGTAGTCCTTGTTTAATGCTAGCAAGTCCTTGTTTCGATCTTCCCATTGGCTGGAGCTTATTAAACCATTATTTTTCTACAACATATACCAACAGGCACTACTGCGCAGAGTAGCATTATTACTCTTGCTATCGGGTTGGCACCACATATCTCCTCAGCAATACTCTCTCCATTCTTCAAGAAAGAAGAAGGTGATGAACAGTTCCCTTCTCTCCACTCTTGCTTTGTGAGAGCTGCGTGTTAATGAGATGAGCATCAATTCCTGCAGTTTCTGGGGTTTCAAACCCAGATCTGTTCTGTTTCTTCTTGCTTATATATCTTTCCTTAGGGTTTCTCTTCTCTCTTTTGGATAAACAAAAAAGAAGCTTTTCGATTCCATGATTCATCTTTTATTTTCTTCTTCTGACAGATCGGAAAATGGCGAGGGAGAAGATAAAGATAAAGAGGATCGACAACGTAGCGGCGAGGCAGGTGACTTTATCGAAGAGAAGACGGGGAATATTCAAGAAAGCTCAAGAACTCTCTGTGCGATGCTCAAGTTTCTCTCATCATTTTCTCAGCCACTGGAAAGCTTTTTGATTATTCCGCTCCAGGTATTTCCTCCTTTTATTTGTTGCTGTTGGGAATTTTTTTTAATATGATTTTATGGGCAAATGAATGGGGAGGGATTTTTTCTGAAATCAGTTCAACTGATGAATGGGGAGGGATTCTATTCATGTACACTTTCCTCTTTTGACATGTTCTTACAATAAAACCAGATTTCTAAATATAGAAATGGGTGTATCCTCAATTTCTGGTAGTTTATAGAGTTCTGTAGGTATGGTCTTGTCTGTATTTGTACAATAATTTCATGGGCCCATTACTCCATCAGGACATTCTAAAATATTGTCAATAATCATTGTGTCTTAAGTTCTAGACTCTTTTCTCATTATTTCTAAAAACAGAAACTCTTGTTAAAAATTCTATTACATACATGTTCCTGCAAATATCTGTGTTAATTTCTCCATTTAGTAATGGATTAGGACAGATGAATTGAATTTTTAGTCACTCTTAATATTTTGAGATAATATAGAATACTCAGTACCTACTTTCCTAAGCACTTCAAATTGAGCTCAAATTGAAGTTGAGAAAGTTGATAAAAAAAGTGTGCACATTCGAAAGGGACAGAGGGAGTAAAAATTTTCATATATATATATATATATATATATATATATATATCTTTACAAAAGTAAATATTTGACCAAAAGTTAAATCATTATAATTTATCTTTTCTGTTCCTAATGCTTTGCTTAAATTAGTTAATATCCTTTGCGAAAATAAATTTGGTAATCCTGTTATGAATTTTTCTTTCCAAAATGGTGCACTTGAATCTGATCTTCTAAAAACTTGAGTTAAAAATACATCTTTATACCATTTGAATTCAGTTAATGTTGGACATCTTAAATTTGTTAAACAAATTTTTGAACTTTCTAATGCTTCTGCGGGATTTCCTACAAAATACACCATCTGGAACCATAACAAATTGAATATTAGGTTCTTCACCTTGTGCTTCTTCTGTTTTATGATTTAAAAATTCAACATAAGTATGGATAAGAGAGAAAGGAAATGGGATCCTTTTGCCAACAATTTGGTATAACCGGACTCAAACCACCTTCTTCTCAAATAAAAGAATATAAAAAATATAGAAAACATAAATCTGAACATAGGAAAAAGAAAAATTATCACAAAAATAGGTCATATGATTATAGAAAAGACAAACAACCTTTTTATTCAAAAGAACATAAGAAGCATAGGTCCAAAAAGAAAAAAGATTTCAAAAATATTCAATGTTACAAATGTAAGAAGTTTGGTCATACAGCAAATGTCTGTAAAACAGAAACTAAGATAAATGCATTAGAAGACATAGAATTAAGAAATAAACTGCTAGCTATTTTAATTGATTCAGATAAAGAACAGTCAAAATTTGACACCGATTCAGATTCAGACTATTCTAGTAATGATGATAGTGAATGTCAATGTAATATTCCAACTATTAACATGTTAAGTAATACAAATGCTAAGAAAAAAGAATTATTAGATATAATAGACAAACTAGGAGACTCTGAAAATAAGACAGAATATATTAAAAAATTAAGAAGTTTAGTCACAGAAGAAAATAAACCCAGGATAACAGAAGCATTCAGTTTAGGACAAACGATTAAAAGATTTTCAGAATTAGATAAGAACAAATCAACAATTACTTCAACAGATAACCAAGATTTAAGAAAAGAAATTTCCTTATTAAAAAATGAAATTAGACATATTAAGACAGAATTAAATGATTTAAAAGAAAAAGATTTAGAACTAGAATTAAAATTAATCTCATTAGATACACCCAGTAGTTCTGGTATTATTATTTCAAAGGACACTCCAAATGATCAACAATTTTTTGGTGTTATTAATAAAATTAATATGGAAAAATGGTATTCCTTAGTTACTATAGGAGTAAAAGACTTTAGCATTACGGTAGTAGCATTAATTGACAGTGGAGCAGATCAATCATGTATTAGGTCAGGATTAATTCAAAGTAAATATTTAGTAAAAACTAATGAACAATTAGCAGCAGCAAATGGTACTCCAATGATTATTAGAAAAAAATTATCTAACGGATACATAAGGAATAATGATTATTGTATTAAACATTCATTCTTAATACTAGAAAATGTATCATATGATGCAGTATTAGGAAACTCATTTTTATATCAAATAACCCCTTTTAAAAAGACTCAAAAAGGAATAAGTACCAATATATTAGGTAAAAAATTATTGTTTTCTTTTATTAATCCACCTAGTCAAATTGAATTAAACTTATTACAAATCAATTCAATATATAAAAAAATATGTATGATAAATAGAAAACAAAAAGATATTTCATTTTTAAAAGAAGAATTAAGCTATTCCCAGATTGAAGAACAAATAGAACATAAAGATGTAAAAGAAAAAATAAAGGCATTAGAACAAAGATTCCAAAGACAAATTTGCTCAAACCATCCTAATGCATTTTGGGATAGAAAGAAACATATAGTGTCATTACCATACGAAAAAGATTTTAATGAACAAAATATTCCAACCAAGGCAAGGCCTATCCAAATGAATGCAGAACTGTTAGAATTATGTAAACAAGAAATTCAAGATCATTTAGATAAAAAATTAATTAGAAAGAGTAAATCTCCTTGGAGTTGCTCAGCTTTTTATGTTAATAAAAATGCAGAAAAGGAACGAGGTGTTCCTAGATTAGTTATTAATTATAAGCCATTAAATAAAGTATTACAATGGATTAGATATCCCATTCCAAACAAAAGAGATTTGATTAATAGATTATCTAATGCAAAAGTATTTTTAAAATTTGATCTAAAATCAGGATATTGGCAAATTCAAATAGATGAAAAAGACAAGTATAAAACAGCATTTGTTGTTCCATTTGGTCAATATGAATGGAATGTTATGCCATTTGGATTAAAAAATGCTCCATCAGAATTTCAAAAAATAATGAATGATATTTTTAATCCTTATTCAACATTTGTAATAGTTTATATAGATGATGTGTTAGTTTATTCAAATACAATTGATAACCATTTCAAACATTTATATATATTGTTAAAAGTAATGACAACAAACGGTTTAGTAATTTCTGAACCAAAAATGAAGTTGTTTCAAACAAAAATTAGATTTCTTGGATTCAATATACATTTAGGAACAATAAGACCCATCCAAAGGTCTATAGAATTTGCAGACAAATTTTCAGATGAAATTAAAGATAAAAATCAATTACAAAGATTTTTATGTTGTGTTAATTATATATCAGATTTTTTTCCAAATATAAAAATCATATGAAAAAAATTATATGACAGACTAAAAAGTAATCCCCCAATATGGACTGAAGAACATACGAAATTAGTAAAAGACATTAAGATGAAAGCAAAATCATTACCCTGTTTAGGTATTCCACATCCAGATGCATTCATGATAATAGAAACTGATGCATCAGATATAGGATATGGAGGAATATTGAAACAAAAACAGTCAGACAAAATATCTATAGTAAGATATTATTCAGGATTTTGGAATAAAACCCAAAAGAATTATTCAACGGTCAAAAAGGAAGTTTTGAGCATTGTTTTATGCATTTCCAAATTTCAAGATGATTTATACAATAAAATTTTTTTATTAAACATTGATTGCAAATCTGCAAAAGACATTTTACAAAAGGATTTAAAAATTTAGTTTCAAAACAGATTTTTGCTAGATGGCAAGCAATTTTATCAGTTTTTGATTTTGATATTCAATTCATCAAAGGAAAGGAAAACTCACTTCCAGATTTTCTGACACGAGAATTTCTTACAGGACATCATGAGTAATCAATCATCCAGTTCATCCACTGCCAAGAGAAGCTCTGATTATGCAAATCTCAGGCCACTTACTCCAACAGTTACTCCTCAACTCCAAGCCCAGGACTTTCCCACTTTAACCTACTCCAATGTGGCCCAAACACCTCATTCTAGATTAGTCCAAGAAACAATCCCTCCAATGACTTCCAATTTCACCCCACTTAAAAGAGCCCATACTCCATTACCTACTTTACAACCATCAAAACCTACAGCCACCTATTTTGAGAAACCAAACTCAGATCATTTTCTAACTACCCACTTCACTTCCAAATCAGATATTCCTCAGCTCAAGATATTTGTTTCCAACCTATTTTTGCCATCATCATTGTGGATGACAGCAGAAACACACAAAACTCAACAGTACTATGAACTTATTCTAGTAGATACCCAGTCCATTGATATCCACCATGTACCAAATAGGCAGTATTCAGATAGAATAGAATATTCTAAAGTCTATATAAAACAAATCCTCAGTCCTCAACATTTCCCAAACCGCCATTCTATTACTCCTTTCTCAGTAGAATATTTTCCAACTGGCTTCAATTATTTTGACTATATTGAGGCATGGTATAAAACTTTTTATTATCGTTCATTTGATCACTCCTGGTTCATCAATTTCCAAAGCAGTTTTAATAGCCATATTCCAGAATGGTTCTATGATTGGTGGTTCAAATTTGGACCATCCACAAATATATATCCAAAGCCAATTTTAGATGCAACCTTTCAAAACCTCAGTCAACAGACACAACTTAGTCATTCTCGACCTTATGAAAGAATAATTTTATTTCACTCCATATTCAGAGTTCCATGGATTTTTGCATGGAGTTTTCAGATAATCCCAGTCTATACTTCTATTCCACTCTTTTCTTTAGTCAGACAATATAGAATCAAATGATGGGCTACTTATAACCCAGAATTTTGTTCCAATAAAGCCATAACCCATTATTTTCACACAGGTCAAAAACTTAAAATAGCATTCCAACCAAATACTCCTCACTCCCCAGTTGCACCAATAACTAGACCAACACCAAAGAAGGCCATATTTAATCCAATTGACCCATTGTTATGTCCATCCACTTTTGATCCAAATCCCACTCCGCAAATCCTAGATAGTCAAATCCCAAAAATAGAGAAAGATGACGAGTTACAAAAGGCCCTTGAATTTTATAGAGCCTTTACCAGTCAACAAAAGGCTATTAAGGAGGAGCCAGATGATCTGGTTTATCTCCAAGACAGCCAAGACCCATTTGATAGGTAAATAATCAATCCAATAAAAAAGGAAGTCCAATAAAATGATGTAAGCAATGACGAATTTCAGAATTAAGGTGGATCACAGCTTCCACCTTCCAAATCCTTCTAGTCAAAAGCAGCCACCGTGGTGGATCCCAGCTTCCACCATCCAAAACAAAGGCAGGCTTAGTGGTGGATCCCAGCTTCCACTACATTCAACTTATGCAACAAATAAATGCAAGTGGCGGGACCCACTCTCCACTCAGCATTCAAAAGGAAGGTCAAGATCCAACAAAGAAGATCCAACAGCCAAGATTGATGGACTCCAAAATCGAATCTCAAAATTTGTAATAGACTAGAATGCATTTCATTCCTGTAAGTAGTTCATTTGAAATCAGTTGTAAGCACGCTGAAATCAGCCCCTCTTAAGTACTCTCTCTTGTACGTTCTCTCCACTCTCTTCTGATCGTTCATACATTAGAAGTTTTCCAATAACAAAGCCTAATGTTTGATTCATAACTTGTTCTTATTTATTTTACTACTTCGTAAATATTTCTGCAGTTACTATTTAACATTCACTGGTTATCTTAAGTTTCTTATTTTACTATTCATGCTATATTCAGAGTTTAAGTTAAGTACTACAGAGTTTAAGTTAAGTAGATCCTCAGAAAGTGAATCTACTTAACTTAAACTCTGAATATAGCATGAATAGTAAAATAAGAAACTTAAGATAACCAGTGAATGTCAAATAGTAACTGCAGAAATATTTACGAAGTAGTAAAATAAATAAGAACAAGTTATGAATCAAACATTAGGCTTTGTTATTGGAAAACTTCTGATGTATGAACGATCAGAAGAGAGTGGAGAGAACGTACAAGAGAGAGTACTTAAGAGGGGCTGATTTCAGCGTGCTTACAACTGATTTCAAATGAACTACTTACAGGAATGAAATGCATTCTAGTCTATTACAAATTTTGAGATCCGATTTTGGAGTCCATCAATCTTGGCTGTTGGATCTTCTTTGTTGGATCTTGACCTTCCTTTTGAATGCTGAGTGGAGAGTGGGTCCCGCCACTTGCATTTATTTGCTGCATAAGTTGAATGTAGTGGAAGCTGGGATCCACTACTAAGCCTGCCTTTGTTTTGGATGGTGGAAGCTGGGATCCACCACGGTGGCTGCTTTTGACTAGAAGGATTTGGAAGGTGGAAGCTGGGATCCACCTTAATTCTGAAATTCGTCATTGCTTACATCATTTTATTGGACTTCCTTTTTTATTGGATTGATTATTTACATATCAAATGGGTCTTGGCTGTCTTGGAGATAAACCAGATCATCTGGCTCCTCCTTAATAGCCTTTTGTTGACTGGTAAAGGCTCTATAAAATTCAAGGGCCTTTTGTAACTCGTCATCTTTCTCTATTTTTGGGATTTGACTATCTAGGATTTGCGAAGTGGGATTTGGATCAAAAGTGGATGGACATAACAATGGGTCAATTGGATTAAATATGACCTTCTTTGGTGTTGGTCTAGTTATTGGTGCAACTGGGGAGTGAGGAGTATTTGGCTGGAATGCTATTTTAAGTTTTTGACCTGTGTGAAAATAATGGGTTATGGCTTTATTGGAACAAAATTCTGGGTTATAAGTAGCCCACCATTTGATTCTATATTGTCTGACTAAAGAAAAGAGTGGATAGAAGTATAGACTGGGATTATCTGAAAACTCCATGCAAAAATCCATGGAACTCTGAATATGGAGTGAAATAAAATTATTCTTTCATAAGGTCGAGAATGACTAAGTTGTGTCTGTTGACTGAGGTTTTGAAAGGTTGAAAATGCATCTAAAATTGGCTTTGGATATATATTTGTGGATGGTCCAAATTTGAACCACCAATCATAGAACCATTCTGGAATATGGCTATTAAAACTGCTTTGGAAATTGATGAACCAGGAGTGATCAAATGAACGATAATAAAAAGTTTTATACCATGCCTCAATATAGTCAAAATAATTGAAGCCAGTTGGAAAATATTCTACTGAGAAAGGAGTAATAGAATGGCGGTTTGGGAAATGTTGAGGACTGAGGATTTGTTTTATATAGACTTTGGAATATTCTATTCTATCTGAATACTGCCTATTTGGTACATGGTGGATATCAATGGACTGGGTATCTACTAGAATAAGTTCATAGTACTGTTGAGTTTTGTGTGTTTCTGCTGTCATCCACAATGATGATGGCAAAAATAGGTTGGAAACAAATATTTTGAGCTGAGGAATATCTGGTTTGGAAGTGAAGTGGGTAGTTAGAATATGATCTGGGTTTGGTTTCTCAAAATAGGTGGCTGTAGGTTTTGATGGTTGTAAAGTAGGTAATGGAGTATGGGCTCTTTTAAGTGGGGTGAAATTGGAAGTCATTGGAGGGATTGTTTCTTGGACTAATCTAGAATGAGGTGTTTGGGCCACATTGGAGTAGGTTAAAGTGGTAAAGTCCTGGGCTTGGAGTTGAGGAGTAACTGTTGGAGTAAGTGACCTGGGATTTGCATAATCAGAGCTTCTCTTGGCAGTGGATGAACTGTATGATTGATTACTCATGATGTCCTGTAAGAAATTCTCGTGTCAGAAAATCTGGAAGTGAGTTTTCCTTTCCTTTGATGAATTGAATATCAAAATAAAAAACTGATAAAATTGCTTGCCATCTAGCAAAAATCTGTTTTGAAACTAAATTTTTAACATCCTTTTGTAAAATGTCTTTTGCAGATTTGCAATCAATGTTTAATAAAAAAATTTTATTGTATAAATCATCTTGAAATTTGGAAATGCATAAAACAATGCTCAAAACTTCCTTTTTGACCGTTGAATAATTCTTTTGGGTTTTATTCCAAAATCCTGAATAATATCTTACTATAGATATTTTGTCTGACTGTTTTTGTTTCAATATTCCTCCATATCCTATATCTGATGCATCAGTTTCTATTATCATGAATGCATCTGGATGTGGAATACCTAAACAGGGTAATGATTTTGCTTTCATCTTAATGTCTTTTATTAATTTCGTATGTTCTTCAGTTCATATTGGGGGATTAGTTTTTAGTCTGTCATATAATTTTTTACATATGATTTTTATATTTGGAAAAAAATCTGATATATAATTAACACAACATAAAAATCTTTGTAATTGATTTTTATCTTTAATTTCATCTGGAAATTTGTCTGCAAATTCTATAGACCTTTGGATGGGTCTTATTGTTCCTAAATGTATATTGAATCCAAGAAATCTAATTTTTGTTTGAAACAACTTCATTTTTGGTTCAGAAATTACTAAACCGTTTGTTGTCATTACTTTTAACAATATATATAAATGTTTGAAATGGTTATCAATTGTATTTGAATAAACTAACACATCATCTATATAAACTATTACAAATGTTGAATAAGGATTAAAAATATCATTCATTATTTTTTGAAATTCTGATGGAGTATTTTTTAATCCAAATGGCATAACATTCCATTCATATTGACCAAATGGAACAACAAATGCTGTTTTGTACTTGTCTTTTTCATCTATTTGAATTTGCCAATATCCTGATTTTAGATCAAATTTTGAAAATACTTTTGCATTAGATAATCTATTAATCAAATCTCTTTTGTTTGGAATGGGATATCTAATCCATTATAATACTTTATTTAATGGCTTATAATTAATAACTAATCTAGGAACACCTCGTTCCTTTTCTGCATTTTTATTAACATAAAAAGCTGAGCAACTCCAAGGAGATTTACTCTTTCTAATTAATTTTTTATCTAAATGATCTTGAATTTCTTGTTTACATAATTCTAACAGTTCTGCATTCATTTGGATAGGCCTTGCCTTGGTTGGAATATTTTGTTCATTAAAATCTTTTTCGTATGGTAATGACACTATATGTTTCTTTCTATCCCAAAATGCATTAGGATGGTTTGAGCAAATTTGTCTTTGGAATCTTTGTTCTAATGCCTTTATTTTTTCTTTTACATCTTTATGTTCTATTTGTTCTTCAATCTGGGAATAGCTTAATTCTTCTTTTAAAAATGAAATATCTTTTTGTTTTCTATTTATCATACATATTTTTTTATATATTGAATTGGTTTGTAATAAGTTTAATTCAATTTGACTAGGTGGATTAATAAAAGAAAACAATAATTTTTTACCTAATATATTGGTACTTATTCCTTTTTGAGTCTTTTTAAAAGGGGTTATTTGATATAAAAATGAGTTTCCTAATACTGCATCATATGATACATTTTCTAGTATTAAGAATGAATGTTAATACAATAATCATTATTCCTTATGTATCCGTTAGATAATTTTTTTCTAATAATCATTGGAGTACCATTTGCTGCTGCTAATTGTTCATTAGTTTTTACTAAATATTTACTTGGAATTAATCCTGACCTAATACATGATTGATCTGCTCCACTGTCAATTAATGCTACTACCGTAATGCTAAAGTCTTTTACTCCTATAGTAACTAAGGAATACCATTTTTCCATATTAATTTTATTAATAACACCAAAAAATTGTTGATCATTTGGAGTGTCCTTTGAAATAATAATACCAGAACTACTGGGTGTATCTAATGAGATTAATTTTAATTCTAGTTCTAAATCTTTTTCTTTTAAATCATTTAATTCTGTCTTAATATGTCTAATTTCATTTTTTAATAAGGAAATTTCTTTTCTTAAATCTTGGTTATCTGTTGAAGTAATTGTTGATTTGTTCTTATCTAATTTTGAAAATCTTTTAATCGTTTGTCCTAAACTGAATGCTTCTGTTATCCTGGGTTTATTTTCTTCTGTGACTAAACTTCTTAATTTTTTAATATATTCTGTCTTATTTTCAGAGTCTCCTAGTTTGTCTATTATATCTAATAATTCTTTTTTCTTAGCATTTGTATTACTTAACACGTTAATAGTTGGAATATTACATTGACATTCACTATCATCATTACTAGAATAGTCTGAATCTGAATCGGTGTCAAATTTTGACTGTTCTTTATCTGAATCAATTAAAATAGCTAGCAGTTTATTTCTTAATTCTATGTTTTCTAATGCATTTATCTTAGTTTCTGTTTTACAGACATTTGCTGTATGACCAAACTTCTTACATTTGTAACATTGAATATTTTTGAAATCTTTTTTCTTTTTGGACCTATGCTTCTTATGTTCTTTTGAATAAAAAGGTTGTTTGTCTTTTCTATAATCATATGACCTATTTTTGTGATAAATTTTCTTTTTCCTATGTTCAGATTTATGTTTTCTATATTTTTTATATTCTTTTATTTGAGAAGAAGGTGGTTTGAGTCCGGTTATACCAAATTGTTGGCAAAAGGATCCCATTTCCTTTCTCTCTGATCCATACTTATGTTGAATTTTTAAATCTTGACATAATGCTAAAGCTTCTTTCTTTACAAAAGCAAATATTTGACCAAAAGTTAAATCATTATAATTTATCTTTTCTGTTCCTAATGCTTTGCTTAAATTAGTTAATATCCTTTGCGAAAATAAATTTGGTAATCCTGTTATGAATTTTTCTTTCCAAAATGGTGCACTTGAATCTGATCTTCTAAAAACTTGAGTTAAAAATACATCTTTATACCATTTGAAATCAGTTAATGTTGGACATCTTAAATTTGTTAAACAAATTTTTGAACTTTCTAATGCTTCTGCGGGATTTCCTACAAAATACATTGATATAGTATAAAGTAAAAATGTGGAACCATCTGGAACCATAACAAATTGAATATTAGGTTCTTCACCTTGTGCTTCTTCTGTTTCATGATTTAAAATTGCTTGTTTTTGTTCTAATGAAAGATATTCATCCCACCAACCTTTTAATTGCCCTGTAAATCCTGTAACTAATAACATTACTATTTGTTGTTCTGTTGATGCCATGGAAGCTTTATATGCTATCCTTGCCATTTCCATTTCTTGTAATAAATTTAAAAATTGGTATTCTGATAATCCATCAATATTCCATTGATATATTGATGCACCATCATAACTCTTGAATGAATGTAACTGTTCTTCATATTGAAGATCCGGTGGAGTTGGTTTTGAATAGTAAGGTTTTGTGTTACTATTTTTCCAATTATATCTTAATTTATTAATTCTCATATCTGAATAAGAACTATTCGAATCTTCTATATCTATTGGATTTGTTTCTGATATAACTCCTATTTGTTTTGTTGAAGAACTACTTGGTTTATCATTTGGTCTTAAAGATAATGATTCTTCCATCTTTTTTGAAAAAGAGGATGCTTGAAAATGAGGTTTTGAAAATGGATTTTGAAATAATTCCCTTTTACTAGTTGCTTTATTATCTAATTTTGTTGAAATAAAATCAACCTGATTAGCCACAGTATGTAATAACTGATTGGAATAATTATTTTGTTGATAAATTTTTTTAACATCTGCCAGATTTACTATGTCTGTATCCTTGTCTGGTCTACCTGACTTAAATGGAGAAGCAATTATTGTAGTTTCTTCTGTAATAATATGCACTGATTGGAGTGGTGGATGAATAGAGCTGACTACTGTTTCATTTGGCAATTTCCATTTTTTATATAGATTGGACTGTACATTTATTACTGGAATTTCTGTAAAATCATCTTTTTTTATTATTTGTTTTTTCTTTAAATAATATCCTAACCACATGAAAAACTTCATTTGTCTAATCTTTTTCTCCGTTAATTCATCATAAAATTCTTGTCTAATATGTTCTCTAATTTCTACATTTAATTTTTCAAACCATAGTCTATTCTTAACATTCTCTTGACTATAATAATCTTCATTTAAGTATGCTTTATTTATTCCAAATTTACTAACATTATTCATCATGTTAATTTCTGATTGTCTCATTTGGCTATATGTTGGAGAATCTAGTGATGAATTTGTATCAGGAATTATTTCTGGTAAGGTGGCAGAATATCTAACCCTTGTGTCACTAAATTGATTTGGAATATCTGAGGTTGAATGTCTATGCCTATGAATTAAATTAGTATCCATATTTGCATATCTAGATGACTGTCCTGAATTAAATTTACCAGACATAGATTTATTAAATTTTATTAATATTTTTCCATCATTTTGTTCTTCTATCTCAGAAGGCTCAGTTATCCTTATATTTCTTTGAATTCCTACGGGTCTTTCTGCTAATACTTCTATAGGAATAGTTATTTCATTCCATTTTAATAATTTAGGTGTTTCTATTGAAATATTATTAGAATTTGTTGTAACATAAACTGACTCATCTTTTTCAGTTGGGATTAATTTTAATGCCGTGGGAATCATGGATTGCATAAGTTTAAAATAAACTCTATAAATTAGTACAAAATGTTCTGTATCATTGACTATTCTATCTTGTTTTAATTGTATATCTAATTTTAAAGAATCCATTATATGAGGATCTGTTAAACTAACTGAATAGTTTGGAATACATTCAAATCTTATAGTTCCATTACATATATTAGTTTGAACCATTGCTAATATCGAATCTTTGTATCTGATTAGTCTATCATCTCTTAATGCCATGAATATTGGTGTATCAATTCCTAATCTGACTAAGGGATGTAATGCTATTTGAACTAATCCAAAATGTAAAAATTTAAAATTTTGTTCTTTATATTTTCTAATGGCTTGTGAAGATAATAATCTAATTGATTGTACTTCTTGGTTCATTGGTAATATTTCTTCATGAATTTTGATAGAATATGATTTGTTAAATTCTAGTATTCCTTGTTGGTATATTGATTTTAATGTCTTATTTGGTAAAATTTGTTGAATTTCATGACTTTGTAAAACATTTGAAGAAGACATGGATCCTGTACTAATAGTACTGGAGCTTCCGAACAAAAATCTTTTAATCCTTTCTCCCATGTTATATCTATTATTAATTGATAAGTTTGCTATATCACGCAAATCACGTTTATCTAACCAAATACCACTAGTTTCATACCATACGTGGACCACCCTTAATGAGACTCCCTCTCTTAAACGGGCTAAACCAAAACGAATTATAGGTATGAACTAAAAGCTGAAAGCACAGTGGCACTGGACTAGACTTACAAGTCTGCAAGTATAGTTTACCGATCAATGTATAATATCACTAACACTCAATGGGGATTAAAATATTCAATCTTATAAATGTAAGAAATTTGGTCATACTGCAAATTACTGTAAAACAGAAAAGAAAATTAATGCATTAGAAGATATAGAATTAAGAAATAAGCTATTAGCTATACTAATTGATGACTCAGATAATGAGCATTCAAGTTATGAGTCAGACTCAGATTCTTTCAGTGATTCTGATAGTATATGTCAATGTAAAATTTCAACTATTAACATGCTAAATAGTACACATAGTAAGAAAAAAGAATTATTAGATATAATAGATAAAATAGGAAATTCTGAAGATAAAACAGAATATATTCAAAGATTAAAAAATTTAGTGCTAGAAGAAAATAAACCTATGATAACAGAAGCTTTTAGTCTAAGTCAAACAATTAAAAAATATTCAGAGTCAGAAAAGAAAAAATCAATAATTGCTTCAACAGATACTCAAGATTTAAGAAAAGAAATTACTTTACTAAAAAATGAAATTAATCATATTAAATCAGAATTAAATAATTTAAAAGAGAAAGATTTAGAATTAGAATTACAGATAACATCATTAGGAAAACCTAGTAGTTCTAATATTTCTATTTCAAATGAAATTCCATCTAATCAACAATTTTTTAATGTTATTAATAAAATTAATATGGAAAAATGGTATTCCTTAGTAACAATAGGAGTACAAGATTTTAGTATTACTGTAGTAGCACTAATAGATAATGGAGCCGATCATTCATGCATTAGGTCAGGATTAATTCCAAGTAAATATTTAGAAAAAACTAACGAACAGCCTTCAACAGCAAATGGTACTCCAATGATTATTAAGAAAAAATTATCTAATGGATATATTAGTAATAATGATTATTGTATTAAACACTCATTTTTAATATTAGAAAATGTATCTTATGATGCAGTACTAGGAAACCCATTTTTATATCAAATAACCCCTTTAAAAAAAACTCAAGAAGGAATTAGTACAAAAATATTATGCAAGAAATTATTATTTTCTTCCATAAGTCCTCCTAGTCAAGTAGAATTACATTTATTACAAACTAATTCTATATATAAAAGAATATCTATTTTAAATAGAAAACAAAAAGATATTCTATTTTTAAAAGAAGAATTAAGTTATTCAAAAATAGAAGAACAATTAGATACTAAAATAATAAAATAAAAAAATTAGAACAAACATTTACAAAACAAATATGCTCAAACCATCCCAATGCATTTTGGGATAGAAAGAAACATATAGTTTCACTACCATATGAAAATGATTTTAATGAACAAAATATTCCAACCAAAGCAAGACCTATTCAAATGAATAAGGAATTATTAGAATTATGTAAACAAGAAATCCAAGATCATTTAAATAAGAAGTTAATAAGAAAAAGCAAATCTCCATGGAGCTGCTCAGCATTTTATGTAAACAAAAATGCAGAAAAGGAAAGAGAAGTTCCTAGATTAGTTATAAATTATAAACCTTTAAACAAGGCATTACAGTGGATTAGATATCCCATTCCAAATAAGAGAGACTTAATTAATAGACTAGTTAATGCAAAAGTATTTTCAAAATTTGATTTAAAATCAGGATATTGGCAAATTCAAATAGATGAAAAGGATAAATACAAAACGGCATTTGTAGTTCCATTTGGTCAATATGAGTGGAATGTTATGCCATTTGGACTAAAGAATGCACCATCTGAATTCCATAAAATAATGAATGATGTTTTTAATCCTTATTCAACATTTGTAATAGTATACATTGATGATGTATTAATCTATTCCAATACAATTGACAGTTATTTTAAACACTTATATATATTACTAAAAGTAATAAAAGCAAATGGTTTGGTCATATCTGAACCTAAGATGAAATTATTCCAAACAAAAATTAGGTTTCTAGGATTTGATATACATTTAGGTAAAATTAGACCCATTCAAAGATCTATTGAATTTGCAGATAAATTTTCAGATGAAATTAAAGATAAAAACCAATTACAAAGATTTCTAGGATGTGTTAATTATATTTCGGATTTCTTTCCCAAAATCAAAATTATATATAAAAGCTTATATGAAAGATTAAAAACTAATCCACCAGCATGGTCAGATATTCATACTAAATTAGTAAAGGATATTAAATTAAAAGCCAAGTCATTACCATGTTTAGGCATTCCACATCCAGAAGCATTCATGATAGTTGAAACAGATGTATCCAACATAGGATATGGAGGCATGTTAAAACAACAATATTTAGGAAAAATATCTATAGTAAGATATTATTCAGGATTTTGGTCTAATACACAGAAAAACTATTCAACAGTTAAACAAGAAGTTTTATCCATAGTTTTATGCATTTCAAAATTTCAAGATGATTTATACAATAAAAAATTTCTATTAAACATTGATTGCAAATCAGCAAAAGACATTTTGCAAAAAGATGTTAAAAACTTAGTTTCCAAACAAATCTTTGCCAGATGGCAAGGCATTTTATCAGTTTTTTATTTTGATATTCAATTCATCAAAGGAAAAGATAATTTTATTCCAGATTTTCTGACTCGTGAATTCCTTACAGGAAATTATGAGTAATTCAACATCAACAAGTTCATCTACTTCCAGAACAAGTAAAGATTATGTAAATCCCAAGCCTCTTACTCCATTTGTTACTCCATTAATTCCATTAGAAGGTTTTCCTCCACTCACTTATTCCACAATTGCACAGACTCCCCATTCCAGACTTATTCAGAATAAAATTCCTCCTCTAACCTCCAATTTTACTCCATTGAAAAGAGCCCATACTCTATTACCTACTCCACAGGCCTCTTCCAGCAATCCCAAACCTACTTCCACATATTTCGATAAGCCCAATCCAGAACGTATTTTTACAACTCATTTTGATTCAGAACCCGATATTCCACAGCTAAAGATTTTTGTTTACAACTTATTCTTGCCATCATCCCTATGGATGGTAGCAGACGTACATAAAACTCAACAATATTATGAGTTAATTCTTGTAGATACCCAATCCATTGACATTCAACACATTCCCAACAAACAGGACCCAAATAGGATAGAATATTCTAAAGTCTATATTAAACAGATTTTAAGTCCTCAGCAAGTTTCCAATATTCATTCAATCACTCCATTCTCAGTTGATTATTTCCCCACTGGATTTAATTATACTGATTATATACAGGCTTGGTATAGAACTTTCTTTTATAGATCGTTTGACCATTCCTGGTTCATCAATTTCCATTCCAATTTTAATCATCGTATTCCAGACTGGTTCATGGATTGGTGGTTCAAATTTGGGCCATCTACTGAGATCTATCCACCACCCATATTAGATGGATTTAATACATTCCAAAACCTTTGCCAGCAAACACTTACCCATTCAAAACCACATGTGAGAAAGATCTTATTCCATTCCATGTTCAGGGTACCTTGGATATTTGCTTGGAGTTTCCAAGTCAAACCTTTTTACCCTTCCAACCCGCTTTCTTTAGTAAGACAATACAGAGTCAAATGGTGGATCAATTACAATCCAGAATTTTGTTCTACAAAAGCAGTAACTCATTATTTCCAAACATGACAAAAATTAAAGATAGCATTCAAACCCATGACTCCACACACACTCCCCTCACCTATTTATACTCTTCGTCCAACACCCATTGGACCACCAGTCACTACAAGTCCAAAACCATTATGTCCAACTCCTATTCGCCCAACTCCAATTATTCAAATTCCAGCAAGCCTAAGTCCAAAACATGGGCCAGATGAAGAATTTCAGAAAGCTCTTGAATTCTACCAAGAATTAGTTAGGCAAAAGCAGCCAATTAAGCAGGAGACAGATGATCAAATGTATCTCCAGGATAGTCAAGATCCCTATGAAATGTAAGGGATATAATCAATGATGCAATCCAGTCCAGCATTACAATCATTCAAAAGATAAGGTGGATCCCAGCTTCCACCGAACGTAAGCAATGACGTATTCCAGCACCATCCAGACAAGAGTTGATAGTGGATCCCAGCTTCCACTAGAAGATTTCAGTCTCCACAAATATTCAACAAAGCAGCTCACGTGGAGGACCCCAGTCTCCACCCACACTCCAAAATTCAACAAAGCAGCCGACAAAAGCAAGTGGCGGACCCCATCCTTCCACTCCATGCAACAGACAGCCCAGATTTAATCTGGATTCCAAACTGCATTCCATTCTGATGTAATAGATTAGAAATCCATTCCTATAAGTAGTTCATTCCATTTCATTTGTGAAACACGCTTGATTCAATCGCCCCTTCTAGTACACTCTCTTGTACGAGCTCCTCCATCTGAAATTAACGTTCATACTTTATTTCGAATCCTTTGTAAGCCTTTTAATAATCTATTCAATAAAAAGAATTCTATTCAATTGAAAACGCTCTTTTCTGTTATTCTCTCTGTTATTTACTCATTTTTTCACTGATCACTAATTTCACTATTCATAATTACTGTTCATCATTACTGTCACTAATTTTACTATTCATAATTACTGTTCATCATTATTGTCACTAATTTTACTATTCGTAATTACTGTTCATCGCTAATAGTAATTACTGTTCACATTTACGGTTCACATTTACTGTTCATCATTACTATTCATTTCATAAATACTGTTCACACTATTTTCTTACATGTTTGTATTTACTGTTATTCTGGTTGATTCTCATTTAAGATTAATGTTCATTTATTCTGTTATTTCATATATCAACGAAGAGAACGATCCTCAGCTTATGGTGTATATATATATATATATATATATATATATATATATATATATTATTACTCAAATAAAAATTATAAAGTAAAGAAAGAGGATAAATTATTCATTCACACCACATATTATTATATGTAACGATGTGCTCCTCTCCTCTCCCCAATTTCAGGATCAAAATCACCAATTCCGACATTGGGTGGACTAGCTCACTTAATTGCTTATAACTAGTTGCCTTGTAATAGTAATGCTTCATTAATTAGATTTCTTTTAACTTGGAGTACTTGTTTTGCTAAAAGTGTTCTAATGTGTCTTCATTTCCCTTGGGATACGGTGTTCTTTTTCCCGGATTTCTGCTTAAGGTTTCCTTAACAAAGACAATCATAATGGGAAAAGAAGTATCTGAATTGACTATAGAATTAGGTCACATTTCAAGAAAAATTTGTATTTGAAACACTATTGCGAAATATGATGCATAGCTAACTTGAAGAGTATACTATTGTTGGTGTGATATCTATTCATGACATTTCACACATACATATATAATTGTTCAAACAAAATGCTCTCTCCAAAATTAATATTTGTTGGAAGATTCCAAGCCTTGAGGCAAAAAATCTTAATGTAGGAAGAGCAACCGTACTGGTAATATTTAAAAAATAATTAGAATAAAACTGCGGACAAAATCCTATATGTTAGGAAAATCAATTACTTTTTTGGTCTTGCTCCCCTTCTAAATGGCACTTTTTTTTCCAGAAAAAGTAAAATAAATGGTGAAAGTTCAATTTGAAGAATAAAAAATAAATTAAGTGAAAGAAATAATTTATAATTTGTCAGAAGAGAAAGCTATTAATATAAAAACACCAAGATAAATGAAAAGAGTGGCAATGTAAAAAGAGGGAGAAAGTATAGGAACAATACATAGTGGATCATAAAATAGAATAAATAGTGGACTGTTATTGCGACCACTTTCCATTTTAGTTTTGTGCATGCATGCATATAATATTGTACTGTCTGTTTTTGTGTACAAAATCTGCATGGTTTTGGATAAATTGATACTGATGAATTCAAGATTCTTCATGTGAATGTTTATATTCGCCATTGAAAAATCTTTCAAATGCAAAAAAAAAAAAAAAAAAAAACAGAAAGTTTAATGAAGTATGTGCATGTTTATATATAGCATGGACGTTGCTATTGCGAAGTACAAGTTACATACAAGAAGTCTGGAGAAAAACCAGAATCCATCTCTTGAATTTCAGGTTCAAAGTTTTGTCTTTAATCTGCTCGCATGCGAATTCTATGTTCAAATAATTCGATTAACTGATCTAATTCTGGAGTTAAATTTCTCCCTTTCTTGTATTTATGTAAACTTTAGCTCGATGGTTCGGGTCATATCAGTTTAAGCAAGGAGATTGCTGAGAATACTCTCGAGTTGAGGAACATAAACGCATAATTGCTAATTCAATAAATATTAAGAATGATATATACGCATATATGGATGAAACAGCAGGAACATGAAAGCTGGGGAACTCAAGGGGCTTAGCGTGGAGGAGCTGACAATGATGGAGAAAGAACTTGAAGTTGATCTCACTCACGTTCTTTGCTACAAGGTACATTTACGAATGAGACTTTAACTGCGAGACATGCTTCGTGTTTCGTTAATTTCTTCTATTTGTATTAATTGATTCGGGAAGCTATCGAAAATCAGGGGGAATGAATGATGGCTGAGATCGACGGCCTTCACAAGAAGATAAAATAACAAGAACTTTCATATTTAGTTCTTTCAGACGAAACGTGTACTTGTTTTGAAGTTGAGTGGCTTAAGTTGCATAAGTGTTTGTTTGCCGAGTGTTGAGCTAGTTGAAGAAAACATACATTTGAAACAGAAAGTAAGTGAACAAAGCATATACTTATAATTATTCATTGGGTGAAATAGTAATTAAATTTTGACATTTTTATTTTACCAACTCATTTACTTTAGGTGGCTCTCATCCGTGAAGGCAAATTGCCAGTGTTGGGTAATGTTGAAGAAGGCCAATCTTCAGATTCCAACATCACCCACGTCTCTTCCGGTGGTCCATCTGCAAAGGATGATTTCTCTGACACTTCACTCAAATTAGGGTAACACTAGCTAAAATCCTTTAATTGATTATTTGCATCAACTAAACCCCTAAACCCTAAACATCAAATACTTTAAGAGGACGAAAAACGAGGTTGATTCTCTTATATTTTCAAAATATTAGCTTAGTACAAGTCCATCAAATACATGCATAATATATTTTTTTCACATTCACTCTTATAGAGATGACATATTTTTTTGAAGTAACGACCTTATTGGTCTATTATAAACAATATCTTCTAATTATTTCAGGATGTCACTAAATTAGCTGATCTTGAAAAATCATCAGGGAAAATGTACCTTTGAATTTCAAGTAACAACTCTATAATGGGAAACGACATGTTATAAGATGATTATTTAGTGGTAACCTTTATAATAAATTAACCTACAACATGCCCTAGATCAAATTATTGCAATCGACAATTATGATTATTGGGTTTGATTATGTACAACTGGTTTTGATGGCAGCTAATTAAGTTTAATTAGCCCCATAATCAAGTTACTTGTAATGTAAAACTTTCTAAATTATGGGCTATTTTCAACCTAAAGCTTGGATTGTGGATCAAGTATTATTATGACAATTCTCTATTTTCGTTGCTTACATGTTGTCACAAAATATTACTCTATTTCTTTATTTTGAGTCATTTTTTGTGAGACTGTCTTAATAAGGTAAACTAAGGACAAAAACACTGAATAAGAAGTGATCAAATGTTGGGGTTAAACTAAAATTATTTGTTTTCTTGGGGTCAAACTTAAATCACTACTACCAAACATGACTTCGGTAGTGAAAGGTAATGCTAATAACTGAAGTAGGAAGAACTTTTTATTTAGATTTTTCTAATAATCGAAGTTATAAGTTCTTTTACTTTGGTTATTAGAAAATTTTAAGTAAAAAGTTATTCTTATTTCAATCTTTTACTCGGAGTTAAAAGACGTTTTATGACTTTAATTGAAAAAAAATTAAAATTAATAGTTGATCTCACCCGATGTTAGGTAATGATTTACCCAAATATCAGGCGATCGCATATCACTCAAAATTGCAATAGAGATCTACTGACTTTAGGAGATAGCTGACAATACTCTTGAATTGAGGTACGTACATGTATACGTACTAATTCAATGAATATTAAGAAGGATATATACGTATATATGGATGAAACAGCGGGAACGTATAAGAAGGCTGAGGAACTCAAGGGGCTTAGCATGGAGGAGCTGAGTGTGATGGAGGAAGAACTTGAAGCTGATCTGACTCGCGTGCTTCGCTACAAGGTACATTTACAAATGAGACTTTAACTAAGAGATATGCTTCATGTTTGTGTTAATTTCTTCTATTTGTATTAATTGATTTGGGAAACTGTCGGAAATCATGGGGAACGAATGATGGCTGAGATCGACGGCCTTCACAAGAAGGTAAAATAACAAGAATTTCCATATTTGAGAAAAACTTCTATAAGACTGTCTCTATTGTGAGGTGAGGGACTAAGATGCAATTTATTAAAAGTGTATGAAACAGGCTGTTCGGAATAATTGGGTCATAAACCCAGATCCGATTCCCCAACGAAATCCATGGCGTCTCTTTACCCTCTTTCTTCACCGGATCAATCTCGTCGGCGAACAGAGGGCCTTGGCGGAGCTTCTGGCTCTTGAGAACAACTCAGCGGATAGATCCCGGAAAACTACACGAATTGCATGAGCCAAACTCGATTCCGTAGAGCTCCTGCTACATATTCTTGCTGTGAGTCAGTTTTCCGGCGAGATTCAGGTGGGAATTTTGATGACGAATCATCTGATTTCGCTTGATTTGAGTGGAAATAAATTTTGGGATACAATTAGGTATTGAAGCAGTTGAATAATACTCCAGTGCCTAGTTCTTTGGGCTCTTGCAATTCTCTCTGTAGAGTATGACCCATGGTCGTTGAAGCCATATTAATTTATATGTACAAGTTAGTATTACTTATTTTTTGAAGTAAATCTTTAAAACGATTGACGAACATTTCAAACACATGAATTGATATATTTTTATTGGTTATAATTTTGTGGAAATAAAACTTTGAACTAAGTTCTTAAAGTGGTTAACAAATATTTAAACACACAGACTAATATATCTTACTGGTTGTAAGTTTTGCAGAAAAAAAAAGTTTGAACTAAGTCTTTAAAATGATTAACAGATGATCCAAACACAAACTAATATATCTTTATGGTTGTAATTTTTGTAGAAAAAAAGTTTGAACTAAGTTTTTAAAACAATTAATAAATATTTAAAACACACGAACTAATATAACTTTATGGTTGTAAGTTTTGCATGAAAGTTTGAACTAAACCTTTAAAATGATTAACAAATATTATAAACACAAGCACTAACATCTTTACTGGTTGTAGGTTTTGCAGAAAAAAATTAAATTTAAATTGAATGTTATAAACGATTAACGAATAATC
The DNA here is from genome assembly GCA_037428765.1 of Rubia yunnanensis. NCBI lineage: Eukaryota > Viridiplantae > Streptophyta > Magnoliopsida > Gentianales > Rubiaceae > Rubia > Rubia yunnanensis. The sequence goes on from CM075065.1 coordinate 103,233,653, forward strand.
CAAACACATGACCTAATATATATTGGTCGTAAATTTTGTGGGAGAAAAAACCTTGAACTAAGTTCTTAAAATGGTTAACAAATATTTAAAGACACAGCCTAATATGGCTTACTGGTAGTAAGTCTTGTAGAGAAAAAGAAAGTTTGAACTAAGTCTCGATTAACAAATATTCTAAACACACGAACTAATGTATCTTTATGGTTTTCTGTTTTGCAAAAAAAGAAAGTTTGAACTAAATCTTTAAAACGATTAACAGATATTCAAAACACACGAACTAATATATCTTTATGATTGTAAATTATGTAGGAAAAAGAAAGTTTAAACTAAGTCTTTAAAACGATTAGTAAATATTCTAAACACACGAACTAATATATCTTTGTGGTTTTAAGTTTTGCATGAAAAAGAAAATTAAGTCTTTAAAACGATTAACAAATATTATAAACACGTGAACTATATAGTATAACGATGCTAGATATAAGTCTTGAAGAAAATGAAAGTTGAAACTAATTCTTTAAAACTATTAGAAACATTCTAAACATATGAACTAATATATTTTTGTGCTAACTATTAAAAGAGGAAAGTCTAAACAAAGACCTAAAAGGATTAAATATTATATATATATATATATATATATATATATATATATATATATGCGCTGATTGTATCTTGCAAAAAAAAAAGAAACTTTAATCAAAGTCCGAGACATTCAAACACGAGAACTAATATATTTTTGCTAATTGTAAGTGTATGATTGTGTAGTATAAAGTGATTCCGATATAATTAAGAAAATATGATCTAAAAAATTAGATAAGGTAAAACTGGAGGTCTAAATAAAGTTTTAAAAAATTATTATTAAACATTTACAATTTATCATTATCTTGTAAAAAATAAAAGTTTGTAAGGCGATTAACGGACAATCTAAAAATATGAATTATTTTATACACTTTAGTTGTAAGTTCTATAATATCTAGTATAAAAGGAAAATCTAAATAAAGTATTTAAAATTATTAACTAACATTATAAAGATATGAACTAATTTATACTTTTGCAAGTTGTAATTCCAATTATAATCTTGCAAACAGTAAAGTCTAAAAAAGTCTTTAGAAGGGTAAAAAAAATATTCTAAAAATATAAATTAATATACACAATATATATTCTAGTTGTAAAGCTCTTAAAAAATTGAAGGTTTGAAAGTGTTTAAAAATATGAACAAACATTATAAACACATGAACTATTATATATTTTCTAAATGTATACAAAAATATTAAAAATATATCCTATTAGCATAAAATACACAATCTTTCAAAAATAATTTAAAATCATAAAAAATAAAATTTTAAAAATAAAGAATTCTTTTAAAATGGAACTAAATATTAAAATTATAAGTAATTACCTAAAAACCTTAAACTTCAGCAATAATTTTTATTAATGTTTATCAAAATAAAATGTAAAATCTTTTAGACACGTGAGTAAGGTAGTGCTCTAATTTCTTTTAAGGAGATAAAGTGGGTTTTGATAGTAAAATATAAGAGAGAGAGAGAGAGAGAGAGAGAGAGAGAGAGAGAGAGAGAGGGTCCTAGACACTACCTAGAAGCAAGACACCAATACAGTTGTTTAATTTTAATTATGCTACACGCGCCAATGTGTCCATATGCTCCAGGAGGCCAGAGTTTGCGCACCACTGCTTCATTCACCTGCGACCCATTTGGGCTATAACTCGAAATCCAATAATTAAACCCGCAAGATTTGTTATATAATTTTCAAAAATTGCATATGAATCCCTGATTAAACCATAAGATATGGTGAGACGGTGTCACAAAAGTCTTTGTATTCATATTTAGTTCTTTTAGATGAAATGTGTTCTTGTTTTGAAGTTGGGTGGCTTAAGTTGAGCTGATTGAATAAAACATATATTTGAAACAGAGAGTATGTGAACCAACTCAATCAATTTAGGTGGCTCTCATATGCGAATCGGCAAGTTGCCAGTGCTGGATGATGCTGAAGAAGACCAATCTTCAGAGTCCAACATCACCCACGTCTCTACTGGTGGTCTATCTACAGAGGATTATTTCTCTGACACTTCACTCAAATTAGGGTTACACTAGCTATAATCCTTTAATTGATTATTTGCATCAACCCCTAAACCCTAAACATTAAATCATTTAAGAGCGGTAGTAATTATTTTGGACAAAAAATAAGGCTGATTCTCTTATATTTGCAAAAATATCAGCTTAGTACACAGCTCCATCAAACACATGAATAATTTATTTTTTTACGTTCACTCATTTTACATCCACCGAAATGCCATAGCCCAAGACTCTGGTAAATTCTCTTTCACCCACAAAAGCTGCAAAAATGCTCATATCCTATTATAAACACATGTTAACCTTCGATCACAGCATAGTGAACATGTACATGAGTAAAATTCACTTGTCCTGAAGAAATAGAAAGAAGGGACCATGCATAGGTAACGATGGATGAAAAATAATAGAAGTCCAGGAACTTCTTCTTTTCTTTTCTTTTTATTGAGTAGAACACAAATAGTATGAGATAAGACAATTGATTTATGTGTACATGTACCGAGTACCTTTGGTGGCTGCATTTCTGGGGATATTGCTCCACCACAGTACTGCAAAATGGGAGAATTAGAAGAATGAATTGTTTCAGCTTATTTACTGCTCCATGATCCATCATGAAATTTGGTTTTACCTAATTATTTCAATTGTAATTATCATGTTCCAACATCACCTAATTAACCGAGTTTGTAAGTAAAGTAAAAACTTTAAAAACACACAAAATTGGTTACGCAGATCGGTGAAAGTCACCTACATCTGCGGGGCTTGACCCAGTTTAGAATGAATCCACTAATGAGAAAGATAGTACAAGATGCATCATACACAATACTAATCTTTTCTAATTCAACTCGTGAATTCTACTAGCTCCCCTTGTTATCGATCTGCCTTGATCAGACTCCCTCTGACCTTGAGCTTCAACGACGTTGGATCTCCTCCTTCTGAGGTATTATGGCTTCGTTCTGAACTTTGAGATCAAACAACGTTGATTATGTTGGAACGCCAATATAAGGCTCTGCGCTACTCTGATGAGTTTGAAATTCTTATTGCAGATTTTCTCTCTGTAATTTCATAAGTAGCTTAGCCGGTAATGTCCACCATATATAGCCATTCCGCACGTCTCAGTTACCTGTGCAAATACAACACTATCTTCATAATATATTCATATCAATAAAATCTTGATGAAGATAGGATTTAGCAAATCTAATCCCTTGAAGTAAGAGATTTAGAATATTTCGTTCCAATCTTTTTCTATAACCAAAATCCTTCTTACTTCCAACTCTACAGATCGTAATCCAATCCCACAAATATGGGAGAAAAAATATTCAGTAAATCAGTTACGATTGAATGAGATTAGTCCTTCTTGGATTCATCTTTTCACGATATCCTTCTTCCATCATGACTCCTTCTTTGATGTTACAACATAGTCACAAATTGGCAACTAACACATTTTGGACTTTACAATCTCCCTCTTTGGCATTTTGGTGACCCATCAATCTTTTGGACTTTCAACACCAATTTTGTAAATAAAGACCTCAAATAATCCACATATGGATGTTGGAAATGGATGCTGGAACATGAGCCAAGAATAAAAAAATTTTAGCTCCTCCTGAATCCACCAGCATACAAAAATATAGAACCTCAACATCCATGTTGGAACATCAAATCACATAAGCACTCAGTCATTAAATTCAACCACCAAAAGAAAACATGCAAGTACTGGAAAACCGAGAAAACACAAAAACCCTTAGCATTCAACTAGGATTAACACAAAAACAAAAGAAATCCAATTCAAGAAATCTAGAAATAGAAATCCAAAAAACCCAAAATACTTCCCCTTTGGGCCATAAAACATGCCAAATATCCACAAAACAATTAATATAGGCCTATTAGCCCTCAACTTCTTCAGCATTGACATCCTGGACATCATTCTCTGAATCCAATCTCTTTAATTCCTTTTCCAGTGCAGCAATCTGAACTTATAGGGCTACAATATTTTAGCTTTCACAGCAATCTTCTCTGCCTCGTTCCCTTTCTGAACTGAGCATCTACCCTGTGATGGCTTCCAAGGCGAATCCTTCACATTTCTCAAATTGAAAGTCTTCTTATTGGGCTTCAGAGGCACCGCTGCAATAATAACTCCCCCCTCTTGTGCCTTCACCTTTTATCCTATTAGAACACCAGAGATAAAACAAGGATATGGCAAAGAGTTTTTAGCCATTTCAGAACTAGCAATGTCCAATATGCTAGCTTGGATAAGGAGACCAAGATTCATAGGAGATTTTGTGCCAATAAAGTACAATACCTTTTCCATATCTCGGGGTGAGAGCATTGGTGTTAGAGGATGGCAACCAAGAGTTAATAGCTACCTGGAATAGACAGAAGTACCTGGTTCTCAGACTTGATTCTACGACATTACCTTGACAAGGCCACTCAGTCTGAAATCCTCATGTAATCTCAGTTAGGATCTGATCAAGATACACTTCAAAATCTTCAGGAAACATTGGTCCAAATGCAGGTGTTGGTAGTCCAAATAATTTATTGATCCTTTCTTCAGAAAATCTAACTACCTTCCTCTGACATATACTCTATTGTACCAGGGTGATTCAGGATCTAGATTTCCTTCCATCAAATTTGAGTAGAACTCCTGTACCAGAGTCTGGTTGCATTGCTTGTATACTGAGTCTGCTTTTGTAAAGTATAGATATTTCATAGATTCACTGAACCCACAATCCTTGTAAGCCACCAGATAAATTGGACGTTCAACTATCAGTCTCTTTTTTGCAAATATCCTTACTGATCTTCACGCATCCTTTATCAAAATATTTGGAAATCAGAGCTTCATCAATAGAAATGCCTGGTTTTGAGCTTTGACCCGTGGTAGTCCGTTTCTTCTTCTTCTTCAGTTGTTCATTCTCCTCTCGCGGGGCTTTTCTCTTTGACTTTCTTGACTGAGTTTGCACAAACTCATCTAGTATTTCATCACTGGAGAAGGTTAAATCTTCAATACTGACTTCTAGTGTTGGAACATCATTTTTTTCCGGAACATCATCTAATGTTGGAACATCATCAAGGCCTAGTTCTTTAGTTGCTGCAACAGACTGTTTTGGTGTTGGAACATCACCTCTAGTAGTGTTTTCATTCCTTTCTCCTTCTATTTCCATCTTGGGTTCAAATCCTGCTCGTCAAGTGCACTTCCTGAGCACTTCTAGGCCGAGCCCTTTCTTCCTCTGCTCCTGCTTCTTTCTCTGAGGTCTAAACTACATCTTTTCCTCCAAAATCAACATCCACGTCTCCCTCAACTTCTGCATCCTGTGTATCTCCTCCATCCTGTGTTGGAACATCATGTGTTCTAACATCATGTGTTGAAACATCTTCAGTACATCCTTCTTCATCAATGGTTTCCTCCTCACTATCAGGAGCCAAACCTCTAAGTTTTTCAAGGTTCTGGCTAACCTTAGGATCATACACCTATACAACTTTGTAACTTGCAGAGCTTAGAGTCCTCCGCCTTTTATGCAAGGTTTTTTATTCCCTCAACTTCACTTGTTTTGGCAATGATGCAGTAGTATAGACACATATTACCTTCTTACCCTCATACTTTGTGCATACCAATTCTTTCAACTTGGGGTTCTAGTTTTCAATTTTCCTAATTCCCCCAATATCCCATTTCAATATCCGAAACAGATTCACCCCATTCATATACCCACACATCGACTTGTATCTTCTTAAATCTATTCTCTTCTTTTTCTCTAGGTAATGAGTCATGCAATCCTCTAGAGATTTAAAAGTTTGAACATTGAAAGTAAAAATTTTCTCCCGGAATATCTTGATTTTTACTTTCTCAGATTTGATAGTGACTGGCTTCACGACTGGTGATTGGACCACTTCAATGCCTGATTCTTTCACAGCATTCCACTCTTCAATCAAATAGCTCTCTGGTACTTCAATCGTCGTCTCCAGTTCTCCAAAAAGCATTTGGAATTTCTTTCTTTTATATATATTAATATATGATTAGGGTCAAAATTTGCAAATTTTGACTTGGAAAAAGTAAATGTGCTATTTTCTCTGGGACGGATGGAGTATATTATTTTCATTATATTATATTTAATAAAAATGAAAAATATATAATATGTTGGCTCTATAAACTCGATGAAATTAACGAACAATATTAGTTGGGTTCGAGCACGAGCTCGAATACTGTACGAGCTCAAACTCAAATATTGTACGAGCTCGATCTCGGATACTGTACGAGGTCTAGCTCAAATACTGTACTAGCTCGATCTCGAATACTGTACGAGCTCAAGCTTGAATAATGTACGAGCTCGGTCAATTTGGAATTCAAGTCGAGATTTAACCGAGCTGCTCGCAAATAGCTTGCTTTGTTTACTCCAGAACTGTTCTCAATCTCGAGCTTCGTCACACTAGGGATGTAAACAAACCGAACTATTTACGAGCATCTCTATCAAAGCTCGACTCAAATTCAAGTTTGATCGTATTCGAGCGCGCTTGAACCAACTCATGTAGTATTCGAGTTCGAGCTCGAATTCAATTAACACTAGTCGTTAAACTTGTTTGACTTATCGAGCCAATATAATATATATTTACTAAAAAAATTAAAATGTATATTAAAGGAAAAAATATATTTAATCATGGCTCTGGTGCAAAAAAAAGAGCTCGAATCAAATTAATTTCAATGAAAATCAAACTCGAGTAAAACTAATTTCATTCGAACTCACGCTTGAGCCAATATACTATAGGCTTACACGAGTTAGAGTCGAGTTGGAACTCGAGATATTTTAAACAAGCCAAATTTGAATTAGTGGTTGTTCGAGTTTATCTCGACCCATTTATGGTCCTAAGTGTTGTAGAAATAAAATAAAGGACACAAATTATACCCTGTACGATGACATATTAGAATATAATTGGGTGTTGCTATATCATGCCCTATATTTTACTAGATTACACCCTAATACGCATATACATGTATAATACTAATTTCAACTTAAAAAACATACCCCTTCCCATCCCAGCCACCGCCGCCGTTCTTTGGCTGGCGACACCATCGGAAACATCCAGTTCCATCCCTGACCCTTCCCGGAACCACCATCTCTCGCCGGTGCCTCGATTGGAACCCCTTTCAGTCTCAGCCCCTTCTTTCCCAGCCCCTTCCCATCCCAGCCCTTTCCCAGAACCCTATCCCTAATAACATCATCGTGAGAAAAATTATTAGATTTCATAGAATATATATTTTAAAAATATAAAATTTAATAGAGATATATTTGATTTAGAAATAGGATAAGAAAGTAATATCCTTTCTGATTAGTTTTGTATATATTATGTTCCATATTTGACACATAACCATAATCATTTGTGAGTTTTACATTCTATCATGGTAAGGTCTCTCTAAAATTCTTGGCTTTTATCTCACTTTTTCCAAAATTATCAAACAAAAAATACAAATCATAATCTTCCCGTCTTTTTTTCCCGATCGGCCGCCGCCCATCGCTATCGTCCTTTGCCATCTTTACTGCCATCCGGATTCACAGCTTGCCGACCGTCGGCGTTCGCCATCTTCATCTCATGTTGCTCCATTGTCGTTTGTCCATTTTCTCTCCTATCACTGCCGTTTCTTGCTCCTATCGCTGAAGTCCAATCGATTCCAAAAACTGTACAGATCCTTCCGCCGTCAAGATCTTGTAATTTCTGCTATGATTTCTTTGTCTCCAGCGACCTCACAAGTTTTCTGGCGTTGTGGTTTCAAAGTTTCAGAAGCTCCGGCCTCTCTGATCGGCCTCTCCGATCTTCAACAAGGAGGGCGCGTAAACAACACGCGTCATTCATTCTGCGCACGCATGTATCTCCCCAGTCCGCTCCTCCAAGCGCGTGTTTCACATGCGCCTCATCAACAAGGGCCCTTCTCCAGTTTGTCATGTTTTTGCAAGTTGAGTTTTTCTCGCGAGTTAACTCAATTTCTCGTGAGTTGCTCTAGTATCTCGCATGCCGAATCAGCATCCCAGTCGGTGCCTCATCAGCACCCAGTCAGCGTCTCGTCGATGCCCAATCAGGACCAAGTTTATTAAAAAAATTATGGATTCTTTCGATCGACTCATGTGCCAATGGTGTCACATCTCGGGTCATATTGCTTCTTCTTGCTCTAAGTTGCAAGGTGAATAGTACCAATTGTAGTGTGTAAGAAATTTGGTCACTCTGCCTCTGTCCTCACGTGGTCTCTCACGCTTTCTCTTTCGGCTCTTTACCGCATGCTCGCTGGATAACTGATTCTGGCGCGACCAACCACATGGCTTCTTCTTAGTCCGCTCTTGATCGCATAACTCCTTATTCTGGTAATAAGCGTGTTATTGTTGGTAATGGTTCTGCTCTTAACATTACCCATGTTGGTCATTCTCGAGTCTCTGATTCATTATCCTTGTCTGATGTTTTGGTGGTTACGCAAAGTACTAAAAAATTGTTGACTATTAGCAAGTTGACTCGGGATATGAATGTTGTTATTTGTTTTGATTATTCCTCTTTCACCATTTCGAACAAGTTTACTAGAGATGTTATTGACAAAGGCCATCGTGATGGAGGTTTATATGTTTGGATTTTGGTGCTGCTGCTTTATCTTCTTTTGTTGCCTCCAGTGCTTCTAAAGCATCTTTTGAACCTTGGCATAGTAGATTGGGTCATGTTCTCCACAACATCATTTCTTCTTTGAGTAAGTTTGGATGTTTTTCAGCTACAAGTTTGATTCCTCAGCCTCATTTATGTCCCTCTTGTGAGATGGCTAAAGGCAAGCGTATCTCTTTTAGATATAATTTAAAATGTGCACCACGCATACTTAATTTAGTTCACTGTGATTTTTGGGGACCCTCTCCTGTCATATCTCATGCTGGGCATTCTCATTATGTTATTTTTGTTGATGATTTTTCTCGGTTCACCTGGTTATACCCTCTGTGACGAAAATCTGTCATTGTCGAGGCTTATATGAATTTTGAGGCATTTGTTGAGAACTAGTTTTCTACCACCTTTAAAGTATTTTTGAGTGATGGTGGAGCCGAGTTTCTGAATCATCGCATGCGATCTCATTTTGCGTCAAGGGAAATTCATCACCACCTTTCTTGTCCTCACACTCCTGGGCAAAATGGTCACACAATGAGGAAGCATCATCATATTACTGAGGAAGGCTGTCAATACTCTTTAATTCTGGCCTTCATCATTCATTTTGGTATGATGCATTTTTAACAGCAGTCTACATCATCAACAGACTGCCTACTCCAATTTTATCTAGTTAATCTCCACTCTTTGTTCTTTTTGTTACTACGCCAGACTACTCCAATTTTCATCCATTTTGTTGTCAAATATTTCCGTATTTGAGGTCTTATGTTGCGCATAAATTAGCACCTCGGAGTATGTCTTGTATATTTTTGGGTTACAGTTCATAGTACAAGGGTTATCGAAGTCTTGATCCTTTCACAAAGAAGGGGTACATCACTCGCCATGCTCGGTTTGATGATTTATTTTTTCCAGCTACCCATACTGGTACTGTTCTAGATTTATCATCACTGTATGTTTCTATTTTTTTAGAGCCTTTGTCAGTCTCATTGAAGGTGTTTGAGCCACCTTCTTCAGTAGAATCACCCATTATTTTGGAAGATTTAAATTTTCAAACTGTATCGAAAGCTCCGGGTTCTTCAAAAAATTGTGTATATCTGCCACATGGTGACCAGCACCATGATTGACAGTAGCCAGCGCCGCCAGCTCAGACGTCACTGTTGTTGCCGCTGAATCACGCACCAGCCACCCGACTGCGCGTGCACACAACACGCCACCAATCCAGATGTCGGTAGCTTCACCGACTGATCCGGCAAACCTGACTTCACCGGGGCTACCATCGACGCCTTTTGCATGGCCGCCATTGCCAGCCTCCATTTTTGTGCTCGTCGTCCCAGGTTCTGTGCTCGCCTCAGGATTTGCACCATCTCCTGGTATGGGTTCTTCTCTCCATAATCCAATGGCTACTTACTCTCACACTGGTTCACTACGGTACAAGGATTTTTTCAGAATATGATATTACTGGTTTATTGAGTGCTTTATTTGCTAAGACCGAGCCTAGTAATCATCACTCAGCTGTAAAGGATCCTGAATGGGTTACTGCTATTGACTTAGAGATGGATGCTCTTCACACTCAACAGACATGGGAGTTGGTTCCTCGTCCTCCACATGTTAATGTTGTTGGATCAAAATGGGTGTAACGTTTAAAATACAAGGCTGGTAACTCTCTTGACCGGCATAAAGCAAGGTTAGTTGCTCAAGGTTTTTCACAATTACCTAGTTTTGATTATGGTCATACATTTAGTTCGGTGGTGAAAACATCTACTGTTCGTACTGTTTTTTCTCTTGCTATCACTCAACATTGGCCTTTACAACAGTTTGATGTCAAGAATGCATTTCTAAATGGCGTTCTTAATTCCTTGGTTTATATAGAGTAGCCCGTTGGATACAAAGACCCAATGCGTCCTGATTATGTATGTCATTTACGCAAGGCTATTTATGGTTTGAAGCAAGCTCCTCATGTTTGGTTTCAACGTTTCAGTTCCCGTTTGGTTGGCCTGGGTTATGTATGCAGTTATACCTCTTTATTTGTGTTTTCACAGGGTGTCTCTTTACTTTATTTGCTGGTTTATGTTGATGAAATTATTCTTACCGGGAATGATGGTCATCTCATTCAAAAGTTTATTGATTGGGTAAATCAGGAATTTAAGATTACCGATCTTGGCACTTTACAATATTTTTTGGGTTTGGAGGTTGTTCGTACTTCCGATGGCTTATTCCTTTGTCAAGCCAGATATGTCAAGGACATTTATTGAGCGACATGATGTAGGATTTCACGCCTGTTGCTATACCATTTGTTGCTTTTTCGTAGCTTTCCAGCTCTTCCGGTAAGCCATTCGGAAATCCTACACTTTATCGCTCTTTGGTTGGTGCACAACAGTACTTGTCGATTACGCATCCCGACTTGTCTTATGTTGTGAACACGGTCAATCATTATATGCAGGCTTCTACTGACAACCATTACCAAGCTGTTACTCAAATTCTGCGCTATGTACATGGTACTCTTCACTACGGTCTTCAGTTTTGTGCAAATTTGTCCGTTTTACCAGTTTTGGGTTAATCTAATGCTGATGGGGCTTAGTGTATTGAGACTCATAGGTCTACATATGGTTATGCCATTTTCCTTGGTGGTAACCTGGTCTCATTGAGTGCTAAGAAGCAACTTATATTCTCTCGTTCTAGTTTAGAATTAGAATATCGGGCTTTGGCCAACACTGCTGCGGAACTGGCTTGGTTAATGAATATACTTTGGGATTCACGTGTATCGACTCGCGTGCCTCCTGTTTTGCTGTGTGATAATAATAGTGCTCTCTTTCTTGCTCAGAATACGGTTTCGCATAAGATAGCCTAGCACATTGATATTAATTATCATTTTGTGCGTGAGATGGTGTCTTTTGGCAAGCTCAAGGTTGCTCATGTTTCTACAAACTTGGAGCTTGTTGACATCTTTACAAAGGGGTTACCTCATCCTCAATTTGAGTTCTGCGCCCCAAGCTTTGCATTACAACCAGTCCTACGCTTCGCTTGAGGGGGGTAATAGAGATATAGTTGATTTAGAATCATGATAAGAAAGGAATACCCTTTCTGATTGATTTTGTATATATCATGTTCCATATTTATATACCCTTTGTACTCTCGATATATATCAATACACACAGTCACAATCATTTGTGGATTTTACATTCTATCAAAACTTCTATACACTATTAATGTATGTAAATGAAATTATCTATAATTAAATTAAATTTGATAAAATTATTTAAAAAGTGTAACGTTAAGCTGGAACAGAGAGAATGCATAGTCCGATAAGAATTGTGTTGAAATGAATCGACTTGACATTTATAAAGTTTTGATTTTGTCAACAATTAAAACACACCCTTCTTAATATAATTTGAGTCACTCTTGATAGAAATCAAGAACACGGCACAATTTGAATGCTTCCATTGATCAAGAATAATCCCATACTTAGGTAATACAAGATCATTTATGTCGTGAATGGACTAAACAATACTACCTTTCCTTAGACAGCTTTCCTTTTCTTTCCAATTTACCTGATCAATTAAGTAAGGCCTGACTCAAAAGTTGGAGTTTAGAATGAAACATGCAGCTGGAATAAGTTGGTCTGCATTTTCTCTCAACTGAGAGCCGTCTCATAGTTTCTTTACCGTTAAGCAAAAGGGTTTCTCCATTCAGCTTACCAAGTTCCAGGTTGAATAGGTTCCGATATTCAAGTGGATCACTAAGGCTACATCTTAGTCACTTACCTCTTGGATGATCACTATTGTAACCTTGTTTCATTCTTAAGTTTTAAGGTGTAGAGAACTTAATGAATATCTCATATTCACCTTTAGTGGATGTTTTTATTTAAAAGGAAAAAAAGTTCCAGGTTTGATAGGTTTATATGTTTGTGGATGTCTATTTTATCTGATAATAAACCCCACATGTGGGGATGGGTAATGGGAAAGGGGTTAGGATATTCAGTGAAAGGAAACTTTAGTGGAGAAAGGCTGACTATGTAGGATCCGAAACAAGTTCCGAATTCAGAATTGCCTCCCAAATCACTTTTTTTTTAAACGCGATTTTAAATCGATTAAAAGTGGTTCCCTTTAATAAAAATTGATAAAGGTGATTCTATTGTAGAACCACCATTAACGGTATGCCTTTAATGGGTTTTTTGATCCACTGTATAAATCCAATCCAATCCTTAAGTTTTTTTTCACATTAGGTTTTTCTCCTCCCCCTCCTTACGTTTTTCTCCTCCCTCCCTCATTTTCTGAGTTCTTGATTTTACTATGCTAAAAATTTGAATGTTGGCTGTGGATACGGTGGTTCTGGAAAATGGACAACATGGTGGAGGACGCATTAGGGTAATGCGTCCTCAGGCTCTAGATTTTTTTTTGTTCCAAAAAAATAGAGGACGCATTTTTCAAATGCGTCCTCATGGAATTATATTATTTTTCGCTAATTTAAGAGTAATTATTTTTTAGTTTCAAAGTAATAGAGGACACATTTTTCAAATGCGTCCTCATGAAATTTTAGTTTTTTTTCGCCAATTTAAGAGTAATTATTTTTTAGCTTTAAAGTAATAGAGGACGCATTTTTCAAATGCGTCCTCATAGAATTTTAGTTTTTTTCCGCTAATTTAAGAGTAAATTTTTTTTTAGCTTCAATGTAATTTTTTGGAAAATGCATCCTCATGTTGATGTAATATTTTTTTTGCTGAAAATACTTAAGTCAGCTTTGGCCCTGATTAAATTTTTGTTTCCCAAAAATTTATTAGAGAACGCATTTTGAAAACGAGTCCTCGTAGCTGCGCATTTTTATTTTTTCAAAAAATTATTTAGAGGACCCATTTCAGAATCGAGTCCTCTGAGCTGGTTTTTTTTTTTGGGAATATTTTTTAGAGGACACATTTTTGAAATGGGTTCTCAGGAGCTGGCTTCTGTTTTTTTGGGAATGTTATTCCTGAAAAGGTTTTGAACGAGCCCTCAAAGCTGACTTTCGTAATGACAATTAATTATTCGGTAAATTGGGTAAAATAAGCGTTTGGAGAATTTTAATTATTTGGCAAAATGCTTATTCACAATGACCGTTATGCGGGATTTTTTTAATTGCAGCAAATTTTTCTCAGTTATTTTGCAATTATAAAACCGTGTCATGAATTCAACAAAAGTGTATTTTTCAGAACAAGTCGTGAATTTAAGTAATAAATTATCCTTGAATGTTGCAATGTATAACTTATTATTTGTCATCCCATTGATTTCGGTGAAGATTCTGCATAAGTAGACTCGTGTTTGTCAGATGATATTTTGAGAACTAGTCAAACGATAAATTAGGGAAGCGTGAGTTACCGTTTTCTAACTAGTCCTGAATAAGGGTGTAAGAATGAAGTATTGCATAGTTAGAATGAGTATGAATTAGCATAAATGTACAGTAGTCGAACAATACGTGTGAAATGTAATTCAAATCAGTGTTCACTGGCATGCACTGTCCTATTGACGATCTCTGCAAAGCTTTCCGCCCGTTCCACACGGTGGAGGACGTATGGTCCTGGATGTCCGTCGTGGAACAACCATCTGTGTAGGTACATGCAATTCCTCATGTGGAAATCCCTCTGGTATTTCGTCCTCCATTTCGTCTTCAGGCTCCTCACGATAGGCATGTGGAACACTACCCGTATGTGATGGAGCGGCAGGCGACATGAATTGATGACTCGCTGTTGGAGTGACATATGCAGTGTATTCCGATGGAGTCATGTCATAATGTGAGGGTTCACCATGTGATGGTCCGGCAATCGGTGGACTCGCATGTGAGGGTCCAACTTGTGATGGACCAACGTGTTCCGTTTGGCCCCTAGGACGCCGCCTGCGACCTCCCTGTCGACCAGGTGGAGCCTGACGGTGGCTTCTGAGGTCCGTATATCTCACGCCAGGGGGAGCATCCTCATAGTCCACAAACGGCTGATAGTACTGCAGTCTAGAGGCCTGATGTGCGTGTTGCAGACCCCGTGTGACAACTTCATTGATTCCCTGAGAGCGTCCGCTAATTGTGGGGGACATCCATCCAAATTAATGTTCGACCTGATGTGCACCTCAGTGATTGTCTGCAACTACAGAATCGAGATAAATATGTTAGATATGCAATGTAGGGGAAATCCGTAGCATAATTTCTTAACAACATTTGAATTTTAGGAAATACCAAGTACTCCGTAGTTGCACCGTCTCCATGGAAACCCTCTGTAGCCGTTAGAGGCCATCCTGGCTGATCAATCATGCTCACCGTCTTGCGAAAGTACCACTCAATGTATTCACGGCTAGAACAATATGGATCTGCATACCCAAGTGGGTTTACTTGTCGATCAGATCGTTGTTCCCAAGCAACGAGATATCTTCTTAGTTCGACATGCCAATCAATGCCAGACCTGCCTCGATGGTCTCTAGTATGAAGTAGTTTATACTCATCCCCACTGACCAACTGGGTGGGTATTGGCTGGATTAGGCCGAACTGCCTGAGAACACGGTGTGCGTGGTGGAACTCCACGACATGCCAACAGATGAGGTCAACGCAAACTAGCCAATTGTTGCTATCATCTGTACAGTACCACAGGAGTTGTCCCACGATATCCGCCATGTATGGCTCCCAAATAAACTGAAAGAACATGATGGTGTTGCAGTTAGGTACTGAAAACCATGTTTCACACGAAATCAGAAGAACATAATCCAAGTTGGCCTATACCTGATTCTGATTGAGAGATGTGAGCTGACCGCGATACACTTTCAAAACATGCATTGGTGATTGTGATAAATCGTAAGGGGCTCTCCACCTACGAGCAAAAGAGTGAATTACATTAGCCAGTGTATGGAATTGACTATGGTTTTAAAAATTGAAAACTAGAATTATTCAGCACCAACCGGGACCTAACAGCATTCATCGGCACTGCTATTGGTAAAACACCTGCAGGTCGGATGGATGGTATGCGCTCCCATGCCCACAACTGTTAGTAAATTAAATTAAATGTAATACAAAGTAACATAGTGGACATTCCCCAATGTCGATCACCCTCATCGAACGCAAGACACCACTTACTCCTATCTTGTCGTTCCAGCCAAGCCCAAGCAGATGGATCTATACTCTCCAGCTTCTCCTTGTACTCCCTCCACTTGCTCTCTCACATGGCACCACCAAGCTGCCACACCAGAGTCTTCATAAGCGCATTCTTGAACTTCTTGGAATCATATGATAGGAAGTTGGATTGAAAATGCCGCAGGCAAATTCGATGGTATCCAGCTGGCTCCATCCACTCCTCTATATGTGTCATCGCATTTATAAGTCCAGCATGCCTATCAGATATGATACAGATTGGCCTGCTATCACCACCAACGACGTGAAGACGCAGTCTCCCCATGAACCAGTTCCAGCTTTCATTCATTTCTTCGTCAACAATAGCGTAAGCGATGGGGAGGATGTAATCATTTGCATCATGCGTCACGGCGACCAGCATTGTGGACTTATATGCCCTCCTCAAATGAGTGCCATCCATGCTAATGACTGGCCTGCAGTGGCGAAAGGCTTCAATTACCTGACAAAATGCCTAGAACATAAATTTAAATTTCCTATACCCGTGACCGTGTATTCTGTCAGGTACGTCAGCCCAATCAACAACGGTGCTCGGATTAGCCCTGACAAGCTCATCCATAAACGTTGGGAGCTGTTCAAAAGAATCCTCCCAAGTTCCGAATACCATGTCAATTGCCTTCTGTCGAGCATACCACGCCTTCTTGTAGGAAATGGTGACATTGAACTCCTCCTTCACTTGAGCTTGTACATCTTTCACTGTGTATGAAGGGTTTACATAAATGTGGTGGTGGATTGAATAGGCGATCATCACCGACGTCAGATTCACGTTACCTGTAGATCGACCAGTACCAACACACCCATGGCTACTTGCCCATCTGGTGATCTCCCACATGCCATGTGAAGCCTTTTTTGAAGCTCTGGCAACCCAAAGACAGTTCCCAGTTCCTTCGACAACGTCCTTGCATTTCACATACCATGTGCGTGATCTGCTCTCCACGACTCTGTGTTCCCTGTTCATCATGGAACTCCACCTAGAAATAGCTTCAACCAACTGGGGCTTCGTCTGGAATCGCATACCCAACTTCACTACACCAGTCTCTTGATCATAAGTAGAAACTCCGGACCCAAAATGAGTTGGGTCATAGCTATCCTCATCAGGGCCACCATAATCCCTATAGTTTGCCTATGTATCCGGATTCGCCAGAATATGAAACGATGGGGGTACATTGTTCGTGCACACCACTTGTTCTTCCTCGTCCCCAGGATTCGAATCAGTTGATAAGGAACGATCATCCTCACTTCCACCGTCAAGTTCACCTTCGTCACCATCGTCTTCGCCACCATCATCCCGAACAACATGGTCGCTAACGTGTCCCACGTAATCATCATCGAAGACATTCTGCTCGTCATGGTCCATACCATACATACCACCACTTGTGGACAGCTGAGCACAATCCACGTGAGCATACCCACAAGGTTGGCTGGACTCACCAATTTCAAAACCTTGGCTATGAACGGGTGGTGGTACACTTGGTACATCGGCAAAGTTCTGCATGTTGCTCAACAACGACATGAACGTGCTTGGCCGTGCCCAATCATTAGTGCTTGTCAACTGTTCCATAACAATGTAAAAATCCGCAGAGGACAACGACAATCGATCAACAATATTGAAGAAGAACGCGGTTGACTCATCATCTTCCACATTATAACACCGATAGTATACAGCCGAACCAATCAGTTCAGGACATCGGTAATATATTTTCAACATACACCTCTCACTCGCAATGCCAAGCCTCGTGACAATTACATCAACTAATTCTGAGTGGTTCAACCTCCTCTCGAGAGTCACAACTCGCTCCGGTATTGGAGGATCATAATACACACCCACAGTCAAATCAAACTTAATCTGACCGCCTCCATACATATACACAGTCAAAAACATCGTACAACTGCAATACACAAATACATAACTTTTAATTCATTTTCATTCTACATTCATTTTCATTGTATCCTCAAATATGTACATGTACTCCACTCGACCACATTAACAACACTATTAATACAGACATAATACATTAATAAGTAAACGATTATACAAAGACATCACTTTTATTTTCTTTTCACTCGACATTCCTTTTCATAGTATCCTCAAAAGTCATTACTATTGCTACAAACTTAATACATTAATCAGTCAACAATTCACATAATTACTTCATTTAGTCACGCATGAACATTAAACGCTATCAAAGCATCAGACCAAACTTAATCATTAAAACTACACACAATCATACAACACATCCGAATTAAATAAATTATTTTGGGATCTCCGCAATTTATAATTTAACCAAAAAATCAACAAACTTTCTACGACAACTCACACATAATCGTGGAACACATTCGTAAAATTATTTAGGGTTCAATTAACTTCAAGAAAATGGAAAAAAAGTGGGTGGCAGTCTGAGACTCACGAACAAGGTGAAAAATGTGGAAGTCAACGGCGGTCAACAGCGGGTCAGCGGTGGGTCAAGGACTGTCAACGGCAGGAACTTCAGGCCGATTGTGATCTCTACAACCAAAAATCCATTACAAATTTTACTCAAAGAAAACCTTAACAAAATAAAACAAGAGAAAAATGTAGGATTTTGTACAAATTAAAAATACATTACTGATATTGTGAACAAGCGGAATGGCGGAGGAGAATGGCGGAATGTCGGAGAACAAGCGGCGCAATGGCGAAGGAGAGTGGTGGTGAAATCTCGGGAAGGAAGATGGGAGGTTTAATGAAGAAAATTTTCGGGCAAATGGGGATGAAAGTGATAACAAAAGAAAGAAGAGAAGAGGTGGATAAATATGAGGGGGGAGCTGGGAGAGGGGATCGGAGGACGCATATTGTAAATGCGTCCTCTCCCTGCTGCAGCCTGCCCACCTGCACCGCCTGCCAACCTGCCAACTTTGACCGGAAGGAGAGGACGCAAATTGAAAATGTGTCCTCTCGCCACCTCAGCGTGGCATTATTCACGAAAAATTTAAAAAAAACGTGGCATTATTCACGAAAAATTAAAAAAAAGAGGTAGGAGAGGACGCATTTTCTACATGCGACCTCCCTATTCTCTTCCGTTTGTGGCTACTATAGCCACAAACATAGAATTTTCTCTCATTTTCTCCCATCGCCACTGAAAACCCTCCACTCTCAGCCTCAACCTCCGTCCACCCTCTGCCAACCCTCAGCCCACTACCGCCGCAGACTGCTCCGCGTCGTTGCTCCCTTAGTCTCAGCCTCTCTCCAGCCACCCTTAGCCCACCGCTGTCGTTGGATGCTCCGCGCCAATGTTTCCACGCCTGCTGAATCTGTGGCTAAAGCCCACTGCCACCGCCCCGCTAAAGCCCATTAGTGAAGCCAGTCGCTGAAGTCTAACACAAAAGCTCACCGTCACCGTGTCGTTGTATGCTCCCCCACCCGCCGCTGAAAACCCTCCGCTACGTCAATTCTCTGCCGCCGCTGGATGCTTTTTGTTGCTTGTAGATAAGTATTTTTGATGTGCTTGTAATTGTTGTGCTTGTAATTTATGTCAATGGTATGCTTGTAATTGTTGTCAACAGTATGTTGTCCAGATCTAGCTATACTTCAAGGCTGTCGAAAATCTCAGGGTTTCGGCAGATTTTTTGAGAACATCAAAAATAGGTTCTGAATTTTGAACCTATTTTGGACCCTAACTAAAGGCTATTTTTCAACTGCCTTTAATCAATTTCGATTAAAGGCAATGGTCCGATATAACCGCCTTTAATCACCCTTTCTCCACTAGGGAAATATTGACTGTTGGAGGGTCTAGAGTCTTAGCATTATAATCTTCAAAGTTATTAGATTCCAGAAAAAATAAAAATAACTAAACAAATAAAAAAATAATACCAAAAAATAGGGTACAGATGAAGGTTCAGATGGCGTTTCGTCAACAAACTTTTTACGGTAAATATAGGGTTCATGGGAGCACAGGTATGGAGTGATTACAGTATTTTTAGTTTGTTTTTACCGTGCTAGTGGTTCACTACAAGGGCGTGGTATAGTTACGGTTGCATAGGATGAGTTTCTTATGGGATACTTGGGACTCTTAGTGGGTAAATGGTAGGAGTTATCTAAGGTGATACAAGAGTAAGGTTTAGGTGTTATACTGGGTGGTGTTCAGAGCATGGAGGATTGTTACGGAGGTTGACTAAGGGTTTCCTACATCAAATTTTTCAACCATGAATGTTCGGATAGAGGAAGATAGATGTTCGGTGAGTTATCGGGCATAAGGAGGGGCATCGTTCTCGGAGGACGCTAGGAACTGGGACTATAGTCGGAGTTTTTTCCACTCATTACATAGGCCAAGTCGTAGGGGGGCAAGGTGTGTCTTGTTGGAGGAAGACATAGCCGACGGTTTGCAGATGCATAGAATGAGTCTCTTGGCATATTGGTTTGACGATCGTAGCTTGGATTCAAAGACATTTACGGAGTATGTTAGAAATTGGTGGGGGGTTCATACAACTTTATTACATAAAGAGAAACACTTTTTTTTCTTGTGCATTGCATCCATAGAAAATATGATAATTTTTCTACATAATTGTTTGTATGTTATCAATGGAGGTTTGCTTGTACTATGCAGGTGGGAACCCTCGCTAGTTTTGGCAAATAGGAAGGTTACAAGAATCCTTCTAGGGGTGAGGTTACTTGGGTTGCCTTTTGAATGTTTCTATAAGGTTATTATTATTATTTTTATTAATGTTATTTTTTCTATATCAATATCCGGCTTCTATTTTTTAATTCATTTTTTATAAAAAATAAAATGTCAGTGAATATATATGTACATATATATTTACACATATGAACATATTAAAAATTATATATATAATATTAGATTGTAGAAGACATAAAATGTGTGAAAGAAATATATAATTATGTGGGGTCCACAATGATGCTGTGGAATTGAGTGTAGTTGAGATTATGATTGTGGAGTTAGATTCGAGGTAAGAGTTTGTGGTGAGTGTGGTGGAGGGGAGAGGGTGAATATATTAATTTAAAAAATTTAAAAAACTGGAGTGTGGTTGAGTTTTATGGTGTTGTGAATAAAGATGGTCTTACATACAATGGGAGAGTGAGAG
Source organism: Rubia yunnanensis (assembly GCA_037428765.1). Taxonomy (NCBI): domain Eukaryota; kingdom Viridiplantae; phylum Streptophyta; class Magnoliopsida; order Gentianales; family Rubiaceae; genus Rubia; species Rubia yunnanensis. The sequence goes on from CM075065.1 coordinate 103,254,553, forward strand.
GAGAGTGAGAGGAGAGTGGGAGGGAGAATGGGGTGGAGTTGAACCCACAATGGAAGAATGCAATTAGAGTGTGGTGGAGTTGAACCCACAATGGAAGAATGCAATTAGAGTGTGGTGAGTGGGTGGGATGAAACTATCTCATAGAGAGCGTAAAAATGCTTTCTCCCTATGCTCAAAGGAGGTAGAGCCATTCGGTTTCTTATCAAGTCCTTATAAACGGGGATACTTCAAGGTTTTTTTTTGTGCCTAAGAAGGGCATTAGACAAGGTTGTCCTCTATCGCCATATTTTTTTATCATATGCCAACAATTCATGTCTGCCAGGGTGGAAAACAAAATCAAGATAAACAACAGACTAGGTCTGTCAGTGTCTAGGGGAGGTCCAAGAATAATCCATCTAATGCATGCAGAACTATATTCTATTTACAGCCTACACTGCTACAACAGTTGATGATATAGCTAGACATTGGACATGTATGATAGATTTTTAGGACAAAGATTGAATTTTGACAAATGCGCTTTAATGTTTAGTCCAAACACCTCTCACAGCCTCAGACAATATGAAAAATATTTGAATATTCATAGACATCACTGTGGCGAAAAGTATATGGTTATGAATATCATATTCACAGAAAATAAGGTGCAGATGTTCAAAAAATTGGTGGACAAGTTCAGGCAGAGGTTTAGTTCCTGGAAAGCAAAACTTTTATCATTGTCTGGAAGGATCACACCAGCTAAACATGTATTAGCATCAGTGGCAATTTACTCTCTAGCTATTTTCATAATACCTAAACAGGTTTTTGACAAGCTGGATAAATTGGCAGCTCAATTTATATGGGGAGAGGAAATGGAGGGAAGGTCAGTGCACTGGAAATCTTGGAAATCCGTGTAGAGATCAAAACAGGAGGGAGGATTAGGCATGAGCTCAATGTAAGGAATGAATAAGGCCCTATTGGGAAAACATGCATGTAACTTATTGAAATTTAGTTTTACCACTTTTTCTAGTTCTTACTAGTGTGTTCCAACATGCCTAGTTTAACCAAGTGTAAATAACGTGAAACGTAAAAGACACACAACTTGGTTACGCAGTTCGGTGTAAACCACCTACATCTGCGGGGCCTGGCCCAGTTCAGAATGAACCCACTAATTAGAAAGATAGCGTACAGAGTACAGTTTACAAAATACTTATCTTTACTAACTATGACGTCTGGACTCTGCTAGCCCCCCTAGCTACCGATCCGCCTTGATCAGACTCCCTCTGACCTCGAACTCCGTCGACGCAGGATCTCCTCCTCCCGAGGAATTAAGGTATACGATTCTGAACTTAGTGCGGCAGGACAGTGTTGGAACACAGTTTATTGGCTCTTGCAAATTTCGTAAGATCTCAAAATCTGGGTGCAGATTTTGCTCTGTAAAACCGTAAGTATGCAGCCGTGTTTGTCCCATATTTATATCCACGAATCAGACTTGAATACTCCTTGATTATCTCCACAATATTCCTATTCCAAATCTGATTCTTGAAGCATATCCAAATCCCATAAATAAAGGGATTTACCTTAACTCTATCTATCCCATGTATATTCAAATAAATCTTCTCCTTATAAGTGGGGATTTTCCATAAAACCAATTATGCTTCACACGCCTAATATATAGCCAAATATACAATTACCATAAATTTTGAAACACTCCAATATTTTGGCTTGAATTCCGTTAAACTCTATGGCGTAAATTCTGCTCCAGCACCATGTTCACACAAAATTGCCAATAAAATAATTCCTTGACTTTGCAATCTCCCCCTTTGGCATTTTTGTGGACCTATAATATTTTTGACTTGCAGCACAGAATCAATATCATACAATGAGCAGAATAATGATCATAACAGCCAGAACTCACATACTGAAAGCCGAAAACCAAAATCCAGAATTCCAGAAATTACAACCAAATTGAAAACCAAATATCCAAAATTACTCCCCCTGGGACCACACATAGGCCAAAGGGACTTCATCACAAAAACATCAAAATAAAGACCAGTCTTTAAAACTCCCCCTGAATTAATCCTACTCAAATCATCCTTCCAGTCGTGACTTTTCTTCCTCCAACCGTGCTTGCTCAGCCTGCAAAGAAGCAATCTGAATCCCTACAGCTCCAAGTCTAGCATTAATAGCCATCAATCGAGTCTTCTTGTCTGCTGTGGCTGATGAGGAGGCTGACCCAGAAGCTGTCCATGGAAGGTCATGTACCTTCCTGAGCCCGAAAGTCTTCTTATTAGGCCGCAAGAACTCAGTGTCCACTATCACATCAGAGGCCTGCCCTTTGACTTCGGCACTCTTTGCTAAGGAAGAGATTAGGGCTGGGTAGATGACCGCATCATTCACTTTTAGAGTTGTGGCCTGTCGAACCAAATGTTGCTGAATTAAGAGTCCAAGATTTATTTCCTTCTGTGTTCCAACACAGTAAAGCAACTTGGCCATTTTCCTGGTCAATGCGGTAGTATTGCTTGATGGCAACCAGCAGTGGACAGCTATTTGATACAACCCAAAGAATCTGGATGTCAAACATGATGCCTGTGAGTACCCCACAGCTGGCCACTTCCTCTTATATCCCCCAGATATAACTGACAAAATCTCATCATCACTCAACTCCAAATCATCAGGAAATACTCCCCCTATCTCCTGAGTTTTCAGCCCAAACAACACATTGATTCTAGTAGCAGACACATCTATGATTTTTCCTCGAACATAGACTCTACCAAACCATGGAGAAGAAATATCTAGATTTCCAGGCATGAGATTAGAATATACCTCTAAAACCACCTGCCTATTGTATTACAGTTGTATTGTGGTTGCCTTTGTCATCCCCATTGCCTTTAAGAAATTTGTGAACCCACTCTCCTGATAAGCCTTCAGGTCCAAAGGTCTTTCAGCAATAAACTTCTTCTCAGAGAAGAAACCTTCAATCTCTGCTCCCTTTTCATCAAAGTAAACTGCAGAAAAAGCCTGGGAGATAGATGGAGGAGGCAGAATCTTCCTCGGGTTGCTATCCCGTCTCTTCTTACTCCTTTTTGCTGCCTCAGTATTCATGGCAGAGCTAGCCTTTCTTTTTCCTTTTTCCTTCTGAAAAAATTCATCCAAGACCTCGTCACTGGAGTATGTCAGATCAGGGGCATCCTGTGTTGGAACATAGTCTGCTCTTTCAGCTGATTCTTCTTCTGGATCATCACCCTGAACTGGCAGATCTTCATCAGATACTTCAATCCCCTGATTCCCTTCATCATCCTTGTTGCTTTCTCCTCCCATATCAACATCGGAGTTCACATTCACATGTTCCTCAGACAGTGTTGGAACACTCTCCTCACTATCAGAGAGTTCAATAATTACAGGTTCTCTTAGTTTTTCCATTCTCCTCGCACAGTCCATATCGAAGAATCCAACCTGAAGCTTGTCTCCATACTTAACCGTCTCCAAACCAACAACTTCTTCTTCAGTAATTTCCCTCAACCATACATAACTATGACTCAACATCCGACAAAAAATGTGAAATTTATCCTTTCCTTTTCCATTCAGCTGACCATACATTCCTCTCAGATACTTCACATTCTTATATTCACTATCCCAGACATCAGAAAAATGACCAGAAACAATCTCCTTAATTTTGACATGCAAAACTTCCAAATCCTTTCTTATACTCCTGATTTTGCTTAGATCCACATAATATCTATTTGCTTGTAACCATTCGAATATATCATCCACACTTCTACTTTCAAAACCCAAGAATTTTAATGGTCGAGGGTCAGGACCAGTTACCTTAGGTTTTTTCTGTTTCTTGCCTTCAGACACTTCTTCTTGGGCATCAGATTTACCATCAGACTCTCCACTCTGTTTCTTGACAGAAGCCTCTTCCTCTTCCTTTTCATCTTCAACTTTATCAGGCTCTGCTCCAGCTATCTCCTCATTCTCCTCATGGTTAGCATTTCCTTTGTTCTGATCTTGAGTTTGTGCCTTACCCGATTCAACATATCTTCTCGGCTCATCAAACACCACCAATTCCAAATTCATGGATCCCTGATCTTCCTCCATAATTTCTGGCACCGAAGCTTCTTCTATCGGAGAATTTGGGCTTGACATTATTTGGTACAATGCCGAGATAGAGAGGAGTGTTGAGTATAAGATTTTTCGGCACGATTTTTGGGGAAAAAAATCGGGCCGAGAGTAATAGAATGCGAAAGGGGTTTTAGAGTTTGAATCAACTTTTAATTCTTCATGAACTTACCTCTTTTTCCACGAAGTGCCTTTTTAGATTTCCCAAAAATTGTAATGATACCCCTTCCTCTTCTTGTCCCATCAAGGCGTCATTCCTCATTTAACTTCCAACACACCTTACTTAACTTCTCCTATTTTAGTAAGTCGTTTCTTCCTTCCAATTTTTTGTTCTTTTTCTAATTTTTGTAAGCTGTAAATAACACAAATATGTACACAAAACAAAAAACTGATTAAGGTAAATATTACCTCAGATTTGACAAACACCTAAGTGTTGTCGGAGGCTCTCAAAAGTGGTGGCATCAAGCGGCTTTGTAAATATATCAGCAAACTGTTCGTGTGTTGGAACATAGACCACTTCCACTTCCTTTCTTTCAACCAGATCTCTAATAAAATGATGCCTTGTGTCAATATGTTTGGTTCTTGAGTGTTGAACTGGATTTTTTGAAATATCAATGGCACTTGTATTGTCACATAAAATCTTTAGGGGGCCTTGATGAATTCCATAATCTTTCAGCATTTGATTCATCTATAATAATTGTGCACAACAACTTCCTGCTGCAAGATACTCTGCTTCTGCAGTAGATAGAGAGATCGAGTTCTGTTTCTTGCTATACCAGGACACCAAATTTGGTCCAATAAAGAAGCATCCGCCAGTGGTACTTTTTCGATCATCAGCATTTCCAGCCCAATCAGAATCATTGTATCCTATCAACTCTGAATCTTGATTCTTTGAATACCAAACACCATATTCTGACGTCCCACTCACATATCTAATAATTCTTTTGACTGCAGTAAGATGAGATTCCTTAGGATCAGCTTGAAATCTAGCACATATTCCAACACTGAGACATATATCTGGTCTACTGGCAGTGAGATACAATAAACTTCCAATCATTCCTCTATATAACTTCTGATCGACTGAAACTCCTTTTTCATCTTTCACCAGTTTATCAGAAACTCCCATAGGGGTTCGAACTGCACGAGCATTACTAAGTCCGAATTTCTTAATCAAGTTCAATGCATACTTACTTTTATTTATGAACAGACCATTCCGTCCTTGCTTGACTTGTAATCCCAGAAAGTAAGTCAATTATCTAACCATGCTCATCTCGAATTCAGATTGCATCGTGGTGACAAACTCATGTACCATAGATGGTGAAGTAGAGCCAAAAACTATGTCATCAACATAGATTTGAGCAATTAGAAACTTTGAGGACTTGTCAAGCACAAATAAAGTGCGATCTACTCCCCCTCAACGATAACCTTTCTGAAGTAGAAAGGTAGTAAGTCGTTCATACCATGCTCGAGGTGCCTGCTTTAATCCGTATAAGGCCTTCTTGAGACGATATACATGATGCGGATAATGGGGATCTTCAAAACCTTTAGGTTGTTCCACATAAACTTCCTCATTCACCACTCCATTTAAAAATGTAAACTTAACATCCATTTGATACAAAGTAAAGTTCAAAGAGCAGGCAATAGCTAGTAGAATACAGATAGATTCTAACCTGGCAACAGGTGCAAAGGTTTCATCAAAGTCAACACCTTCCACTTGTGTATATCCTTGAGCAACAAGTCTGGCTTTGTTCCTGGTGACTAAGCCATCTGCATCGGACTTGTTCTTGAAGATCCATTTTGTACCAATGACATTAATGCCTTTTGGACGAGGAGTAAGGTACCAAACATCATTCCTGGTAAACTGGCCGAGTTCATCTTGCATTGTAGCAATCCAATACTCATCAAGTAAAGCTTCCTTATAGTTCTTTGGTTCAATTAGGGACACAAAACAGTATAGACCAGCCAGTCGTCGATAATCAAATCGAGGTACTGATCGAGTGCTTCTCAAGGTGGAGCCAGATCGGTCGAGTGTTGGAACATGGTCGTCCGTAGGAAGGGACTGTGTTGGAACATGGTCGTGTGTTGGAACATGATCATCTTCAGTAGAGTTCGGGTTCTGGTGCTCATTTGGTTCAGTAGGATCAACTGAGGGTTTTGCTTTGTTAGAAGATTGAGACTGTGTTGGAACCTGAGAGTTGGCCGATTCTTCCTCCGCAGCTTTTGGAAGTTGTTCCTTTTCTGAATCATCCACAATAACGTTTATAGACTCCATGAGAGTTTTGGTTCGATGATTAAAAACTCTGTAAGCACGGCTATTGATGGAATACCCGAGAAAAATTCCTGGATCACTCCGATTATCAAATTTTGCCAACTGTTCTCTATCTCTGAGAATATAGCAAGTACTTCCGAACACATGAAAATACGAAACGTTTGGTTTCCTGCCCTTCCAGATCTCATAGGCTGTCTTTTCAGTGAATGGTCGAAGATACACCCTGTTGATTGTATAGCACGCTGTATTGATCGCCTCTGCCCACCATTTCTTATGGATATCCTTTTCTGCCAACATAACTCGAGCCATCTCCTGTAGAGTTCTGTTCTTTCTTTCGACAATACCATTCTATTGAGGAGTGATAGAAGCCGAAAACTCATGTTGGATCCCTAGCTCATCGCAGAAGGAACTGAATTGTTCATTCTCAAATTCTCTTCCATGATCACTTCAAATTCAAATTATCTTTCCTACAGGACTTCCCTTTTCAGTTTGTAACTTTACTACAAGGCTTCGAAATACCTCAATCGTATCAGATTTCTCTTTCAAGAAGGCTAGCCATGTAAATCTGGAGAAGTCATCAACACATACAAAAATATATTTCTTTCCTCCTATGCTAGGTGTATTAACTGGCCCCATTAAGTCCATATGCAGTAATTCCAGATTTCTAGAAGTAGTAATAAACTGAACTGAAGAATGAGGAGCACGATTTTGTTTACCTTGTTGACATGGTCCGCACACAATTTCATCCTTGCTGGTCAAGATTGGCATTCCTTGTACAGCTTTCATGTTAGCAATTTTCACCAGTGTTTTATAGTTGATGTGTCCGAGCTTCCTGTGCCAAAGAATTCCTTCATCCTGCTTTGAAAGCATGCATCAAACTTCTTGTTCCAACAGATAACAATTGTCTGAAAATCGTATTCCAGAAAGAACCTTGTTTTCTCCATACTTCACTACACACTTGTCCTTCTGAAATTCCACTATCATGTTGTCATCACACAGCTGGCTTATACTTAGCAAGTTTGCTTTTAGATCTTCAACCAATAATACACTTGTGAAAACTGGAAACCCTTCAATCTTTAATTCGCCCTTGCCAATTACTCTGCTCCTTTTTCCATCACCAAAAGTTACATATCCGCCATCATATGGAGTAAGGTTCGTAAGGTATTTTGGAGTGCCAGTCATGTGGCAAGAACAACCACTGTCAAAATACCATGAGTCACTGGAATAGGCTGATAAAGAAGTGTGTGCCACCATACACGTACTGGACCTTTTAATAACCCATATCTTCGTGATTCTTGTATGAGTATCGACTGTGTTGGAACACAGTTGTCTTCCTGTCATTTGATCTCTGATCAGTTTTTTACACTGATGTTCAGCATGTCCTTGGTACGTACAATATTCGCAGATTAGAGGCTTTCTTTGATAAGGTTTCCCATATCCAGAATATCATCAAGCTTTGCTTTCCCGGAATTCAATTTAGAAATAGTTGCTTCAGACATCTCGGCTCTCTTGACTGCTGCTATCAATTTCTGACTCAGTTCTTCATTTTGTTTTCCAAGTTCTGCAACTGTGGATCATAATTCCTTTTCACTTTCAATTAGCTTCCTTTTTTCTTCAATCAGCTCTTTGTTCTTGTCAGCTACTTGAACCCACATGGCATACATTTGTTCGTATGTGCTATAAATATCTTCATCACTTACAGACAGATCATCTTCATCACTGTGAGCATCGTCCAGATTCATGTTGGAACATGCAGCTTTCTCTTTGTTCAGTGTGTTGGAACACTGACCTTCTGGTGTATCATGGACCTTTGCTCCAAAAGCTACATAATTATTTGTGAGTTCTTCTTCATCTTTTTCATTATCTTCATCATCACTCCAAGAGGTGACATATGATCTTCCTTGTTTCTTGCGGGTGTTAGCACATTCGGCCTGAATATGACCAAATCCTTCACATTCTCTGCATTGAATTCGTCCAGCCTGTTTTGGTTCGTTGTTCTAATTTTTCCCGAACTGCATATTTCCTTGTTCAAATCTCAACCCACGATTGTTGTTCGAATCTTGTTGCTTTTGTCTGTTTCCGCCAAACCTCTCCTGGGATTTCTTGTTAACTACCTTCTTTAGCATCTTTGAGAAATTCTTTGTAATAAGTGCCAGTTTTTCAAACTCATCATCACTGTCAGACTCGTGACTTGCCTTGACTGGAGAAACTTTGAACGCTAAATCCTTGGAGATTCTTTTGGTAGATTGCTGGAATGTCATCTCATAAGTTTGTAGCGAACCCATCAGTTCATCTAGGCTCATGGTGGCTACGTCTCTTGCTTCCTCTATTGCCGCTACTTTCATTGGAAATCTTTTGGGGAGAGATCGCAATGTCTTTTTCACTAACTTAGTTTCTTTGTACACCTTTCCAAGTTGGTAAGCCATGTTGGAGATATCTCTGAGCTTTCCATTGAATATGGAAATGGTGTCATCCTCCTCCATTTTGAGTTCTTCAAACTTGGTAGCCAGCATCTGTAGTTTGGATTCCCGCACTCGACTGGTTCCTTCATGAACGGTCTGTAAAATATCCCATGCTTTCTTTGCTTGGTAGCATGTAGATATAAGCTTAAACTGGTTTTCATCAACAACAGTGAAGATTGCATTCAGTGCCTTCAAATTTTCCAATGATTCTTTAAGATCATCTGGAGTCCATTTAGACTTGTCTTTGAGTTTTTGACTTGACTCCCCTTCCACAGCCTTAGAACTTGTAGCATCTTCTGTAGAATGATTCCATTCATTCTCAACATAAAACCACGCCAGTTCGTCCAGTGAATTGATAAATACCCTCATACGTGCCTTCCAATAGTTGTAGTTGTTTCCTTCTAATAGTGGTGGTCGAGAGACTGAAGCTCCTTCTCTTGTCGTCATGGTAAAACCGGATCTCACTTTCCTTGAAACAACCAAGGGAACGATAAGTGACTCAGCTCTGATACCAAATGAAATTTAGTTTTACCACTTTTTCTAGTTCTTACTAGTGTGTTCCAACATGCCTAGTTTAACCAAGTGTAAGTAACGTGAAACGTAAAAGACACACAACTTGGTTATGCAGTTTGGTGTAAACCACGTATATCTGCGGGGCCTGGCCCAGTTCAGAATGAATCCACTAATTAGAAAGATAGCATACAGAGTACAGTTTACAAAATACTTATCTTTACTAACTATGACGTGTGGACTCTACTAGCTCCCCTAGCTACCGATCCGCCTTGATCAGACTCCCTCTGACCTCGAACTCCGTCGACGCAGGATCTCCTCCTCCCGAGGAATTAAGGTATACGATTCTGAACTTAGTGCGGCGGGACAGTGTTGGAACATAGTTTATTGGCTCTTGCAAATTTCGTAAGATCTCAAAATCTGGGTGCAGATTTTGCTCTGTAAAACCGTACGTATACAGCCGTGTTTGTCCCATATTTATATCCACGAATCAGACTTGAATACTCCTTGATTATCTCCACAATATTCTTATTCCAAATCTGATTCTTGAAGCATATCCAAATCCCATAAATAAAGGGATTTACCTTAACTCATTCTATCCCATGTATATTCAAATATATCTTCTCCTTATAAGTAGGGATTTTCCATAAAATCAATTATGCTTCACACGCCTAATATATAGCCAAATATACAATTACCATAAATTCTGAAACACTCCAATATTTCGGCTTGAATTCCGTTAAACTCTATGGCGTAAATTCTGCTCAAGCACCATGTTCCAACATGGTCTGTATATTAGTTCAAAATAATTCACACAAAATTGCCAATAAAATAATTCCTTGACTTTACACTTATTAAGGGTCAGACTCTCTTCTAAGTAAAGTGTATAAAGCCAAGTATTTGAGAAATAAAAATTTTCCCAATGTCAAGCAGAAAGGATATGAATCGTAGGGATGGAAATCGATCTTATATGTGAGAAATCTGATTACTGACAACTTGGCGTGGCAAGTTGGGTCGGGGAACGATATAAGGTTGCATGATCAGTGGATTCCAAATGTCTAATCCCACAATCCACTCTTACAGCTCATACAAATCTCACCATGAGAGATCTAATAGAGCAAGGCGGATCATGGAAAATGCCTTTAATCAGAACTTTATTTCCAGCGGAAACAGTTCATCATATTATGGCAATCAGAACTGTTAACTCCTGATTAGATTATGATTCATTCTGATTAGAGTTCTTTCCTTATTACATATTTATTGTACTCTCTATATATTCAGATATTAATAATACAATTTATTACGGCAAATTCATTCTTTCATGGTATCAGAGCAAGTTCTGATACTAAATCCTAAACCCTAATTTTTTATTTTTTATTTTTTCTCGCCTCCCTTCCTCTCCTTTTCCGACCAAAAATCACCGACCATATTCCGGTGACCTCCGGCGTCCTTTCCCTTTCACTGTTCAGGCGTTCTCTAAGCATAGGTGTTCTCGGTTCATCGGCAGTTCGCTCCCATCTCCGGCGAGCCTCCATCGGCACTCCCTTCGTCGTCCCGGACCTCACCATCAACGGGCTTCATCACCGGCGACCTCTTCTTCTCCAGCATACATCACGTGCGTATACTCACGGGCTGCGTCTCCAATTTTGTCACCAGCATCCAGATTCGGCGCTCCAGATTCGGCGTAAAAAACAGAGGAAGCCGAGTCCGGTTTTTTTATTCGCCGAATTTCTCAAGCGCATGAGTTCCACGCGCTCCGTAGAGAAGAAGCTTCAGCGCGTGGAGCCACGCGCGTCTGACCAGTCGTGAGCAGTTCCTTGTTTCGGCGCGTGAAGTCACGCGCCAGCCACTCTCTGCGCATCAGACACGCGCATGGCAGCTTTATTGACATTTTAGTTTCTCTTGCAAATTCTTTATTTTCCTTTGTGAAAATTAAAGCAAAATTTTCATCTCCTCTTATGAGTTATTTGGCGCCCTTATCTCGGGAAGATTATTCCGCTAATTGGATTACGGACAAAGCTTTGTTTCAGGCCGGTTTGAATGGTTCCAACCATCATCCTTCATCGAATCAGTGGATCGTTGATTCCAGTGCTACATCTCATATCACTCCTCATACCAGTAATCTTGATAAGGTACAATGTTATCGTGTTTCTGATGTTATTCTTGTTGGAAATGGTGAATCATTATCTATTTCTCACATCGGTCAATGTCATTTCTCTGGTTTCTCTGTTAATGATGTTCTTGTGGTTCCTAAGATTAATAGAAGCTTATTGTCCATTAGTAAGCTTACTCGTGATTTACCTTTCCGTGTTATATTTGATGCCGATGCATTTTCCATTGAGCACAAGCTTACAAGAACGATAATTGGTCAAGGCCATCATAGGTCAGGTCTTTATTTTCTTAAGGCTGGTGATTCCAGTTTTTTAGGCAAACTACGCTCTACAAAGCTTCATGCTTCTTTTGAGCAGTGGCACTCTCGCCTCGGTCATGTGTCTCATGATACTGTTCAGTTATTGAATCGACGGGGCCTTATTTCTGTCACTACTGCTATGCCTGCACCTGTCAGTTGCTCTCCTTGTCAGATGGCCAAGAGTAGCCGTTTGCCCTTTTCCACTAGTGACAAGCGCGCTACTGGTTTATTGGATAAAGTACATTGTGATTTGTGGGGACCAGGTCCTATTTTATCTATCGGTGGTTTCTCTTATTAAGCCATTTTCATTGATGATTTTTCGCGATTCACATGGTTTCTTCCGATGTGGCATAAGTCGGATTTCTATGACACATTTATCCAGTTTTAGAAATTCGTTGAGAATCAGTTTTCTGCTAGGGTTAAAATTTTTCAGACCGATGGTGGCACCGAGTTTACTAATCACCGACTTCAGGCTCATCTCATATCATGTGGCATTCATCATCAGATGTCCTCGCCCTATACACCTGCTCAGAATGGCCGGGCTGAGCGGAAGTATCGTCACATCACAGAGACTGGTCTTGCCATGCTTTTTCACTCTTCTGTGTCGCACTGTTATTGGGTGGAAGCTTTCTCCTCTGCGGTTTACATTATTAACCATCTGTCTAGTTCAGTTATGAGTGGGAAATAACCTTTTGAGGTTGTTTTTGGTCATGTGCCTAACTATACCATCTTTCACCCATTTGGTTGTCGTGCATTTCCATGTCTGCGTGCAACTGCTACTGATAAGTTTGCACCCGATCCATTCCTTGTGTTTTTATTGGCTATAGCCCTCGTCACAAGGGCTTCCAGTGTCTCGACCCGACTTCTGGGTGCATCTATATCTCTCGCCACGTTCGTTATGATGAAACTTTCTTCCCTTATGTCTCATCTTCCACGGACAGTCATTCGATTTCAGATCTGGAGATTTCAGATCTGGAGATTTTATCATTTTTTTATAGAACTGTTACTTCATCGATTGGGGCCACCACGCCTGTGTCTGTGCTTATTCCAGCTACCCCTCCTTCACCACCATTTTCCATCTGGACGGCCGACCTGGACCTGGCTCCTCGGCCAATGCCCACCATACCTCAGCCGTTGGCCATCACTCCTAAGCCACCGTCTCAGCCACCGGCCACCACATCTCAGCCAGTATCGACTATTATTTCTCCGGTGACTTTCGACGGCCACTCTCCAGTTAGCGCAGCTCGATCTTCCTCGGTGTCATCAGTTGGTTCGACTCCTCCAGCTTCATCACCCCAGCTTCGTACTCATCGGATGGCCACTCGGTCTTCTATTGGTGCCATTCAGCACCGAGATTATTCGGATATTCTTGCTCATGGTCTCACTGCCGCACTTGTCTCTTAAACAGAGCCCACTGATTATCGCTCTGCCCTTCAGGATCCAGCCTGGGTTTCAGCCATGGATGATGAGATGGCCGCTCTTCGTGGTTAGTACACTTGGGATTTGGTGCCTCGACCTTCGAATGTCAACATTGTTGGCTCCAAATGGGTCTATAGGCTCAAGTATCGACCAGATGGCACTATTGAGCGTCACAAAGCTAGACTTGTGGCGCAGGGTTTCTCGCAGATTCCGGGTTTTTATTTTGACCACACTTTCAGTCCTGTGGTCAAAGCCTCCACTGTTAGGATGGTTCTTGCCATAGCCACCATGCATTCCTGGCCACTTCATCAGTTGGATGTCAAGAAGGCTTTCCTTAATGGTGTTCTTAATGTTCCAGTCTACATGAAGCAGCCCGTTGGTTATCAGGATTCTGTCCATCCAGACTATGTTTATCGTTTGCGAAAGGCCATTTATGGTCTTAAGCAGGCTCTCCGAGCTTGGTTCCAGTGTTTCAGCAGTTATCTGACACAACTTGGTTTTCGGTGCAGCTCAGCTGATACTTCTTTGTTTGTCCTTTCGAGAGGGTCATCGTTACTGTACCTACTTGTGTATGTGAACGATATCATTCTTACAGGAAATGACTCGACTCTTCTTCGCCAGTTCATTGATCGGACACACAGAGAGTTTGCGATCAAGGATCTTGGTGCTCTTTATTACTTTCTTGGTCTTGAAGTTTCGCCTACCTCCTCAGGATTACTACTTGGCCAAGCAAAGTATGCTAGGGATATTTTGAATTGGGCCGGTATTTCTGATGCGACACCTGTTTCTACTCCATTTGTTGCTGGTTCTCAGCTTCATAGCTCTACCAGTCCTCCATTTCGGGATCCTACACTTTATCGTTCTCTTTTTGGTGCTCTCTAGTATCTCACCATCTCTCGCCCGGATTTGGCATTCTCGGTCAACACAGTGAGTCAGTATCTTCAGGATCCCAGAGATGACCATTTTGCTGCCGTGACTCAGATTTTGCGGTATGTTCGTGGCACTCTTCATTTTGGTCTCAGGTTTTGTTCTGCTAGTACTCCTGATATGTTAGGATACTCTGATGCTGATTGGGCTCGCTGTCTGGAGACTCGTCGGTCCACTTATGGTTACGCGGTTTTTCTTGGTGGGAATCTGGTTTCTTGGAGTGCCAAGAAACAGCCCACTGTTTCTCGCTCTAGCACTAAGTCTGAATACCGTACTCTCACCAACACTACCTCAGAAGTGGTTTGGCTCACTCATTTGATTCATGATCTTCGGGTTCCGCTTTCTGGTTCTCCATTGTTGTTATGCGACAATAGTAGTGCTATCTTCTTGGCTCAGAATCCAGTGGCGCACAAGCGGGTGAAGCACATCGTCATCGACTACCATTTTGTTCGTGAGTTAGTGACATCCGAAAAGCTGCGCATTGCTCATGTTCCGACTTCTCTTCAGATTGCGGACATTTTCACCAAGGGGCTCTCTCGTCCGCTGTTCGAGTTCTTCAGGTCCAAGCTGTGCGTCGGCGAGCATCCGACGCTTCGCTTGAGGGTGGGGTGTTAGACTAAATCAGACTCCTGATTAGATTATGATTTATTCTGATTAGAGTTCTTTTCTTATTACACCTCTATTGTACTCTCTATATATTCAGATATCAATAATACAAATTATTACGGCAAATTCATTCTTTCAAGAACGTCAATTTTTTTTCAAGATGATGATATCCCTCTGTGGAGCCCAAAAAAAGATGGAAACTACTCATTTAAGAAGGATTACCATATTGCAATGAAGGGAATAGATCCTCGGTATCAGGTTTTTACACGACAAGGTAGCCTCACACAGAATCAAGAGATTATTTGGAATCTTAACATTTGTTGGTATGCCTTGAATATGTATTAGCCGCTTCGACAGGTTGGTAGCGAGTCGGGGGGGTCCAGGGGGGCGGAGCACACCCTGGCCTGGGGGTCCGAGGGGGCGGAGTCGCCCCCGGCCCGACGGTATAGCTTGTCTCTTTATTGGACTGCTGTTGATTTGGGTCGAATTGTGTTTTGGCCCAGTTTGTTAGGGTTTAGTGGAGACAGCATATAAAGTGTCTCTCTACTCTCTGTAAACATTAATTCTTATATAGTGAATCTGTCTCCCGTGGATGTAGCCAAAATTTGGTGAACCACGTAAATCTCGTGTCTTGTTATTTTCGTTCATATTTTCTGTTCTTTATCCATTCCGCACAACAAACTGGTATCAGAGCGGTTCCTTTTTCCGGTGAGATCCGTAGTGGGTGTATCGGATTCTGGGCTCATCAGATCAGGGCTGATCGGGGAGAAAGATGTCTGGGTTGAACGTGAAGATCGACAAGTTTACTGGGAGAAATAGTTTCAGTTTATGGCAGATCAAGATGCGAGCTTTGCTGAAACAGCAAGGTTTGTGGACTCCGCTGACAAAGGATTTCGCGAGCAGTTCTGACGATGTGGTGGGTCTGGAAGAAAAGGCACACTCGATGATTATGCTGTGTCTCGCGGATGAAATCATCACTGAGGTCTCAGATCAGGAGACTGCTGCACAACTGTGGCTGAAGTTGGAGAGTTTGTATATGACGAAATCTCTAACCAACAAGCTGCTTCTGAAACAACGCCTCTTCGGTCTCCGAATGCAGGAAGGTACGCAACTCAGAGACCATCTAGAGCAATTGAATACTTTGTTATTAGAATTGCGAAATATAGATGTGAAAATTGAAGATGAAGATGCTGCTTTGATTTTGCTAGTGTCTTTACCGCTTTCGTATGAGAATTTTGTTCAATCATTTATTGTTGGTAAAGATTCCATGTCTCCGGAGGAAGTTAGATCCTCTCTCCATAGTAGAGAGTTGTGACATAAGGCAAACAGTACATGTACAGAAAGTCAGGCCTCTGGCTTGTTTGCTAGTGATGGAAACACAAAGGGCAAGGGAACCGGCAGTAAGAAGAAGGGCAAGAAGTCATCTTCAAAGGGTCCCAAGGCCAATGATGTTTGTAACTACTGTAAGGAGAAGGGGCGTTGGAAAAAGGAGTGTCCGTAGAAGGCTAGTAAATCTGGGAGTACATCTGGAACTGCTGCTGTGGCTGAAGGGGATTTCAGTTCTGAAGATGATTTTGCTGTAGCTGCTACTGGGCAAAATAATCATCCTAATGCGTGGTTTCTTGATTCTGGGGCATCTTACCATATATTCCCAAGGAGAGATTATTTCAACTTATGAGCAAGCTGAGGGCATCATTACTACGGCAAATGGTGTTGCGTGCAAGGTAGTTGGGATTGGTTCAATCAAGATCAGGACGCATGATGGTAGTTTCTGTACTTTGAACGATGTCAGGCATGTTCCATCGATGACAAAGAATCTGATTTCTCTTCCTACGTTGGATAGAAAGGGTTTCGTCTACTCAGGGAGTGATGGAGTTCTGTGAGT
Organism: Rubia yunnanensis; assembly: GCA_037428765.1. Classification (NCBI taxonomy): domain Eukaryota; kingdom Viridiplantae; phylum Streptophyta; class Magnoliopsida; order Gentianales; family Rubiaceae; genus Rubia; species Rubia yunnanensis. The sequence goes on from CM075065.1 coordinate 103,271,136, forward strand.
CTGCAAAGGTTATATGCTAGCTCTGAAAGGTGTTCTGCATGGTACTTTGTATTTTCTACAAGGTTCCACGGTTATGGATTCTGTTAATGTTGCATCTCCGGAGGTTCACCAGGATGATATGACTAAGTTATGGCATATGAGGCTTGGTCACATGGGTGAAAGAGGGATGCAGATTCTGTTGAAATATGATCTTCTTGGTGGCCACAAGGTCAAGAGCTTGGACTACTGTGAGCATTACATTTTTGGGAAGCATCACCGCAGTAAGTTTCCTAAGGCGATTCATAGAACAAAGGGCACATTGGATTACATCCATTCTGATTGTTGGGGACCTTCCCGAGTTGAGTCACTGGGAGGTCACAGGTACTTTGTTTCTCTGATTGATGATTACTCAAGGATGACTTGGGTTATCATGATGAAACATAAGAGTGAAGCTTTCTCGAAGTTCAAGGAGTGGAAAGCTTTGGTGGTGAATCAGACCGGGAAGACGATCAAGAGGCTTCGAACTGATAATGGGCTGGAATTTTGCTCGTCTGAGTTTGATCAGTTTTGTAGGGATGAAGGGATTGCTCGTCATCATACAGTCAGGAATACGCCACAGCAGAATGGTGTAGCTGAGCGGATGAATCAGACATTGCTGGCGAGAGCGAGGTGCATGCTCTCTAATACTGGTTTGGAAAGGAGATTCTGGGCAGAGGCGCTGAGTACAGCTTGTTACTTGATCAACCGCAGGCCTCACACGGGTATAGAGTGCAAAATACCTATGGAGTTGTGGTCAGGTAAAGTTGTTGATTACTCCAAGTTAAAAGTTTTTGGTTGTACATCTTATTATCATGTTAGTGATGGTAAGTTAGATCCCCGAGCCAAGAAGGGTGTCTTTGTGGGTTATGGAGATGGAGTTAAAGGCTCCAGGATATGGTCTCCATCTGAGAAGAGGGTTATTCTGAGCAGGGACGTTGTCTTTGATGAAAATTCTTTGCTTAGATCTATGGTGAAGCCCACAGTTATGCTAGAAACTAGTGGAGTTGATAAACAGGTGGAGCTTGAAGTCACTCAAGGTGAAAATAGATTGGAACAATTTGAGGTGGATCAAGAGCCACAGACAGAATCTGAGATACCGGAATCTCCACCACCAGATCCTCAACCATCAGGAGCTACAGTCCGCAGTTTAGCTCAGGACCGACCCAGGATGGTTGGAGTTGGGGCGCCCAAGAGATATGGTTTGAGGATATGGTGGGTTATGCACTACAGGTTGCTGAGGAGGTGGATACTCATAAGCCATCCACCTACAGAGAAGCTGTTTCAGGTACTGATGCTGACAAATGGTTTGTAGCAATGGGAGATGAGATGGAGTCCCTTCAGAAGAATCAGACATGGGATTTGGTTCAACAGTCTCAAGGGAGAAAGGTTATCACTTGCAAATGGGTTTTCAAGAAAAAGGAAGGGATATCACCTACAGAGGGAGTCAAGTACAAGGCTAGAGTTGTTGCTAGAGGTTTCAGTCAGAGAGAGGGAGTAGATTACAATGAGATTTTCTCACCAGTGGTCAGACACACTTCCATCAGGGTGTTGCTAGTTATAGTGACACATCAGGATTTGGAGCTTGAACAACTTGATGTGAAGACCGCTTTTCTACATGGAGAGTTGGAGGAAGAGATATACATGACTCAGCCAGATGGTTTCCAAGTTCCTGGCAAGGAAAAACATGTTTGCAAGTTGAAGAAGTCCTTATATAGGCTTAAGCAGTCTCCGAGGCAGTGGTACAAGAGATTTGACAGCTACATGCTTGAGTTGGGCTACACAAGGAGTTCATATGATTGTTGTGTCTACTACAGCAAGTTGAGAGATGAGTCATTCATTTATTTGGTGCTTTATGTAGATGACATGTTGATAGCCTCAAAGAGTAAGCATGAGGTTCAGAAGTTGAAAGGACTTCTTAGTGCTGAGTTTGAGATGAAGGATCTGGGTGCAGCTCGAAAGATACTAGGAATGGAGATTCTTAGGGATCGAAGTCAGCGGAAGCTTTTCTTGTCACAGAAAGGCTACATTCAGAAAGTGTTGGCTAGGTTTGGCATGTCTACAGCGAAGCCTATAGACACTCCTAGTGCTGCAAATATCCATCTCACCACCATGTTTGCTCCTCAGTCAGATGAGGAGAAGGAGTATATGTCTCAGGTTCCTTATGCCAGCGCGGTGGGGAGTTTGATGTATGCTATGGTTTGCACGAGGCCATATTTAGCACAGGCAGTCAGTGTTGTGAGCAGGTTCATGGGGCAACCGGGAAAGGAACATTGGCAAGCTGTGAAGAGGATTTTCAAGTATCTTAGAGGTACGTCTGATGTGGATCTCATTTATGGAGGTGATACCGAGTGCTTAGTTACAGGCTACTCTGATTCTGATTATGCTGGTGATGTTGACACGAGGAGATCGATGACTGGTTATGTATTCACTTTGGGAGGTTCTGTGGTTAGTTGGAAGGCGACTTTGCAACCTACAGTGACGTTGTCTACTACGGAAGCAGAGTACATGGCTCTGACAGAGGCTGCAAAGGAGGGAATATGGCTGAAAGGGCTGGTTAGTGATCTTGGTCTACATCATGATCAGGCTACTGTGTATTGTGACAGCTTGAGTGCAATCTGCCTAGCCAAGGATCAGGTCCATCATGAGAGGACCAAGCATATTGATGTCAGATATCATTTCCTGAGGAGTGAGAGGAGAATCAGGGTGAAGAAAGTGGGAACTACTGACAACCCCACTGATATGTTCACCAAACCTGTTCCACATAGCAAGTTTCAACATTGTTTGGACTTGCTGAACATCAGAGCTGATTAGGTGCTCTATGGGCAGTCCCGGGAGTGGAGGGATAAGTCTGCTCATCTGGCACTGTAATGGTGCGTCTGGAGTTTCTGCTTTGAGGATTCAAGTCAAGGTGGAGATTTGTTGGTATGCCTTGAATATGTATTAGCCGCTTCGACAGGTCGGTACGGGGGCAGCATATAAAGTGGAGACAACATATAAAGTGTTTCTCTTCTCTCTGTAAACATTAATTCTGATATAGTGAATCCGTCTCCCGTGGATGTAGCCAAAATTTGGTGAACCACATAAATCTTGTGTCTTGTTATTTTCGTTCATATTTTCTGTTTTTTCTCCATTCCGCACAACAACATTCCTCATAAGTTAGCAGTGTTCAGTTCGGGGACGATGAATAAATCTTTTCCCACAAAAGAAAACCCGGGTAAGAGGAACATTATTCGGAAAAAGATTTGTTTTAGGTGTTTTGCATTTTATGAGGACGAGTTACTTCTAATTATCCGATGTGAAGACTTGAAAAGAATTTTGAGGGCTTCGTCACTAGGTTTTGATTTCAATTTACTTCCAACAGTAGAGAAAATGTCATGGTTTATGCAATGGACGAAATTGATAGCAAATAAAGAAGCTATTAGGCTCTTCATCTGTATGCAATGGACGAAATTGATAGCAAATAAAGAAGCTAAGAACAAAGAAACGCCAAATGCCTGAACAATATGTTTAAACATTAGATTGTATGCTGGGAATAAGCCAGAAATTTAGATACAATACTCCAACAATCACAGAGGAGTTCAAATGATTCATTTCAAGATTCTACTTCACATGGATTTCCTCAATCAGATAGGCCACAACAACATACACAAGTTCAGCACATGCATACAGGGATTCAAGAAGGCACTACAACCTTATCCTTTGATGGATCATTTCAGGAAAAAGGATGTTTGGGCACAGCAGCATGGACTATTTCCAACAGAGATACTTGAGAATTACAGAGAACAAGATTAGGATCAGGTTTCTTCGTAGATGTTTCCCCACTACAAGCAAAAGTGGAGGCATGTTTTAGGGCAATCAAAGCAGTGCAGAGATCAAGGTATAACACACTACATATTTACACAGAATCAGCTATCTTAACAGTATCCAACAAAGACATGAACAAAGCACCATGGGAAATCTAGGGGATAGTATTTCAGATTCAACACATTTTGAAGATTTTTCCATCCTTCTCTTGTTTTAAAGTTAATCAAAACTAGCTAGTACGCGATCATCGGGTCGCTAATAGTTTAGGTTGATCTTTATGTAATGCTACATTTCATAAGGTTGAGAAAGTTTTATGTTAGAGTGCCTAATGGTTAGTCTATGGATTAAAACATAAATAAAACAAGGTGGTGAATAGACATAGGTAATTTTTGTAATTATCTATTTTTGGGGTTAATTTAAAAAAGGTTCATAAATTATAAGGACCTCTATGCAAAAAAAATTATAGCTATAATGAACACTCTCTTTCCTTCTTCCTCTAATTTCTCTCCAGGCGAAGAAAGGCTCTCAAAAGAATTCATATAAATATCAGCTCGAAACACATAAAACATCAACAAGAAAACATAAGAATGCATAACTTTTATTTTGAAAATGAAAAAATTCAACATTGTTCATTTTTTCAAACAGTTTTGACATGTATAATATTAAAAACTCATCAGAATACATGTAATTCTCAACTCAAAAAAATTTAACTTCACTCCATTTAATACAAAACTATAATGGTCAAAATAATAAATCCATCTATACCATAACAAACACTATAGAAGTCTTTCTAAAAATACTAATATCAAACAATCATGTCCTTCTACGCTTAACTTTTCCCATCCCCAGAAATTCGCCCAAATTACACCGCCCCGCCCCGCCCCGCCCCGCCCCGCCCCGCCCAACTGTATCAACTTGACTCAACCTCAGAAGATCGAATTAATGATGAATATCTGAAACCTCATCATTATCAGCTGATTGTCATTGGAATTGAAACACCAACAAAATAAATTTCAACAAAATACATTTAAACATCAACTAAAACTGCATAAACATCAACAAAATTGATAAACACGTGTAAAAATCAATAAAAAAAATGTACAAAAACATCATCAACAACAATAAACATCACATCTGTGAAATTCCAGAATAACCATAGAAATACTGGAAAAATAGTAGATTAGATGAAAAATACCTTTAGATGCTCTACGAGGCATTATAAACTTGATTTCACAACACAAACACCACAAATACTTCCAATGATGTCATAAACTAAGATCGAAAAAATAAAAAAATTTAGAGTAACAATTTTTTTTGTAAAAAAAATAAAAAAAATTACAATAAAATTAACACAAAAGAGAATCGCATGCTGACATGTATAAGTTGTAGAATCTTGTGAGAATTGGAGAGATGGAGAAAGAATAGGGAGAGAACATGAAAATGATGGAGAAGATGAATGGAGAACGAAGATGAATGGAGCTCGGCCGCACAAGAGGAGAAAGGGGAGAGAAAAATGAGGACGAAATTAAACTAAATAGATTATATAGTCTAAGATAATTGCATGCAAGGTCCCCTCAATATTTTTCCCATTTTAAATAAAACCCGCACCTCATTTATAATTTTTATTAATTACATATTGACTGCTTCTAACAGTTAGTCGATATAAATAAAACTATGTGAAATTTATTTTTAATAATTAAATACTCCCACTGTCCCATAATAAATGGCATAATTTTACTTTAGAAGTCAAACTAAGCAAACTTCAATCATTTTATTCTATTATTATATACGTTAAACTATTATCATAGACTAAGTTGCTGAATTTCTCGTAACATATATTTTTAAATTATTAATTTTTTAAGAAATTTATTATAAATATAAATGAAGATATTAATAGTTAAAATTGTTACAGTTGACTCCTAAAGTCAAATTCCGCCATTTATTATGAGACTGATGGGAGTATATATTTTTAACTTAATTAACTCAAGTTAGTTTTATTCAACTAAATTTATTTGTATTGGAAATAAATTCAAGTGAATGTGAAAAGGTGCTAGGGAGTAGAGCTGTCAATCTCTGACTCGAATCGAGACCCCGATCGGAACTGACACGACCAAACTCAACATGTAACTTAATTATGATCCAAAATATATTGACTCAAACTCGAACTCAACATGACCGAAATCAACCTGAAACATGATTATGACCAAAGATATTTTGATCTGAACCCAAACCCGACATGACCGAACTCAACCCAGAACCCAATTTTGACCCAAGAATATCGATTCGAACTCGGACCCCATACGATCGAATTCAACCTGAAACCCGACTGTGAACAAAAAATATGGACACGAACTCGATTTGAACCCAAACCCGATTCAACCCGATAAATCAACTTATAACCCTATCTGTAATCAACCCAAAATCAATGTAATTAAAAGCAAACTAGCATTAAATATGAAACCAAGTCAACTTGGTTATGACTCAAACTAATAAATTCTTCAGGCATACTTATGATAATAAAAGTAGAATTTTTATTTATTTAAATTCTACAGATATGATTACGTAATGTCAACTCATAAGAAATTTGAATACACAAGGTTAAGTTAAAAAGGCACAAGTGCGATTAAGCATATAAATCCAATGAATAATAGTCAAATAAAGAGAGATGTCTAATTGCAATTATGATTTTGAATTATTAATTATAGAAATTCAATTACATATTGATTTCAAAAATCAATTTACGAAAGAAAAAAAGGGAAAAAAGTACTGATATAACCCTATATAATTTACATAAGTCCAAATATAACCTTCTGATATAACCCTAGGTAATAAGTGAAATTGCAAATATAACTGATGTGATATTCCCTTAGAGGTGCGGTTGCTGGCGTTCACCGTAGTTTGAAAGTGGTCTTGCAAGAAAGGTCCGGAAAGTGATTCCAGGGAAAGTACCCCGACGATCAAGTCAGTTCTTTCCTCTAGAGAATTGGTATTTCTCAATTAGTTCAACTTATCTTGAGCCAATGCTGCTTTTCTTATATTTATAGTGGATCATCTTCATGGCTCCGCATTGCCAGGATTTCTGATTGTGGATTGCATCATGGTTGCTAAAATCCTGGTTCGTGGCTGAGTCTTAGACGTGGCTCCACTTTGCCTGGTTTGTGACTGAGTACTATTGGGCTGGGCCTAAAGGCCAACAACTTCTAGTCTGTGGGATAGGTATACACCAATATCCCTTTCTGGCAACTTTTAGGTGAAATTTCATGAAAAGATACTTTTGCCCTTCTAAAAAACAAAAAAAGTTTTTTAAAAAATATGAAATGACGTTATTACCCTTGACGTAATTAATACCACAAATATTGTTACCGGACCACCGTTGCGCTACCACCAGACCATCGTTGCGCTACCGCCGGATCACTGGTGCATTGCTGCCATAAAGGTAGGGTTATATCAGAATATTATGAAAACGGATAGGGTTAAATGAGCACATTCTTAAAACTTATAGGGTTATATCAACACAATTGTAAAAACAATGTAGGGTTATATCAGCACATACTATAAAATAGAGTGTTATATTAGTACAAAATCAACACCAACCGCATGCAACCGCCATTTCAAACTCTTCTACCGATTGGCAACACTCCAGCGTGTGATTCTAGCAGTGAAGGAAGAGTTTTGGCAAGGTTGACACATTGGACGTTGAAGTGGAGGTGGTGGAACCCTTCAAAAATGGTATCTTCATCCGAAATTCCCCTTAATTCACTAAATTAATGCGATACTGAGTTGATTCTGCTTTTTTTTTTGCTTCTCTTCACTTGAATAGTAATATGCGGTATATATGGTATATAATGTAGGGGGTTTGATGCTATTTTGTTTATTTTGTTGTGTTTAGTCCAGATTAATGATTGGATGACCTTTGGTGTTGTGTGTTTAGTTGTTATTTTGCTAGGTTCTTCGACCTAGGATTTTTAATGTTGATGGGTTTTGAAATGAGACCACGATATGTGATAATGGTGTTTAATATGAATGGGGGTGTTATGATTTCAAATGTTATGGTGTATATGATATTGTTATGATGCGGTATTGGTGTATATGATGATGTGGTCGTGTGATAGGGCCAGGCGAGTGTATTATCATACCCTTTGCTTTTATAAGTTGTGCCGATACACTAGTGGAGGTTGTCTCATTAAAGGCAGCACTAGAAGATGGTTATACAAGAATTTGTTAAAACCGCCTTCTAGAAGATGTTCTGAGCTTGGAACATTCGCGAATCAGACTGCCTAATATTTTAAAGGTAGTTATTGTCTATTCAAAGGGATTTTTTACAACCGCCTTTGATTGTGGGAGATGGAAGACGGTTCTGTTGAAGTAACTTTGAACGTGGCATGCTCCGAGTTTGGAACTAGGATCCGATTAGTGTTCTTGGTCCGAAACTGGTAGGTTTGAGTCGTAATTAAAAGCACAATTTTCCTTCCGAGCTCATAAGGCCTGTCGGATTAATGTTCCGTATCTGGAACAATTTCAGACTAGCTTTGTTTTGACATTATTAAGGTTCGATTGAAGTTCCAAACTCAGATTTCAAAAAAATTATCAATAAATGCATATGGCCAATCCCATTTTCATTTGGAGAAATAAGCTGCAAATTTTAGGGCACTCTTTGGAAGGAAAAGCTGAAGGTAATTCTACATATACAAATATTCTTACCTAATTGGACTAATGATTTTATTATTGTGTTAATTTTTGTAATGTTTTGAATTAGGGTTTTGATTTGAAATCTATCTCATCGATCAGAATTGTGCTGCATATATGATTGAATGCGTGTTGATGTAATTTTCATGTAGTTAATGGATAGAATCGGACTCATCGAGAGAGACCTTAGGACATCACCCGATTACATTCGTTTTGTAGATTCATTTATTATAGTGGCTTTTGAACACACCTCTAAAACTGGGGTCATGTGTGCATGGTGCCCATGCAAGGATTGCAGGAATGATTCTTATTTAGGGAGGAAGAAGTTGCATGAACACCCCATAATTTGAGGTTTCCAAACAAGCTACACTTGTTGGATATGGCACGGGGAGTTACCGACGAACATAGGTGGAGATGTTGGAATAAAGGAAGGGGTTAAATTAGATTGTGATGATTGATCTGATGATATGGAGGAGGATGTTTCTAGAGAATTCCATGGTAAACCCAAGGTCCTAGAGTCGTTGCTTAATTACAAGAATTGCCGATTGTACGTGGGGTCAAAACATTCAATTTTGAGCGCAACATTGAAAATCATGAGTTTGAAGGCCAAATTTGGTTGGACTGAAAAAGGGATGACTAAAACTCTGGAACTGGTTCGGGAATTGCTTCTCGAAGGAAATTGATTGCCTGAGAAATCTTATGCAGCGAAAAGAGTTCTTTGTCCTATGGGTTTAGAATTAGAAAAAAATCCATGCATGTCCGAATGATTGCATGTTATTTATGGGGAAGGAAGATGAGAAACTTGAAACATGCATGGTATGCGGTGAATCTCGATATAAGTTAAAGCATGGTGAAATTGGTGTGTGTGCAGAGATGGGAACCATTTTGAAGAAGAAGACACCCACTAAGGTTTTATGGTATCTCAAACACTGTTGCAAAATTTGTTTGCTTCCAAAGAAGATGAAAAGTTACTACAATGGCATGAGGAAAGAGATCATCCGGAGGATGATGTGATAAGGCATACACCCGATGGTCAGCGATGGGAAAAGGTTGACGGCATATACCCAGAGTTCATATCTGATTCCAGTCATTTAAGGTTAGGACTGTCCACCGATGGAATGAATTAATTTTGCAACATGAGGAGCACATATAGTTCTTGGCCCGTGATGTTGGTGATATACAATCTACCGTCATGGTGGATAATGAAAATAAAATACATTCTCTTGTCAATGATGATTTCGGGCTCCAAGTAACCTAGCAATGACATTGATGTATATCTTGCGCTCCTAGTGGATGATTTGTTGATGTTGTTCAAACATGGATTCTATCCCTACGATGTTGTTGTGGATGATATTTTCACGATGAAGGCCCTTTTGTTTTACACCATTAATAATTTTCCCACTTATGGAAATTTTTTGGGATATTCAGTGAAAGGCTCCTATGCATGTCCAGTTTGTGAGAAAGAAACCTTATTTTGTTAACTAAAGCATGGTTTAAAAACTGTCTACCAGGGACATTGATGTTTTCTCCACGATGGTCATTCGTGGTGTCTTACCAAGAAAAGGTTCAATGGAAACATAGAGCTACGAGGTGCGCCTGTACCGTTAACCGACACCGAGGTATTTGAAATTTTTTTGTAAGGGGAAGCGGGAGTTAGCAGTTGAAGGTAGTTGGAATAAATGCTCAATCTTCTTTCAACTCCCCTATTGGAAGGATTTGGATGTCAGACACTGTCTTTATATAGTGCACATAGAGAAAAATGTATGCGATGCTTTGATTGGAATACTTTTGAATACACCTGGTAAAACCAAAGTTGGATTGAAGTCTCAACTTGATTTTGTTGACATGGGTATTAGGGAAAATCTTGGTCCCGTTACTGATGAAGATGCTTATAACCTTCCTCCGACTTCTTATTCAATGTCTCAAATAGAGAAGAAGTCATATTGTGATACAATAAGTAGTGTGAAAGTTCCTAGAGCTTATTCTTCCAATATTAACGTTTGTGTATCGCCAACAGAGTTGAAGTTGGTTGGATTGAAATCGTACGACCACCACAACTTGATGCAGGAATTGAATACCATTGCAATTTGATCGTCGTTGTCATCACATGTATGATTGTGTATTTCTAAGCTATGTCTATTCTTCAAATTTACATGTTCAAAAACATTAATGTTGCAAAGCTTGATCAGTTGCAAGCTATGATTGTAGAATTATTGTGCCGAATGGAGATGTATTTCCCACCTTCATTTTTCGACATAATGGTCCAGTTGATAACTTATTTGGTTCAAGAGATTAAGTTATGTGGTCCTGTATTTTTAATATGGATGTTCCCCTTTGAGTGGTACATGAAAATTTTCAAGAATTTTGTGAAGAATAGGTATAGGCTTGATGCAAGTATTGTGCAATAGTATTGTGCTGAGAAAGTAATTGAATTTTGTACCGATTATATTAATGAGATTGAATATGTGGGGGTTCCCAGTTCTAGGCATGATAGGAAGTTGGACGGTGTAAGGGTTCGACAGGGTAAGCTACTAAACCCTTCTGCTGATGATTTGTACACTGCACATTTGTATGTTCTTTGAAGTCATGAGGATGTCGTCCTGTACACTGAGATTCACATGGATGTAATCTGAGGGTTGAATCCCACTTTCAACGAAGCATGAGTTCTTCAACAACACGCTAGAATGTTCGCTTCTTGGCTACAATCTCATGTGCACTGGTTCGCATCAAGAAACAATTAAATGGTTGTCTCAGAGATTGTTGGGTACCATTCAATTTTTTGGAAGTTATGACACCAATGGTTTTATCTTTTCTAAAAAATCAATGGATGATAAAAGAGTCTCTCAGAATAGTGGAGTTTCACTCATATCTGAAGCATTGCATGTTCGTAGTATGGCCGACAACAATCCAGTATACACCCATACATGCTCCTTTGGTACCATTACGGAAATATGGGGGCTTGATTTTGTTACAATGAGAGTGCCGATTTTTAAATGTGAATGAGTTGATTTTAACGATGGACAACGAACAAAAGATTTGGGATTCACACCGGTGGACCAAAGTCGGTTGGGTTGGAGAGATGATCAATTCATATTGGCCCAAGGTCATCAAGCTTTTTCTATGTAAAAGATCCTATCGATTCCCAGTGGGAGATTGTGGTTGAGGGCAAAAGGGCCTTCGTGGAGGATTTCAAACAAGAGGATTTGATTGGTTTTGGTAGAAACAGTGGGCTTGGCTCAAATGAAGAAGAGTTTCTCCTCGAAGAGGATGATGCTAGTTTGTGTGAGTTCGCTGGTCGCATGGACCACAATGAAGCCGTGTAGGTCGACAAGCAAGGAAAGATGACTAAGCAGTGGAAGGCACCAAAAGGCAAGATGAAAAAAAGAAGAAGAAGTCTAACATAAACATTTAGCCATGTTTTGCAATTTAGTTTGTAGTTGACCATTGTCAAAGAAAGACTCCCGAGCTTGGAATCTCGTCTGGAGATATGGACATCTTTGTTTTTACCAAAATTTCCTAGCCAAGTTACAGTTCCATACATTGCCATCTTAACCATATCTCTAGGAATCAGACTACATTAAAAATGGCAAGCCGATTCAGTCTAAAAAAAATTACAAATATTTTAATGTCAAAAAAATTAGGAATTCATAAGAGTACAAAAATTCAACATCCAAATCCCAGATCTAGAGTAGGATAAAATTTAGCAATCAAATTTAGAGAATCTAGAGTATGAATGATGAAATTGTACATTACAAGGAATATCTCTTAAGAGGTGATTTATTGGATTCTTTTAGAGCTCTCTCGTAAGCTCTCTGTTTCCGCTCAAGGGCCCATACACATTTTCTCAATTGGCACACTTCATCGTGAACCCATTTGTAAACGTTCTTCACGGCCTTCATAAATCTAGGGCCGAACTCATCTAAAAAAAAGGAAATTTGTGAGGAATACATAACAAATAAAGACACATTTGTTTCTTTTAACGTTCTAATGGAATTATATTACCTTCCTCAACTCTACGCCTCTTGCTTGGTTCCACCATTGTTGGTGTCTTATGGTGCCATTGTTGTTGAGTAGTACCCACTTTTTCTTCATGAAGTACTGTTTATCAAAGTACTTGCAAGGTTTCTCCTCCCCGCTTAACTCCAATCCCTCCACCATCTTCAAAAATGAAGTAATCAAGTTCCCATATGGGAGACTCTTGATTACCTTTTTCGAGGTAGCAATCGACAACATGTGTTTCAAAATAGCTAACCCAGGATAAATTCTATGGTCCTTCATTACGTAGTAGAACATCATAAGTGTAACATAGGTAGGTTCAGTGATGTGGCCAGACTTGTGAATGATTGACCTAGATATGAAGTCCCACACAATATGATCGTCCAGAACAAGGTGATCCAGAGAAAATGATTCGGGCCTACCTACATCATGGGCATTTCAGTGAAAATACTGTACACTACAATACACGGGGTTTATCGTAGGATACTCATCATCAAGAGGTCACTCTTCCCTGTGGTAAACATCATCTAAATGACCGTTCTCTTTTGTGGATATACGTCCTCGAAGCCCTTATGGGGTCAATTAATGGTTTTATTTAAAATCCAAGGGCTAAGCTCTACGTTGAAACCATTCACCTTTGTCCAATATGCACCCCATCCCTAAATCTCATGCAAGTTGCTATAAAATTGGCAAACTTCGTCAAAACAAGATAGCTCATTCATCGTCAATAGTTTAAGGACATTTTGGCTTTCTAATTTTTTCAAAGGGTTGGCTAGCCCTATGGTACGGTGAACATTCAAGTCTATGACAGAACAATCCATCAACTTCCCACTATTTCTTAAAGCATTATACCTATTTTCCGATTAAAGAGTTACGAACCTTCTTGTGTCATAGTCGAGGTTCATGCCACGTCCGCCACGTCCGACTCTCATTGATTTTGACCTCCTTCCACGAACTGCTCCACCAAAATTTTATGTAGACATGTTTCCCTGGCTGAACAATATTTTGAAATGGTTGTTTGTTTGGTTCCAAGTGTGGAAATTCGTCTAGGGTTTGAAATTTAGGATTTTATGAAATCCAAATGCAGTTTTTTATATAAATGAGCCTCTTCCGAGTTTGTAACTCCATCTGACCTATGTTAAACAAATTCAACGTTTGGATCCAAAAATATGAAAGATTTCATAACTTTATTTACGAGCTCAGAACTGATTCTGTAACTTAAAAAATGAAATTAAAGGAAAAGAGTCACTCACACAGATTAGGATAAGAAAACCCACAAGAAATCAGAACTTACATTTCGGAGTTGGAACTGTTTCTATCACCTATAAAAATAAATTGAAGGCAAAGAGTCAATCAGAAAGACTGGGATCAGAAAACATACAAGAATTCATAATAGAAGTTCCACACTCAGAACTGTTTCTGTTCACAAAAAAAAGAAGAAAATGACACAATAAGCGAAGAATCACATATTGGGTCAGAAATGATGTTGGATTTCGGAACTACTGTTTCGGGCTCGGAACTGGATCTGTCAAAGAAAAATAATTAATTTCCACAAATAGGTGGTACTCACAGAGTGGGATAAGAGAATAAGTAAGAAATTGGAACTTGTGTTACGAGCTTGAAACTGAGACTTTCTGTCCAATATACATTATTGAAAGACATTTTTCCAATATTTGAACTGTGTCTTTCAACGAAATTTTCACAAGCCAGATCTAGTTACAGACTTGGAAAATGTTTGGAACTTTGGTAAAAAAAAGGTGATTGCCTTCTTTGTAATTGTAATCCACAAATTCCTTGGTCAAATTTACATAACTATACAACTACTTGGCCAAAAACAGTTAACATCGACATTTTAGTACATCAAAAAAATTTGCATCATCTAAATCCTAGAATTACTAAACAAAAAAAACAAGTTCCATCTTCAAGATGAATACCCAAAAAACTGCTAAACTAGTACAAATCAAGTCTTACGCTGAAAAATCAATTCCAAGGTCATCAAATTAATCATCTTCTTCTTCATTGTCAAAGTTCATACCCCCAAGCTCCGAATCGGATTGCTCATCAGCATCGTCATCCTCCTCGTTCTCCTCCTAATCATCACTGACATCGCTAGAATACTCTGGTTCAAAATTAGGCATGGATTCATTGTCGTTGAGCTTGATTTAGAGGCCTGTGGAATCAACAAACAATGATACACCTCCACAACATCCACTTCATTGTTAGTCGAGCTAACATCTTCTTTGATGTACACCAATATTTTTTAAATGTTTCCATCCAATCCCTCTGCTCACCTGCAATAGAACCAAAACATTTAAAACTATGTATTAAATGTAATTTGTACAACAAATTTAGTTAAATGTTTTGTGGTTAATGTACTTACGTGACGATGAACATTTGGCCTTGTCCAATAATGCTTCCCTTGCTTGCTTGGTGGCTTTCCTTGAAATTTTCCTACTCACCATTTCTTGTCTTCATCAAGCACCAAATGCTTATGATCAAACCATGACTCATTATAGTAGGTCAAACGGAGTGGCTTGTCGATGGAGATCACTTTCCGTTTCTTAATCATGACGGTTATCAAACCGACATAAGGGAGATCTTTCTTCTTCCCCGCATCCGCCTTAAGCATGTACATCAAAATGGTATACCCTGGATTTAATTTCACCCTCTCTACGATGTAGTAGAACAACATCAAGTTGCCTATGGTCAGCTCATACGCATGCCCACCCGATGGGAGGATATTCTGGCATATCCACTCAAAAACTAATATGTGCTCAACACTCAAAACCCCCACATCATACTCATCTGCTCGCCCTGGCACTACCCCCGTACGACCAAAATATTTGCAAGTCATTTCAACCGGGCATAGAGGGGTGAGTTCACTAACAGCAAGCCAACTTTGTTGGTGAAATATCTCAAGTGGACCCTGACTCCCATCAACCGGAGTAAGTTTGCTAGCATTAGTGTACTCGCAACCTAGGGCTTCATTTATGCTAAATTTTGTAACGGGAATCGTTACGCCATTTACCATTGTGAGGTCTCTATTGTTTCTACTTTTACCTAAATTAGCTTAGAATTGCACCACCTCGTCATAATGGACTTTTTCTTCTAATTGCACTAACTTATCAAAATGGGAGGGCTTCAAATATTCCATCAAATATCCTAGGAATATCGGCCAATGTCAATACTATCAATTACCTTTGGATTGCAGTATTTCCTATGTTGAAATTCAATGCACCTACGTTCGGATTTGGTATTGAAGAACAACTCCAATTCCCCCAATTCTCGACGTGGTTGATGACTCCTTGATGCCTCATCACCCGCTCCACCTTGGCACCTCATCCTCTATACCTTGGCATGATTGATTTTGGGGATTTTGAAATGACTAAATTGTTTTTTTAGTCCCTTACATATTCACGAATACCTTATTTTGGTCCCCGGGGCCAAAACCACATTTGATCGGCCAGTAACATTCTGAAATTGAATCGGCTAGTAACATTCTAGAACCCAACCCGGATTTTTAGAATGTTACTGGCTAATTCAATTTCATAATGTTACTGGCCGATTAAACGCGGTTTTGGCCTCAGGAACCAAAAGAAGGTATTGATGAATATGTAAGGGACCAAACAAACAATTTAGTCTTTTGAAAGTGAACTAATTTAGGGTTTGGGCATTTTTTATTGATGGGGATTTTTTCTCCTTGGGAAAATCGAAATGATTTGCCCGTTGCAGATTTTTTTTATATAAAGAATAAGTTCCGAGTCCGGAACTCGGTCTTTTCCACGCATCGAAGTTCAAAACAAGTTCCTAGTGTGTAACTTAGTTTCCAGTTTGGATCTAATTGTTGGCCACATCGCATTTAAGGCGATTTTCAAACTGGCATTTAACACCCACTTCATAAAACCGCAAATTCCCCCCCTTTTCTCCCTCAAAAACCCTCCTCCCTTTATCCATTTTCCCTTCATCCAAAATTTCTTCACTCAATCTTCATCTATGTAAATAACTACATTACTACATTTGTAATCTAAACAACCAATGCCCAAGAGTTTGTACAAAAGCAAAGGTAATCCATGAGTTAGGGTTTTCATGGCTCAAGAGTGTTCTAGGTTGGTCAACAACAATTTCTCTTGCCTACTTTGAATTGTTTGGATGAAAAAGTAAAAAATTCACCATCTCCTTTGTTCTACTATTAGAATTTTACATAGGGTTATTATACCTTTATATATATATATATATATATATGTATACATACATAATTAGGATCATGTGAGAACACCTCCTTAATGTGAGAACACTCACTTATGTGAGAATAGATCATGGCTGTTGAATACATTTTTTTTGAAAGATTACATACAAGCAACCAAATTACATATTAACATCTTAATCTAGGACCTAACTAGGGGACACCACCATTAAATCCGTTGAATCCCAGTGGAGCCTAAAACTCTATCCATTTGAATAGCTAAGGATGCCCTCCTGAGAACACTCAAATGTTGCACCACCAACGAACCGCCGTCACCGAAACTGGAACCACCACGATCTCACCATCACCGACCACCTGTGGGTTGAGAAACCATAGCGGGGACCACCGATAGGGTCCCATGATGCTGATTAATCCCCAACAAAAAATTGCTCTAATATTCACAATTCTTGATGGGAATGTGTTTTAAACCCTGTACCTCTGAGATGTAGAGAATGTGACTTACCACTAAACCAGGGTCAATTCACGGCTGTTGAATGCATTTAATCTACCGGACATCATTTTCAATCACCCATGGATTTAACTTAAAGCACCTACTCCTTACGCTCAATATAATTTAAACACAAAATTGCACGAAATCCTTAAAGCACAAAAAAATTGTTTTCAAGCACCCACACCTTTAACTTGAAGCACCTATGAGCATAACTTGAAGCACCAACACTTTATGTTTAATACAATTTAAACAAATAATCAAACGTGCACGACATTCTTGAAGAACCGAAAATATCATTTTCAAGTACCCTCACATTTAACTTGAAGCACCCACACCTTTAACTTGAAGCACCTACTCATTACGCTCAATATAAATTAAACAAAAAATTGCACGAAATTCTTAAAGCACAAAAAATACTATTTTCAAGCACCTACGCCTTTAACTTGAAACACCTACAAACATAACTTGAAGCACCAAAGCTTTATGCTTGATACAATTTAAACAAATAATCAAACTTGCACGACATTCTTGAAGCACCGAAAATATCATTTTCAAGCACCCACACCTTTAACTTGAAGCACCTAATCATTACACTCAATATAATTTAAACACAAAATTGCACGAAATCCTTAAAGCACAAAAAAAAACCATTTTCAAGCACTCACACCTTTAATTTGAAGCACCTACGACCATAACTTAAAGCACCAACACTTTACGCTTAATACAATTTAGAGAAAAGTGCAAATATAACCCTATGTAATTGAAAAAAGTGCAGATATAACCCTGCGCAATTCAAAAGTACAAATATAACCCTATCTATTCAGGTTATGTGCAAATATAACCTTTTTAGCCGGTTTGAGGCTGGAATACAATGAAATGACCAATTTGCCCCTGACATTTTTTTAATAAAAAATAAAAAACTCAATTTCTCAAATGAAAATATTATCCCAATGATAATAAGGGAAAAATTGTCCTTTCAGGTCAAGGGTTCAGCCATAAGGGTATTTTAGTCATTACAAGTTGGTCAACGGCTAGATTCTGATGGTCAACGTCGGAATCATGGCCGGAGGGTTATATTTGCACTTTCACTCAACAGTCAGGGTTATGTTTGCACTAAAAAACAACTGAGGGTTATATTTGCACTTTCCTCAACACATATGGTTATATCTGCATATTACCTTACAATTTAAACAAATAATCAAACTTGCACGACATTCTTGAAGCACCGAAAACATCATTTTCAAGCACCCACACCTTTAACTTGAAGCATCCACACCTTTAATTTGAAGCACCTACTCATTGCGCTCAATATAAATTAAACAAAAAATTGCACAAAATTCCTAAAGCACAAAAAATACTATTTTCAAGCCCCTACACCTTTAACTTGAAGCACCTACACCTTTAACTTGAAACACCTACGAGCATAACTTGAATCACCAAAACTTTATGCTCAAGACACTTTTCAGAAATAACTAAACTTGCATGAAAATTCGAAACACTTATTTTCAAGCAAACACACTTTTAATTTGAAACACCTACGAACATAACTTGAAGCGCCTACACTTTATGCTTAATAAATTTTAAATTGTGGTGAATAATTTTCTTAAATTTAATGCTTTATGCTTAAAAAAATACAACCAAACTTGCAGATCCCATTTAGGAAGAAGTTTGTAGTGCAAGATTTTCAAGAAACATGAGGTATTTTGCAAGTTTAGATTATGTAGGCGCAAAATAATTTTGCAGGTTATCAAGAAATAGGAGCAAAATAATGGATAAAGAAAGCAGAACCATTAGATTATACAGTTGAATGGTTCAGATTTATTCTCACATAAATGAGTGTTCTCACATTAGGGTTCACACCGGATCCCACCAAAAAAGAAATTTTGGTCCCGTACATATTAATCAATACTTTCCTTTGGTCTCCAATGCCAATACTGCGTTTGTTCAGTAATTAACAAACTGAAATTGATTTTTTTATCCCTAATATTAGTTTTCAGGTAAGACTAAATGGTTTTCCGATATAACTAGTGGTATTTTTATAATTTTACTAATTAAAAAAAATTCAATTACAAATTTAATTTCTATTTTTTATTTCTTTTTCTTTTTTTCAACCCATCCATTTTCCCTTGGTGGCGACGAGGATTTTCTGCCCTGTTCTTGTTGCGATCTGATTCATTCATCCTTTATTAAACACAAAAAATTTAATCAACTCCCACTCACACACACACACTCAATTTCAATCTCCCTCCTGCAAAAACCAGTCCAAAAAGTTTGCATCCGGAACAGGGCGAACCCGATGTTCGAGCCCTCTGCCGGCCACCACTTCTTCGACGGCGACGGCATGATCCACGCCGTTAGCTTTGACAACGGCGAGGCCAGCTACTCGTGCCGAGTCACCGAGACGCAGCAGCTCACCCAGGAGAAATCCCTCGGCCTCCCGGTTTTCCCCATGGCCGTTGGCGAGCTCCACGGCCACTCCAGTGTAGCGCTGCTCGCTCTGTTCTATGCCCGCGGCGCATTCGGCTTGGTCGATCATAGCCACGGCACTGGCGTTGCAAACGTCGGGTTAGTCTAACAACAACCGCCTCCTCGCCATTTCGGAAGACGACCTCCCGTATCACGTAAAGATCACCGAAACAGGGGAACTGAAAACAGAGGAACAGGTTCGACTTCTACGGGCAGCTGAAAACCACGATAATTGCGCACCCCAGGCTGACGTGATCCAGAAGCCGTATCTGAAGTACTTCCATGTCAAACCCAACAGCGAGAATCCTGCGACGTCGAAATCTCGCTCCCGGAGCCGACCGTGATGCACGACTTGGCCGTCACGGAGAAGTTCGTGGTGATCCCGGATCAAAAGGTGGTGTTCAAGATGTCGGAGATGATCCGCAACGGCTTTCCTGTTGTCTACAACAAGGGAAAAAATGGCGCGGTTCGGCATGCTGGACAAGGACGCCGAGGACGCGTCCGGGATCCGGTGGGTCGACGTACCCGATTGCTTCTGCTTCCACTTATGAAACGCATGGGAAGAGCCCAAAACCGTCGAGATCACCGTCATCGGCTCCTGTGTGACTCCTCCCCACTCCGTTTTCAATGAATGCGACGAGGGGCTGAACAGCGTGCTCTCCGAAATCCGGCTCAACACGAAGACCGGGAAATCCACCCGGAGAGCAATCATCACCGACTTCCAGCGGAAATGGGGAAGAAGAAAGAGATTAAGGTTTTTTAATCATTGATTTTTTAAACTCAGGGGTTTAATGATCATTTTACAGGTTTTGACCAATTTTATCATTGACTTTACCAGAAAACCACATTTGAGGATCAAAGAAATCAATTTGAGTTTGTTAATTGCTGAACCAACGCGGTATTAGCCTTGAAGACTAAAAGAAGGTATTGCATAATATGTAGGGGACCAAAAAAATAGCTTATATATATGTGTGTGTGTTCTTGCATTTGTTAAAATAACCCTAGATTATCTATCTTAGTTTATAATTTTGATGTAGTTTGTTAGGTAGTATAGTATCTCGGAAGAGGACTCGTGATAACATGTCACAAAACCTAGGCATTGATGACAATGAAGAGGAGGGGTCGGAGGTGGGAAGATTTGCTAGAACACATTGTAAAACATTAGAAAGGAGGATGGCTAGAAAGTAACTAACTTTGTTGGTTTTTACCAAATCAGGAAAGCGTATATTGGAGGAAAGAGCGAAATGGTCTTGTTGGGTAGGGAAGGTCGGTAGAACAAGGGTAGACATCAAGTACGATAGTTGGCACGAGATTTCTAAGAATATAAAGATGTCTTATGGACGGAGTGCAAGGTACCTACGAGTGCCTTCTTTGAGGGTGCTAGATAAATTAAAGTTGGATGCAACTGTGCTGATTTTCAAAAACCTCTGAATGCGTCCTCAATATATGTTAAAAAAAGGATTTAATCTAGTGATCTAAATGCGTTCTCCATTTGAATTTGTTTTCCATTTGAATTCTCTGAATGGGTTCTCAATTTAAAATGAATTTTTGAATCAGTCTTCTATCTGATTGTCCAATTTTTGTATTTTCTTTTTTCGTTGTCCCTAACAGTGCATTAATAGACATGTAATTGTTTTATATTTTTGAAAATTTTATGTAATGATAAATGCATCGGAAGAATTTGGAAGTCCGCTTTGAAATTTATGATAATAAAACATGAACATCCCACTTACATGATTAAATGTAATGGAAAAATTTGATCGTGGGTATTGCAATTTTTAAAATAATCTTGAATATAGAGTAGGAAAGAATTATTCAAAAAATTGGAAGTTACTACAGTATTTGAATCATAATTTGGAAAATTCTTTTTTTTGTTTGAATTTTACACTTTTTCCACTATTAACTAATATAAATAAACAAAAATGTAAACGTAGATGCATTTAATGTTTATGAAATTAGAGATGAAAATGAAAACCAAATAAACATGAATTGATTCAGAGATACAATATTCGAAGAACACGTGTCAAACAGATAGGTACAAACGTAATAAAATGAATGCCCAGCGACATGTAATGTACTAATGACGCCCTCTGCAAAGCTTTCCACCCGTTCCACATATGGGAGGACGTATAGAGCGGGATGTGCGTCGTAGAACAACCATCTGAGTAGAAACATGTATGTCGTCATGCGGAGCTCCCTATGTAAAATCCTCCTCCATATCATCTCATGCATCCTTATTCAAATCATACTGGACATATGGAACACTACATATATCTAATGGAGCAGTAGGCAACATGTACGCATGACTAGTAGTGGGAGTAAGATATGCAGAGAAATCAGCTGGAGTAGTGTCATAGTGTGAGGGTCCACTATGTGATGGTCCGACATTCGTTGGACTCGCACGTGATGGTCCGGCTTCAGATGAACCAATGTGTTCCGTAGGGCCCCGAGCACGCGGTCGCCCACCACACTGTCGACCAGGTGGAGCTGGACGGTGGCTTCTGATTTCATTATATCTCACACTAGGGGGAGGTTCCTCGGTGTGAACACATGGCTGATAAAACTGCAGTCTGGAGGGCTCATGCGCATATTGTAGAGTACGTGTGGCAAGACCATGTACCCCTCTAATAACGTCCGCGAAACGTGGGGGACATTCATCCAAATTAATATCCGATATAAAGCGCATCTCGGACATTGCCTGCAACTACACAAATGATATAAATATGTTAGATATTAAAAATAGAGGAAATCTAAAGTATTATTTGTTAATACTATTCGAAATTTAGGAAATTACCATATACTCCATAGTAGCTCCGTCTCCATGAAAACCCTCCGTAACTGTTTGGGGTCGTCCTGGCTGATCAGTTAGGGTCATTGTCCTGCAAAAATACCACTCCATGTATTCTTGATCGGGTGTATATGGATCCGCTGACCCCAAGTGCATCAATTTGTTGCTCTTCTCAATGTTCCCACGCATCAAGATATCTTCTCAGTTCAACACGCCAATCCATGTCTGACCTCCCCCGACGGTCTCTAGTATGAAGCAGTTTGTGTTCATCCTTAGTGACCAACTATGTGGGTATTGGCTGGATAAGGGCAAACTGCCTGTGAACACAATGAATGTGATGATACTCCACGACGTGCCAGCAAATGAGGTCAACACACCGTAGCCGGTTGTTGCTACCAGCTGTACAGTATTTTGGAAGTTGTTGCAGGACATCCTCAGTGTATAACTGCCAATTAAACTGACATAACAGACAAGTATTGTGGTTAGGAGAGAAACACCCCTTTCCCCATTAGTTCAAAAACAGGAAATCCGAATTACAATATACCTGATTGTCATTGAGAGATGTCAGCTAATCGGGGTACACTTTCAATACATACATGGGTGATTATGATAAATCGTACCAGACTCTCCACACGTGAGGAACATAATGAATAATATTAGCTATTCCTAGTAATTTCAAAGGTTTAAAAGTTGTGTCCTTACTAATTGAATACAAACCTGGACCCAAGAGCACTCATGGTGACGGTAAGTGGAAGTCATCGGGAAGGACGGATGGTTGGTATTCGCTCCCATGCCCACAGCTGACAATAAATAAATAAAAATATAATATAATGTAAGAGGTCATTATGGACACGTGTCCAACTAACAAGTTTAACCAACAATGTTACCTATAATAAGACCAGTAGCCCATATATGGATTTGACTTGTGGGATTGCAGCGTCACATAAGCACCTGTACAAGTGTGCCAAAATTGCACTCCCCGAACTGCACTGATATTCTGCATCTAATTCCATTAGTACTCACAAATAGAGGAGAGGGATCAAATGCCTGGATTTTTCTGACATGAGCATTCCATCGACCAGTAGTAGAATGAAAATCCTAGCCTGTTATTTACAATCTACCTCAGTAGCATCAAGAGGAAACGGAATGCGCAACAAGTTTCCCAAACAGCTGGCCCTTATGCGACCCCCTCTGATAGCACTCATGCCTGGTGTATCACCTAGGTAGTCAGTGCACAATCTCTCCCAGTCATCAGTGCGCCTGCTAGTGTCTACACCAGTGATTTCCATGCCATCGATCAGTAGACCCCATAGAATGCCCACATCCTGTAAAGTGACAGTAGCCTTCCCCATCGGCAAGTGAAATATGTGCATCTCTGGTCTCCAATGCTCGACTAACACAGTGATGAGGGAATGTTCAATGTGAATTGGTGCGAAATCCAATAGTCCTTGGAATCCAGTGCCACGCACATAGAGCATCAGTTGATCAGGGATCCCATCAATCCAACAATCCCCATCGCATCGCCTCACCTGCAGTGCCTTATCCTTCAAGTTACTGTTGTATAGAGCACGTGCACGATGCTCCCGGTGAAGGTAAAGAAAATCCTCATCAATAGGTCCTGGACGATACATGACGTATCCCTGGTGAAAATCAGAATCGCATGGAGAAATTATCAGTCCATGTTTCCACAAAAATGAATACTATTACATGTAATACATATTCAGACCAAATCGTATATTGACTTCAATTTAAACAAGTACACATAATAAAAATCCACACAATCAATCACACTAAAAAAGAGAGAGAGAATTTAGCATAACAACATGCATGGCTACATAATGTCATATGATACATATTGGTCTAAACAAAACATAAGGATATCTAGAAACTCCATATTACAAACACGACCCTAAGCATGCCCTTGCCTACGGACGCCTCTGCAATCACCCGGAACTATCTCATCCATTTGATTCCTTATCCTTCTCTCTGCAAACTGACCACGCCTTCTATTACAAAACTTTCAATATTGGGAATCAACCTCCAATTGGCATGTTGTCATAGTGATGGATCTTGTAGAGGCACCAAACGCTCACTATATTGCTGCACATAGGTGGTAGTGTGATATACTATGTCACATAGAGTAGATGGATCGTCACGTCTATACCTACAGACAGCTAATGCATGGGAACAAGGAAAACATAAAATTTTCCATTCGCAACAACTACACTCATTTCTCCTGTATTTCATAGTGTATTGGCTCTCACCAATGCTACCATCAATGGTTCTTGTTACAACCTTATAAGTCTGCGATGACTGACTATACACGGTGATGATATGTCATTGTCCCCAAGTGTCTCGCTTCTGAAAATTTTTCCAAATCCTGCTAGGGAACTCGGACCTACACAATTCTACATCTAATTAGAATACATAAACTAGTCCATGAACACATAATGAAATATAATGAATCATGAAAGTACCTCCAATTTGTGGCATCCCTTAGCCTTCGTGCAAACATTTAAACTGTTCGTTCAAAAGTGGCTTTGGCACATGCTGTTATCGGGAGATGTCGTGCACGCCTTAAACAGTTGTTGTAACTCTCAGAAAAATTAGTTGTAAGAATTTCCCAACGAAGATCACCCTCATCAAAGGTGAGGCACCACTTACTGCTATCATGTTGTCTCAGCCAATCCCAAGCAGATGGTTCGAGAATCTCCAACTTCTCCTTGTACTCCCTCCACCTACTCTCTTGTCTGGCATGACCAAGCTGCAAAACTAGAGTATTCAAATGGCCATTCTTGAACTTCCCATGCTCAGCACTAAAGAAGTTTGACTGAAAATGCCTCAAGCAAAACCGGTGGTATCCTGCTGGCTTCATCCATTCATCCATATGTCTTATTGCATTCAAAATCCTATCATGATGATCCGATATAATACAGATTGGCCTACTATCAACACCTACCACATGGAGTCGTAGTTTTAGCATGAACCAGTTCCAACTCTCATTAGCCTCGGCATCAACTATTGCATAAGTAATGGGCAGTATGTAATCGTCCACGTCATGTGTCACCGCAACTAGCACTGTGGCCTTGTATGCGCCTCTCAAATAAGTCTCATCCACACTAATCATCGCCTACAATGGCAAAATGCATCGATAGTCGGACCAAATGCCAGAACACAAACTTAAATTTCCTACACCTATGACTGTGTATTCTATCAGGTACTTCTGCCCAATCAATAATAGTGCTCGGATTGGCCCTGATTAGCTCATCCATAAATGTTGGCAACATTTCAAAGGATTCCTCCCAAGTTCCTAATACAAAATCAATAGGCTTCTGGTGAGCATACCATGCTTTCTTGTAGGAAAAGGTCACATTTAACTCCTCTTTCACATGCACTTGGACATCCTTCACAGTGAAAGAAGGGTTCGTGTCAATATGATGGCGAATGGAACAAGCGATCATCAACGATGTCAGATTAGTGTTACCATTTGATCGACCAGCACCAATACAACCATGACTACTTGCCCATTTGGTGATCTCTCACATCCCACGGGAAGCCTTCTTACTAGCTCTAACAATCCAATGACAATTGCCACTACCTTCAACAACGTTCTTGCACTTTGCATACCATATATGTGACCTACTCTCCATAACCCGGTGTTCCCTGTTCATCATCAAAATCCACCTGGAAATAGCTTCTACCAATGCTGGCTTATTCCGGAATTGCATACCCAATTCAACTTCGGCGGTTGCTTAGACATAACTAGGAAGTATTTTGCCACAATTAGTTGGGTAATAGCCATCCTTATCAGCCCCCCATAATCCCTAAAGTAGGCCTCCGTATTAGGATTTTCCATAAGATGGAACGTCGTGGCTACATTGTTCATGCACACCACTTGTTCATCACCGTCCCCTGGATTCGAATCAGTTGATAAGGATTGATCATCTTCATTTTCTTCTCCAAGCTCCCTTTCCTCACATTCATCATCACCAACATGTTCACCATGACCAACAACATGCTCGCCAATTTCACCCACATAATCATCATCGAACACATTCGGCTCCTCATGATGCACACTATATATACCAGCACTTGTGGATGGCTGAGTGCAATTGATGTGAACATACCCACTAGGTTGGCTCGACTATCCAATGACAAAAGGTTCTCCAAAACTATGGCAATGTACAAGGGGTGGTAAGGTTAGCAAAGGTGTATAGTTCTGAATATTTCTTAGCAATGACATGAACGTGTCCGAACTAACATCACCCACACGGTCAATGGCGTTTAACATCTTCTCAGTATTAATGTACAGATCAGCTGAAGACAAGACATTCGATCAACAATGTTGAAGAAGGTTGTGGTAGACTCATCATCTTCCACATTATAACATCGATAGTATATAGACGAACCAATCAACTCAGGACAACGATAATATATTTTTAACATAAACCCCTCACTTTTAATGCCAAGCCTTCTGAAAATTTAATCAACTAACTCGGAGTGGCTTAACCTCCATTCGAGAGTCACGCTTTTCTCCAGTATGAGAGGATCATAATACATACCCACAGTCAAATCAAACTTAATCGGACCCCCTTTGTACAAGTACACCATCAAAAATATCGTAAAAGTGCATTATACAAATATAGAACATATAATTCGATATTCGGAAACACGGTATTATTCAGCAACTTGTATTCAACTCCTCAAACCCTAAACCATACATTGTTCCATTATCATCGGGCAACCAAATCATACACTATTATCGATTTTCTAACTATTACACCATTATAAAATTTGTTCTCAATTACGCCACACAAATTAAATCATTACTACAACTTCAATACAAAAAATATTGACAAATCACACACAATAAATTCACACATAATCACACATCCTCATTCAACACTTTCATATAATCAAACCAAACATAATCATTCAAACCACACTCAATCATTCAACATATTCATATCAACAAGATTTTTTCAAGTACCTCACAAATTACACTATTACTACAAATTCAATTTGAAAAACTAGTGAAAAAAGCACACATAATCATTCAACACATTCGTATAATCATGAATTTTTCAGGTACCTCTCAAAGATTCAAAAATTCCGGTAGTGCGTGACTAGCACGCGCGGAGCTACTGGCGGCACAAGAGTTTCACGCGCGGTCTTACCGACAGCGCGTGTGGTATGTGCAACATTCAAACGGGTGCAGGATAGTCAGTAACAACCAGTCGAAAGGTTCAACTACAAATCCAGCAACAATTAACACCAAAACACAAAGAAATGGAGCAGATATGAACAAAATGGAAAATACAAAGACCAACTAAAGTTGCGTATGTACCAACTGGGGTATGAAGATGGGTAAAAATGAAACCTTGGTCCCGGAGATGGAGACGGCGCTGGCCTGAGCAAGGATAAGAGTGAAGATTCCGGCGGCGGAAAAATAAGGCAACCGTGTGTGTTTGTTGTTTTATTGGCGAACGTTCACAGCCTCTGGGTTTCAAATGATGAACATGAATGCGTCCTCCAAATAATGGATATAAAAAAAGGCAAATTGAAAGAACGTATTTGGCAAATGTGTCATCAACTTTTCTGCAAAAAAGGGTAAATTCATGAGGATGCATTTACCAAATGCGTCCTCGTATATTCATGCAATAAAAAAATGAAAATTGATGAGAACGCATTTACCAAGTGCGTTCTCCACCCTTGCATCCAATCACATCTATTGTAGCCACAACAATAGAATTTTCTCGGTACCTACAATTATAACGGTGAAATTGAAATGATTCAATGACAAATATAAATAAATAATATCCTACATTAATCTTTGAAAATAACTATGATTTCAACCCACTTAGAGACCGTTTGAGTTCGATGCCCCAGATATGGATGATTTAAAGAAAAGGGCAGCGACCATGATGACGAAGAGTTGGATGGAGCACAAAGATACCCTATCGCGAGATTTCATTTATTCTAGTAAGAAAGAGGATCGTCCATGGTTGATTTATACACATATTCAACCCGAAAGTTGGGAGATCCACAAGAGGCGAGCTTTGGAGAATGATGAAAATGTGAGCCTAAACAAATGTTAATGTGAGCCTAAACAAATGTTAATGTGAGCCCAAATAAACGTTGCTTATTTTGTTCCAACACATTATATTTCTTTAATTTGAAATAATCACTATTACCTACAAATGTAGGGTACGAGGAGTGAAAAGTGACAGTTTGCAAAGAAAAACAAAACCCCTCATCATAAAAGTCACGGGGATATGAATTGGCGGCTCTACAATCAATAAAGCAACGTTTTGAGAGGGGTGTCCAAATAGCAATTAGCCAGGGAATGACCGAAGAGGAGGCAAGATCATCGGTAATACCCATGGATGAGGAAGAAATCGACCGAAGCGATATATTCTTGATTAACCGTCAAAACTGTAAATGTGAATACTATAATGAACCCGAGCGAGAAATTGCCAACTGAGTGGTAAGAACCTGTAATATTTTTTCTATTTTGAAATTGAAATCCTGGATAATAAACTGAATTATTTTATATAACACTACTGTGTAGGCTAAATTAAAGCAGGTATAATTGGAAGGGCGATTCATTGGCACGGGTAAGCACAACGTCCCCCGCGAGGCTACGGAAAAACCAGATCACCCAGGGCGTGCAAGAGGTGTTGGATCATTCTTATCACAAAGGGATGCGTTCGGAATTCTTTGGTCATACAAAAAGACTAAAACATCCCGGGTTCACGTTTTGCACAAGGAAGTGCTAGAACGAGACAAAAAGATCAAGCAACAAGATATCTTGATCCGCAAGTTAATTGAACACACCAGTCTCCCCGTACCCAAAAATTTAGTTAATTTAACACAAGGTTGGACTCCGCCTTGTAGAGGATCGCGCCACTCACCGAGAGATGTAGAGGTTAACCACAAACCTATTCTACCTTCGCAAGGAGATGAAGTCAATAATGTTGACATTGCCATCCTGTCCGCCGAAAAAGGTCAAAATTTTATATTAATATTAATAATCATATTCAAATTCATTTACCTTCAATTGTTTGACTTATTTTTTTCCTTTGTAGACATCACATTTGTGTGAGTTGTACATTAATCAAGCCACATTGCCGATGCTATTTTGCACGAGTCAAATGCGACATCATCACTCTGTGCCAATTCAAGATAGGATATGTAGAGTCTCACTGGAGAAGCCACTAGTCCTCAATGCCCTATTACCAATTCCAGATGGCCAATTCAAGCACGTGGGGAGCGTCAAATGGCTTTTTCTCCTATGACCTCATCGCCTATTCTATGTGGACCCTACAAAGGATGGTCATTTGAAGGCTAGGCTTAAACGACACCGATAATAGTTCAAAAAACACCAAAGAAGGCTAAGCCCACACTCACAAGGGCACAAGTTTTGAAGGAATCACTGCACTTTGTTAGATTCTTGTATGATTTGATTGGTGGACACCAAGTCAACTCAACCTACACATTTACGGCCAATGAACGCGTATTTGGTCAAAAGAGGGAAATAATTGCCACATGGAGTGACTTTGAAGACTTGTGGAGATGTGACAAAGTCAATCAAACCATAATGTCCTTATACGTATTGTAAGTTCTATATACTTTCATAATTGGTAGGAATGATTTATTAGCTTCATTTTTTTTTACAAATGATGTTTTCTCATTCTATTTAAAAGGTACATGTATTATTTTGCTAACCAAATGGAGAAAGGGTGAATATGGTATTTGTACCCGGTGATGACACTAGAAATTGGAAGCACGGTCAAAGAGCGGGTCGACTACATCCGCAAAAGTCTTGGACAAACAAATACAAAAATATTCTTCTCCCCATACATTGAGAGGTAATGATCAAATATCAAATCTACTTAAAACAACATTTTTAAAACCATTTTTGTGTATCACATTCTTGTAGGGACCATTAGAGATTAATATTTATTGTCCTGGAGAAGAACCACGTTAATTGGATGGATCCTCTACATCATCTACCTTCTGGGTCATTTATTAAGATTTTAGATGCTTCCGTCACTTTTCCCACTGAATCTAGTACAAAGGGTTTGGAGATATTCGAGATCAAGGTGAGCCATTTTTTTCATGTTCACAATTCAATTTGATTATTGAATTTTAAAGTTTTGATATGATTATTTAATTCTTTTGTATTCACTAGTACAAAAAACAAGCGAAGAATTAGGAGTGCGGGTATTACGTAATGTTATATGCAGCGGAGTGTCTTCAACAAATCCGTATGGATTTTCCTGAAATAACAATGTAAGATTTGAATTAGATCTCTTCCATTGATTCATTGCTATAGGTTTATTGCACATATTAATAACATTCCTAAATTCACAGATTTTTAAAGAGGATGAGAAGCCGTATTCACAAACTGATATCAACATGGCAAGAAATTGCTTGGCAAGGTATATTGTCAACGCCTGTTCCAATTCCATTAGAAATCCCAACGTAGCAGTGGTATAACTAGATAGTATATATGAAGGCATTGTCATTGGAATAGATTTTGTTAGATTTCTATTCCTATCTATAGATTATTGTTGTACAAGCGTAGTCTATCGATTTTGATAAATAGTGTGGAAATGACAATTTATTTTGGTGTATCTTGACCTGGTATTTGAGACTTTCGTATAGCCGGATTCTATTGAAATTGCACAATTTCGACCATACTTTCCGAATGGTGTTCCGAATTTGGAACTGCTGTCGGTGCTTCATCGTATTTTTATCAAAGATCAGATTCAATGTTACAAACTCGGAACATAAGATCCGAAATCTGTTCCGAGTCCGGAAAGTAAAATACAACATTAAATGATAAAAAAAAACCTCACGGGTTGGGAGCTATAAATACATTTGAGCTCGAAATTCACGTGAGTTCCGAGTTCGTAACAAATCTATAGATCCGATAAACTTCCTCGCGTTTCGAGTCCGAAACCCATTAATACATCAGAGGGTTTTGAGGGCGTTATGAGTTCGTAACTACCTCAACGATCCGAGAGAGTGACTTAAGTTACGAGTTCGTAGCATGATCCCTGGTCCGACGACATACAGGTTGATACAAGTTCGAAACAAATAGAATTCGGTTCTACCCTATCGTCAGAAGGCAATTTTGAACCGCCTTTCATTGCTGCGTTAGAAGGCGGTTCCAGGAACCGCCTTTGATCCCCATCAATGGAAGTCATGTCCAAAGAAGTCACCCTCAAAGTGGCTTCCATTGTCCAAAGAAACCACCTTTAATAGAGGCGCCTCCACTAGCGATACAACCCTACATTTTTTTACGAATGTGTTGATATAAACCTATAAGTTATAATAATGTGCTGATATATCACTATCAGTTTTCATAATGTGTTGATATAACCCTACCCATTACGGTTGTGGTCAGGAGCGGTCAGGCGATAGTCTGACGGTGGTCCAACGATGGGTAAGAGTATAATTATCCACCCAAATTAAGCTTTTAGTTTGAGGGTATTTTTGTCATTTTGGGGGGTCAACGGCACGATCAACACCAGATTTCTCACCAGAGGGTTATGCTTGCACTTTCATCAAATCGTTATGGTTATTTTTTTAGTTTAAATTATCTAAGGGTTATATTTGCACTTACTCAAGTATATAGGGTTATATTTGTAAATATCCCAAAAAATATTTAATAGATTATAACTAAAACTTACAACGAGACAAAACCCAATAATAATGCAATTGTAACAATAATATTATTGAAACATAATCTAAACCAACGCGAATTTAATTGAGTAGCATAATAACTCGATTCAAAATGAACCAACTCGAAATATACCCGAATCTAATATGAAACATAATAAAAAAATAACTTACATGATCCAACCCGAACAAAACTTCAGTACAAAAAATGTCACAACAGTAACCCAACCAAAAAATAACTCGACCCGATCCAACCTAATAATACTCTGCCAAGACCGATCTAACCCGGGTATAAAATTACATGCTAGTCATTAACCCGATCCCATTCAAAAAAAAATTTAACACATTTTAATTTGACACGATAATAATCCAATCCAAATTAACACGACCCGAAAAATGAAGAAGAATGGGAATATTGATACTCCCTCTGGTCCATTGATTATGACCCTCTTTCCATATAGGGGTGGTTTTTTTTATTTTGTCTCATTTCCTTTTTAACAAATTTTAGGTTATTTACATTCACTTATTTTATTTTTTACACTTCTAATTAAACCTCCATCACTCATTTCTCTTTTTAAAAAAATTAAGCATCATTTTAAAGAGGCCAGAGGATTAGAGTATGTGATTTAATGATGTTCAATGTGAATGGGACCGTCGATGCTAGCAAAATGTAGTAATTGAGGGGATCAAACGCCCCTGCTCCAAAAGAGTAAGTATAACTTTCCTTTCTTGACTAGTATAGTTCCCAACTCAACTTGCAGCTTGTCCTTTTTGTTTCTCTCTTCCCATTGGCTGGAGCTTATTAAACCATTATTTCTACCACATATGCCAACAGGCAGTAATGTACAGAGCACCATTATTACTCCTGCCATCGGATTGGCACCACATATCTCCTCAGCAATACTCTCTCCATTCTTCAAGAAAGAAGAAGGTGATGAACAGTTCCCTTCTCTCCACTCTTGCTTTGTGAGAGCTGCGTGTTAATGAGATGAACATCAATTCCTGCAGTTTTCTTGGGTTTCAAACCCAGATCTGTTCTGTTTCTTCTTGCTTATATATCTTTCCTTAGGGTTTCTCTTTTCTCTTTTGGATAAACAAAAGAGAAGCTTTTCGATTCCACGATTCATCTTTTATTTTCTACTTCTGGCAGATCGGAAAATGGCGAGGGAGAAGATAAAGATAAAGAGGATCGACAATTTAACGGCGAGGCAGGTGACTTTCTCGAAGAGAAGACGGGGAATATTCAAGAAAGCTCAAGAACTCTCTGTGCTTTGCGATGCTCAAGTTTCTCTCATCATTTTCTCAGCCACTGGAAAGCTTTTTGATTATTCCAGCTCCAGGTATTTCCTCCTTTTATTTATTGCTGTTGCGATTATTTTTTCTATGATTTTATGGGCAAGTGAATGGGTTTAACTATTTGTTTTTTTTTCTTCTGAAATCAGTTTAACTGATGAATCGAGGGATTCTATTCCTATACACTTTCCTCTTTTGACATGTTCTTACTTAAACCCAGATTTCTAAATATAGAAATGGGTGTATTCTCAATTTCTGGTAGCTTATAGAGTTTGGTAGATATGGTCTTGTCTGTATTAGTACAGTAATTTCATGGGCCCATTACTCCATTAGGACATTCTAAAATATTGTAATTAATGATTGTGGCTTAAGTTCTAGACTCTTTTCTTATTATTTCTAAAAACAGAAACTCTTGTTAAAAATTCTATTACATACATGTTCCTGCAAATATCTGTGTTAATGGATCAAGGGACTGATGAATTGAATTTTTCAGTCACTCTTAATATTTTGAGACAATACTCAGTCCCTACTTTCCCAAGCACTTCTGTAAAGTCCTCCGGAGTTGGACTTATGTATGGCATATTGTGAATAGTGGTAATCTGGTGTTTGAACACCACTGAGTGAATCCTGGTGATATGGTGTTTGAACACCACTGCTGCCCAGCAGTTTCCAGCAGCTGCGTTGTGGATGTCCACGATATAAGGAGTATATTATGGGATATAATTGTGCGATCTGATCAGAATATTATGAAGATAATTGATTGATTTCGTGGTCATCTAATTCTGGTAAACGAATATTCCTGTAATAGTTAGGAATTGGTTAAGTAGTTAATTATGGAACAAGTCCTATTGATAACAGGATTGTTCATTTAAATACCAGATTAGTATTAGATCTTTCCTTAGACTAGAAGTCTATTTGGGGTAGAAGTTCGACAAGGAAAGAGGTCTATTCAAGGCAGGATTGCGATGGGATATAAAGAAGAAGATTACAACGCAATCATTGACGCTTCCACGACTATTCTCTACGTTGAGAACTTTGGAGCGATCTGCCGTGTTTGTTTTGGAGGTTCGTAAATCAACCGACCAAGTTCTTAAAGATCAGAAACAAGGAAGTCTTAATTCCTCGGGAGGAGGAGATCCAGGGAGACGTGTTGATCGTGAGGGTTCAACGGCGTAGGATCGACAGTGAGGGGAGCTCACAACATTCACTCTATAGGTTAGCAATGGATTAGTATTCAAGTTAAGCTTCTTGTACTAAAGACTGCTTTCTAGTGAATGGTTTCTGATCTGGGCAAGGCCCCGCAGACGTAGGTGTATTTGCACCGAACTGCGTAAACAAGTTGTGTGTGCACTGCGTGTTTAGTTTTGCGTTTAAAACCAAACTAATCTTGGTGTTCCAACACCAAACTGTTAAACAACTTGGCATTAAGGTTCAGAATTTAGGTGAAACTGAAATTCAATTGGTATCAGAGCAAGGCACTTGCTGACCCCTATACAGGGAGAGTGAGATCAGGTTTCACCATGGCACCAAAGGAGGGGGCATCAGTCACGCGACCACCATTGCTGGAACAAGGAAATTATGCTTACTGGAAGGCTCGTATGAAAGTATTCATTGGAGCTCTAGATGATCAAGCTTGGAACTATGTCATAAATCAATACACTCCACCTGCTAGTGACACAACTGAAGGATCAAGCTCCACTGCCACTAAACCATTCTCTAGGTATTCCACCGAGGAGCATAAGGCGCACGTGTCCAACTCAAAAGCATTGAATGCCATCTTTACGGCTGTGGACGAAGATCAGTTTAAAATGATTTCGAACTGTGAGACTGCAAAGGAAGCATGGGATGTGTTACAAATTTACCATGAGGGAACAAGCTCTGTAAGAGAGTCAAAGCTGCAGTATTACACGACCAAATTTGAAGAGTTGAAGATGCGTGAAGATGAAACTATCTCCGAGTTTAATGGACGAGTCCGAGATATTGCAAACAAGGCGTTTCAGTTTGGCAAAAAGTACAAAGATCAAAAACTTGTAAGGAAAGTATTGAGGGCATTACCTCCACGGTTCAACATGAAGGTCACGGCAATAAATGAAAATGGAAGGACAGGAACAATGACACTTGATGAACTTATGGGATCTCTGGAATCGTATGAAATGGAGATGTTGCAAACTAAAACGGGGAAGAAAGAATTGGCGTTTTCAAGCACAAACACTGGAAAGGTTGATTATTCTACAGATAATGAAGAGACAGATGAAATTGCAAACATAACCAGGAATTTCTCCAGATTTATGAAGAAGATGAGCAGGAAACCACAAGAAAAGTCAAGTGGGAGCAAAAATCCGAATGCAAACTCCACTCCACGATTTGGTCAATCTACTGGTGTTGAAACACCAAAATTCAAATCAGTAAATCCGAACCTGAATAGAAGAATCCAGTGCAGAGAGTGTGAAGGTTTTGGACACATACAAGCTGAGTGTGCCAATACACTAAAAAGACAAGGAAAGTCATATGCCACAACCTGGAGTGATGATGATGGAGGAGATGATATTAAGGATGAAGATGAGTATACAAATCATGTTGCTTTCGGGGTGTCAATGGTGGAGGTAGACAACTTCTGTAAAGAAAGTCTCAGTGTGCTGAACGAAGAAGAGATCTGTAGCTCAGATGAAGAAAATAGAAGCGTTAGTGATGAAGACATTCGCAAAGAAAGCATGGAAATGTACAAAATGTGGTTAAAAGTGGCAGATGAAAACAAAGAACTCAAGGCTGAAAACAAGAAGCTAAGTGAGAATGCTAAAGCATATGCATGTGAAAAGGAAGAGGCGACTCGAGATCTGGAAAAACTCAAGAAGGAATTTGCTGTAGTGGTGCAACGAGCAGAGGAGGCAGAACAATCCATTAGACGCCTCAATACTGGGAAAGCTAAACTCGAAGAGTGTCTAAGGATGGGACAGACGAGCAAATTTGGCATTGGCTATGAAAGGACAGTGAAAGAAGGAAATCATCAGACAGATCAAAATGCATCAGCTCCGAGAATAATTGAGAAGCATGGCTCAACAAAAAGAGTCAGACGATGCGGATACTGTGGAGTTCAAGGCCATGTGACAAACAGATGTTTTAGACTGATGAGAACCCTGTCTCTCAACACAGAATATCGAGGCATGCACACCAACCCATATCGATGTTTCAACACCAGTCCAGTTCGAGGTTTCAACACCAACTTGGAACATAAAACGCACAAATTCAACACTGGAGGATACAAAACTGGATCTCTCAACGCATGGGTTAATCTGAATCCGCAACAAGTCATGCGACCAGTACGCCAGGTATGGGTTCCAAAATCTCGCAATGTGTGTTTTTCTAGTTTTGTATGTTTTGGAGCACATACAGGAACCTCGTGGTATTTTGATAGTGCGTGCTCAAGGCACATGACTGGAGTTCCTGAATTCTTGCAAAAATTCAAACCTGGATTTGGTGGACATGTTAAATTTGGTGATGGAAAACGGAGCAGAATAATTGGCAAGGGTGAGTTGGCGATTAAAGGACTCCCTGTGTTTCAAGATGTATTGCTTGTGGAAGGTCTGAAGGCTAATCTATTGAGCATCAGCCATCTATGTGACGATGATATGACAGTTAACTTTGACAAAGGAAAATGTATTGTTAACCATGGGACTGGAGTATTCACTGGAACAAGGTCAATAGATAATTGTTATTTGCTCGATCAAGATGTGACATGCTTGAGCTCGAAGAAGGAAGACAGCACTCTATGGCACAGAAAATTGGGACATATAAATTACAAATCTCTGGCACGTATTTCCAGACTGAATGCAGTCAGAGGTATTCCTGAAATCGGTGAAAGCAAGGAGGTTGTGTGTGGCTCATGTAAAGAGGGAAAGCAAATTCGGATCCCACATCACGCTGTTCATGATGTTTCAACATCAAGACTGTTGGAGCTTCTACATATGGACTTAATGGGGCCGATCAATACACCCAGTGTTGCAGGGAAGAAGTACATTTTTGTGTGTGTGGACGACTTCTCGAGGTATACGTGGGTATCTTTTCTCAAAGAGAAGTCAGAGGCAGCTGAAGTTTTCGAGACCTTGGTGTACAAATTACACGTAGAAAAGGGATCTACTCAGGCCAGAATTGCCCGTATCAGAAGTGATCATGGAAAGGAGTTTGAAAACTCTAGGTTTAATGACATCTGTAAGACACTCGGTATACACCACGAGTTCTCTGCTCCCATCACACCACAACAAAATGGTATAGTTGAAAGGAAGAATCGAACACTGCAGGAAATGGCCAGAGCAATGTTAGCCGAAAAGAAAATTCATTCTAAATACTGGGCTGAGGCGCTTCATACAGCATGCTACACCATCAACAGAGTATATTTGTGTCCATTTACTGAGAAGACACCGTATGAGATTTGGAAAGGGAAGAAACCTGATGTGTCGTATTTCCATGTTTTTGGCAGTAAGTGTTATATTCTAAAAGATCGTGAGCCGTTAGCTAAGTTTGAATCTAGAAGTGATGTCGGGATATTCTTGGGATATTCTCCCACCAGTCGAGCATACCGAGTGCTTAATCAACGTACTGGAACGGTCATGGAATCTATTAATGTGGTGGTAGATGATTCTGAGGATGACAGAGTTGGAGAAGGTGAAGTGCTGGAACCAGTGTTCCCTACCGGTGTTGAAACACCAACATCGTCAACTGGTGTTGAAACACCAGAAACCGAGACACCTGAATCGGAACAGCGTCCGTCCAGACAAATGCAACTTCGGGATCAACCTCGTGTAAATTACAGGGAATTGGCAGGATTATCTTGTTTCATATCACTCACGGAGCCGAAGAATTATAAAGAGGCTTTGCTCGATGAATATTGGATTTCTGCCATGCAAGAAGAATTACAGCAATTCGAAAGAAACAATGTTTGGGTTCTTACTCAACGACCTGCAAATGTCAATGTGATCGGTACCAAGTGGATTTTCAAAAATAAATCTGATGCCGATGGTAATATCACAAGGAATAAAGCACGCCTAGTTGCTCAAGGATACACGCAAGTCGAAGGAATAGATTTTGATGAGACTTTTGCACCTGTAGCCAGATTGGAGTCAATCAGACTGTTGTTGGCTGTGTCGTGCATTCTGGACTTTACTCTTTTCCAGATGGATGTCAAGAGTGCATTCTTGAATGGGGTCGTAAAGGAGGAGGTGTATGTGGAGCAACCTACAGGGTTTGAAGATCCACAGTTTCCTGATTATGTCTATCGGTTGAATAAGGCACTATATGGCCTCAAGCAGGCCCCCCGGGCATGGTATGAGCGACTGACAACCTTTCTGATTAAAAAAGGCTATCGTCGAGGGGGAGTAGATCGGACTCTGTTCGTACTACACAGAGGTTCAAACATTCTGATTGCACAGATTTATGTAGATGATATTGTGTTTGGATCCACCTCTTCAGTCCTGTTAAAGGAGTTTGTTGATTTAATGACTAATGAATTCGAAATGAGCATGGTAGGGAAACTGTCATATTTTCTGGGATTGCAAGTTATTCAGGAGAAGAATGGTCTCTTCATCAATCAACAGAAGTATGCTGAAAACTTGATCAAGAGATTTGGTCTTACAAGCGCAAAAGCAATACGCACTCCAATGGCTACTACTGATAAATTGACAAAAGATGAGCATGGACAAAGTGTTGATCAGAAAATGTACAGGAGTATGATTGGGAGCCTGCTGTACTTAACAGCAAGTAGACCAGACATTTGTTTGAGTGTTGGTATTTGTGCTCGCTATCAAGCAGATCCAAAGGAATCACATATGTCGGCAGTGAAGAGGATTATTCGGTATATCAGTGGAACAGTGGAGTATGGAGTATGGTTTTCTCGAAACAAGGATTCACAGTTAGTAGGATTCAGTGATTCAGACTGGGCTGGGAATGCTGATGATCGTAAGAGTACTACAGGTGGATGTTTCTTTGCTGGACCGAATCTAGTCAGCTGGTATAGCAAAAAGCAGAACTCAATATCTTTGTCTACGGCTGAAGCAGAGTATTTAGCTGCTGGGAGTTGTTGTGCACAACTTTTGTGGATGAAGCAGATGATGAGAGATTATGGGTTTGATGATGTAAGTCTGACAGTGCTGTGTGATAATAAAAGCGCTATTGATATTTCCAGGAATCCTGTGCAACATTCGAGGACGAAGCACATTGATATTCGTCATCACTTTATTAGGGACTTGGTTGAAAAAGAAGAAGTTACAGTCCAGTATGTGCCAACAGCTGAACAACTTGCCGATATCTTTACAAAACCTCTGAATGGTGAGACGTTTGAAGTACTCAGGCAACACTTGGGTGTCTGTCGAATGTGAGGTACTCTGATCTGTACTGTCTATTGTATTATTTATTGTTGCTTTGTTTCTTAGTTAATATGGTGAAAATGAAAAAAAAAAAATGAAAAACCGAAAATACCAAAAATTTGTGAAGTGGTGTTTAAACACCGAGGACTTCAGAGGGAGAAAAATCGGCTGGGCCGACAGAAAACTTATTGGGCCTAGGCTTGAATTCAGAAGGAAAGGAAACGAGAAGGTCTTTTGGGTTTCGGAAAAAGGGGGGAAAAAGGAGAAAGTGACAAATTGATTCCCACACAAACTCAAACACTCGACTGTTCATCTTCCTCATAGCTCACAACTCCCTGTTCATCAGAAACAGTTGCCGAACCTTCACCTTTTGTAACCCACTCAAAACCCTGCAACAATGGCGAGCTCCAAGTTCAAGAAGATGGTCCGAGAATTTGTCAAGGTGCGGGTGCCGGAGAATCCGCGATTTGAAGAGCTCGATGTGGATGCGAATGTGGACGAGCTGTGTGGAGATCGAGTGCAGACACTAGCCAAGTGGGGTGGAAAAGTTCAGAGACGGAAAGCTAGGTTTGACCATTCTTTCGTCTATGATGGAATGTATTTTAGCTCTGTTCTTGATTTCATAGAGTGGATGGTGCAAAACAGGGGTTATGTAGACCTTAGAAAGTATGAACATTTGCGTGGCAAGATTAACAATTTTAAGCTTGAGGAATTGTTGACTGGTGGTATAGGAGAAATTAAGGAAATTAGTGACTATAATGCCAAACTAGTTGGAGTAGATTTCGGTGAACAGTATAAAGTTGGAGATGAATTAGGCCAATATTTTACTATCTATACACGGATAGGGTCCCTGCACAGGCCTATTCTCAGACAATTGGGTGATGATGCTGTGATTCAGCCCTGGATAAAAGTGGTGAAATCCACTGATGTAGCTATGGAGATGGTTTGCGTTGATGAGTCCCTGAATCAGACTCAAGAGTCACTCAGAAATTTGCCTGTTCCGGTTTTGGAGATTAGTGACAGTGAAGAAGAAGAAGGGTGTGCTGAGAAAGTTGATACAGAGGAAAATCCGATGAATGAACCAGGAGATGCTTCTTCGCTGGATGAGGCTCTGGCAACATTTATGAGATCCGAGGAGGCTCTGGCAGCATTTCTTGGATCAGGTTCTGAGAAAGAAGGTGATGAAGATGTGGGAGTAGATTCAGAGAAGAATACCGTTGGAACCGTGGCTGAGGATAAGAATGAAAATGCTGAGAGGCCAGAAGAGGAGAAGTCAGAAGGAGTAAATTTGGTCAGCACTCCTGTGGAAGAAGATACTGCAGTAATGGGTTCTGGTGTTCCAACACCAAAAGAAGATTTGACCGAAGAGCAGCAAATCTCTGCGCTATTTGGAAGTGATGTTGAAACTCCACCAGAGACAAGTCCACTCCAGGGACTTAGGAGGAAAAGAAAGGCAGTTGGTATTGAAACACCAGCTGATGGAAATGTGGCCTCAGCAAGTAAGAAAATTCGGAGATCAAAACGATGCAGAGACAGGGGCACAGCTGAAAGGTATGATAGTGACGAACCTATTGGACAGAAGCTGAAGAGATTGAGGGCAGAAAGGAAGAAGAACTCTGCAGAGAAAATAAAGCCCAAAGTACTGCCTGCACCTGAGGTCAGTAAAGCCATTAGC
Source organism: Rubia yunnanensis (assembly GCA_037428765.1). Lineage (NCBI taxonomy): Eukaryota > Viridiplantae > Streptophyta > Magnoliopsida > Gentianales > Rubiaceae > Rubia > Rubia yunnanensis. The sequence goes on from CM075065.1 coordinate 103,312,602, forward strand.
AGTGAATGGTATGACAATGATGTTCAAGACAAGTATGAATTCATCAGTGGAAGGAAAATCCTAGCCGAGAGACCGGCTGATGCTAAGAAATTTGAAGATTGTGGCTTTACTGCTTTTCTCAAATACCTTAAGGTGTTTAGAGCTGCCACCTGCTTTGCAGAGTTCAACAAACAAATGGTACTGGAATTTTATTCAAATTTGAAGGAAGAATCTGAAGATGAAGACTCTGGATGGTATCACAGAGTCTATGTGAGAGGTAAAATCATTGCTTTTTCCCCTGAGGCTGTAAATAGGTGTTTGCAGCATGGCAGTTTCAAGAACTCTCAATCGGTGTTTCAACACCAAGCTCCAGAAAATTTTGATGAGGTTGCAGTTGAGTTGACAGGAGGAGTGGAAACTAGTTGGCCACTTGCTGGGAGACAACAAATACCAGCTTCGAACCTGACTTCCAGGTACTACTGTCTATATATGGTTGCGGTGCATAACTGGATTCCTTCAGTGAACAGCACCATGGTTACAAAAGAAATGGCAACGCTGCTGTATAGTCTTGGTGCGAGGCAACGAGTGGATTTGGGCAGACTCATATTTAATGACATTCTGGATTGTGCTCGTAAAACTAGAAAGGAATCACTTGTCCATCCGTGTATTATTTCCATGATACTGCTGAAAGGAGGAGCAGGTGCAAGAGAAACAGATGAAATAATCTCTACTCAGGCTTTACGACCAACACTCAGGACGTTGAGCGGTCGGATAGTGAAGGATCTACCCTGGACACCTCCGGCGACTACTGGCTTGGATAGAGGAGCAGCTCGGCTGAAAGCGATTGAGGCAAGGGCAGTTGCGTGTCATGAACTACTAAGTCGTCATCAGGCTAGTATTGCAAAGATTCAGGGGGAGATTGCAGACTTGGAGGCTGAAAGAGAAGCTTTATTGGCAGAAGCTCAAGACGGATCACATGTTGGTACTTCGGATGAATCGGACGATAGTTTGGCCTGATTGATTTTTTTTTGGTGTTCTTGTCATATTAATGAATTCAGGGGGAGAATTTGGGATTTTTGAATTGCTAGCTGATTTTATGGTAATTTGTGCTGATTGTGCTATCTGGTATTCTGGTATTCTACATTTATTATGCTGCTTGGTTTTCTGGTGTTCTATGATGTTTATGCTAATGTGGTATGAATTCACCAATATGCCAAGGGGGAGATTGTAAAGTCCTCCGGAGTTGGACTTATGTATGGCATATTGTGAATAGTGGTAATCTGGTGTTTGAACACCACTGAGTGAATCCTGGTGATATGGTGTTTGAACACCACTGCTGCCCAGCAGTTTCCAGCAGCTGCGTTGTGGATGTCCACGATATAAGGAGTATATTATGGGATATAATTGTGCGATCTGATCAGAATATTATGAAGATAATTGATTGATTTCGTGGTCATCTAATTCTGGTAAACGAATATTCCTGTAATAGTTAGGAATTGGTTAAGTAGTTAATTATGGAACAAGTCCTATTGATAACAGGATTGTTCATTTAAATACCAGATTAGTATTAGATCTTTCCTTAGACTAGAAGTCTATTTGGGGTAGAAGTTCGACAAGGAAAGAGGTCTATTCAAGGCAGGATTGCGATGGGATATAAAGAAGAAGATTACAACGCAATCATTGACGCTTCCACGACTATTCTCTACGTTGAGAACTTTGGAGCGATCTGCCGTGTTTGTTTTGGAGGTTCGTAAATCAACCGACCAAGTTCTTAAAGATCAGAAACAAGGAAGTCTTAATTCCTCGGGAGGAGGAGATCCAGGGAGACGTGTTGATCGTGAGGGTTCAACGGCGTAGGATCGACAGTGAGGGGAGCTCACAACATTCACTCTATAGGTTAGCAATGGATTAGTATTCAAGTTAAGCTTCTTGTACTAAAGACTGCTTTCTAGTGAATGGTTTCTGATCTGGGCAAGGCCCCGCAGACGTAGGTGTATTTGCACCGAACTGCGTAAACAAGTTGTGTGTGCACTGCGTGTTTAGTTTTGCGTTTAAAACCAAACTAATCTTGGTGTTCCAACACCAAACTGTTAAACAACTTGGCATTAAGGTTCAGAATTTAGGTGAAACTGAAATTCAACTTCAAATCGAGCTGTGAAAATTTTAGCCTGAGCTTTTACATGCATCGGTTGTATCAATTCCTGCTAAAGAAATGGTATGAATCAGAAGGTGGGCACCAGTTCCTGTGCAAGTTGTCTTGCAAATTGCAAAAAAACAGAAACCTCACTAAAATTTTTTTTATGGTGCACATATTGAATCTCAAATTTAAAATATTTTCTCACTAATCATATTTTTATCCTTTAATTTTAAATGATGGGATTGAATTTTCACGGATGATAGCTGCCTCGATCACGATATCTATAATTGCATGCAAATACAATTGATGAAAGTTGCTATAAAATAAATTCAAGCTATTACAAATCTAACAAGATCACATACGATAATATTTTAACTTATTTATTAATTCAATCTTGAGATCAAAGCTAAGCAATTTTGACTAAGTGAATAGTTAAATTGCAAATTGAGCCGTTACACCGGAAGTAGTATTTCAATAATTAGAAGAATGGTATTGATTGTTGTTTATGCAAATGGAACTTTGATTTTAAAAAAATTAAAATTGTCGAATGACGGAGGTATCAAGAGGTTTTAGGAAATCCAACTCTTTTCATTAATGATAATTGACCATTCAAAGAACCCAACCAATTAGATCTAATATTCTACACCGAGACCACGTATTTGGATTCATCATAACTCCGGCCATGTTAAGACCACGCTAGAGAGTTTTTACTAGAGTTTGTGGTAGAATTTCTATTGGTAAGAACATTTAAAACTTAGAGGAAGAGTGCCAACCCAACTTTCTTGAGAAACACAAAATAAATACTTTAAAAAATAATTTATGAGTGATGATAGAGATAGTGAAAATTCATAGTTAAATCATACAAAAAAATGATGTGACATTAATAAAAAAGACCAAATTACTAATCATCTTCTTTATAACGACAACTAATCATGGATATATTTATCTTTTCAATATTGTCACATCGGTCATTGTATGATTTTATTATAAATTTTCACTATATTTATCATTACTCAAATATAAATTATAAAGTAAAGAAAGAGGATAAATTATTCATTCACACCACATATTATCATATGCAACGATGTGCTTCTCTTCTCTCCCCAATTTCAGGGTCAAAATCACCAATTCCAATATTGGGTGGACTAGCTCACTTAATTGCTTATAACTAGTTGCCTTGTAATAGTAATACTTCATTAATTCGATTTCTTTTAACTTGGTGTACTTGTTTTGCCCTAAGTGTTCTAATATTATGTCTTCATTTCCCTTGGGATATGGTGTTCCTTTTCCCCTGATTTCTGCATAAGGTTTCCTTAACAAAGTGGTCACTATAGGACAATCATAATGGGAAAAGAAGTGTCTGAATCGACTATAGAATCAGGTCAAATTTCAAGGAAAATTTGTATTTGAAACACGACGGGGAGAAATGATGCATAGCTAACTTAAGAGTATACTATTGTTGGTGTGATATCTATTCATGACATTTCACAGACATATATAATTGTTCAAACAAAATGCTTTCTCCAAAATTAATATTTGTTGGAAGATTCCAAGCCTTAAGGCAAAAAATCTTAATGTAGGAAGAGCAACCGTACTGGTAATATTTCAAAAATAATTAGAATAAAACTGCGGACAAAATCCTAAATGTTAGGAAAACAATTACTATTTCGGTCTTGCTCCCCTTCTAAATGGCATAATAAATAGTGAAAGTTCAATTTGAAGAATAAAAAATAATTTAAGTGAATAAAATAGTTTAAAATTTATAAGAAAAGAAAGGTGTCAATATAAAAGCATCGAGCTAAAAGAAAATACCGGCAATGTAAAAAGACTAGAGGAAGTATAGGAGCATAGTGGATCATAAAATAGAATAAATACTGGACTGTTATTGCGACCACTTTCCATTTTAGTTTTGTGCATGCATGCATATAATATAATACTTTGTGTACTCCCTTTGGTCACTAATAATGATTTACTTTTCTTTTGTACTCTACTTTTTAATGTAATCTTTACTATTTATTTATCTTTCTCTAAAAAAATTGTGCCCCAAAAGTGGGTCCCACAATAAAGAACTAGATGGAGTACCAAATCTGCATGGTTTTGGATGAATTGATACTGATGAATAAGCTTGCATGCAACAATGAAGTACGTGAGTGTGAACCTGACACATGCATTGTTACTTTTTATACTAATATCAAAGTTGATAATATATTTGAATAGATTTATATTTCCTTCGATTTGCTTTGTTTGACACTTTAACTTTGAGTGTTGAAGTTGAATGTTTTGAGAGAATTAATGATATAGGGTAAAAAGTTAAATGAGTGGTTGAAAATAATTCACTTTTTACCATAAAAAGAAATATGTCAATCTTAATCAAAACATACAAAAATGGAAAGTTTGCCGAATTTATGAAAATAAGGGGAGTAAGAAACAATCTTATCGTTTGCTATATTGTGTTGGATTCATAATAACAAATAAGTTCTATTTAAAATTTTCTTGTATCGTCATCATACGTAGTTAAATATATTAAGCATTTTAGATATCGTAAAAAAATTATGTGCAATTCAATTCGGAACGAAACGGGGAAGGAGCATTTTGTTTGACTGATTTACTTCAATTTACTCCAGTATGACATCCAGTATGACACCCGGTCAGAAAGGTTAACTTTTTGTGAAGTCACTACAAGAAAAAACCCCTTTAGTGACTGATCGATTCTGGTAATTAAATCTCATAAATTCGTCACTAATGATTTTTGGTGACCAAAATTGGTTGTCAACAATTGGTTACATTATCTTCGTCTCAAAATGTTCTAGTGACGACTTTTTCCAGTTGGTTACGGCGACTGATTTTAATGACCAAGTGTTTTTGGTCATAAATATAGTGACAAAATGTATTCGTCAATAAAATAGTTACTAATAAACCAGAAACGGTCACTAATTGTTGCGGTGTTGACAAAAGAAATTGGTCAAAAGAAGCTTCAGTGACAAAAATGATTTAGTCACTACAATATTTAATGACTAGTAACTTTTAGTCACAAAAACATTGGATTACCGATAATTTATAGTCACTATAAAAATGATGACCAAAAACTTCTAGGCACTAAAGAATTAATGATGAATAATGCTTAGTCACTAAATTTTGACGATCTATAGTATTAGTTACTGAATGGGTCACCGGCTGTGATTGCCGGTGACCAAACTTTAAGCTTAAAATTTGGTCATAACATTGAAATTAAGGTGACCATATTGAGAACCAATATTTTTATTTAATAATAATTAAAAAACATAAATAAAGATAATCATTCTCAACATAAATCACACCATTATTTGTGACTCCGAAATGTATTTAAGATTCCATAACGAAATAAGCAAAAAGAAATCAATTCTAACCGTCCATACAAAATGAGGCAAACGCAAACATCTACTGCTAAATAACCTCACAATACACTTCCATAATCCCTTTCCATCAAAAGCTGTATCACAAAAATTACTCGGAGTTAGTAAAAAATTCATACATAATACCCATCCTTCTTATAGCTCTTGCTAGCTGACTTTTCCGTGAGCTTCTGCTCTTCAAAACCTTCTTCACGATCTTCTGTTCTTCAACAAGGAAGGCCTTGATGATCCTTTCCCTCGCAACACTTCTAGACAATACACCATTTCTTGAGGCCATGACTCACCATTTTTCCAACTCCAATCTCTCTAAAATTATCTGTGCTAGAATCGAAGTCTATAACAGAAGAAAATTAAAGCCAGGCTTGAGGGGGAGTACCATCCTAATGGTTGCACTTTCACTTTCCTGCCACCAACACCCTTTTTATCCTTTTATCCTGGGGTCTACAAAATCAATAGTAAATGTAGGTAGTAAATCCATGTCAGGCCATTCATGAAGGAATATGAATAAAATTTCCACCAAACTTCAGATGGTAGAAATAATTGACCAAGAGTGAATAAAGCATAATATTGAGCATTCTCTTATGCACGGTGCTCTTAATCAGAAGCAAAACTATAAGGGGAAAAAGGGGGAAAACAATTACAAGAGTAACTAAATAGCAGAGAAGTTAAACTAATAGGAATAAACACTCTGCTAAGGAGAAACATGGTGACAATAAGACTAAACCAAAAACTGTGACAGCAAAAATGTAGTTGTATAGGATACAAATTACTGTATCTAAAGCAACCTCGGAAGCTAATGGGCACTTGCACGAAAACTGGCTATTCATCCTTTACATTACACAACGAAGTTAAACAGTAATCGAGAAACTCTAAACAGCTTTCCATCAGCTAATTTACAGCCAGCAAAGACACTTTCCACGGAACTATATATAAGACTTAATGATCATCCCCCAGTTGAACTCTTTTGTTCAGTTCCCACTTTATCAAAAACTTAAACTATATTAACAAACGGAGTAAAGAATTTTAAGAATCGAGTCGGATCATCATAAGCAATATTAACAATCAACATAAGCAGCCTGCAAGTTCTCGAATGCAATAGATTGAACGAAAAAGAACCTCTAAAAACTGGAATGAAACTCAAACCAATCAAACCAACATGTAGTATTGCTCAGCTTCTTCCATAACAACCATAGTCCTATAATCACACAAATACCCAAATCTGTTAGAATTTCACAAAGCCCTAACTTTCCATAGCCAATTATGAGCAAAAGCAGCTTAAAAAACATAGCAGGGCTCTGCTTCTCCACCCCACCCCATTCATTAGGCTTCTACATTTTTTCAATATAATCATCAAAATCATCTTCTATGTAAAACAATATTACATTGTCAAACACTTCCTCAACCAACATAACCTATATCCTAAACAAACACAACATAAATATATCGAAAACTCACCATTCAGCTTCTTTTTGCCTCTTTAACAGCTCCTCCACCACCTGCCAATCACGAAAGCACAAGTCAGCTAATAATTTCGACATATTCATCCAATCGGCATTGAAATATACCAGAGCTCTTAAATCATCAGCGAGTTCCCCTTGACGATCCTCATCGGGACCATCATCCCCTTTCCTCGAGGATGCCACATGAGCTAGGGCTCTGAATAAGGTTTAACTCCTGTTCAATCCAATCATTCAACTTCATAATTAGAATACAATACAAAGATAATGTACAACTAGTTCGAACAATCCGTCTCCGAATATTTTTCAGACGCTGGAGCACCTCGGCTTGGTTCGACGACTGAGATCCCCTGCTCCTCTGTCCTTCCCTACTCTGGTGTGGTAAGGAAGGATAGAAGAGGGGTAAGTGGAGTTATCATTCAGCTATTAGGGTCAGTGGTGTTTTAGGCTAAATATAAATTGGGTTGAGAATTGGGCCAGAAATTAATTTGAAAGCCGACTCTTCCTGTTTTTTTATATTGACACCCTTTCGTTTTTGGGATGATATTTTTATGCTGGCCATTCTATTTTTGGTAAATTCTATATTATTTTTATCCACTAAATTTACTTTTTATTCTGCCAATACAATGTTCTCCCCACATTTTACTTTTCCAAAAAAATGTGCCCATTGGCATGGTGCCGGTATAATAAGACCAGAGGGAATATGCAAGAACAGCCCATCTAGTTTTATTTAAAACTTTAGATTTTATTTTGTTTATTAAATTTAAATGGTAGGGTATTTTGCTAATATTTTATAATTCCGACCAAAACGCCTGACAAAAAGGTTAAATGGGTTCAAGGTTATTTTTGCACTTTTAAGAAACTGGAAGTTGTTTTGGCCCTTTCGAAAAAACACTGGGTAATTTTTACACATTTTAAGAAAAATTAATATCTAAATTTTTAAAAACATAATGAAAATTTAGAAAATTTAGTGAAGGTTGACATTTGATTATTTAAAATCAACCTAATTATTAGTGTTTATGGAAATATAAGTAAGGGTTGATATTTGATTATGTAAAGTCAACATAAACATTAGTGTTTTTAAAAAGTTAAGCAATGGTTGATCGTTGATAGTATAAATTAAACCCTTTATTAGTGTTTAGATACATAAAGCCAAGTAAGGGTTCACCGCTAAAGAGTTAAAAAGTCAAACTCTTGTATTAGTGTTTATATATAGAAAGTTAAGTAAGGGTTGACCGTTGATTAATTAAATCCATTTCTGGATTTGTGTGTGTCATCCTTGCACAGGGGTCATGCTAATCTTCCCTGTATCGTTCCAATTTTATCGGATGCCCTGAAGGGACAACCGTTGATTAGTTAAAGTCAAACCTGTAGACTAATATTCTTATATAAAATGCTAAATAAGGGTAAGGGTTGACCATTGATTAGTTATAATAAAACATTTTTGTTTATATATAGAAAGTCAAGTAACAGGAACTGTTGAGTTGTTAAAGTCAAACTTTTTTACTTGTATTTGTATATACTAATTCAAGTAAGTGATGACCATTGATTAGTTAAAGTCAACTTAGTTACTATTGTTATATATAGAAATCAAGGGTTGACTGTTGATTAGTTAGTGACAAACCAAAAATGTTAGTGCTAATCCTATTGAAAGTCAAACAAGGATTGATTGTTAATGAGTTATAGTCAGCCTAGTTATCAATGTTTGTATATGGAAAGTCAAGTAAGGGTTGACCGTTGATTAGTTAGAATCAACTTAGTTACATGAAAGATTTATTAGTGTTTGTATATAGAAAGTCAAGTAGGGGTAATAATTGCTTAGTTACAGTCAAACTGTATATTAGTGTTTATATATAGAAAGTCAAGTAAGAGTAATAGTTGATTTGTTAAAGTCAAACTTTACATTAGTGTTTATATATACTAGGACTATTAGGGGTAGCCGTTGATTAATTGAAGTCATATTTTCATTCGTATTTATATATACGAAATCATGTAAGGTTTGCCCGCTGATTAGTTAAATTTATCTTAGTTACTAGTGTTTTTGTATAGAAAGTCAAGTAAGAGTTGATCGTTGATTAATAAAAATCAACTTAGTTATTAGTGTTTATATACAGAAAGTCAAGTAAGAGAGCTAACCGTTGATTAGTTAAAGTCAAGTAGAAAGTTAAGTAGAGGTTGACCGTTGTTGGTTAAAGTGAATGCTTGGTTATTAGCGTTTATATATAAAAAGTCAAGTAAGGACTGACTGTTGATTAATTAAAATCAAATATTTTCATTCGTATTTATACATACCAAGTCAAGTAAGAGTTGACCATTGATTAGTTAGAGTCAAACATTTTTATTCTTCTTTATACCTACTAAGTTAAGTAAGGGTCGATCGTTAATTAGTTAAAGTTAATTTAATTATTAGTGTTTGCTTGTAATAAGTCAAATAAGGATTAATTATTGATTATTTAAAGTCAAACACTTTTTATTTTTATTTATATATACTAAGTCAATTAAGAGTTGAACGTCAAACATTTTAAATCGTATTTATATATATTAGGTCAATGAAGGCTTGACCGTTGAATAATTTAAGTCAACTTAGTTATTAGTTAAATTCAACAAAAGAAATAAACAATTTTGAAAGTTAAGAAAACGTTTTTTTAGCTTGAAGCGGCTGCGTCCAAACTAGTTAAAGTCAAACTTTTTTATTATTGTTTATACATGGAATGTCAAGTAAAGATTGATCGTTAATTAGTTGAAATCAAATTAGTTATTAGTATTTATATAGACAAAGTTAAGTAATGGTTGACCAGTAAATGATAATTACCTAAAGTCAAGTTAGTTATTAGTATTTATATATAGAAAGTCAAGTAAGGTTTGACCATTGATTAGTTAAAGTCAACTTAGTTATTATTGTTCATATATAGAGAGTCAAGTAATGGTTGACCATTGATTATTTAAAGATAATCTAATTATTAGTGTTTTTTGAAAGCTAAATAACAATTTATGTTGATTAGTGTTTGTATATAGAAAGTAAAGTATGTGTTGAAAAGAAAAATAAAGGCATAGACGTGGTGATAATATTTCCTGCCAAAAATTTGGTGAGTGACTGTAACTTTGTTCACTAAATACTAATTTGATGATCATTTTATATTTCGTCATCTCCACTGGTCACTAAGGATAGACAGATTCTCAACTCTTATGCCGAACATCTTTATGTGACCAATTTACTAACCACAATTTTTACTTGATCACTAAAAGTTTTTTGGTGACCAAAAAATAGTGATGAAATTATGTAAGTCACTAATACATTTACTGGTGACCTTTACTGGTGACCAAATAATTTGCCGTTATCAAAATTTCGTCACAAAAGCCCTTTAATCTCGTAGTGAGTTGCGAAGATCCGCATTACCTCCAATAACCTCTTAAGCAAACATAACAAAATTGACATAAAGGGAGTCTTTGCATTTTAACCGTAGCATATTTAACCTTTGAAACAAAACCAAGTATATTCAATATGTCCTAATAGAAAGAAGACTAAAACACCCTCATGCACGCTAGATACTTATGTGCTACTCTATTGCCCTAATGTTTTTCAAAAGTATCACTGGACCGCTGAATTATTACTATTGTACTATTTTTATTTTGAAATTAATCATTCAAAGATGTTGGGAAAGATGTCCAACAATAATTACTGTTGTAAAATTTCTAGGGTAAACTTAGGGGTTGCTTACTGCCCGAGTCAACCCAGAGGTGGTTTAGTACTTTCGAAAAATTGAGGTCTTTACTAAAACTTATTGAAAACTTGAGGGTATGAAATCACATTACCCTAAAAAATAATTTTATAAAATAGAAGTATACTTGCAATCTATGCAGATATTTTCTTAAATTCTTTATCAACAGAGAAACATGTTTCTATCTAGTGATCTTTAATATTGAGTCTAGGTTTGCGCTTGGTCTCGGTGTCGAAACAGAGTTCATTTATTCATATTGATTCAGTTTTGTTAATTGGGTGATCAGAGATATGATTCTTTTTTAAATAATTCATTCTGATTTGTGCTTTTGAGTTATTATATAATTTAAACTACATAATGGATTTGTTTAAATAATGTTAATTTGTTTCATTCTTGCGGTTTGATAAACACAAGTACTTGTTTAGATGAGAATGCTTATAAACACAAGTAAATTGGCTGAGTTGGCTAGGTATATATACATGTCGAATGTACATACATTTGTGACACTGTTTTTAACCGTCTTACTCCTTCCGTCCCATCCTATTCTGTACATAATCTTTTTTTATCAAAGATGACAAACTTTGACCACATATTTGAATAGGTATTTGAACAATAATTTTATCGTATGAGATTTGGTTAGATACGTCGTAACATGTAGTTTCGAAATATCAAATTTTTGTGTCATTATTGTCCGTAGTTACACATATTTACAATCAAACATAATTATTGAAGATCGCGAAAAGATTCGGTGCAGAATGGGTTGGGACAGAGGAGTTAGTAATTAATTAGTGAATAGAATTGATTTGGTTTCATGTAGTAATATTGTTAATTGCACAGAAAAGTTGCTGGTAACTTTTTTCTACTTTACCTGTGTTTTCCAAAGATATTGTACTGAAAATTGAAGTGCACATTTAAACGGATTTGGTGAAAGGCTGTTTTCTTATCTATTTTTAAGCTAACCAGTTGATTGAAGCACTTACTGTTCGTGTGCACTATGGGAAAGTGAATCTTGCAGTATATGCCTACTTGGCCTAATATTCCGAGCTAAAGTCTCAGTTACAAGTTCTGTACGTTATAAATTCAAGATTCTTCATGTGATTATGTGAATGTTTATGTTCGAAATTGAAAAAGATTTCAAATGCATAATGACAAAAACGTTGTAATGTATGTATATGTTTATATGTAGCATGGACGGTGCTATTGCGAAGTACAAGTTACATACAAGAAGTCAGGAGAAAAATCAGAATCCATCTCTTGAACTTCAGGTTCATAGTCTTGTCTTCAATCTGCTTGCACGCGAATGTTCAATTCTAGAGTTTAATTTCTTCCTTTTTTGTATGCATGTAAACTTTAGCTTGACGGTTCGGGTCATATCGGTTTAAACAAGGAGATTACTGACAATACTCTTGAGCTGAGGTACATACACACATACGTACTAATTCAATGAATTTTAAGAAAGGTATATACGTATATATAAATGAAACAGCGGGAACATCAAGGCTGAGGAACTCGAGGGGCTTACCATGGAGGAGCTGAAGGTGATGGAGGAAGAACTCGAAGCTGATCTCACTCGCGTGCTTCACGTCAAGGTACTTTATACCGTGTTCATGTTTCTTATGTTACTATTGATTGATTTGGGAAATTGTCGGAAATCAGGGGGAACTAATGATAGATGAGATCGATGGCCTTCACAAGAAGGTAACATTACAAGAATTTTCTTGCTTAGTTCTTTCATGAGATGAAATGTGTTTTTGATTTGTGAAATTGAGTGGCTTAAGTTGCATAAATGTTTGTGTGTAGAGTGCTGAGCTGGTTGAACAAAATATACAATTGAAACAGAAAGTATGTGAACAAAGCTTATACTTATTTATGATTATTCACCGGGTGAAATAGTAAATAAATTGTGACCTTTATTCTTTTATCAACTCATTTACTTTAGGTGGCTCTCATCTGTGAAGGCAAATTGCCAGTGTTGGATAATGCTAAAGAAGGCCAATCTACGGATTCCAACATCACCCACGTCTCTACCGGTGGTCCATCTGCAGAGGATGATTTCTCTGACACTTCACTCAAATTAGGGTAACACTAGCTATAATCCTTTAATTGATTATTTGCATCAACTAAACCCCTAAACCCTAAACATGAAATCCTTTAAGAGGACGAAAAACGAGGCTAATTCTCTTATATTTTTAAAATATCAACTTAGTTCAATTTCATCAAATACATGCATAATATATTTTTTTTCACATTCACTCTTATAGAGATGACATCTTTTTTGAAGTAACGACCTTATTGATTTATTATAAATAATATCTTCTAATTATTTCAGGATGTCACTAAATTATCTGATCTTGGAAAATCATCAGGGAAAATGTATCTCTGAATTTCAAGTGACAGCTCTGTAACGGGAAACGACATGTAATAAGATAATTATTTAGTGGTAACCTTTATAAATAAATTAAACTACAACATGCCTTAGATCAAATTAATGCAATCAGTAATTATGATTATCAGGTTTGATTATGTACAGCTGGCAATAATGGCAGCTAAATAAGTTCAAGTAGTCCCATAGCCAAGTTACTTGTAATGTAAAACTTTCTAAATCATGGGCTATTTTCAACCTAAAGCTTGGATTGTGGATCAAGTATTATTATGACAATTCTCTATTTTCGTTGCTTACATGTTGTCACAATATATTACTCTATTTCTTTATTTTGAGTCAATTTTTGTGAGACTTTCTTAATAAGGTAAACTAAGGACAAAAACACTGAATAAGAGTTGATCAAATTTTTGTGTTATACTAAAATTATTATTTTCTTGGGGTCAAACTTAAATCACTACTACCAAACATGACTTCGGTAGTGAAAGGTAATGCTAATAACTAAAGTAGGAAGAACTTTTTATTTTGATTTTTCTAATAATCGAAGTTATAAGTTCTTTTATTTTGGTTATTAAAAAAATTATAAGTAAAAAGTTATTCTTATTTCATTTTTTTAAAATCGGAGTTAAAAGATGTTTTATTACTTCAATTAGAAAAAAAATATAGAATTAGTAGTTGATCTCACCCGATGTTGGCTAATGATTTACCCAATATCAGGTGATCGCATATCACTCAAAACCGCAATAAAGATCTACTGAAGAGTATACTATTGTTGGTGTGATATCTATTCATGACATTTCACACATAGACATGTATAATTGTTCAAACAAAATGCTTTCTCCAAAATTAATATTTGTTGGAAGATTCCAAGCCTTGAGGCAAAAAATCTTAATGTAGGAAGAGCAACAGTACTGGTAATATTTCAAAATAATTAGGATAAATCTGCGGACAAAATCGTAAATGTTAGGAAAATCAAATACTTTTTGGGTCTTGCTCCCTTCAAAATGGCACTTTTTTTTTCCAAAAAAATAAAATAAATGGTAAAAGTTCAATTCGAAGAATAAAAAATAAATTAAGTGAATAAAATAATTTAGGATTTGTCAGAGGAGAAATGTATCATATAAAAACACCAACATAAAAGGAAAGAGTGGCATGGTACAAGAGGAAGTATAGGAGCAAGAGTGGGTCTCCTGATAGGCGGCCTGTCCATAAGCTTATGGACAGGCCACTTATTTCTTACCTTATACATTGCATTTCTTAAATTACATACAAATTTTAAAATTTTTGAAAATATTTTTTTATATCATATATTTATATATTTTCACCTTCAAATACATATTATTACTTGTTTTAACTTATAAAATATAATATTTAAATTTTATAAAAAATTACAACATTTAAGTCCAATGTCCCTGAGGACTGTCCATAAGTTTATGGAAAGACCGCATTTCCTGAGACTTTCCCTAGGAGCAATACACAGTGGATCATAAAATAGAATAAATACTGGACTCTGATTGCGAGCACTTACCATTTTAGTTTTGTGCATGCATGCATATAATATTGTACCGTCTGTTTTTGCTTACAAAATCTGCATAGTTTTGGATGAATTGATACTGATGAATTCAAGATTCTTCATGTGAAAGTTTATGTTCGCCTTTGAAAGGCTTGCCATGGAGGAGCTGAAGGTGATGGAGGAAGAACTCAAAACTGATCTCACTCGCGTGCTTCGCTTCAAGGTACATTACACCGTATTTGTGTTTCTTCTGTTTCTATTGATTGATTCGGGAAACTGTCGAAAATTACGAGGAACGAATGATGGCTGAGATTGATGGCTTCACAAGAAGGTAACATAACAAGAATTTTCATATTCTTATAATTATTCATTGGGTGAAATAGTAATTAAAATTTGACATTTTTATTTTACCAACTCATTTATTTTAGGTGGCTCTCATCTGTGAAGGCAAATTGCCAGTGTTGGATAATGTTGAAGAAGGCCAATGTTCAGATTCCAACATCACCCACGTCTCTACCGGTGGTCCATCTGCAAAGGATGATTTCTCTGACACTTCACTCAAATTAGGGTAACACTAGCTAGAATCCTTTAATTGATTATTTGCATCAACTAAACCCCTAACATGAAATCCTTCATGAGCACGAAAAACGAGGATGATTTTCTTATATTTTCAAAATATCAACTTAGTACGGTTCCATCAAACACATGCATAATATATATTTTTTTCACATTCACTCTAATAGAGATGACATTTTTTTTAAGGAACGACCTTATTGATTTATTATAAATAATATCTTCTAATTTTTTTAGGATGTCACTAAATTAGCTGATTTTGAAAAATCACTATGAAAACTGTATCTCTGAATTTCAAGTGACAGCTCTGTAACGAGAAACGACATGTTCAGTGGTAACCTTTATAAATAAATTAAGCTACAACATACCCTATATCAAATTAATGCAATCGACAATTATGATTATCGGGTTTGATTATGTACAACTGGTATTGATGGCGGCTAATTAAGTTTAAGTAGTCCCATAATCAAGTTGCTTGCAATGTAAAACTTTCTAAATTATGGGCTATTTTCAACCCAAAACTTGGATTGTGGATAAAGTATTATTACTCCCTCTGTCCCAGCTTATTCTGCATAGAATTTTGTTTTGGTCAAAAATGCCAACTTTAATCACATTTTTGAATAGGTATATGAACAATAATTTTATCGTATTAGATATGGTTAGATTCGTCGTAACATGTAATTTTTAAATATTAATTTTTTTTGTTGTTTTTGTCCGTAGCTACACATATTTACAATCAAATATGTTTATTGGAGAGTGTGAAAAGATTTTGTGCAGAAATTATTGGGACAGACAGAGTAGGACAATTCTCTATTTTCGTTGCTAACATGTTGTCACAGTATATTACTCTATTTCTTTATTTTGAGTCGATTTTTGTTAGAATGTCTTACTAAGGTAAACTAAGGACAAATACATTGAATAAGAGTTGATCAAATTTTGGGGTTAAACTAAAATTATTATTTTCTTGAGGTCAAACTTAAATCACTGCTATCAAATATGACTTTGGTAGTGAAAGTTAATGCTATTAACCGAAGTAGGAAGAACTTTTTACTTAGATTTTTCTAATAACAGAAGTTAGAAGTTCTTTCACTTCGGTTATTAGAAAAAATCTAAGTAAAAAGTTCTTACTTCGTTCTTACTATGTTTGTGTTAATTTCTTCTATTTGTATTAAGAGTGGGTCTCCGGACAGGCGGCCTGTCCATAAGCTTATGGACATGCCACTTATTTCTTACCTTATACACTGCATTTCTTAAATTACATACAAAATTTAAAATTTTTGAAAATAATTTTTTATATCATATATTTTTATGTTTTCACCTTCAAATACATATTATTACTTGTTTTAACTTATAAAATGTAATATTTAAATTTTATAAAAAATTACAATATTTAAAACAAATACCCCTGAGGATTGTGTTTAAACTTATGGAAAGGCCGCATTTCCTGAAACTTTCCCTTGTATTAATTGATTCGGAAAACTGTCGGAAATTAGGGGGAACGAATGATGGCTGAGATCGATGGCCTTCACAAGAAGGTAAAATAACAAGAATTTTCATATTTGATAAAAACTTCTACGAGACCTTCGCTATGGTGAGGTAAGGGACTAAGATGCAATTTATTAAAAGTGTATGAAACAGGCGGGTCGAAATAATTGGGTCATAAACCCAGATCCGATTCCCCAACGAAATCCATGGCGTCTCTTTACCCCCTTTCTTCACCGGATCAACCTCGTCGGCAAAAAGAGGGCCTTGGCGGTGCTTCTGGTTCTTGAGAACAACTCAGTGGAGAGATCCCAGAAAACTACACGAATTGCATGAGCCAAACTCGATTCCGGAGAGCTCTTGCTACATATTCTTGCTGTGAGTCAGTTATCCGGCGCGATTCAGGTGGAAATTTTGATGACGAATCATCTGATTTTGCTTGATTTGAGTGGAAATAAATTTTGGGATACAAGCAGGTATTGCAGCAATTGAATAATACTCCAGTGCCTAATTCTTTGGGCTCTTGCAATTCTCTATGTACTGTAGAGTATGACCCATGGTTGTTGAAGCCATATTTTGAATTTCTCCAGTTACTAATCACTTCCAAATTAATCAATTTCTCCAGTTACCAATCACGGGTTATGAAATTTCCCAGTCATTAATTAATTAAAAATTAAAAATAAATAAAAATAAATTAGTAGTGAGGCGTAATAGGAGTTCGAGTGGAGATGGTTTGAGTGGAGAGGTTCGAATAGAGGGTTCGAGTGGAGGGGGTTCGAGTAGAGTGGGCCCGAGTAGAGGTTCGAGTGATACTGGGTTCGAGTGGAGATGTTTGAGTGGAGATGTTCGAGCAGAGAGGTTCCAGTGGTGAGGTTCGAGTGATGACGAATCGAGTGGGGAGGGTTTGAGTAAAGAGGGTTCAACTAGAGATGGTTCTAGTGGATAGGGTTCGAGTAGAGAAGTTCGATTGGAGAGGGTTCTAGTGGAAAGGTTCAAGTAGAGAGAGTTTGAGCGGTGAGGGTTCAAGTGATAATATTTTCGAGTGGTACAGGGTTCGAGTGGTGAGGGGTCGAGCGGTTAGCATTAGAGTGGGGAGAGTTCGAGTGGGGAGAGTCGAATGGAGAGAGTTTGAATGATGAGAGGGTTTGATTGGTGAGCGTTTAAGTGGTGAGAGTTCGAGTGGTGAGGGTCAAGTGGAGAGAGTTCGAGTGGTGAGGGTCAAGTGGAGAGAGTTCGAGTGGTGAGGGGTCGAGTGGTGAGTGGAAAAGATTTGATTGGTACTGTTTCAAGTGGTCAAGGTTCGAGTTGAGGTTAGAGTGGAGAGGTTTGAGTCGAGTCAGATGGTTGATGTTCGAAGGGTGGATGGTTTGAGTGGTGTCGGGGCGGATGGTTGATGGGTCAAGGGGTGATGCCTCGAGGGGGATGGTTGATGTTTCCAAGACCTCGAGGCTTAATGAATTGATGGAGAGGTTTGAGTGGTATTGGGTTCGAGTGGAGAAGTTCAGTTGTAATAGGTTCAAGTGGTACTGTGTTCGAGTGGAGAGGTTCAAGTGGTGAGGGGTTGAGTAGTGAGAATTCGAGTGGTGAGAGTTTGAGTAGTGACGGTCGAGTGGAGAGGGTTCGAATGAAGGATTCGAGTGGTACAAGGTTCGAGATGAGAGGTTCGAGTGGTGGCGAGGCAGATTTTTTATGGGTGGTTGAGGTGTGGTACCTCGAGGGAGATGGTTGATGGTTCTAGGGTCTCGAAGGTTAATGAATCAATGAATGATGCCTCGAATAAATACCCCTCGAGGCAGATAGTTGATGTTGAAGGGGTGGATGTTTCGAGTGGTAGGGAGCCCTCGAAGCGGATGGATGATGATTTGAAAGGTGATTGGTTCGAGTTGTGGCATGGTCGATGTTTGAGAACTGATGGTTCGAGGGGTGATAGTTCCAAGAGTGGATAGTTGATGTTTGAGGCGTGGATGGTTCGAGGGGTATATGCATCGAATGGGTAATGGTTCGAGAGCTAATGCAGATTGTTTTAGGGGTATATGTTGTCGACAACGGGTTATAAAATTGCTTAGTCGTTAATTAATTAAAAATTAAAAATAAATAAAAAATAAAGTAGTAGTGGGGCGTAATAGGAGTTCGAGTGGAAAGGGTTTGAGTGGAGAGGTTCGAATAAAGGTTCGAGTGGAGAGGGTTCGAGTAGAGTGGGTCCGAGTAGAGGTTCAAGTGATATTGGGTTTGAGTGGAGAAGTTCGAATGGAGAAGTTCGAGTGGGAGGTTCAAGCAGAGAGGTTTGAGTGGTGAGGTTCGAGTGTGAGGAATCGAGTGGAGAGGGTTCGAGTAAAGAGGGTTCGAGTGGAGAGGGTTCTAGTGGAAAGGGTTTGAGTAGAGAGGTTCGAGTGGAGAGGGTTCTAGTGGAGAGGTTCGAGTAGAGAGAGTTCGAGCGGTGAGGGTTCGAGTGATAATATGTTCGAGTGGTACAGGGTTCGAGTGGAGATAGTTTAAGTGGTGAGGGGTTGAGTGGTGAGCATTCGAGTGGTAAGAGTTCGAGTGGTGAGGATCGAATGGAGAGAGTTCGAATGATGAGGGGTTGAGTGGTGAGCATTCTAGTGGTGAGAGTTCGAGTGGTGAGGGGTCGAGTAGTGAGCATTCAAGTGGTGAGGGGTTGAGTGGTGAGCATTCGAGTGGTGAGAGTTCGAGTGGAGAGGGTTCGAATAGAGGATTCGAGTGGAAAAGATTCGAGTGGTACTGATTCGAGTTTTCAGGGTTCGAGTAGAGTAGAGGTTTGAGTCGAGTTAGATGGTTGATGTTTGAAGGGTGGATGGTTTGGGTGGTGGCGAGGCAGATGGTTGATGTGTCAAGGGGTGATGCCTCGAGGGGGATGGTTGATATTTCCAGGACCTTGAGGGTTAATGAATTGATGGAGAGGTTCGAGTGGTACTGGGTTCGAGTGGAGAAGTTTGAATTGTAATAGGTTCGAGTGGAATTGTGTTCGAGTGGAGAAGTTCAAGTTGTGAGGGGTCGAGTAGTGAGCATTCGAGTGGTGAGAGTTTGAGTGGTGACGGTCGAGTGGAGAGGGTTCGAATAGAGGAATTGATTGGAGAGATTTAAGTGGTACAAGGTTCGAGAGGAGAGATTCGAGTGGTGGCGAGGTGGATTTTTGATTGGTCGAGGTGTGATACCTCGAGGGAGATGGTTGATGGTTCCAGGGCCTCGAGGGTTAATGAATCGAGGAATGATGCCTCAAATAAACACCCCTCGAGGCATCACATCATTGGGTTCACCCATTGCCTCAGCCCTTCAAGGTGTACATCCACTATACATGACTGCTTTGATCGAAGCTTAAATAGGGCCAGTGCTATCAGAGTGCTTTAGTTGGTTCAATTCGAGCTGTTCGAGTAATAGGAGTTCGAGTGGAGAGGGTTTGAGTGGAGAGGTTCAAATACAGGGTTCAAGTGGAGAGGGTTCGAGTAGAGTGGGTCCGAGTGGTTCTGGGTTCGAGTTGAGAAGTTCGAGTGGAGAGGTTCAAGCGTAGAGGTTCCAGTGGTGAGGGTTTGAGTGATGAGGAATCGAGTGGAGAGGGTTCGAATAAAGAGGGTTCGTGTGGAGAGGGTTCGTGTGGAGAGGGTTCGTGTGGAGAGGGTTCGAGTGGAAAGGGTTCGAGTAGAGAGGTTCGAGTGATAATATGTTCGAGTGGTACTGGGTTCGTGTGGAAATGGTTCGAGTAGAGGTGGTTTGAGGGTTCGAGTGGTGAGAGTCGAGTGGTGAGGGTACCATCCACCACTGGAGAGAGTACCATCCACCCCTTGAGAGGGGTATATCATCCATCACTAGAGAGAGTATCATCCACTCCTCAAGAAGTTTTCCAATCATCCTTCGAGGGTACACAATCTACCTCTCGACAGGGTAAAACATCCATCACTGGAGAGAGTAAACCTTCCACTCCTCAAGGGTACGCTATGTACGTCTCGAGAGAGGTGTACCAGTCCTTAAGGGTATACCATCCCTCGAGAGGTTACACATCCACCCCTCTAGAGTACACCAGCCCTCGAGGGTATACCACCCCTCAAGAGAGTATACCACTGAGAGCGTTGAACCATCCACATTAGCTCTCGAACCATTACCCATTCGAGGCATATACCCCTCGAACCATCCACGCCTTGAAAATCAACTATCCACTCCTGGAACTATCAACCCTTGAACCATTAGTTCTCGAACATCCACCATGCCACAACTCGAAACATCCACCTTTCGAATCATTAACCATTCACTTCGAGGGCTCCCTACCACTCGAAACATCTACCCCTTCAACATCAACCATCTGCCTCGAGAGGTGTTTATTTGAGGCATCATTCCTCGATTCATTAATCCTCGAGGCCCTGGAACCATCAACTATCTCCCTCGAGGTATCACACCTCGACCCATAAAAAAATACGGCTCGCCACCACTCGAACCTCTTCTCTCGAAACTTGTACCACTCAAATCTCTCCACTCAAATCATGTATTCGAACCCTCCTTACTCGACCGTCACCACTCAAACTCTCACCACTCGAACACTCACTACTCGACCCCCCACCACTTGAACCTCTCCACCAAAAACAGTACCCCTCAAACCTCTTCACTCGAACCTATTACAACTCAAACTTCTCCACTCGAACCCAGTACCACTCGAACCTCTCCATCAATTCATTAACCCTCGAGGTCCTGGAAACATCAACCACCCCCCTCGAGGTATCACCCCTTGACCCATCAACCATCCACCTCGCCACCACTCAAACCATCCACCCTTCGAACATCAACCATCTGACTCTACTCAAATTTCTCCACCCTAACCTCTACTCGAACCCTGACCACTCGAATCAGTACCACTCGAATCTTTTCCAATCGAATCCTCTATTCAAACCCTCTCCACTCAACCCTCACCACTCGAACTCTCACCACTCGAATGCTCACCACTTCACCCCTCACCACTCAAACTCTCCACTTAACCCTCACCACTCAAACTCTCACCACTCGAATGCTCACCACTCGACCCCTCATCATTCGAACTCTTTCCATTTGACCCTCACCACTCAAAATCTCACCACTCGAATGCTCACCATTTGACCCCTCACCACTCGAACTCTCTCCACTCGAACCTCACCAGTCGACCCCTCACCGCTCAAACTCTCTCCACTCGAACCTAGTACCACTCTAACCTCTCCACTTGACCCTCATCACTTGATCTCTCACTACTCGAACCCTCACCACTTGAACCAGTACCACTCGAACCTCACCACCTCTCATCACTCAAATTCTCACAGCTCAAACCAGTGGCACTCGAACGCTCGCCACTCAAACTTTTTCCACTCGAACCCAGTACCATGTAAACCTCTCTACTCGACCCTCACCACTTGAACTGTCTCCACTCGAACCCAATACCACTCGACCCTCACCACTTGAACTGTCTTCACTCGAACCTAGTACCACTCGACCCTCACCACTCGAACTCTCACTACTCAAACACTCACCACTCGAACCCAGTATCACTCGAACCAGTACCGCTCGAACCTCTCCATTCGGACCTCACCACTCGAACCTGTCCATTCGGACCTCACCACTTGAACCTCTCCACTCGAACCCTCACCACTCAAACCCGCTCCACTCGAACTCTCTACACTCGAACCCTCACCACTCAAACCAATGCTACTTGACTTTCCACTCGAACCTCTATCTGAACCCTCTCCAGTCAACCCTCACCACTCGAACTCTCATCACTCAAACCTTACCACTGGAACCAGTACCACTCAAACCTAGTATCACTTGAACCTAGTATCACTCGAAACCTCTCCAATCGAACCCTCTCCATTCATACTAATAGAACATTCTCCACTCGAACCAGTATTACTCGATCCCAGTATCACTTGAACCAGTACTATACGTGTAATTGGAAAGAGTTTCAGATACGGCTACATATAAAAGTAAACGACACGCGTTGAATTATGGATAACGGATAAACATAGACAATAATGCATAGGAAGGGGGGGGGGAAACAAAATTCCAAAAAAGTTTACTATTCATTCAGGGATTGACACATTTAAGAGTAGTGGATGGATGGATGGATTTGGATAAGGTAGATAACCCCAGTCTCTATTTCTGGCCTCTATTCCCGTTCATCAGAGGAGTTTTTGAATATGAAACCGTTGATATCATAACCTTAAACAATATATATATATACTACCATTTAACATCTGTTGCATTTCCATCTTATATAGCATTGATTGTTGAACAAGAAGATCACAAGATCAGAGGAATAAAGAAGCAAGAATCCATTGAATACAAGGAACTTTTACTGGTGATGGTGGTGATCGCATGGAGATGCGTGTTCCTCTACTAATGGATCTGGAGAACCCGCAGGTAGTGTGATATGTTCAGGAAAAGTCTCTGCTTGAGGGAATGCCTTCACCGAATCAGGATGAGCTCGAGACCGCCAGTCAGTTGCTCTGGCCATCTCCATCAGTGTTGTAGTAGTGGTATTTGTGAACAGGGCTCTCCGATGGGGTTGGAGCAGAGTTTGTCGAGCTTTTATCATTCTTAGTGGTGGCAGAAAGGGATAGATGGTTTTCTTTGCATCGCCACCTCTCAAACAGTTCATTTAGGCTGGGCCTTGGTTGTCTCCAACGAAGGTGAGGCAGAGGAGGCGGTCAGCTTAGGCTGTAGAGATTGTGGGAAGGTTGGGAGATGGTGGTGGTAGGAGGGATGAGTGGAAGAGTGGGAATTGAGCTGGTGGTCTCCGATGGTGTCGCCACGGCTTGCCGTCGGGTGGGTGGTGGATAGGAGACCGGCGGTGGTGGAAGGTGGTATATGTAGAAAGGGAGGTGTACTCGAATTCTCAACACTCGAATCAGGAGTACTCGAATCATTTCCATCAACCATTCGCCTTGAGGGGTGTTGATTCGAGGCATCCTCCCTAGAATCATCAACCTTGAGCCTCTAGAACCATCAACCATCCCCCTCAAGGCATCATCCCCCGACCCATTAATCAACCGCCTCGGCACCAGTCGAATCATCCACCCTCGAACATCAACCACCCATCTCAAGGGGTGTTCATTCGAAGCATCATTCCTCGATTCATCAACCCTGGAGGCCCTGGAAACATCAACCTTCCCCCTCGGGGCATCACCCCTCGACCCATCAACCAATCAACCATCCGCCTCGCCACCACTCGAACCATCCACCCCTCGAACATCAACCATCTGGCTCCTGGGACCATCACCCCTCGAACCCCTGGAACCATCAACCATCCGCCTCACCACCACTCGAACAATCAACCATCAACTCCTGGGACCATTACCCCTCAAAATATCATCCCTTGAATCATCCACTGCGCCACCACTCTAACCATCCACCACTCTGACCTTGAACAGTTGGTTCCTAACCCCTAGGAAAATCCATCGCAACCATTGGCTCTGTCATACCAAACTCCGTCAGAAAGAATCCCCCAATTGATGTAGCTGTCTTGAATTGCGGTGGCATGACCTCTGTGAATAAAAAGAGGAAAACAAGGAGAAAACAATTAGCAAAACAAGTCAGGCAATTCAACGAACACCTTGCGTTCACAAATCAAACTTCGGTAGGTTGAAGGAGAAGAACCCATGAACATTAGGAACCCAGAGAAAAGGCCAAAATCACATTATGTCGGACTCTATTTCGACTAAGAAATTGAAAGCATACCAGACACATTACTCAAATTGGAGCAACGATGATGGGAAAGGCGAGCAATTTTGGTTAGGAAAACGATAAAATTACCTTGTGGAATTGCGCAGGAATAGGAACCCAACCATCTGAGAGAAAAATCTTATGGCAGCCAAAAAAGAGAATGATGGAGAATAGATAAGCGTAGACAGGAAGGCAAAAAAGAGAATTTAGGTGTAATTTGAAAGAGCCTTCGGATATGGGCACGTATAAAAGTAGAGGACATGCGTTGAATGATGCAGAATGAATAAACATTGATGATAATGCGTATGAGGGGGACAAAAAAAACAGAATTAGGAAATGACGACGAAAAGTTACTGTTCATCAAAGGGATCGCCGCTTTTAAGATATAGAGATGTGCTGGCATGAACCTTTATTGTATTATGAGCTTTGATAAAAGCCATTTTCCGAATTTCTCTGCGCAAACAACAAAATGAGGCAGAAAATGCAATGTTGAGTTGTTTGCAAATGCAGTGTTGAATTTATTAATATGTTGTTTAGTCATATTACCACATTTATTCATAAGTTAAGTACTTAGTTCATATGTTTGAATCATTAGTTGAATTCTTTGCAAAAGCAGCGTATTATTCTTTGTTAGATTAATTTATATGTATAAGTTAGTATTACTTCTATTTTTGAAGTAAATCTATAAAACGATTAACGAACATTTCAGGCACATGAACTAATATATTTTTATTGGTCGTAAATTTTGTGGAAGCAAAACTTTGAACTAAGTTCCTAAAGTGGTTAACAAATATTTAAACACATGGACTAATATATCTTACTGGTTGTAAGTTTTGCAGAAAAAAAGAAAGTTTGAACTAAATCTTTAAAATGATTAAAAGATGTTCTAAACACACGAACTAATATATCTTTATGGTTGTAATTTTGTAGAAATTTTTTTTGAACTAAGTCTTTAAAACGATTAACAAGTATTCAAAACACACGAATTAATATATCTTTATGGTTGTAAGTTTTGCAGGAAAAAGAAAGTTTGAACTAAACCTTTAAAATGATTAACAAATATTATAAACACAAGCAATACTATTCTTTACTGGTTGTAGGTTTTGCAGAAAAAAAATGAAATTTGAATTAAATGTTATAAAAGATTAATGAATAATCCAAACACATGAACTAATATATATTGGTCGTAAATTTTGTGGGAAAAAAAACCTCGAACTAAGTTCTTAAAGTGGTTAACAAATATTTAAATACACATACTAATATGGCTTATTGGTCATAAGTTTTGCAGAGAAAAAGAAAGTTTGAACTAAATCTTTAAAACGATTAACAAATATTCTAAACACACGATTTAATATATCTTTATGGTTTTATGTTTTGCAGAAAAAAGAAAGTTTGAACTAAATCTTTAAAACGATTAACAGATATTCTAAACACACGAACTAATATATCTTTATGGTTGTAAGTTATGTAGGAAAAAGAAAGTTTGAACTAAGTCTTTAAAATGATTAGCAAATATTCTAAACACATGAACTAATGTATCTTTATGGTTGTAAGTTTTGCAGGAAAAAGAAAGTTTGAACTAAGTCTTTGAAACGATTAACAAATATTATAAACACGTGAACTATATAGTATACCGATGCTCGATATAAGTCTTGAAGAAAATGAAAGTTGGAACTAATTCTTTAAACTATTAGAAACATTCTAAACACATGAACTAATATTTTTTTTTTTGCTAACTATTAAAAAAAGGAAAGTCTAAACAAAGACCTAAAAGGATTAACAATTATTCTATATATATATATATATGCTGATTGTAAATCTCGCAAAAAAAAAAAACTTTAATCAAAGTCCGTCCAACAATTATTAGACATTCAAACACGAGAACTAATATATTTTTGCAAATTGTAAGTGTATGATTGTGTAGTACAAAGTGATTCCGATTATAATTAAGAAAATATGATCTAAAAAATTAGATAAGGTAAAACTGGAGGTCTAAATAATTTTTTTAAAACTATTATTAAAGATTCAAAACACATGAACAATTTATCATTATCTTGTAAAAAATAAAAGTTTGTAAAACGATTAACGGACAATCTAAAAAAATGAATTATTTTATACACTTTAGTTGTAAGTTCTATAATATCTAGTATAAAAAGGAAAATCTAAACAAAGTAATTAAAATTATTAACTAGCATTATAAAGATATGAACTAATTTATACTTTTGCAAGTTGTAATTCCAATTATTATCTTGCAAACAGTAAACTCTAAAGAAAGTCTTTAGAGTGATAAAAAAAACAATCTAAAAATATGAACTAATATACACAATATATATTCTAGTTGTAAAGTCTTAAAAAATTGAAGGTTTGAAAGTGTTTAAAAATATGAACAAGCATTATAAACACATGAACTATTATATATTTTCTAACTGTATACAAAAATATTAAAAATATAACCTATTAGCATAAAATACACTATCTTTCAAAAATAATTTAAAATCATTAAAATAAATTTAAAATAAATAATTACTTTTAATATTGAACTAAATATTAAAATTATAAGTTATTACCTAAAAACCTTAAACTTCAGCAATAATTTTTATTAACGTTTATCAAAATAAAATGTAAAATCTTTTAGAAACATGAGTATGGTAGTGCTCTAATTTCTTTTAAAAAGAGAAAGTGAGTTTTGATGGTAGAGAGAGAGAGAGAGTGGGTCTTAGACACTACCTAGATGCAAGACACCAATATATTTTTTTAATTTTAATTATGCTACAAGAGCCAATGTGTCCATATGCTTCAGGAGGCCATAGTTTGTGTACCACTGCTCTATTCACGCACGACCCATTTTGGGTTATAACCCAAAATCCAATAATTAAACTCGCGAGATTTGTTATATAATTTTTAAAAATTGCATATGAATCCCAAGTTTCACCATAAAATATGGTGAGACGGTGTCACAAAAGTCTTTGTATTTATATTTAGTTCTTTCAGATGAAATGTGTTCTTGTTATGAAGTTAGGTGGCTTAAGTTGAGCTGATTGAATAAAACATATATTTGAAACAGAAAGCTTGTGAACCAACTCAATCAATTTAGGTGGCTCTCATCTACGAATTCGCAAGTTGCCAGTGCTGGAAATGCCGAAGAAGGCCAATATTCGGAGTCCAACATCACCCATGTCTCTACCCGTGGTCCATCTACAGAGGATGATTTCTCTAACACTTCACTCAAATTAGGGTAACACTAGCTATACTCGTTTAATTGATTATTTGCATTAACCCCTAAACCCTAAACATCAAATCATTTAAGAGCGGTAGTAATTATTTTGGACAAAAAATGAGGCTAATTCTCTAATATTTGCAAAATATCATCTTAGTACACACCTCCATCAAATACATGAAATTTTTTATTTTTTCACATTCATTCATTTTACATCCACCGAAGTGCCATAGCCCAAGACTCTGGTAAATTCTCTTTCACCCACAAAAGCTACAAAAATGTCATAAACACATGTTAACCTTCGATTTCAGCATAGTGAACATGTACAAGAGTAAAATTTCACTTGTCCTGAAGAAATAGAAAGAAGGGACCATGCATAGGTAACGATGGATGAAAAATAATAGAGTCCAAGAACTTATTCTTTTCTTTTCTTTTCTTTTTTGAGTAGAACATAAATAGTATGAGATAAGACAATTGATTTATGTGTGCATTTACTGAGTACCTTTGTTGTCTGCATTTCAGGGGATAATGCTCCATCACAATACTGCAAAATGGGAGAATTAGAAGAATTAATTGTTTCAGCTTGTTTACTGCTCTATAATCCTTCCTGAAATTTGATTTTACCTAATTACTTCAATTGTAATTACTGTGTTCCAACATCACCTAACTAACCAAGTTTGTAAGTAAAGTAAAAACTTTATGAACACATAAAATTGGTTACGCAGTTCGGTGAAAGTCACCTACATCTGCGGGCTTGGCCCAATTCAGAATGAATCCACTAATTAGAAAGATAGTACATGATGCATCATACACAATAATTATCTTTTCTAATTCAACTCGTGAATTCTACTAGCTCCCCTAGTTACCAATCCGGCTTGATCACACTCCTTGTGACCTCGAGCTTTGTCGATGTTGGATCTCTTCCTCCTAAGGAATTAAGGATTTCGTTTTGAAGTTTGAGATCAAACAACGTTGATCATGTTGGAACACCAATATAAGGCTTTACGCTACTATGATGAGTTCGAAACTCTGACTGCAGATTTTCTCTCTGTAATTTTGTAAGTAGCTTAGCTAGTAATGTCCACCATATATAGCCCTTCTGAACGTCTCAGTTGCCTGTGCGAATACAACACTATCTTCACAATATTTTTGTATCGTTCAAATCTTGATGAAGATAGGATTTAGAAAATCTAATCCCTTGAAGTAAGGGATTTAGAATATCTCATTCCAATCTTTTTCCATAACCAAAATCCTTCTTACTTCCAACTTTATAGATCGTAATCGAATCCCACAAATATGAGAGATAAAATATTTAGTAAATCAATTACGATTGAACGGGATTAGTCCTTCTCGGATTCATCCTTTCATGATATCCTTCTTCCATCATGACTCCTTCATTCATGTTACAACATAGTCACAAATTGCCAACTAACACATTTTGGACTTTACAATCTCCCCCTTTGGCATTTTGTGGACCCATCAATCTTTTGGACTTTCAACACCAGTTTTGCAAATAAAGACATAAAGTAATCCACATATGGATGTTGGAACATGAGCTGAGAAAAAAATATTTTAGCTCCCCCTGAATCCATCAGCACCAAAAAATATAGAACCTCAACATCCATGTTGGAACGTCAAATCACAACAGTACTCAGTCATTAAATTCAACCACCAAAGAAAACATGCAAGTACTGGAAATCCGAGAAAAACACAAAAACCCTTAGCTTTCAGCTGGGATTAACACAAAAATAAAAGAAATCTAGTTCAAGAAATAGAAATCCAAAAAACCAAAAATACTCCCCCTTCTGGCCATAAAACATGCCAAATATCGACACAAAAAATTAATATAGGCCTATCAACCCTCAACTTCTTCAGCATTGGCATCCTGGTCATCATCCTTTGAATCCAATCTCTTTAATTCCTCTTCCAGTGCAGAAATCTGAACTTGTAGCTTTCACATCAGTCTTCTTAGCCTCTTTCCCTTTCTGAACTGAGCATCCACCCTGTGATGGCTTCCAAGGCAAATATTTCACACTTCTTAAATTGAAAGTCTTCTTATTGGGCTTCAGAGGCACCACTGCAATAATAACATCCCCTCGTGTGCCTTCACCTTTTCTCCATTTAGAACATCAGAGATAATACAAGGATATGACAGAGAGTTTTTAGCCATTGCAGAACCAGCATTCTCCAATATGTTAGCTTGGATAAGGAGACCAAGATTCATAGGAGATTTTGTGCCAATACAGTACAATACCTTTGCCATATCTCGGGTGAGAGCAGTGGTGTTAGAGGATGACATCCAAGAGTTAATAGCTACCTAGAATAGACAAAAGTACCTGGTACTCAGACTTGATGTTGTGGCATTACCTTGGCAAGGCCACCTAGTCTGAAATCCTCCTGTAATCTCAGTCAGGATCTGATCAAATGACACTTCAAAATCTTCAGGAAACATTGATCCGAATGCAGGTGTTGCAATAATTCATTGATCCTTTCTTCAGAAAATCTAACTACCTTCCCTCTGACATATACTCTATTGTACCAGGGTGATTCAGGATCCAGATTTCCTTCCATCAAATTTGAGTAGAACTCCTGTACCAGAGTCTGGTTGTATTGCTTGTATACTGAGCCTACTTTTGTAAATCCTAGATATTTCATAAATTCACTGAACTCACAATCCTTGTAAGCCGCCATATCAACAAGATGTTCAGCTATCAGTCTCCTTTTTCAGATATCCTTACTGATCTTCAGGCATCATTCATAAAAAAAATTGGAACTCAGAGCTTCCTCAACAGAAATGCCTGGTTTTGAGCTTTGACCCGTGGTAGTCCGTTTATTCTTCTTCTTCTTTAGCTATTCATTCTCCTCTGACGTGGCTTTTCTCTTCGACCTTCTTGACTGAGTTTGCACAAAATCATATAGTACTTCATCATTGGAGAATTTTAAATATTCAATACTGACTTCTAGTGTTGTAACATTATATTTTTATGGAACATCATCAAGGCTAGGTTCTTCAGTTGCTGCAGCAGACTGTTTTGGTGTTGGAGCATCACCTCCAGTAGTGTTTTCATTCCTTTCTCCCCCTATTTCCATCTCAAGGTTCAAATCATGCTCGTCTAGTGCATCTTCCTGAGCACTTCTAGGCTTAGCCCTTTTTTTCTTTGCTCCTGCTTCTTTCTCTAGGGTCTGAACGACATCTTCTCCTCCAAAATCAACATCTATGTCTCTCTCAACTTCTGCATCCTATGTTGGAACATCATGTGTTCTAACATCATGTGTTAAAACATCTTCAGCACATCCTTCTTCATCATTGGTTTCCTCCTCACTATCAGAAGCCAAACCCCTAAGTTTTTCAAGGTTCTGGCTAACCTTAGGATCATAAACCTATACAACTTTGTAACTCGTAGAGCTTAGAGTCCTCTGCCTTTTAGGCCAGTTTTTTACTTCTCTCGACTTCTCTTGTTTTGGCAACGATGGAGTAGTATAGACACACATTACCTTCTTACCCTCATACTTTGTGCATACCAGTTCTTTCAACTTGGGGTTCTAATTTTCAATTTTCCTAATACCCCCAATATCCTCTTTCAATATTTGAAACAGATTCGCCCCATTCATGTACCCACACATCGACTTGTATCTTCTTAAATCTACTCTCTTCTTTTTCTCTAAGTAACAAGTCATGCAATCCTCTAGAGATTTAAAATTTTGACCATTGAAAGTAAAAAATTTCTCCCAGAATACCTTGAATTTTTACTTTCTCAGATTTGGCAGTGACTGGCTTCACGGCTGGGGATAGGACCACTTCAATGCCCGATTCTTCTACACCATTCCACTCTTCATTCAAATAGCTCTCTAGTCTCTAGTACTTCAATCGATGTCTCCAGTTCTCCAAAAAGTATTTGGAATTTCTTGCTTATATATATATATATATATTAGTATATAGGGTAATATGCAAATATAACTCTATATGTTGGAGAAAGTGCATATATAACCATGAGTTATTTTTTAGTGCAAAACAACCCTGACTATTGAATGAAAGTGCAAATATAATCCTATGACCATATTTTCGGCATTGACCGGTCATTTTCGGCCATTGACCAACCAAAAATGACCAAAATGGCCTTTGTGCTAAGTACAAAAATTAAAAAGACAAAAATACCCTTTGGACGCTTCCTTCATCATCTTCTTCATCAACATTACATCACATGCAATCTAAACCTTTGTTTTCCCCAAGGTTTTGAAACCTCATAATTATGGTGTCTTCAAATCCAGTTTCTTTCCTAGTATCATCCTTATTTTTTTCTTTCTTACTTCATCAATTTCTTCGGAGCCAAACGCTAATACCAATGCTCTCTTAGCATTCAAACCAAAAGCCGACATTCACAAAAAACTCTAGTATTCTTCACTTGGAGCTTCATTCTGAAAATGGACTGGGGTGGAATGCTCAAACGCCAAACCGGTTCAGTTCGTTGTGGAGGACATGAATCTCAGAGGCATTTTCGCTCCGATGAAACTGACCCAATTGGACCAACTCCGGGTCCTGAGTCTCCAGAACAACTCCCTCACCGATTCAATCTCGGACCTCTCCAGTTTGCTCAACCTAAAAGTGTTATTCCTCTCTCAGAACTACTTCATCACCACCTCAAAACCATCGACCTCTCTAGCAACCACCTCTCTGATCCGGTTCTAGAAATGCTGAATCAACTGGACCAGTTGTTCATGCTCCGGTTCGAATTGAATTGGTTGAACGGTTCAATCCCAATTCTGAACCAATCCAGCCTCAGAATATTCAACATTTTTCACAACAGCCTCACCAGTCAGGTTCCGGTGATGGAAACTCTACTGCAAATGGAATCGTCATCATTTTGGTGGAACCCAAGGCTTTGCGACGAAATAGTACATACGAAATATGGGGAAATGCAACATTTTTTGGGTACACTTCTCCGCCACAGCCTGCGGTGGCAGCGGCGCTAAATCGGAATGCTCAGATCAAGCATGGTAACAACAATGTTAATTTAACCCATCCGAAAAACAAGAAAACTCACCGAAAAACTGCGCTTGTAATTGGGTTTTCCAGTGCCAGATTCATCTTCCTCTGTTCTCTAATCTATTTACCCATGGCTACGAGAAAGTGTGGAGATATCTCCACCTCCACCCTGAAAGCACTCGTCAAACAATCCACCATTAACTCACATATAGAGGCGATGATGAGGATTGAGGAGGAAAACCACAAGCTGGACAGAGGTGGTGAAAGGCAGCAGCGTGAAATTGAGAGAGACGAAGGGGAGATTAGAAGAAAGGGGTTGGGGATATGGATGCGAGTTTGGGGAAAGGGTTACAGAAAAAAGAAGAAGAGATTTGCAGAAAAAAAAGGTCGCAAAAGAGATTTTCTTAAAGAGATTTTGATATGAATCCCCTTGCGAAGAATCTGGATTGCGGAATTAAGATCTTTGACAAAACAAGGGAACTCGCAAACCCTTCAATGCTGCATGAAATTCAAGGTTTAGCTCTCGGGGTACAGTCGACTCGCTCTCTAACTAGCCCTCAGGATCAGATTACAAGGTTTATTGATACTTAACTTGCCCTCGGGGTTAAGCAACAATGGAATAGCTCGCAAGCAAAGAGTATGAACTCAAAAGGTTGTATATTTGATTGATGAAAAGTTGTTGGGTAAAATTAATTTTGAAAGTCGCCCCTATTTATAGTACATATGTATGGTCTTCAAACTACAAACAAGAAACCGAAAAGGATTGTGGTAGCTTTATGAAGCTAAAACCATATTTAACTAGACTACCTAAAATAAATGACTATATTCTTCAAGATAAATCTTGAATGAATATTGGCTTATCTAATCTTACCAAATCTAATTCTAATCAAATCAGAACGGAATATTCTAACATCTAAAATAAATGGATAACCGAAACATTAATTCTTCCAAGGCCAACATGGCTGAATTAATGGGTCTTATTCTAAAATAAAATAAATGATCACACTACCTCATTAAAAAAATCCAATGGGAAAAAGAATATAGTGTTATCTTCTAAAAATCCTAATTAATAAAAATAAATAAATAAACCTAATTCGTATCAGATTTGCAGTAGAAAGGTTGCAGAAAAAAAGGAAAGGGTTTGGGAGAAGAAGAAGATTGTGGGGAAAATATGGTCATTATCTAATTGGGAGTTTTTCATTTTTTTAAACAAAAACCGTCAGGGTTAAAATATCTTTTCATCCTAATCTAGCCTCAAATTGTCGGAAAAGGTTATATTTGCACATAACCTAAGTATCTAGGGTTATATTTGCATTTTCAATTATCGCAGGGTTATATCTGCACTTTTGTCAATTATATAGGGTTATATATGTACTTTGCTCTAATATATAATTAGGGTCAAAATTTGAAAATTTTGACTTGGAAAAAGTAAATGTGCTATTTTCTCTGGGAAGGAGGGAGTATATTATTTACATTACATTATATTATATTTAATAAAAATAAAAAATATATAATATGTTGGCTCTGTAAACTCAACGAGATTAACGAACAATATTAGTTAGGTTCGAGCTCAAATACTGTACGAGCTCAAACTCGAATATTGTACAGCTCGATCTCGAATAT
Source organism: Rubia yunnanensis (assembly GCA_037428765.1). NCBI lineage: Eukaryota > Viridiplantae > Streptophyta > Magnoliopsida > Gentianales > Rubiaceae > Rubia > Rubia yunnanensis. Next base: position 103,346,747 of record CM075065.1, read on the forward strand.
TGTACGAGGTCTAGCCCGAATACTGCACGAGCTTGATCTCGAATGCTGCACGAGCTCGATCTCGAATACTGTACAAGCTCGAGCTCAAATACTATACGAGCTTGATCAATTTGGAATTCAAGTTGAGATGTGATCGAGTTGTTTGCAAATAGCTTACTTCGTTTACTCCAGAACTGTTCTCAATCTTGAGCTTCGTCACACTAGGGATGTAAACAAACCAAACTGTTTACGAGCATCTCTATCAAAGCTCAAATCAATTAAAGTTTGACCGAATTTGAGCGTGCATGAACCAGCTCATGTAGTATTTGAGTTTGAGTTCAAGCTCAAATTCAATTAACACTGGTCATTAAACTTGTTTGACTTATCGAGCCAACATAATATATATTTACTAAAATAATATTAAAGTGTATATTAAAAGAAATTTTTTATTTAATCATGGCTCTAGTGAAAAATCAAAATGGAGCTTGAATCAAATTAATTTCACCAAAAATCGAACTCGAGTCAAACTAATTTCATTCGAACTTGCGTTTGAGGCAATATACTACATGTTCGCATGAGTTTGAGTTGAGTTGGAACTCGAGATATTTTTAACAAGACAAATTTGAATTAGTGGTTGTTCTAGTTTAGCTCGACTCATTTATGGGCCTAAGTGTTGTAGATATAAAATTAAGGACATGAATTGTACCCTGTACGGCGACAGATTAGAATATAATTAGGTATTGCTATATCACACCCTGTATTTTACTAGATTACACCCTAATACGTATATACACGTATAATACTAATTTTAATTTTAAAAAAAGAAAAACATACCCCTTCCCGTCCCAGCCACCGCCAACGTTCATCGGCCGACACCACCGTCGAAAATATCCAGCGCTGTCCCTGCCTCTTCCTGGAACCACCATCCCTCGCCGATGCCTCGATGAGAACCCCCTTCCCATCTCAGCCCCTTCCATCTCAGCCCCTTTTCATCCCAGCCCCTTCCCGGAACCCCATCCCTTGTAGGTGCCTCGATCGGAAATGAGAACTAAGCATGAAATGAGAATGAGAACCGGGGCAGGTAGGGCAGAGGAGAACTTGGACATGTAAGGTAAAGGAGAATTGGGGTGGGAGAACCGGGTGAGGAGAACTAGGTAATGAGAACCGGAGAGGAGAAAGAGAAGCGGGACCGGAGAAGAAGAGTGGGGAGAGGAGAGGAGAATGAGAGCGGGGAGAGGAGATTCGGGCGATGAGAACTGGGTCGAGGCAAGGAAAAGAGAATGGGCCAGTCACCGGAGAAGACGAACCAATTGCCGGAGAAGATGAACCAGTCGCCGGAGAAGACGAACCAACGCCGGAGAAGATGAACCAGTCGCGATGCGGACCCCTATAGATGACCATCTCTGTCGCAGGCGAAGCACCGCCGGCTGCCATCCTCCACCTCTGGCAAAATCACCGCCACCCACCGTGCACCACCGCTGGGAAACACCTCCAGTGGCGGTGGTAATGTGTTTAAATATAAATTTTATTTAATATTATTTTTAACTTATTTTAATTATTTAAATTAGGCAAAGTCTTGGGAAATATGGTCTTTCCTTAGGCTTATGGAAAGATGGGGTTTAATTAGAATTATAAAGGTAAAATGTCTTAGTTACAATATTAAAATTTTAGTGCAACATGTAGTAGTTATAAAATTTATAGCCCGGTTCATGCAACCCAAAAATTTTATCTTCATTTCTTCTCATTTACACTTTAAACCTTGGTCTTTCCATAACTTATGGAAAGATCGTCTTTCAAGAGATGGACTCTTTAAATTAAATTGAAAATACAGATTGTATATTCCATAGTATAAATATAGGGCGTAATCAAGTAAAATACAGGGCGTGATATAGCGATTCACATATAATTTAAGCATGTGAATGAGAGACGGTCTATCTAATAACACCAAACTATTAGGCTACTAAATTATACATGCTTTAATGATGTATAATTTGTGAATTATAGTGATATTATGTTAAATATTACATACGCATTTATTTGGGTAATTTTGGGTATTTGTTGGGTTCCTATTAGGGAATTAGAATATTACTTGTAATTGTAAGTATATTCTATTTCCTTTTTCTAGCTTGTATAGGTATTATGTACCACTATATAATGTATCATGAGATCAAGAATACAAAGACACATGATTACCCTTATTTTCTAAATGGTATCAGAGCCTAAAATCCTAAGAAAATATTCTGTTACCTTTCCGAGCCACCGCCGCCGGAGTCAAGACGTTCGTCAATCCATGCACGGCCGCACAGCTGCCGCCGTCTGCTCCGTTCCGCCGCTCACCAATCGCCACCTCCACCATCTAGCTGTGGTAATCTGTGCACTGCCTCTCCTTATCCAATCGGTCTGTGCGTTAAGACACACACGTCGATCCCGAAGCTCACGCGCCTTCGCGTTCCCATCATGCATTGCCACCGATCCGATCAACCACTGGTTGTTGCACCAGGTGTTAATCTGTACCTGATTTTGCACGATGTCTGCTTCTAAAGAACAGGCTCGTATTGATGCTGCACCTGAGGTTCCTAAGCTTCAGGATATGAGTGGTTATGATGTGAATGCGACTTTACTAAAGCAGTTGCAGGTGCAATCTGGCCCTTAGACTACTGTACCTATTGGTTGTCTATCGACTGATCCTTACTTTATTGGCTATGGCGATGGTCAGGGTCTGCAAATTATACCGAACATGTTGAAAGGTCAAGAAAATTACGTTGAATGGTCTGACGCGATGTGCCACACATTCCTTGCTAAGAACAAGATTGGGTTCATTGATGGATCCATTACCAAACCTCAGGATGGTCATCTTGATGCTGCTGATTGGCCTGAGGTTAATGTTACTCTTGTCTACTGAATCTTGCAAACCCTAGATCCAGTGTTGAGGTCTTCTACAAGCTCATTTACCACAGTTAAGGAACTATGGGATGGACTGAAGGAGAAAGCCAGCGCTGCCAGAAGGACTGCGCAAGCCTCTCGGCCAATCGCCACCACTCCCGCCGCCGTTCGTCGCCTGGCCTAACTTCCTCTGGAAGCATCCCTACTTAGTCTGATTTTGGCCCTGCTCTGTCTGATGACCATTGGAGCACAACTATGCATTTATTTAATTAGTTTAATTCTCTTACTGACAATGGGTCAGGTAAGTCTACATTGCCCTGGATACTTGTTTCGGGAGCCTCATATCACATGACCAGTGATAAGGGTTCTCTTACTGATATTACTACTGGCAGAGACAAATTTTATGATAGTGTACTACTACATTACAACCAATGTAGAGAAGTATGTTTACCAACTTTTGTGTGTGAGTGTGTCCCTGAGGGAAAAAGAGAAAGAAGGAAAAGAAGAAAGTGCAACTAACAACATTATCAACTATTAGATGCCGACTCAAATTTGTAATCGATGATAAAAAGTTCTAAACTTGTTTCAGGCTACTACACCAAGCTCAAACAATTGAGAAAATTCTACGGTTATGGCTACAGTAGATTATGTTGGATGCAAGGGTGGAGAACGCATTTGCTAAATGTGTTCTCATCAATTTCCCTTTTTTAATTGCATGAACAACGAGGACACATTTGGTAAATGGGTTCTCATGAGTTTTCCATTTTTTATTTTGAAAAATTATTGAGGACGCATTTGGTAAATGCATCCTCATTAATTTTCACATTTTTTATGTAGTTGTTGAGGACGCAGTTGGAAAATGCGTCCTCTAAAATTTATGTTTTTTATAGGCTATATGGAGGACGCATTCACCGAATGCTTCATCACCGATTTCATCATTAAAACCGAGCTCCCATGACCAACCTTGGTTTCTTCTGTGGTTTCTCCATTAAAAAAACATACACATGCACGACTTCTTTGTTTCTTCCGCCGCTGGATCTACACTCCCACGCTTGCTCAGGCCACTGTCATCTCCATCTCCGGTACCAAGGTTTTGTTCATACCCATCTTCATCCCTCAGTTGGTACATCCGCAAGATGTAGTTGATTTTTTTCCGTTTTGTTCAGATCTGCTCCGTTTCTCTATGTTTTGTTGTTAATTATTTCCGGATTTGTAGTTGAAACCTCCAGCTGGCTATTGCCAACTATCCTGCACCCCACCAGAATGCCATACGCGCCGCCGGGAAGACCGTGCGTGGAGCTTACATGCCACCAACATGTTCGTGAGTTACAGTAACATGCCACCGGAAAATTTGAGTTTCCGAGAGGTACCTGAAAAATTCTTTATTACACGAATATGTGAATGTTTTTGTGTGCTTTTTTCCACTAATATTTTTAATTGAATTTTTATTAATAGTTTAATTTGTGTGGTACTTGAAAAATCTTGTAGATATGAATGTGTTGAATTATTATGTGTGGTTTGAATGATTATGTTTGGTTTAATTCTATGAAAGTGTTGATTATATGAAAGTGTTGATTATGTGTGAATTGATTATGTGTGATTTGTTCACTTATTTTTGTATTGAAGTTGTAGTAACAATTTAATTTGTGTGGTGTAAGTGAGTACACATTTTATAATAATGTAATATTTAGAAAATCGATAATAGTGTATGATTTGGTTGCCCAATGATAATCGAACAGTGCATGGTTTAGGGTTTAAGGAGTTGAATATGAATTGCTGAATAATACCATATATAAATATCGAATTATATTGACTATATTTGTATAATGCAGATGAATGATGTTTTTGACGGAGTACTTGTACAAAGGGGGTCAGATTAAGCTTGATTTGATAGTGGGTGCGTATTATGATCCTCCCATACCCGAGAAAAATGTGACTCTCGAATAGAGGTTAAGCTACTACGAGTTAGTTGATTTCATTTTCAGAAGGCTTGGCCTTGCAAGGGAGGGGTTGCTGTTGAAAATATATTATCGTTGTCCTGAGCTGATTTGTTCGTCTCTATACTATCGATGCTATAATGTGGAAGATGACGAGTCTACCACGACCTTCTTCAAAATTGTTGATCGAATGTCCTTGTCTTCAGCTGATCTATACATTATTATCGAGAAGATGTCAAACACCATTGACCGTGCAGGTGATGTTAGTTTGGGCACGTTCATGTCGCTGTTGAGCAATATTCAGAACTATACACCTTTGCCAACCTTACTACCCCCTGTTCATTGCCAAGATTTTTTCATTGGTGAGGATAGCCAACCCAGTGCGTATGTTCACCTCGATTGCACTCAGCTGTCTACAAGTGCTGGTATATACGGTGTGCATCATGAGGAGTTGAGTGTATTCGATGATGATTATGTGAGTGAAATTAGCAACCATGTTGCTGGTCATGATGAACATGTTGGTAGCGATGATGAAGGTGAGCAAAGGGAACTTGAAGAAGAAAGTGAAGATGATCGTTCCTTATCAACTGATTCGAATCCAGGGAACGATGATGAACAAGTGGTGTGCATGAACAATGTAGCCATGACATTCCATCTTAATGTGAATCCTAATACGAAGGCCTACTTTAGAGATTATGAGAATGGCTATGACCCAACTAATTATGGTGAATGACTTTCTAGTTATGCTCAAGCGACTGGTAAAGTTGCATTGGGTATGCGATTCCGGAGTAAGCCAGAATTGGTAGAAGCTATTTCCAGGTGGAGTTCCATAATGAACAGGGAACACCAGTTTGTGGAGAGTAGGTCACACACATGGTATGTAAAATGTAAGAACGTTGTTGAAGAAAGTGGTAGTTGTCATTGGATTGTTAGAGCCAGCAAAAAGGCTTCCTATGGGATGTGGGAGATCACCAAATGGGCAAGTAGTCATGGTTGTGAAGGTTCTAGTCGATCGAGTTGTAACACTAACCTAACATCGTTAATGATCACCCATTCCATTTGCCACTAGATTGACGCGAACCCTTCTTACACTGTGAAGAATGTTCAAGTGCATGTGAAGACGGAGTTAAATGTAACCCTTTCCTACAAGAAGGCGTAGTATGCTTTCCAAAAGGCTATTGATTTGGTATTTGGAACTTGGGAGGAATCCTTTGAAATGTGCCAACATATATGGATGAGTTAATCAGAGCCAATCCGAGCACCATTGTTGATTGGGCAGACGTACCTGATAGAATCCACTGTCGTGGGTGTAGGAAATTTAAGTTCATTTTTTGGGAATTTGGTCAGGCTATCGATGCATTTTACCACTGTAGGCTAGTGATTAGTGTGGATGGGACTCATTTGAGAGGCGCATACAAGGCCACAATGCTAGTTGTGGTGACGCATGACGCGAATGATTACATACACCCCATTGCTTATGCAATAGTTGATGCTGAGACTAATGAGAGTTGGAACTAGTTTATGCAAAAACTATGACTCCACATGGTAGGTGGTGATAGTAGGCCAATCTGTATTATATCTGATCGTCATGATGGGATTTTGAATGCAATAAGACATATGGATAAATGGATGAAGCCAGCAAGATACCACCAGTTTTGCTTGAGGCATTTTCAGTCCAACTTCCTTAGTGATGAGCGTGGGAAGTTCAAGAATATGCATTTAAAGACTCTGGTTCGGCAGCTTGGTCATACCAGACAAGAGAGTAAGTGGAGAGAGCACAAGGAGGAGTTAGAAAGCATCAAACCATCTGCTTGGGATTGGCTGAGACAACATGATAGAAGTAAGTGGTGCCTTGCCTTTGATGAGGGTGATCATCGTTGGGGAATTCTTACAACTAATTTGTCCGAGACTTACAATAATTGTTTAAGGCGCGTACGATATCTCCCGATAACTTCGTGTGTCAAAGCCACTTTTGAACGAACAGTTGAAATGTTTGCACAAAGGCTAATGGATGCCACACATTGGAGGTACTTTTCTGATTCATTACAGTTCATTATGTGTTCGTGGACTAGTTTATGTATTCTAAATTGATGTAGAATTGTGTAGGTCTAAATTCCCTAGCAGGATATGGAAAAAGTTTCGGAAGGAGGACACTTGGGGACAGGGACATACTGTCACTGTGTATGGCCATGCATTGCAGACTTATAAAGTTGTGACAAGGACCATTGATGGTAGCATTGGTGAGAGCCAGTACACTATGAAATACCGGAGGAAGGAGTGTAGTTGTCATGAATGGAAAATTTTCCGTTTCCCTTGTTCTCATACATTGGCTATCGGTAGGTATAGGCATGCTGATCTATCTACTCTATGTGACAGGGTATATCACACAACTACCTATATGCAACAATATAATAAGGGTTTCGTGCATGTACGAGATCCATCACTATGGCAACATGCCAGTTGGAGGTTGATTTCCGATATTGAAAAGTTTTGTAATAGGAGGTGTGGTAAGTTTGCGGAGAGAAGTATAAGGAATCAAATGGATGAGAGAGTGTCGAGTGAATGTAGAGGCATCCGTAGGCGAGGGCGTGTTTAGGGACTTGTTTGTAATATGGATTTCTTGAGTTAGATTAATATGTAAAACATCATATTATGATAAATTCTTGTTCGTTTTGAAATGTAATTCATTTTGTGTACTTGTTTAAACTGAAGCTAATGTACGATTTTTTTAAAATAATCATCACATGTAATAGTATTCTTTTTCTGGAAATATGGACTGATTCATTTCGCCATGTGATTATAATTGTCACCAGGGATACGCTATGTATCATCCAGAACCCATTGATGAGGATTTGCTTTACCTTCACCAGGAGCATCGTGCATGTGCTCTGTACAATGGAAATTTGAAGGATTAAGCACTGCATGTGAGGCGTTCATGGGGCATGTTGGATTGGTGGGATCCCAGATTGGGTGATGCACTATGTGCGTGAAGCTGTATTATAGGAACTGTTAGATTCTGCACCTATTCACATTGACCATTCCCTCATCACTGCTTTGGTCGAGCGTTGGAGACCAGAGACGAACACATTTCACCTGCCGATGGGGAAGGCTACCGTGACTCTGCAGGATGTGGGCATCCTATGGGGTCTACCAATCAATAGCATGCCAATCACTGGTGTAGACACTAGCGGTACTGTACAACGGGTAGCAAAAATGGGGTACTGTGTTGACCTCGTTTGCTGCCACGTCATGGAGTACCATCATGTTCATCGTGTTATCAGGCAGTTTGGCCTTATCCAGCCAATACCCACACAGCTAGTCACTAGGGATGAACACAAACTGCTTCATACAAGAAACCGTCGAGGGAGGTCAGGCATGGATTGGCGTCTTGAGCAGAGAAGATATCTCGATGCTTGGGAACATCGAGCAGAGAAACAAGTTAATGCACTTGGGTCAGCGGATCCATACACACCTAGTCGAGAATACATGGAGTGGTGTTTTTGCAAGACAGTTACCCTAATTGATCAGCCAGGACGGCCCCAAACAATTACGGAGGGTTTTCATGGAGACGAGGCTACTATGGAGTATATGGTATTTCCTAAATTTCTATTATTATTAACAAATAGTACTTTATATTTCCTCAATTTTTAATATCTAACATATTTATCTCATTTATGTAGTTGCAGGCAATGTCCGAGATGTGCCTTATGCCAGATATTAATTTGGATGAATGTCTCGCACGTTTCGCAGACGTTATCAGGGGGTACATGGTGTTGCCACACGTACTCTACATTGCACATGAGCCTTCCACATTGCAGTTTTATCAGCCATATGTGCACTGTGATGAATCTCCCCCGGGTGTGAGATATAATGACATTGGAAGCCACCGTCCAGCTCCACCTGGTCGATAGGGCGGTCGTCGACCGCCCTATCGGGACCCTACATACCTCATTGGTTCATCTGAAGCCGGACCCTCTCATTCAAGTCCAACGGACGCCGGAACATCACATGGTGAACCCTCACACTATGACACTACTACAACTCATTTCACTGCATATCTTACTCCCACTGCTAGTCATGCGTATATGTTGCCTACTACTCCACTAGATACAGGTAGTGTTCCACATGTCCAGTATGATTTGAATAAGGATGCAAGAAACGATATGGCGGAGGATTTTACAGAGGGTGCTCCGCATGACGACGTACATGTTACTCAGATAGTTGTTCCATAGCGCACATCCCGCACCATACGTTCTCCCCCATGTGGAACGGGTGGAAAGCTTTGTAGAGGCCGTCATTAGTACATTACATGCCGTTGAGCATTCATTTCATTACGTTTGTACTTATCTGTTTGACATGTGTTCTTCGAATATTGTACATTTTTGTTTATTTATATTGGTTAACAGTGGAAAAAGTATGAAATTCGAACAAAAAAAAGAATTTTCCAAAATACGATTCAAATAATGTGGTAACTTTAGATCATTTATATAATTCATTCCTACTCTATATTCAAGACTATTTAAAAAATTGCAATACCCACGATCAAATTTTTTCATTATCTTCAGTCATATAAGTGGGATGTTCATGTTTTATTTCCGAATTCTTCCGATGCATTTATCGTTACCAAAATTTTTAAAAAATATTAAAAAATCACATGTCTACTGATGCGCTATTTTCACCCTAAACGGAAATCTAAAACACAATAATTGGAAAATCAAATACAAAACTGATTAAAATTTTCATTTTAGATGCATTCAGAGAATGCTAGATTAAAAACAAATTATTTGTTATATTGATGACACATTTTTAATAAAATGAAGGTAAAAATATTTTTAATAAAATCGAGAGAATGCGTCCTATACAAGGCAGTAAAAAACATTAAGCAATATTGAAGACGCATTCAGTGAATGCATCCTCTAAAAGGCGGTCCAAATTTTTTTTTTTTACAGAGGACACATTCGCTGAATGCGTCCTCCAAATGGGGCGTAAATTTTTTTTTAACTCGGAGAGGATGCATTCGGACAAAGATGACCATTTTACAGAACCACCGCAGTTGCATCCAATATTGGTGGATCATGCACTATCAAAGAAAGCACCCCAAACAATTACCTCGATGCAAATCTGAATTGAACAACCCAATAGCTCTCCACGCTCATCAAAGAGACCTACGACAGAAGAGGCCATAACTGATTAACTCACACAAAAAGCTGGAGGCAAGATACCATTCAAAATGCCAACGGTTATGCATGTTGCAATTGAGCAACTTAGCATTCAATTTCCCCGAAAAAGGTTCCGCATACTGCGAAAGAATTACCATATACTTATAGTCTATCCAAGGACAACCTAACTAAAAACATACCAACTAAAAACATACAATACCCATCTTTTTAATCATTCTCCCTAGACACATATCACTGCCTGACTATACCTTACACCCAAAAAAACACACTGAATGTGTTCAAACTATCCTACATGGCCTTCTTCTGACAAAGGGGCAATACATTTATACACAATCAAGAATGAAACTTTATCAAAATCCCATTTCAAGATTCTGTCAAAGGGTCACTCTAACATAAAAAAACAACAAAATCAAGAACACAAGGGGCGGTACCCGCACGAGCGCTTCCGGTGCCATCGTCGACGCCAAGGTAGACGGCGCCGCGGGGAGGCGGGGATGAGTGGTCATCTCGACAACGTGATTGGGAGCGGAGAAGGTGCGAGAAATGTTGTGATTGGCTTTTAAAAGGGGCGTTCTTTTTAAATGAACGGATGATCTTCTTGAAATAGACATGTTATCATACAGAAGCCGTGGTGCTTTTATAGTTTTGTTGATTCAAAATTAGGAAAGTAATTATCCTCTCCAGATAAAATCTGTTATATTTTTCAAAAAATCAGATAATTATTGTGTTAATCCTTCGAAGTCGTTGGATAATTGTCAGGATAAATCTTCAATGTGATTAAGACCTCTGGAATCTTTTGGATTTTTTTTAGAGTAAAGTGCCCGTATAATCTTATGTTTGGTCGAAAGTGTCAATATGACCCTGTAAAGTCAGAAAATGCCCATATGATCATATGTTTTGCTCAAAAGTGCTTATATAACTCTGAAGGTCTCAATTTGGTTGGAATTATGTGAATTAACTATTATACCCCTATTTTAAAAGAATACAAATAAAATCAAAATTTATGGAATGACAGTTATACCCATCTTCTTCGTCCAATTCAATCTCAGCCCGCCGTCTTCTTCGTCCATCTTCTTTCTTCATCTTCTTCTTCGTTGTCATCTTCTTCGTCGCCCATCTTCTTTGTCTCCGGCAACAGGCTAATCGGGGCTAGGGTTCCGCGGCGGGGGTAGATTTTTGGTCTTCGTCTTCATCGGCGAAGGGGGTTCCAACATTTTGAGGCTAGGGTTCCGATGGGTTGTGATTCGGTGGTGGGCGGAGGAGCGGGGGAAGTGGTGCTGGGAATTGGAGCGGATTTGGCTGGGAATTGGTGGTGGGCGGAGGAGTGTGTAGAATCTGGGCTGAGGAGTGTGTAGAATTGGAGCGGAACTTCAAAGATAATTGGTGCTGGGCTGTCAAATAGCATCCAAGTCCAACCAAGAGATATCAATTCACATTCTCCAAAAGATTGATAGTTGTATCCAAGAATGTGTTTTTTTTACTCTTTTGCTTTCAAGGCATTTTGTTGAAATTAGGGATTATAGTTTCAAAGTTTTGATTTTGAAAACAAAATTGTTTGTGGTTTTGTCAAAGGTGAGGAAAAGAGTAATCTTGTAATGCCTTGAATTTTCTTTTTCTTTTCACCTTGATGTATGTGCACTGTTCTTGATATTATTCATATCTGCTCAATTTCTTTTTGGTTTAATTGGGTTGCATTTTGTTTTGCTTTCTGTTGTTTAGATTGATTGAGATTGTAAGAACTGAAATGGATAAAGATAGCTTCAAGGAAGGATCTTGCCCAAAATATGAATGCCTCCTGTTTGGTGAGTTTTCTGTTTTTGTTTTTCCCAGTATAGTGTATGAATGTTGTTGAAGATAAGGTTTTGAAGTAATGTCTGTTGTGTAATTTTCAGATGTTGATGATTCAATTTACCCGTTTAGTTCTGGGATACCAGGAGAAGTATAAAAGAACATAGTTGGTCGAACTCTGCTATATTTAAGGATTATTTGTAGGATTCCTACAACTACAAGATCTGTATATTAATTCCCACCAATCACTCTACAGAGCCCAGCTTTGGAGTGTTTATTATGACCTGGTATTGAACTATGCAGTATTTTCTCTTTGGTTCGATTATCTCTTTGGTTCAATTATAAATTCCGGCCGGCGGCGGAGGTGACGGAGGCGGTGGCGGAGGTGGCGGAGGTGACGGAGGCGGTGGCGGAGATGACGGAGGCGGTGGAGTAGCAGTGGATGTGTCATGGAGAAGAAGAAGAATGAAGGGTATTTTTATCATTAGAATTTTAGTTTTAATACTATAGTTATTTTAGTCTTTTTAGTTATGGTCAATGTTGAAAAATGTTAAGTTAATGTTGAAATAGGGTCAAAAGGTTATATCGACACTTTTAGTGAAAAAGATAGGGTTATGATAGTACTTTCTAACTTCAAAAAGTCATATTAACACCTATAACCAAAATATAAGGTCATATCGATATTTTACTTTTTTTTAAAACTTCTCGTATTTTTTGGTTTAGAATGTGTTTGCTTCCCTTGTTTTCTTGTCACTTTGTGATGGCCATTTAACCCACATTTGCTGAGTATAAATTGCCAGTGTCTCCATTCCAGGATAGCTGCACACATTTTTATAACTCTAGCTTTTTGTTTTTTCTTTTTTTTTTTAAAAATTGGATAATAACTCAAATGAACCCCCAATAAAATCCCTCCCCTCCCCTTGCCCTGGTGGGAATTGAGCCCATGATCTCATGGTAGTAGCACTAGACTTCACGTTAGTTATGTCTTGCAAAATTTCTCCATAATTTGATTTCAAACTACAATTTAATTATAATTTTTAATTGATATAACATGATTGTGAGAAATATTACTAGGTTTAATATAATATATATTTTTAAATATAAAACTTAATAGAGATATAGTTGATTTAGAATTAGGATAAGAAAGGAATTTCCTTTCTGATTGATTTTTTATATATCATGGTCCATATTTGTATACCATTTGTACTTACTATATATAGATATAGATATATACATATATAGATATATATATATATATACACATATATAGATATATTTACATATGCATACATAGATATATATATGCACACACTTAGCCACAATTATTTGTAGGTTTTACATTCTATCATGGTAAGGTCTCTCTAAAATTCTTGACTTTTATCGCATTTTTCCAAAATTATCAAACAAAAAATACAAATCATATCCTCCCATCTTTTTTTCCCGATCGGCCGCCGCCCATCGCTGCCATCCTCCGTCATCTTTCATGTCATCCGGACTCATAGCTTGCTGACTGTCGCCGTTCGCCATCTTCATCTCATGTTGCTCCGCTTTCGTTTGCCCATTTTCTCTCCCATCGCCGCTATCTCTTGATCCCATCGCTGAAGTCCGATCGATTCCGGCAACCGTACAAGTCCTTCCGCCATCAAGATCTTGCAATATCCGTTGTTATTTCTACGTCCCCAGCGACCTCACAAGTTCTCCGATGTTGTGGTTTCAAAGTTTCAGATGCTTCAGCCTCTCTGATTGACCTCTTTGATCTTCAGCAAGGAGGGCGTGTAAACAACACACGTCATTCATTCTGCGTGCGTGCATCTTCACAGTCCGCTCCTCCTAGCGCGTGTTTCAAACACGCCTCATCAACTTGGGCCCTTCTCCAGTTTGTCTTTTTTTTGCGAGTTGAGTTCTCTCGCGAGTTAATTCGATTTCTCGCGAATTGCTCTAGTATCTCGCAGGCCAAATCAGCATCCCAGTTAGTGCCTCAATAGTACCCAGTCATCGCTTTGTCAATGCCTAATCAGCACCGAGTTTATTAAGAAAATTTATGGATTCTTTCGATCGACTCCTGTGTCAATGGTGTCACGTCTCGGGTCATGTTGCTTCTTCTTGCTTTAAGTTGCAAGGTGAATGGTACCAATTGTAGTGTGTAAGAAATTTGGTCACTTTGCCTCGACGTATCCTAACTTGGTCTCTCAGGCTCCTTCTCCCGACTCTTTACCGCATGCTCACTGGATAGCTGATTCTGGCGCGACCATCCACATGACATCTTCTCAGTCCACTCTTGATCGTGTGACTCCTTATTCTAGTAACAAGCGTGTTACTGTTAGTAATAGTTCTGCTCTTAACATTACCCATATTGGTCATTCTCGAGTGTCTGATTCATTATCCCTATTTGATGTTTTGGTGGTTCCACAAATTACTGAAGATTTGTTGTATATTAGCAAGTTGACTCGGGATATGAATGTTATTATTTGTTTTGATTATTCCTCTTTCACCATTTCGAATAAGTTTTCTAGAGATGTTATTGGCAAAGGCCATTGTGATGGAGGTTTACATGTTTTGGATTTTAGTGCTGCTGCTTTATCTACTTTTGTTCCCTCCAGTGCTTCTAAAGCATTTTTTGAACTTTGGCATAATAGATTGGGTCAGGTTCCCCACAATATCATTTCTTCTTTGACTAAGTTTGGATGTTTTTCAGCTACTAGTTTGTTGCTGCAGCCTCATTTATGTCCCTCTTGTGAGATGGCTAAAGGCAAACATCTCTCTTTTAGAGACAATTTAAAATGCGCACCACACATACTTTATTTAGTTCACCGTGATTTTTGGGGACCCTCTCCTGTCATATCTCGTGCTGGGTATTCTTATTATGCCATTTTTGTTGATAATTTTCTCAGTTCACCTAGTTATACCTCTGCGACGAAAATCTAATATTGTAGAGGCTTATATGAATTTAGAGGCACTTGTTGAGAACCGGTTTTCTACCACCATTAAAGTATTTTAGAGTGATGGTGGGACTGATTTTCTGAATCATCGCATGCGATCTCATTTTGCGTCAAAAGGAATTCATCACCAGTTTTCTTGTCCTTACAATCTTGAGAAAACTGGTCACGTGGAGAGGAATCATCGTCATATTAATGAGACATGACTATCGATAATCTTACATTCTGGCCTTCATTATTCATTTTGGTATGATACATTTTCGACAGCAGTCTACATCATCAACAGACCGCCTACTCCAGTTTTATCCGGTCAATCTCCACTCCCTGTTCTTTTTGTTACTACGCCAGACTACTCCACTTTTCATCCATTTGGTTGTCGAGTTTTTCCATATTTGAGGCCCTATGCTACGTATAAATTAGCGCCTGAGAGTATGTCTTGTATATTTTTGGGTTACAGTTCACAGTACAAGAGTTATCAAATTCTTGATCCTCTCACAAAGAAGAAGTACATCACGCGTCATGCTCGATTTATGAGACTTTTACAGATTTATCACCACTGGACATTTCTACTTTTTTAGAGCCTTTGTCAGTCCCATCGTAGGTGTTTGGGCCATCTTCTTCAGCAGAATCACCCATTATTTTGGAAGATTTAAAATTTTAGACTATATCGAAAGTTTTGGATTCTTCAGAAAATTGTGTATGTCTGTCACTGGGTGACCAGCAGCATGATCGACAGCAGCCAGCGCCGCTAGCTCAGACGTCGATGCCACCGCGGCCGAATCTGGTCGCGCGTTCGCATTAAGCACCACCAGCCCAGACGCCAACAGTTTCACCGACTGATCCGGTGCACCTGAATTCACCAGGGCCACCATCAGCGCCTTCTGCACGGCCACCATTTCTAGCCTTGATTTATGTGCCCATTATCCCAGATTCCGTGCTTGCCTCTGGATCTGTACCATCTCGCACTAGTTCACTACGGTACACGGATTTTTCAGAATATGATATTACTGGTTTATTGAGTGCTTTATTTGCTAAGACCGAGTCTGGTAGTCATCGCTCAGCTGTAAAGGATCCTGAATGGGTTGCTGCTATGGACTCGGAGATGGATGTTTTTCGCACTCAACAGACGTGGGAGTTGGTTCCTCGTCCTCCACATGTTAATGTTGTTGGATCAAAATGGGTGTACCTATTTAAAATACAAGGCTGGTGGCTCTCTTGACCAACATAAAAGCAAGGTTAGTTGCTCAAGGTTTTTCACACTTACCTGGTTTTGATTATGATCATACATTTAGTCTGGTGGTGAAAACATCTACTATTCGTACTGTTTTATCTCATACTGTCACCCGACATTGGCCTTTATGGAAATTTGATGTCAAGAGTGCATTTCTAAATGACATTCTTAATTTCCCCGTTTATATGGAGCAGCCCGTTGGATACAAAGACCCGATGTGTCCTGATTATGTATGTCATTTACGTAAGGCCATTTATGGTTTGAAGCAAGCTCCTCGTGCTTGGTTTCAACGTTTCAGGTCCTTTTTGTTTGGCCTGGGTTTTGTATGCAGTTCTACCGATATCTCTTTATTTGTGTTTTCACAGGGTACCTCTTTACTTTATTTGCTAGTTTCTGTTGATGACATTATTCTTACTGGGAATGATGGTCATCTCATTCAAAAGTTTATTTATCGGGTAAATTAGGGATTAAAGATTACCGATCTTGGCACTTTACAGTATTTTTTGGGTTCGGAGGTTGTTCGTGCTTCTGATGGCTTATTCCTTAGTCAAGCTAGATATGCCAAAGACATTTATTGAGCACCGGGATGCAAGATTTGGTTCCTGTTGCTATACCTTTTGTTGCTTTTTCGTAGCTTTCCAGCTCTTTCGGTAAGCCATTCAGAAATCCCACACTTTATCACTTTTTGGTTGGCGCGCTACAATACTTGTCGATTACAAATCCCGGCTTTTCTTATGTTGTGAACACTGTCAATCATTATATGCAGGCTCCTACCTACGACCATTACCAGGTTGTTACTCGAATTCAGCGCTATGTACGTGATACTCTTCACTGTGGTCTTCAGTTTTGCGCAAATTCGTCTGCTTTACCAGTTTTTGGTTATTCTACTTCTGATTGGGCTAATTGTATTGAGACTCGTAGGTCTACATATGGTTATACATTTTTTCTTGATGGTAACCTGGTTTCATTGAGTGCTAAGAAGCAGCATACAGCCTCTCATTCTAGTTCAGAATTAGAATTCAGGGCTTTGGCCAATACTGCTGCGGAACTAGCTTAGTTAATGAATTTACTTCGAGATTCATGTGTATCGACTCGTGTGCCTCCTTTTTTTGCTATGTGATAATAATAGTGCTCTCTTTCTTGCTCAGAACCTGGTTTCACATAAGAGAACCAAGCACATTGATATTAATTATCATTTTGTGCGTGAAATGGTGTCTTCTGGCAAGCTCAAGGTTGCTCATGTTTCTACGGACTTGCAACTTGCTAACATCTTTACAAAGGGGTTACCTCATCCTCAATTTGAGTTCTTGCATTCCAAACTTTGCGTTGCAACCAGTCCTACGCTTCGCTTGAGGGGGGTGATAGAGATATAGTTGATTTAGAATCAGGATAAGAAAGGAATACCCTTTCTGATTGGTTTTGTATATATCATGTTCCATATTTATATAAATTTTTATTCTTGATATATATTAATACACATAGCCACAATCATTTGTGGGTTTTACATTCTATCAAAAAAATTTATACACTATTAATGAATGTAAATTAAATTATCCATAATCAAATTTAATTTGATAAAATTAATCAAAAAGTGTAACGTTAAACTGGAACACAGAGAATGCATAGTCCAATAAGCATTGTGTTGAAATGAATTAACTTGACATTTGATAAAGTTTTGATTTTGTCAACAATTAAAAGACACCCTTAATAGTATAATTTGAGTCACTCTTGATAGAAATCAAGAACACTGCACAATTTGAATGCTTCCATTGATCAAGAATAATCCCATAACTTGGGTAATACAAGATCATTTATATCGTTAATGGACTAAACAATACTACCTTTCCTTAGAAACATGGAAAAATCTCATTTTCTTTCCAATTTACCTGATCAATTATGTAAGGCCTGACTCAAAAGTCGGAGTTTAGAATGAAACATGCAGCTGAAACAAGTTGGTCTGCGTTTTCTCTCAACAGAGAGCGGTTTAGTATTTTCTTTACCGTTAAGCAAAAGGGATTCTCAGACCAGCTTACCAAGTTCCAGGTTGAATAGGTTCCGATATCAAGTGGATAACTAAGGCTACATCTTAGTCACTTGCCTCTCGGATGATCACTATTGTAACCTTGTTTCATTCTTAAGTTCTAAGGTGTGGAGAGCCTAATGAATATCTCCTTGGTGGATGTTTTTATTTAAAAGAAAAAAAGTTCCGGGTTCGTTAGGTTTATAAGTTTATGGATGGCTATTTTATCTAATAATAGGTCCGACAGGTGGGGATGAGTAATGGGAAAGGGGTTAGGATATTCGGTGAAAAGAAACTCTAGTGGAGAAAGGGTGACTAAGTAGGACCCAAAACAAATTCCAAATTCATAATTTCCTCCCAAGGCACCTTTTTTTTTTAATATTTTAAATACAGTTTTAAATCGATTAAAGGTGGTTCCCTTTAATAAAAATTGATTAAAGTTGGTTCTATTGTAAAACCACCATTAACGGTCTGCCTTTAATAAGTTTTTTGATCCACTATATAAATTCAATCCAATCCCTAGTTTTTTTTTTCACATTAGGTTTTTCTCCTCCCTCCCTCATTTTCTCCCATCGCAGCTGAAAACCCTCCACCCACTCCCCATGAAAACCCTCATGAAAACCCTCCACCCTTCACCCTCAGCCTCCGCCTTTGTCCACCCTCTGCCCACCCTCAGCCCACTACCGCCGCAGACTGCTCGGCGTCGTTGCTCCCTTAATCTCAGCCTCTCTCCAACCAACCTTAGCCCACCGCCGCCATTGGATGCTCCGTGCCAATGCTTCCACGCCCGCCGAATCGTGGCTAAAGCCCAGTGCCACCGCGCCACTAAAGCCCATAGGTGAAGCCCGTCACTTTGCTGAAGCCTACCGCAAAAGCTCACCGTCACCGTGCAGTTATATGCTCCCCCGTGTTAATTCTCTACTGCCGTTGGATGCTTGTTGCTTGTAGATCAATATTTTTTATGTGCTTGTAATTTATGTCAAGGGTATGCTTGTAATTGTTCTCAACCGTATGTTATCCAGATCTAGTTATGCTTCGAGGCTGTCAGAAATCTCAGGTTTTTAGGAGCTTTTTTTTAGAACATCAAAAATAGGTTATGAATTTGGAACCTATTTAGGACCCTAACTAAAGGCGGTTTTTCAACTGCCTTTAATCGATTTCGATTAAAGTAAATAGTACGATATAACCGCCTTTAATTACCCTTTCTCCACTAGGGAAATTCTGATAGTTTGAGGGTCTAAAGTCTTAGCATTATAATGTCCGAGGAGATAGAGCCATTCAAACTTTTCTAAGGGTTTTCTACATCAAACTTTTCAACCATGAATGTTCGGATAGAGGAAGATAGATGTTCGAGGAGTTATCGGGAAGAAAGATGGGCATAGTTCTTGGAGGAAGCTAGGAACTCAGACCATAGTAGGAGTTTTTTCCACTCATTACACATGCTAAGTCGTAGGGGGGCAAGGTGTGTCTTGTTGGACAAAGATATAGCCGACGGTTTGCAGATGTATAGAATGAGTCTCTTGGCATATTGGGTTGACAAAGCTTGGATTCGAGGACATTTACGGAGTATTTTAGAGATTGTTGGGGGGTTCATATAACTTTATTACATAAAGAGAAACACTTTTTTCCCTGTGCTTTGCGTCCATAGAAGATATGCTAATTTTTCTACACAATTGTTTGTATGCTATCAATGGAGGTTTGCTCGTACTATGCAGGTGGGAACCCTCGCTAGTTCCGAAAAATCTGAAGGTTACAAGAATCCTTCTAGGGGTGGGGATACTTGGGTTGTCTTCCGAATGTTTCTGTAAGGTTATTATTATTTTTATTAATGTTATTTTTTATATCAATATCCGACTTCTATTTTTAATTCATTTTTTATAAAAATAAAATGTCGGTGAATATATATACATATATATTTACATATATGAACATATTAAAAATTATATATGTAATGTAATTAATATTAGATGGTAGAAGACATAAAATGTGTGAAAGAAATATATAATTATGTGGGGTCCACAATGATGATGTGGAATTAAGTGTAGTTGAGGTTATGATTGTGGAGTTAGATTTGAGGTGAGCGTGGTGGATAGGAGAGAGTGAATATATTAATTTAATTTTTTTTAAAAATGGAGTGTGGGTGAGTTTTATGGTGTTGTGATTGAAGATGGTCTTACAAACAATGGGAGAATGCAATTAGAGTGGGTGAGTGGGCGGGATGAAACTATCTCATGAAGAGTGTAAAAATGTTTTCTCCCTACACTCAAAGGAGATAGAGCCATTCAGTTTCTTAGTAAGTCCTTATAAACGGGGATACTTCAAGGCTTTTTGTGCCTAACAAGGGCATCAGACAAGGTTGTCCTCTATCACCATATTTTTTTGTCATATGCCAACAATTCATGTCTACCAGGGTGGAAAACAAAACCAGGATAAACAACAGAATGGGTCTATCAGTGTCTAGGGGAGGTCCAAGAATAAGCCATCTAATGTTTGCAGAACTACATTCTATTTACAGCCTACACTACTACAACAGTTGATGATATAGCTAAGGCATTGGACATATATGCTAGATTTTTAGGACAAAGATTGAATTTCGACTAATGTTCTTTAATGTTTAGTCCAAACACCTTTCATAGCCTCAGACAATATGCAAAATACACTTTGAATATTCATAGACATTAGTGTGGCGGACAGTATATGGTTATGAATATCAGTTTCGAGGCAAATAAGCTGCAGATGTTCAAAAAATTGGTGGACAAGTTCAAGCAGAGGTTTAGTTCCTGAAAAGCAAAACTTTTATCATTGCCTAGAAGGATCACACTAGCTAAACATGTATTGGCATCAGTGGCATTTTACCCTCTAGGTATTTTCATAATACCTAAACAGGTTTTGGACAAGCTGGATAAAATGGAAGCTCAATTTATGTGGGGAGAAGAAATGGAGGGCAGGTCAGTGCACTGGAAATCTTGGAAATTCGTATAGGGATCAAAACAGGAGGGAGGATAAGGCATGAGCTCAATGGAAGGAATGAATAAGGCCCTATCGGGAAAACATGCATGGGAAAACATATTAAGGGACTCGGACTCTCTTCTAAGCAAAGTGTATAAAGCCAAGTGTTTGAGAAATACAAATTTTCTCAATGTCAAGCAGAAAGATATGAATCATAGGGATGGAAATCGATCTTACGGGCGAGAAATCTGATTACTGACAACTTGGCGTGGCAAGTTGGGCCAGGGAACGATGTAAGATTGCATGATCCGTGGATTCCAAATCATACGAATCCTCTAATCCCACAATTCACTCTTACAGCTCATGCAAATCTCACCATGAGAGATCTGATAGAGCAAGGCGGATCATGGAGAATGCCTTTAATCAGAACTATATTTCCAACAAAAACAGTTCATCATATTATGGCAATCAGAACATCAAATGTTTTTCAAGATGATGATATCCCTCTGTGGAGCCCAAACAGAGATGGAAACTACTCATTTAAGAAAGCTTATGATATTGGAATGAAGGAATAGATCCTTGGTATCAGGTTTTCACACAACAAGGTAATCTCACACGGAATCAAGAGATTATTTGGAATCTTAACATTCCTCAGAAGTTATCATTGTTCAGTTTGGGGACGATGAATAAATCTTTTCCCACCAAAGAAAACCCGGTTAAGAGGAACATTATTCAGGAAAAGATTTGTTCTAGGTGTTTTGCATTTGATGAGGACGAGTCACTTCTAATTATCCGATGTGAAGAATTGAAGAGAATTTGGAGGGCTTCATCTCTAGGTTTTTCTTTCAACTTACTTCCAACAGTAGAGAAAATGTCATGGTTTATGCAATGGACGAAATTGATGCCAGATAAAGAAGCTATTAGACTCTTCATCTGTATCTTCTGGGAAATCCAAAAACAAAGAAATGCCAAATGCCCGAACAATGTGTTTAAGCATTAGATTGTATGCTGGGAATAAGCCAGAAATTTAGATACAGTACTCCAACAATCCAACAATCTATTGTTTTAAAGTTAATCAAAACCAACTAGTATGCGATCATCAGGTCGCTAATAGTCTAGGTTGATCTTTATGCAATGCTACATTTCAAAAGGTTGAGAAAGTTTTATGTTAGAGCGCCTAATGGTTAGTCTATGGATTAAAACATAAATAACACAAGGTAGTGAATAGACAATGGTACTTTCTGTAATTATTCTATTTTTGGGGTAAATTTAAAAAAGGTTCACAAATTATAGGGACCTCAATGCAAAAAAAATTTATATAGCTGTAATGAGCACTCTCTTTTCTTCTTCCTCTAATTTCTCTCCATGCGAAGAAAGACTCTCAATAGAATTCATATAAATATCAGCTCAAAACACATAAAACATCAACAGGAAAACATAAGCATGCATAAATTTTATTTTGAAAATGAAAAAATTCAACACTGTTTATTTTTTAAACTATTCTGACATATATAATATTGAAAACTCATCAGAATACATGTAATTCTCAACTAAAAAAAATTTAACATCAATATAATATCATTTAATGCAAAACTATAATGGTCAAAATAATAAATCCATCTAAACCATAACAAACACTACAAAAATCTTTCTAAAAATACTAATATCAAACAATCATGCCCTTCTACGCTTAAATTTTCCCATCCCTAGAAATTCATCCAAATTACACCGGCCGCCCAACAGTATCAACTTGACTCAACCTTAGAAGATCAAATTATTGATGAATATATGAAACCTCATCATTATCAGATGATTGTCATTGGAATTGAAACATCAACAAAATAAATTTCAACAAAATACATTTAAACATCAACTAAAACTGTATAAACATCAACAAAATCTATAAACACGTGTAAAAATAATAAAAAAATGTACAAAAACATCATCAACAACAACAAACATCACATCTGTGAAATTCCAGAAAAAACTATAATAATACTGGAAAAATAGTAGATTAGATGAAAAATACCTTTAGATGCTCTACGAGGCATTATAAACTTGATTTCACAACACAAACACCACAAATATTTCCAAAATTAATGATGTCGTAAACTAAGACAGAAAAAATAAAAAAAATTTAGAGTAACAGTTTTTTTATAAAAAACAATAAAAAAAACTACAATAAAATTAACACAAGTGAGAATTGCATGCTGACATGTATAAGTTGTAGAAAATTGTGTGAAAGAGAGATGGCAAAAGAATAGGGGGAGACATGAAGATGAGAGAGAAGATGAATGGAGCTCGGCCGCACAAGAGGAGAAAGGGGAGTATAAGAATGACAAGGAAATTAAACTAAATGGATTATATAGTTTAAGATAATTGCATGCAAGGTCCCCCCAATATCTTTCCCATTTTAAATAAAACCCCCACCTCATTTATATTTTTTATTAGTTACATATTGACTGCTTCAAACAATTAGTCGGTCTAAAATAACACTATGTAAAATTTATTTTTAATAATTAAATACTCCCTATGTCCCATAATAAATGGTGAAATTTGACTTTAGAAGTCAAACTAAGCCAACTTCAATCATTTTATTCTATTTTTATATATGTTCAACTATTATCATGTAATAAGTTGTTGAATTCCTCGTAACATATATTTTTAAATTATTACTTTTTCAAAAATTTATTATAGATATAAATGAAGATATTAATAGTTAAAATTGTTACAATGGACCCCTAAAGTCAAATTACGCCATTTATTATGACACTGAGGGAGTATATATATTTTTAACTTAATTAACTCAAGTTAGTTTTATTAAACTAAATTTATTTGTATTGAAAATAAATTCAAGTGAATGTGACAAGGTACTAGGGAGTAGAGCTGTCAATCTCTGACTCGAACCGAGAACCCGATCCGAACTGACACGACCAAACTCAACATGTAATTTGATTATGATAAAAAATATTGACTCAAACTCGAACTTGAAACGACCAAAATCAACCTGAAACACGATTATGATCAGAGAAATATTGATCTGAACCCAAACCCGACATGATCGAACTCAACCCTCAACCCAATTTTGACTCGTGAATATCGATTTGAACTCGAACCCCATACGACTGAATTCAATCTGAAACCCGAATATGAACCAAAAATATGGACACGAATGCGATTTGAACCCGAACATGATTCAACCCGATAAATCAACTTATAACCTATCTGTAATCAACCTAAAATCGATAAAGCTAAAAGCCAACTAGCATCAAATACGAAACCAAGTCAACTTGGTTATGACTCAAACTAATAAATTCTTCAGACATACTTATGAGAGTAAAAGTAGAATTTTCATTTATTTAAGGTATACAATTATAATTACGTAATGTCAACTCTTAAGAAATTTAAATACACAAGGTCAAGTTAAAAAGGCGCAAGTACGATTGAGCATATAAATCCAATGAATAATAATCAAATAAAGAGAGATGTTTAATTACAATTATGATTTTGAATTAGTAATTATAGAAATTCGACTACATATTGATTTAAAAACATCAATTTGCGAAAGAATAAAACAGGAGAAAAGTGCTGATATAACCCTATATAATTCACATAAGTCCAAATATAACCTTTTGATATAACCCTAAGTAATAAGTGAAATTGCAAATATAACTGATGTGGTATTCCCTTAGAGGTGAGGTTGCTGGCGATCACCGTAGTTTGAATGCAGTCCTGCAAGAAAGGTCCTAAAAGTGATTCCAGGGAAAGTGCCCCGACGATCAAGTCAGTTAGTTTTCTCTAGAGAATTGGTATTTCTCAATTAGTTCAACTTACCTTGAGCCCGTGTTGTTTTTCTTATATTTACAGTGGATCATCTTCATGGTTCTGCATTGCTAGGATTTATGATCGTGCATTGCATTAGGGTTGCTAAAATCCTAGTTCGTGGCTGAGTCTTAGACGTGGCTCCACTTTGCCCGGTTTGTGACTGAGTACTATTGGGTTGGGCCTAAAGGCCAAAAACTTCTTGTCTGTGGGCTAGGTATACACCAATAACCCTTTATGGCAACTTATAGGCAAAATTTTGTGAAGAGATTATTTTTTCCTTCTAAAAAACTAAAAAATTTTTTAAAAAAATATATGAAATGACGTTATTGCTCTTGGCATCATTAATACCATAAATATTGTCACTGGACCACCATTGCGCCACCATCAGACCATCATTGCTCTACCGCTAGACCACTGGTGCATTGCTTTCTTAAAGGTAGGGTTATATTAGCACATTATGAAAACTGATAGGGTTAAATAAGCACATTTCTAAACCTTATAGGGTTATATCAGCACAATTGTAAAAAATGTAAGGTTTATATCAACACATACTATAAAATAGAGTGTTATATTAGTACAAAATCAATGCCAACCACACGCAACCGCAATTTCAAACTCTTCTACCGATTGGAAACACTCCAGAGTGTGATTCTAGCAGGGAAGGAAGAGTTTTGGCGAGGTTGACGCAGTAGACGTTCAAGTGGAGGTACGGGAACTCTTCAAAAATGGTATCTTCATCCAAAATTCCCCTTTATTCAATAAATTAATGTGATACTGAGTTGATTCTGCATATTTTTTGCTTCTCTTTACATGAATAGAAATATGCAGTACATATGGTATAGAATATAGGAAGTTTGATGATATTTTTTTGTGTTTAGTCTGGATTGATGATTGGATGACCTTTGGTGTTGTGTGCATAGTTGTTATTTTTCCATGTTCTTCGACCTAGGGTTTTTAATGTTGATAGATTTTGAAATGAGACCACGATATGTGATAATGGTGTTTGATATGAATGAGGGTGTTATAATTTTGAATTTTATGGTGTATATGATATTGTTATGATGTGATAATGGTGTATATGATGATGTGGTTGCCCGATAGGGCTAGGCGAGTGTATTACCATACTTTTTACTTTTATAACATGTGTTAATACACTAGTGGAGGATGCCTCATTAAAGGCAGTAATGGAAGGTGGTTCCACGATAATTTGTTAAAAGTGATTTCTAGGAGATGTTCCTAGCTCAAAACATTTGCGAATCAAACCGCTTAGTTTTTTAAAGGCAGTTACTGTCTATTCAAATGGGGTTTCTTAGAACCGCCTTTGATTGTGGGAGATGGAAGGTGGTTATGTCAAAGTGACTTTGAACGTGGCATGTTCCGAGTTTGGAACTAGGATCCGATTAGTGTTCCTTGTCCAAATTGGTAGGTTTGAGTTGTAATTAAAAGCATGATTTTCCTTCCGAGCTCGTAAGGTCTGTATGATTGATGTTCCGTATCCGGAACCATTTCAGACTAGCTTTTTTCTGACATTATTAAGGTTCGATTGAAATTCCGAACTCGGAACTCAAAACAACTAGCAATAAATGCATACATCAAATCCTATTTTCATTTGGAGAAATAAGCTGCAAAATTTAGGGCACTCTTTGTAAGGAAAAGCTGAAGGTAATTCTGCATATACAAATATTCTTACCTAATTGGACTAATGATTTTATTATTGTGTTAAGTTTTGTAATGATTTGAATTAGGTTTTGAAATCTTTCTCATCGATCGGAATTGTGCTGCATATATGATTGAATATGTGTTGATGTAATTTTCATGTAGTTAATGGATGGAATCAGACTCATCGAGAGCGAACTTAGGACATCACCTGATTACATTCATTTTTTAGATTCATTTATTGTAGTGTCTTTTGAACACGCCTCCAAAAATGGGGTCATGCGTTCACGGTGTCCATGCAAGGATTGCAGGAATGATGCTTATTTAGGGAGGAAGAAGTTTCATGAACACCCCATAGTTTGAGGTTTCCAAACAAGTTGCACTTGTTGGATATGGCACGGGAAGGTACCGACGGACATGGGTGGAGATGTTGGAATAAAGAAAGGGGTTGAATTAGATATTGATGATTGATCTAATGACATGGTGGAGGATGTTTCTAGATAATTCCATGGTAAACCCGAGGTCCTAGAGTCATTGCTTAATGAAAATAATTGCCCATTTTACATGGGGTCAAAACATCCAGTTTTGAGTGTGACATTGAAAATCATGAATTTGAAGGCCAAATTTTGTTGGACTGAAAAAGGGATGACTTAAACTTAGAAACTGGTTCGGGAATTTCTTCCTGAACGAAATCAATTGCATGAGAAATATTATACCACGAAAAGAGTTCTTTGTCCTATGGGTTTAGAATTAGAAAAAATACATGCATATCTGAATGATTGCATGTGTTTTAGGGGAAAGGAGGATGAGAAACTTAAAACATTCAGGGTATTCGGTGAATCTCGGTACAAGTTAAAGCGTGGTGAAATTGGTGTGTGTGCTGAGGTGAGGACCGTTTCAAAGAAGAAGACACTCGCTAAGGTTTTATGGTATCTTCCGATAATTCCACTGTTGTAAAAATTGTTTGCTTCCAAAGAAGATGAAAAGTTACTACGATGGCATGCAGAAAGAGATCATCTGGCGGATGATGTGATAAAGCATACATCTGATGGTGAGCAATTGAAAAATCTTGATGGCATATACCCAGAGTTTGGATCAAACTCCAGTTATTTGAGGTTAGGACTGTCCACCGATGGAATGAATCCATTTTGCAACACGAGCAGCTTATACAGTTCTTGGCCCGTAATGTTGTTTTAAATCTACAGTCGTGGCTGATAATGAAAAAAATGTTCTCTTGCCCATGATGATTTCAGGCCCCAAGCAACCCGGCAATAACATTGATGTATATCTTGCGCCCCTAGTGGATGATTTGTTAATGTTGTTCAAACATGGAGTCTGTACCTACAATGCTATTGTAGATGGTGTTTTCACGATGAATGCCCTTTTGTTTTACACCATTAATGATTTTCCCACTTATGGAAATTTTTTGGCATATTCAATGAAATGCCACTATGCATGTCCAGTTTGTGAGAAAGAAACCTCATTTTTTTCTACTAAAGCATGGTTTAAAAGTGTCTACCAGGGACATCGACATTTTCTTCCTGATGGTCATTCGTGGCATTTTTCCAAGAAGTGGTTTAGTGGCAACATAGAGCTGCGAGGTGCGCCTGTACCATTAACCGGCGTCGAGGTATTCGAAATATTTAGGGGATTGCCTAAAAATTTTGGTAAGGGGAGGTGGAAGTTGGCCGTTGAATGTAGTTGGAAGAAATGCTCAATCTTCTTTCAACTCCCTTATTGGAAGGATTTGGATGTTAGACACTGTCTTGATGTAATGCACATGGAGAAAAATGTATGCGATGCTTTGATTGGAACACTTTGAATACTTCTGGTAAAACCAAAGATGGATTAAAGTCAAGACTTTATTTGGTTGCATGGGTATTAGGGAAAATCTTGGTCCCGTTACTGATGGAGATGCTTGTTATCTCCCTCCAGCTTGTTATTCAATGTCTCAGATAGAGAAAATTAGTACAATGAGATGCTAACTAGTGTGAAAGTTCCTAGAGCTTATTCTTCCAATATCAGTGCTTATGTATTGCTAACAGAGTTGAAGTAGGTTGGATTAAAATTGCACGACCGCCACAACTTGATGCAGGAATTAAATTCTATTGCAATTCGGTCGTCGCTGCCATTCCACGTACGATTGTGTATTACTAAGTTATGTCTGTTCTTCAAATCTATATGTTCAAAAGCCATCAATGTTGCAAAGCTTGATCGGTTGCAAGATATGATTATATAAGTATTGTTCTAAATAGAGATGTACTTCCCTCTTTTTTTGACATAATGGTCCATTTGATAACTCAATTGGTTCAGGATATTAAGTTATGTTGTCCTATATTTTTAAGATGGATGTATCCCTTCAAGCAGTACATGAAAGTTTTCAAGCATTTTGTGAAGAATAAGTATAGGCCTGATGCAAGTATTGTGCATAAGAAGTAAATGAATTTTGTACCAATTATATTAATGAGATTGAATATGTGGGGGTTCCAAGTTCTAGGCATGATGGGCAGTTGGACGGTGTAGGGGGTTAATAGGGTAAGCTACTAAGCCCCCCTGCTGATGATTTGTGCGTTGCACATTTGTATGTTCTTTGGAATCATGATGATGTCGTCCCATACATTGAGATTCACATGGATGAAATCCGAGGGTTGAATCCCACTTTCAACAAAGGATGAGTTCTTCAACAACACACTAGAACTTTCACTTCTTGGCTACAATCTCATGTGGTCACTGGTTCACATCCAGAAATAGTTAAATGGTTGTCTCAGAGACCGTTGGGTACCATTCAATCTTTCTGAAGTTATGACACCAACGATTTTACATTTTCTACAAAATCAATGGATGATAAAGGAGTCTCTCATAATAGTAGAGTTACATTCATCTTCGAAGCATTGCATGTTCATAGTATGGCTGACAACAATCTGGCATACGCCCGTATGTGCTACTTTGGTACCATTGCGGAAATATGGGAGCTCAATTACGTTACAATGGGAGTGCCGGTTTTTAAATGTGAATGAGTTAATTTTAACAATGGACAACGAACAGAAGATTGGGATTCACATTGGTGGACCAGATTCGGTTGGGTTGGAGAGAAGATCCATTCATGTTGGCCCAAGGTCATCAAGTTTTCTAAGTAAAAGATCCCATCGATTCCCGGTGGGGGATTGTGGTTGAGGGAAAAGGGGCTTTTGTGGAGGATTTCAAACAAGGGGATTTAATTGGTTCTGGTACAAACAGTGGGCTTGGCTCAAATGAAGAAGATTTTTTCCTCAAAGAGGATGATGCTAGTTTGCGTGAGTTCGTTGGTCGCAAGGACCACAACGAAATCGTGTAGGTCAACAAGTAAGGAAAGATGACTAAGTGGCGGAAGGCACCAAATGGCAAGATGCAAAAAAAGAAGAAGAAGTCTAAGGTAAACATTTAGCCATGCTTTGCAATTTAGTTTGTAGTTGACCATTGTCAAAGAGAGACTTCCGAGCTCGGAAGCTCGTATGGAGATATGGTCATCTTTGTTTTTACAAAAATTTCCTAGCCAATAACAATTTTCATAAATTGCCATTATAACCATATCTCTAGGAATCAGACTAAATTAAAATGGCAAGCCGATTCAATCTAAAAACAAATCCAAATATTTGAATGTCAACAAAATTAGGACTTCATAAGAGTACAAAAATTAAACATCCAAATCCCGGATCTAGAGTAGGATAAAATTTAGCAATCAAATTTAGAGAATCTAGAGTATGAATGATGAAATTGGACATTACAAGGAATAACATCTCTTAAGGGGTGGTTGCTTGGATTCATTTAGAGCTCTCTCGTAAGCTCTCTGTTTCCGCACAAGGGTCCATACACGCTCTCCCAATTGGCACACTTCATCGCGAACCCATTTGTAAACGTTCTTCATGGCCGTCATAAATCCAAGGCCTAACACATCTAAAAAAAGGAAATTTGTGAGGAATACATAACAAATAAAGACACAATTGTTTATTTTAACATTCTAATGGAACGATATTACCTTCCTCAACTTTACACCTCTTGCTTGGTTCCACCGCTGCCGGTGTCTTATGATGCCACTTGTTGTCGAGTAGTACCCACCTTTTCTTCATGAAGTACTATTTGTCGAAGTACTTGCAAGGTTTCTCTTCCCCGCTTAACTCCAATCCCTCCACCATCTTCAAAAGTGAAGTAATCAAGTTCCCATACAGGAGACTCTTGATTACCTTCGTTGAGGTAGCAATCGACAACATATGTTTCAAAATAGTTGACCCGGAATTAATTCTACGACCCCCACTATGTAACAGAACATCATAAGTGTAGCATAGGTAGGTTCGATGATGTGGCCAGACTTGGGAATGATTAACCTAGATATGAAGTCCTGCACAATATGATCGTTCGGAACAAGGTGATCCAGAGAAAATGATTTGGGCCTACCTAGATCATGGGCATTTCGGTGAACATACTACAGACTACAATCCACGGGGTTTATCCTAGGATACTCATCATCAAGGGGCCACTCTCCCCTATGGAAAACATCATCTTAAGGATCGTTCTCTCTTTGTGGATATATGTCCTCGAGGCCCTTATGGGGACAATCAATGATTTTATTTAAAATCCAAGGGCTAAGCTCTACCTTGAAACCATTCACCTTCGTCCAATATGCACCCTCTCCCTCAATCTCATGCAAGTTGCTATAAAATAGGCAAACTTCGTCAAAATAAGATGGCTCATTCATTGTCAATAGTTTAAGGACATTTTGGCCTTCTAATTTTTGCAAAGGGTCGGCTAGTCCTATGGTATGGTGAACATTCAAGTCTATGATATAAAAATCCATAAAATTCTCACTACTTCTTAAAGCATTATACCTATTTTGCGATTGATGAGATACGAACCTTCTTGTGCCATAGTCGGGTTTCGTGCCACGCCCGCCTCTCTTTAATTTTGACCTCCTTCCATGAACCAGCCCACTGGCATTTGATGTGGACATGTTTCCCTACCCAAACAAGATTAAAATGGTTGGTTGTTTAGTTTTGAGTGTGGAAATTCGTCTAGGGTTTGAAATTTAGGATTTTATGAAATCTAAATGCAGTTTTTTTATATATAGGTGCCTCTTCCGAGTTTGAAACTCCGCCTGACCTATGTTACACAAATTCAAAGTTTGGATCCAAAAATATGAAATATTTTGGAACTTGAGTTAGGAGCTCGGAACTGATTCTGTAACTTAAGAAATGAAATTGATGGCAAAGAGTCACTCACACAGATTAGGATCAGAAAACCCACAAGAAATCAGAACTTACGTTGCGGAGTTGGAACTGTTTCTGTCACCTAAAATTTTTTTTTGAAGGCAAAGAGTCAATCAGACAGACTGGGATCATAAAACATACAAGAATTTAAAACTGAAGTTCCACACTCAAAACTATTTATGTTCACGAAAAAAAGAAAATGACACAGTAAGCGAAGAATCACAAATTGGGTCAGAAATGATGTAAGATTTTGGAACTACTATTCCGAGCTCGGAACTAAATCTGTCAAAGAAAAATAATTTATTTGGAAAAATAGGTTGTACTCATAGAGTGGGATCAAAGAATGAGTAAAAAATTGGAACTTGTGTTACGAGCTCGGAACTGAGACTTTCTGTCCAATATACATTACTGAAAGACATTATTCCAATATCTGAACTATGTCTTTCAATAAAATTTTTGCAGGCCAGATCCAGTTCCGGACTCGGAAGATGTTTAGAAACTTTGGTAAAACAGGTGATTCCTTTCTTTGTAATTGTAATCCACGAATTCATTGGTCAAATTTACATATACAACTACTGGCAAAAAATAGTTGACATCAACATTTTAATACATCAAAACAATTTGCATCATCGAAATCCTCGAATTACTAAACAAAAACAACAAATTCCATGTTCAAGATGAATACCCAAAAAATGATAAACTAGTACAAATAAAGTCTTATGTTTAAAAATCAATTCCGAGGTTATCAAATTAATCATCATCTTCTTTATTGTCGAAGTTCATCCCCCCAAGTTACAAATTGGATTGCTCATCAGTATCGCCACCATCCTCTTCTGCCTCGTCCTCCTCGTAATCATCACTGCCATCACTAGAATACTCTGGTTCAAAATTAGGCATAGAGTCATCGTCGCTAAGCTCGACTTGGAGGACTCTGGAATCAACAAACTTGGAATGATGCACTTCCGCGGCTGCCATTTCATTGTTAGCCGAACTAACATCTTAATTGATGCACACCAAATATTTTTTAAATGTTTCCATCCAACCCCTCTGCTCACCCGCAATAGAACCAAAAATTTTAAAACTATGTATTAAATGTAATGTGTACAACCAATTTATTTAAATGTTTTGTGATCAATGTACTTACATGGCGATGAACCTTCAACCTTGTCTAATGATGCTTCCCTTGCTTGCTTGGCGGCTTTCCCTAAAATTTTCCGAGCTCACCATTTCTTGTCTTCATCAAGAACCAAATGCTTACGATCAAATCATGACTTATTGTAGTAGTTCAAACGGAGTGGCTTGTCGCCGGGGATCACTTTCTATTTCTTAATCATGGCGGTTATCAAACCGCCATATGGGAGATCTTTTTTCTTCCCTATAACCGCCTTAAGCATGTACATCAAAATGGTATAGCCTGGATTTAATTTCACCCCTTATACGATGTAGTAGAACAACATAAAGTTTCCTATGGTCGGCTCACATGCATGCCCACCCGAAGGGAGTATATTGTGGCATATCCACTCATAAACTAATTTGTGCTCAACACTCAAAACCTTTACATCATACTCATCTGCTCGCTCTGGTACCACCCCAGTAGGACCAAAATATTTGCGAGCCATTTCAATCGGGCATAGAGGGGTGAGTTCACTAACAACAGGCCAACTTTGTTGGTGAAATATCTCAAGTGGACCCTAATTCCCATCAACCAGAGTAAGTTTGCTAGCGTTAGTGTACTCGCAACCTAGGGCTTCATTTATGCTAAATTTTGTAACGGAATCATTGCGCCATTTACCATTATGAGGTCTCAATTGTTTCTACTTTTACCTAAATTAGTATAGAATTGCACCACCTCGACATAATGAACCTTTCTTCTAATTGCACTAACTTATCAAAATTAGAGGGTTTCAAATATTCAATCAAATATCCTAGGCATAGCGGCTCTGTGTTAATACTATCAATTACCATTGGATTGCAGCATATCCTATGTTGAAATTCAACGTACCTACGTTCCACTTTGGTATTGAAGAACAACTCTAATTCCCCCAATTCTCGATGTGGTTGATGACTCCTTGATGCCTCATCACCCGCTCCACTCTCGGCACCTCGTCCACTATACCTTGGCCTGATTGAATTTGGGGATTTTGAAATTGAACTAATTTAGGGTTTGGGCATTTTTGAATGATGGGTATTTTTTCTCATTGGGGATTTGCCCGTTGTAGAGTTTTTTTTATATAAAGACTAATTTCCGAGTCCAGAACGCATTCTTTTCCACACACCAATGTTCAGAATAGGTTCCCAGTGTGTAACTTAGCTTCGAGTTTGGATCTAATTGTCAGTCACATCGAATTTAAGGCGATTTTCAAACGGGCATTTAGCACTCATTTCATAAAACTGCAAATTTCCTCCCTTTTCTTCCTCAAAAACCCTCCTCCCTTCATCCATTTTCCCTTCATCCAAAATTTATTTACCCAATCTTCACCTATGTATATAACTACATTAAGCATTACTGCATTTGTAATCTAGACAACCAATGCCGAAGAGTTTGTACAAAAGAAAAGGTAATCCATGAGTTAGGGTTTTCATGGCTCAAGAGTGTTCTAGGTTGGTTAACAACAATTTCTCTTGCCTACTTTAAATTTTTTGGATGAAAAGGTAAAAATTTCACCATCTCCTTTGTTCTAATATTAGAATTTTACATAGGGTTATTATACCTCAATATATCCATTGTGTTAGGTATATATATATATATATGTATATATGTGTATATATATGTGTGTGTATATATGTGTGTATATATATATGTATATATATGTATGTATATATATGTATATATATATGTATATATATATATATATATGTATATATATGTATGTATATATATATATGTATATATATGTATGTATATATATATGTATATATATGTGTATATATATATCTGTATATATGTGTATATATATATGTATATATATGTATATATATATATATATCTGTATATATATGTATATATATCTGTATATATATGTATATATACATCTGTATATATATGTATATATATAGGTATATATATGTGTATATATATGTATATATATGTATATTGAAGAAATCCAGAAGGATTTTCAGAAAGTGCTCAATACTCAGCAAAAGCTTCAAAGAAAATATCAAAACCGATCTTGTTAGGGGGAAATTTTTGTGTATATTGCTTGATTAATTTACTCAAAATGGTATACAATCCATACATTTATAGTGTTCTCAAATCAGCTAACAAACTAATCAACAAACTACCAACTAACTGAGGCTAACTGAATTTAAAACAGAAACTAACTAACTTCTAATCTGGAAGCTTCTGATTATTCTGCTATCTTGTGCTATCTTCTTCTTGCTTCTAGATGGATAATAATGCAACAACATAAGCACATCAAGAAGTTCAGCTCATCAGTTGCAGTGCTTGCAAGGAGGCAGCAGCATATTAATACTCCTTCACCCCCCCTCCCCCTTCAAGATGAGGCATTTTGTGAAGTAGAAAATCCCATCTTGGACAGGTGTTGAACTGCTGAAACTGGAGGAAGTAATTTGGTTAAACCATCAGCAAGCTGATCATGAGAATACACATGAAGAGGATCAATAAAACCATCAGTATAGGCATCCTGAACATAATGACAGTCTATTTCAATGTATTTAGTACGCTCATGAAATACTAGATTTTGAGTGATATGAAGAGCAGCTATTTTGTCACACTTTAGAGATATATGAAGAGAAACTGGAATGTGCAGGTCTGAAAGCAGATAAGTAATCCATTTCAGCTCAGACACTGTCATGGACATGGCTCTATATTCACACTCAGCAGATGATTTACTCACATTGTGTTGCTTCTTTGATTTCCAAGAGATGAGAGACTGGCCAAGGAAGACACAATATCCTATGACAGACCTTCTTGTGATCTTACAAGTATTCCAGTCTGCATCACAATAGGCTGATAAAGTAGGAGATTCCTGAGTTGGGAAGAACGGGCCATGAGATGGACGCCCCTTTAAATATCTGACAATATGGATGGCAGCCTTCCAGTGGTGTTCTGATGGTGTTTGAATAAACTGACTAAGCTGATGCACGGAGAATGTGATATCAGGTATGGTAAAAGATAAGTACAGCAGTCTTCTAATTAATCTTCTATAAGGCCCTGGATTAGTAATCAATGGAGCAGCCTTGTCTTCAACTTGCCAGGAAGCAGGAAGAGGAGCAGATAGAGTTGTGCAATCAGTTAAGTGCAGATCATGAATAATATCAGTAACATACTTGTTCTGATTCAGAAAAATGCCAGCACCAGATCTAGCTATCTCTATTCCCATAAAGAACTTGGCAAGCCCCAAATATTTGATAGAAAATAGCTTGTGAGGATGGGATTTGAGCTCTGCTATCTCAGTATCAGAAGAACCAGTGATCAAGACATCATCTACATAAATGAGAAGAATGAGAGATGACTGAGCATTGTGCCTAAGGAATAGGCAATGATCATGTTTGGACTGCTAAAATCCAAATTTGATTAACTATTTGGAGAATTCAGCATTCCACTCTCTGGATGCTTGTTTTAGGCCATAAAGGGACTTCTTGAGCTTGCAGACCTGATGAGGAAGAGCCTTCTTATAACCTTGTGGAGGTACCATATGCAGCTCTTCAGTGATATAGCCATGCAGAAATGCATTATTCACATCTGTTTGATGTAAATGCCAGTTATAGGATGATGTGATGGCTATGATCAGTCTGACTGTAACTTGCTTAGCCATAGGTGAAAATGAATCAAAGTAATCCACCCCTTCAATCTGTGAATACCCCTTAGCTACCAGCCTAGCCTTGTACCTTTCCACTGAACCATCAGCCTTGCATTTAGCTTTAAACACCCATTGGCACCCTATTGGCCTTTTTCCTACAGGTAGAGAGACTAAGTCCAAAGTTTGATTACTTTCTAGTGCATCAATCTCAGCTTCCATATCCTGCACCCAATGTACATCACTACATGCTTGTTTATAAGTGTGAGGCTCATGAATTTTTGATAGTTTTGCAACAAAAGCACTATGAGTGGCAGAAAAGGTTGGTATGAAGGCATCAGAGAAAGCATAATTGACCACAAAGTCATGCATCCAACAAGGCTTATTTCTGACCCTAGTGCTTTGCCTAAGAACTGGTGAAGCAATAGGATCAGAGATAGGATTTTGATTATCTGTGTTAGAAATAGATTCATCAGTGAAGGGATTTGTATGAGGTGTGTGACTGTGAGAAGGAGAGGCATGTCCATCAAGATTATGATCTAACTGATCTGAATTATGGTTAGGTGCCTGAGATGGATAAGTATGATAAGAAGTATCATGCTTAGTGTTAACTATAATTTGTAGCTGTGAAACCTGATCAGTGGGATCAGGTATGACAAGTTTATTATATTGACTTGGTCTGAAAAGGATAAATGTGCTCATGGAAAAGTATATCTCTGGTTAAAAGAGTCTTTTTATCTACCAAATCATATACCTTATAACCTTTCTGATTATAAGGATATCCTATGAATATGCATGGTTGTGATCTAGGACTGAATTTGTGTTTGAGTGGACTGATATTAGAAGCATAGCACAAGAATCCAAAGGTTCTAAGAGAAGAGAGGTCAGGTGGTTTTCCATATAAGATTTCATTTGGTGATTTCCAACCAAGAATGGAAGAAGGCAGTCTGTTTATAGTATATGTGGTTGCTAAAAATGAATCTCCCCAAAAATGAAGTGGCAAATTTGAGAAACATGAAAGATCTAGCCATTTCAATCAAACGTCTATGTTTTCTTTCCACAACACCATTTTGTTGAGGTGTGTATGGACAAGATTTTTTATGAACAATTCCCAGAGAAGCAAACAAAGACTGGCATTCTTGATTTGTAAATTATGTGCCATTGTCACTTCTGATGACTTTAATGGTCTTATTAAACTGAGTTTGAACCATGAGTATGAAATATTTCTATAGACAGTTGACTAAAACTTTTAATTTTAGCATAAAAGTCCAAGTGGCTCTACTGTGATCATCAACTATAGTTAAGAAGTATTGTGCTCCAGCAGTGGTTTTAACCATATAAGGCTCCCATACATCCATATGAATCAAAAAAAATAGTAGAACTATGAGATACTAAATCAGAAAAGCAGTTTCTAACTTTCTTTGCTAAAGGGAAAACTGTACAAATGTTGTTCAAAGTAGGAAGATTCAAATGCTGCATTACAACCCTTGATGGATGACCTAATCTGTAATGTAGTTTCAGAATTTCTGCATCTGAAAGCTTTCTAGCAGAATACAAGGCCTTATGCTTTATTATCTGACTTGACTCTTGACTGATGAGGAAGCTCTTTATTAATGATGGCAGAAAGGATTTTTGATTTAGTAGATATATTCCATTGTTCTCAGTGGCTACCCCTGTAATGGAATTAGTCTTGAGGTTATGTATGGCACAAGCATTAGGATAGAAGACAAAGCACATATGAGATTGATATGATAACTTGTTGACTGACAAAATATTGAACTTAAAAGACTTCACATAGAGACAATTATGCAGAGTGATTGAATCAGTAAGTTTAACTGATCCAATGGAATCAACTAGTACACTGGAATTATCAGGTAAAGTGATAGGCATTTTGTGCTTGATTAACTTACTCAAAATGGCATATCCATACATTTATAGTGTTCTCAAATTAGCTAACAAACTAATCAACAAACTACTAACTAACAGAGGCTAACTGAATTTAAAACAGAAACTAACTAACTAACTTCTAATCTGGAAGCTTATGATTGTTCTGCTATCTTGTGCTATCTTCTTCTTGCTTCTAGATGGATCATGATGCAGCAGCATAAGCATATCAGGAAGTTCAGTTCATCAGTTGCAGTGCTTGCAAGGAGGCAGCAGCATATTAATATTCCTTCATATATATATAAAAACAAACCAATTTAAGCAGAAGCAACAAAACAATTATTGAATGGAATTTCTTGCAATTGAATAATATTCTTTAAGGCTTACAAGGGATTGGAAACCAAGTCTGTATGTTGGTCTCAGAGGGAGGTAATTGTAGAGTACAAGAAGGGCGATTAAATCTAGCGTGCTCTTATTCTGAAATGAAACTCTCCTACTTATAGGAGTGGACTTCTAATCTAATACATCAAATTGAATTACATTTGTAATCCGGATTACATCTTGGTCGTTCTTTTGAATGTAGTGGAAAACTGGGGTCCACCACTTGCTCTTGTCTGCTACTTCTTTGAATTGTTGAATGCTAGTGAAAAATGGGGTCCACCACTAGCTTTTGTCTGCTACTTTGTTGAGTGCTTCATTTTTTTTGTGAAGGTGTTCTCATTCTCATTGAAATAGTAAGATTGGTACGGTTGTGCTAAGTTTAAGCCGCACAGCCCCTAGCTGTTAACTATAACTAATCTTGTGGACATATCCTAGAACACATTCTATGGCTCACACACTGTGGAGTGAGCCTCCCACACAACTAAACTTATCATTAGGTCTATGTGCCATATAGGCAATCTGCCACTCGGCTTTCAACCTTCGTCTTTACCGGGTTGCAACATCTCCTTGGTTTTTCAGCGACCGTTAAGGAGGCAGTGGCTGGATTTCTCCAATCACCGGTAGAGAGAGATTGTTGAAGGAGTTTCGAGAGTAAATCCATTTTGATATGAAGCAGTCTGATACTGCATGCCTCCATATTTATTGAACGTTGGCCAGAGTTATCCTCACTGTGTTGCTACAACTCCGTAGTTCTAATTTTGAGAACCTTTTGGGAGGTTGTAGCTGCATTTCTCCAATCAGCACAGGAGTTTTTTAAATCTCACCGGAGTCGCAAGAGAATCAACCGTACACCTAAAAAAACACTTAACAAACATAAAAACAAGTTAAACTTAATCCCTCTCTTAATTCAGGGAAGTCATGCTACAGCTTAAGTCTTCTATAACCCAGAATTAAGTATCGCATTAGAAGTATTGTCCTCCGATTGGCCATAGATGTGGTACTACAAGCCAGTGGGGACTCTGTTGTGTGTCAGAAACTCTGTTCGCCGAAATACCTACTACTACAGAAAGACCCATTTTCCTATTTTTCAGTGAGCCAGACCATGTACCCGCCACGGGATGACCTGTTTTGACTGCTTCCCACAATCCATCGCCACTAATGACCATTATTTCTTGTCAACTCCTCACTGTGACTACCACGAGGCTGTCGTGACTACAACCAATCACAATGAGTATTTGTTGAACAACAAGACTAAGCTGGGGTAGGGTAGATTTTAGGACTGGGTAAGAGAAGAAGTTACGCCGGATGTGCTTTATGCCTGAATTTCAAACAGGGCCGAGGTGGGAGTACTTAGCACTGCCTTTCACCGCTTTGTCACCGTTAACCGTGAAACACTGCTGGTGACCGCTAGACCATGTTGACCACTGAAGGTCCTTGTGGCCGTTGACTTTGTCGGAATCCTTGTAGCTGGGACGTCAGTGAGACTGCTGGAGGCACAAGCCATCTCCAGCAACCCCAACATCCATCCATATTTGCATTTTTGCTCTTCGCCGATCGAGTATCCATCAATTAGTCTGTTGGAGTTATGACCCACTCCAGCCTGATGCTTCTTCAACCGTCCATTTTTCGGCTGTCCGTAGCGAGGGGAGGAAACCGATACCGAGCTTGATGGGTCAAAGATTCTTGACCTTCCACCAGGAGCGTCCTCTATAGGTAGTGAGCTCTGGTACCTTCCAAGCGCAAACCTCGTCACCTGCGATGTGATTGACATCAGGATTTGGTGGTGTTTAACGGTGCAGAGCATCCCACAACCTTAGATCTATCCTAACAAATGAGAAAACATGAAAGAAAAGTGGGAAAAGCTGGAAGAGGGGAGGCCACCGGACCGCTGGTGGCGGCGGCGGTGGCCACCCCTCAGACTAGGGTTTCCTGAAGCTTTATTTTTCGGGAGCATTTTTTTAGAGGAGAAGGCTGCTTTTTCATTGTGCTTCATTGTTGGAGTATAGTGTGGGACCCTTTATGACCAACTGATTGGAATCTGCTTTGTTGATTGCTTCATTTATCGGAGTGGAGTGTGGGACCCTCCATGACCGACTGATTGAAATCTGCTTTGTTGATTGCTTCATTTATTGGAGTGGAGTGTGGGACCCTCCATGACTGATTGGAATCTATTATTGTTTTCATTTTTATAAATCAAATGGGTCTTGGCCCAATGGGCCTCCAAATGGATCTTCATCTTGACTGTCCTCTTGTTTAATAAGTCTGGTTGCTTGATTCTTGAATTGCCTATATATGGCAATTATTTTTTGGAAATCTTCATTATCTTCAAGTTGTGGAATCTGGGATGTTGTAGTTTGAGGAGAAATAGATAGTATAGGAATAGTTGGTGGATTGGGTACTAGTTTTTTAATGGAATGTTGGACTAGACTATTATCCCTTTGGAATTGGATTTTGAGTTTGGTACCCGTTTGACTATAATGAATAACTGCCTTTTTGGAACAAAAGTCTACCTTATAACTATGCCACCATTTAACTCTGAATTGGCGGACTAATGAAAAAGGTAGATTGGAATGGAATGGTTTGATCTGGAAGCTCCACGCAAAAATCCATGGAACTCTGAATATTGAATGGAAATATAGGTCTTTCTCAAAGGGTTTGAAATGGCTTAATTTATGGAACGTTTCTAACCCTTCCAATACTGGGGGGGGGGAAGTATTTCTCTTGATGGTCCAAATTTTAACCACCAGTCATAGAACCATACTAGAATTGTGTTATTGAATTGTTGATGAAAATTGATAAACCAAGAATGGTCAAACGATCTAAAGAAGAAA
Organism: Rubia yunnanensis; assembly: GCA_037428765.1. Taxonomy (NCBI): domain Eukaryota; kingdom Viridiplantae; phylum Streptophyta; class Magnoliopsida; order Gentianales; family Rubiaceae; genus Rubia; species Rubia yunnanensis. The sequence goes on from CM075065.1 coordinate 103,388,227, forward strand.
ATTCTATACCATGCCTAGATATAATCTATATAGTTGAATCCACTGGGAAAATAATGTACTGAAAAAGTTATGGTTGAATGGATGTTTTGGAATTGGGTAGGACGAAGGATCTGTTTAATATATACTTTAGAGTAATCAATTCTAGTAGGATCTTGTTTATTAGAAATATGTTGAATATCAATAGACTGAGTATCAACTAAAATGAGTTCATAGTACTGTTGGGTTTTTTGAGTGTCTTCTGCCAACCAAAGACTGGATGGAAAGAAAATGCTTGATACAAATGGCTTTAATGTAAGAATATCTAGTTCACTTTGGAATTGAGTAAGAATAATGTGATCAGGAGCTTATCAAAATAAATGGAGTTAGATTTGGAGGTAGATGGTGACTGCATTTGAGAGAGTGAGGCTGGAGTAGATGATTTTTGAGTAGGGTAAACTGGAGTATGAGGTAATCTGGAATGAGGGGTTTGTGCAATAGTGGAATAAGTAAGAGGAGGAAAATCTTGAGTAGGTTTTTTGGAGTTAAAGGTTTTGGAATAGCATAATCTTTAGAGGATCTGGAATGTGATGAACTTGCACTTGAATTACTCATGGCTTCCTGTAAGGAATTCACGAGTTAAAAAATCTGGGAGAGAATTATCTTTCCCTTTAATGAATTGAATATCAAAATCAAAAACTGATAAAATTGCTTGTCATCTGGCAAAAATGTGTTTTGAAACTAAATTCTTAACATCTTTTTGTAAAATATCTTTTGCCGATTGACAGTCAATTTTTAATAAAAATTTCTTGTTATATAAATCATCTTGAAATTTTGAAATGTATAAAACAATGGATAAGACTTCATTTTTAACTGTTGAATAATTCTTTTGTGCTCCTATCCATAACCCTGAATAGTATCTAACTACTGATGTTTTTCCTAAATGCATTTGTTTTAATATTCCTCTGTAACCTAATTCAGATGCATCTGTTTCTACTATCATGAATCAGGATGTGGAATTCCTAAACATGGTAATGATTTTGCTATTAGTTTAATGTCTTTTACAAATTGAGTATGCTTGTATGTCCAAGTAGGAGGATTCATTTTTAATCTATCATATAAATCTTTACAGATTATTCTTAATTTTGGAAAGAAATCAGATATATAATTTACACATCCTAAAAACCTTTGTAATTGATTTTTATCTTTTATTTCATTTGGAAATTTATCAGCAAATTCTATTGCTCTTTGAATTGGTTTAATTTGTCCTGAATGAATATCAAAACCTAGAAATCTTATTTTTGTTTGGAATAGTTTCATCTTAGGTTCACTTGTAACTATTCATTTTTATGATATTTAATAAGATATTTAAATGTTTAAAATGACTATCGATAGGATTAGAATAAACTAATATATCATCAATATATACGATAACAAATGTTGAATAAGGATTAAATATATCATTCATAATTTTCTGGAATTCTGAGGGTGCATTTTTTAATCCAAATGACATTACATTCCATTCATATTGACCAAATGGAACTACAAATGCTATTTTATATTTATTTTTTTCATCTATTTGAATTTGCCAATAACCTGACTTTAAATCAAATTTTGAAAATACTTTTGCATTGATTAATCTACTAATTAAATCTCTTTTATTTGGAATGAGATATCTAATCTACTGTAATACCTTATTTAGTGGTTTATAATTAATAAATAATCTTGGAATTCCTCTTTCCTTTTTTGCATTTTTATTAACATAAAAAGCTGAGCAGCTCCATGGGGATTTGCTCTTTCTAATTAATTTTTTTTATCTAAATGACATTGTATTTCTTGTTTACATAATTCAATTAATTCTGCATTCATTTGAATCGGTCTAGCCTTAGTTGGAATATTTTGTTCACTAAAATCTGTTTCATATGGTAATGAAATAATATGTTTTTTCCTATCCCAAAAATCATTAGGATGAGTAGAACAAACCTGATTTTTAAAGTTCTATTCTACGTTTGTAATCTTATCTTGTATTATTTTACTACTGATTTGTTCTTATATTTTTGTATAACTCAATTCTTCTTTTAGAAAAGAAATATATTTTTGTTTTGTATTTAATAAACATATCTTTTGATAGATAGAATTATTTTGTAATAGATTTAATTCTATTTGACTTGGGGGATTTATGAATGAAAATAATAATATTTTCCCTAATATTTTTGTACTAATACCTTCTTGAGTCTTTTTAAAAGGAGTTATTTGATATAAAAATGGGTTTTCTAGTACCGCATCATATCCTACATTTTCCAGAATGAGGAATGAATGCTTAAGACAATAATTGTTATTACATAGAAATCCACTTTGTAATTTCTTCTTAATAATCATTGGAGTACCATTTGCTGCTGATAACTGTTCATTAGTTCTAACTAAGTATTTACTGGAAATTATACCGGCCCTTATACATGACTAGTCCGCACCACTATCAATTAAAGCTACTATTGTAGTACTAAAATCTTTTACTCCTATGGTAACGAGAGCATACCATTTTTCCATAAGAATTTTGTTGATAACATTAAAAAATTGTTGATCAGTTGGTATTTCTTGTGTGAATGGAATAGTGGAACTACTACTAGGTTTATTTTTAGAAATTGTAGTAATTTTTAACTCTAATTCTAAATATTTTTCTCTTAAATAATTTAATTCATTTTTTATTATAGTAATTTCTGATTTTAATGTATTTATTTCTGCTCTTAAATCCCGAGGAGAAGCTTGAGAAACTATTGGCTTTCTTTTTTCTAATTCTGCATATTTTTTAATGGTTTTGCTTAGACTAAAATCTTCTGTAATTTTTGGTTTATCTTCTTGAATAACTAAATTCTTTAACCTTTGTAAATATTCAATTTTGTTTTCAGAATCTTCTAATTTATCAATCATATCTAATAATTCTTTTCTTTTAGTAGTATTTAGCATATTTATAGTTGGAATTTTACATGGCCATATATCTTCTGAACTATTTGAACTTTCTGAACTAGATTCATAATATGATTGTTCATCTTCTGAACTATCTATTAGTAATGACATTAATTTATTTTTTAACTCTTGTTCTTCTGAAAATAATGAATTTATCTTTTTCTCAGTCTTACAATGGGATGTTGTATGACCAAATCTTTTGCATTTAAAACATTGAATATTCTTATACTTATTATACCTCTTATAGAATTTTTTATTATTATAATTTGCATTATTATTGTATTTCTTACTATAATGCCTAGAATATTGTCTATGTTTATGTTGTTTCCATAATGTATTTCGATGTTGAGATGATGGGGGTTTTAGCCCGGGTAATGCCAAATTGTTGGTAAAATGACCCCATCTCTTTTCTTTCTGAGCCATACTTATGTTGAATTTTCAAATCTTGACATAAAGTTAATGCCTTTTTTTAACAAAAGTAAATATTTGACCAAAAGTTATAGTATTGTAATCTACATTTTTTGCTCCTAATGTCTTTTGTAAATTAGTTATGATTCTTTGTGAAAATAAGTTTGGTAATCCTGTGATAAATTTTTCTTTCCAAAAAGGAGAATTTGAATCAGTCCTTCTTAAAACTTGAGTTAAAAATATATCCTTGTACCATTTGTAATCAGTTGATGATGGACATCTTAAATTGGTTAAACATATTTTAGAACTAGATAATTCTTCTTCTGGATTTCCTACAAGATACATTGATATTACATATAGTAAAAATGTGGATCCATCCGGAACCATTATAAAACTAACTTCATTTCCTTCTTCATGAGGTTCTTCAATCTCATGATTCATAATATTTTGTTTATCTTCTAAAGTAAGATGATTATCCCACCATCCTTTTAATTGTCCTGCAAATCCTGTTACTAATAACATAACTATATTTGGTTCTGAAATATTAAGTTTTGCCTTATAAGTCATTCTGGCCATTCCCATTTCTTGTAAGATATTTAGTATTTGATATTCTGACAATCCATCTGTATTCCATTGATATATGGATGAACAATCATAACTATTTAATGCTGGATTACGTTCTTCATATTGAATATCTGGAGGAGTAGGTCTAGGATAATAAGCTTTTGTTTTATTGTTTTTCCAATTATTGTGATATTTATGGGTTTTTAATTTATTAATTTGCATTTTAGGTTTATCATTTAATTGTTCTGGATAGTCTTGAAATTGTTGTTCTATTGAAATAATTTGTTTTTCAAAATGATCATCTGAATCTTCTTCCGATTCTTTGGAAGAAGAATCATCTGAGCTGCCTAATACATGTGGATTTACTTGGGATATAACTCCTATTTGTTTAGAAGTACTAGTCTTATCTTTTTTTATTAGTGATAATGAATCTTCCATTTGTTTTGAAAAAGGAGATACCTGAAAGTGTGGTTTAGAAATTTTGTTTTGAAATGCATCTGATTTATTATCTAGCTTAGTAGAAATAAAATCAGCTTGATTAGATATAGTATTCAATATTTGATTTGAATAGTTATTCTGTTGGTAGATTTTTTTAATATCCCCTAAATTTACTGTTTCAGTATCTACCCCTTCTCTTCCTACTTTGAGAGGAGCACCTATTATTGTTTTATTATCCAGATTAATTTCTAATGACTGTAAGGGTGGATGTATTGAACTAATTATTGTATTATTTTGTAATTTCCATTTTTATATAGATTTGTCTGGACATTTATTACCGGAATCTCTATTAATTTATCTTTTCTTATTATTTTTTTAAAAAATACTATTCTAACCACATAAAATTTTTCATTTGTTTGATTTTCTTCTCTTGTAATTCGTTATAAAATTCCTGTTTTAATTTTTCTTTAGTTTCAACATTGAATTTTTCAAACCATAACCTATTTGTAATGTTTTCTGTACTATAGTAATAGTTATTTAAATATATTTTATTTATTGAAAAATCTGTAACCTTATTCATCATATTTATTTCTGAATGTCTCATTTGACTATATGTAGGTGAACCTATTGAAGAATTGGAATCTGGAATAACTTCAGGTAATGGTGTTGAATATCAAACTGTTGAATCTTGAAAATTTGAAGGAATATCTGATGTTGAATATCTATGTGTTCTATAATTATTTGTACTTAAATACCTAGATGATTGACTAGACGATTGATTAGAGTAATATCTGTTAGACATTGATCTATTAAATTTAATTCTTATTTTACCATCATCTCTTTCTTCTATTGTTGATGGTTCTGTTATTCTTACATTTTGTTGGATACTTAATGGCCTTTCTGCTAATATTTCTTCAGGAATAGTAATCTCGTTCCATTTTAATAGTTTAGGAGTTTGTATGTTAGTGTTATCTGAATTTGTTGTAACATATGTGGATTCATTTTTTTCAGCAGGGTTTAGTTTTAATGATGCTGGAATCATTGATTGCATTAGTTTAAAATATACTCTGTATATTAATACAAAATGTTTTGTATTAGTTACTACCTTGTCTTGTTTTAATTGAATATCTAATTTTAATGAGTTCATAATGTGAGGATCTGTTAGACTTACGGAATAGTTTGGAATGCAATCAAATCTTATTGTTCCATTACATATGTTAGTTTGTACCATTGCTAATAAGGAATCCTTGTATCTGACTAGCCTATCGTCTCTAAGTGCCATAAATATAGGAGTATCTATCCCTAACCTGACTAATGGATGTAGTGCTATTTGAACTAGACCAATATGTAAAAATCTATAATCTTGCTCTCTATACTTTTTAATAGCCTTGGATGAAAGTAATTGAATAGATGTAAACTCTTGATTCATGGGAAGTATTTCTTCATGAATCTTTATTGAATATGATTTGTTAAACTCTAATATGCCATATTGATAAATTGACTTAATGGTTTTACTTGGTAAAACTTGTTGAATTTCATGACTTTGTAAAATCTTTGATGGATTAGATCATGGACTTGGATCTGGCTAGAACTACCAAATAAAAATCTTTTAACTCTTTCTGTCATATTATCTTATTATTAATTGTTCAGTTTATTATCTTCATTAGTCACGTGTACACCACCGGGACTACACTTATACCTTGCGTGGACCACCTTTCACTTAGGTTGACCAACCGTCTTACAGGCTCCGGGTGCTAAACCAAACGTGGAGTGTATACAAGCCAATACAAACTCTAAATGAAACAATTGTTAATTAGATAATACTTAAGATTGAGCATAGAAAGATAGTTTAAATGGCTCTGATACCAAAGAAGCACAAATAAGCAATCTCAAAATTTCAAAACAAAACAATTTAAGCAATACCTTTCTTTGATCCACAAGACCAATACTGTATTTGTTCAGTAATTAACAAACTGAAATTATTTTTTTTGTCCCCAAAGGTGATTTTAAGGTAAAACTAAGTGATTTTCTGGTATAACCAAGAATATTTTGTAATTTTACTAATTAAAATTTTAACTTCTATTTTTTATTTCTTTTTTCCACCCCATCCATTTTCCCTTGGTGGCGACTAGAGGTGGGCAAAAAAAATCGAAAACCGAAAATCGAACCAAAAATCGAATTATCCAAATTCGAATAACCCGGACCGAATTTAAAATACGGTTTTTGGATAACCGAATTGAATAAACCGAGTTTTGAATATGGTTTTTGGTTTGGTTTTGGATATTGAAACTCAAACCGAAAACCAACCCGAATACCAAATTGTAAATAAATAAATATTATATATATATATATATATTAATATAAGGCTAATAAATTAAATAAACTTGGGCCATTTGAATAAATGTATTTGCCTAAGCCCAAATAAACTTGGACCACTAGGGTTCACAATCCTACCACTATATAAACATAACACAGCTCACATTTCTTGATTCTTCAGCAGCTGATGTCTGATACCTTTGTTCCGGAGCTAGGGTTCACGCCGCTGCCTCCTTCATGCCGCCGTACCTGCAACCAACGCCGCCACACCTGCAACCAATGCCGCCGCACTTGCAACCAACGCTGCCGCACCTACAACCAACGTCGCCGCACCTGCAACCAACGCCGCCCGATCTCCCATCATGACAAAAATGGTGAGTATCCCACCGCCATTACAGTCGAGTTAAGCTTTAATCTCGATTCTGCATGATCCATCATATTGTATTGACTATAGATAATAACAGACCTGGCAAGGGAGGGAACCATTTCTTCAAGAACACTGGGCTGGGATTCAAGACTCCTGGTGCTGCTATTGAAGGTATTGATTTTGCTATACCTGCGTTTGTATTTTGGTAGATCATGCTGTTTGTTTATTGAGATTTGTGTGTTTTCCACAGATTAGAACCTAGTTTAGGGTTTATTTAGCTCTGGCTGTTTAGGATTTTGAGTCTTCTCCGAGAATTATAACCTAGTTTACCTGCAGTTCAGTGTGCTTAGTTTGTTTAGGAGTGATTTGTATATGTTCAATTATCATATGCTTCTTGATGTGCACAAACTACTTTCTTATGATGATATAACTTGTAATGTCATATGACTGACTTCCAAGTTTATCTATGGAAAATGGATACTGAAACAGCATATTATGTATATAGAAATGATAATTTATTTACCAATAAAGTATAAATGTGTCCAAAATACTGAAGACCTTGAAGTGCTTGAGTTTACTATTGTTATTGCTACTATTATCATTTCATTTGTATATTAAACTCAACTTTCTAATGATGTGGGTCATCTGTGGTATAAATTTTGTTGTGCATTGAGAACCTGCGTCAGCCTAACCAAGAACATCAAGATGGTGGAGAAAAGTCAGATTGTGTTTCTCCACCCATAAAGGTGGTTGTGTTTCTAACAGTTTCTTCTTGTTCCTCTTTACTCATGATTTTTTTAAATATCGATAGTCTAAGTGAAAACTTCTCTCAAACTTGTTATGTTTCTTGTCAGACTGAAATGCAGAGCAACAATTCAAGTTCTACTGATTCTTCATCTCCTCCGGTTGAAATGAACGGTGATTTTAGTGCTGAAAGTGACAGGTGAAAGAAAGAGAGAACTCGCTTATTATATTTCCTTCTTCCTAACCACTTTTGCTTGTGGTGGCAATGTTATCTAGTTCTCCTTTTGAGTAAGATGTCTGAATTGTCATATTCAACTCAGACATTTTCTTATTTTCTCTATTTTTCTCCCATGTAAAGAGTGACCATCATTCACACTCTTTTATTCCTGCAAACTCATGTTTAACACTTAAACTATTCTAACTCTTTTGACTATTAATGCACATATAGCATGCTAAGTTTATTTCGCTATTCATGTTTCTGATGCAGAAATAGACCTTTCGATAGTTCGAAGAGTACTATCAACTCTAGACAACAAAATCTTCCACATTCTGTTGACCCTAGTTCCTCAGATTGTGCCAGGAGGGGATCAGCTGGGGTGGTAGGGTCCATGATGCTTTTGAAATCAAACCAGCCAATGCACGCTCCCCTCACGCAGGTTGATCTGTTTGAAGTAGCTTGCTTAGCTGCACTGCCTTTTTTTTTTATCTTTTGCTCACTATTACATTGAGTTATTGTAGAATCCACCACTCATGACAGAAGATATGCATGAAGAACGACTCCAAGCAGTTGAAGCCCTTGGAGATACCTTTGTAAGCTTGAAATTCCTTTGTCTCTACTTTCTTTTTTCAGTCCTATAAAATGTGTGTGAAGTAAACTAGAAGATCAACTTTTCACTATTGGCAAATTCCTATGCAAATCTACCATTTTTGTTGAGATTATGAGCTTGTGTCTGGCTTTTTTTGTTGAACAGAGTTTATGATATAATCATTTTAAATTGAAACATCATACAACTGTTTATCTTTGTTATTACAGAGCTTTTCAGTTCAACTGGAGAAAGAAATCTTGTCATCGGGTAAGAATACTTCTGTCACTGATAAGTTATACAGTGTCATTCTTGGTTTCTGAACATGAGTGAATCTTTCTCCCAAATGTTGATATTTTGAAGGGATTCCAGAAATCTCTCATGTCAAAACTAGACTAGCAGCTTAATGTTCCTTTTGTTCAAAGTTTGGAGGGGAAGATTCTTAAGAAATAATAGAGAAAAGTTATGTATATGCTTGAACAGGTCGTTACTTCATTCCTTCTTTTTATTATGCTTAACCACATGAAGCCTCTCTTGCTAATCTCTCGGAATTGAGATTCCTTTCATCAGTTAATGAATCTTCAGATGTAGTTTTTTTGGAACTTTGATTTAGAATTAGATGCTTATTGTGTAAACTTCGTGTGTCAAATTGCCAGTTATCTCTTGCCTCTGAAGAGGACAAATGACATGTGCTGCAAAAAGATTATCATTTATAGCCCGAATATTTTTAGTTGCAGTATATATTTTTATATGACGGTTAATTTTGGTACTATTTGAACTAGACATGTCAGCATTTAAAGTTGTGAATCCTGATGTTGTATTCTAAAATTTCATCCGATGGCATTCTCCTAGGGATTGGGAGAATGATGATAGTAGGGAGGTTGGAGTATCTCAAGCTGATACGGGAAACATTTCAAACAATGGGTGGCCTCCTAGAGGAAAGCTTTCTCAGAGAATGTCCGATTATGGGAATTCGTAGAGAAAGATTTGGACGATGCTCCTGCAATTCCGGGCTTAGCCCCTGCTTTGCCTTTGAATTTTGAAGGTAGTTTCTTCATTTTTTGTTTTAGATGTTGTATAGACCTAATCTAAAGGATGGATTGGTGGGATTGGATGATTAGGAGTTTTGATCCTAACCTTGATCCTAATATTTTCTTTTCTGTGTTGATTCTTTATACATGTTCTCACATATGAATTCGGAGTAAAGTTGGTGTTTGTACAAGCTGTTCTATGTAGGTAGGGGTACATTGTTGATGTAATCTTATAGGCTACTGAACTGTACATTGTTTTTATGTTAATTGATGTTTTAATCTTCTCAATTCTTATTATTTTCAGGGTAAACTTAAAGTGCTTCAAGTCTTGAAGAAATGTGAAGCTTTTGAAGATAAATATTAAAACAGACTGTTGATCCTTGATATTAAGTGTAATCCATGGTTGAATTTGTATCATATTTGTGGGATTTTAATTTTGAAGAACTGATTTTGGTGATGTAGAATTTAAATTACATATTCAGTATTTTTCTTAAATTTTGAATTAAGTAATGTATTTTTAATATTTTTAAAAGTGTTCTGGTCCAATTCGGTTTATTCGGATTAGATCCGAATTCAAACCAAAACCGAATTCCAAATTCGGTTCGGTTTATTCCGGTTATTCGGATCGGTTTCGATTTTGAAATTTTTAGAAAAAAACTGAATAAACTGAACCGAATAAACCAGAATCCGAATAAACCGAAACCCGAATAAACCGCACCGACGCCCACCCTTAGTGGCGACGAGGATTTTTTGCCCTGCTCCTATTGCGATCTGATTCATTCAATTTTTATTAAATACAAATAATTTAATCAACTCCCACTCCCACTCCCACACTCTCAATCTCAATCTCCTTCCTTCTACAAAACCCAGCCGGAAAAGTTAACACCTGGAATGGGGCGAACCCACTGTTTGAGCCATCCGCCGGCCACCACTTCTTCGACGGCGACGGCATAATTCACGCCGTCAGTTTCGACAACGATGAGGCCAGCTACTCGTGCCGATTCACTGAGACGTAACGGCTCACCCAGGAGAAATCTCCGGCCGCCCGGTTTTCTCCATGGCTATTGGCGAGCTCCACGGCCACTCCGGTATAGCGCGGCTCGCTCTGTTCTACGCAGGCGGCGTATTCGGCTTGGTCGACCATAGCCATGGCACCGGCGTTGCAAATGCCAGGTTAGTCTACTTCAACAACCGCCTCCTCGCCATGTCGGAAGACGACCTCTCGTGCCACGTAAAGATCACCAAAACAAGGGAGCTGAAAACAGGGGAAGAGGTTCGACTTCGACGGGCAGCTGAAAAACACGATGATTGCGTACCCCAAGCTGGACCCCACCTCTGGCAAGCTCTTCGCTTTAAGCTATGACGTGATCCAGAAGCCGTATCTGAAGTACTTCCATTTCAAACCCAACGGCGAGAATCCAGTGACGTCGAAAACTCGCTCCCAGAGCCGACCATAATGCACGACTTCGCCATCACGGAGAAGTTCGTGGTGATCTCGGATCAACATGTGGCGTTCAAGATGTCGGAGATGATCCGCGACGGCTTTCCTGTTGTCTACAACAAGGGAAAATGGTGCGGTTCGGCGTGCTGGACAAGTATGCCAAAGACGCGTCCGGGATCGAGTGGGTCGACGTCCCCGATTGCTTCTGCTTCCACTTATGGAATGCGTGGGAAGAGCCTGAAACCGTCGAGATCGCCGTCATCAGCTCCTGTATGACTCCTCCCGACTCCATTTTCATTGAATTCGACAAGGGGCTGAAAAGCGTGCTCTCGGAAATCCGGCTCAACACAAAGACCGGCGGACATTGGGAAGAAGAAAGAGATTAAGGTTTTTTAATCACTGATTTTTTTAACTCAGGGATATAATGATCATTTTATACATTTTGATAAATTTTACGGTTGACTTTACTAGAAAACCTCCTTCGGGGACCAATGAAATCAATTTGAGTTTGTTAATTGCTGAACAAACGCGGTATTAACCTTGGGGACCAATAGAATGTATTGCATAATATGTAGAGGAACAAAAAAACAATTTGGACATATATATGTGTGTGTGTATAGTCTTGCATTTGTTAAAAGTAAAACCCTATATTATCAATCTTAGTTTATGACTTTGATGTATGTTGTTAGGTAGTATAATGTCCCGGAAGAGGACTCGTGATGAACATGTGCATCCAATAGATGGGAATTCACAAAACCTAGGCATTGATGACGATGAGGAGGGGGCGTCGGAGGTGGGAGGGTTTGCTAGAGCACATTGTAGAACATTAGAAAGGAGGATGGCTAGAAAGTAACTAACTTTGTTGGTTTTTACCAAATCCGGAAAGTGTATATCGGAGGAACGAGCGAAATGGTCTAGTTAGGTGGGGAAGGTCGATAGAACAAGGTAGACATCAAGTACGATAGTTGGCACGAGGTTTCTAAAGAATACAAAGATATCCTATGGACATAGTGCAAGGTACCTACAATTATATCGGTGAAATTGAAATTATTTAATCACAAATGTAAATAAATAATATCCTACACTAATCTTTGAAAATAACTTTGATTTCAACCCACTTAAAGACCGCTTAAGTTTGACGCCTCAGATATGGATGATTTAAAGGAAAGGGCAACGACTATGATGACGAAGAGTTAGAGGGAGCACAAATATACCCTATCGCGAGATTTCATTTTTTCTAGTAAGAAAGGGGATCGTCCATGGTTGATTTATACACATATTCAACTCAAAAGTTGGGAGATCCACAAGAGGCGAGCTTTGGAGAATGATGAAAATGTGAGCCCAAATAAACGTCGCTTATTTTATTCAAACACATTATATTTCTTTAGTTTGAAATAATCACTATTACCTACAAATGTAGGGTATGAGGAGTAAAAAGTGATGGTTTGCAAAGGAAAATAAAACCTCTCATCGTAGGAGTCATGGGGGACATGGATTGGCTGCTCTACAATTAATAAAGCAACGTCTTGAGAGAGATGTCCAAATAGCAATTAGCAAGGGAATTACCGATGAGGAGGCAAGATCATCGGTAGTACCCATGGATGAGGAAGAAATAGACCGGTGCGATCTATTCCTGATTAGCCGTCAAAACATTAAAGGTGAATATGATAATGAACCCAAGCAAAAAATTGCCAACAGAGTGATAAGAACCTGTAATATTTTTTCTATTTTGAAATTGAAATCCTAGATAATAAACTGAATTGTTTTATATGACTACTGTGTAGACTAAATTAAAGCATGCACAATGGGAAAGGCGAATTATTGGCATGGGTAAGCACGACGTTCTCCGCAAGGCTACGGAAAAACCAGATCACCCAGGGCGTGCAAGAGGTGTTGGATTATTCTTATCACAAAGGGATGCATTCGGAATTCTTCGATCATACAAGAAGGCTAAACCATCCCGGGTTCACGTCTTGCCAAAGGAAACGCTAGAACGAAACAAAAATATCGAGCAACAAGATATCTTGATCCACAAGTTAATTAAACACATTAGTCTCCCCGTACCTAAAAATTTAGCTAATTTAACACAAGGTTGGACTCCGCCTTCTAGAGGATCGCGCCACTCACCGAGAGATATAGAGGTTAACCACAAACCTATTCTACCTCCCCAAAGAGATGAAGTCAATAATGTTAATCTTGCTATCATGTCCGCCGAAAAAAGGTCAAAATTTTATATTAATAATCTGTTGTAGGCATCACATTTGTGTGAGTTGTACATTGATCAAGCGGAGAATGGTAAGTCGGTCCACGTTGTCGATGGTATTTTGCACGAGTCAATCGAACATCATCACTCCGTACCAATTTAAGATGGAATATCTAGAGTCTCACTGGAGAAGCCACTAGTCTCCAACGCCCTATTGCCAATTCCAGATGGTCAATTCAAGCACGTGGGAACCGTCGAAGAACTTTTTCTCCTATGGCCTCGTCGCCTAGTCTATGGGGACCCTGCAAAGGATGGTCATTTGAAGGCCAAGCCTAAAACAGCACCGGTGATAGTTCACAAAACACCAAACAAAGCTAAGCCTACACTCACAAAGGCACAAGTTTTGAAGGAATCACCGACTTTGTTAGAGTCTTGTATGATTTGATTGGCAAACACCAAGTCAACTCAACCTACACATTTTCGGCCAATGAATGTGTATTAGGTCAAAAGAGAGAAATAATTGCCACATGGAGTGACTTTGAAGACTTGTGGAGGTGTGACCAAGTCAATCAAACCATAATGTCCTTATACGTATTGTAAGTACTATATACTTTCATAATTGGTAGGAATAATTTATTAGCTTCAAATTTTTTTTACAATTGATGTTTTCTCATTCTATTTGAAAGGTACACGTATTATTTTCCTAACCAAAGGGGGAAAGGGTGGATAGGATATTTGTGCCCGGTGATGACACAAGAAATTGGTAACACGGACAAAGAGCGGGTCGACTACATTCGCAAAAGCCTTGGATGAACAAATACAAAAATATTCATCTCCCCATACATTGAGAGGTAATGATCAAATATCAAATCTGCTTAAAACAATATATTTTTTGAAAAACATATTTGTGTGTCACATTCTTGTAGGGACCATTGGAGATTAATATTTATTGTCCCGGAGAAGAACCGCGCTAATTGGATGGATCCTCTACATTATCTACCTTCCAGGTCATTTATTAAGATTTTGGATGCTTCTGTCACTTTTCCCACTGAATCTAGTACAAAGGGTTTGAAGATATTCAAGATCAAGGTGAACCTTTTTTTTCATGTTCACAATTCAATTTGATTCTTGAATTCTAAAGTTTTGATATCATTATTTAATTCTTTTGTATTCATTAGTAAAAGAAACAAACGAAGAATTGGGAGCGCGGGCATTACGTAATGCTATATGTGGCAGAGTGTTTTCAACAAATCCGTATGGATTTTTTTGAAATCAACGATGTAAGATTTGAATTAGATCTTCTTCCATTGATTCAATGCGATAAGTTTATTGTACATATTAATAACATTTCATAATTCATAGATTTTTAAAGAGAATGAGAAGCCGTATTTGTAAACTGATATCAACATGGTAAGAAATTGCTTGGCAAGGTATATTGTCAACGCCCATTCCAATTCCATTGGAAATTCCAACGTAGCAGTGGTATAAGTAGCTAGTATATATGAAGACATTGTCATTGGAATAGATTTTGTCAGATTTCTATTCCTATTTATAGATTGTTGTTGCCCTAGCGTAGTCTATGGATTTTTTATGAATATAGTGGAAATGAAAATTTATTTTGGTGTATCTTGACCTGGTATTTGAGGCTTTCGTATAGCTAGATTCTATTGAAATTGCACAATTTTGACAATATTTTCCAAATGGTGTCCCAAATTTGGAACTGCTGTCGATGCTTCATCGTATTTTTATCAAAGATCATATTCAATGTTACGAACTCAGAACACAAGATCTGAAATCTGTTTCCTAGTCTGGAAAGTAAAATACAACATTAAATGAATAAAAAAAATTCACAGTTTGGGAACAGAAAATACATCCGAGTTCCGAGTTCGTAGCAAATCTACATATTCAATAAACTTCCTCACGTTCCGAGTCTGGAACCCATCAATACATCTGAGGGTTTTGAGGGTGTTCCGAGTCCGTAACTACCTCAACAATCCGAGGGTGTGACTTAAGTTACGAGTTTGTAATAGGATCCCTAGTCTGACGGCATACAGGTTGTTACGAGTTCGGAACTAATAGAAGGCAGTTCCACCCTATCGTTAGAAGGTGGTTTTGAACTGCCTACCATTGCTGCATTAGAAGGCGGTTCCAAGAACCGCCTTTGATCCTCATCAATGGAAGTTATGTCCAGAGAAGCCACCCCCAAAGTGACTACCATCGTCCAAAGGTACCACCTTTAATAGAGGCGCCTCCACCAGTGATATAACCCTACATTTTTTACGAATGTGCTGATATAACCCTATAAGTTGAAGGAATGTGCTAATATAACCTTATCGATTTTCATAACGTGCTGATATAACCCTACCCGTTATGGCGGTGGTCAAGGTTGGTCAGGCGATAGTCCAGTGGTGTTCCAACGATGGTAGAGGTATAATTATCCACCCAAATTCAACTTTTGGTCGAAGGGTATTTTTGTCATTTTGGGGGTCAACGACACGATCACCACTAGATTTCTCACCAGAGGGTTATATTTGCACTTTCATCAACTCGTTATAGTTGTTTTTGTAGTTTAAATTGTCTAAGTGTTATATTTGCACTTATTCAAGTATATAGGGTTATATTTGTATATATCCTAAAAAAAATTAATAAATGGGATAAGTGTCAATATAACCATATCTACTTGAGTAAGTGCCAATATAACCCTTTGATAATGTTTAGTGCAAATATAACCCTATCTAGTTAATGAAAGTTCCAATATATCCCTCAGACCCCATTTTTGGTATTGACCTCAATTTTCCGACGTTGACTCTATGTAAAATGACCAAAATACCCTTTAGGCTTACTCTGAAATTATGTGAAAATTTGACCCTCATAGGCTGCCGGACCGCCATCGGATTAGGTAGAGTTATATCAACACATTATGAAAACTGGTACGGTTAAATCAACACATTCCTAAAATTTATATGGTCATATCAGCACATTAGTAAAAAATGTAGGGTCATATCAGCACATACTGTAGAATATAGGGTTTTGATGATATTTTGTTTATTTTGTTGTATTTAGTTCGGATTGATGATTCGATGACCTTTGGTGTTGTGCGTGGTTGTTATTTTGATGTGTTCTTCGACCTAGGGTTTTTAATGTTGATAAGTTTTGAAATGAGGCTATGATATATGATAATGGTGTTTAATATTAATAATGGTGTCATGATGTCAAATTTTATGTTGTATATGATATTGTTATGATGTTAAAATGGTGTATGTGATGATGTGGTCTCCCGTTAAGGCCAGTCGAGTACCACACGCTTAATATTTATAATATATGCTGATATAACCCTATAAGTTTTAAGAATTTGCTGATATAGCCCTACAAACATTAGAAATGTGCTGATATAACCCTACAAACATTAGGAATGTGCTGATATAACCCTACAAACATCAGGAATGTGCTGATATAATCCAATAAGATTTCATAATGTGCTGATATAACCCTACCCGGTCCGGCGGTGGCCTGGTCTAAGGGTAATAACGTCATTTTCTATTTTTTTAATTTTTCAGAAGGGCAAACATGTAATTTTATTATATTCCGGCTAAAAGTTGCCGGAGAGGGTTATATTGGCATTTTCACTAATTAGATAGGGTTATATTGGCACTTTCAAATACTGAAAGGTTATATTGGCACTTCTGTCAATTAGGTAGGGTTATAAAAGCATTTTTTTTCTTAATAAATTATAACTAAAAATTACAACGAAACAAAACCCAATAATAATGTAATTGTAACAATAATATTATTGAAACATAATCTAAACCAACGCGAATTTAATCGAGTAGCATAATAACTCAATTCAAAATGAACCAACTCGAAATATACCTGAATCCAATATGAAACATAATTAAAAAAAAATAGAAAAAAAGTATTTTTATAACTCTACCTAACTGACATAAGTGCCAATATAACCCTTCAGTATTTGAAAGTGCCAATGTAACCCTATCTAGTTAGTGAAAGTGCCAATATAACCCTCTCCAGTAACTTTTAGCCGGAATTTAATAAAATTACATGTTTGCCCTCAAGAAAAAATTAAAATACAAAAAATAGGAAATGACATTATTACCCTTAGACCGGGCCGCCGCAGGATCGGGTAAGGTTATATCAGCACATTATAAAGTCTTATTGGGTTATATCAGCACATTCCTAATGTTTGTAGGGTTATATAAGCACATTTCTAATGTTTGTAGGGTTATATTAGCAAATTCTTAAAACTTCTAGGGTTATATCAGCACATATTATATATATTAAGTGTGTGGTACTTGGCTGGCCTTAACGGGAGACCACATCATAATATACACCATTATAACATCATAACAATATCATATACAACATAAAATTTGACATCATGACACCATCATTAATATTAAACACCATTACCACATATCATAGCCTTATTTCAAAACTTATCAACATTAAAAACCCTAGGTCGAAGAACACAGCAAAATAACCACCACACAACACCAAAGGTCATCGAATCATCAATCTGGACTAAACACAACAAAATAAACAAAATATCATTAAAACCCTATATTCTATAGTATGTGCTGATATGACCCTACATTTATTACTAATGTGCTAATATAATCCTATAAATTTTAGGAAAGTGCTGATTTAACCCTACCAGTTTTCATAATCTACTGATATAACCCTACCTAATTCGACGGTGGTCCGGCGGCCTATGAGGGTAAAATTGTCCACATAATTTCAGAGTAAGCCTAAAGGGTATTTTGGTCATTTTACATAGAATCAATGCCAAAAAATTGAGGTCATTGCCGGAAATAAGGTATGAGGGTTATATTGACACTTTCATTAACTAGATAGGGCTATATTTGCACTAAAACTTATCATAGGGTTATATTGGCAGTTACTCAAGTAGATATGGTTATATTGACACGTATCCCAAAAAATATAACTTATATGATCCGACCCAAATAAAACTCCAGTACAAAAAATGACACAATAGTAACCCAACCTATAAATAACCCGACCCAATCCAACCTAATAATACTCTGCCAAAACCGATCTAACCCGAGTATAAAAATTACATGTCAGTAATTAACCCGATTCGATTCAAGAAAAAAATTGACACATTTCAATTTGATGCAACAGTAATCCGATCCAAATCAACATGACCCAAAAAATGAAGAAGAATGAGATCATTGATATGTGATATAATGGTGTTTAATATGAATGGGACCTTTGATGCTAGCAAATGTAGTAATTGAGGGGATAAAACGCCACACCCACACGATCGGCCCAGTGATTAGGCCTTTGGTTTCAATCCCCGTGACTAGGGGTTCGACTCTTGTCAGACACAGTGTAGGGATTTCTCCAAAAGGAGGGATCCCTTGTGGTTAACGAGTACAGTCGTGCATCAAGGGTCTGACCTGGGTGTCTGCTGTGATTTACCTCCTCGGTGATGGTTGTGGTGTCGACACAACCGGGACTATGAGGGCAAGGGTATCGCCTTGAGGGGATAAGGTCATGGGCAGTGGTAGAGACCGCTAGCGGTCTCTTACCAATTAAATATATTATTTTTTTCTCTCTCTCTCTTCCACCTCAGCTTAAGAGACCACTTAAGAGGCAACCCCTTTTTTTCTCCACAATGGTTAAGATACCACTATATACTATTCATGGAATCCACTTGATTTTCTCTATCCTACTCATTAATTTGACCATTAAATATTATTTTAAATAAATTTGTCCACAAAAAATAAGTTGAATGTAAAATTTAGATAAAAGTGCATATATAACCCTATGTAATTGATGAAAGTGCAGATATAACCCTGCAATAATGAAAGTGCAGATATAACCCTGCGATAATTGAAAGTGCAAATATAACCCTGGTCAGTCAATGCTGGAAATAATGGCTTTAGGGTTATATTTGCACATATGTATAATAGTTAGGGTTATATTTGCACATATGTATAATAGTTAGGGTTATATTTGCACATATGTATAATAGTTAGGGTTATATTTGCACATATGTATAATAGTTAGGGTTATATTTGCACTAAAAAATAATTCAGGGTTATATTTGCACTTTCTCGAACATATAGGGTTATATTTGCATATTACCCATAAATTTAATATAATTATTAAAATGAAATTAAAAAATAAATAATAAGAGAATTCCATGTTTTTAAAATTATATAAAAACCATTAAAATTGCAAAAACAATTATAACAACTATAAAAATTATAAAAAATACTAAATAAAATATTGATCTAGTCCGACCAATTATTACAATTTGAAAATTAAAATTATATTAAAATTGGAATTCTTAAAAAATAAAAAAAATTGGAAAAAATTTCAAAAAATACGATTGGGACACGTGTCGCCACCAGAATGGGACACGTGTCCCATTCAAAAAAATTTCCAGCGTCCACACAAGAAAAAACCATTGCGGACACGTGGCCCAATCCCTGAATAACACGTGTCCGCAACAAAAGTTTTTAAAAAATAGTTGCGGCTGAGTGGGACACATGGCCCACTCAGGGTGCGACACGTGTCCCACTCGGTCAAAAAAATCAAACGCACAAAATGGCCATATGCGTGTGTCAGTGGCCTTGGCCCAGCAGCGGTCTCTTGGCTGGTCTCTTAGCAAGAGACTCTTAAGTGGTCTCTTGTTAAGAGACCACTCTAGAGACCACCACTGTAGTGATTTTCGATCTCTAGAACGATCTTTTAATTTTAAGAGACCACCACTGCCCATGCCCTTGATCCAAAAGTGTAAGTGTGACTTTCCTTTCTTTACTTGTATAGTTCCCAACTCAACTTGCAGCTAGTCCATCTTGTTTCTCTCTTCCCATTGGCTGGAGCTTAAACCATTATCTCCACAACATATAGAAACAAGCAGTAATGTAC
Organism: Rubia yunnanensis; assembly: GCA_037428765.1. Classification (NCBI taxonomy): domain Eukaryota; kingdom Viridiplantae; phylum Streptophyta; class Magnoliopsida; order Gentianales; family Rubiaceae; genus Rubia; species Rubia yunnanensis. The sequence continues at coordinate 103,408,397 of CM075065.1, forward strand.
AGAGTAGCATTATTACTCTTGCTATCGGATTGGCACCACATATCTCCTCAGCAATACTCTCTCCATTCTTCAAGAAAGAAGAAGGTGATGAACAGTTCCCTTCTCTCCACTCTTGCTTTGTGAGAGCTGCGTGTTAATGAGCATCAATTCCTGCAGTTTTCTTGGGTTTCAAACCCAGATCTGTTCTGTTTCTTCTTGCTTATATATCTTTCCTTAGGTTTCTCTTTTCTCTTTTGGATAAACAAAAGAGAAGCTTTTCGATTCCACGATTCATCTTTTATTTTCTACTTCTGGCAGATCGGAAAATGGCGAGGGAGAAGATAAAGATAAAGAGGATCGACAATTTAACGGCGAGGCAGGTGACTTTCTCGAAGAGAAGACGGGGAATATTCAAGAAAGCTCAAGAACTCTCTGTGCTTTGCGATGCGCAAGTTTCTCTCATCATTTTCTCAGCCACTGGAAAGCTTTTTGATTATTCCAGCTCCAGGTATTTCCTCCTTTTATTTGTTGCTGTTGGGATTTTTTTTCCTATGATTTTATGGGCAAACGAATGGGTTTAACTTCTTTTTTTTCTGAAATCAGTTTAGCTGATGAATCGAGGGATTCTATTCCTGTACACTTTCCTCTTTTGACATGTTCTTACAATAAACCCAGATTTCTAAATATAGAAATGGCAAATGGGTGTATCCTCAATTCCTGGTAGTTTATAGAGTTCCGTAGATATGGTCTTGTCTGTATTAGTAAAGTAATTTCGTGGGCCCATTGCTCCATTAGGACATTCTCAAATATTGTAATTAATCATTGTGTCTTGAGTTCTAGACTCTTTTCTTATTATCTCTAAAAACAGAAACCCTTGTTAAAAATTCTATTACATACATGTTCCTGCAAATATCTGTGTTAATGGATTCGGACAGATGAATTGAATTTTTAGTCACTCTTAATATTTTGTGACAATATTCAGTCCCTACTTTCCTAAGCACTTCAAATTGAGCTCTGAAAATTTTATCCTGAGCTTTTACATGCATCGGTTGTGTCAATTCCTGCTAAAGAAATGGTAAGAATCATAAAGTGGGCACCAGTTCCTGTGCAAGTTGTCTTGCAAATTGCACAAAACAGAAACCTCACTAAAAAAGTGTTATGGTGCACATATGAATCTCAAATTTAAAATATTTTCTCACTAATCATATTTTTATCCTTTAATTTTAAATGATGGGATTGAATTTCCACCGATGATAGCTGCCTCGATCAGATAGAAGTATTTGTCTGCTATAAATATAAAATTAATTTGGTGTAATATAATGATTCTGTCTCTTAAAAACAGTTTTTTCATAAGTCATGGGAAAAAATCAAGGTTTAAACGGCAAATTAGAAGAAATGAAGATAAAATTTTAAGGTTGCTTTAATTGGGTCATAAACTTTATAACTACTACATGTTGCATGATAAATTTTTAATATTGCAACTAAAATCCTTTACTTTTTTATTGTTCTAATTTATCTCCCATCTTTCCATAAGCGTCTTTCTCAAGACTTTGCCCAATATAAATACCTTCTCCCGGTCTTCTTATAATGAATCACTTTTTAGTTTTGGACGATCTTTTTATATGAACAAATCTTAGATTGTTTTCATTCACTCAATTTACTTTTTACTCTTTCAATATAACCTCCACCACTTATTCTACTGTTTAGAAGAATTGTACCTGAGAACAATTACATAGGACCAGAGTTATAAAATAAATTGAGAGGTTGAAAAATAATGAGATATAGTGCTCCCTCTATCCAAGACAATTCTGCACAAGTTGACTTTCTTCAAAAAAAAGTTTGACTATTAATATCTATAATTGCATGCAAATACAAATGATGAAAAGTTGATATTTAAAAATGTAAGTTATTATGAATCTAACAAGATCACATACGGCAATGTTTTAACTTATTTATTAATTCAATTTTGAAATCAAAGTTAAGTAATTTTGACTAAGTGAATAGTTAAATTGCAGATTGAGTTGCAACACAGAGAGTAGTATTTCAATAATTAGAAGAATGGTACTATTGTTGTTTATGCGAATGAAACTTTGATTTTATTTTTTTTTTGTTTAAAACCGTCGAACGGAGGTATTAAGAGGTTTTAGGAAACAAACCTCTTTTCATTAATGATAATCAAATTGGCCAAACCCATTTAGTGGTTTGATCATGTTACAATGAGTTTGGATGAAACTGTTACTCAAAAGGAGCTAAAACTTATAGGTTACGTATCTAAATCCTTTGTGGCTATTTAAGAATTACATTAAGATTAAATTTGTGTAGCTTGTTGTTGTTCAGAGCAATTTGAACCAATTTGGTCCATAATCTGGCCCAAACCAGTTCAAACGTGATCCAATTAAAAAATAACAGATCTGGAGTTGATTCTCCTCTTCTAACAAGCAGCGCAAACTCGTCGGAGCAAACCCTAACCAAATCATCAACCATTCAAACAACCCAACTCGATAGATCTAATATTCTACATCGAGGCCACATCTGCACTCATTATAACTCCAGCCATGTTAAGACATGCTGGAGAGTTTTTGCTAGAGTTTGTAGTAGGATTTCTCCTCTTGATAATCTAGACCCTAGTTTAATAACTGTCATAGCTCTAGGGGCATAGGTTGCCCGCAGTCAACTCGATTCTCTCGTAACTTTCTGAGATCCTAATTGTGTGTGTGAGACGTATTAGGTTTATTATTCCTTTAATTTTTTAATATTGACACTCCTTTCACTTTTAATTGATCTTTTAACATTGATATATTTATTTTTTGATAAAAATAATATTATTTTATTCTCTCATTTTTTTAAACTTTTCTAATACACTCTCTTTCACTCATTTTACTTTTTAAATAAAATTTGTGCCATTATTTGTTACAGTGCCACCGTTGAGAGACCAGAGGGAGCACTTTCTTTTATAATGGCTCCTAGTGCACTATTTTTTTGGAATACGGGCTTGAAGGGTTTTGAATTTGTGGGTCCATATTTATCATTACACATTTAATTGGTACACTTATTATTTTAAGTTATTTTTTAAATTGATTTTAATGCAAATGTATAGAATCCTATAATTTTTATTTTCTCATGTTACTTTCCATTTCTCAATTTAGTTTCTCTCATTTATTATATTTGTCTTTAATATTTGTTCTAAAGTAATTTGATTTTATACAATTCGATAAATTAGAATTTTTTGAAAGAATCAGCCCCACCCAAACCCCATTGTATTGCTGACATGCAAGAGTTTTTTTTTACAAAAAGAATGTTGTGGTAGTAACTGGAAACTCTCTATTCCCTTATAATTTTTTTTATAAAAGAATATTGTGGTAGAAGCTGAAACTTTCTATTGCTATGAACATTTAAAACTTAGAGGAAGAGTACTGACCCAGCTTTCTTGAGAAAGAAAACAAAATAAATATATACTGTAAAAAATAATTTATGAGTGAGGATAGAGATAGTGAAAATTTATAGTGAAATCATACCAAAAAAAATGCCGTAACACTAATAAAAATATCAATTTATTAATCATCTTCCTTAATACATGCAACTAACTAACATTTATCTTTTCCTTATTACCACATTGGTCATTGTGTAATTTCATCATGAATTTTTACTCTATTTATCATTACTCAAATAAAAATTATAAAATTAAAGAAAGAGGATAAATTGTACAGCACACCACATATTATTATATGCAACAATGTGCTTCTCTCTCTCCCCAATTTCAGGATCAAAATCACCAATTCCAACATTGGGTGAACTAGCTCACTTAATTGCTTATAACTAGTTGCCTTGTAATAGTGATGCTTCATTAATTAGATTTCTTTTAACTTGGAGTTCTTGTTTTGCTCTAAGTGTTCTAATATGTCTTCATTTCCCTTGGGATATGGTGTTCTTTTCCCCTGATTTCTGCATAAGGTTTCCTTAACAAAGGCAATCATAATGGGAAAAGAAGTGTCCGAATTGACTATGGAATTAAGTCACATTTCAAGAAAAAATTGTATTTCAAACACGACTGCGAGATATGATGCGTAGCTAACTTAGAATACTATTTTTGGTGTGATATCTATTCATGACATTTCACATACAGACATATATAATTGTTCAAACAAAATGCTTTCTCCAAAATTAATATTTGTTGGAATATTCCAAGCCTTGAGGTAAAAATCTTAATGTAGTAAAAGCAACAGTACTGGTATTATATCAAAATAATTAGAATAAAACTGCGGACAAAATCGTAAATGCTAGGAAAATCAAATACTTTTTCGGTCTTGCCCCCCTTCCAAATGGCACTATTGTTTTTTCAAGAAAAAGTGAATTAATGGTAGAAGTTCAGTTTGAAAAATAAAAAATAAATTAAGTGGATAAAACAATTTAGGATTTGTCAAAAGATAAATATGTCAATATAAAAATACCAAGTTAAAAGGAAAGAGTGTCATTGTAAAAAGACTAGAGAAAGTATAGGATCAATACATAGTGGAAAATAGAATAGAAAAAAAATACCCTTTTACATAATAGTAAAAAATATTGGACGTGTCTTATTATTACATTTCCCGAATTTTCATTTTAGTTTTGTGCGTGCGTGCATGCATATAATATAATACTGTATCGGCTGTTTTTGTGTACAAAATCTGCATGGTTTTGAATGAATTGATACTGATGAATAAGTCTGCATGCAACAATGAAGTATGTGAGTGTGATCCTGGCACATGCATTGTTACTTTTTATACTGCTCCTTCTGTCCCATGTTATATGGCATGGAATCTTTTTTACATTCATTAACTACATATAATAATGATAAATAAAAAGTTACTTTTCATAAACTACTTGTTTCGACGAATCCAACCATATAACATATGATAATATTGTTGTTTATATATCTATTTAAATATACGATTAAAGTTAGATAGTGAATAGTGACATAAAGTGAAGTGTGCAGTTTAACCTGGGACTGAGGGAATATTAAAAAAGAGGCATTGTTTTACTGGTTATGAAATTGGACTGTCCCATGTTCCAAATTAAATTGCACACTTGTTTTTTAAGTCAAGGTTGATAATATATTTGAATAGATTTATATTTCCTCAATTTTGCTATGTTTGGCACTTTAACTTTTGGTGGTGTTATTTGTGCAAGTTGAATGTTTGGAAAGAATTGAGGATAGAGAGTAAAAAGTTTAATGAGTGGTTGAAAATGATACATTTTTTGTCATATAAGGAAAATGTGCCATTTTTAATCAAAACATACGAAAATGGAAAGTGTGTCGAATTTATGAAAACAAGGGGAGTAAGAAACAATCTTATCGTTTGTTATATTGGGTTGGATTCATCATAACAAATAGTTCCTACTTAAAATTTTCTTGTATCGTCATCTTACGTAGTTAAAGATATTAAGCGTTTCAGATATCGTGAAAAAAATAATATGTAATTTAATTTGGAACGGAACAAGGAAGGAGTGTTTTGTTTGACTGATTAACTTCAAGTTACTCCAGTATGACACCCGGTCAGAAAGGTCAACCTTTTCTGAAGTTGTGAAGATCCGCATTACCTCCAATAACATCTTAAGCAAACATAACAAAATTGACATAAAGAGTCTTTGCCTTTTAACCATAGCATATTTAACCTTTGAAACAAAACTAAGTATATTCAATATGGCCTATTAGAAAGAAGACTAAAACACCCTCATGCACGCTAGTTAATTATGTGCTACTTTATTGTCCTCGTGTTTTTCAAAAGTATCACTAGACCGCTGAATTATTTCTATTGTACTATTTTTATTTTTATTTTTATTTTGAAATTAATCATTCAAAAATGCCGAGGAAAACATCAAGCAACAATTACTATTGTACTATTTGACCCCTGTTGTTGAAAATTTTTCTAGGGTAAACTCGGGGTTGCTTACCGCCCGAGTCAATTCAGAGGTTGTTTAGTACTTTCGAAAAATTGAGGCCTTAACTAAAACTTGTTGAAAACTTGAGGGTATGAAATCACATTATCCTAAAAAGTAATTGTATAAAATAGAAGTATACATGCAGTCTATGCAGTTATTTTCTTAAATTTTTTATCAACAGAAATAAACATTTTCCTAGCTAGTGATCTTTAATATTGAGTCCAGGTTTTCGCTTGGTCTCGGTATCGAAACAGAGTTCTTTTATTCATTGAGATTCAGTTTTGTTAATTGGATGATTAGAGATATGATTCTTTTTGAAACAGTTCATTCTAATTTGTGCTTTTGAGTTAATATATAATTTAAACCTCATATGGTTTGGTTTAAATGCTGTTTATTTGTTTCATTCTTGCGGTTTGATAGACATAAGTTCTTCTTTAGATGAGAGTGCTTATAATGAATCAGAGGAATATATAGTAAAATTGCTGAGTCGAACTTACGTGCCTTTGTGATACTGTTTTTAACTGTCCTAGTAATTAATTAGTGAATGTAGTTGATTGCACAGAAAAGTTGCTGGTGACCTTTTTATACCTACCTGTGTTTTTCAAAGATATTGAGCCAATAATCTCAACTGGAAATCCAAGTGCACATTCAAACATTTCCAATAGTTAAGATTTGGTGAACAGGTTGTTTTCTTCTCTATGTATAAACCAACCGGCCAGTTGATTGAAGCACTATTAGTTGCTATATATATATATGTGTAGGCAAAGTGGGGATTTAATTAGAATAATAAAAAGTAAAAGTTATTAATTGCAATATTAAAAATTTATTATATAACGGTGTAGATGATCCGATTCATGCAACAAAAATTTTATCTTCATTTATTCTAATTTGCACTTTAAACATTGGTATTTCCATGATTTATGGAAAAACCGTCTTTCAAGAGACGGGCGAATAAATAAATATATATATATACATATATATATATATATATACATATATATATATATATACATATATATGAAGAACCTTGTTTTGTGTGTATTATGGGAAAATATATCTTGCAGTATATACTTATAACTTGGCCTAATATTCCGAGCTTAAGTCTCAGTTACAAGTTCTGTACGTTATAAATTCAAGGTTCTTCATGTGAATGTTTATGTTCGCCATTGAAAAATCTTTCAAATGCAAAAAGAAAACAGAAAACTTTGTAATGTATGTGTGTGTTTTTATATAGCATGGACGATGCTATTGTGAAGTACACGTTACATACAAGAAGTCTGGAGAAAACCCAGAATCCATCTCTTGAACTCCAGGTTCATATTTTTGTCTTTAATTTGCTCGAATGCGAATTCTATGTTAAAATAATTCGATTAACTGATCCAATTCTGGAATTAAATTTCTTCCTTTCATGTATTTATGTGAACTTTATAGCTCGATGGTTCGGGTCACATCAAATCAAGCAAGGAGATTGCTGATAATATTCTTGAGTTGAGGTACATAAACTCATACGTGCTAACTCAATGAATATTAAGAATGATATATACATATATGTGGGTGAAACAGCCGGCACATGAAGGCTGAGGAACTCAAGGGGCTTAGCATGGAGGAGTTGACGGTGATGGAGAAAGACCTTGAAGCTAATCTCACTCGCGTGCTTCGGTACAAGGTACATTTACAAATGATACTTTAACCATGGGACACACTTTGTGTTTGTGTTAATTTCTTCTATTTGTCTATTTGTGGGAAACTGTCGAAAATCAGGGGAAACGAATGATGGCTGAGATCGACGGCCTTCACAAGAAGGTAACATAACAAGAGTTTTCATACTCAGTTCTTTCAGATGAAATGTATTTTTGATTTGAAGTTGAGTGGCTTAAGTTGCATAAGTGTTTGTTTGCAGAGTGCTGAGCTGGTTGAAGAAAACATATATTTGAAACAGAAAGTGAACAAAGTATATACTTATTTATAATTATTCATTGGGTGAAATAGTAAATAAATTTTGACCTTTTTCTTACCAACTCATTTACTTTAGGTGGCTCTCATCTGTGAAGGCAAATTGCCAATGTTGCATAATACTGAAGAAGGCCAATCTTCATATTCCAATATCACCCACGTCTCTACCGGTGGTCCATCTGCAGAGAATGATTTTTCTGACACTTCACTCAAATTAAGGTAATGCTAGCTATAATCCTTTAATTGATTATTTGCAACAACTAAAACCCTAGACCCTAAACATCAATTCCTTTAAGAGGACGAAAAACGAGACTGATTCTCTTATATTTTCAAAATATCATCTTAGTGCAATTACATCAAATGCATGCATAATATTTTTTTTTCACATTCACTCTTATAGAGATGGCATCTTTTTTTTTTGAAGTAATGACCTTTATTGATTTATTATAAATAATATCTTCTAATTATTTCAGGATGTCACTAAATTAACTGATCTTGGAAAATCATCAGGGAAAATATATCTCTGAATTTCAAGTGACAGCTCTGTAAGGGAAAATGCATGTAATAAGATAATTATTTAGTGGTAACCTTTATAAATAAATTAAGCTACAACATACCCTAGATTAAATTAATGCAATCGGTAATTATGATTATCGGGTTTGATTATGTGCAGCTAGTATTGATGGTAGCTAATTAAGTTTAAGTAGTCCCATAATCAAGTTATTTGTAATATAAAACTTTCTAAATGATGGGCTATTTTCAAACTAAGCTTGGATTGTGGATCAAGTATTATTATGACAATTCTCTATTTTCTTTGCTAACATGTTGTCACAATATATTACTCTATTTCTTTGTCGATATTTGGGAGAATGTCTTAATAAGGTAAACTGAGGACAAAAACATTGAACAACAGTTGATCAAATTTTGGGGTTAAAACTAAAATTATTATGTTCTTGGGGTCAAACTTAAATCACTGCTACCAAATATGACTTGGGTAGTGAAAGTTAATGCTAATAACTGAAGTAGGAAGAGCTTTTTACTTGGATTTTTCTAATAACCGAAGTTATAAGTTCTTTCACTTCGATTATTGGAAAAATCCAAGTAAAAAGTTCTTCTTACTTCGTTTTTTTAATAAAAAAATTGGAGTTAAAAGATATTTTATGACTTTAATTGAAAAAAAAATCATAATTAATAGTTGATCTCATCCGATGCTGGGTAATGATTTACCTTACATCAGGCGATTGCATATCACTCGAAACTGCCATAGAGACCTACTGACGTTAGGTAAAATCACATTTAACCCTATTTGAGTTGAATTGGACATCTATTATTTTATTTACTTTATTAAGAGCAAGTCCAACAGTTTCCCTAAACTTTTCTCTAGAATAGGGAACGAAAATTAATATTCCTTTTTTTTTTTGACTCAATTCCAACAGATTCCCTATTTTGCATAATCTTGCATTTATTACACAATAGTTACTTTTTAATTTAAAACTAAGAGTTCATTTTTAGTTACGTCAAAATGTATATAAAAATTAAGTTAGTTTTATAAACAATCAATATAAAAAATTTGAAATTAAAATTTTGATGTTAATTTGAAAATAGTTATCTTTTCGTATTCTATTTTTATATTCACCTGGTTTGAAATTAAAGATATCAACCTTCAAAAAATTATAAACTATAAACCAAAGAGATTAATTCCAATCTTCTAAACAAATCCTTATTGAGACAACCACTAGTGTCGGAATGACTTATTAAAGGCGGTTTATTGACAATTTAAAGGCACTTTTTTGGTGTCTTTAATGGTTGTGCCTTTAAATTAAGGCGGTTCCCGGAATCGCCTTTAAATCTTGCAATTAAAGGTGGTTCAAAACTGCCTTTAATATCCGCCTTTAAATCTTGCAATTAAAGGCGTTTCAAAAACACCTTTAATCAGTGCCAGGAATCGCATTTAAATTGTTTCTGAACTCGGAAACAATGATCTTCATGTCGTGGTTGTGCTCCTTGTTCCTAGTTCGGAATTTGATTGCTTTCTGAACTCAGAAACATGTTGTGTTTCGTCTCTTTAAATTATTCCAACCTCGTGTGACATTTCTGAGCCAACACTAGAAATTTTTTCTCGGGAAACAAAAAAGTTTCCAATTTCAGAAACCTCGTCGGCTTTATGTTCCAATCTTGTAAACTAATTCTTGGCTTTGTAAAATTTTGCTGAAATGGACGAAACATATTTCCAGGCTCGGAAATCTATTCTGGTCTTTTGGTAAAAAAAAATTCCAATAGAATTCCCGGCAGAAAAACTTCCTCGATATACAGCCACAATTTAAATACAATACACGATAGTATCTTGGCGCTAAACAAAAATCTATAGATGATGCTAACCACACAATACAAATCACTAACCAAGCAATAATCTACAAATCTATTCCGACATTTTTAACATTAATTTTTTATCTAATTTGAGTGTCCCTACCAATATTGGAAGTACCTAGTGTGTGTGACCGATTGAGAATTAGATGACGAGCCAATGAATTCCACGCATGGCTGATATTTTCCTGCGAGTAGGGTTTCCAATCCTTTTGAAAATCTGGAAAAAAAACCCATTGTAGAATTACATATTTGGCGGATACCTTGTCAAGTTAGGAAAATTACCACGTTCAAATGTATAATTACCTTGTCAAGTTCAAGTTCATCTTCGTTGACTTTCTCCACGCACTTGGATGCATATAACATGACGTAATAGCCGCGCTCCCAAGTGTGAGCTTGTTTCTTGTACTATATGCAAGATACATAAACTATTAATACGAAAGCATCAAATAATTTAGCATACTATTGAGGAAATAAACATATTGGTAGGCCATCTTGATTTTGACCACGTGAAACGAACAATTTGTTTGCTCATTATTTTCCTTCAATTCCGCTTTCAAAATCTCAACGAATACATAAGATGCTTGAAAGTGGAGGGGATCCATCCAATACACTCGCTTCTTTGCGGCTTATCAATATTAATCTCCAATGGTCTCCGAACAAGATAATTAAATTAGCATTTACAATTTGTGGAAAAGATGTTTGTAACAAAATTTGACGTAGTAAATAATCTCTCGATGCATGGCGCAACGGAAAGTAATTTAGTCTTATGGCCTAGGCATTTTGTAATGTAGTTGATCATCTCTTGTTTTGTACAACCAATTTCCCGTATCATCACCGGGCACATGTATGCAATCCATTCCTTTTTTTGGTTATTCGTAAAAAACATGTTCCTGCTAAATTTATAGTAGCTAATTTTGTAATAATGTTAAGTGTAATTCAAATCAAAATTTTTAATAAAATTAATAAAATCACTCACAGGGTGTTGATCGACATCAGTGCTTGATTAACTTGCTCACATGTCCAAAGGTCTCCAAAATCACTCCATAACACCATGAATTCACGCTTGCATCCAAATACACATTCATTTCCCGAGAATGTGTATGTTGAGTTTCGATCATGGGGTTGAAATTTTTTTAAAGGACCCGCACGAACCCAGGCATGTCTAGAGGGATGTTGGTTGTTGCCAATAGAGGTCTAACCTTATTTGGTGTTGTTGGCATCAATTTGGTCATCGTTTTAACCGGTTTTACTGTTGTCTTCACCGGTTTTGGTGATGGAGGTCTTGTTTCCTTTAAATGTCGATCCATGATAGGATCAGCGTATATAAGTCTATGGGGCCAATTAAGTAAGGAACATTCCCCAGGAAAGCCCAACTTTTTTGTATTCCCCGTCCGGGATTGGCGAAGGTGCGCCCATCACCAGAGGATTCTCCAACGAAACCCTCGAAAGACCTTCTGCAATTGGTATAGAGTGATGATGTTTCATCGACTCATGCAAACATCGGCTATATGTACTGGCCTACCGTCTATGCCTTGGTCAATGTAGAGTTCACACAGACATGATTTCGAACACAAAAGCAGAATAGATATTAAATACGAGACTTAATTGAAAGGGTTAAAATTGATGTAACATAATCCTTCGTACCTCTTTTTCAATTACTAGTGTGCCATTGTCAAGGTTGTTGAGTTTGAACAATTGCCTATCGATCCTTGGATTTTTTACAATTTCCCCGCAATTTACTTCAACATCCCCGGGAGAGTGTCGTGAACCCCTAGATGTCTGTGTCCAATCGGGTGTTAACTCCTCTAAATTGTCCTGAAGAACTAGCCCGATGTGTTGGACCAACTTCCGAATCACTAGATCTTGTTGCTCAATTCGTTTGTCTAGCAATTGGATTTTTTTTGCAGCAAATGGACTCTCGAAAGTTCCCCTCCATCATATGACCGCACGATCCCAAATGCTTGCCATTGTGTCAGGAAGCTACCCACACCCCTAACTCGACCGAGATAGTCGGGTTTTTCCATTGCTTCACAAAGGATGTCGTGTACACCAATTGGAATGAATTCCCCTCGCAATTGATCATTCTTCAATTTTTCCCAGTTAAAATCATAAACGGGTGTAACTTGGTTATTACCATATCAATTAAATATAGTGCAATATTAATAATGTATGCACCTTAAAAATTACGTACTACTCTTTCTGCAATTTGTTTATCTTCTTCCTTGACAAATTCACCCTTTTTGTTTTGTCGCCCTTTGAGAAATAGATCGCACCGCTCAATGTCATCCACACTAATTGGTTGAACCGAAGCCCGTGCCTCATCTTCTGTCATCCTGCCTGCTATCGCCATTTGCACATCTTGTTCTAGATGTTCCTTGACTAGCGACATTGCCACTAAATGATAACCCCACGACTCAATTAGTGTGGCCTTTTACTATCCCCGGAAATGCATTTTTTATATCCCTCGTACCCTAAGTTAGATGTTAGGTTCATGTTAACACTACATACATTTTAATCACACTTAATTGATCACACTAATAATTTGCACTAGTTTTTACTAATGTTTTCATTATTCTCCAATGCCCTTTGTTTGTGAATCTCCCAGCTCTCTGGTAGAATGTGCATGTAAGTTTTCCATGGGCAGTCACCTTTCTTATCACTAAATATGTAGTCTCTGGACAAAGTGTATTTATGTTCACGCCAACTCTTTAACATCATGAACATTGCTTCTTTTTTTTTTGCAACACACACACATCTTGTGCTTCGATTTGAAAAGGTCTCTTTGAAAATTATGAAACATGAGGATGTGAGGAGGGAGAGTACATGTGATGACTAATTGTTGAAGAAAAAAGTAGGGAAAACAATTCACTAAAGCTACCTTGCATTCCATCCACAAAGTGTCCTTGTAAGCATGTGGGACATCATGTCAAGTATGTAGCGGGTATCTACCTATGTTTTACCAACCTTTACCACCCAACTAGACCATTTGGTGCGATGCTCTGAAACACAATTGCCCTTCTTGTCGAAAGTTAACGATGTTACCTCTTTCCTAGACATTCTACATAATTCTCTACAATGTGTTCGGTTTTTTCTCACATCCCCCGTACCGTCGTCCTCATCCCATGTCATCTCCGTTGTTGAGGGATCGACATTATCGGACTGTGACACATCATCACGAGTATGTTTCCTAGTTTCCATTTTGAATGCTACATGTACAAACATACCCAAAATAGCCTAACCTCAGCCAAACTTGAGTTACTAATATCTATATTATACACAAAATATGTATAAAAAACAATCATTAACTAAACCCTAGCTAATGAAAACATAAGATAGACGATGATTTGACGATTTAAGAAAATCTAATACAAAACCATTTAGGCCTAGCAATTTACCTATCATTTGAGCACACTAATACATTGCCCAATCAATAAATCTAGCACTAACCCCACTCAAAATAGAAGCCATGGGAAGCACAAACTCCAAACCTAATCTAACAAGAACAACTTAATATTTGAATTTTCTCATTTTTGTTTTAAAGCAATAAACCCTAGCATTTTATTGGAGACTAGAATTTCTTTGTTGATCAATCAAATGGTATGAAAAACTCCCTAATAGATTATACCTACATTTCTTGAAAACCCCATTTTGAAAATTAAAAAATTGGAGAGAGCATTTGGAGTAGAAGAAATGTAGACATACCTCAAACAATCAACACTTCAAATGAGTGATTTGGCGATGAAATGGATGGATAAGTTGGGAGTTGATAGTTTTTTGGAGGGGAGGAAATGGTAAGTGTGGGTTTTTCAAATGGGAGTAAATGCTCATTTGAAACCCTTTACCCATTTTTTTATTCGCGACTAAACCTGTTTCTGAGTTCGGAAACTTGTTTCCAAAATCGGAAATCAATCGTCACTTCTTTATAGATTACAAGAAGAGTTTCCAAACTGGGAAACTCTTTTTCCTTTAAAAAAAAGGGCAGATAGTAAAAACCCCCAATTCAAGAACGAAACAATCATTTTCCAAAACCCCAACAATTATAAACCCCTAAAATCTTTCCCAAATTACACAATCTTAAATCCCCGAAGTAATTCACCATGAAAGGCAAGGGCAACGGCAAGGGCTCCAAGTCCAAGTCCAAGGGAAATGATCGTAGTCATCGTCCCCTCCCGGAGATTGGTGAATCAAGGAAGTTCTTCAACGAGGTTGCGAGCAAAGGTATGTCACTTTCTCGAAGAGAAATTTTTTCAATTCGAAGGATGTATTATCTACGGATAGTGAGGGATTAGGATAAGAGTATTTGCTATGACACTTTAAGACCCAATATTTGGAGAAATTAATGTGTATGGATGAGCCTATACACACGGATGAAGTGATTAAGTTTTATACGAATTTGGGTCAGAGTCAAAACAATAGAGACATGACTAGGGTTAATGAGAAAGATTTGTCGGTGACTACGTATACAATTAATGATGCCCTAGGTTGCCCCTACACTACCCCCGAGAAAAAAATACCCGATAACCCCAATGGCCCTCTCGATATCTATCACACAAATGTTTGGCCGGAGTGACGCTACTCCTCTTTGTCCCATAGCCATGGCGAAAAAATATTTTAAGAGGTCAATTAACCGTAGAGAAGCGTATTGTTTATAATTGGTTATACCTGAACGTATTCCCCATGGGTGGCCATGATTGTGAGCCAATGATTGTGAGCCAATGATTGCTAACCCCATGATGTTTTACTACGTCATGGAAGGTAGAAGGATAAATTCGGGCTTCGCCATCATTAATTTCATGGCGATGGTCGTGCAAATGAAGAAGAAATATCTTACTTATGGTGGTTTGATAGCCACTAAGTTGAAGAAGGTGGGAAAAATTGCACATGATAAGCCTTTGAGGATGGAATACTATGAAAAGAATTGGTTCCAACACAAAAACCTCGAAGTAGGCTATGACGGCAAGTGGAAAGTGCGTGAAACTGGTCAAAAAGCTAAGATGTCAAAGAGGGCTTGGAAAGCGGAAGCGGAAAGGGAAAAAGCATCGAGCTCCCGTAAGAGATTGAGTAATTAAATTAATTGGAATTTAATTTCTTTTTTTCCATATGAATTTGATTTTAATTTATGTTCATTTGCAGAAACTGACAGCAGCTGGAAAACTAAGTTGACCAAATACTTTGACTGTCTGCGTGCCGGCTTGACAAAGACCAACGAAATGTTGACCCACCTACATACCCAGCATATCGCGTTCCTGGAATCTCAGGGTCTTGAATTGGATTTGAGCAAAGATGACAAGCCGCCTAACTTTGAGCTGGTCTTCTCTGAGAGTGAAAATGATGAAGACGCTGATTATGGTGATCATGGGGGTGTGGATGACGACGACAACATTGGGGGCCAAATGTAGGGTGGGAAGGGAATGTATTTAAGGATTGGTTTAAAAACTATAGTATGTAAGGGGTGGGATGATGGATTATATTTAACATACAATAGACTATTACATTTGAAATTTTATAGCACAAAATTTATATTATATTGTTGTTATGGAGTTATGTTTCATTCTTTGTACAAGATTTTAGTGAGAGGATAGCTAATGTTCTTTGGTCATTACAAATGAAAAGTGAAAATAACCAAAAGACAGGAAGACTTTACGAGTTTGGAAACTCCTGTCCTCTTTGTAATTAAAGACAAGACATGTTTCCGGACTTGGAAAAGTGTGTGAACCAAGGGTAAGAATTCTCTCTACAAACTCAGAAACTAAGTTTTCGAGTTCGTGTGACAGATCCAGGATGACGCTGGTATGGCCAATGATTCTTGTTTTTGGGATTTAATCCATTAACGAGCTCGGAAATGGGTCATAGACTTTTTTTTTCAAAAAGATGAAACTTGATTTCCAAACTCGGAAATATCTTTTTTGAGTTCGTTTGACAAATCTGGGGCGACATTGGAATTAACAATGAATCTTTTTTTGGGATATCATAAATTTATGAGCTTCTAAACTAGTCGTCTCTTTATATTGAGAGACAAAGCTTGCTTTCCAAACTCGAAAAAACATGCCTATATAATTGAATTCACATAGTCATTCCACAAATTCCAAACCCTAGCCTCCTTTACGATTTTGAAAACTCTCTCAATTTTTTCCTTCTTTCCTAACTCAACCAAGGACTTGGCATGGCTAGGGGTGGTTCAAGCCGCACAATGGGTCGTTCTCGTTCAACCGGCAACAATTTGGGGTACAATGATGCAAGGTTTGTCTCTAAATTTTCCCAAACTAAGTATGCAGCATTTCGTGAGAGGGATAAATTATTAGATACATTTCTTGTGGAATTTGATGAATATTTAGCTATAGGGTTATCCGATGCCCTAAAACCATTTAGTAAACAATACATTGAGAATTTTCTATGTTGTAATGAAAAAGCATATTTTGACTTGACATGAATTCTATGCTAACTTACGAGAAGTGGGTAGTGGGGATTATGCTACGAGGGTTGGGGGAATTGACATTCTGCTTAATAGATGGATAATTAATAAGGTTTTAGATTGCTCGTACTTGGCTCCGGAACATGTTTGCTCGGAGGACACCGATGGTCTGTTGGATGATTGCTACCACCGGGGGAAATGGCCTCTTGTAGTTGATCCTCCATACATTAACCCTGTTGAGTGTATTGTATGCTACTTTAACCGCAATAGAATGAATTTAGGAAGAGCCGAGACCTTTGATTTAAAGATTCTCCCCATAGATCAACATATTACGTATGAGATGATAAATAGGATTTTGGTCCCGCCGGGGGGCACTTGACTGAGCCTAGTTACCCTACCCTTATGATATTTAACCTAATTATGGAGGGTAGAAGGATCAACCCTAGGAAGGATATTTTTAGGCATATGTTTCCTTATGCAACCTCGAAGATAGCTTTGGCTCGGCTACCATGTGGGAGTTTAATAACTCGCATTTTGAGGAGCGTTGAAGGGTTGACTATTGAGGGGGAGGAAAAAAGTCTCAAAGTATTATGATAGGACTAACTTCGAGAATAAGGGTTTGGTTTTGGGAAGTGGTATCATAAGAAGGGCGTGGAGGTGGAACCGAGCAAGAGACCACGAGTTGAGAAAGGTTAGTCACAAATGTGTTTGCCTTGATATAGTTCATGTATTGCTTATATTTTCTTATGCATTTATATAACTCATACTTTAGTCATTGTATGTAGGTACCGAGAAACCATACTTGAAGGGCTTCAAGGATTGCTACAAATGGATGCGCAAGGAATTTTGAGTGATGAAGTCAAGGATTAGATTCCTGGAAAAGTCTCAACAAGCTTATGAGCGACATGTTGCATCAAGCTCCCACCGACACCTTGATCGATCAGCTTCGACTGGCGCCATTGAAGATGTTAATGAATGACTTTGCATGCCCTAGCTTATAAACTTGAATTTGATTGAATCTTGTGAGATTTGTAGTATTTTTATGATGTAAGACTTTATCTTTGATTTTTTATGTTAGAATTATTTTTTGGATTTAAATTATTGGAATTTAAATCATTTGAATTCAAATCTTTATGTATTGAAAGTACACTTGATATCGAAACACTTACTACTTATGCTTCATTTTCTTGATTACGACCTTCTTCGACTTCCGCTTTCTACGAATGATCCATATCCCTTCTTCAGTATCATTACGACCTAAGAAACGGTGTAGATTGTGATCATCCTCTTCGAGCAAAAAGACTTCTTTTGATCCACAACTAGATGTATGGCATCCAAATCAAATAACTTCCTCCAAGTAATTTTCTTCAATGAAAGCACGTTTCCCTTCAAGAACAATCTCCCATTTAGGATCAACAGGACCCCTGACATAGAAAACCTGGTGCGCTTGAGAAGCCAATATGAAAGGATCATTCTTCCATCCTGCCCGAGTTCTATCGACAAGGGTGAAGTTAAAATCCTTAATGCGATGTCCATTGTTAATATCCACCCACTGACATTTGAACACAGGGACGTGTATACTCAGATAGTCAAGCTCCCAAATTTTGAATATTGTGCCAAAGTATCATTTTTCAGCGTAAGTAGGTTTTCATCCCCACCCCTACCAACGTGCAATGCTTCAGAGACAAGAGACACTCCACTTTTTTGAGTGACACTCTTATCATCCATTGATTTTGTGGCAAACGTAAAACTATTGATGCCATAGCTTGCGTAGGAAATAACGGTCCCCAATGTTCTATGAGCCAACCACTTAACTGTAGTAGGATGATCGCCAACATCTACGTGATCCTACAGCCATGACGCAAATGTATAGGTGTGCAATTGAATAAATTGAGCTTCATTGAAATTAGGGTGCAATAGTCATATGGCTTCCATACAAACCTCTATGTACCGAACTACATCCTTGTGGTTGCGCAGAATGCACAGATGTGCTGCACATAAATCTTTTGCACTAGGGCTGTATAGTTTGCCATGTCTATTCCTAAACCATCCGCCCTCCCTTTATGTCTACCAGTTGGAACCCCAACAGATTCAACTTGCTTCATATAATCGGTGCAAAACTCAATGGCCTATTCCGTCACGTAACGTTGTACAATACTAGCATCTAGCCTGTACCAATTTTTCACGTAGTGCTTGAAGATTTTCATATACCTCTCAAATGGGTACATCCATCTCAGAAAAACTGGACCACGTTGTTTTATCTCCCGCACCAAAGGGACAATCAAGTGGATCATGATGTCAAAATGAAGGAAGGAAATACACTTTCCATACGGCACATAACTTCAACATTCATTACTGGCAACCTATCAAACTTTGATACGCTAATAGTTTTGCAACAAATGGATTTTAAAAACATACAGAGCTTTGTAATGCACAATCTTACTTGAGAAGGCAATGTAGATCGAATGGCGATGACATTCAATTCATGCATCAGGTTGCGACAATCGTATGACTTCAACCCACCCAACCTCAACTCTTCAGGATGATGTTGGATAAGTATGCACTGGGCACTTTAAAACTACTAAGGGTCTCGTAAAAAATTTCTTCTCTGACTACGATATTGAATAGCAAGCAGGGGGCAAATAACAATCATCACCAGTACTCACGGGGGCTAGATTCTTCTGAATACCCAACTCAACCAAATCTAACCTAGCCTTCAATCTGCCCTTTGTCTTCCCAGGGGTATTTAACAACCTCCCAACCAAAGAGTCACAAACATTCTTCTCAATGTGCATAACGTCAAGACAATGTCTAACTTCAAAATGCTCCTAATAAGGTAGCTTGAAAAAAATGGAGTATTTCTTCCAACTACCATCAACAACAACCTTTCTTTTAATCTTCCCGAAGTCATTGGCCAAATTCTTAACACTCTCCTAAATCTGTGTACCTGATCGTGGCACCGGTGCAACTTGAGTCTCCACTTTCCCATTAAACCATTTTTTGGCCAATCGCCATGGGTGCCCTTCGAGAAAAAACTGCATGTGCACCTAGTAAACAGTCTTACAGCCATATTTTAATTGACAAAAATCAGTGTCTTTCTCATAGACTGGACAAGCTAGGTGGCCTTTCACAGAATACCCAGACAAATTACCATATGCAAGATAATCATTAATTGTGCAGAATAACAACGCTTTAAGAGGGAAGAAATCATCAACGAACCCATCAAACATTTTAACACTGTCATTAAACAAAGTTACCAAACCATTCACTAGAGGAGCAAGATATGCATCAATATCATTACCATGTTGCTTCGGACCTGATATCATCAAAGATAGCAACACATACTTACGTTCCATGGTCAACCAAGACAGGAGGTTGTATATGACCAACATAACAAGCTAAGAGCTATGAGTGCTACTCATGTTACCAAAAGGATTCATACCGTCTGTACACAACCCTAACCTCAAATGTTGAGAATCTTTGCCAAACTCAGGGTAAATTCCATTGCTCCCCATCGGAAGTATGTATTATAACATTATCCGCCGATCATTATATGTCAGCGTGCCACCTCAACAACTTAGCATATTCCCTACAAGCATACAACTTTGGTAAACGAGGAATAATCGGGAGGTACCACATAAATTTTTTAGGTGTCCTCCTTTTTTATTTCAATGGAACTTTCGCACTCACCGCAATTGCACCTCTCTTCAATTTGTACCGTGAAATCATATCCAACAAAATCTCACTCTTTGAGCCATCCTTCTCCCATACTCAATCAACCTTCGGCAACAATCTATATGATGATAACAATGACACGCCCTACAAAGTGCCCTTCGTTGAGTGCTTTCCCACATTTTTTTATTTTCTATTAAGAACCAACAAAGAAAACACACGAAGCTCGGAACTATAGTGCAAGAGTCCTTGGTTTGCACCAAGAACTCAAGCGATACCTACTCCGGAAAACAAATACAAGAAAAAGATTAAAAAAATACTAACTACTTAGTAACACGCTATGCTCAACTAATACTTGAACTGGAAAGCATCCCCGACTCCGGCGCCAAAATTTGACCCGCCTCGACCCGAGGTCGGTAATACAATTACAACACAATCAATTAACCCGAATCGAGGTTTCCTCCTGTGGGATGGTCAAAGATAATATTTATAATTATGCACCCATTTCTCTCTGCTAATGCTACCAAAGGGTAGTAAGCAGCAAACAGTAAGCCCTGGGTTTGTCCACAGAGATGCTAGGGTTCAAGTAAAAGTCAAAACACAACCTCATGCAGGTAATCAATCTGCACACGTGAAAGAAACGGCTAGTAATGTAAACATGCAAGTTTGGGGGGAGGGGGTGGGTATTTTCAACTAACAACTACTAAGCATGAAATCAACAAACAAGTAAACTATTTATATTAGGCACTTGGGACTAATTTAGCAACATAGTAGTTCTAATGCTTCAATCCTCGATTCATTCACATATAGACATACAATTACCTATCAGTTTGTTCATAACACGTGATGTGGTCGATGGCATACACTTCCCCATCCCTATCGCGGTGGGTGCGCTCGCAACCTTTCATCGAGACCGCCATCGTAATTAGGGGAGCACACAGGGTATGGCCATTGTTGTTCTGTTTCTCCCTTGTGCTATTATGTCCCGGGATTCCACCACGAATGCACAAATTCCCAGTGGTTCTCGGGAAACTCCTAGCTTGCTACTATCAACTATCTATACCCATAACCTCTCGGGAAACTTTACGAAGCTAGCTAAGACTGGTGCAATGGCAAATAGGTCAAAGCATTCTTGAACCCCCCATGCAGACACGTTCTCCCCTACCCATTCAAACATCCAGATTTCTCTTCCTAATGGGGTATCAATAAATGAACCACCCATGAACATAGCCCAAAGTGTGTGCTTATATGTGGTGTAGTATTCATGTATTTAAAAACATTAAAAAACAATCACAATAATATCATAAATACAAAGATAGGATGAATCTACTTGAATTTCATAAAGCAATAGAAGCTACACAAGTGCCAAATATGTCCCCAAGCTAAAATCTACTCTAAAAAGGTTAGATCCATGGAAAATATCGTGTTAGATGCCATGGATCAAAGAAAATAAGATGAAAATAAAAAGAAAAGTACAAAGATAAAAGAGAAGGAGAAGGAAGGAGAAAAAGAACTCTTCTCTTCCTTCCCTCTAACTAGAGAGAGAAAACTAATCCACATTATGACTAGATCTATTATACTTAGGGTTTAGTAGAATACTAAGACTTCTATATATAGTAGTAGGAGATTGGGCCTAAAGATATGCCCAAAATAGGCCAAACATATCAAAACCATAGTCACCATTTCCCCTAGCCGTTGAACCTTTCTCGAATAATATACTCAAATCCGTGAATCATCTAGATATTCATTATGCTGCATTGGATATATCTCAGAAATATGAATATTTTGATATATGGTAGAGGGAAATCAGATGAAAATTGAGAGAGTTATGACCAAAACGGTAAGCCGCCAAGGTTTCACAGACCGGCACAGATGTCACGGTCCATGAAGCATGCAAGCATGGGGAGTGGGATCTGGCACAGTTTGCAAACATTAATAGCTATGGTCCATGGGATTTAGCATGGTCTGTGAAGCAGGTCTCGTGCCACGGTCCATGAAGATTGCCACAGACCGCAAACAGTACACAGTTTTTGCTCAAAATTTTCCCACGGTCCGTGAAGGTTTTCACGGACTGCGAGTAGCCTTTGGTCTTCGCTCAGAAATTTTGTCACGGCTCGTGAAGGTTTTCAAGGACTGGCTCCATACGAAGCCAAATCTTCAATTCTTCATCTCCAAGGTTCACTGTTCGGTGTTTTTGTCACGGCTCGGTGCCTTGCCACGTGAAGGTCTCGTGTTGGTCTCTTGCAGGTCTTCATGAAACCTCTAGATTATTGTGTACTATGGGCCATGAAGATTGTCATGGGCCACTGGTGCTTAACCATGTGCGGTCCTTGAAGTGTTGCCGGTGCTTTGTCGACTGAACTTTGTTTTCTTGCTACGGGTGAACTGTTAGTCCGGATTGGGAGTTCTAGTAGTTGATTTTGTAGTACTAAAGAAGAAGAATCCAATGGAACCAACTTTTAAGGCTAATTCTTCCTAGATAATTTTTAGACTATGGAAACACTCCTCGGACCACGATTCACCGTTTTCTCCTTTAGCCGTCTTGAACTCCGAAGCGCCTATCTTTGGCTTCAATCTCCTTTAACCATGCATTGATGTTTGTGGCCTTCATCTTATACCATTCTAATGTGAATGGCCTTTGCCTCTTCTACCATCTTTGCAAATGGTCTTCAATCTTCTACTGCCCTTGCGAACGGCCTTCACATAGAATGTAACCAAAAAGTACCCACGGGCGACCTACTAAAGATGATCACAAGGAAGATCAAGGAGCATGTGGATAAAAGATGTCCATTAGTACCAATTAAGTCTACAAAATGTGGGATTTAGACAAGAAAACCAAACACGGCTGTCTAAACCACTTGTCACGTAAACTCAACTAATAATACTAGCAATCCACTAACTAAAAGTAACTAAAAACTATGTCAAATGGAACGGTTAACGAGCGTAAAATGAAGCAAATCAGACTCCCCGCACTTAAACTTTTACTCGTCCTCGAGTAAATCTAAGATAAGAAAAAGAATCAAGCAAAATGTAGGGTGCAAGCATAAGTTAACCGAGACATTCAACTCATCCCAAGCTACCCTAGTTCCCCCAAAGAAGTGAAAATCCTCACAACTCTCACACTCCCCGAAGATCCTAAAGTAACCTATCAACCCGAAATAAAATGTGGAAAAAGGTATGCCAAAAATATAAGTGTCAAGCTAACTTATTTTTCCCGAAATGATCCCAAAGCAATCAAAGAGTCATCTCTAAAAAAAATCCACCACGGAAGCATGCATTCAACCTAGTTTTTGTTTTCTCTCAATTTCTCTCATTTTGCCTAGGAGCCCTTTCGGGTTTTCATCCTAGCTTTAATACACAAAAGGTACTCACTTCTCACCTTTTTCTACACGGCCTCTTACTTTTGCCTAGACTCGTAAGTCGTAAGTCTAGCAAGGCCAAGCCTCTCACTTTTACCTAGGTCTTTTGACCTATCCGGGCTTTTGCCAATGTTACCCAAGTTGCCCTTTCGGGTTTTCGACTTGTCCAGGTTTTAAAAAAAAATCATTTTTCAAAATTTTGAAAATGCTCTTAGAAGAGCTATTAACTACTTAGAAACAACTAAAAATCATAAGTGCTATCTAATCCCCTTTCCCACACTTAAAGCTTGCATTATCCTCAATGCATATACAAAATCAAAGAACATATGTCGAGGGAAAGAAATAGGAAAGCACTTATAATGAAAATGAACACTAAATTCTACCCTTGATGGTATAATCATGGAATGTAAAGAACAAACCACCATCACCCTCAATATACTACCCATAACCTCTAATCATGAAACATTAATCTAGCCACTATCATGCATAAAAAATCGAATAAGGAATTGAATCACAATGAAGAGTTACCTCTTAGGTATCGATGTGTGTGTCTCAAGGGTTTTAAGGGTAGGTGGGTTTTGGGTGGTATTTTGGTGGTGATAGGGTGGTGGTAGGGAAGAAATGGTTATTGGGTGGTGTAGGAAAGTATGTGAGCTTCATGGGTCGTGCACGTCTACACACCCCATAAATATGGGGTTTGGTTCTCCTCCTTGTCCACCATTTTGAGCATCACGAACCATGCACATCTACATGGTCCATGAGTTGGACTCCCCATTTGCTCACCTTCCTCCAAAGACCTTATGCTTCCAACAAAACAAACATGCACACCAAGTGTAATAGTGTTCCAAAAACAAAAGGCTAGAAATAGGAAAACACACCAAAAATATCAAAATAATCTAATTCTTCAAAACTTTGGTTACCTCCCAAGAAGCTCCGTATATTTAAGGTTGTCAGCACAACCCTAATGTTATCCATAAGGTATGGGTTTTTACCCCATCACCTTGGACAACCAAAACTCAAGAGGTGGGGGTAAGAATCTTCCAAGAGGAAGATATAGTAGAGGTGGAGTCAACCTTAGAGGGAACAGGTGGTTTGGAAGCTTAGCATATTCAATTGGTTTCCCTATGGTTTACTCTAAGGCTTCCGAAAATGTGGGAGTAGGTTATATAGGTGGAGGTAGGGGTGCAAATAAGAAACATGGAAAATTAAGTATAATCACCCCTTCTTTGACTTCTTCACTGTCAACAAACCTTTCCTCACCCCCTTTAGATTCATCTATCCACAATTCACATTCAACTAGGGATGGTTCAATTTTTAAATATTGGGTTTCAAGTTGGCTCACCCTATTCATCAAGTTAAGCACTTGCCCTTCAACTTTCTCAATGCTTGAGAATAGTTGAGTTCCTAAATCGCTATTCTCGCTAAGCACTTGTGATTGGAGTTAATCACTACTCTTGGTCACATTAGCTGTAGCTTGCAAAATTTCCACACAATTTGATTTGGGAACAAATCCTAGGGATTGGTTTTGGGGCATTGGGTCAGTTGGTGAAATCCAACTATCTAACCCAAAGTGTTGGTTTCCCAATGTATTTCCATACCACGAATTCGAGTTACCACTAAACCTCAAATTTGGAGAGTCCGGGTATGGGTAAAATTTTGATCCCATCGGCCTTAGAAACCAATGACTCCTACCTCTCTCTCATTTTCGCTCATCCAAGAGCAAGGCACCGTAGGATGGTTGCAATGACATATCCTACAAAATCTCACTCTTTGAGCCATTCTTCTCCCATACTCACTCAACCTTGGGCAACACTCTATAAGATGATCACAATGACACACCCTACAAAGTGCCCTTCGTTGAGTGC
Source organism: Rubia yunnanensis (assembly GCA_037428765.1). NCBI lineage: Eukaryota > Viridiplantae > Streptophyta > Magnoliopsida > Gentianales > Rubiaceae > Rubia > Rubia yunnanensis. The sequence continues at coordinate 103,433,923 of CM075065.1, forward strand.
TTTCCCACATTTTTTTTCTTTTCTATTAAGAACCAACAGAGAAAACACATGAAACTCGGAATCGTAGTGCAAGAGTCCTTATTTTGCACCAAGACCTCAAGCAATACCTACTCCGGCAAAAAAAACAAAAAAAAAGATTTTAAAAAATACTAATTACTCACTAACACGCTATGCTCAACTAATACTTGAACTGGAAGGCATCCCCGGCAACTGTGCCAAAATTTGACCCGCCTCGACCCGGGGTCGTTAATACGATCGCAGCGCAATCAACTAATCCAAGTGAGGCTTCCTCCCATGAGATGGTTAGAGATAAGATTTATAGTTCTGCACTTGTTTCTCGCTGCTAATGCTACCAAAGAGTAGTAAGCAGCAAGCCCTTGGTTTGTCCATGGAGATGCTAGGGTTCAAGTAAAAGTTAAAACACAGCCTCGTGCGAGTCTTCAATCTGCACGAGTGAAAGGAACGGCTAGTAATGTAAACATGCAAGTTGGGGGGGTGTTGGTATTTTCAACTAATAACTACTAAGCATGAAATCAACAAACAAGTAAACTATTTATACTAGGCACTTGGGACTAATTCGCAACATGGTAGTTCTAATGCTTCAATCATCGATTCGTTCACATATATACATACAAAATACCTATCAGTGTGTTCATAACACGTGGTGTGGTCGATGGCATACACTTCCCCATCCCTGTCACGGTGGGTGCACTTGCAACCTTCCATCAATACCGCCATCATAATTAGGGGAGCACAACAAGGTCTGGCCATTGTGGTTCTATTTCTCCCCCATGCTATTACATCTTGGTTTTCTGCCACGAATGCACTAATTCCCAGTGGTCATCTATACGCGAGGTCTTAGGTTCATATGCACCTTATCTGTGATATTATGGTTTCAACACAACTCCTAGATTGCTACTATCAACTATCTCTACCCGTAACCTCTCGGGAAACTTTACGAAGCCAGCTAAGACTAGTGCAATGGTGAATTTGTCGGAGCATCGAATCCCCTCTGCATACACCCACGCAGACGCGTTCACCCCCTACCCATTCAAACATCCAGGACTCTCTTCCCAGTGGGGTGTCAATAAATGCACCATACATGAACATAGCTCAAAGTGTGTGCTTTTATATGGTGTAGTGTTCATGCATTTAGAAATATTCAAGAACAATCACAATAATATCATAAACACAAAGATAGGATGAATCTACTTGAATTTCATAAAGCAATAGAAACTACACAAGTGACAAATATGTCCCAAGCTAAAATCTACTCTACAAAGGTTAGATCCATGGAAAATATTGGGTTAGATTCCATGGATCTACGAAAATAAGATGAAAATAAAAATAAAGTACAAAGATAAAAGAGAAGGAGAAGGAAGGAGAAGAAGAACTCTCCTCTTCCTTCTCTCTAACTAGAGAGAGAAAAATAATCTACATTATGACTAGATCTATTCTACTTAGGGTTAAGTAGAAGACTAAATCTCCAATATATAGTAGTAGGAGATTGAGCCTAAAGATAGGCCCAAAATAGGCCAAACATAGCAAAACCCTAGTCACTGTTTCTCTATAGCCGTTGAACCTTTCTCTAATAAAATTCTCAAATCCGTGAATTTTCTGAATTATAGTGCGTTGGATAGAGCTCGGAAAGACAAATATTTCAATATATGGTAGAGGGAAATCGGATGAAAATTGAGAGAGTTATAGCCAAAATGGTGAGCCACCTAGGTTTCACGGACTGGCACGGATGCCACGGTCTATGAAGCATGCAAGCACAGGGTGTGGGATCTTGCACAATTCGTGAAAATTTATAGCCATGGGCCATGGTATCTGGCATGGTCCGTGAAGCAGGTCTTATACCACGGACTGTGAAGATTGTCTCGGATCGCGAACAGTACACAGTTTTTGCCCAGAGTTTTCCCACGGTCCGTGAAGGTTTTCACGGACTACGAGCATCCATTGGTCTTCGCTCAGAACTTTTTTCATGGCCGGTGAAGGTTTTTACGGACTGGCTCCATACTTAGCCAAATCTTCAATTATTCATCTCTAAGCTTCACGGCCCAGTGCTTTTATCATAGCCCAGCGCCTTGCCTCGTGAAGGTTGCGTGCTAGTTTTCACGGAATCTCTGGATTCTTGTGTACTGCAGGCCGTGAAGATTTTCACGGGCCACTGGTGCTTGACCATGCGCAGTCTGTGAAGTGTCGTCGGTGCTTCATCGGCTGAACTTCGTTTGCCTGCTACTGGTGAGCCGTTAATCTGAATCGAGAGTTCTAGTAGTTGATTTTGTAGTACTCAAGAATACAAATCCAATGGAACCAACCTTTAAGGGTAATTCTTCCTGGATCATTCTCAGACTACGGAAACACTCCTCAGACCACAATTGACTGTTTTCTTCTTTGGCTGCCTTGAACTCCGAAGCCGCCAATCTTTAGCTTCAATCTCCTTTAAACATGCATTGATGTTTGTGGCCTTCATCTTCTACAATTCTAATGTGAATGGCCTTCACCAATTCTGTCGTCCTTGCAAGCGACGTTCAATCTTCTACCGCCCTTGCGAACGGCCTTCACATAGAATGTAACCAAAAAGTACCCACACGCGTCCTACTAAAGATGATCACAAGGAAGATCAATGAGCCCGTGGATACAAGATGTCCATTAGTACCAATTAAGTCTACAAAATGCAGGATTTAGACAAGAAAACTGAACATGGCAGTCTAAACCCCTTGTTACGTAAACTCAACTAATACTAGCAATCCACCAACTAAAAGTAACTAACAACTATGTCAATTGGAACGGTTAACGCACATAAAATGAAGTAGATCAAAACCCTACAAAAAATATAAATAAGCATCCCATATGAGTTTGAGATTGTAGTAGTTTTCTCTTAAAAAATGTTGGAAGTCGAAGGTTGTTTTTAGTAGGAATAGAAGAATGAGGGAAATATGAGACTTAAAATTTAAAATAAAATGAATATTGTGTTATGATTTGATGCATTCAATTGAAATTGCATTAAATTTCCATTCCCTATAATTTTTTTTTCTTTTTCTAAATATGGGGAAGAAAGTCCTATCTCTCATCAAAATATCTATTTTAGGAAATGTGATAGGAAAGCTGTTGAGCTGAAAAACCATGTAATATAATCAAGTGAAATCCCTATAAGTTGTTGGACTTGCTCTAACACACGAACTCTCCTCGGTTTTCATTTTTTTCTTCAATCAGTGAGCAACATCGGTTTTCATTTTTTTCTTCAATCAGTGAGCAACACCGACGCCGCCGGGAAATTGTGCCACTACTCCGGTCTTCGGGCATGGCTATATCCGACCTTGGTTTCTCACCGGCTGCACTAATCCAAAGGCAAGGAGATTGTGTCCGTTTTAACAATCTGGAATCCCCTCTTCATTATCCTCCGAAGTTGGGAGGCTTAAGCTGCATGAGTGTTTGTTTGCAGAGTGCTAAGCTGATTGAAAAAAAACATATATTTGAAACAGAAAGTAAGTGAACAAAGTATATACTCTACTTATTTATAATTATTCATTGGGTGAAGTGGTAAATAAATTTTGACATTTTTATTTTACCAACTCATTTACTTTTGGTGGCTCTCATCTGTGAAGGCAAATTGCCAGTGTTGGATAATGCTGAAGAAGGCCAATCTTCCCACTCCAACATCACCCGCGTCTCTACCGATGGTCCATCTGCAGGGGATAATTTCTCTGACACTTCACTCAAATTGGGGTAACACTAGCTATAATCCTTTAATTGATTATTTGCATCAACTAAACCTTTAAACCCTAAACATTAAATCATTTAAGAGCGGTAGTAATTATTTTGGATGAAAAACAAGGCTGGTTCTCTTATATTTTAAAAATATCAGCCTAGTACAGTTCCATCAAACACATGCATAGTATATATTTTTCACATTCACTCTTATTAGCGATGACATTTTTTTTGAAGTAATGACCTTTTTATATTTATTGAATTATTTCAGGATGACACTATGTTAGCTGATCTTGGTAAATTATCAGGGAAAATGTATCTATGAAATTCAACGGGAAATGACATGTTATAAGATAATTATTTAGCGGTAACCTTTACTTTATAAATAAACTAGTAGAGTATCATTGTGAGTTGAGCGATATCATTAATTAAAATATTGAGATTAAGTTTTATTTAAAATTTTTAAGTTGGCCATCTAAGAAAAATTTTATGAGTTATGAAGTGAAATAATTAATCTAGTTAGAAATTGTTAAATATTGAATACAATAAAAATTAATTATTTTTATAATATTTCATTCAGATTATTTAAAAATCAATTATTTATATGTTGATATTCATTTTAAAAGGTTATGATAATTACATGTATCTCATTGCAATAAATAAAAGTAAATATCAAATTAAATACATGAATCATATAGTGAAATAAACAATTAGTTTAATTAGAATGAATTGAAACGGTTTTACTTTAATTGATCTTCCGTGTGAGCAAATAATATTATAACTGAAGATCTTTAATTACATTTGAAGTTTGAAACTTTTCAACAACCAGTGATACTCAGTCATGAGCAAGCCAACATGGATAATCATATCAAAAACATGTTTGATATAAACCTCCGAGATGATGTAATGACTCAATATTATGTGTAGTAGTACTACTCTCTATGTTTCAGTTATTGATGTTAATATCATTCTTTTCCAGAAATTTTCAGGACTTTATTTAATAAAGGAGCAAACAAGAGCTTAAGGATGAGGGTACAATTTCTTACAATGCAGATCATTTAGATTTTCATTCTCAATACAGTAAATGTCTTGACAGGTTACTTCGTAGAACCCTGACGATCATTATAATGTTACTTGTAATTGTAATTATATTTTATTACTTTTCCTAGTGTTTTTACCTTTTTTAAATTTGTATAGGTTTCATGTACCACTATATTATGTATCATGGGTTCATGAATAAACACACATCATTACCATTATTTTCTACATGGTATCAGAGCCTAAAAACCTTAAACCTAAGACCTTAAAATACCGTCCTAAATTTTCCATCGTCGTCCGTGCATGACTTCCACGCGCCGCCGATCCGGACTACCTTTCTGCAAAAAAAAAGGGTTTTTCTTCCTCTTCAGTTCGCCGCAACCTTGCTCACCACCGCCGCCATCCGGCCGAATCCATCCTGGTCCGCTCCGCTCCAGCTTTCTCCTGCTCCGTCCCGGTCTGCTCCGCTCCGGTCTTCTCCTGCTCCGGCTCCGTCCGGTCTGCTCAGCTTTATCCGGCCCGCTCCCGCTCTGACCGGCCTGCTCCCGACTTAGTCCAGCCCACTCCCGCTCCGACCGGTCTACTCCGCTGTCAGCTCCGTCCGGTGGCATCAGCTTCAGACAGAAAGAGGCGTACGTGAGATCACGCCCGCGACCTTCCAGAAGCGCGCGAGTCCACGTGCGGGTGCACTAGACGCGCGGTTGCCTCTTGAGAGCGCGTGTCTTTCACGCGCCACATAGGAGGCGCGCGTCCTTTGCTTCTTTTGGCTTTGGTTCAGCGAAATTTGTTTTCCCTTACTTTAATTGATGGCTCTTTTCGCCGGCGTAGTGACGTCGCCGCAAGGGTTTGCGGTGACCGCCTTCTCTGGCTTACCTACACGATCTGATTTTGGTTATGCTCTGTCTGACGACCAATGGAGTACGACAATACATTTATTTAATCAGTTTTATTCGTTATCTTGATCGGGAGCCTCATATCACATGACTGGTTACAAAGGTTCTCTTACTGATATTACTACTGCTACCAATACTGTGAATGTTATACTGCCTGATGGATCTGTGTCGTCTGCTACACAATAGGGGTCTATTTGTTTTGGTGATGTCACCCTTACTCATGTGCTCTACATACCTACTTTGTGATGCAATTTATTATCATGCTCTAGATTGTTATCTGCCTTAAAATGTCTAGCCTTATTTACTGAAAATTATTGCATTTTACAAAAAATCAGTACGGGGATTGTGATTGGCATGGGTGAACAGCAAGGGGGGGTTTATTGGCTTCGTCTATTGGATACTCGCGTTCGTCCTAATATCCTGCAGTTTATTCCGACAGTTGCTTCGGTTTCTTCATCTGATTTATTGCATCAATGTTTTGGCCATCCATCATCTTCGATGTTCTCTTCTATTCCTACTCTTGATTTTAGCACAAATAATACTACTATACCTTGCTCTGTATGTTATAGAGCAAAACAGACTAGACATAGTTTTCCATTGAGTTCTACAAATGCTACTGTATTATTTGAATTTGTACATTGTGATGTTTGGAGACCTTATCGAACACCATCCTCTAGTGGCGCATTTTATTTTTTGACTACAGTTGATGATTATTCCCGAGTTTAGGTTTATTTATTAGTAGCTAAGTCTCAAGTAACCTCTAGATTTTTAGAATTTAGTGCCTTAGTGAAGAACCAGTGGGGCCGAACCATACAACGTGTTCGGGCTAATAATGGGACTGAATTTCTGCCTTTGCGATCTCATTTTGCTGCATCTGGGATCATCTTTGAGACATCTATGGTTGACACACCACAACAGAATGGTTGGGTTACAAGAAAGCATCGACATTTACTCAATGTGGCACGTATTTTACGATTCCAAGCCAGTCTTCCTATTGAGTTTTGGGGAGAATGTGTTCTTACTGCTGCTTACTTGATTAACCAAACACCGACACAACATCTCAATGGTCGTACTCCCTTTGAGTTGCTCTATGGGCAAGCTCCTAATTACTCATCATTAAGAGTTTTTGGATGCTTGTGTTTTGCTGCTCATGTTCCCGGGTATCGTGACAAGTTTTCTCCAAGAAGTCGGCGGTGTCATTTCTTGGTTATCTGGCCGGAAAGAAAGGCTATCGCCTTTTTTACTTAGAATCCCGTGTGATCTTTACCAGTTGGGATGCCAATTTTTTTGAAGACCAATTCCCGTATTCTGCTACTCAGTTTTTGGCCCCTTCAGACGAACCGGGCGGTGCCACCACATCACCGCCGATCTCCTTCAGCTCACTGCTGGAGTCGCACAGAATTTTCATTCCACCGTTCACCGCTGGCCAGTCACCACCGGCTAACGCTGGCCCATCACTGTTAGTTATCACCGGTCAGTTACCGCCGGACAATCACCGCCGGTCAGTTGCCACCGTCCACCGTCGGTCAGTCACCGCCGGTCAGTCACCGCCGGTCAGTTACCGACATCCATCATCGGTCAGTTGCCGCCGGCCACCGCAGGTCAGTCGCTGCCGTCCACCACCAGTCAGTCACCGTTGATCTCCAGTCCTTCATCGTCGGCCGCCATCAGTCAATCACCATCGACCGCTACCAAGAATTCATCGTCATTGTCTCCTTTTGCCGTATCTCCGATTCCAGATGGTTCCACTGCCAAGTTTCTACCTGTCAGACAGAGTATTCATGCTCGCCGACCGCCTCCTTACTTGGCATATTATGATTTTGATGATCATGCCTTTGCTCTTATTACTGAAGACCCCCCCTACGTCTCCATTCAGTTATGCATCGTCACTTTCCTCAGGTGTTCTCTATCCACTTACTGATTTTGTAAATTGTGATCATTTTTCTAGTATGCATTCTAGATTTTTGGGTGCAGTAACATCTAGTGCAGATCCCACTACTTATTCCGAGGCTTCCCAGCATTCTCATTAGAAAAATGCTATGACTGAAGAACTTACTCCGCTAGAGCTCAATCAGACATGGACATTGGCTCCTCTGCCTGTGAATAAGAAAGCGATTGGGTGCAAATGGGTCTACCGGACAAAGTTCTGGTCAGATGGTACTATTGAACGTCATAAGGCGCACCTTGTGGTTCTTGGGAATCGCCAGGTTGAAGGAATTGATTACACTGAGACCTTTGCTCTGGTTGTGAAAATGAGCTTTGTTTGCTTATTCTTGTCTGTTGCGGTCATTCATGGTTGGGAACTGTATCAGATGGATGTCCATAATGCCTTCCTGCATGGTGATCTGCATGAAGAGGTTTTTATGTGACCCCCACCCGACTATGTTGTACCCCATGGTCAGGTATGTCATCTTCAGAATTCTCTTTATGGTCTTTGTCAGGCTCCCATAAATTGGTTTGCTAAGTTGGCTCAGGCTTTACGAGTATTTGGATTTGTTCATAGTAGGCCGATTACTCTTTGTTTAATTTTTCACGGGGATCAGTTTCTTTACATGTTCTGGTCTATGTAAATAATTTGGTTATTGCTGGTAGTTCTTCTGCGCTCATTTATGAGTTTAAGAAATACTTAAGTTCTTGTTTCCATGTGAAAGACCTGGGTCTGCTAAAGTATTTTTAGGGCATAGAGATTGCTAGAAGACCGGAGGGGATGTTTCTTTCGCAAAGGAAATATGCTTTGGACATTTTATCAGACACCGGTTTATCTGCCTCTAAACCAACTGATTCTTCGATGGAGCAACAACATGATTTGGCACGTGTTGAAGGTTCAGCCTACCATGACCCGGAGCAGTATAGACGTCTGGTTGGGTGCCTGATATATCTGACTATCACTCGTCCCGAACTTGGTTATTCAGTTCATACTCTTGCACAATTCATGAAGTCTCCTTGTGCTCCTCACTGGCAAGCTGTTGTTCATGTGTTGCACTACCTGAAGAGTTATCTTGGTCAAGGTTTATTTCTCTCTTCTTGTAGTATGTTACAATTAACTGCTTACTGTGATTCGGATTGGGCAGCTTGCTCGATTACTCGGCATTTACTTTCTGGTCATTTTTGTAATGATTGGTGATTCTCATGTTTCTTGGAAGACTAAGAAGCAACCTACTGTTTCTCGGTTTTCTACTGAAGCAGAGTACCGTGCTATGGTTGTTACCTGTTGTGAGTTGTTATTGCTTAAGTCTTTACTGAAGGAATTAGGGGTTTTGCACTCTTCTCCTATGCGGTTGTTTTGTGACAGTCAATCTGCTCTTCATATTGCGGCCAATCCAGTTTTTCATGAACGCACAAAGCACATTGAAGTTGATTATCATTTTGTCTGGGATCTTGTTCAATCTGGCACTATTGTTACTCAGTATATCCACACGTTAGACCAACCTGCGAACTTGTTCACTAAGGCTCTCGGACGTACCCAGTTTCATTCCTTACTTGGTAAGTTGGGCATTTCATATCCCCATGCTCCAACTTGAGGAGAAGTGTTAATGAATTAGATATTACTTGTAATCGTAATTATATTCTATTACCTTTTCCTAGTGTCCTTACCTTTTCCTAGCCTGTATAGGTATCATGTACCACTATATAATGTATCCTGGGTTCATGAATAAAAACTAATCATTACCATTATTTTCTACACAGTGTTATGTGTACAAAATAAAGATCCACGAAAGCAAATTAAATGGATTTGGAACCATAAGATAAAGAAAGACATGCCACATTTAAACTTACTTCCTCTGTATCAACTCAAATCGCATAGAATATTTTTCACGCTCATTATAAAAATTTTCTAATCGTTAATATGTTTAACTATGTATAACAACAGTAAACAAAAAGTTTCTTTTGGGAAACTACTTGCTACGATGAATCCAACCATATAACTTATGATAATATTATTGTTTATATATTTATTCAAATATGTGATCAAAGTTGGATAATGAATAGTTACATAAAGTGAAGTGTGCAGTTTTAGCTGGGATGGAGAGAGTAAATGACAGATAGTTGAGATACGATAGGAAGCCCAACAGAGGGAGTTATTGTTGCGATGAAACATTGATATAACTATGCCTCAAAGTTGAGCTACAACCCTAATCTCTGGAAAAAACTCAAAATTTCTGGCACAAATGAAAAGATGACCGAGGCTAGAGCGGAATGAAAGGGGGATTTCAAGCGGGGGGATTAACCGAGTGGAGGTCTCCATCGTCGAAGTTGCACAAGGGTTTCTGTTGCTGTGGTCTCATCAGCGGGAAGTGGAGGTCGGCGAGCTTCCGTCGTCGTGGTTGCAGAGTGGCGAAGAAGAGGAGCTCCACCTCTGTAGTTGTAGAAGATCGATGGAGACGAGGCTCACCAGTGGAAAGTGAAGGCGACGGTGGTTGGCGGTGGTGGAAGAATGGTTTCACAAGAAATTAAAACAAAAAATAAAAGTAAATTAAAAACTAAAGAAAAAGAAAAGGTAAATTTTAAAGTAAATTCTTTGACTCGCTGAAATGACTACGATTCAGCAGTTTTGTAAGTTGGGGAGCCAAAAGTTTTCAAAAAAAAAGGGTGTCGGTCAAAGGTGAACGATCGTGACAGTTCAAGGGTCACCGATGTCATTTGCTCTCTAATAAGTTAGACTAAATTGTTTTTTTAGTCCCCCATATAGTATCTTATATCATGTTTTGGTCCTTGTTTGCTAATCAACCCTTAGAAAGTACCCAACAATTTTCAAACAATTTGTTCGGTCCCCAATCCCGGACACGTGACATTTTTTCCAATAAGGGCAGGGGTAATTTAGTAATTTTATAAAATAAAATGTTTTCCATTTCCACCACCTCCACCACATTCCCACGACCAGCCACCACATTCCCACCACCAGCCACCACATTCCACCACCTTGGCCACCACATTCGCCATCACATTCCCACCACTAGCCACCACATTCCCAACACCTTCCACCACCTTCGCCACCACATCCGCCACCACATCCGCCACCATATTCCCACCACATTCCCACCACCTTCGCCACCACATCCGCCATCACATTCCCACCACCAACCACAACATTCCCACCATATTCCCACCACTAGTCACCGCATTCCAACACCAGCCACCACATCCGCCACCACATTCCCACCACCAGCCACCACCCCCGTCACCCGCTCCACATCATATTTCCTTACACCCTAGGGCTGCTCAACCAAGCGCTGGAAAATCCAAGACTTCAAATCACCACCCCCGATTCACCACCACCCCCAATTCAAATCACCCAAACCCCAAATTACAGATTTGGATTCCTCGTACCTAAAACCCTAGCCTTGTACGCTGGTGCATGATCCATGTGCTGGCGGGAACAAAGGCCAGCAGCGGTAGAAACAGAGGGACATCGGCGTCGGGAAGGGCAAAGATAACGGGAGATGCGAAGACGATTGGTTAATGCCGACAGGAGAAGGGTGAAGATGACGGGATCCAACTACTACCTCCGGGACTCATGGGCCACGATGTCCAACTCTGGCTCCGGCAAGATCCCTCTGTCCACTCTCCGGGGAACAGCTGGGGATGATATGTCGGAGCTACCATTCCAGCTCTATGAAGCTCAAGGGAGCGTCGATTGGGAACAACAGAGCAGTGGTGGTGGAAAGGGACGACGTCGGTAAAGAAAGGGACACGGTGGTGGTGGAGAGAAAATGGAAACGGAGAGAATGGACTATAATATTATATGGAAAACATTTTTATTTTGTAAAATTACTAAACTACCCATGCCCTTACCGGAAAAAATGACACGTGTCTGGCACTTGCGTCGGTAAACCAGAAAACTGGCCTGAAACTTAGATTGGGGACCGAACAAATTGTTTGAAAATTGTTGGGTACTGTCTAAGGGTTGATTTGCAAACGGGGACGAAAACATGTTATAAGATACTTTGTAGGGTACTAAAAAAATAATTTAGTCAATAAGTTATTAATTTTTCAGTTAAGAATAACTTTATGAAGTATAAAGTGAAGTAATCATGTAAATAGTATGTATCAGTGAATTATTCAAAATGACTTCCAATTTTAAAAAATACTATATATAAATTACAAAGTAGTTACTACATATAAATTGTAATACTTTTTATGTATTGTTTGTTTTGTGAATTGGTTGTTTTTAATCACTTCAAACAAGAAAATGTTTTAATTACTTTTAATATTTATTAGTCAAAATAACTTCTTAATTTTTATTTTCATTATGTATAAAGAGTCCGTCAAGACGATTTTTCTATAAACCATGCAAATACCAAGGTTTAAAGTCCAAATTGGATTAAATGAAGATAAATTTTTCGGATTGCATGAATAAGGTTATAAATTTTATAACTACTACACGTTGCATAATAAATTTTTTATATTGCAACTAAAACCGTTTACCTTTTATTATTCTAATTAAACCCGTCTTTCCATAAGCATATGAAAAGACCATATTTCCCAAGACGTTGCCTTATATAAATTACAATACCCTGGTTGACATCACCAAAAACACAAAATAATTTAAACGAATACTCACCAAAACACAAAATAAAAGGTTATGCTGTATCTCATTGCAATAAATAAAAGTATATATCAAACGAAATACGTGAATTATATATTGAAATAATTAGTTTTATTAGAATGAATTGAAACGGTTTTACTTTCATTGATCTTCCGTGTGAGCAAATTATATTATAACGGGAGAGCTTTAGTGAATTGGCCTTGGTTTAGTGGTAATACACACTCCTATAACTGAGAGGTTCATGGTTCAAAACACACCCCAGCAAGAATTGTGAATATTAGAGTAATTTTTTGATGGGGAATACCCAGCATCGTGTGACTGTGTCGCTGGTTCCGGTGGCAACGGTTCGTTGGTGGTGCAGCGTTTGTGTGTTCTCAGGAGAGCGTCTCTAGCTATTCAAATGGATGGAGTTTCAGGCTCCACAGAGCTTCAACAGATTCAATGGTGGTGACTCATAGTTAGGTTTAAAGTGCAAATTAGAAGTAGTGAAGATAAAATTTTCGGATTGCATGAATCGGATTCAAACTTTATAACTATTACACATTGCATAATAAATTTTTAATGTTGCAACTAAGACCTTTTACCTTTTATATTTCTAATAAAACTCCACATTTTCATAGGCTTATGAAAATATGGTTTTTCCCAAAACTCTGATTAGTTAGAAGTATAATTTAAGCAAACCTCTTACAAATTCTTTGTTCGAAGAGCGCTTTATAAAGAAAGACCCAACTAGTCACTAATTACTCATATTAAAAATTAATTGTCATGTTAATTAATATTTACAGATATTTTTTTAAATTTAAACCACATGACGTGGGATATATATAGGCTTCCCAAACCTTATAAGAAAACCATTACAATCGTACAAAAGTTTAAGTGGTGAAATTGAACATAGCAAAAATTGGCCCTTATACACGAGACTATACAAAACCTATTCCTAAGGCAAGCACCGTGTAGATGCTAAAACCTGAGTATAGCTTCGTGGTAATGAAAATTGAACCCTTTGTAAGTAGCTTAGAAATGCATGATTCCTATTAAACACAAACTTCACCTACGTGTTATTCATGTCGTAGGCGAGGTGCATTTCAAGCTATTTCCAAAAGATTTTATATTCCAGTTGTGTTCGGCTTCAATCTTCTGATTTTGGGGAGGCCGAGTTCATCATCTTTGATTGCTCTTCTAATTCCTTCTTGCTGCCTCAGAGTAATTGTGTCCATGTGATCCCCATCAAACGTGCCAATTTATGCGCCAATTGGTTTCCTTCTCTGAAGCAATGCTGGAACGTGATCTGGGCATCACCGATCTATTTCCATGTTCTCCATAATGTCTGCTTCAGTGGCCAAGGAAGTCTAATCTTTCCACTTAAAATGTTCATAACCTGCAATTAATCCATTTCAACAATTAGTGGTGTCATCTGAAGTTGAATACTTAACTGAATTGCTTCTAAAACCGCTTGTAACTCCGCTTCCAGCATGTTTTCCACAAGTATCTATTTCATTTTCATGTAGAGACAAGCAGCAATAGTATTTGTGAAAACAAAGCCTATTCTAGCTGGGTATAATACTGCTTAAATGCAGCATCTATGTTAACTTTGTACCTAGTGTCTGGTGGCCTCCAAGAAACTATGTTAATTCTTTCTTTTTTTTGGCTTCCTGGTTAATGTAGGTAAAAGGCCAAAATGAATTAGATGTTCACAATCAGCCTTATAGACCATAGGATGCAAGCTCGGGATTTGGGAGGCAAGTTTCTGAATCTGCGACAGCATGTAATTCGCAAAGTGTGCAAAGCCATTAAAACTGAAGTTGTTCTTAGATCTCCAAAGAGTCCAACAGGTTGCCATAGTTAGTATGTATATTACTCTGAATTTTGTTACAGAGACACCATTCACTAACCACAGCCATGTCAACCTATCATAAATGTGTGGAAAACTTCTAACTGAGCAGCTTAATACTCTAAAAGTTATTCCCGCAATTTCTCAGCCATTGGACAACTATTAAAGAAATGAGATAGAGTTTCTACATGCTAGCAATGCACACATTTAGTTACATTCATAAGGCCCAGTTTTAGCAGGACATCATCAAATGGCAAACAGGCATTGAGTAGTTTCCAAATGAAAATAGAGAACTTAGGTGGAGTTAAGTTGTTCCATACCTTTTATGGACTAGCATATTGGTTCCTCTTGTTTCTTAGGAGTTGGTAGGCTGAAGATAAAGTGAACTCCCCAGTTGTCGAAGGTTTCCATATGATCTTATCTTTATTATCATATATATATACCTGTTTGATCCGAGATTGAGAATGGTTTGCTGTGGAATTTTCCCTTGCAGCTAGGCTATATACTGATTTTTATCTTGTAGAAATTCATGGATTTTTAGGTAGGGAAAAGGTAAAGAATCCTGATCATCCCAAAGCTCAATCAGAGCTCCCTCACCCAACCAATTTGCTATCTAGAAACTGGAAGAGCAATTGTCTACTAGAAGTTGAGTATTATTCTCCGCTATTTTGTTAACTTAGCAGACTCTTCACCAAGCCTCTGAGGATCTGTTGGTCTTTGAGATAGCCCAGATATACTGTGATTGTGTCTCCTTTCTGAGCCTTCCACCAGAGCTTGAGTGAGAAACTATCTATTATTTTCCTTAGATCATGAAGTCCTTGGCCATTTTCATTTTTTAGGTAACACAAAGATGGCCATGATTTCCAATGCTTCCCAAGACCTGCATCAGTTCTACCCCACAGAAAGTTTGCACAAATAGATTTCATTTTATCTAAAATGTGTGCAGTGGGAGCCATTATACTCCAAGTATGTTGGGGAATAGAACAGATGACATGCTTTATTAATATAATTCTCCCAATATGGTTGAGCCATTTATTATTCCAATTTTCAAACTTTTTGTTGATTCTTTCAATCAGATATTGGAAATAAATGTTCTTTTTATGGTCCTTGAAGATTACTACTCCTAAGTAGTTAAAAGGGAAGTATCCTTCTATCATTCCAGTTATAAATTTGATCAGGTTCTTTCTTAGTGAGCTCATTTTCTTCCCTGCTAGAAAAGAACTCTTTTGAAAATTTATTTTCTGACCAGTAGCTATTTCATAGAATTTTAGGAATTTAACCAGGTTCTACGGTGATTCTTTCGTGGCTCTCATAAAAGTTGCAGTGTCGTTAGCATAAGAGAGATAGGTAATTTCCTTGGCTCCTAATGGCAAGGTGAACCTGTCTATGTAGTTATTGTGATACATGTATTTCAAACCTCTATTTAAAATTTCACTAATCAGGTTAAACAAGGTGGGAGATAAGGGATCCCCTTGTTTCAATCCTCTTGTGGGTTTGAAAAAGCCATAAGGATGACCATTTACTAGAATCGAGAACCATGAGCTATTTATGTTGCCTAATATCAGAGCTACTATGTGTCCATGAAAACCAATTTTTAAAAGTAGGGAATTCAACATCGACCATGAGACTCAGTCAAATGCTTTGTCCATTTTTGTTATCATATTCATTGATTGAGTCCTACTGTCCAATAGCTTGACCATTTCTTGCATTACTAGAATATTGTTGGTTATTTCCCTATTTTTTATAAAGGCTGACTGTTCTTTGGATATGAATTTAGGCAACAATGGTCTAATCCTATCCGATAATATCTTAGTTAGGATTTTGTTTGAGAAATTTGTAAGGCTTATCAGTCTGTACTCACTGAGGTTCTTGGGAGTTTGGGTCTTTGAATGAGGGTTATGAGAGTGCTAGAAATTGACTTTGGGACCTCAACTCCACACATCCCATGATTTCCTATAGAAAATTCCACTAAAGCCATCTGGTCCTGGTGTACTATCATGTCCTAGGCTGAATATTGTTTTCTTTAATTCTTCCATATGTACCAATTTGAGCAAATCAATGTTTTCTTGTTTAGTGATTATAGTTAGGATTAAGTCTAGAAAATATTTCATTTGTGATCCCGTATGATCTGCGTTATTACTTGTTAACAGTTTCTGAAAAAACCTAACAGAATGATCCCCAATTTGATCCTGATCCTCTAACCAATCTCCATCCTCATTTTGAATCTTATTGATCTGTAATCTACAATGTTTTGCTCGTGCACTATTATGGAAGAAAGCAGTATTCATATCACCAGTTTTTAACCATTTTATCCTCGATTTCTATTTCCAATAATCGTGTTCTTCTTTCAAAGCTCGGGTTAATTTGGCATTAGCTCCATTTAGCTGAATTTGAGTAGATGTATTGTAATTATTGTCCATGTCTATTTCTAGATTAGTTACCCTTTTTTCAGCATCATTTACATTATAAAAAACGTTCCCAAACTGAGTTATATTCCAATCCTTTACGAAATGTTTTGAGTCTCTTCAGTTTAAGGGAAAACCCAACATTCCTTGACTAGTCTCTGGTATAAGCCAGTTTTTTTGACTTGGAGGATGAATCATTTCTATTTAGCCACATGGTCTGAAAACGAAATAGCTTAGGGTACTATTTATCTAAAATTAGAGCATTTAGGGTTAGTGGATTATGATCTGAGTTACCCCTTCCTATTATTTGGACTGATGAGTTTGTGAATTTCTGAAACCAAGTAGGGCTGCCTAGTGTTCTATCAAGTCTTTCCATTACCCTATCCTGGTTTCTACAATTGTTAGTCCAAGTGTATAGGTTGCCAAATGTACTAATCTTATTTAGATTATTCCTGATCAAGAAGGTATCAAAGTCATTAATGGAATTCAACCTCGAACTACATCTACCCTTGTATTCATTGATGCTTCTAATGGCATTGAAGTCCCCAATTACAATGCAAGGAACAGAGTTATTCTCCATTTTAGCTGGTAAGTCCCTATAAAGCCTCAATCTAAGTTCTCTATCATGAGGACCATAAACTGCTATAACTTGAAAGGTAGTTCCTGAGTGTGCATGCACTAACTCAAATTGTAAAAATATTTCATGCTTATGGATTAAGGTGGAACTGAAAGAGTTTTTAGTAAATACCCAAATATGACTATCATCTAAGGCCATAGCTTCTTCGAATCCTAACTGATCTTTAAACTCAATTAATTTCCTAATGTCCTGCTTAGGTTCAATTATGATGAGTATGTCCAGTTTATGTGAGTATATGATCCTTTTCAACCTAATCAATCCCTTAAGGATTCCCCTAATGTTCCATGTCGAGATTTGCAATTCATTAGGAAACTGATTTTTCTTTTTGGCACGTGTCATAATCAAATTTGGAGATGTAAAGAACTTTCTACCAGTTAAAGGTGAGACAGAGGTACCTGTATTACCTGTGATGTTATCCTGGTCATATCCCTGAGCCATTGCGGTGTGCTCCTGAGCATTTACTTAAACCATTGCAGTTTGTTCTTGATCATCAGTGTGGTTCTGATGATTTTACTATTGTGCTTGGTTTTCACTAGCCTCCGGTTGTGGTAACTGGTGATCAGACTCCATTTTAGCTCCATGTGTGGATATTTCTGAGATTGTGAGCTCATGTTTCTTATGATCTTCACTTGGTTTTTGCTGGTACTGAAGAGCTGTATACTCTGAGATGACCTGGGGGTGTCTACTCCTCTTGAGAGTCTGAGATTTTAATTGTATCCTTTTGGAGCATAACTGAGAATCTATTACTAAATAGCTTGATATCTCTGGTGATGGCATTTCTGTCTGCTAATAGCTAGTTTTGGAGCTCTTTTTCCTGTCTAGATCATCGACTGATTTCCATTTTCTTTCCGTGGGATTATTTTTAACCATTCATTTTATAGACTTGGGTGTTTTGACTTTCCATATAGGTGAAATTGGCTTTGAAGAAAGATTCTTGGCTGGTCCCTCAATTGCTAACTCATTTTCCTGAGTTTTGAGCATATCTTGGGGATCTTCATAGACATCCATTTCTTCATCTAAGACTGAGGCCTTCAGTGAATTTGAGCTTCTGTTTCTGCCTTTTGTTTCCACACCTGGTTACGAGGCATTTTTGTTTTGATCTCTGGTAGGGATAAGACTGATCCTGGTTGGTAACTTCATTCTATTTTTTCAGTCTTTCCACCTGTCCCTCTTCCCTTTTGGTGTTTAAAATCCCTTGTTTGCATTCTGAGGGGGTATGTCTTATTTTCGAGCACTTTACACAATAGATGGGGAAATCCTCATATGTCACTCTATACCATTTGCTCTCTGTTTTAGAACCCAGCCTAATTCTATTAGGGAATGGTTTTTGTGAGGTTCATTTCAACACGGAGTCGAATAGTAGAGGGTCTTGTGAGATTTTGGGTGGGTGGATCAACAAAGATTAGGTTACCAATTCTACTAGCAACATGGGGAATTGATTCAGGATGCAAGAAATAGGTTGAAGGGAACTCAATGTTAACCCAGATAGGCACAATAGGTGGTTCTTCATTTATATCGAAATCTCTAGTCCATTTGAGTACCTTAATTAGGTTGCCAACCAGGTTCCAATTCCTCTTTATCCAGCACCTTTGGGTGTCTTCTTTTGATTGCAACCGGATGAGGGCGTGCCTATGATCAAGTGTCGTGATTGTAGCCTCTGATTTGAATCTTATTTTCTTGAACTGAAATAGTTCTTGAATGGTTCTGAGAGTTTGTCGATGTCGTCATCTTCAAACAGGACTGCAATTTCTCCTTTGAATTCGGTGGTAGGGTTTAGTAATAGTTTTTGGGTGTTTTTGGGGGTTTGGTTGTGGAGGATGGATGTGTCAGTAGGCGGGCTCACGCCTTGAGGCAGAGCCGCCATTGAGAGTGTAGAGTTTGCTTATCGGAGAAGATGGTTATGGCGGAGGGTGGTGGTTTGCGGCGGAAATATGACCGTTACCAATGTAATAATTGGGAGAGAGTCGTTTAGAGAGAGAGAGATTTAGAGAGAGAGCGGGCCTCGTTCAACATTTCTTTTACATATAAAATATATCATGTAATCCGATTCTCTTTTAATTTTCAATAAATAAAATGTGTATAATCAAATTGATTACAGGTATAGCATGAAAACAACAATATTTTTATACAACAATATTTTTATCAAATGTAAAGTATTTTTTACGATAGTTAAATTTTTTCTTATAAAATACATTTATATTATTTTTGTTAAAGTATATATTTCCTAAATCTAATTTATCAACAACTAACAAATTGGCTTATTTTATTACTTATTAAAATAGTATGGCAAAGTTTTGGAAAAGACCGTCTTTCCATAGGTTTATGGGAAGACGTGGTTTAATTAGAAAATAAAAAGGTAAAAAATTTTAGTTGCAATATTAAAAATTTATTATGCAACAGTTTATGACCCGATTAATGCAATTGTTAAGGAAATAGAAACCCTTTCCTTGTAGGAAAGGTTATAAATGGTAGTACCTTATAGAATTAGTTTCCTTATGGAATTAGTTATAGATATTAGTTTCGTTATAGGCTTAGAATCTTATTCCTGTCAGACTTTGGTTTGCTGTAACCCTATATATTGTAACCCTCATCATTGATGAGATGTGTCATTGATTAATATCAGTGCACCATAATAAAGTCCTCTATATTTTATCATGGTATCAGAGTCTAAAATCCTGAAACCCTAAGAAAATATTCTGCTACCTTTCCGAGCCACAGCTGCCGCCGTCTACTCCGTTCCGCCGATCGCCACTGCCACCATCTGGTCGTGGTAATCCGTGTACCACCTCTCCTGATCTGATCGGTCTGTGCGTTAAGCTACACACACCGATCCTGAAGCTTACGCGTCACCGCGTCCCCGTCACGCGTCGCCACCGATCCGATCTACCGCTGGTTGCTGCACCTGCTGGTGATCTGTACCTTATTTTACACTATGTCTGCCTCCGGAAGTAATCCCGAAGAACAGGCCCATACTGATGTTGGTTTTGAGGCTACTGCGCTTCAGAACATTAATAACCATGAGGTAATTGTGACTTTACTGAAACAGTTACAGTTGCAATCTGGCCCTAAGATACTTATACATGTTGGTCGTTTATCGACTGATCTCTACTTCATTGGCTCTTCTCACACGTCTGGTTTGGTTATTGCACCTACCATCATGAAGGGTCAAGAGAATTACCTTGAATGGTCTCCTACAAATACTGCTCTTACTGAATTTGAACACTGCTATTTCTACCCCTACTGAGATTTTTTTAAAGATTTTTTTTAATGATTAGCAATTTCATAATATTCTTTGCAAGTTGGGCATTCTTGTCATCATGCTCCAACTTGAGGGAGGGTGTTAAGGAAATAGAAACTCTTTCCTTGTAGGAAAGGTTATAAACGGTAGTACCTATAGAATTAGTTTCCTTATGGAATTAGTTATAGATATTAGTTTCGTTATAGACTTAGAATCTTATTCATGTCAGACTTTGGTTTGCTGTAACCCTATATATTGTAACTCTCATCATTGATGAGATGTGTCATTGATTAATATCAGTGCACCATAATAAAGTCCTCTATAACGAAACTAATATCTATAACTAATTCCATAAGGAAACTAATTCTATAAGGTACTACCATTTATAACCTTTCCTACAAGGAAAGGGTTTTTATTTCCTTAACAGCAATCCAAAAAATTTATCATTGCTTCTTATAATTTACAGTTTAAACCTTGATTTTTCCATGACTTATGAAAGACTATCTTTTAAGAGGCGGACTCAAATAGTATATCTAATTTTATTTTTATTTTAGTTGATAAATAATATATATATACTTTATTTTAGGTAATGTTAAGTGTGTTAATCTAAGTATAGACGGAACATTAAGTTGCCTATTCTAGCCTATAATTATAACTTATAAGGTAGAAATATTTAAGTAAAGGGAAAGAATGCACTATGTGCCCAGAGTATTTGAAGAAGAAAAAAAGAAAAGGAATTAATCATTTTCCTTAATTATCTGGATCCCTTTCTATGCCTGAAAAGAAGGGAAATGGTTAGTCTGAATGGAAACGAAAAACTTCCGAAGCATGAACAAAATCGGAAATCAATTCGAAGGGGGTTCTACACTTAATTTACGAAGCCTTTCTTCTCAAAGAATTCAATTCTATTGTTCGCTCATTCAATGGATTCTTTATACATGTTGCTGAGGTAATCGTAATCTCAAACCAATTCATGTACAGTACCACTGTATACTTCATCAACAACCACTATCTGAGCTTGGAAATTAGCTTTGTCTTCCTGGGTGTTTTGTTGAAAGGCTGTTAGTTGGTTATTCATTGTATAAAGTTGTTTTCCCAATTGACACCCAGCAGTTAAGATATTGTGGAAATTAGGACTTTGTGAAGGACTATGTTAATTGACAAGTCCTGACTTGTGGACAGTTCTATGAGTTGTGATTGACTTCTGCGGGTTGATTCTGCTGTTTGAACTGGTGGCTTATTCATGCCATCGACTGTTTATTCTAATTCAAGATTGCTGGCATTCAAATATGTTTTGTGTGTTATTTTTTTAGAGTTAAGTGCTCATATAACCTCATGTTTTGGTGGTTTGTGCTAATATGACCCTGTGAAGTTGGAAAGTGCTATTGTAACCATGTGTTTTGCTTGAATTAGCTAATATGACCCAACGGTTTCTCGGGCTTCCGCTGAAGCGGAGTATCGTGTTTGGTTGTTACCTGTTGTGAGTTATTATGGCTTAAGTCTTTACTAAAAGTCTTAGGGTTATGCATATTTCGCCTATGCGACTGTTTTGTGACAGTCAATCTGCTCTTCATATTGTGGCAAGTCCAGTGTTCTATGAATGCACAAATCACATTGAAGTTAATTGTCATTTTGTCCGGGATCTTATTCAATATGGCACCATTGTTACTCAGCATATCTGCACGTCAGACCAACCTGTAGACTTGTTCACTAAGGCTCTCGAACGTAACCAGTTTCATTCCCTGCTTGGCAAGTTGAGCATTTCTGATCCCCATGCTCCAACTTGAGGAGAAGTACCACTATATAATGTATCCTAAGATCATGAATACAAACATAGATTATTACCCTTATTTTCTACAGCCTCTCCAACTGGGATCATCGGTGAGCTTGAAGTCTAGGTCAAACCCGCAGCTCTGAATGGCGACGAGGAAAATAGAGCGTGAAGATTTCAGCGAGGTACTGAGCAAGACCAGAATGCGGCTATCGGAGGGGGTTTCCGGCGAGAATGCAAGTGTTGCTGATGAAAACAGAGACATCATAGAGAGGAAAAAGAAGGGAACAGTGGCAGAGAGGATAGCCAGTTTGGGTGAGGAGGAGATGGTGGCAGAGAGGAGAAAAAGTGGTGAGGAGATGGTTTGTAGCAAAACGGTACCATTTAGAAAAGTCAAAATGACAAAATATCCCTAGTTGAAGAATAATTTATATTGTATGGTACTTGAGATTAAGCAATCACATATCCAAGATCAAATTAATGCAATCGGTTTTTATGATTATTGGGTTTGATTATGTACAAGGGGTATTGATGGCAGCTAATTAAGTTTAAGTAGTCACATAGTCAAGTTGCCTATAATGTAAAACTTTGAAAATTATGGGCTATTTTCAAACTAAAGCTTGGATTGTGGATCAAGTACTATTATGAAAAATTTTCTATTTTCTTTGCTAACATGTTGTCACAATATATTACCCTATCTCTTTATTTTGAGTTGATCTTCTATGAGATTGTCTTAACAAGGTAAAACTAAGGATAAAAACATTAAATAAGAGTTGATTAAAAGTTTGGGCTAAACTAAAATTATTATTATTTTGGGGTCAAACTTAAATAATGCGCCTAAAGTCAGGGGTGAAATATTACAAAATGCACAAAAATAAAAACTAGTCCAAAACCCTTCTTCTAGCGCCATCTTCCTCATCTCACCAATATCGACGGTGAAAACGTCATGTCCAGACACTGCAACCCCTCTCATAACCGCCATTTTTTCACATGCTACCCACAATAGACCAATTGCACCACTGGCATCTGTGTCACTTGCCTGCGGGAGCGCCTTCACGGGTTGGACTCCCTGTAGCCCTCTTTCCCTATTACAAGTGTCGACACCCCTTGAAGAATACATTATATTAGCAAGGTTACACTGTAATTGGATTTAAAAGTGTGTTAATTTAATATTTGTTTTACCTCATCTTCTTCCAAGCTAATTTTCAATGTAAGTTTTTCATAAAGACTGTTGTCTTGGTCAACCACCAGCTTTCGAGGTGGTTGCTTCTCGTCCTCCTTGGTAATCACAATAACCATAAATCATGTTAAGTTAGTATATGAAGACATGTATGCCTCCATCATATGAATCCAATTATCATTCCATTAAACCACAAACCTTTGCAGAACAGTTGGAACCATTAGCGTCCGAACAAACGAACTGAGCCACTTAGTGAACATTGCACCCCCTCACAAAGATTCATTTCATTTAATCAGACGTTGGCACACACCTTACCCATATTTCATAAGGCTCTGTGGTTGGGGGAGCATATGGTATATGCATAGCCCAAACACCGTGCACATTTACCAGACCCAACAACAAAGTGGCAGCCGAAAGGTTAGGCTAAGCTAACTCCGAGTCAAACTTGGAAGCACACAACAATGATGTGGTTCAGTCATTCATCACGATTACCATGATGAGGGTTGTGCAGTCACGGCGATGGCCACAACAATCCAAGAAACACAGACCATGTCCGCCACGATTGGAGAAAAGCAGACTATGGATGGCAGTGGGGCAATTTTTGGTGGAGGTCAGCCCCAATGGCATTCACCCCAATGGGGCGGGTGTAGAGGCATTTTTGGTGAGGGTGGGGCGGTATGAGTATGAAAATGATAACAACCATGGGTAGTGGATCGAGTGTGGATTTTAGTTCATACCCACCCCATTCCAGTCCCACTAGACCAACTACGTACGCACTAATTTAATGTATAATAAAATATAATTTATCCATATTGCACATATATTACCTATAATATTTTTCATGTAAATAATTATTAGAATTTTATTTTTAAAATTATTTTTTTGAAGTAAAATTTATGTATTTTTTGAGATATAGATGGAGTGAGTAAGATGGATTTGAAGCAGGTATGGAGACCCAAGTGGCTGATGGGCATGGGGATGGATATTTTAGATAATACCCAATGGGGCGGGGTGGATTTTAATATTGTATCCGTCATTGGTGATGGGGCGGGTATGTGTATGAAAATTTTAGGTGGGTATGGGTATGGTGGGACCATAATCCGCTCCTGCCCCGCCCCATTTACACTAGGGATGTCAATGGGGCGGGGCAGGAGCGGATTATGGAGAAACACTACACATACAAGGAATGTTATGGCCGAAGATAAACATATTGTAAACAAAGTTGATATGAATCCCCTTGCGAAGAATCTGGATTGCGGAATTAAGATCTTTGACAAAACAAGGGAACTCGCAAACCCTTCAATGCCGCACGAAATTCAGGAGTCTAGCCCTCGGGGTACGCCTAACTTCGACTTGCTCTCTAACTAGCCCTCAGGATTAGATTATAAGGTTTATTGATACTTAACTAGCCCTCGGGGTTAAGCAACAATGGAATAGCTCGCAAGCAAAGAGTATGAACTCAAAAGGTTGTATATTTGAATGATGAAAGGTTGTAAGGTCAAAATAATGTTGAATACCACCCCTATTTATAGTACATAGGTATGGTCTTCAAAAATTACAAATAAGAAAATGAAAAGGATTATGGCAGCTTTAAGAAGCTAAAACCATATTTAACTGAACTACCTAAAATAAATGGCTATATTCTTCAAGATAAATCCTGAATGAATATTGGCTTATCTAATCTTACCAAATCTAATTCTAATCAAATCATAACTAAATATTCTAAGCACTAAAATAAATGCATGACCGAAACATTAATTCTTCAAAGGCCAACATGGCAGAATTAATGGGCCTTATTCTAAAGTAAAATAAATTATCACACTACCTCATTAAAACACCCAATGGGAAAAAGAGTATAGTGTTATCTTCTAAAAATCCTAATAAATAAAAATAAATAAATAAACCTAATTCGTATCATTCCCTCCAAGGTCGAAAAGTTTCGTCCTCGAAACGTGAACGATATAAAAATAACTGTAGATCAACGTCCCAAGCCATCCCTGTGAAGAGCTGCTAATAAAATGGTGACAAAACGCTGACTAAGCAGTGACGGGATGCTAATGTGGCTTCAACTCGCGATAAAATACAAGCTGCGGTCGAGAAAACCAATAAACCACGATAAATTGAAAATATCACGAGATAATGGTCAGATCACGAGAAGAAGAGATGGCTGGCTATTTCGCGCGTGTCACACACGCTCCTTCAATGGGACGCGCGCGTGATTCCCATGCGCTTTGGCTATGAACTGGCGCGTGATGGACACGCGCCGACCTTCTTCCTTGCGCTGAACTTCTGTTCACCGGACTGTGTCTTCGCCAGCGCTGTAACTCGCTCCTGAAGAGCCTGAAGATGACCGAGAATACAAAGGAAGCAGGCCTGACCGGTGTTGACGTGAATCGAAGGTGGTCAAGGGTGGCACACCGACGGCGATCGGAGTTGCAGAAGACGGAGAGCAGGCGACGGCTTCGGTGGTCGGTTGGCGTCAAAGCTGTTCACGATCTGAGGAATGATGGATTGTAGCTTCTGATGGGTGGAGATAGAGAAGCGACGTTCGGACTTGGTCGGATAAGAACTAGCGGCGAGCAGATCCGAGGTCGTTCGGAGGCGGAACAGGACGGCAGTGCGGCGGCGGATTCGTCTGAGATACTGATCGGAGGCGGCAGTAGCGGATGGCAGTGACCGGTCGAAGATGGAGCTGAGCGGCGGTGGAGATGACGGAGTTGCCGGAGATGAAGCTCACCGGCGGCGGCATTGAAGACTGGCGGCGGAAGATGAAAGATGATTTTTTTTTATTTTTTTTTCAAAAACAAAACTTGAAATCCCTGTTGATGAACTCGTCCAAGGATCTTTTGCTTTGCTCTGATACCAACTGATATGAATCCCCTTGCGAAGAATCTGGATTGCGGAATTAAGATCTTTGACAAAACAAGGGAACTCGCAAACCCTTCAATGCCGCACGAAATTCAGGAGTCTAGCCCTCGGGGTACGCCTAACTTCGACTTGCTCTCTAACTAGCCCTCAGGATTAGATTATAAGGTTTATTGATACTTAACTAGCCCTCGGGGTTAAGCAACAATGGAATAGCTCGCAAGCAAAGAGTATGAACTCAAAAGGTTGTATATTTGATTGATGAAAGGTTGTAAGGTCAAAATAATGTTGAATACCACCCCTATTTATAGTACATAGGTATGGTCTTCAAAAATTACAAATAAGAAAATGAAAAGGATTATGGCAGCTTTAAGAAGCTAAAACCATATTTAACTGAACTACCTAAAATAAATGGCTATATTCTTCAAGATAAATCCTGAATGAATATTGGCTTATCTAATCTTACCAAATCTAATTCTAATCAAATCATAACTAAATATTCTAAGCACTAAAATAAATGCATGACCGAAACATTAATTCTTCAAAGGCCAACATGGCAGAATTAATGGGCCTTATTCTAAAGTAAAATAAATGATCACACTACCTCATTAAAACACCCAATGGAAAAAAGAGTATAGTGTTATCTTCTAAAAATCCTAATAAATAAAAATAAATAAATGAACCTAATTCGTATCAAAAGTACTAATATATACATGATATGTTCTTCCCCGAAACCAATTCGGGAGCTTGTTACAGAAGTCAAGGAGAGGAAGGATTTGCATATACATGCTTCTGATCACTATTACTAGTCAGAAGGAATCAGCCACATCAGTAAGTGTGCCACAATTGTGTTTTGCATGATTGAGCTTATAAGTAAAGTTGGCTTTTACTTATTTGTGAGAATGAACAGCTGAAAAGCAAAGCATTTTTAGTGTTTGGTAAATTAGCTTATAAGTACTTTTTTAGTGTTAAAAGCAGTTGAATTGTCAAGTAAATTTAAAAATAAAAGTGCTTTTAATTAACAAAATAACTATTTTAGACATGTTAATTAGCTAAAATCTCATGTCCTAGGACTCCTTAAAAAAGCTACCAACATCTCATTGTCTTTGCCCACAAAACCAATAACCAAACTACAGAAACAAGATCAATTCAACATATACATTAATCCTTCGTGACTTTGTTTAATACTTATTTCTAGAATCAAACTGATTTTCTTCCCACGCAGCCATCTTTTAGTAAACTTCTATTGCCACGTAAGATTTATTGACC
Organism: Rubia yunnanensis; assembly: GCA_037428765.1. NCBI lineage: Eukaryota > Viridiplantae > Streptophyta > Magnoliopsida > Gentianales > Rubiaceae > Rubia > Rubia yunnanensis. Next base: position 103,461,311 of record CM075065.1, read on the forward strand.
CCCAATTCTAAATTTTATCTCCAACCCAAGAATCAAAGATGAGGCTCGATGTTACTTGACCATAAATTTTAGGGATTCCTTTGAAGTGAGCCTCGGTTCTCAGAGGGTGAAATTAACGTCCACGCTTTGCCAAATCAACCAAAAGAAGCGAGAGATTCAGCTTTTGTGATTTGGCGGTATATTCTTGGTGTTCATTTCTGCAATTTCGTTTAACGACATAGATTTTCTTCTCCAACTTCGTTCTTCTTCTAGATATGATCTTTCAGATGGTGTGTTAGTGTGTTTTGTTCCTCTTTTAAATATGAATTGAGATATTGGTATCATTGATGTCATAGTTTTAAAAGCGTGACGAATGTTAGCAAAATTGATCTATGTTATTTGTGCTCATAAGAATCCCAGCTCACATGTTTCAAAGAGCATTTCTGAGTGTGTATTTGTCATTCGTTTGTATGGGGGGTTGTTGAGTAAGTAAAAAGAATATGGTTTCCAAGTTTTAGTGTCCTCAGAATCATTTTGGATGTCCTTTTACTGGTCTTTCTCTATATGATTTTGTTGATATTGGTATCTCTATTCTTAAAACCGATGTTTTTCCCATACCATTGTCATCTATTGCAGGAGAATATTGGTGTTTCTTACTCACCGTGAATAGAAATAATCACTAGGTAAGTTATATCTTTCCATTCTTCTTAGATGTAGCATGTTCTCACCGGTAGAGACCAGCTCATTAAAGGCGGCGATAGAAGACAACTTTTTTTTATTAAAAATAATGTGGAATCGCCTTTAATTGAGGTCCGAAAGGGGTTCCAAATTCAGAAGTCCCTCCCAGGCCATTTTAAAGGTGTTTCTAACTTATTAAAGGGGGGCCGCCTTTAATGATAATTGATTAAAGGTGGTTCCGCCTTTAAAATCACTTTTTTTGAAAGGCCGAAATCACTTTCAAGTTTAAAAGTGCTATTCCAAGTCACTTTTTCATTTTAAAGGCGGTTCTTTATAGAATCGCCTTTAATGGGCTGGTCCAAGAACCCTTTGGCCCAAGATCTCCTTTCTTAGTCTTATACTTAGGTTTTATACTTCCTCTGGTTCTTTTATTATGGCCTCAACTTTTGTGCACAAATTTTTTCAAAAAATTAAATGAATGGTAGAGATTGTATTGAAAGTATAAAAAGTAAAATGTATGGATAAAAACAATCTAAGATTTACTAAATGAGAAGAAGCCAATATAAAAAAATCATCAAAAAAAAAGGAAAGTAAGTCATTATTAATGGATTGGTGGGAGTACTTCATTTTACAAAACCAGCGTCGATTGGTCTTGTACATAGGTTTTATGCTTTCATTTTACCAAACCTTCCACCTCCAATCGGCCATCTCCTTTCGCCTTCAATCGGCCATCTCCTTTCGCCTTCAATCGGCTATCCCCCCTCCCACACCGCAGCCTCACCAGTCACCCCTCCGTCTCCTCTCACTCCACCACTGCCTTACCCTCTGTCGCCTCCACCCCTTCATCGACACCACCCCTTTGACGCCTCTAACCCCACCGCCTTCGTTGGATGCTCCACCGATGAAGGCCACCGCCACAGCGTCACTCTCCCCGATTCCACCGCGCTGAAGAACCTCCGCCGCTGGTGTTGCTCTTTCACCGCTGAAGACCCTCCGTTGTCTGTGTTGCTCCTCTGTTCGCTGAGGCTTGTCGGATGCTCCTCCGCTCGCTCCCGGCGTCCACCGCTCCAGTCCCTGCTGCTCCTCCGCTCGCTCTCGTCGTCCGCCGCTCGCTCTCGCCATCGTCTTTGCTGATGGGTTTCATTTGTTTGATATTTCTTTAAGTTTGTTTTGTGATTTATGATGTGTTGTGTTGCTCCGGCTGATACATATCTATTGCTTCACTGCAGGAAACAGTAGGTTTCCGACAGTTTTTTTTTTTTAGAGTAGAAATAGGTTCCTAGTTTGAACTATTGTGGACCCTATTAACCGCTTTTAATTGGCATTTTAAGGCTGTTTACGGAACCGTCTTTAATTAAAGATGATTAAAGGTGCGATCAGAGAAAACACTTTAACCCGATAAAATCGCCTTTAATGGCCCCTCCCCCAACTAGTGTCAAGGGGTGCATGTATACAGGATTAATGGATGATTTTAGTTAATGCTTGCATTTATGGTGGTAGAATTATTCTCCATGAACCGGTGTACGTTTTTCATATAAACAAAACATTAATGGATTAATAAGAAGACACAATGCACTGATTTAGTGCTACCATGTTAATAAAGAATATTGATGATAACTTCCCTTTGCATCTCCTTCTCTAGTTCGTGAGACAACCATATAGTTGCATATTGTGTCCATGGTTGTATATTTGTCCCATACCTGAAACGTGAAAAACATGCACCTGTCACTCTTTGAGGTATCATGGATAGAGAAACTGATGCATTTGTGGACTCAGATTATAGGAAAAACGGAAAACACTCTTAACCAAGAAAGGTCGATTCTTTTTGTGTCATTCATAATAATAATCTCCCCTCTGTGTAAGACTTCTTTGCGTATATATTTAACAAATTATAATAAAGTTAAACTTATCTTTTTCCTAAATAAGTGCTACTAGCCCTAAAATAAAGGAGCAGTAAGAACTAAGTCAAATAAAACAACATAATGCTTCCATGAAAGAAATAAAAGAAATGATACTAAAAAGAAAGAAAGATATAATGCCATATATCTTCCATGATTATAGCCTTTGACCCCCAATCTCGTGCTACACCATTCTCCTCAGTGCAGAGAAAATTCATTCTCGAATTTTGACCGCTGACTTGTGCCGCGACTCGGTCTCCATCATGATGTCTCCAAGATTTCTCTTTCTTCTTCCGTGCTCCTGCCATTTCTCAGAGTGCCATCGTGTGTAGTCTTTGTGCTTGTGTGGTGTTCCCAAACCCGCTATACAAATTTCTAAATGATTAATCGACACCAAGGTCACCGTGAACATCACGCCAATGGATTTATTTTGTGCGGTCACTTCGTTGGCCTCACTTGGCCCCAAAAAAATTTCATTGTCCGCGACTTTGTCGTACTCTACCTCATCGTGTATGTGCTCGTCATATAGGGCCTCGGCGTACACGGTGTTGTTGTATACGGGCATGTTGTACACGGTCTCGTCATAAATAGTTTTGGGGTACTCGATGTATATGGGGTTGTCGTATACTACCTTGTTGGACTCCGCTTCATCGTACAGAATGTTATCATACAACAGCGCATCGTACACAACCTCGCCGTACTTAGACTCGCCGTACTCCATCTCACTGTACTTCGACTCACCGTACACAGCCTCGCCGTGCTCCACCTCGTTGTACACCGTCTCAGTGTTGGATTCGTCAAGAGGGGTCAGTCGTGCTCCGAGTCACTGTTGAAGAAGCGCTTCGACAGAGCGTGTTAAGGGCTTCCACTTGTAGACATAATCCAGTGTATTCATTACGTCTATTCACCTCGTCTAAAGATGCATCGCGAGCAGATTGTCTTTTTGGCGCCATCGCGCAAGATCGAATGGCTCTGATGCCAATCTGATGCCGAGGTAGACTCAGATTATAGGAAAAATGGAAAATACTCTTAACCAAGAAGGGTCAATTTTTTCCATTCATAATAATAATCTCCCCTCTCATAATAAAGCTAAACTAATATTTTCCTAAATAAGTGCTACTAACCCTAAAATAAAAGAGCAATAAGAACTAAGTCAAATAAAAAAAAAGAATGCTTCCATGAAAGAAATAAAGGAAATGATACTAAAAAGAGAGAAAAGATATAATGCCATGTATTTTCTACTCCCACGTTCCACTATTAGTGGCACACTTTCTAATTTGAGATGTTTCTTATATTGACAATTTCTAATTATGACAAATTTAAAGTTTTACATCCCTTCATTTTACTTTTCCTTCTTTCAATTTAATTTCATCCACTCATTTAACATCTCCTCAATTCTAAGAGTCTGTCTTTTGAAAGACGGTCTTTCCATAAGTCATGGAAAGACCAAGGTTTAAACTGTAAATAAGAAGAAATAAAGATAAAACTTTTGGGTTGCATGAATCGGGTAATAAACTTTATAACTATTACACGTTTCATAATAAAATTTTAATATTGCAACTAACACCATTTACCTTTTATTATTCTAATGGGAGAACGACCTGAGAGACCCTCCAACTATGGTCATTTGACCCTTTTGGTCCCCCCATTTTTTTCCGATCAGTTTCATCCCCAAAAACCGTCCACTTATCATACTTCCGTCCGTCAATTTCTCATTTTGCAATGTTTTCTGAAGTCAACCTAACTTTTGAAGGGGTAAAAATGTCTTTCTCAATTTTTTACATCTGACTTCCTAATTTATCTCGGCATTTAAGATCCTCCAAATGAAACCCTCGTTTGCATATTTTCTCGAACCAATCTCTTCATTTAATCTCTTTCTCGCACAAAATCTTCCACAATCTTGTTCCAGTTAGGTTAGATCCTCCGATGGCTCGAAGCGGCGAATCTGGAAGCATTGGAAATAGTTGGGTTAGTCGTAGAAGTGAGCGCGTCAATGATAGCAGATCACAAAATTTGATCTACAACTGTGGGCTCCGGGTGAAGATGTTTACGTCTTGGACTAACCGAAATCCGGGAAGGCAATTTATTTGTTGCAGGTTGCCGAAGAAGAGAAAAAATAGTGCAGTCTAATTTCTTATGTGGATTAACAAATTCGTTGTATTTGTTGCTAATTCTAAATAAGAAATTGTGCTTTTGTATGTCTAGTTTATCTCTTCGCGTAGCTGTTATTTTTTTAATTAAAGGCTGATGGTTGTGGTTTGTGGAGTGGATCGATCCTGAAATGTGTCCTAGACCAGTGGAGGTTATTCCCGGATTGTTGAAGAGAATCAATTGTTTAGAAGAAGAAGTTCACGGGTTGAAAGAAATTGCAAAAGAAGCAGCAGCTATGCTGGAGAAAGCGAATTGCAAGAATTGGAATTTTAGCTTTAGTGTTTGGATGATTCTAGTCTTAATTAGTGTAATTGTTTTAGCTATTGGTTCTCATTGATTTCCTGCCTAATTAGTGCTCGAAGAAGGTGAATGAAAATGGTAATCTGTTTGGATGGTTTTGTTTTGATCTGCTCGAAGGTTTTGAAACAAAATTGAATCATGTTTGTGGTGTTGCTTTTGAGTTCCATTGATGAAGATGATTGGAAATGGGACTTCCTTGGTTGTTTGTAATTCAGTGGTGCATAAAAACAGAGCATTGGTGTATTGGTGAATAAAAACAGAGGTGTGAAATACCCATGTAATGGGGTCAAGAAAAAAAAAGTTGAAGATTGATATGCATAAGAGAATAGGTCTTAAACCTTTATTCAAGTGAACATTCATTGTAAACCAACCAACATCTTACCAATTCAACAAATTCACTAATTGCATTGAGACAAAAGAAAGGGGGGTCCACATGTCCCCTTTTTTACTACCTATCCAGTACACACAATAAGAAATCAGACAACATGAGTGGGCACAAGTACTCCCATTAGTGGGAATCTTTCATAGTCCAAAAGATAAGATAATAGCAATAGAAGATGATGCCCAATCCCAAACTAATCTAAGCTTGTCTTCCTCTTTTCTTTGGTGGGCTCCTTCTCCTTCTTAAACCTCCAGTCGTACCTCCACCCCTTTTTCAATTGCCCACAGTGAACGGTATAGCCTTCCCTAAATAAGTGTAGTTTGCATTAATTGTTGCCTTATCTCCATCTGTCAGAGGGTGCCTTTGTGATCTCCTGAGAGGCCATGGATGTGGATTTTCACTAGCAGTAGCAGCCGCAGAAGTTTCTATGGTAGCAGCAGTTTTTTAGGAAGATAAACAGAGGAAGAAATGCAGGTTAGGTACTGATTTCATTAAAAAAATTCAGTCATATCTAATTTTGTCACGAATAGAAGTTGAACCCGATTTTTTTTCCATTTTTGTGGTTGTTCTTGGTTATTAACCTCTCATCTCTTCCTTGTGAGGATATGCACAATTAGCTTCGAAATTAATGTTTGAAAATGAAAGGAACGAAAAAATGTTAGTATGTTACTTACTTCAGTAGGTGGTGATGTATCTATGGCTATTTGCTGGGGTTACTCAGGTGTTGTAAGATTTGGTGTCTAAAAAATGATTTCGCAATTAGTGTGTTAATTATTGAACAATTGTATGGAAATTGCTTAAACAATATGCCAAACAAACCTAGGAAGCAGCGGCTATTTTTGTGGACATGTTTTGGAATTGTGAGCCTCAATCTTTGCATAGCCTACAATGAATTGTCACCAATTTCTTCATTTTTTCCCCTGGCTCCTCAGTTCATCAGACTCCCAATTCGTTGCCCTTTTAGGCTTACCAACTTGTTTAACTGGGACTGGTGGGTCTAGAATCAAGCCATTTGTAGAATCTGGTCTACTCTCTTGGCCACTGATAGGAAACACGACACTCTCATATATAGCCATAAACCTAGTAGCATTCATCCACAAAGTTATAAACTTCAACTCCTGTGTGTTTTAGCATCAAGTTCGCATGAGTACATGGCAACCCAGTCAGCTCAAACACCACAACTATAACATCTCTTTCTAACATCAACAACACATCTATAACCAGCAGGGCCCTTCACCTCATAACCCTCAGTTCCATCAATGAGAATAGTCTATTTAAAAGAATACTTGATCCTAATCTCTAACAGTTTCCAAACAAATGGCCCAACAAGTTTATTCCATTTTAGCATGCTAAGTCTCCTTCTATGCATCCTATCCATAAGCAACTCTCTAACTGTGTCCATCAAGGTCAATATTGGCTTATCTCTAGCATCTAAAATGTAACCGTTGAAAGCCTCACAAATATTTTTAGTCAATATATCACACTTAGTATGGTGCGAGAACAAGGCCTTACACCAGTGCATAGGATAGGGAGCTTCTTTCACAGACTGGTATGCTACGGGGTCGAAAGCCGCTAGCTCTGCCATCCTTTCTTTGTATAGAGCTCCTCTATAGCACTCCAAACAATTGACCATGATATCCCCTTCAACACCTTGCATGCGTGTTTTTTCTTGAAGTTGCGATACATGTGCGCCACACAGTAGCGGTGAGTTACGTCGGGAATGACTTCAGCTAAAGTTCTGTCCAAACTCTACAATATAAACAAAAATAAATAACCAAATGTCACAAAATCAAGAAAATTTTACTAACACAAAACCATCACAAAATCAACCTCAAAATCAGCACAAAATCAGCTCTAAATCAGTACATAATCACTTAGAAATCAATACTAAATAAGTAGAAAATCAGTCCAAAATCTGCTCTAATGTTACCTTTTGCTGGTCAAACATGAATGTGAAATGATGCTCATTTTGGATGTCGAGATCATTCCGAAGGAGCTCCAAAAAATAGGTCCACTGGAGGGTAGCTTCCTTCTCAACCACTGCCATGCAAGGGCCCACCAACCATTGTTCGGATCAATTGCCATTGCTGCCAATATCTACCCTGGATATGTCCCCTTTACATGACACCCATCCAACCCAATCACCGGCCTACATAATTTGAAACCCTCCTTCAAAGGCCCCAGAAAACAATACATTCTCATTAACCTTGGATTGCCATTTTCAGTTCTGAAGGGAGTGAATTCAACTTCCATTGTTGTCCCAGGGTTCCTCCTTTTAACCTCATCACAGTATTAATAAATTTTCTTGTACTGTTCTACAACATCCCCCTCTATCAACTCCACAGCCCTCCTCCTGGTTCTATAAGCCACGTTTCTTGAAATTGTGGCCTCGAATTATCCAGCAATGGTCTTCCTAATGCATCTAATCAGCATTGAAATGTTTGTTCTAATCCTCTCTATATATTTCTTGGCCATCCATTTTGAGTTTAGACATTTTTGCTTATGCGGATGGGAGAAATTCTTATGGACATCGTTGTATGTCTTGATGTACAGGTCACTGGTTTGGATCTTATTGATCTTTAATGCAAAGAAAATCTAAGGACATGGATCTTTGCACTTAGCTTTGACCCGATGCTTTTCATTTTTTGGGAAACTAATGCTTTCTTCTTCCAGACAGCATAATGTCGAATAGCTTCCTTGAATTCCTTGGAGCTAGAAAATCGCATCCCAATATGAAATTGGGGCCTAAACATGTCTCTTTCTGGGTTGAAATCAACAAATTGCACTTCATACTTTCCTTTCCTTTTCTAGTCGCCCCATTCCCTGTTTTAACACTCTTTTTTTTTGTAGGCTTAGTTATGTCTTCTGTGGCCAGAGTAGGCTCTTCTGCGTGCAGAGTAGGTTCAGCTGGTTCAGGACTTGTATGCTGCTTTGGTGCGGCCTAAGTGGGAACATATGCTTCCTAATCACCACTCCCAGTCCCATTATTTTCAGGAACCCGAACCTGGGAATCCACCAACTGTGTTAATTGACTTAATTGAGAGTCCAACCAGATGTTAAACTCTTCGTCGTTCCTTCCCAAATCCCCAGCATTATCTAATCCTACTTGCCTTGCATTCTAATCAAGTACAACTGCATCAACACCAGTCGGATTATCAGCCTCTAAATCATTGGTCTCCTCATCTTCATCAACCTCTGTTTCACCTTTGCTATCACTGTTCGACGAGCTATTCTCAAGGTCATCATCAGCACAAAATTCATCATCATCAGTAAAGGGTTCTGCATCTATGCTATTGTTTGTTGTTTCGTAACCTTCCTCCGAAACTACGACCTCTTCCTCTTCAAAACCTACTCCAGTTTCAACTCCTTGCCCCCATCAGTTTCAACATATTTTCCCACATTATTTTCCCCTGTTTCAACACCCCCTTTCACACAAGTCTCAACTATTAAACCTTTCTTGCCACTCTCAGCCACCTCTTTCTCACCAATACCAGCACCCTGTTTCTCACAACTCCCAGCCCTTAAACCTTTATCACCACTCCAAGTCACCTCTTTTTGTATAATAACCTCTCCCATCCCATCTTCCACACTAATTACTCTAATATCAGCCCTTAAACCTTTATCACCACTATCGGCAACATCTATCTCTATAATACCCCCTCTCATCTCATCTTCCACACAGATTGCTCCACTACCAGCCACCCCTTTCTCATGAGTCTCAACAACACAAATTCCAGTAATAATTTTGTTGCATTTCACCCATGTGCATATCTCCCTGATTTCTACATTCCCGCGTATACGATACAATCCTAGGTTTACAGGAAAACCAGGTTCAACTGTCTAGAACTTCAACCTCCCTTCCACCCCAACCTCAGCTGGCATTTCCTTAAGCTCTTCCAGTGAGAACATGTCCTTGTCGACATTTTCAACGAAATCCACAGTTCCTCCCTCATAATGGATTACCTCACCACCTACAAACTGCCTTCCATGTCTCAACTGATGGAAAAAGTATCTGACAAACCCTCTGCACATCAATGAAACCCACTGATTTTCATCATTACATTTAAAACTAAACAAAAAATTATCATGTCATATATGCATTCAATGAGATCATTCTGACAATAAAAAATTTTCGATCACAAACATATGACAAAATCATCAACGTACAATGCTACAAAATTGTCGAGACACCTCGATTTACAGTATTCGAATCCCAAAAACAGAGTGACCCATATTCAAATAACAGAAACCCTAGCCCTGGGCGACACAGTGCCAAATCAAAACTATGATTACAAATGCGCAGATATCATACATTTTCGAAGATTAAGGAGTAATCAAAGCTTACCGTACTCCTTCCGATGATCAAACTTAGCACCCCTTGAACGAACAACCCACACCATTTTTTAAATTCAACCAACAGTGCAAGTCAGCAATGGAATTTCAACGATTACTGTTCCATTACATACTGCATTAGTTTAACCTTTTCGAAAGGAAACTTCGGTTCATGGGTGAAGAGGAATTTAGAAAGGTTGGAATTTGAGGTTGTTCGCAAATTTGGAAAGGTTTTTCTGGGTTCGTTGTCCTAAAGAATGAAATTGTTCCAGTTTTAGGAAGTCAGAGGGACATTTCAGGAAAGATGTTTTTACCCCTTCAAAAGTCAAGATGATTTCAGAAAATGGGGCAAAATGAGAAATTGACGGACGTAATGGGCGTAAGTATGATAAGTGGATGGTTTTCTTAGTTCAGGGATGAAACTGATCAAAAAAAGGGGGGGCCAAAAGGGTCAAATGGCGATAGTTGGAGGGGCTCTAAGGTCGTTTTCCCTATTCTAATTAGAGAAAAGTGCATATATAACCCTATATAATTGATGAAAGTGCAGATATAACCCTGCAATAATGAAAGTGCAGATATAACCCTGCGATAAATGAAAGTGCAAATATAACCCTGGTCAGTCAATGCCGGAAATAATGGCTTTAGGGTTATATTTGCACATATGTATAATAGTTAGGGTTATATTTGCACTAAAAAATAACTCAGGGTTATATTTGCACTTTCTCCAACATATAGGGTTATATTTGCATATTATCCTTCTAATTAAATCTCATCTTTCCATAAGCCTATGGAAATAAAGTCTTTCCCAACACTTTGCCCAACTCTAATACCCAGAAGTGGTGCGCCACTAATAAAGAAATAAATGGAGTGTGATTATAGCCTCTAACCCCCAATCTCGTGCTACACCAGAAACGCTGTCATCATCTGAAGTTCATTGCACTGAATATCGAGAGCAGATATTTGTTGTTGGTAACACATGTCTAGGTTTCTAATTTAATCTCCTTAATCCTTCAGCTTCAATAGGTTGTGTCGAGAAATCCACAAGTGGTGCATAGTTTACATAAAATTCCTGAGAAATATTTGTGGAAGTATTTGTCAAGTCACCGTTGGAAAATAGGTACATAGGCATCGGTACAAATGTATCGATGCCGAAATACCAGTGCTAAATATATCTTTTGCATCGGTATAAACATCTGAACAAGGAAGTACCGGTGCCTTAATAATTTATAGCACCGGTAACCAACAAACTGGTGCTCAATACACGGTAAATAGGAAAATTTAAGCATAAAATGTGCGCGGGAAATTGGAAAATTTTGGCACCGGTTTGATTTTTCATTGTAGCACTGGTGCTATAGTTACAGAACTGGTGCTATAGTTACATAACTCAAATTTGGACAATATTGCAATTTCAGCATAATGTTGTACAGGATTTCTCTTTTTACTTTCGGGGATGTTACATGTATCCAATCATGTTCAAATCGCATAGTGGTGAACTAGAATTGTAAATTTCAATATGGAATTGCCAATTTTGGTTTTCGACAATTCCAATATACTCAGAGGGACTTAAGTGCAAAAGGAAAAAAGTTCACTCGGACGTCCAAATTAAAATTCGCTTGAATGTAATGCTACAGTATGAATCTGTAAATTATATTCCCAGACTTAATCAAAAAATTTATTAATATTTCTTGAAAAAATATTATCAATAATCCTCTCCGTTAGAACTTCCTAACTTCTTAGTCATCTATAGTAAGATATTATAACGCATGTATTAGTGCTTTATAAATTTTCACTAAAAGTTACTTTTCTATTTCAAAACTTCAATTAACCCAAGAATACCTAATATGAAATAAATTCAATTAAAAAATGACGCTGTAACACAATTTTGGGCAATAGTGTAATTTTAGCAAAGTTACGTACATATCCATTTCGGAGACCCGTCATACACCATTTTCGAACACGGGATTGATAGAATGTATAATTGATTTCTTATCAATCTAATTACTTAACTACATTAACTGAAAAAGCTATCCAACGTTTATGGTCATTGGATAAAAAGAGTGGGGTGAAATTTTAAATTTTGGAAAGTTTAAAAATAGCACTGGTCTGAAAGCTACCGGTGCTACAAACTTAGAAAAAGTTTTCTTTGATTTCCTCTCTATTTGTTAAAAAAAATTTTTGTAAAGCAGCCTCAGATAGCTGCTTTAAATAATTTGAGCACATGTTGAGAATTTATAGCACCGGTACACAGTATTTAGAAAAAAATTCTCCTTTCCTTTTTGTTTCTGGAAAACAAATTCTGAATCAGCCTCAGGCAGCTGCTTTATCTAATTTGAGCACCTACTTAAATGCTATTAGCACCGGTATACCGGTGCTAGGTACTTAGAAAAATTCATTTGGGCTTGCTCTCGGGTTCCAAAAATTATGAAAAAAATCTATTTAAAGCAGTCCCGAGCAGTTGCATTAAATTAGATAAGCACCGGTATTTTCCATTCATTACCGGTGCTATGTTGACGAATAGATCTGAACCATTGATTTCTCTCTTTCATTAAATTTCAACCGTTAAAATGTTTTTGTTATCTATATAAACCCTGAAGTCGTACTTTTTTCACCACCTCATCATCCCTCCCAAACTTCACTTGCACACCCTCTCCCTATTAACCCTCACTGATTCCTCTCAAATTTCATCACTACGTTTGTTCATTTTTTCAAATATTACCTATGTCGCCGCCGTCCGCAGTCCGTCGTCCGCCGCCCGGTGGGTAGAGCCAAAAATCGACTCCGTCAGGTGGGTAGATCCAAAAATTGGCGAGCACTCCAAGGGCCCGAGATGGAAGAAATAGGTCCGCCGCCTGATGGGTAGAGCCCGGTGGAGGAAACCGGTGCCGATCTTTTAGTGTTTCTTCCACCACCTGAAGGTATTCCTTTTATTCCATGTTTATTTCCTTTCCAATCGATTTACTTTTTCCAATCGATTTACTTTTTCCAATAGATTTACTTTTTCTTAGACCTACAAATAGATCCGTAGTTTTCATTATGTTAACAAATGTTTCAATACATTAACAATGTATGGTTTCATGCTTAGGTTTTTTTGCTTGAAATAATTTTTGGAGCACCCGTGATATATATATATATATATATATATATATATATATATATATGTATATGTATATATATATATATCACAGGTGATTGTGTCATATTTAAGGGTTTTTCATAATTAGAATTTGTTACATGTTGAACGTTTTAAATGAATGACGAACTAGATTAAGGTTTAAAGGTCTTTTTCTATGTTTTGATGATTTGTAGTTGATGTTTAAACCGTTGAGATGTTGCAGTCTACCAGGGCCAAGGAAACTTGGTGTGTTTGACATTGTTTGTTTATACACTCTTTACTTCCTTGGCCTTGTAAAACTGCTTCGCTTCGACAATTTAAATGTCGAAATATGCATTAGTTAAATGGCACTGCATTGGTTGCCTTCGTTTCATGTATTGCCCTCTAACTGTGTAATGTTTCTTCCATTACGAAAAGCGTTGTAACAATTGTACAACTCTGTAATTTAAATTGTGGAGAATTCGTAAATGTTTTGATGATTTGTAGTTGATGTTTAAACTGTTGAGATATTGCAGTCCACCAGGGCCAAGGAAACTTGGAGTGTATGGTATTGTTTGTTTATACACTCCTTGCTTCCGTGGCCCTGCAAAACTTATTCGTTTCGACATTTTAAATATCAAAATATGCAGTAGTTAAAGGGCACTTCATTGGTTGCCTTCGATTCATTTATTGCCCTCTAACTATGTAATGCTTCTTCCATTACGAAAAGTGTTGTAACATTTTTACAACTCTGAAATTTAAATTGTGGAGAATTTGTAGTGTATGAACACCGGGGATTTTGGTTTGTTTATCTGTTTGCACAATAGGTATACACACAAAAAGCCTTGGTACTTAAATGCTGCAACATTTCAACATTTTAAATGATTTTCTATGTTAATTGTTCTTGTGAACAAGCTTAACGGGAGAAGAATGAGTCAAAATTTAATGGAAACTTCTGTAACATTTGCCTAACTCTAAAATTTAAATTATGGAGATTTTGCAGCATATGAGCGTCAAGGAAACATGTTGTGTTAGTGTTTAACATGGTGTGTTTAACATTAACACATAGTTAGTGTTAAATACATAGTTATAAACACCATGTTTCCTCGGTACTTAAACGCTACATAATTTTGATATTTTAAATAGTATTCTTCAATAAATCATATGTGCACAAACTTAATGGAAGGTGCCGTAACATTTGCAAAAATTCAAAATTTAAGTTGTGGAGATTTTGTAGTTTTTAAGCACAGTTGAAACATGGTGTGTTAGTGTTTAACATGGTGTATTTAACATTAACCCATAGTAATTGTTAAATACATAGTTAAAAACAGTTATACACACCAAGTTTCCTTGGTGCTTAAACGCTGCATAATTTTGACATTTTAAATAGTTTTCTTTGACAAATCGTATTGTGCACAAACTTATGGGATAAAGCAATAGTTAGAGCACCATAACCCTACTAGAGCACCAAAAATGTAGGTAATAGCTCAGATCAACCATGCCTCGACTCTCAGTGAAACCGGAGACCGCTTTCGACCATGTTTAGGTATTGTCTCAAGAATGTAGGGTTATGTTTTTTCGAATCAATGTAATAAACTTTCGGGTTGTGGTTATAAAATTTTCAGTTTTTGACATGAACTTACATTTCTTAATGTTGTTCTGTGCGACCTATTGTTCATAATGAATCTCTGGGTTTAATTTTCCGGCCAGTGAGTTTATAATCACTGGCCGGATTTTTTTTAATTTCTCGCCAAAATACTAGCACGGTATGTACCATATAGGCACCGGTATTTTGAACATTTTCAAACCAGTGTATATGAGTGGGGGTGGTAAAATAGGCACCGACAAGTGTTATCCGGTGTTGGATTAAATATCTAGCACCGGTAACACTTACCGGTGCCTATGTAATCACATTACTAGTACCAGGTAACTTACGCACCGGTATGGAAATGCACGAAATACCGGTGACTATTGTGTGAAATTATCGGTGCCTATGGGGGGTACTCCCAGTAGTGAGCTGTGAAAAGGATATTCAAATAACTTAATATGGCTCTTTCTCTCTTCTTATAGCAGTAGAACATAATGTATGCATTAAGAATATGGTTCCAACATCAGGAACTCCTGGGAGACACCAATGCATACAATTTGCATACAATCTGAAGCGACGAAGGAACATGAGCAACACGCAGCTTGCCGGAGGCTACAAGTTCACGAACAAAGTGATAATCGATGTCAATATGCTTCGCCCGCTTGTGTGCAACAGGATTTTGGGCGAGAAAGATGACATTGTTGCCACACAAGAGAAGCGGGGGTGAGGCAAAGGTGACACAAAGATCCCTTAAAAGGTCACATATCCACACCAACTCGACAGAGGTATTGGCCATAGCACAATACTCGGACTCACAGCTGGAGCGAGATACGGGAGGTTATTTCTTACAGACCAAGAAATAATATTGCCGCCAAGAAAAATAGCATAGCCATAAGTGAAGCAGCGGGTCTCAAGGAAACGAGTCCAATCAGCATCCGAGTAACCCAAAATAGGAAGGGAGCTAGAGGGTGGAAAGAAAGAAGGGTCATAATGAAGAGTGCCCTGAATATAACGAAGAATCCTGGTAGTTGCCTGAAAAATGATCATCACGCAGACTTTGCAAAAACTGGCTGACTTTGCTAACTGCATAGGTAATGTCTGGTCATGTAATATTGAGGTACTGGAGTTCCCCAACGAATTACTTGTACAAAGTGGGATTGGAGAACTTGGGACTAGAAGTGTTGTGTAGTTGGCTACCCGGAACAAGGGGAGTAGAGACAGGTGCAGCATTTATCATACCAGCCCGCTGAAGAATGTCCATGGCAAACTTAGTTTGCCCCAGAAAAAGACCAGTATTAGACCGAGAAATCTCTAAACCGAGAAAGTGGTGCAAAGGACCAAGATACGTGATAGAGAACTCCTGATGAGCATGCAAGATAAACCGGTTGATGAGAGAAGGATCATTGCCAGTTTAAATAATGTCATCGACATAGACAAGCAGATATAGCATCTGAGAACCTCGAGAATAAATGAAAAGAGAGGTATATGTTCCACTGCATGTAAAGCCTAACAGGAGTAGAAATGTACTGAAGCACTGAAACTAAGCACGAGGAGCCTACTTGGGGCCAAATAGCCTTTCGAAGTCGGCAAACATGAGAGGGGCGAAGTGGATCAATATAACCTGCAGTTTGTTCCATATACACAGGAGCATCCAGGACACCATTTAAAAAAGCATTCCTGACATCAAGATGATGAAGCGGCCAATTGCACAAAGTGGCCAAAGAGAGGATAATACGGATTGTCGCAACTTTGATCACAGGACTAAAGGTGTGAGTGAAGTCAAATCTTGGTACCTGAGAATGTCCCTGAGCAACAAGACGGGCCTTGTAACGATCGATACTACCATCAGGTCGATATTAGAGGCAATAGACCCATTTGGAACCAACAACATTGCCACCGGAAAGGGGCTGAACAAGATCCCAAGTATGCTGGTTACGAAGAACCCGCATCACCTCATCCATAGTGACAACCCATTTAGGATCCTTAAGGGCGGAGCGGTACCCCTTAGGCTCGGTCTCTAAAAGAAGTGCTACAAGAAAATCGTGAACATTGAAACCAGGATATTGTTTCGGGTGGAAAATGCCATTCTGGTGGAGAAATCGATGCAGCTGTGGGCTCAATGAAAGAAGAAATTTCCAAATCAATGAGTGAGTTACTATCCCGAGAAGATGAAGTGTAAGGAAAAGAATGCTCATCAAACTGAAAATGATGAGAGATATAAATGCACCCAGAAGAAGGACCAAGACATTTGAACCCTTTGTGTTGAGCGCTATAACCAATGAAAACACATGGAATGGATCGAGGTGCAAACTTATCAGCTGCAATGTCACGCAAACATGGATACACACAACAACCACATGGATGGAAAAGAGAATAATCAGGAACAATGCCGTAAACTATCTCGAATGGAGATTTACCACCAAGAACCGAACTAGGCAAATGGTTTATAATATATAATGCCAAGGAGAAAGCATCCACCCAATAGTACTTGGGAACGGATGAGTGACATAACATGGCCAACCCTGTCTCTGTAATATGACGGTGCTTTCGCTCAGCTCGGCCATTCTGAGCAGGTGTATAAGGGCTTGACATTTGATGATGAATGCCACAAGAGATAATATAATCACGAAGCTGGTGATTAGTAAACTCCGTTCCTCCATCAGATTGAAAAAATTTAAGTTTAGGGAAAATTTGGGTCTCCACGAACTTCTAGAACATCATAAAGACATCAAAGAAATCGGACTTGCGACACTGGGATAGAACCACGTAAAACGAGAAAAGTCATCAATGAAGATAACATAATAAGAATAACCAGTCACTCCTAAAACTAGTGCAAGCCCCCAAAAGTCACACTAAGCCTTGTCCAATAAAGAAGTCGAACAACGATCACTAGTGGAAAAGGGAAGACGATGTCTTTTAGCCATCATACATAAGGAGCAACTAACTATGGCAGGTAAAATAGAGGTGACAAAAATATGCCCTTGCTTATTCAACAATTTGAGAGTATTATAAGACACATGACTGAGCCAAGAATGCCATTACTTAAATGAAGCACGAATTTTTCCAGAACGAAGTTCAGTAAAGAAATTGGAGTCACCACTTTCAAGATAATAAAGACTTGCTCTATGATGGCCAGTACCAATGACTTTTCCAATGTGCTTATGCCGAATGATAAATAAATCAACATCAAATTGAATAGTAATATGTAAATCTCGAGTGAGTTTACTTATGGAAACCAAACTCTTTGAGATTTGAGGAACCACAAGCACATCACGCAATGAAATACCTGAAATATCACATTGACCAATATGAGAAATTGATAGTGAAACACCATTACCCACAGAAACAATATTAAAACCATGGTAAGGAAGTACCTTACTAAGCTGTTGAGGATCAGAAGTAATATGAGCGGTTGCACCAGAGTTAAGAATCCATCGATCAAAGAAACGACTACTAACACTCTGTGAATTGGAGAAAGCCATAACACTCTGTGAACAATAAGAAGACTATAAAAATAGAGATGGTTGTTAATGCCAAAAGTGGAACACTTGCGCAATGGCAAAGGTTGGAAAGTGCCCGCCAAGCGCGGTGTAGAGACGAAGTCCGCTGGTGCAGAAACAAAAGGTTGCGCAAGGCGCGTGGAAGGACAGTCGTGCGCACGCGCGAACAACACATGTTTTCTTCAAGTTGGCGTGTGATAAACACGCGCTGAACACACTGCTAACGGGAAACTCTGAACGGACGCCAGAAAACTTAGGAGGTGGCGCCAAAGGATTAGACCAGACGAAGGTACCGACGAAGTGATGGCCTAGACAGTAGCAGTGCAGAAAGCAAAATGCCCGAGAAGAAGAAGAGCCGGTCATCCGAGGATAATTTTGAATGGAATGGACACGCCAGAGACGAAGCCAAGATTGAAGACGGTACCAGAGAGACACCGAGAGGGAGGAGAAATCGCCAAAAAAAGTAAGTTGGGTACTGTCGAAAAAGGTTGAAAGTTACCATCGACTGAAAAATTAACTGAGGAGAGGGAAAGGTCGGAAGTTTTAATCGGGGAGAGGGAGAAAGAAAAGAGGAATAAAGCGGGATGCTTAACACTGCTCTGATACCATGTAGAGCCAAAACTAATTGCCTCCGTGTCCTTTCATTATGGGTATAAATAAGGTTACATGGGGAGATTAATACAATGAATATAATCCTAGGATACGTACAGAGTATTCTAGAGTCCTAGGAATACACACCAACTATACAGTGAATATAGATAATAATATATAATCTAACAATCCCCACCTGAAGATCAATGACCAGGACACCAGAATCCGATCATGATTCTCTAATACCCCGTGTCCTATGAAAATATGGATTCTACTTACAAAAGACTAATGTCGGGTAGCATCCACCACAAAAACGAGTTGAATACAAATATATCTGCATTTGTGCAGAGAAAAACATGCTTCTATATAGACCCAACTCGAGCAGTCTGCTTTCTAACACCAACGCGATGGTTTGTTGGATTGTCGTGGTTGGATTCCACATTGGTTCCCAATAAAACTGGATTGTGGCGCTGTACTTCTTCATTCATATCAAAGAGCGAAACTAAGCTCTTGGTAAACAAACAGTAAAACCAATTGCAGTTTAACAGATGAAGTTGGTCTTATAAAGGCTGTGAATGAACCATTGCTGCTGTACGGTATCAAGGATGGTGCAATCCATGGATCAATGATGACCATGTATTCCTATTAAAAAAATCCCAACAAAAACAAGTCTCTTCGCCCCTCAACTTTTCAAGGAATTTCGAGCATCAAACCTAAAAGAGAAGAATAAATCCCAAGAAATAATAGCCTGGTGTAAGTTGTTACGGATAAGAAAAAATTTCAACTTTTCCAACTTCACAGAAAAGGAACACATCAGCAAAACGCATGAAGAAATTGAAACGTTTTTCCAACTAAATCAGTACGTATAACAAGTAATAATGTGCGTTAACAAGTAATAATGTGTGTTTGTATTCATGATCTTAGGGTACATTATATAGTGGTGCAAAATACATGTACAACATAGGAAAAGAAAATACAATCTAATCACAATACAAGTAATATCTATATTCCTTAATAACGTATAACAAAGAAATTGAAAATATCTCAAACACGAGAAGAACAGAATTATAAAACATGTATGCGAGGTTGAAGTCATCAAAATATCATTTACCTTGAGAAAATAAGATAATTTGATGGATTAAAATTGGTTGATGAAACACGATTGGGACTGTAAAAAATTTTGCCAGGAAAGAATTTTATGTTTGGCATATACGTCAGATAATAATTATCAATCTGATGGTTGGATTGGGGAAGAATTCCAAAAGAGACATGCGATAAAAAATCTCAATATTACGTCAGACTGAATGTGATGGAATGACCAATAAATATATGCCGCGTGTACCCAACAAATAAGGAAGACCCGTTGTGAATTGGAGATGCTCTTACATCATATTGAAGTTACAATTAAAACATACTCCCTCCATCCCAACTATTTCTGCAAATTTTAACTTTTTCAGGTTGACCAGAACTAATTTTGATCATTAATATATTTAATTGTGCATATTTTAAAATGATTTTAAAAAAATAAAAATAGATATTAACACGATTCTAATGACATCACATGTGATAATATATTATTTTATGCATTACTTGAAATTTACTTTTCTAAGTAATAAAGTTTGACTAAATGAATACTGACAAGTGCAAAAATAGTTGGGAAAGAGGGAGTGCCCTTTGACAATAAAGACCCCCCCCCCCCCCCCCCCCCCCCCAAAACGGACTCTTCCATTGAAGAAGCTCTAAGCCCCGCCAACCCTTAAAATCACATTAGTAAAGAGAGATTGTCCAAAATGACACACTTTCAATCAAAATTTACAGTTTGGTACCCCAATTTTAAATTTGTGTGCTTTAAAGACACCAACTTTTTCATTTATGTATCAAAAGGATGCCTTTTAGCAAAAATGAGTATTTCATATGTTTCTTTATTAGTGGCACAGTTGGCTATTTGGGATGTTTCTTTTATGTTGTCACATTTTTCATTTTTGATAAGATTTCTTCAATTTCATCCACTTATTCTACATTTTTACTTTCTACACTCATTTTCATCCACTCATTTTCTTCACCTAAATTCAAGCACCTAGAACTATGGTGCCACTATTAGTGAAACAGAGATAGTATTACTTTGGATCAAAATTGTGCCACAATAGTACCCACTTTTAAATAAAAAATCCATTTTCAAAACATTGATGAAAAAGTGAGCATCTCTTTTGAACGGTTTTAAAAATGGAGTATTAAACTATGAATTTCACATCTTCTCCATTCATTAGTAAGTGTGTGAAAATTAACTAAGTAGGTGGAGATGAAGTAGGTAAATAAAATTGGACAAAATACTGATATGACCCTATGTTTTGGAGTTTCGTGCTAATATGATCTTGTGAAATTGGAAAGTGCTATTGTAGCCATGTGTTTTACATCAGAAGTGCCGATATAACCCTGTGGCACTATTCGGCATTGACTTAGTAATTTCCAGCGTTGACTAAATTTGAAAAGACAAAAATACCCCTGACTCAGAATTTGAAATTTGTAGTGACCATTTTACCCTTTAGAACCTGAATTGAAATCGGTTAAATCCTTCGGATTGTTCCTCTCTATCCAATTTTTGTTTCTCTTCCGCTAATCGAACTCCAACCACGAAAAAACTCCTTCTCTTCCACTTGGATCTGCTTCTTCGGCCGAGTTAGCATTCAAAATTTTCATTCGTGGTCGACTACCATCCCAGGTATGTCAAAGTTTTTAATCCCGTTCATTGTATGAACCACAGGCTTGATTTGCGGGAATTGGAATTTCTAGTATTGTGGTGGAGTATCGTTTCGGAAATTTCTTGGCATTATGATTTGTCGATCTGGTTACGCACCCTAGGTGTGATTTGGGGTTTCTCGATTATATCTAGTTTTGTTGGTAAATGGTTATGGAATGTTGAACTATTCTTGATATGTTGTTTTAATCGTTTAACTAGCCTGAATGATGGAGTCATCGAGCTGTAGTGTGAATAATTGTCGTTGGGAAAGTGTGTTGTGCAAGGTGTGTGAGAAAGAAACTAGTGTTTTTATGTTAAGAAGCGCAAAGAATCCGGGCAGAATGTATTACCGATCTAAGAAAGATGGATTCCAGCAGTGGGTTGTGCCTGATGTCGTTGAGTCGGGTCATGACAGTGGTGTGACTCCGTTTCATCCCAACTCCAGAGTTCGTAGACCGGTTCAGAAACAGGAATCTCTAAATGAACTGGTTGTAGCCCAAATGGGTGGCCCTAGTCAAGGCATTTTAGCACCCAGAAATGCTTGTAATTGTCTGCTGATCCTAAGGGGCTTGATAGCACTGAATTTAGTGTTGGTTAGTGGTAACATGTTACTATTGTTTGTGTGGTATGTTGTATTTGGCCGTGGGATGTGTTAGGCGTAGAATGTGTTAGCTTAGTTCATGTTCTTGTTGTACTTGGCCGTGTGAGGTGTTAGGCATGGGATGTGTTAGCTTAGTCCCAGAATTTAGTGTTGGCTGGTTGTACTTGGCCATGGGATGTGTTAGGCATGGGATGTGTTAGCTTAGTTCATGTTGTTGGTGTACTTTATGTTGTAATTCGAAGAAAGTATTTGGATGCTTGGTCATATGGTTGATTAATTAGTGCTCATTTGACCTTATGTTTGCTTAATATGTGCACATTTGACCCTATATGCTTTCAATTAGTGCTAATATAACCCTATGTTTGCTTAATAAGTGCTCATCCAACCCTATATGTTGTAGATTAGTGTGAATATAACCCTAACATTTCCCACTAAGTGGTAATATAACCTTGTGTGCTACGAATTATTTTTTATCAGACCATATGTTGTAGGGACCTTTATGGTCGATAACCCTAGAAGTATATAAAACAACATTCTATTCAGATTAATAAATTAATAATGCACTATACACATTGTCTTCCAAAAGATATAAGGTAGATTGTTTCTCTAGGAGAATAACAGTGTTATAGTTGTAAGTAGTGCAGAGTTCACAAAAGTGAGAATGATAGGTACTAGAAAGTTGTTCGTAACCCATTCTACAATTAGAATCATCAAAAGCAAGCAAATCCATCATCATACATCATCATTTTGGGCATGTCTCCGGCGGTGGGAGCGACTTACTTCTAGCATCTTCTGACAAGTCTTCAATAGGTGGTGGACGAGGCGGTTGCAAGCTTGGCGGCCTGTGGTAAGTTGGAGCTAGAGTTGTGCCCATCAATTTTGCAGTCCGCTCGTTGTACAAAAATGACTTCCCCCAAAACATGTTCTTGAATGCCTCGCTGCCGTCTCCTAGTCGGATTGGCTTATGCTAATGTTTTGTGGAACAAAAGATTGGGTGAATACACACAAGAGTAAAACGCTGAATTAAAAAAAAATTCTACCATTACCTCAGAGATAGTAATTGGGTTTATTAGTGGGAGTTTCTGGAGCACTTTCCAGTCGTTCAGCTCCACAACACCAACTTGCAAATCTTGTCCACAATCAACCCACCCTAGGTTACTAAAAATTATCATCAATAGATTAGGAATCATGTCAGATAAGAAGGATACCTCATGTGTGTATTGGCGGGGTATAGTGGCCACTGTTTGAATCATGTTGTGAGTATTCTCGCTCAAATCGTCAGCAACAATTTGCTCATAAAGACCTTCATCTAGGTCGTAATCCTATACTATATCCCCTTGCCAAACCGGGGCATTAACCAAATTCTCCATATCTGGGACACCATACCTAAGAACATCAGCATCGGACTGTACAACAATTGTAGTCATAGGCACCTTTGAACTAGGTATATCACCCTCCCTCTCTTTTAGAACCGGGACATCGACGAAGACATCATCATCAATCTTTTCTCCGCCCTGACTCTCATAGACATCAACTACAATCTGTCCACCCATATCCCCCTTAATAACATCTTGAACGTCATTTTCGAAACCCTCATACATAATGCCACCCTCAACACTCTTATACCTAGCATCGACAACAATGCCACCCTCACCAATTTTATCACCCCCTCATACACCACCAATTCAGCACCAGCATTGTCAACATTTCCATCTTCAATCCCATAACTTAGAAGTGGAACAACTGAAGATGTTCCCGCATCTCGGCTTGCCAATTCTTTTTCGATGCTGTCTAATGTTGCAACCAGCTGGTTCTCAAAGTCCTCATCCGGGTCAAGGAATTCATCTACAACTGTTTCATCGATTTGTGAGCCATGTTGCTGAGACAAAATGTTTAGTTGTAAGTGATGTAAATTAACTAACATTTTGAATTTTGAGGATGAGATTGGATCCATACCTGTAATTGCTCCGGACTGGGAAACTTTTCTTCTTCGGTCAAATTCCGATTTTCCCTCTGCTTTATTCGGGTCCGTTTCCTGGTAGGTTCTTTTGGTTCTTCGATGATGAGTGTCATAACATCCGGTCCCTGAATCTGCAGCATAACAGCCTAAATTTAGACCCTAAAATTCAGACACTAAAAACTGCCCAGATTTCTCCTTGAAATTCATACCCTA
Organism: Rubia yunnanensis; assembly: GCA_037428765.1. Classification (NCBI taxonomy): domain Eukaryota; kingdom Viridiplantae; phylum Streptophyta; class Magnoliopsida; order Gentianales; family Rubiaceae; genus Rubia; species Rubia yunnanensis. The sequence continues at coordinate 103,485,312 of CM075065.1, forward strand.
AATTCAGACCCTAAAATTCAGACCCTGAAAACTGCCCAGACCCTAACATTCAGACCCTAAATTCCTCCAATCCATCCTTGAAATGCCCAGATTTCCAAGAACGAACCATTCTGCTCACCTCTAGCCCTCGAACCTCTAGCTCGAGCCCTCGAGCTCTACCTCGAGCCCTAGAGCCTCTAACTCGAGCCCTCGAGCCTCTACCTCGAGCCCTCAAGTCTGTACCTCGAGTCCTCGAACCTCTAGCTCGAGTCCTCAAACCTCTACCTTGAGCCCTCGAGTCTGTACTTCGAGTCCTCGAGACCTCGAGCATGTACCTCGAGGTCTCGAACCTCTACCTCGAGCCCTCAGCATCAACCTCGAGCATCTACCTCGAGCCCTCGAACATGTACCTCGAGCCATCGAACATCTACCTTGTGCACACTATAAATTGTGATATACAAATAACAGGAAAGCATACCTTTGGCCTTGTTCCCCTCTTGGGTTGACGGCTAGAACTAGGAGCTGCACCATTCTTTCCCCTTTTCTTGTCGCCTCGTTTGTTGTGGCCTTTGAAGAGGCACTACCATGTAACCTTCCCCTCCGAGGTGGCCGGTTGCCACTAGTACTGCCTTGAGTTTCTTGAACCAGTTCACTGCATTCAGGGGCTTGAGTGCTCATTGTATTTGAAGTCCCTTCCATCACCTTAGCAAATATTTTTTTTCAAAATGTTATTATACAGATATGTAAGTGTAAAGCTAATGCAATAGTGAACAATTATTATACCGGAGTAGCTGTTGTACTTCTTTTTTTAGCCTCTTTATTTTTCTTAGCTGTTGGGCCACCTTGACATCCTCGCTTGTTGTGTCCAAACTCCCCACAAGTGCTGCATTTGTGAGATTTCCCTCCTACACCTCCGGCCTTCCATTGCTCTTTCGATCTCTTCTTTTTTGGTCTTCCAGCCCGGCGGTGTATACCAGGGGGATTACACTCTTGCACACGATCAGGTCCCCAGAACACCCTGTGTAAGACAGGTTGAATCTTGTGATGATAGGCCTTCTCAAACTGTGTCTTTGTTAGCATAATGTCACAATACTCGTGCAGAGGAGCCTCTTCTGCAGCGGCGTGTCTACACGGCACCCCGGACAAATCCCATACACCACAATCACAAGACCTCCTGTCAATCCTCATAGCGTAATTGGTCTCGCCTGGACAACCTGAAAAACAGTATCTGAGCATTGGTGGAATGTTACCCCTTCGACCTTGTCTAGATACTATCTTCAACATCTCGTCCGTTCTTGGACACACAATAGTATCCCACTCAGCACATTGGGTTGACCGTTCCTTCAACCGATTCATAAACTTTATTCTCAGCTCTTCCATAAGCATCAACACTGGTTCCTCCCTCAGTTTTCCCACCCAATGGTTAAAAGACTCGGCGGGATTATTCGTGATGTTGTCACACTTCAGGCACGTACAGAAAGCATGTCTTGCTCATAAGGAATCCCTAAGAATTTCTAAATACACATACGCCTCTTTCAACAGCTCCCTGTTCTTCTCCATTGCTGCTTTAAAGTCCATTAAATTGTATGACTACAATAAAAATGACAACACACGGAGTCATATTGGCACATTAATACCAACACACGGGGTCTTATTAGCACATTAATACCAACACACAGGGTCATATCAGCACATTATTTCCAAAACACAGGGTTATATCAGCACGTTATTACCAAAACATAGGGTCTTCTGAGCACATTATAACCAAAACACAGGGTCCTTTGAGTACATTATAACCAAAACACAAGATTATATGAGTACACAAGTATAAAAATACAGGGTCATAATAAGGTTAATATTAGCACATAAAGGAGGAAACACTACCTTTGACGCTCTCCAAAAAAGCTTCTTCAAGATGCCAGAGGGCTGTTTCTTCCTAAAGTTGGCGTAGATGTGGCGGCTGCACTTCCTTTGGGCGGAATGGGGAACAACTTCGGAAATTGTTTCTCCCAGACCCTAAAAAACAACACCACTTCTGTATTAAAATGCTTAATGTTATAGGAACACATATATACAATGGATAGGGTTAATTTAGCACAATGATATACAAACAAAACTGAGGGTCAAATCATCACATAAACTGAAAATATAGGTAATAAAAATATTACCTTTTGACGATCTGCCATGAAGGTCCACAGTCTACTTTCTGCAATACCACCAAGGAAATCTTCCATCATCCGAAAGAAAAATAACCAGCTATCTTTGGACTCGCTCTCAACACACGCTACGGCTAGGGGATATAATCCACCGTCGGGATCATTTCCTATGGCACTCAAAAGCGCACCACCGTACCTCCCCTTCAAGTGACAGCCATCGAAACCAAGGAATGGCCGACAACCTTCTAAAAAGCCCTTCTTCAGACCATCTAATCCAAGAAAAAATCTCTTTACAATGGGTACTGGTTGCACTGCTCTTCCATTATACTTCAACATTGCTAGGCTTCTAGGATTACTCTTCACCACCTCCACGCAATACCGTGGCAGCGCCCTAAAAGACTCTCCATGGTGACCATCAATCATATGCAAAGCATCCAGCCTCGCCCTCATTAACTGATGCATCTTTGGTTGCACTCCAAATCTCAACAGGTGCTCTTCAAGCACATTGTTTGACACTTTTGGGTCAGCGGCCAACAACCCCATAATTCTGTGAGCAATCCAGTTTTTGGGGGCCAACACATGTCCTTCCAGCTTACAAGTGTGCTGCCCAGTCAGCGTCCTTATCAAAAAAGTCTGAGTACCTGAAACAGTGGAACTATGCAGCCTCCAACACAATTTGGATCCTTGCAGAAAACTGTCACCCTATTTTTCTCGCTTCTCAAAAATCTGTACATAAACCCATCCTGAATAGAAAAATCAACTAAGGTTTGCTTAATGTCTTTCTGGGACGGAAACATCATACCCTCCCTCAAGCTCACCCTATCGCCTTGCCCTTTCTCAAACTTTGCCCTATTCATTCACTTTCTCAAAGGGTGAAAATCACCCCCATTATCGGATTCTGTATCATAACCAGTTTCAGCTACGTTGTCGTTCTCCCCATCCGGTTTAGCTTTATTCTCCACATCTTCATTGTCCTTGGATCCTATCTCAGATCCTTCTTCTGTGTAGCGGTATATCCAATCAGTCTCCTGATCTAACACTGCTTGATCCTCAGGTTCGTCGACATATGTGTCATCCTGACTGCTGTGGTATGAGGCATCAATGTCCACCGCAACCCCTGTTTTGTTCACTTTTCCAGTGGACTTCAACTTCATATCCTTGCTGCACTCACCCTGCCCGACAGCTCCATCCATAACCTCCCCAAAAATCTCCACTGATTTCTCCAGCTCAAAATCCTTGAACATGCGAACAACATCATCCTCGGTGCGCAAAAATGTCTTCTGCTTCACTGGATGCAAATAGTTTAATGTAAGTTGTACTGTCTTCCACAACTCCGAATCATTTAGGAAGTGCTCGGTGAAATTAGACATCAAAACAACCAGTAAGTACCTATCCGGATCGATGCCATCCAATACTTTCCACCTATCACTATGACGAAGCTTCATGCTGTAAAAAACATCGACATCATCCTACAAAAAAAACATAACCCTATTAGAACACTAACAAATGACAAGCACTTTAACTTCGATGCTGATTAAAAAAAAAAGGCAAGATCGGTATACAGCAAACAATCCACACATTTCTTCATCCCTCATGCCCTGTTCCACACAAAATTCTCATGCAACCCCTGTTCTCGAAAACCAAAAAACAAGGAAACCCTAACCCTAGTCTATCGCGGCCACAAACAGTACCAACCGAACAAAATCACGGTAACACAACATACAAGATGGATTTTAACAACCAACAACTACAAAAGGTGAACATAATAACCCCAAAAATTAAAAAACCTAAAAAACCCTATCGGCAGTGAACAAACGACCAAAAAAACACAAAATGTTAAACAAAATCAACAAAACCATCACCGATATACCACAACGATGCATAAAATTGGACGAATTTCGGTGAACATGGGTCAGAGCTTACCATATCTACACCTCCTTTGTTTTTCACCACCCAAACCCACCACCACGGCGGCGCAAGTGAACACCCGGTGAGAACTCCAACCACAGGTCGACTCCGGCGCAAATGACCTGTTTGAAAACGCTGGCACAACGTCCTGACCGATCCGATTGAAAGCGCGATTACTGTTGGAGTTCTCCTAGGAAGAGACGAAAGGTCGGGCGCAGGAAACAAATGAGGAGAAAAAGAAAGAAAGGAAGCTTTTGTCCATTGAGGAACAAGGGTATAAACATCTTTCTATCTATCCTGATTTTTTTTTTAATTACAGAGGGTATAGTTATTTCATGCCTTTCCGGCCAAAATCAGGTCAATAGGGTTATATTAGCACATTTCGACAAAACACAGATTTATATTGACACTTTTCAACTTGACATGGTCATATTAGCACTAAATCTTAAACCATAGGGTTTAAATGAGCACGTTACTCAATAAAATTCAATAGACCCAAGGCAAATAATATTTGAAAGATAAAAAAGAAAACATTATCTCAACTTTCTCGGTAATCATCCTCATTCATCACTCTCCACTGCTCACCGGCGACGAGCGCAAAAATGTACCGGCTCAAAGCCCTCTGTAAGAAGCCACCACCGCCATGTCGCCGCCGTCTCTTCACACTCCGCTTCCTCCACAACCAGAATCCGCCGCCGCTTACCGAAATCAAATACCCAATGGCTCACCCAACATACACCATCTGGGCCTCCAACACTTCCCTCGGCAAAACCCTCGTCTCTGCAGGCCTCTCCATCGCATTCCTCAACTCCACCGACTCCGGTTCGAATCACATGGCCAAGAAATTCGTGTATCTCAAGCCTGTTCAGACCGGGTTCCCCACCGACTCCGATTCGCGCTTCGTTTACCGCAAGTTCACTGACTTCTACCTCCGCACGCGCCCCGGAGTGTCTGCATTCGCTTCCAATCACCTTCTCCGTGCTTCGGGCCCTGCCACGAGTGCCATTTCCGGGGGGTGTTACGAGGAGAGGAAACTGCAGGGGCTTGAAGGCGGTGAAGCGCGATTGGAGTTGATATGTAAGACGTTTTTTGGTTGGAGAGAGCCCGTTTCGCCACATTTGGCTGTGGAGAGAGAAGGGGCGAGGGTTGAGGACTCTGAATTGTTGGAAATGTTGAGGAGGAGTTTGGAGTTTGGAGTGAAAAATGAGGATGTTGATGCTATGTGCTTAGTTGAGACTGCTGGGGGCGTTGCCAGCCCCGGACCGTCGGGTTCTCTGCAATGTGACTTGTATAGGTGCGAGCTCACATGTTTTTTACTCTTCTGTTTCGTAAATTTTGATTAGTTTTCTTGGTGATATATGTGTAATGTTAGTTTTGTTTGAGGGTTCCTAAGCAACACCTTGTTTAGGTCTATTGGTTGTGATTATTCAATATCACAGCGACCATGTTTTCCGCGGTCGTAGTTGGAGATTATTGTTGGTTGTGGGCACTCCCTCCGTCCCCAACTAAATTGCACTCTTACTTTTTTCTAGTCAAAATTGTCAAATTTTGACCACATATTTGAGCAAATGTGAATGTAATGATATTATTGTATGTGATATGGCCTGATTCGTCGTAACAAGTAGTTTCAAAATATTGACTTTTTAGTTGTTGTTATTGTACGTAGTTAAAGATATTAACAATCAAACATGTGTCTTGGAGGCTGAAAATTATTTTGTGCAATTTAGTCTTGGACGGAGGAAGTGTGGTGTTTTTTATTTCTTATTTCTTCTAGGGATAATGTTGTATAGTTTTTATTGAATATAATTTGTTCTCTGAACTTGAAATACTAGATTGGCCGATACTCTGTGGAGAAAAGCTGAGTTTGTACCTGTTGTGTGGACCGATGATCAGCTGGAAAGTGTTCAGGCCCATTATGTAGTTTGTGATAGTTATGAGTGAAGGGATCTGTATATAAGACCAAAGTAGTGAGGGCTACTAATTGCTTAGCTTTATCATTTTGGGCTAGTGAGGGCTGCATATAGAACTTATAGGGTCAAACCTTTAGAGGCCAATTGCATTCTTTTGTTGCTGATTGTGCCAAAATAGTCTCTTTTTTTTTGCTGACAATTATTGAAAAGACTGAACCTAATGATCACATCCTTCTTAGCAGGCCTTTCCGCTTGCCAGCTATCTTAGTTGGAGATGGAAGACTAGGTGGTATATCTGGAACCATTTCAGCTTTTGAAAGTTTGAAGATCCGTGGTTATGATGTTGTTGCTGTTGTTTTTGAAGACCATGGCCTCGTGAATGAGGTGCCATTATCTTCTTATTTGCAGTATAGGTAATAAAGATTTTACCTTTGTTTTATTTTGGTACGCTTTGCAGCCTCCCTTGGGCCCCGCACCTGTGGTAGATTCAATGCACTTACTACCTTGTATGTGCTTTATCTGTGTTCATTTTTAAGAAGCATGAAGCCTTCTCAGTCTGGCCTGGAATATTTCTAATAGACATGTTTCATCTTTCTTTTCAAACGGGCTGCAGTTAGGGCATTGGTTTCATATTATATCATGGGAAGTTTATGTTAAGTAGGCTTGGTTTTGATTTAAAATTTTAAAATTTGTCATCACTACCTCTTGAAAAGTCCCACTGTTTTTAGTGATAGAATATGATGTGACCAATTGCAGGGTCCCTGTACTTCTGATTCCTTCTGTTCCCGAAGATATGACAGACAACCTGATGGAATGGTTCGAGAAGTCTCGACCGGTTTTCAGCTCTCTCAAGGACATATTGGTGTCTGCTTTTCAAGAAAGAGTGAAAAAATTGCATGGCATGTCAAAAAAGGCTAGTGATATTTTGTGGTGGCCTTTTACTCAACATGAGCTTGTACCTGAAGAAAATATAACTATAATTGATTCGCGCTGTGGGGAAAACTTTGCTGTTTACAAGGTTTGATGTCTTTCCATCTTCTCATGAGCATCAAGTTTTGGTTATCTGCTAAGACATTGAAAATTTAAAACGAAACAGCATTAAAATTTTCTTTCGAGTTATGATATATAAATTTATTTTGTAATAGTGTAAAGTTCACTAAAATGCAACTCAGTTTCAGCATTGATCACTCTTAAAGCACTTTTGCTTTCTGATTTCTTATAGGGTAGCAACTCAAATGTAATTAGTGAACAGTTTGATGCTTGTGCAAGCTGGTGGACTCAGGGACCAGATGCTAATTTACAGGTGCTCTGGTCTTTTATATTTTACAAGTTGCATACTAGCTTGGCATTAATTGATTCAATTTGTTCTGAAATCTGGAAATCCTTGAGTTAATTTAGATGGCTAATCTACTAGCATTTTAAACACACCGAGTATTTTGTTTTTAAAGAACATTGTGAAACATTATGCTTTGTCGAGGATTTTGATAATTCATGTATTAACTGTTGCCATATTATGTGTTCATCACTTGATAAACATTGATTATTCTTGATAAGTTATTTTAATACATGCTTCTCCTTCATCTGAAATGTTAATCAGATGAAAGTATTTTGTTGCTGCCTGCATGCGTTCGGCAATCATTTGTAAGATTCATTGCTGCAGTTTTGTTTTTAGGTTGTTTCAGATTGAGCTTGCTAGGACGGTTGGTTATGCTGCTGCCCGCTATGGACATGTTATGTTTCCAGAGAATGTGTACGAACCAGTTCTGGAATGTGCTGAACTATTGCTTGAAGGTGTGGGAAAAGGTGAGTAAGCTGTTAATTACCACATGATCCATGTCAGGCTGGGGAGTGCTGATGCCAGTTAAATGGTCGTACATTTTGGTGCAAACTTATGAGAAAAAGATGATGTAGTGATGATTTGCAACCAAGTTAGAGAAAAGGGTGACTAATTAAACTGACCATCACATCCTTGTCCCTAGTCACTTGTAAGTCTACCAAGTTTCTGCTTTTGCAATTTGAGAAATCACTGGCTGTGGACAATAAATAACCTCTTAACTTTAGCCATATTCTTATGATAGTTAAATGGTTTGTTTTCATTTTTTAATTAACTAGCAAGTGTTCTGTTTAGCTCTACACGATATGGTAGGTTAGTTGCTGATAGAATTTTTATATAAACTAAGTAGAATAAAATAGAACTTTACATGACTCTGAGCCTGATCTTTCAGTCTCCTCTCTAGAATTGATCTGGGTTAGGTGGAGCATGTTTGTACACAGTTGAACTGAACATTTGGCTTTACCTGCTAATGCTCTTTTAACACCAGATGTAAGTATAAATTTATTGCAACTGTTACTTTTGATGAGAAAATCTTTCAAAAGTTTAACTATTGAAGTAAGAGCAATTGAAAAAGATGGTGCTAGGGGAGCCTGTCTGTCTTTGTATTTTTCTTCAATTTCCCCACATACTGTTGTCTATTCATTTTGTGTTGTCATGATTACTAATAGTGTATGCTTGGAATATCTTGTTAGGATGGGCTTCAAGAGTGTTCTTTTCCGATAATGGATCCACTGCAATTGAAATTGCTCTGAAAATGGCATTTCGAAAGTTTATGCTTGACAGTGAAATCGACTTTGATATGCTACAGGCTAAAGCTCCTGAACAATTGATTAATCTGAAGGTAAAAGCCTAAATAGTTTATTTTGTCAAATGGAGTAGGTTTCCTTTATGTGATACAGCGAAACTTTATTTGGCCTATTATGCATAATTTACATTGTTGCCTGTGAGAAGCCAAAATGAGAAATAAAAATACATTGTTGCCAGTGACAGCGAGGTCATAGGTTCGAGCCTTGGAACCAGCCTCTTGCAATAATAATGCAAGGTAAGGCTGTCCACATCTCGTCCTCATGGGCAGGGCTCTCTCCCCAAACATCACCTAGTGGGTTTGGGCTATGGTTGACTTTATGCATAATATACAAATAATTTAAGTACAATAGAAACTCATGGACAATTTTGTGGGTTAAATTTCTGAAGAAGAAGAACCTTCTGTATAATTCTCTTAGTTTTGAGATTGTTTTTCTTAGTTTTATTTACCAGGCATTACATGTGTGGTTGCATTCCTTTTCGTAAACTTAGAATAAGTCATTCTGAGGAAGCTTGAAATGCCTGTTCGTCTCTACTTTGTGTGTGTGTATGGTTTAGTTATGCATTTTATTTAGCATTTTACAACTTTTTCATGTTGTTTGTGAATGGTTAAAATCATTTCTGTTCTTGTACCTTATTTCATATTTGGTTTGGAGGCATGGAATATTTTTTTATGATATAAATAGAAATAATTGATTGTGCATAATCCTCGTACAATACAGTATTCATATGCAGTTTAAGTTAGATAGATCTAATGGTAGAGTATCTGTTTATCAGGTTTTAGCTCTTAAAGGATCTTATCATGGAGATACTCTTGGTGCAATGGAAGCACAGGCACCATCCTCCTACACTGGCATTTACCAGCAACCTTGGTATGTTGGATTTTGCTCTTTGTTGCTGTAGAATGACTTGGTTATTATGAAGGGGAGAGGGAAAGCTCTAGGCTATTCTGGACCAGATGAGAGTTTCTGTTGTTCGTAAGAAACTTATGGTAAAACAATAAGGAAGTATGTAATTCTTGGGATATTTTGGGTATAGCATGAGCACTTATGCTGGAACATATGTCATACATTAGTCTGTTTTACTTTTGTCTTTTGTGCTTAAAAAATTCATGAATGAATGAGGCATATTAAATGTTGATGGATCGGCATTTATGATTATGGGAAAATAGTCACAGGTGTGTATAATAACCTTTTCAGTACTACTCAGTCATCAAATAACCATGCACTAAGTTAAAGAAGTTCTGTAGGTACTCAGGAAGAGGTCTTTTTCTTGACCCCCCTAAAGTTTTCCTTTGTGATGGTTTGTGGCAACTGCAGCTCCCAGAGAAAGTTAAAGTTGACCAAATGAATGTAGAAGACTTCGGTGAGTAGAATTTGTGTGATCCAATGTAAATGAAATATAGTTTTTTAGCCAAAAACTAATATTATGATTTTATTTGATTTGCAGTTTTCAGCCTACGGGATAATATTTTTGAGAGGAGTCGCGATGCTTCTAGTGTTGCTGGTTTATACACATCCTACATATCGAATAAATTATCTTCTGTTGGTTCTGAGTCAGTTTCTCTTATTGGAGCATTAATTATTGAACCAGGTAAGATATGCTCAGTTTGAGACTTAAATTTTTAGCTTGAGTTAGCCACACATTGTTTTTAATAATTGCATTTGCTTCTACCCAACTGATGAATATTAGTAAACCATACTAGTTTTTTTTTTCCCAGCCAATGCAATTTTTCTTAGGTTTCTTACATGCTTGTGTTATTCTACTGATTATATTGATTGCATAAGATGATTAAGAACTCACATAATGAGCAATACCATCTTATTACCATCTCTTCTGGTCAATGGTCGGAGGCAACTTAAGTTGAGTAATTTGTGCATCTTGGAAGCTCTATCATATGGATCAAATACAACATTTTATTGCACCAAGAGTAAAATTCCTGGAGCTGGTGGAAGAAAACTACATATTATTTTCTAAGCTTGAGCATCCATATTCTTTAGTCAAAATATGTCGATTTGTGTACAGTTTACAGGTTTCAACTGATGTTGTAAAATCTCTCTTTAGCAGTCGTTTCTTAGTGTTAATTTGTATTACTACAATGATTGCTTTGTGTTTTTTTTTCTTTTGCAAATTTCCTAGAAGTTCAGTAACTTAAATTTTGTTTTAACCTAGTGATTCATGGTGCTGGTGGTATGGAAATGGTTGATCCCCTTTTCCAGCGTATTCTTGTTGAAGAGTGTCAACGTAGACGAATTCCTGTTATTTTTGATGAGGTGTTTACTGGATTCTGGCGTCTTGGCACAGAGGTTAGTTTGTCACCAATATTCTTGCAGCTTTTTTGCTTTGACTTTGTGGAAGTTGAAGGATATTGACACTTGCTATCATCAGTCTGCTGCCAAACTACTTTGCTGTCAGCCAGATATAAGCTGTTTTGCGAAGCTAATGACAGGTGGCATTGTTCCCTTGGCTGCCACCTTAGCATCAGATTCAGTGTTCGAAGCATTTGTTGGTAACTCAAAGGTATTCACTCTTGTTTTGCCATCTGAATTTCTAACTGGTGCGTCACTTTGAATTATATGATGTATGAACCGTATATAAAAATCTTAAATCTTATTGTCACAATATTATACTCCCTCCGTCCCATAAAAAATGGCACAATTTTTTTTTCCGTCTATCCCAAAAAAAAATGACATGATTTGAAAATTACCCAATGTGGCGAAGGATATGTTGTTAAATTCCCACAATGTCCTCTTTTAACTTTAACATCTATTAGACCAGACCCATTGCTTTCCCAAAATATAACATTTCCACAATTATTCTCTGCCACATTAACTCGCATAAAAGAGCAAGCCAAAAGCAATTTCGCCAATTATCAGTGAGATGGAGAGAATTTAATTTTGAAAACAGAACAATTTCCTTGTGCTTTAATTCTTTCCTCTGTCTGGTGAAAAGATCTAAACGAATTTATTATCTGATGTTGTAAATGGCCTTTTTCTGCTGAGTTTGCTCTTGGGTGGGGATTGCTTCTTCTGAACATATTTAAATTGAGTTTACTCTTCCTTCTTGTTCTAGTTTATACTTACCAAGTAAGGTGTTAATCACTGTTGAAAGCATACTGATCTTTGTAACTCTGTTTACTTATCCAATTTCTTGTGTGCAGCTGAAGGCTCTTCTTCACGGGCACTCATATTCTGCACATGCCATTGGATGTTCCGCTGCAGTTAAGTCGATCAAGTGGTTTAAAAGTTCTCAAACCAACATTAATTTATCACCCGGGGCAGAATTCCTTAAAGAGGTAGTTCATGCTACCCTTATTACATTGTTTCTCTCCCTGTCTTTCCTGGTGATTTTATATTTTAATTTTACAGTATAATACCTCAAATCATGGAGTCCTTTAGTTATTGGGACAATCAACCGTCTTAGCAAATGTCCATGGCCCTCTTTAAGCTAAGACTTCTCTCGTGACTATTGACTGCTTGGAATCCAGGAGATGCAAAAAACTTGCATCTCGTGGTATATGAGGTACTTGTCGTGTATAGGGAAGTCCTTTTTGTATTACTTATGATTCTCGGCCTGGCTAGTCAAGCCATAGTTTCAGCTGATAACTAACACACCAATGTGTTGCGAAGATGGGTTTCATACATTCACTTAAAAACAAGAATTGCAGCAGCAAACATTTTATTATTACAAGGCTGTGTTATTTAAACAATAGTTGTAAACTGATTGAGCCTGTAACTGTATCATCCATAAGGAGAAAGATATGGTACCATTATAAAGTGCTGGGTTAAGAGTCTCTGTAGAACATTCATTACCAATGCTCAAAAACAATAAAGCTAGGCATAGTTCATAATCTTGGCGGAAGGGTCAGTGCTCTAGTAACGCTACGCCTTCCTGCCAGTCATTTCTTTCTCAAAATGCATCTATCTTATTTTGGTTGCTTCTATGTCCTTGTACTTTATTTTCAGTTTTTCCACCGCAGATGTGGGATGCAGAATTGGTTCAGCAGATTTCTTCAAATCCAGCAGTTGAAAGAGTGGTTGTATTAGGAACTCTCTTAGCTCTAGAACTTCGAGCTGAAGGATGTGATGTTGGGTACACTTCTAAACTATACTCTGTTCTTCAGAATCTTCACACTTTCAAAAGCTTTCCCATGGTTTCTCAAAATAAGATGACACAATGAGAAATGAAAAACTCATGTCGGTGTTTCTCTATGAACCATTGTAGGTACGCATCACTGTATGCGAGTTCCCTACGCAAGGCGTTTCGCGAGGATGGCATATTTACAAGGCCTCTAGGCAATGTTCTTTATTTCATGTGCGGGCCTTGCACTTCTCCTCAGATTTGCAGCAAAATTTTGAGCAAAGTTTTTCGGAGGCTTCAGGAGTTCAATAGCCAAAGCCAGGTGAAGAACAACCAAGCCTGTCAACTTTAAAGCTGCTTCAGCGATCTACGAGACCATCTTTTATTTCTTCTTCATAAAATTGAGACCTTCTCAGTGTGATCTTATCAAAGGCGCCAAGTATCAGGTATTTTGTAACTAGAAGATCAAATTTGCATTTTTTGAAAATAAATTCGAAAAACATTTCTTATTTTTCTTATAACCGGTTCTGTAAACTACCATTATTATTAATTAAAGAAAAGAAACAGAAGAGTCATACCAAAAACACAAAACGCCACTTAAAAACCAACATAAACATCAAAACACAACTTCATGTTCCTTCACCATTCCAGGCTTGCATGCTCGACTTGCCTGACCATCCAGAGGAGTATAAACTTCATGACTTCAACCATGGATTGAAGCTGTGGGCTAGACTAGAGCTAAGGAGAGCTCATTGCACTGACTATAACTCAGCGGTGGCGTTCGTCAAAAGTCTGGATGTTTATGGGGGCGGAGGATCGCAAAGAGTTGATAGGGAGGTGAACGGTTCTACTATTGCCAAGGTGGGCAATGGTGTGTGTGCGAATACTCCCAAGGTGGGGAGTAACTTTAAACCTAGTCCAAGCGGATGAGGTAGCTACATGCCCAATTCGGGCGCGGGAAGGAATGAGGGAAGCCCTAGTGCAAGTGCGACTAGTTTAGTTGGGTCCAAACCAAGGTGGGATCAACAAACCAGGAAGGCGCGACTTGTGTTCGGAACGTGCAAAGGGAATCATGCCCTTGTTGATTATCCAACAGAGTAGAGGATCACTGATGTGTTGCTCGAGGACTCGAGACAAATTAGGGAGGCACTGAGCAAGGTAGCTCAGGAGCATTCGACTGAGGAGTCTAGGCTCAAAGAGGAAGAGCAATGCTCCATGGGAGCATTGAATCTGCTATGTAATTCCATGGTGGGATCAATAGAGCCATGGCGGTTGAATTCGTCAACTAAGCCTAAGATCTATCGGGTGGTTGCAGTGCGAGCAAAGAGAGTTGCGGCTCAGTCAAGCAAAATGGAGAAGGCCGCACCTAAACTTGACAAACCTAAGATTGTCCGTGTGAAACCAATAAGTCGGACTGATGGAGCATTGATGTACATGGACGTGCGCGTGAATGGAAAACCCATCCGAGCGATGGTCGACACTGGAGCTGGCCATGTGCTTGTCTCCGAATCAGAGGCATCAAGTTTGGGACTCAAGTCGGAGAAAGCTGTGGGAAGGATGAAAGCCGTTAACAATGAAGTCCAACCAGTGCTGGGTGTTGCGAGGAAATGCTTGGTAATGTTTGGCATCATAGAGACCACAATGGATTTCCATGTAGTTAACATGGATGACATCAGTTTAGTCCTCGACATGGAATTTCTGAGAGATGTGGATTTTCGTATAGCCATATGGCTACTGCCTTTACGTCTTAAGCACTAATCCGTGCACGGTTAAAGCAACTGCAAATAGTTCACCCGGGGGTAATATATCATCTTTTTAGCTTGTCATGTGCATAAGACAAGATGAGGACCGCGGTTCAGTGGATCCCGCCTGGGATAACAGAAATGAAGGGTCATAAGGGTCTACGCCAGCAATGGGTTTGCTCGATAGATCCGATGAGCTTTGTGAAGTAAGTCCGAAGACTGAGCATGTAGTGGGTCGCTCCCCAGCTGTGAGGGATGAATATTTGTTAAGCAAGGAGAATAAGAAGCGTTCGTCGGTTGCCAAGAAGATTTGGATTCCAAAGATGTATCTGCCGGTTGGCACATCCCATCAAACTCCTTGTTTCGAGTAATTTAAACTAGCTAAACCTTGTAGACCTCGACGAGGAAAGACAAGCCATCATTCACATCAACAACCCCTTGTTTCACAAGGCAGGAGGCGAATGCGTGAACGAATGCGTACCGAACATCATCCAGAGTTGGACATTCCTTCGGTCGTTGGTCAAGGAGTGAGTGCTATAAAATTAAGCCAGCTCAAAACGAAACTGAATAGAAGCCAAGAACCACGGCTACACCAGAGTACACCAGCGCCAGCAAATGAATCAACCCCTTTCTTAAGACAGAAGTGTACGAGGAAAATGTGGGTAGCGAAGCACCTTGGAGAATTGATGGCTCCGAGGACGTTCACTGAATTGAGTGGGGGAGAATGTTACGGGGTAGGGCTTATCACTTAACCTCCCTACAACCCCATGCCCACATGCATGCCACAACCGTGCTGCAGTCCAGTGCCGCTCAACACGTGTCTATGAACCGGTCTCCCTATACCGCGTAGCACAAGCCTCTGGGTCATCTAATGCTGACCGCCTAACCGCTCACGGTCCGTGATGTCCCCCTCTGCGCTCGTGATGCCCCCTTCTGCGCTCGTGATGCCCCTCTCTGCGCCCGTGATGAGCTGTGCACAACGCCCGAGTCGTTCGTGCCCAATGTCCGTGCGCGCAGCGCCCGATCGCCTGTCAGGCCAGCACACTAAGTGTTGAGTCACAGCCCGAGAAGACATGTCCCAAGCTCATTGTCCCAAAAGTCTTATCTTTTATTTTTAATAGACTTAGCTAGTAGATTAGCTTAGTTTCTTTCTTTAAGGTCCAGGCCAACGTGTCTTGTTTCCTTTGACCTTCTTTTGTCTTTATACTTGGTACTTGTAAGAACGCCCGTACAACATATGTGTGGAGTACTGAGCTACCCACATCCGGTTACCATTTTGCAATACATTGAAAGCGAGCGTTTGCTCCCCAATTGTCGGGTCTTGTATTGCATGGTTGGCTTATGTGTGTGAAGTCTTGCTCCCAATCTAAACTCATATTTCCGCTGCATATACGTCCACTCCAGTCCAAAGGCTTGGTGTGGTGAGAGCAACCAAGGTGAGTGCAATGTGCGTGGTAAACAGGCGGTAGTCGTGACACTCTAGCACTGCTAGGCCGCACGGTTAACCCCCTTAAAGGGTGACCCGTGACATAGCGGCACCACCATGGCCATGCACGACCACCATTCACCGGGCACATCAAACCGACGAAGGAAGCCACGACAGAGTTTCGATGAACTGATATACCAGTACCACATAAAGTCAAGGATGCCAGTGAATCCCTCAATCCGCAGGAGCTCTTTCAATGTCCTCGACCTGGTATTATAACTAACAACATGACCATGGATCAACATAACCATGTCCAAACTCTTCCCACCATCCGACCAAATCACACTCAACACAGCAAACGAATTCCAACCACCAAGCGGCCTCATCGAATCCTCCGGATCAAGCCCGAACATCTCCGGTGAAGAAGAACTCACATGGTGCAATCTCACCCTCTGTTTCAGAACCCAGTCTCCAGAATCAGCCTCCTTTCGGTATATTTTAATCTGCAGGCTGTTTTCATAGTTGTATTCGACATCAACCAAATGAAGGTACCCTCCCGACAACCCCATTAGCCTCACGTTGTTCGCTTTGAGTGAGCCTCTTATGAGTGGTGGGAGTTGCAGAATCCTCATGGATGTACTTGCCATTGATGGAAAAGTAGAAGGAATCGCCCTTTGGACAGTGCCAGCGTTTTGCGCCATTCCAAACGACCACGCGCTCAAACACGTCCATCATGTACTTAGCAAACATCGGCCATGGATTCAGAACAAAAAGGAAAGGAAACTATACACTTCCCATCCCTCTAACTTGCACATAATTTTTTTCATAGTCTCCAATAAACACGCTTGACTGTAAATACTCCATCTATCCCACCTGAATTTGCACAAATACTATTCATTTAGTCAAAATTGGTTAATTTGAAAGAATCTTTCTCTTGAGAGACGGTCTTTCCATAAGTTATGAAAAGACCAAGGTTTAAAGTGCAAATTAGAAGAAATGAAGATTAAATTTTTGGATTGCATGAATCGGGTTATAAAATTTATAACTATTACATGTTGCATAATACAGAGTAAATTTCTAATACCGCAACTAAGAACGTTTACCTTTTATTATTCTAATTAAACTTCATCTTTTCATAATCCTATGGAAAGACGGTCTTTCCCAAGACTTTGCCAATTTGAAAAGTAAAAATTGAGTAATATATAAGATAATATACTATCATGTGAGATCTTGTTAGAATCGTCGTAACATCTATTTTCATAACATCAGTTTTTTATTTATTTTTAAATGTGCACAAGTAAAGATATTTACGGTCAAAAATAATTTTGGTCAACTTGCAAAAGTCAATCTGTGGAAATACACCTGGGACGGAGGGAGTATATGTAACTACGGACAATAACAACGCATAAAAAGTTGATACATAAAAACTACATGTTACCATGACGAATCTAACGATATTTCATACGATAATATCATTGCTCATGTCTATTCAAATATATGGTCAAATTTTGACAATTAGACTCAAAAATATATTCCCCCTCCAACGCGCCAACAATTTTTCAAGAAGTAACTATTTTTAGAAATTACCACCTTTCAGCACCCGCCAAAAATTTTTTAAGGGTACCATTTAAAAAAAAAATCATTCAGCCTCCTCTTGAATATCTCGTATTTTTTATTGGATATTGTTTTATTAAAAATGAATTAACTAGTCCTCGACATAAAAATTTTCTGGCTACCCCCTCCATTTCAAGTTAGGAAGGGACAAAGGGAGTATATAAATATGTAACGATGCATTTTGAATTTTTTTTACATGAATAAATTAATTTCCTTAGATGTACAAAATCCATAACAATATAACTGAAAGTTTTACTCACCTGGAATTGATGAGTTTTCGAGGAATATATCTCCATTGATGAGTTTTCAGGAATATATCTCCGTTACCTACCCAACTTCAATGGATATCCAGCTAAGACACATGACCTTGAAATGGGGTGCTGTTTCCGAATCAAATGCCAAAGCGAGGTTAGAGAAGCGCCGCCTTATTATCGGATACGATCCAGGAAGCTTTATGAACTTCTTGGTGGCAATGTTGGTGATGAAGAATGCATGATAGCTCAAGTGAATCCCCAATCCAAGGCCCTTGTTATCAGCAAGTGCTTTCCCCTCCATGTCTCGAACCAAGCACAACAGCACAAAGGAAAGCAAGGAAGGTGAAGATGGGGACAAGGTCTTCTTTGAAGAGGAAAAAGTCCTAATGGAAAGCAGAGTGGCATTGGCGGCAGCAAAGCAGGAATTGCCCAAACTTCCACCAGGCATCCAATACTCAAAAAGAACAGTCAACTGACTGTTTAATCTTCGGGTGTCAATGGAAATTTGTGGAGTAAAGCCTTTCGAGATAAGGGCAATGCTGGACACCGGAGTAACTACCTGCTGCATCGATCCCTAAAGAAGCACTGGAGGAAAACAGTTACATTGTTTATTTCAACGGGATCAACTCCAGGCAGGCGGCGAAGCTTAATAGACTACCAAATGATGAATCACACCAAGATTTAGATGAATCGGATTTATAAGAATCAGGGGGTTGGGTAATGTCTTGGTGGTAATGTTGGTGACGAAGAATGCATGATAGCTCAAGTGAAGCGAACACACATAGCACAATGATAACTATACAGTCCAGATTTATTTAATTGGTAATTTGTGAAAATTATGCAAATATATGGAATATTATGTTGTAACATCAAAAGAATGAAGTTTGCGACTCATGGAATGTTAGAATATGAATCCAAGTAGTATATGTATTTCGTCCAACTGTAATTGATTTGGAGAATATATCAATTCATATATTTATGGGGTTGAATTAGATTTATGGATTGGAATTAATATAGGAGTTTAGGCAATGGTATAGCTATGGATGGAATATTCTAGTTCCTTACTTAAAAGGGATTAGATTTGGTAATTTCTATCTCCAGGGGAATTGATTGTGATCAGAATATTTGATGGAGAAGGAATTTTGTTCGCACAAGGAACTTGATCAGAAATTATACATGAGTATGATTGGTAGTCTATTATACCTTACAACCAGTCGACTAGATATATGTTTCAGTGTTGAGGTATGTGCGAGATTTCTGGTAAATTCGAAGGAAACTCACCTGATTGTAGTCAAAAGGATTATTCTATATATTAGTGGGACTTTTGAGTATGGAATCTGGCATTCTAAAAATCAAGACTTGGATCTCTATAACTATTGTGATTCCGAATGGGATGGTAATGCAGATGATCGTAAGAGTACTACTGGTGGTTGTTTCTTTATTGAGACGAATTTGGTATCTTGGTATAGCAAAAAACAAAATTCAATGTCTTTATAATTTGCCGAAACTGAATATCTTGCTGCTAGGAGTTGTTGTGCACAATTATTATGGATGAAACAAATGCTGAAAGATTATAGAACTTATCAAGGGTCTCTGAAGATTTTATGTGACAACAAAAGTGCTCTAGACATATCTAAGAATCCAGTTCAACATTCTCGAACGAAGCACATTGATATAAGATATCATTTTATTCGAGTCTTGTGGAAAGTAAGGAAGTCGTGGTGGCCTATGTTCCAACATCGGAGCAATTTGCTGATATTTTTACAAAATCATTTGATTCAGCCACATTTGAGCTCATCGGACAATACTTAGATGTGTGCCATATTTGAGGTATTTTTACAAATTTTTTATTAGTTTTAGATTTTTTGTTGATTTGGTTTCTTATTTTTGTGTGAGTGCGTCTCTTGAAAGACGGTCTTTCCATAAGTCATGGAAAGACCAAGGTTTAAAGTGTAAATTAGAAGAAATTAAGATAAAATTTTCGGGTTGCATGAACCGGGTTATAAATTTTATAACTACTACATGTTGCATACTAAATTTTTAATGTTGCAACTAAGACCTTTTACCTTTTATTATTCGAATTAAACCCCGTCTTTCCATAAGCCTATGAAAAGACTATCTTTCCCAAGACTTTGCCTTTTTGTGTATAGAAAAATGAAAAAAAATAGAAAAGAGAAAAAGAACAAAAATAGAAGGACTGTGCATATTGGAATATGCAAGTTGAATCAGAGGAGAGAGAGGACCAAAAGGATTTTTGGCGGCTTGGAGTAATTATGACATTGGAAAGAGAAAAATGTAGAACGAATAATGAGGAAAGGAAAGTAAATCTTTTCAAATTTTTATCTTTTCATCTTCCCTCTTCATTCCCGCAACCTCTCTTCTTATTTTCTTGCCATATCATTTTGTTAGTGGAGATTGTGCTCAATTTTCCCGTAATAAACCCTACTATGAAGGAGTTTAGAAGTTCAAAAACTCTCTCAACACCTGGTTTTCAAGATTAGCCACCAGAATCAATATGGAGAAGACTAGTGCCTTCAAGAAACTATTCGGGGAACCTGAGTAGGTGTTGAACCTGACAGAGAGTACAATGTTTGAGAAATGGAATGGGGTTCAAGAACCAAGAGTAGAAGTTGTCCCACCACCAGTTCAGCCACCACAGAATCCTTCTTCTCCAGTAAAAATAAGGTATTTCGAAATAAATTTTTTACCTTCAATGGTCAGACATTCAAATCCTTTGATGATTGTATTGAGTATTATTTGAATCATGATAAGAGGGTAGATTTAAGGGGCTATAAAGGCTATGTGTGCGAATATAAATGGGTATGACCTTAGTCATTTATTGAAGGGGATTATTGGAGACATTCAGTATATGGAGGACTGGAAACCTAGGCTAACTGAATTAGCATGCATAAAATATAAAGGGCGGAACATTATGTGTGTATACACCAGGGGATTTACACATAGGAGACTCAGGATAAGGAGAATGGAAGACTGGTCTGAGAGGTTCAGTGTGTTGAGTTCTTCTAGTTACAAGGTTGTTCAGGTGTAAGATCCGAGTGTAGCAAAAAAATTTGAAGATATTAAGGGATATATCTCCTGCTGTAATTGTTATTGATTATGATGATGAGGAGTTGGAAGCTAGGGATGCTGGCAATGTTCCAACGGAGAATAAAGATGCAGGGGGAGTTGAGGTTGATATGGACATTGATGAAAATTATGATATGGGAAGTGGGTATGTACCTGAAAATCAGTAGAACGTGGAAGCCGAATATGTGTGAATTTTAACTCCATAGATGGAAACAAGGGAGAAGAGGCTGATGCTGATGATGTTCCAACATCATATCAGCATATGGAAGAAGAAGTTGAGGGAGCTAAACAAGGCCTTGATGATGTTCCAACATCAGGCTAGTCGAAAGATGAGATTGAAGTGATTGAGGTTGCTGATCTTCCAACACAGGAACATTCAGTGGAAGACCTATCTTACACCATTGTTGAAGTGCTAGGAGAGTATGTGCAATCAAGACCAAAAAGATCCAAGAGGAAAGCTGAAGAGGCTGTGACTGAAAAGGATACCACTCAGAAACAGAAGAAAGTAAAGAAGTAGATTGGTCAGAGTTCCAAAAGAGCTCCATCTGCAAGAGATGCATTTTAATGCATATTTTTACAATAGAGCTTGTTAGGATAGGTGGGATCTCATTAATGAGAGGAACATCATTGCAGAAAGGTCTCTGAACTTGGAGACTTACAGAACCAGTGGTTTTGCAGCCTTCTTGAAGCACCTGAGTTACTCTACAACTGCTACAATTTACAAGGACTATATTAAGGAGACAACTTTAGAGCTTTATTCCAATGTTATGGCAGAAAACCTGGATATTGAGTATGACTGGTATGGGTGGACTTATGTACGTGGAAAGGTGATAAGGTCTTCTGCTGAAAAAATCAATGACCTCCTTGGGTTGACCACTCTTGAGTTTGCTGATCCATTTACAGAAGATATGAAGCTGTTTCATGATCAGATTATCCATGAGATCTCAGGAGGCTTAGTGTCACAGTGGCCGACTCAAGAGAATGCTGCCATGTCCAATCTGACCAGTAGGTATTTTTGCTTGTCCTAAATAGCCATAAACTATTGTATTCCTTCCACAAATACCTCTACCTTAACCAGGGAGATGGCCAAGCTACTTTATTGTGTTGGAAAGAAAATACTAGCGAACCTAGGGCGGATTTTACAGGAAAACATTGTGTTCCATGTTGTGTCATCCAGGAAGAAGAACTCACTACTGCATCCTTGTATTAGTACTGCACTTGCTAGAGCAGAGAAAGTGAAGGTCAAGAGTGATAATGAGATCATAGTGCCTAAGATTGACAAGGAAATTTCCAGGACCTTCTCCACAAGGAAAATTGATCTCTCCCCTGGACTTCTTCTGAAACTGGTAACTCATTTAAGGTAGCAGCAAAGAAAGTTAAGGAGGCTAAGAAGCTAACTGTGAAGGCCAAGATTACAGCCCTTCAGGTTCAGATTGCAGCACTTGATGAAGAATTGACCAGGCTGGATGCAGATAGAGAAGCTTAGGAGGATTCTGCTGATGAAGTTGATGCCTAATAATTGGCTCTTTTTTAAATATATTTTGATTGTCTAAGACTTTGGCATGTTTTATGGCCCCAAGGGGGATTTTTTTTTGGATTTCTTAGATTTCTAAATATTATTTTGGGCCTAGCTGGAAGCTATGGGTATTTTGGAATTCTGATGTTTGATATTTTATTCTCGGATTTCTAGTACTTACAATTTGTCTTATTGGTCATGTGTTCCAATATGTTGTATTCTGAGAAGTTAAGTATTGATTTCTGTTTGATGTTCCAACATGGATGTTGAAGCCTTGATTTTTAGCTGTGGTATTTAGGGGGAGCTAAATTTTGTTTTGAACTCATCTTCGAACATCCATATTAGTTTGAGTTGACCGTTTCTATTTGCATAGTTGTTGATTTGAAAGTTCAAAAAGCTGATGGGTCCACAAAATGCCAAATGATGAGATTGTAAAGTCTTGATTTGTTTAATTGCCAATTTGTGGAAATTATGCAAATATTGAATGTTACGTTGTAACATCAAAAGAGGGAAGTTTGCAATTTATGGAATGTTAGAAGATGAATCCGAGTAGTATATATATTTCGTCCAACTATAGTTGAGTTGGAGAATATATCAATTCTTATATTTATGGAATTGAAATTGATATAGGAGTTTCGGCTATTGTATAGCTATGGACGAAATATTCTAGTTCCTTACTTAAAGGGATTAGATTTGGCAATTCCTATATCCAAGGGATTTGATTGTGATCAAAATATTTAATTCCAATCTTCAATTCGTCAAGGCAAATATGGGTTTAATTCAATTTTCTAAAAAAAAATCAAAATTTTCCTTTTTCCTGGGAAACCAGCCCCTTTTTTTCTGAGTTTTCCAGCACCAAATCACCATTTTTATTATTATTCCACTACACTTCTAAAATTAGTACCACATAGTCACTTTCTACATCAAATTCAAGGTACTCACTGATATTTTAAAGACCAACAACAACAAATAATATGAGAAATCCAATATAATCACAAGCATGCATATATATGGGACAAAAGAGGGGATAAAAATAGGCCTTGGCTTCATTTTTACCGTGGCTCAAACAAAGAGAAAAAAAGTCAACGCTTCAAAGGGTTTACTAAAGGGTGATGTATGGTAGGCAATATAAGCTATGGGGTTAAATCATAATGACTTTCATCATTTTCACACCAAATAATTCAAGTAATGCCATATTTCTCAGAAAAAATATTGATGGAGAGACTGCTCTATTTTAGCTCAAACCTCACTTTACTAGGCTAAAATGTTCAATTACTTGTCTTTTTTCGTCATCTCAAATCTCATTTAGACCAATTTACACCAATTATATTGAACTCATTTACCAAGTAATTTTTAGGGGTGCATCTAGTAGCCAAATATATCACGCAAGAGCTTTATCACTGGCAAGTTCAATTCGTCAAAGAACAATAATATCAAGAATAGTATGTTAAATTTGACTCGACTCAAAAAAATTAAAAACCTTATTGCATTTTTTGAAAATGACACTAACACATAAACACGTAAATCTCCTCACACTTAAACATTATTTGCCATCAAGCAAGCTCAGTAAAAAATAGCAAGAATGAGTGACATAACAATAAGCAAAAACAAGAACCAGAAGAACTAAAAAAATACACAAAAAGAAAGGGAATAGGGAACTTATGGGGAGGGGTATGCTCATTGACTTCCGTTTCTGGCAATGTCACATCCAGACGAAGGTGGCGTGTGAGCGACACGTGGAGGTGGGCTGGCGGCGACAGGGCGGTGCGTGGTAGTGGCGACTCGGTGCGTAGAGGCGAGGGTTCCGCTGCTGGTGTGTTCTTTTTCCAGTGACTTCACAGCCGGAATATGGTTTTCCAATGGAGCTATAGTCATAGCTGCGGGTCTTATGGGGCTGTGAGTTTCGGCGCTGAGATCGAAGATGAGTCCAGTGTGGGTGTTCTTTCCACCGGGGCTTGGTGGTGCTGGATCAGATGACATGGGATGGGTGAAGCTCGGAGGTGCGGGAAAGGGAACCGGGGGTGGCGCAAGGACGACAGAGTTGTCCTCCGGTGATTTTTAGGCGGAAGGGAAGGTGGGTGTGATAGTGAGAATGTGGAGATTGGGGTGGCAGAAGGTAGAGAGAGGCAGTGGTCGGTGGTAAGTGGGGGTAAACCGGTAAAAATGGTCGATGGTGAGTGGAGGGAGAGACGAGAGTGGGGGAGGCGTATGTAGGCCCGTCAAATGGGTCGGGTGACCCGTTGGATAACCGTTGCCCATATACTATTTTCACTTATTGGATAAGACTTATTGGATAATGACCCATTGGGTTAATGGATATAATTGGGTTGTAGTTATTGGGTTTAGTTGGGTTGGATAATGGATTATCCGTTGGATAATTTTGGGTGGGTCGAGTTGGGTTGGGTCACGGGTGACCCGTGGATAATTTCATATCATAAGATAACAAAATTTTCACAAGTTTGATTATGAATGATTTAATTTTTCCCTGACACATATAATCATTTTAGAAACGATCAAATTCTCGATTCATCATATTTATCGATTTCGGTTCATGTCTTAATCAATTTTAATTTGAACCAATTTAAAATTGATAAAAGATCTTGACGAAAGAAGTAGAAGTAGTATTTAAGAAACTTTTACTAAATTTGAAAAATCTCCTCCATGAAATATGAAGATTTTTAAAAATATTTCCTTTTATTGAACATAAGAAAATAATAAATGAAATCCCCACATTTAGCCACTCGAATAAATATTTCCTCTTTTGTAGTTATGTATACGATTAAGCCTATATCAAAAAATGATTAGAGTTAATTGTAATTTTTCACTCCAAGTAAAATGTTACGTGACTTATCCATTTAAAGTTTAAATGGTTGAAAACACCAATTATCCATTAAGTATATACTGAATTATCCATTGGGTATATACTAATTATCCATTGGGTCTATACTAATTATCCATTGGGTCGAACTAAATGACTCATTGGGTATAGGTCATTTATTTGGGTGAAGCGTGAATTACCCATCAAGTCCGTGTTCTTTCTCAGTTCTCACTTCTCACTTCTCACTTCCTAGTCTGCGTTTTGTTTCATCAGTCCGCGTTTTGTTCATCAATCGGTATGTGTTTTGTTCATCAATCGGTCTGCGTTTTGTTCATCAATCGGTCTGCGTTTTGTTCATCAATCGGTCTGCGTTTTGTTCATCAATCGGTCTGCATTTTGTTCATGTTCGAGTTCATAATATTATATTATGTAATATAATATTATGTATTATATTATATTATATTTAATAAAAATAAAAAATATATAATATGATGGCTTTGTAAACTCGACGAAACTAACAAACAATATTACTTGGGATCGAGCTCAAATACTATACGAACTCGAATACTGTACGAGATTGAGCTCGAATACTGTACAAACTCAAATACTGTACGAGATTGAACTCGAATAATGTACGAACTCGAATACTGTACAAACTCAAATACTGTACGAGATTGAACTCGAATAATGTACGAACTCGAATACTGTACAAGATTGAACTTGAATACTGTACGAGATTGAGCCCGAATATTGTACGAACTCGAATACTGTACGAGATTGAACTCGAATATTGTACGAACTCAGATACTGTACAAGATTGAGCTCGAATATTGTACGAACTTGAATACTATACGAGATTGAACTCGAATACTATAGGAACTCGAACACTGTACGAGATTGAGCTCGAATATTGTACGAACTCGAATACTGTATGAAATTGAACTCGAATATTGTACGAACTCAAATATTGTACGAGATTGAACTCGAATACTATACAAACTTGAATATTGTACAAGATTGAGCTTGAATATTGTACGAACTCAAATACTGTACGAGATTGAACTCGAATATTGTACGAACTCGAATACTGTACAAGATTGAGCTCGAATACTGTACGAACTCGAATACTGTACCAGATTGAACTCGAATACTGTACGAACTCGAATACTGTACGAGATTGAGCTTGAATATTGTAAGAACTTAAATGTTGTACGAGATTGAGCTCGAATATTCTACGAACTCGAATACTGTATGAGATTGAGCTCGAATATTGTACGAACTCGAATACTGTACGAGATTGAACTCGAATACTGTATGAACTCGAATACTGTACGAGATTGAGCTCGAATACTGTACAAGATTGAACTCGAATATTGTACGAACTCAAATGCTGTACGAGATTGAGTGTGAATTTTGTACGAACTCGAATACTGTACGAGATTGAATTCGAATACTGTACGAGATTGAATTCGAATACTGTACGAACTCGAATATTGTACGGGATTGAACTCAAATAATTTGTGAATTATAATTTGTATAATTTGTGAATTATAGTGAATATTTATGTTAAATATTACACATGCATTTAATTGGGTAATTTTGGATATTTATTGGGTATTTGTTATGTTCCCATTGAGTTAACATAATATGAGACCCATTGAGATCAAAATTTTCCATTAACATAATTATTCTCATCCCAAATCCTAAAAAATAATGTGCATTTAACACCTGATCCCATTGGATAATGACAACTTGTAACCCAAATCGATAGAAAATGTTTAATGATAACTTATTGGGTTAATTATATAATGATTTATTGGATAATGACTTATTGGATAATATATTTTAACCCACTGGGTCATATGAATATCTCATGGGTTATCCAATAGTTATCCATTTAATGACCCAACCCATTTATGACCCAACTCATTATGACTCATTTAATAAACGGGTTAATTGGGTAATGACCCATTGGATAATGATCCATTGGGTTTGGATAATTGGTTTATCCAATTAACCCATTTGACGGGCTTAGGCGTATGGTATGACTTGAGAGATGGAGGGGTATGGTTTTAACTTTAGAAATTTCCCTCTAGGTCCTTGCTTTTGATTATATATTTCATTCTAGCCCTCATGTCTATTGCCTTTAAGCCCTGGCGAGTTGGGCCTCAAATCAGCCCAAAGTTACCCTAAAGTCTTCTCCACCCATATTTGACTTGACGAATTGACCATCTCTGCTTTCTCCCTGAGCAATAAAAGTTTTAAAATGTTAGAATAAGATTCAGATCCAATAAATCTTTTTTTCCAAAATTTCATTTTTTTTGTATTTTTATTTTTTTGGAATTTTTATTTTTGAATAAACAAACTAAAACAAAGAAAACTTGGTTGCCTCCCAGTAGTGCCGTCGTTTATAGTCTTGTGCCAGACTTTCAGATGTTGTCATTCAAGCGGGGTGGTGCGCGGAGGAATTTCTTCCTCACACTTGAGTGTCTCCTTATCCACTAGAAGAGTATTATCACCCTTGCGATAACCATACTTCAGATCGAGTGATAATGGCTTCAACTCCCAATTTGAGGCTTTCACATCTAATGGGACTAGTCTGGTGGACGGGGCTCATTTGGCCAAACTGGACCATGTACGCACTTCATAATTTTTCCAAAAATCTGATTTAGACTGAGTTGGGCTATAAACTTTGTTGCTTATATCAGTGCTGGACGCCACTTTCTAAGAGTACACTGAACACAACAAATCACAGATTTCCTTATCGCTCTAGCCTTGAACATCTACTTCATCTGGTAGGAAATTGAATTTCCATCTTATCCTGCAAAAATTTAGTCTCAAGAGAATCTTGGACAAGAGGGTCAGTTTGATCAATGACATACACATTCTAAGCATCAATAGGTTTCTTCATGGGCTTATCAATGTTGAGTGTGTACTTATCACCAAAATAATCAAGAGAAATAGTTCATCACTAACATTAATAATGGTGTTTGTTGTTTTCAAGAAAGGACGGCCCAACAATACCCCTTGTGCTCCCTTATCACTAGTATGATTCATTTTTACCATATAGAAATCTGCAGAGTAGACAAAATTATTCACTTGCACAAGCACATTTTCCAACCCTTCGGGAAATACATAAGATTTATATGTCAATTGAATTACCACTCTAGTGTCTACCATTTCAGTTCCATTTAAAGTTTGATACACAGATAATGACATAACATTAATTGAAGCTCCTAAATCACACATGGAAGCATCAATCTTCTTATTTCCTATGTAACAAGGTAAGGAAAATATACCTGGGTCCTTGCACTTTTGAGGCATTTTCTTTTGGATCACAGCTGACACGGATTCACCCATCATGATCTTGCTCAAATCTCTTGGCTTTCCTGCAGTAAAATCTTTCAAGAACTTTCTTACTGGTGGTTATTTTATGTCCTGCAAGAAAGAAATGTTAATATCCATTTTTTTCGAAAAATCAAGACAAAAATCCAAATTATCTTCCTTTTTCTTTTCAAATCTACGAGGAAAGGGAGGCAAAATTTTTATCAAAGGATCATGTAAACTCAACCTCTTACTCACCTCAGCTTGTACCTAAGATTTACGTTCATTTTTTAGCTTAGAATGCTCAGGATGTGCAGATTGTATGGTAGTTTCATTTCTTTTTGGGCTCAGGATGCTCAGCTGCCGTAGGGTTCGGTTTGGGAAAACTGGACCCTCCGTCAATGAGCTCCTTCGCTTCTTTGTCCACGGATTTCAATGGCAATGTAATAACTACCTTTCCACTTTTGAGTATTACCTGATTTACCATCTCATGAAAATTTAACTAAAATTGAGAAGGTAACCCTAGCTGTTTCATTCTGGGTTCGTTCATAGAGCTTGATAAATGGGTGATTTGTCACATATGCTCCTCTAAAGGTGCTTCGACCTTCTCGAACCTATGGTGTTGCTTCTGCACCATGTCAATCAATATATCCAGCTTATCAGTCACTGATTTCCCTTGACCACCTTGCGGAGGTTGAGGGAAAACTGGGGCTTCTCGTTGATTGGTGGAACATAGGGCTGATGGTGATGTGGAGGCTGCTGCGGTGGGGGACCTTGTTCTCTTCAACAGAAATTGGGGTGGTCCCTATACCTTGGATTGAAGGTATGGGGGATATGGATCAACTTTTTGCTGCCTGTCATTATAGTTCCCCATAGCATTATCTTAGACATATATCTCCCTCATGGTAAGAATGCATTGTGACGTCGTATGGTTGACTACTCCACACGTATCGCAATGCCCTTCTTGTCATTAATAGCATCTTATCTATCCTTTAAACAAACTTAGATAACATCTTCTATATCCTTTCCGTCCTCTCCTTGATCTCATCTTGTTTGGGAGTCGAAGTTTGTGCCACCTTCTTCAAGATTCTAACCTCCTGCTAATCATACTCCTTCTTGGAATCCACCAACCTCTTGATGATCTCCCTAGGCTCATTCACTCAAATGTGAGAAAATTCACCATACTGGAAGAGTTCACCAAGTTCTTGTTATTAGATGTCATCCTTTGGTAAAAGCACTGGAGCAACTGGCCTTCCGTTATTTGGTGATTAGGGCAGTTATCCACCAACTTCCCGAACCTCAGCCAATAAGTACTCAATGGTTCATCATACTTTTGCTTGATACTTATGATCTCCTTCTTCAAAGAATCTGTCATTGTCGTTGGAAAATAGTACTCCAAGAATAATTTCTCCAATTCTACCCATGTCGAAATGGAGTTCGGTGACAGGCTTGAAAACCACTGATTGACTGCTCCTGTCAAACTGAATGGAAATACCACCAATTTAAATTGATTTCAGTAACAGTGGATGGCCTCTTCAGCACCTTACAAATTTTTGCAAATTCACTCAGAAAATGGTAAGGGTCTTCGGTGCTTCTCCCGTAGAACTTTGGAAGTACGTTCAGGAATTTTAGCTTGATCTCAATCGGATTGTTGGTCTCTGGCAACTGAATTGGAGTGGGGGGATCATCTTCACTATGACCCATAAGTTCCCACATGTATGGATTGTTTGGGTTCTACCCAGGATTCTGATTACGTCCAGCTCCATCCATCTCGATATTCGTTCTTGAATCAGAGGTGGTTGCTGAAACCGTAATGGGTCCGGTTTGGCCAAACTGAAAGGTCTCAGTAGAAACTGCTTTCCACGCCTTTGTTTTCTTTTTGTTCTGCTTGGCTATCTTCTCAATTCCTGGTCGAATATTAAAATTGGCCTAGATGATCTGTTCATAAACAAAGCATACTAGCACACAGATTAGTAGGAAGACAATAAAAACAACTGACTTACTGCTCCCCGGCAGCGGTGCCAATTTGGTGAGCATCGTTTTACTCGCCAAAAAACCTGCAAACTCATATTAATACTAATTAGTATATCGGTAATTAGAGTTGATCCCACGAGGAGCAAAAATAATAATTTATAATTATTCTTCCTACTAATTTAGAAAAACTTTTTGGTGATGCCACCCCGCCTTAAACTCAATGATTTTGCTAGCACTAAAAATGCAAATGACGGCTCTAAAAATGAGAAATAAATCTATAGATGAATGATATCGGCTAAGAATAACTCATGCTAGTTAATATCGATCATATGCACAATAATGATTCAATCCTTACACATCTATCGGTTATAGGGAAATATGTACGCTTAACCTCCCAAATTCTTTCTTACTTTATCGACTATTAATCAATTATAATCAACTAGTTGTTTCCCTTACCGAAATGCCCCAAGAAAGTATTCGCTAAACCATAACACATTTTGATAGCATTAAGAATTAAAAGATCCCGATATAGAAATTGCTAAAGTAAAAGAAAATAGCAATGCACACTCAATTATTCCCTCTCTTGTTATTACAGTCTTAACTAGTTAGTTGTTTTTCACAAGATTGTACAACTTACTAATTCCATCCAACAATTGCGTATTGGTGGAAGTTAGATAGCAGTATTCTAAAAATATTCAAGTTGGCCAGACCTAAACATATTAGAAATAAATTCAACCAAGAACCATCAAGAACATGCAAGAATCAATTATAAATCAATTAGGGCTCACGATTTATAAACTAACACTTGTTATTCTCTTCTAATATATAAATTAGCTACTCATAATAATTAAATTAAACAAAAAATAATATGACGAATCATGATTAATGAATAAACTAATAATAAAACTGAAATTTGGTTTTACCGAATTCTCTTAATTATTACTGGTATGTTCCAACATTACCTATCTAACCAAGTATGCAATAAAGTAAAGCATTAAAGACACGACATTTGGTTACGCAGTTCGGTGAAGTCCACCTACATCTATGGGGCCTGACCTAGTTCAGAATGAATCCACTAATCAGAAAGATGCAGTACAAAGTACATCATACATAATACTTATCTTTACTAATCAAACGTGTGACTTATGCTAGCTCCCATATCTACCGATCCACCTTGATTAGACTCCCTCTGACCTCGAAACTTGTCGACGTTGGATATCCTCCTCCTGAGAAATTAAGGCATATGATTAGGAACTTTGAGCAGCAGGTCACGTATGTTGGAACATAGAATTCTGGCTCTTTGCAATTCTCTCGAAAGAATGAAAATATGTGTATAGATTTTCTCTGTTAAATCCGTGTATTGAATGCAGCCGTGGTGTCCCCTTTTAAATCATGAGCAAATCGAAACTCTCCATGATTATCTCCATAATATTCCTATTCCTTATATTTTTTTGAAGCATATTCAAATCCCATAAATAAAGAGAATTTTCTTATCACAATATCTCTCATATATTCGATAATCTCAATACCATATTTGTAGGAATTTTCCATAAACCAACTATGCTTCTTCCAACACCTATCATATAACAGAATATTCAGATTTCCATAAATCACAAATACCATAATATTTTGTCATTTTTCCCGTTCAACTCTGTAGGCGTAAATATGCTGTCTGCATGTTCTAACATGAAAAGTTTTTCATTTCCAACTATGTTCACAAATTGCCAATTAAAATATTCAATGAACACCACTTGACTTTACAATATTCCCATTTAGCATCTTGTGGACCCAACCATTTTGGATAGTAGAATTACATTTGAAAAACTTTTAATCAAACACATAAGGCTTCCAGATATGTTGGAACATATACATACTACTGAATCTGACCGTAAAAGAATACCAGAACTCTAGAATACCAACAAAATAATAATCAGATTAAAGTCATCTAAATCACCAAAATATTCTCCCCCTGGGGCCATGAATATGCCAAAGGAAAATAAACCAAAAAATTGAAAGAAATAGAAAATAGGCTCTCCCTGAATATGACACGAGATCTATGTTGGAACATAGATACATCGGAAAATCAACCCCATTCAGGAGCAGCATTCTAGGCCTTCAGCTGAGCTTTCTCCCCTTCAAGTTTAGCCTTCTCTGCTTCAAGTTCCGCTATTTGGATGGCTATCGCCCCCAACCTTGCATTCAGTACCACTAATTTGGCCTTCTTTTCAACAGCTGCAGAAGTAGAGCCTTCAGAGTTCCAAGGAAGATCATGTACGTGCCTCATGTCAAAGGTCTTCTTGTTAGGCCGTAGGAACTTTATATCGAATGATCACATCTTTCGCCTTCCCCTTCACCTTGGCACTCTTAGCCAGTGCAGAAATTAAGCAGGGATACACAATAGCATGTTTTGCCTTTTGGGGCAGTAGCTTGCTTAACTAGACTCTGCTGCATGAACAACCCTGGGTTAACTGATTTCTGTGCTCCAGCACAGTACAACAGTTTAGCCATTTCTCTAGTCAAGGCAGTAGTGTTAGAGAATGGCATCCAGCAATTCACCGCTACTTGATATAGACAAAAAAATCTAGAAGACAGGCAGGAAGCTTGTGAATATCCAGTCTCAGGCTATTTCGTCTTGTACCCTCTTGGGATTTCACCCAGAATCTGATCAACCAAAAATCCTAAATCATCTGGAAACGCTCCCTCAAATTCTGGAGTTTACAGCCCCAAAATCCTGTTTATCCTGGCAACTGAGAAGTCAATAATCTCCCCCCTTACATAAACCCTCTCAAACCAAGGGGAATCAGCCTCCAAATTTCCAGCCATTAAATTGGAATACACTTTAATGACCACCTGTCTATTGTACTGAAGTTGTACTGTGGTAGCCCTTTTCATTCCAATTAATTCCAAAAAATCAGAAAACCCACTAGCCCTATATGCATCTAGGTCTATGGGTCTCTCAGAGATCACCTTCCTCTCTAAAAACACTTCTCCCATCTCTTCACAGTTGATATCAAAGTACGAACATAGCAGTGCTTCACTTACAGAAAGAGGTGGCATCACTTTCTTCTTGGGAGCAGCTTAAGCTTTCTTGGCCTTTTTGGTTGGTGGGGAGTCCTCAGTAGCAGCCATCTTTCTCTTACCCCTAGAAGTTTGTAAGAACTCATCTAATACCTCATCAGTGGAGTAGTTTAACTCAGGCTCCTGTGTTGGAACATACTCCGTATATCCAACCCCTTCTTCTTCAGCAGTCTCTGTCCTGCCTCGTGTTCTAACATACTGATTCTTATCTGATTCACCTTGCCTCAAATTTGGTCCCCCGGTCTGATCTCCGTCAGAAAAATCCATATCAATATCAGCCTTACCAGTGGCATCAACCTGGTCGTGACCTCCCATGTCTTCATCATCAATCTCCATCTCATCATCATTTTCTGATTCTGCCCTCTGTGTTGGAACATAGCCAACACTGTCTCCTTCTTCACTACTAGTGATCTCTATTATCACAGGTTTCCTCAATTCTTCTGTTCTCTATGCAGCCTTAACATCATAGTATCCTACATGCATTCTATCAGTAGATTTAACCACTTCCAGTCCTGCTGTCTCATCATCACATATCTCCTTAATCTTTACACAGCTAGGGCTAGGAATGGATGAATAGACATGAAATCTATCATTCACTATGTACACTCCATATTTTCCCCTAGGAAATTTAACTTCATAATTCTCAATATCCCATAAATTACCAATATCACCGGACACGAGTTCTATGACATTAACATTCAAAAATTCCCACCTCTATACTCTTAATCTTAGTCAAATATACAACAATTCTGTTTGGTTCAAGCCACTCAAACACTTGATTTACTGTTTTCAATTTCATTCCATGTACCTTTAAGAGAGGAGGATCAGGGCCAATTACCTTCTGATAGGGGCCTTCCCTTTGTCTTCGCGGTCTTCTCCTTGTCCGTCACCACCAGTCACGTCTATCTCCACATTATCTTCCATCAGTTGGACATTCTCATATGATGGGGGTTCAGAAGTTCCTTGGGTTTCATTCTTGACCATGGGAGATTTTGGGCTCGAAGACATTTTTCTTGGCAGGGATTTGTTGCAAAGAAGAAAATCTTGAATGAATTTGGCAACAAGAATCCGAAAGAAACCAAGAGGAGTGGAAGAGTGGCCGAGGGATATGGATGGATTGAGACAACTTTGAAACCAACACAAACTCTTCACTTCTTCTCTCGTTTTTCGCAAAAACTTTTTCCCTTTCCAAGATGTGCAATGATTCTTCTTTTCTCTCTTGTCAACTCAAGACATCAACTCAAGACATACCAACTTCCAACATACCAAACTATGCAGCTTCTATTTTTATAGAAAATTTTCTTCTTTCTATTTTTTTGTTTTTCTGATATTCAGAACAGAAATAAAACATAATATTTACAGCAAAATAAAGGCAAGAATTACCTCAAATCTGACAAACACCTAGGTGCTGTCTGAGACTTTCAAAAGTGGCGGTGTCCAGTGGCTTTGTAAAAATATCATCAAATTGCTCAGATGTTGGAACATAGACTACCACAGCTTCTTTCCTTTCAACAAGATCTCTAATAAAATGATGTCTTATGTCAATACGCTTAGTTCGAGAGTGCTGGACAAGATTTTTTGAAACATCAATAGAACTTGTGTTGTCACATAAAATCATCAAAGGGCCTTGATGAATTCCATAATTGTTCATCATTTGCTTCATCCATAACAATTGTGCACAAGAACTTCCAGCAGCAAGATATTCATCTTCCGCAGTAGACAAGGAGATCGAATTTGTTTCTTACTATACCAAGGCACTAGGTTTGTACCAATAAAGAAACACCCACCTGTAGTGCTCTTTCGATCATCGGCAATACCAGCCCAATCAAAATCACTGTACCCAATCAAATCAGAATCTTGATTTTTATAATACCAGACACCATACTCAAAGGCCCCACTTACGTATCGAATAACTCTTTTAATTGCAGTGAGATGAGACTCCTTTGGATCAGCCTGAAATCTTGCACATATCCCTACGCTGAGATATATATCTGATTTACTTGTTGTTAAATACAATAGACTCTCAATCATTCCCCTGTATAACTTTTGAACAACTGCGACTTCTTTCTCATCCTTGACCAGTTTGTCAGAAAACCCCATAGGTGTTCGAACTGCTCGGGCATTGCTTAAACCAAATATCTTTACTAAATTCAGGACATACTTACTCTGATTTATGAACATTCCATGTTTTCCTTGCTTAAATTTTAGTCCTAGAAAGTATGTGAGCTCTCCAACCATGCTCATTTCAAATTCAGCCTGCATAATTGTGACAAAATCTTGTACCATAGATGGTGAAGTAGAGTTGAATACTATATCATCCACATAAATTTGAGCAATCCAAATTTTTGATGACTTTTCAAGCACAAATAAAGTGCGATCTACTCCCCCTCGATGATAACCTTTCTTAAGAATAAAGTTAGTAAGTCATTCATACCATGCTCTGGGTGCTTACTATAAGTCATATAAAGCCTTCTTGAGGCGATACACATGATGAGGATAATGAGGATCCTCAAATCCTTTGGGTTGTTCCACATATATTTCTTCATTTACCACA
The DNA here is from genome assembly GCA_037428765.1 of Rubia yunnanensis. Lineage (NCBI taxonomy): Eukaryota > Viridiplantae > Streptophyta > Magnoliopsida > Gentianales > Rubiaceae > Rubia > Rubia yunnanensis. The sequence continues at coordinate 103,521,370 of CM075065.1, forward strand.
CCATTTAGAAACACACTCTTGACATCCATTTGATACAAAGTAAAGTTCATAGAGCAGGCAATAGCAAGTAAAATTTGAATTGACTATAACCTGGCAACTGGTGCGAATGTCTCATCAAAGTCAACTCCCTCAACTTGTGTATATCCTTGAGCTACCAGTCTGGCTTTGTTTCGAGTAATATGTCCGTCAGCATCCAATTTTTTCTTGAAGATCCACTTTGTGCCGATGACATTTACACCTTTAGGACAAGAAGTGAGATACCATACATAATTTCTTGCAAACTAGCCTAGTTCTTCTTGCATTGCGGCAATCCAATATTCGTCTAGTAATGCCTTCTTGTAATTCATTGGTTCAATGAGAGAGATGAAGCATTGTAATCCTGCTAACTTCCTGTAATCCACCCTAGGTACTGATCGAGTACTCCGTGCCATTGATTCAGGTTGATCCTGTGTTGGAACATAGGATACGGAAGTAGGGGATGATGTTCCAACATGCTCTGTTTCAACTGGTTCAGCATCAGTCTGCTCAGATGTTCCAACATGCGATGGATCTGCCTTGTCAGGTTAACGAGGCTGTGTTGGAACATGAGTATTACTAGGTTCATCGTCTACAACATCTGACTTTTGTCCTTCTTCAGAATAATCCACAATAACATTTATAGATTTCATGAGTGTGTTTGTCCGAAGGTTATAAACACGATAAGCCCGGTTGTTCACAGAATAACCAAGAAAGATTCCAGTATCACTATGATAATCAAAAATTTTCCAATTAATCTCTGTCTCTGAGGATGTAGCACTTACTTCCAAACACATGAAAGTATGAGACATTTGGTTTCCTACCCTTCCAAATTTCATAGGATGTTTTGCTGGTGAATGGATGCAAATATACTCGATTGATTGTATAACAAACTGTGTTAATAGCTTCTGCCCACCATTTTTTGTGAATTTCTTTCTCAGCCAACATAACTCGAGCCATCCCCTGCAAGGTTCTGTTTTTCCATTCTACAACACCATTCTTCTGAGGAGTGATTGGTGCAGAAAACTCGTGTTGTATCCCGAGCTCATCACAGAAGTCACTGAATTGAGAATTTTCAAACTCTCTACCATGATCACTACGAATTCGAACAATCTTCCCAACTGGACTTCCTTTTTCAGTCTGTAACTTAATCACCAGACTTTTAAATACTTCCATTGTATCTGATTTTTCTTTTAGAAAAGCTACCCATGTAAATCTAGAAAAATCATCAACATATACAAAGATATACTTCTTTCCACCTATACTAGGTGTATTGACCGGACCCATCAAATCCATATGCAATAATTCCAGATTTCTTGAGGTGGTTATATATTGAACTGAAGAGTGGGGAGATCAAATTTGTTTACCTTGTTGACATAGTCTGCACACAATTCTGCCCTTGCTTGTTAAGGTAGGCACAACCTTTGCATTTGCAATTTTCACCAAGGTTTTGTAATTGATGTGACCGAGCTTCATGTGCCACAAAAATCCTTCACCTATTTCGAGATCATACACCGTACTTCCTGTTCCAGCAAATAGCAATTATCTGATGATCGTATGCCTGAAAAAACCTTGGCTTCTCCGTGTTTCACTATGCATTTGTCTTTATGAAATTCCACAGTCATATTGTCATCACACAATTGATTTATACTCAGCAGACTGGCCTTCAAGTTTTCAACAAACAGCACACTAGTGAGTACTGGAAATCCTTTAATCTGTAGTTCACCTTTTCCAACCACTCTACTCTTCTTTCCATCACTAAGCGTAACATAACCGCCATCATATGGTGTGATATTTGTGAGGAATTCTTGAGTTCCAGTCATGTGGCGAGAGCAGCCGCTATCAAAGTACCATGAACCTCTGGAATATGATATAAGCAAAGTATGTGCAACAAAGCATGTACCGGAACATTTGACAACCCATACATTTCTGACCATTTTTGTTTTCTATACTTTGCCTATGTTGGAACATACCAAGAGTTGACATCCTTCTATTACGTCTCTGAGCAGTTTCTGGCATTGTTCCTCTAAGTGACCTTGATATGAACAGTAGTTGTAGATGATAGGTTCCCTTTGATGGGGCTTGCCGAACTTTCTCTTTACCTCTCGAATCTTTGTCTTGAGAGTTACTGGACTCTTAAGTATCTCTTGTGTCTCAGGCTTGAGTGTAACTGTATTTTTGAGTGGGTTGTAATACCCTATTCCGTGTCGATCTCCAATTTTCTTTCCCATGTCTAGAATATTGTCAATTTTTTATTTCCCAGAGTTCAGCTTAGAAATTACTGTTTTAGAAGTCTCGACTCTCTTGGTTGCTAACATTAGCTTTTCATTCAAATCTTCATTCTCCATTTTAAGTTCAACAACTTCCACACGCGATTATTTTTCTATCTCCGTCAAATGCGTTTGTTCTTCCTTCAGCTCTTTGTTTGTGTCAACTACTTGGAGCCACATAGCATACATCTTTTCATAAGTGCTATAGATTTCTTCATCACTTACAACAAGTCCATCATCTTCATCACTGGATACTTCATATGAGTCTATGTTGGAACATAAGGCTTCATTTTTGTCTGATCTGTTGAAACATCCATCATCTGATGCATCATGAGTTTTTGCTCCAAACGCCACATAGTTACTTGTGAGTTTCACTTCATCTTTGTCGTCCTCTTCATCTTCACTCCATGAGGTGACATATGATTTTTCTTGCTTTTTCGATTGTTTGCACATTCAGCCTCCGTATCCTTCACATTCTTTGCATTGTATTCATCCAGGCTGCTTTGGTTCACCACTTTTATTTCTAGAGAACTGCTGATTTCCTTGTTCAAATCTCATCCCATGATTGCTTCCAAATTATTGTGGCCTTGGTCTATTTCCACCATACCTTTCCCTAGATTTCTTGTTTACTACTTTCTTCAGCATTCTTGAGAACTTTTTCGTGATAAGTGCAAGTTTGTCAAGCCCATCATCACTGTCGGATTCGTGATTATCCTTTGATGAGGATGTTTTGGATGCCAACTCCTTTTGAACCCTTTTTTTCCTGCTGGAATGTCATTTCATACGTCTGTAATGATCACATTAATTCATCTAGGCTCATGGTGGCTACATCTCTGGCTTCTTCTATTGCTGCGACCTTCATTGCAAACCTTTTGGGGAGTGATCTCAAGGTCTTTTTCACAAATTTAGCCTCTTTGTAGACTTTTCCAAGTTGATACACCATATTGGAGATGTCCCTGAGTTTTTCATTGAATATAGCAATAGTGTCATCTTCTTCCATCTTGAGTTCCTCAAACTTAGTAGCTAACATTTGTAGTTTAGATTCTTGAACTCGACTAGTTCCTTCATGAACAGTTTGCAGAACATCCCATGCTTTCTTGGCTTGATGACATGTAGAGATGAGTTTGAACTAGTTTTCATCAACAGCAGTGAAGATAGCGTTTAGTGCTTTTGAATTTGCCAGAGACGCCTTGAGGTCATCAGGAGTCCAAGTAGATTTGTCTTTGAGTTTCTGCTCCCTTTGACTTGACACTCATTCTTTCGCCTTAAAGCTTGTATCAGCATCTTCAGTAGGGTGATTCCACTCATTTTCAACATAGTACCACGCAAGTTCATCCAGTGAGTTGATGAAAAATCTCATGCGTGCCTTCCAATAATTGTAGTTGTTGCCTTCCAGTAGAGGTGGCCGAGACACCGAAGTTCCTTCTTTGGTTGCCATGGTAAAACCGGATCACACTTTCCTTGCCACAACCAAGGGAAAAATAAGTGACCAAGCTCTGATACCAAATGAAATTTGGTTTTACTGAATTTTGTTAATTATTACTAGTATGTTCCAACATAACCTATCTAACCAAGTATACAATAAAGTAAAGCATTAAAGACACAACACTTGGTTACACAGTTCGGTGAAATTCACCTACATCTGCGGGGCCTGGCCTAGTTCAGAATGAATCCACTAATCAGAAAGATACAATACAAAGTACACCATACAAAATACTTATCTTTACTAATCAAATGTGTGAATTCTGCTAGCTCCCCTAGCTACCGATCCGCCTTAATCAGACTCCTTCTGACCTCGAAACTCGTCGACGCTGGATCTCCTCCTCCCGAGGAATTAAGACATATGATTCCAAACTTTGAACATCATGTTACGTATGTTTGAACATATAATTCTGGATCTTTGTGATTCTCTCGAAAGAATGAAAATCTGTGTGCAGATTTTCTCTATTAAATCTGTGTATCGAATGCAGCCGTGGTGTTCCCTTTTAAAGTCATAAGCAGATCATAACTCTCCATGATTATCTCCATAATATTCACATTCATTATCTGCTTTTTGAAGCATATCTAAATCCCATAAATAAAGGAATTTTCCTTATCACAATATCTCTCATATATTCGATAATCTCGATACAATATTTGCAAGGATTTTTCATAAACCAACTATGCTTCTTCCATCGCAAATCCTATAGCAGAATATTCAGATTTCCATGTATCACAAATACCATAATATTCTGTCATTTTTCCCGTTCAACTCTATAGGCGTAAATATGATGTCTGCATATTCCAACATAGAAAATTTTTCATTTTCAACTGTGTTCACAAATTGCCAATTAAAATATTCAATGAACACCGCTTAACTCTACAAAAACAAAGTATTAAAACACTGACACAAACAAGCTGAGCAAGGAAAAGTGATGAAGTAAAACAAGGGTATTGTTATATCACGCCCTGTATTTTACTAGTTTACGCCCTAGTACGTACATATATGTATAATACTAAATTTAATTTTTTTAAATAAAAAAATCAAAAACAAAATAAAAAAATAAAAATTAATATTCCCTCCGGACCACCTCCACCGCCGGCACCGGACCACTGCCACCGCCACTGCCGGCACCGGACCACCGCCACCGCCACTGCCGGCGCCGGACCACCACCACCGCCACTGCCGACGCCGGACCAACTGCACCGTGGAGCCGGACCAACTGCACCGCGACGCCGGACCAACTGCACCGTGGAGCCGGACCAACTGCACCGCGGCGCCGGACCAACTGCACCGTGGCGCCGGACCAACTGCACCGCGGCGCCGGACCACCTAGAGAAGAAGAGAAGAGAGCGGTCGTACCACCTAGAGAAGAAGAGAAGAGAATGGGAGAAGAGAACGGGAGAAGAGAAGAGAATGAGAGAAGAGAACGGGAGAAGAGAACGGGAGAAGAGAACAGGAGAAGAGAAGAGAATGGGAGAAGAGAGCGGGAGAAGAGAAGAGAATGGGAGAAGAGAAGAGAACGGGAGAAGAGAGCGGGAGAAGAAGAGAACGGGAGAAGAAGAGAACGGGAGAAGAAGAGAACGGGAGAAAAGAAGAGAATGGGAAAAGAAAAGACGGGAGAAGAAGAGAACGGGAAGAAGAAGAGAACGGGAGAGAAGAAGAGAACGGGAGAAGAAGAGAGCCGGGAGAAGAGAATGCGGCCGAGAGAAGAAGAGGCGAGCCGGAGCCGGAGAAGGAGAGGAGAGCGAGGGCCGCCGGAGAAGAAGGCCGGAGATGAAGAGGAGAAGAAGGCCGGAGAAAAAGAGAAGAAAAAGAGGGGAAGAAGAGGAGAAGAAGGCTGGAGAAGAAGATGAGAAGAAGGCTGGAGAAGAAGAGGAGAAGAAGATCGGAGAAGAAGACCAGCGGCGAACGACGGCGGTGGCGACAGCTAACGGCGGCGGCGGCGGCTCCCAGCGGTGACGGATGGCGGCAACGGAGGTGGCGGACGGTGGCGGCGGAGGTGGCAGAGGTGGTGGACAGCGGCAGAGTGGTGGTAAATAATAAATATACTTTAATATTAAATTAAATATATTTTAATTAATGAAATTAAATTAAAAATACATACTATATACTAAATTATATAAATACATAATATAATCCAGTAAAATACAAAGCGTAATATAGCGATTCACTAACATAATGGCAAGGTGATTAAATGAATCCACGCACGGAATACCATGCACAACAAATGTCTGCTGTCCAACTATAGAGTCCGAAAAACTTACAAACTCCTAACTCCCTCCGTAGTAAATAATACGAGAAAAAAATATTTTTATAATTTTACCTATTTGAAATAAGCGTTAATATAATTTTTTAATATTTAAAAGTGTCAGTATAATCTTATCTAGTCAGTGAAAGTGCCAATATAACCCTCTCAGACAACTTTTAGCCAGAATTTTATAAAATTACATGTTTGCCCTTCTAAAAAAAATTAAAATGCTATAAATATAGGAAGTGACGTTATCACCCTTGGACTCATCAATGCTCAATACCTCCGGACCGCCGCCGGATTAGGTAGGGTTATATCATCACATTATGAAAACTAGTAGAGTTAAATCAGCACATTCCTAAAATTTATAGGGCTATATCAGCACATTAGTAAAAAATGTTAGTCATATGCATACTATAGAACATAGAGGTTTTAATGATATTTTGTTTATTTTGTTGTGTTTAGTCCGGATTGATGATTGGATGACCTTTGGTGTTGTGTGTAATTGTTATTTTGCTGTGTTATTCGGCTTAGGGTTTTTAATGTTGATAAGTTTTAAAATGAGGCTATGATATGTGATAATGGTGTTTAATATTAATAATGGTGTCATGATGTCAAATTTTATGTTGTATAAGATATTGTTATGATGTTATAATGGTGTATATGATGATATGGTCGCCCGTTAAGGCTAGTCGAGAACCACACATTTAATATTTATAATATGTGCTGATATAACTCTATAAGTTTTAAGAATGTGTTGATATAACCCTACAAACATCAGGAATGTGCTGATATAACCCTACAAACATCAAGAATGTGCTGATATAACTCAATAAGATTTCATAATGTACTGATGTAACCCTACTTGTTACGGCGGTGGTCCGTCTGTGGTTCGGTGGCGGTCCGGCGAACTATGAGGGTAAAATTGTCCACCTAATTTCAGAGTTAGCCCAAAGGGTATTTTAGTCAATTTACATGGAGTTAATGCTGGAAAATTGAGGTCAATGCCGGAAATGGGGCTTGAGGGTTATATTGACATTTTCATTAACTAGTTAGGGTTATTTTGCACTAAAAATTATCACAGTGTTATATTGGCACTTACTCAAGTAGGTATAGTTTTATTGACACTTATCTCATAATACTAATACGCAATTCATTTCCAAAGTCCAGTCCGTATTGGACTCTTACAAATATAATTCTTCCAAATTTGATTCTAATCGTATCTCTATGAATATCTCTTGAATTCTGATCAGACAAAAAATATCTTTAAAATCAGTTCCAAAATATCTCCAAAATCTGCTCCACGGTTGCACACATGCGAAATATTTCTTCGCAGATTTCACTGTTTTCTTTTTTCTATAATTGTCATAATTCTCCCCAACTTCCTCCTAATTCCTCTTAAGTCCAAAAACTGTGATTTGTGACAAATAAAACACTTAAAATGCACATTAATCCAGTAAATCACAGTAAATCCCAAAAAAAATAAACAACATAATTCATACACATCAATTATATTTATGAAATTGGAATTGATATAGGAGTTTTGGCTATGGTATATCTGTGGACGAAATATTCTAGTTCCTTACTTAAAGAGATTAGATTTTGTAATTCCTATCTCCAAGGGATTTGATTGTGATCAGAATATTTGATGGAGAAGGAATTCTGTTCGTACAGGGAACTTGATATGTTCGATCGAACTTATATATTGTGGACATTCTGGCTGAGCTACTTACGGATTTATTTTGAGAAAATCCACACTCAGGTTTTCGATATTCAGAAGTAGTCGAGAGTTTTGCATTTGTGTTCCAACATGATCAAAACCTTTTTGGTCTAAAAGTTCAGAACCATATGCCTTAATTTCTCGGGAGGAGGAGATCCAGCGTCAACTAGTTTCGAGGTCAGAGGGAGTCTGATCAAGGCGGATTGACAACTAGAGGAGCTAGTAGAATTCACGTGTTGAATTAGATAAGATAAGTATAATGTATGGCGTACTTTGCATTGTATCTTTTTAATTAGTGGATTCATTCTAAACTGGGCCAGGCCCCGCAGATGTAGGTGGTTTTTACCGAACTGTGTAACCAAGTTGTGTGTCTTTGTGCTTTTTTTTATAAACTTGGTTAGATGAGTTATGTTGGAACACTGTAATAACAATTGAATTAATTAGGTAAAATCAAATTTCAATAACCCCGTCCATGAGTTTATAACCGCTGTCTACGCACCCAGGTGGTCCAGGTAATCGATATTCACCGTCTTTATGGCCAGTGGATGATTTTGATTTTGATCTGTTCCAATAGGGAGAAGAATCCAATGGTTATAATTGAGATCAACATGATGCATCAAGAGGCTGGTGGCTTTGGGGTGGTAGACTCTCCTTGTATGCTTGATCCCGAATTCATGGCTCATGATTATTCTATTCCATTTCTTCAAAACACGACAAAGTCGAGGTAGAAATCTCACTGAACATAGGTTAGGATTTGCTTGACCAAGTAATCGTTCTCCAAAACTTCTTCAACTGCATAAGTACAAGCAGGAGTAGTAGTAGTTGACGAGGATGCTAATGAAAACGATGAAAATGTTATTGCTGAATTCGCTGGATTCCACTAGTTCATCACTAGGAATACTAAGCTCTATGCAAACCTTGAAAATGAGAAAGACATCTTGTCGAGGTATTGGAGGAGTTGATATGTACATAGACTGTAGAAAGTAGAAAAATGGTGTAATTAAGAAGAAAGAGTTAGATAGAGGTTTATGAAGATTAGCACCATTAATGCATGCATGGACATACAGATGGACATGGTGCAGAAGAAACACCAAAAGTTTGGGAAGATCGAAGCAACTTTAGAGGAGCATATGCGACAAATCGCTCATTTATCTAGCTCCATGAATGAACTCAGGATGATATAACCAGGGTTACCTTCTCAAGTTCAGTTAAATCCACATGAGATGGTAAATCATGTCACATTGAGAATTGGGGAAGAAGTTGGTGCATTGCCTTCTAAATCCACAGTAAAAAGACGAAAGAGCTCACTGATGGAGGGTCCAGTGTGCCCAAATCAAACCCTACGGCAGAAATTCATATTCAAGAAACGGAGGAAAAATGTGATGAAACCACTATACAATCTGCATACCCTGAGCGTCTTAACCCATAATTGAAGGTGAATCCAAGGTACTAACCGAGGCCATAAAGTTACTACCAGTAAGCAAGTTCTTGAAAAATTTTATAGCAGGAAAACCGAAGGATTCAAGGAAGTTTATAATGGGTGAATATGTGTCTGCAGTGATTCAAAAGGAAATGCCCCTTAAGTGCAACGACCCATGTATGTTTTCCTTAACTTGTTATACAGGAGATAAGAAGATTGATGTTGCCATTTTGATTTAGGAGGTTCGATTAATATTATGACATTATCTGTGTATCAAATTTTAAATGGAGCTGAAATGGTATACACTAGAGTGATAATTTAATTGGCAAATAATCTTGTGTATTTCTGAAAGGTTGTTGGAAAATGTGCTTGTGCAAGTCAATAAATTTGTTTACCCTGCCGATTTTTACGTGGTAAAAAAGAATCATACTAGTGATAATGGAACATAAGGGGTATTGTTGGGTCATCCATTCTTGAAAACAACAAACACCATCATTCATGTTGGGAATGAAACGATTTGTATTGATTATTATGGTGAGAAATACACATTCAACATTAATAAGCCCATGAAGAAACCTATACATGCCGAGAATGTGTATGCCATCGAACATATTAACCCTCTTGTTTAAGATTCTCTTGGGACTAAAACTTTGCATGATAGGATGAAAATTCAATTTCCTAAGAGTCTAGATGAGGTAAATGTTCAAAGCTCGAGCGATAAGGAAATCCCCGAATTGCTATTTTCAATGCACTCTCAGGAAGTGGTGCCCGTAAATGAAATAAGACACGAAGTTCTCAACCCAACTCGCTCCATGTCGGATGTTCAAAAAAATTTTGAAGTGCGTACAAGGTCCAATTTGACCAAACAGGACCCGTCCGCCAGACTAGTTTCATCGGATGTGAAAGCCTTAAATTGAGAGTTGAAGTCGTTACCACCTGATCTGAAGTATAATTATCGCAAGGGTGATGATACTTTTCTAGTGGATATGGAGACGCTCAACTGTGAGGAAGAGATTGCGTTGGGCACCATCCCGCTCAAATGAAAGCATCTGAAAGTTTGGCCCAAAATTATAAATTATGGTGCTATTGGGAGGCAGTCCAGTTATTCTTTCCTTTCCTTTTATTATTATCTAGTTGAGTTGATTTTTCCTATAATAATTGGAAAATGAAAAAAAAAGCACACGAAAAAAAAATCTGAAAATGAAAAAAAAATTATTGTATTTGAATCTTGTTCGAACTTTTCAATTTTCTTGTAGGGAGAAGGTATACATGGTCATTTCTTCAAGAGAAATGTGATCTGGGCTTGGTTAAACAATGGATGAGGACTTAAATGGGAATCGGCTAGGGGCTGAGATGGAAACCTCAATTAAGTCTAAGGGCCTAGAAGCAGTTTTAGAAATTTCAAACCCTACCCCTTACTCCAATCGACAAAACCCTCTTCCGCAAAACACCACACTACCGCCCCTCTCTCTTCCATACACCACCATCTCCACCACCTTCATCTGCCCAAACCCTCGCCGGAAAACGCCATGGTCCAAGCAAAGGAAATCCGTGCGCCTCCCCCATGGCCAGCCCCTACTCAACGGCGAGCTTTGGCTCGCAAGTCCGCGGATCAACTGTTGAACACCGCCATAACTCCGCCGGATATTTCAGGTACCACCACGCCATCTCCACCTGATTCCACAGCTACCGGGAAATGAACAGACACCTCTCAATAAGTCCCATATTCCCTTTCTTTTTGTGTATTTAGTTCTTTTGTTTCTTCTCTTTTGTGTTTTTTTAGTTATTTTGTTTCTTCTCTTTTGTGTTTTTTTAGTTCTTTTGTTTCTTCTCTTTTGTGTTTTTTTAGTTCTTTTGTTTCTTCTCTTTTGTGTTTTTTTTAGTTCTTTTGTTTGTCCTCTTACATTTTTTTAGTAAAGGGAGTGTGAGGAGATATACGCTTTTACATGTTTGTGTTTTATGAAGAGTCCGTAGTCGGCCTTTCCTTAAATTACAGAAATATCAAACTTTAAAAGATAACTTAAAAGAAGTGAAAATAAATTTTTGGATTAAATGAATTAAAATATAAATTTTATAACTTTTATACGTTGCATGATAAAATTCTAATATTATACTTCCTCCGTCCCAGCCGAATCTGCACACTTTTTGATCAGCTTTTTCAAGACACGTTTGACCATAAATTTTAACTAGTATACAGATACCAATATCATCATGTGAGATATTGTTGGATTCTCTGCATGCTGTATTTTCTAAATATCAAATTTTAACACACCGCTAATATACGTAACTAAAGTTATCGTTGGTCAAACATGACCTGAGAAAGTTGACCAAAAAATATGCACATTCGGATGGGACGGAGTAATAACTAACATATTTTATTATTATAATTAAATTTTATTTTCATAAGCGTATGAAAAGTTTATCTTTCAAGACTTTATTTTTTTATTAAAGAGTAAATTTTTTTTAAAAAAAATTAGTCAAGTCAAATTCGACCCATTGGTGTGTTGTTCTTTGATGAACCGAGCTTGCTAGTAATTAGAGGGGTTAATTGGGCGGAATCAGGAAAATTTGGAATGTGAAATTAGTAAATGGATAATTAATGGAATTGGGTATATACCCATTAACTTTTGGGATGGAGTGAAATGAGAATTGTTATATTAATGGGAAATGTGATACTCAATGTGTCCTAAATATTATTATAATGTGATCCATTAAATACCCAATAAATTCCCAATAACCATTTCTGAGTTTTCGATGATTAATAAAATTCTTATTAAACCTACGAGTTCACCTCAGACTCAAGATTATACTAACCCCACCACAATACTATCAGCTACACTAATCCATTCCCAAGATGATGGCTAGAATATGATATCACAGACCATTTTCATGGAGTACAATCTGCCTTAAGACATTAATCTTTCAAACAAGAAAGAAACTCCTTTGATAAGCAATTCTAAAATCCCCAGATTGTACTCAATTTGCAGCACTTAATCCAAATTCACGAAACTTCCCAAAACAGTTTCATAAATTTCCCTATTTTTTTACTCCAACAAAGATCCATTTTCATCATTTCCTTAGAAAGCCAATGGGGCATCTACTCATGGTGTCCCAAATGCAAGCTCTCATTTGTGCCACATAAAGCAGAACAGCGCAATGAGCGAACGCGTTACCGGAGACAATGCAAAGAGGCTGATCTGCAACAAGAATTCATGCATTTGGAGGCAAAATGTGACATAATAATCACACAATTCAAAGGCATGAGTATGAATGTCACTCCAAAAACCATACGCATATAAATCGAGTACAATCTGCTATAACCCAAGCATGCACTAAAACGAGCAACAGAAAAAGCTGCTTCCTTGGAGTCATTGATAAAGAGTGTCTTGGCACAGGATCATAAAGATAATAGCACTTATACAACTATAGTTTCATGCACAAATCCGATGGCTATATCAAGAATGAGAAGTTCTGTTGACTTCAGTTTACAGCAGAAAGATGCAGATAAGGGCAAGTGCAATGGGTTCCCAAAAATTTTAAAAACCGCTTAAGAAACCGAAAACATCTACAGTAGTGGTTTTTAGGCCGATTTCTTGTTAAAAAACCGGTCCCTAGTTTTCAACTAGGGAACCGGTTAAGAAACCGGTTCCGTGCGACAAAGGCAGAGGAGTGTGCCAGACGTGGGGGCCGCCATGTGCGGCCCATTTTTTTTTACCAGCGCGGGACACGTGTCGGCCTTGGATAGGCCCACGTGTCCCACTTCAGAAGTTCTTTTTTTTTTGTTTTTAGTCCGTGGACACGTGGCACCTCCCGGTTGGGCCACGTGTCCAACGCGTAAAAAATTTGGTCTTTGGTTTGGAAAAAATTAGTGGGACACGTGTCCCACTTATATGGTGACACGTGTCCCTCACAACGGTAACAATTCTGATCCGTTTTGAAATGGGACACGTGTCTCCATATGGTTGGGACACGTGTCCCAACGGCTATTTTTAAAAAAAATTGAAAAATTTTGAAAAAATAAAAAAATGAAGCTTTGAATTTTTCTGAATTTTTTCCCAACGGTAATAAAATTTTTTGCCCTATAAATAGAGGCATTCCACTCAATTTAATCACTACACTTCCAATTCCAACACTTCTACATCAATCTTTCATCTCCAAAATTTATCTCCAATATTCACTTCGTTATCATTTTTCTAAATGGATTCGCGAAGAACGTCGATTGGAAAAGATAAGGTAATTCCAAATTCTTCCAATTCCAAAAATCCATCCCAAAATCCGAATATTCGTCCAATTTCAAATTCGGAATTTTATGAAAATTCGCCAAACATGCCGCCCAATTTTTATATGAATTCCCAACATTCGTACATGAATTTCCCAAATCAATACAATTCTTTCCAAAATGCATACACAAACTCTCCTTACGCGAGCCACTTCTCCCAAAATTCCTACCCAAACTATTATAGTCCAAACTTTCATTCTCCACACCTTGATGCAATTAACGAATCGGGATCATTTTGCAACCAAGGAGGTCGGGGTTCTCCAGGTCAAAATTTTGCAAATGACCATGGGCGTCAATTTGGAAGTCACGGAGTTCCGGATGGTAAACCCTCTCACAATGTGTTATATTTTAATTATGAAGAATTTAGTTCATCGCTATTTTTTCCCTTTATTCATTTAAGATATATATTTAAATTAGTATATTCGATATATTATTCATTTATGTGTAGACAATTTTCGCTAACTTGCATGTAGTATTTATTTGAAAATTTTTAAATTACAATATATATTAAACAGTATTATTTTTATTTTATTTAAATTATGAAATGTACATGATTTATTTTTGTTGGCTCTATTTAACAATGTAGTATGTTTAATTCAACAACATTGCACCTCTTTTGTTACAAATTCACAACATTTAATTTGTTTGTATATGATAATAGAATGTGAAGAAAGCGATGACCTTGCACTAGTGTGCGGGAGTCCGGACACGAAGAAGAAAAGTAACCGGGAAAAGTGGACTGTAGAAGCTGATAATGTTTTATGCAGCGCTTGGTTTGATAATTCCACTGATTGTATAATGGGTACGGGGCAGAACGCTGGTGTGTTTTGGCATAAAATTACGGCCGATTTGAATAAGTATGCGAAATGCAACCGAACAATGAAGTCGTGCAAGGCTAGGTGGCAAAAACTTTCTCACGACATCGCCAAATATGTGGGCTGTGAAAGTAAAGCCGCACGACACTATAGTCGGATTGGGAGTGGCTCCAGCCAAGGAGATATGAAGACATGGGCCATGAATTTGTATGCTGATGAAAATGGTGGCCAACAGTTTCTATTCTTTCATTGCTATGAATTGTGCAAGACTAACCCTAAATTTATGGCACAATATGGCCCAAAGGACACAGTTGGAGGGGAATATTCTCCACGGGTGCCATCAACGCCCCGTAGTAGCGATGATGCTCAGACACCGCAATATCCATCCAGGCCTATTGGTGTGAAAGCCGCAAAATGCAAGGCGAGGGGGAAGGGAAAGGCAGCGCGAGGAACAACAGATGCTGAGCAATCCAAAGAAGCAAAACGACTGGAGTGTCTGGCCACAATCAAAGAAGCTTCTCAGAAAACTGGAAGGGTTGCAGATAGCGAAAAAGCTAAAATGGAGTATAACATATCGCAGCGGGAGTTCGTCGAAATGCAAGGAGAACGTGAAATTTATGTAGCTAACACTAGACTCCTTACTGCTCTGATGCAAAGGGAAAATTTGAGCACAGCGGAGGAAGCACTGCGAGATAAATTAATTGGGCTAGTCTATGGTCGGAATTGATTGTAATAGTTCGTTTGTAATAATTGGTCAGACTAGATCATACAATGTCAATGTGCAAGAGTCACATGTGTAGAACTCATCAATTTCAAAGATTCCCCAAAACAAATCAAATGTGGTTGTCATTGACAAGTCTCATCGAGTCACATGGGCCGAACTCATCAATTTCAAAGATTCCCCAAAACAAATCAAATGTGGTTGTCATTGACAAGTCCCATCGAGTCACATGGGCCGAACTCATCAATTTCAAAGATTCCCCAAAACAAATCAAATGTTGTTGTCATTGACAAGTCCCATCGAGTTACATGGGCCGAACTCATCAATTTCAAAGAGGTTTTCACATGTGATGGTTCTATATAAAGGGGTCATTCGTTCATGTTTCATTTCATTCCCAAATTCCTATCAACACAATTTTCCTTCTTCTACACAACTATGTCTTCCTCTACCCCCCCCAACAACGATGATAACCTTCACTTTGGAGAGTCATCAAACACAAACACTTATGATATTCCCAGTTTTCTACCCGATACCGATCCGGAGACACTTAACTTTGCCATGAATTTGCCAGAAATGGCTAGACAATTGTACGCAACCTTTGAGGATGAGAGTGCTCAAACTCCTTCTACCATACCAAAGAAAACCAGAAATCATGTACGAAGAGACCGTCTCCGAGCACAGGACGTCCTCCAGAGGCAATATTTTTGTCCACCCCCTGAAAGAATGTACGATGATCAACATTTTCGTACTAGGTTTCGGATGCGGCGAAATGTATTCGAGCGTATAGTGGACGATATCACCAACCACGATCCCTATTTCAGACAAAGGGCCGACGCAACCGGTTATCAAGGATTTTCGCCACTCCACAAGTGCACGGTGGCAATGCGCCATTTGGCATATGGTTGTGCGTACAACCAACTGGATGAAAGCTTACAGATGGGAAAAACAACGGTTAGAGAAACGGTGGCTCATTTTGTCAAAGCAATTATTGCCGTGTATCGTCCAACATACCTCCGACCGGCGAACCAAGACGATATTGCACGGCTTATGCATGTAGCTCGTGGACGAGGATTTCCAGGTATGTTAGGAAGTATTGATTGTATGCATTGGGAATGGAAAAACTGCCCTGTAGGTTGGAAAGGACAGTTTCAGGGTAGAAATGGGCGTGCCTCAATCATATTAGAAGCAGTGGCCTCATATGATACGTGGATTTGGCATGCATTTTTCGGCATGGCAGGGTCAAATAATGACATCAACGTCCTAGACAAGTCACCTTTGTTTGACGACGTCTGTGAAGGAAGGGCTCCACGTTTTCTATATGAAGTCAACGGTCGCAGCTACGGTCAAGGGTACATCTTACAGATGGAATATATCCTAAATGGGCGACCTTCATGCCAGCGTATACGGCCCCAAACGACCCCAAGAAACAACTGTTCACAAAGCATCAAGAGAGTTACAGGAAAGACGTCGAACGTGCTTTTGGTATTTTACAGGCCCGGTTCTCCGTGATCCGTAACCCGGCAAAGTACTGGAACATCGAAACATTGGGTGAAATTATGATAGCTTGTATCATACTTCACAACATGATAGTCGAAGACGAGAGAGATACTTATGGGTTGCGGGTTCAACCGGGTGATTACGACCAAATCGACGACTCTCCATGGCATTACAACGCGGATCGGCATGCTGATCTACCGACTTTTAGACAAAATTGGAGGGAAGTACGCAACAGAGCTAAACATGACCAATTGAAAAACGACCTAACTGAACATCTGTACCAACATTTGGGTGGTCAAAATTAGCATATCGGTATAGTTCTGACATCCATGTTTTTGTTTTGTGTTAGTAATAATTGGTCAGACTAGATCAATATTTCGGATGCATAATTGTAATAATTCGTCAGACTAGATTTCTATTTTTAATTCGTAACAATTAGTCGGAGTTGATCTAATATTTTATTATTTAAGCATTTATTGTAACATGTCTTCTCGTTTTAATTGGTCTTTCTAATGTCATGTTTGTAATTTTTTTTATAAAATCAATATATTTTTTTTATAAAATTATAGATAACAAAGTATTAAACAATTTCACGACAAAACAAATATATTTAAATTATTATTATAAAACACGAAATTTTTAAAATAAAGAAAATGAATTATTTAATAAATTTTAAATAAAACGAAATTTTATGAATAAAAATTATAATGTATTATTAAATTTCACTTTCATCTTATTTTGGGTGAACAAATTAAATAAAATAAAATGTTAATGGTAAAATAAATGAGTAGGATAGAGAAAATCAAGTGGGGTCAATGAATAGTTAAAAGTGGTTTCTTACCATTGTGGAGATAAAAAATGGTGGTTTCTTAAGTGATTTTTTAAAGTGAGGTGGAAGAGAGAGAATGAGAAAAATAATATATTTAATTGGTAAGAAACCGGTAGCGGTTTCTACCATTGCATGTGCTCTAATGACCAAATCATTATGCAGATAAAGTCCTAAAGGCTATAGTAAGATATTTCTGCATTCACTCTGTAGACATTTTACTGACATTGTTTATACAAACACTTGATTGTAAAGAAACTCGTGAAAAGTCCAAAACTGAAAGAGCCCTTTTCTCAAGTTGGTATTCTTTACTTACAAGCACAGAGCACCAAAGAAGCAAAAATGTAATCCACAGAAAATCCAATCCAAGAACACAAGAACAAAATGGTTAGGCAACTTATGACAACAAAAGGAAGCATTTACCAGATCCCAAAACAGTAAAAATTGCAACACAACCCAAAGTTCCAAGGAAAAAACATACGCTACAGAATCAACACACTCATCCACTGGTTCTTCATGATAATTTATGGAGCTAGGATAAACTCAAATTTCATACGCAAATTACGCGTCTCAACATGGCAAACTGTAGAATAGCAAACTATCATACCTCCCTGCGAACAGAGGCCGCGATGGGCTCCGTCGAAGGGCTGCAACGGCGAGCTCGAGAATTCTACACCTGTTTGATCCTTTTCAAACGAACTTCAGCGCCTCTGTTCGTGAAATCCTACGCCTTAGAATCGCTAATCAGCAACTATTGGAACTGAATTTTAGTTTTACCACTTTTTCTAGTAGTTACTAGTGTGTTCCAACATGACTAGTCTAACCAAGTGCATAATAATGTAAAACGTAAAGAACACATGACTTGGTTACGCAGTTCGGTGTAATCCACCTACATCTGCGGGGCCTGGCCCAGTTCAGAATGAATCCACTAATTAGAAAGATACAGTACAGAGTACAGTTTACAAAGTACTTATCTTTGCTAACTATATAGTGTGAATTCTGCTAGCTCCCCTAGCTACCGATCCGCCTTGATCAGACTCCCTCTGACCTCAAACTCCGTCGACGCTGGATCTCCTCCTCCCGAGGAATTAAGGTTTCTGATTCTGAACTTTGTGCGACAGGTCAGGTGTGTTGGAACACAGTAGTTCTGACTCTTTGCAATTCTCGAAAATCTCAAAAATCTGTATGCAGATTTTAGCTCTGTTAAATTCGTGAGTATGCAGCCGTGTTTGTCCCAATTTATATCCACGAACAGATTGGAATCCTCCTTGATTATCTCCACAATATTCCTATTCCAAATCTGCTTCTTGAAGCATATCCAAATCTCATAAATAAAGGGATTTACCTTATATCAATCTATCACATATATTCGAATATATCATCTCCTTATAAGTAGGGATTTTCCATAAATCAATTATGCTTCACACGCCTGATATACATAGCCAAATATACGACTTCCATATATTATAAAATACTCCAATATTTCGGCTTTGATTTCCATAAAACCTTGGCGTGAATATTCTGCAGCAGCATGTTCCAACATGGTATGTTTTCTTGTTCACAAAATTGCCAACCAAATATTCACTTGCAAATTCCTTGACTTTACAATCTCCCCCTTTGGCATTTTTGTGGACCCATAATATTTTGGACATGTAATTTCCAACAAAAACTTCCATCAATATCATAAGCTTGTATCAGAATAGCAGAATACTAATCAACATAATACCAGAATTCTCTTAAGCATGAAAGCCGAAATTCAGAAATCCAGAAATCCAAAATTACAGCCATATTGAATAAAACATTCAAATTCAAAACCAACATCCAAAATCACTCCCCCTGGGACCACACAGAAGGCCAAAACCAACATCAAAATTATATAAAAAACAGCAACCAGCATCTGAGGCTTAGTAAAAAACACTCCCCCTGCATTAGTCATAAGACTCATTCTTCTAATCGAGACTTCTCGGCCTCCAGACTTGTTTTCTCCGCCTCCAAAGCAGCCATTTGAATACCTATAGCACCAAGTCGGGCAGTCAGAACCATCAGCCTAGCCTCCTTTTCTGCGGCTGATGAAGAAGTCGATCCAGATGGTTTCCATGGAAGATCCTGCATATGCCTTAGCCCGAACGTCTTCTTGTTGGGCCTCAGAAACTCTGTATCGATCACAATATCCGAGGCCTTCCCTTTTACTTTTGCACTCTTGGCTAGTGCAGAGACCAGAGCAGGGTAAATGATGGCATCATTGACTTTGGGAGCAGTAGCTTGTCTAACTAAATGCTGCTGAATGAGTAGTCCAAGGTTAACCTCCTTCTGTGTTCCAACACAGTACAACAGTTTAGCCATTTTCCTTGTCAAGGTTGTGGTATTAGTTGAGGGCAGCCAACAATGCATAGCCACCTGATATAAACCAAAAAATCTTGAAGACAAGCAGGATGCTTGTGAATACCCAGTTGCTGGCCATTCAACCTTTTAACCACCAGATATAACACCTAATATTTCATTGTCAGACAATCCCATATTTTCAGGAAAGACTCCCCCTGTTTCAGGTGTCTTCAGACCCAGCAATGTGTTGATTCTAGAAGTAGAAACATTTATGATCTTCCCCCGTACATATACCCTACCATACCATGGGGAACTTATTTCTAAATTACTAGTCATGAGGTTAGAATATACCTCAAGTACAACCTGCATGTTGTACTGTAACTGGATAGTTGCTGCAGTAGTCATGCCAGTCAGCTTTAGAAAATCTGTGAAACCGCTCTCCTTATAGGCTTTTAAATCCAAAGGCCTTTCTGCTATGAACTTCTTCTCTGAGAAAAAATCTCCCATCTCTGCACCTTTTTCATCAAAATAAACAGCAGAGAATGCCTTACTAACAGAGGGTGGATGTAAAACCTTATTTTCCTTGCTGTTATGTCTTCTCTTGCTCCTCTTCGCTTGAGCAGAATCCTTGACTTTGTCAGCCTTTCTCTTTCCTTTTGCCATATGATAGTACTCATCCAGTACCTCATCACTTGAATATTCCAGATCATGAATATCCTGTGTTAGAACACTCCTTGATCTTTCAGCATCCTTCGCAATTTCTTCCTCGCTCTCAAAACCATCTTTCTGGTTAGACAGGCTTCCTTCAGGTACTTCATCCTTCTAACCTTCATGAAAATCACCATCATCTGCACCTCCTAGATCATTATCAGAATCTAACTCCAGATAGTCAGGTTCATCTCTCTGTGTTGGAACACTGTCATCACTGTCCGACAGAACAATGATGATAGGCTTCCTCAATTCTTCCATCCTCTTTGCTGAATTCGTATCATAGAACCCCACCTGAAGTTTATCTCCGTTCCTAACCACTTCTAGTCCAGCCACTTCACTTTCACTAATCTCTCTCAAAGAAACACAACTTGGTACTGGAATATAGCAATACACGTAGAATTTATCCTTTTCCCTAAACTCGGCATATCTCCCCATCACAAATTTCACCGTATAATTCTCAAGTCTCCTAATTTCACCTATGTTTCCAGTCACCAACTCCTTAACTTTAACCGTCAAATATTCTCCTCTAATCTTCTTGATCTTTCTTAAATCTACGGCAACTCTATTAGCCTCAAGCCATTCAAAGATTTCATCCATACTTGTACATACAATACCCATAAATTTTAATGGACGAGGGTCAGGGCCAGTTACCGTGGGCTTCTTCTTCTTCTTCTTCTTGGTTCCAGAAGATTGTTCCCGTGCATCAGTTTCAACTTCAGCTGTCTCTTTAACCTCTGCATTCTTCGTGTTTCCTCCGATCTGAGCTTAATTTTCTTCTTCATCTGTAACAGCTTGATAGACATATTTTCTCTGCTCAGCAACCAGCACCAATTCCAAATCAGTTGAAACTCGATCTTTCTTCATGATTTCTGAAATCTCTGCTTCATGTGCAGGAGAATTTGGAGTTGACATTCTTTAATCCAATATCGCGACTGAGGAGAGTTGTTGAAGCACAAATTTTTGGCAGGGTTTTTGGAAAGACAAATTTCGGTCGAGAGTAGAGGAATGCGAGGGGATTTTTGACAAGTTTGAATCCCACTTTAACTATTCATCTATTCACCTCTTTTCCCGCAAAGTCCCTTTTTAGATTTTCCAAACTTGTAATGATGGCACTTTCTTCTCTTGTCAAATCAAGTTGTCATGCCACAAAAAACTTCCAACACACCATACTAACCATCTCCTATTTTTGTACACCTTTGCTTCCTTCCATTTTTTTTGTTCTTTTTCGATTTTGCTAAACAATAATAACCAAAAGAAATATTTACAAGAAAGAGTAATTATGGTAAAAATTACCTCAGATTTGACAAACACCTAAGTGTTGTCGAAGGCTCTCAAAAGAGGTGGCATCCAACGGCTTTGTAAATATATCAGCAAATTGCTCGTGTGTTGGAACATAGACTACTTCCACTTCCTTTCTTTCAACCAGATCTCCAATAAAATGATGCTGTATGTCAGTATGTTTGGTCCTCGAGTGTTGAACTGGATTCTTCGAAATATCAATAGCACTTGTGTTGTCACATAGAATCTTCAAGGGACCTTGATGAATTCCATAATCTTTCAGCATTTGTTTCATCCATAATAATTGTGCACAACAACTCCCTGCTGCAAGATACTCTGCTTTTGCAGTAGATAGAGAGATCGAGTTCTGTTTCTTGCTATACCAAGACACCAAATTTGTTCCAATAAAGAAACATCCACCTGTGGTACTTTTTCGATCATCAACATTACCAGCCCAATCAGAATCACTATACCCAAATAGCTCAGAATCTTGACTCTTAGAATACCAAACACCATACTCAGAAGTCCCACTTACATATCGAATAACTCTTTTAACTACAGTGAGATGAGATTCCTTAGGATCAGCTTGAAACCTCGCACATATCCCAACACTGAAACATATATCTGGTCTGCTTGCGGTTAAATACGATAAGCTTCCAATCATACCTCTATATAACTTCTGATCGACCGGAACTCCTTTTTCATCCTTTACCAATTTATCAGAAACTCCCATAGGAGTTCGAACTGCTCGAGCACTACTGAGTCCAAATTTTTTAATCAAATTCAAGGCATACTTACTTTGATTTATGAATAGACCATTCCGTCCTTGTTTGACTTGCAATCCCAGAAAGTAAGTCAACTCTCCAACCATGCTCATTTCGAATTCAGATTGCATAATGGTGACAAAATCATGTACCATAGATGGTGAAGTAAAACCAAAAACTATGTCATCAACATAAATTTGAGCAATCAGAAACATTGAAGCCTTGTCAAGCACGAATAAAGTGCGATCTACTCCCCCTCGACGATAACCTTTCTGAAGATGGAAGGTAGTAAGTCGTTCATACCATGCCCTGGGTGCCTGCTTTAGTCCGTATAAAGCCTTCTTGAGACGATATACATGATGTGGGTAATGAGGATCTTCAAAACCTTTAGGTTGTTCCACATATACTTCTTCATTCACCACTTCATTTAAAAAAGCACTCTTGACATCCATTTGATACAAAGTAGAGTTCAAAGAGCAGGCAATAGCTAGTAGAATTCGGATAGATTCTAACCTGGCAACTGGCGCAAAGGTTTCATCAAAATCAACACCTTCCACTTGTGTATATCCTTGAGCAACAAGTCTAGCTTTGTTTCGAGTGACTAAGCCGTCTTCATCTGACTTATACTTGAAGATCCATTTCGTACCAATGACATTAATGCCTTTGGGGCGAGGAGTAAGATACCAAACATCATTCCTTGTAAACTGACCAAGTTCATCTTGCATTGCAGCAATCCAATACTCATCAAGTAAGGCTTCTTTATAGTTCTTGGGTTCAATTAGAGAAACAAAACAGTGTAGTCCAGCCAGTCGTCGGTAATCAACTCGAGGCACTGATCGAGTACTTCTCATGGTGGAACCGGGTTGGTCATGTGTTGGAACATGGGCGTCAGTAGCGGGGGACTGTGTTCCAACATGGTCAGCTTCGGCAGAGTTGGGATTCTTTTGCTCATTTGTTCTAGCACGTTGATGAAGGTCAGAGTCAACTGATGGATTTTCTTTGTCTGAGTTTTGAGACTGTGTTGGAACATGAGTGTTGCTAGGTTCTTCCTCTACACCTTCTGGATGTTGTTCCTTCTCTGAATCATCCACAATAACATTTATGGATTCTATGAGAGTGTTGGTTCGATGATTAAAAATTCTATAGGCACGACTATTGATGGAATACCCGAGAAAAATTCCTGTATTACTCCGATTATCAAATTTTGCCAGCTGTTCTCTATCTCTGAGAATATAGCATGTGCTCCCGAACACATGAAAATATGAGACATTTGGTTTCCTACCCTTCCAAATCTCATAGGATGTCTTGCTAGTGAATGGTCGAAGATACACTCTATTGATTGTATAACATGCTGTATTGATCGCTTCTGCCCACCATTTCTTGTGAACATCTTTCTCTGCCAACATAACTCGAGCCATCTCTTGTAGAGTTCTGCTCTTTCGTTCTACGATACCATTTTGTTGAGGGGTGATAGGAGCCGAGAACTCATATTGGATTCCAAGCTCATCGCAGAAGAAACTGAATTGTTCATTCTCAAATTCTCTACCATGATCACTTCGAATTCGAATTATCTTTCCTACTGGACTCCCCTTTTCAGTTTGTAACTTCACTACAAGGCTTCTAAATACTTCTATCGTATCGGATTTTTCTTTCAAAAAGGCTACCCATGTAAATCTGGATAAGTCATCAACACATACAAAGATATATTTCTTTCCACCTATGCTAGGTGTACTAACCGGACCCATCAAATCCATATGAAATAATTCCAGATTTCTAGAGGTAGTAATATACTGAACTGAAGAGTGAGGAGATCGAATTTGTTTACCTTGTTGACATGGTCCACATAAAACTCCATCCTTGCTGGTTAAGGTAGGCATTCCTCGTACAGCTTTCACATTTGCGATTTTCACCAATGTTTTATAATTGATGTGGCCGAGTTTCCTGTGCCAAAGAATTCCTTCATCTTGCTTTGAAATCATACACCTAACTCCTTGTTCTAGCAAATAACAATTGTATGATGATCTTATTCCTGAAATAACCTTGTTTTCTCCATGCTTCACTATACATTTGTCCTTCTGGAACTCCACTATCATATTGTCGTCACACAGCTGGCTTATACTTAGCAGATTTGCCTTTAGATCTTCAACAAATAATACACTTGTGAATACTGGAAACCCTTCAATTTTCAATTCGCCCTTGCCAATTACTCTGCTTCTCTTTCCATCACAAAAGGTTACATATCCGCCATCATATGGAGTAATGTTTGTGAGATGTTCTGAAGTGCCAGTCATGTGGCGAGAACAACCGCTATCAAAGTACCACGACTCACTGGAATAAGCTGTTAGAGAAGTGTGTGCCACCAGACACGTACTAGATTTTTTAACCATCCATACCTTTCTGATCGATTTTACTGTATGAATATTGCCTGTGTTGGAACACAACAGAAGTTGTCTTCCTATCATTTGATCTCTGATCAATCTTCTGCACTGCTTTTCAGTATGTCCTTAATACGTACAGTATTTACATATGAGTGGCTTTCTCTGATATGGCATCCCATGCTTTCGCTTTACTTCTCGGATCTTATCCTTGAGGGTTACTGATTTTTCATGTGATTCAGTCTTGGGTTCTTTCCCGTATCCAATCCCGTGTCGATCACCAAAGTTTCTTCCCATATCTAGAATATCATCAAGTTTTTCCTTTCCGGAATTTAATTTAACAATAGTTACTTCAGACATCTCGGCCCTCTTGACTGCTGCTAACAGTTTTTCATTCAGTTCTTCATTACTCTTTTCAAGTTTTGCAACTGTGATCCGTAATTCTCTTTCACTTTCCATTAACTTCCTTTTTTCTTCGTTCAGCTCTTTGTTTGCGTCAGCTACTTGGACCCACATAGCATACATTTTTTCATAGGTGCTGTAGATTTCTTCATCACTTACAGACAAATCATTATCTTCATTGCTGTGTGAGTCATCCAGATCTATGTTGGAACATACAGCTTTACCTTTATTCAGTGTGTTGGAACATTGGTCTTCTGATGTATCATGAACCTTTGCCCCGAAAGCTACGTAGTTACTGGTGAATTCCTCTTCGTCCTTCTCATCATCTTCATCTTCACTCCAAGAAGTGGCATGTGATTTTCCTTGTTTCTTGCGAGTGTTAGCACATTCAGCCTGAATATGACCATAACCTTCACATTCTCGGCACTGAATTCTCCCAGCCTGTTTTGGTTCGTTGTTCTGATTTCTCCCGAACTGCGGATTCCCTGGTTCAAATCTCATTCCATGATTATTACCTGAGTCTTGTTGTCTTTGTCTATTTCCACCAAATCTTTCCTGAGATTTCTTGTTGACCACATTCTTTAGCATTCTTGAGAAATTCTTAGTGATCAGTGCAAGTTTTTCAATCTCATCGTCGCTGTCAGACTCGTGATTATCCTTGGGTGGAGACACTTTGAACGCCAATTCCTTAGAGACTCTTTTTGTAGCTTGTTGGAATGCCATCTCATATGTCTATAATGAACCCATTAGTTCATCTAGGCTCATGGTGGCAACGTCTCTTGCTTCCTCTATTGCTGCTACTTTCATTGCAAATATTTTGGGAAGTGATCTTAGGGTCTTTTTCACCAGTTTTGTTTCTTTGTACACCTTTCCAAGTTGATAAGCCATGTTGGACATGTCCCTGAGTTTTCCATTGAATGTAGCAATGGTGTCATCTTCATCAATTTTGAGTTCCTCAAACTTCGTAGCCAGCATCTGTAATTTGGATTCATGAACTCGACTGGTTCATTCATGAACAGTCTGTAAAATGTCCCATGCTTTCTTTGCTTGGTGACATGTAGAGATAAGCTTGAACTGATTTTCATCGACTGCAGTGAAGATTGCATTAAGTGCCTTCGAATTTGCCAGAGATTCTTTGAGGTCATCTGGAGTCCATCTAGCCTTGTCTTTGGGTTTCTGCTTCCTTTGGCTTGACTCTCCTTCTACCGTCTTAGAACTTGCATCAGCATCTTCTGTAGGATGATTCCATTCATTCTCAACATAAAACCATGCAAGTTCGTCCAGTGAATTAATGAAAACCCTCATGCGTGCCTTCCAATAGTTGTAGTTGTTGCCTTCTAGCAGGGGTGTTCGAGAGACCGAAGCTCCTTCTCTTGTCATCATGGTAAAACTGGATCTCACTTTCCTTGAAACAACTAAGGGAATAATAAGTGACGAGGCTCTGATACCAATTGAATTTTAGTTTTACCACTTTTTCTAGTAGTTACTAGTGTGTTCCAACATGACTAGTCTAACCAAGTGCATAATAACGTAAAACGTAAAGAACACATGACTTGGTTACGCAGTTCGGTGTAATCCACCTACATCTGTGGGGCCTGGCCCAGTTCAGAATAAATCCACTAATTAGAAAGATACAGTACAGAGTACAGTTTACAAAATACTTATCTTTGCTAACTATATAGTGTGAATTCTGCTAGCTCCCCTAGCTACCGATCCGCCTTGATTAGACTCCCTCTGACCTCGAACTCCGTCGACGCTGGATCTCCTCCTCCCGAGGAATTAAGGTTTCTGATTCTGAACTTTGTGCGACAGGTCAGGTGTGTTGGAACACAGTAGTCTGACTCTTTGCAATTCTCAAAAATCTCAAAAATCTGTATGCAGATTTTAGCTCTGTTAAATTCGTAAGTATGCAGCCGTGTTTGTCCCAATTTATATCCACGAATAGATTGGAATCCTCCTTGATTATCTCCACAATATTCCTATTCCAAATCTGCTTTTTGAAGCATATCTAAATCCCATAAATAAAGGGATTTACCTTATATCAATCTATCTCATATATTCGAATATATCATCTCCTTATAAGTAGGGATTTTCCATAAATCAATTATGCTTCACACGCCTGATATACATAGCCAAATATACGACTTCCATATATTATAAAATACTCCAATATTTCGGCTTTGATTTCCATAAAACCTTGGCGTGAATATTCTGCAGCAGCATGTTCCAACATGGAATGTTTTCTTGTTCACAAAATTGCCAACCAAATATTCACTTGCAAATCCCTTGACTTTACAGGAACCCCTCACACCCGAATTGTAAAGAAACCCAGAGAAGGATTTGGATTATCGATTATGACTGGCAGGCTGGGTGAACTTAGGACGGGAATCAACTGGGAAGTAATTGGGCACCCAAATTTACTCAGCATTAACGGGCTAATGGGATTATCGGGTTTCCCAATCCCATTTTTCTTATGACCCGGTCCAATAACACCCGTTTCAAGCTGATCCAAAAATGAGAAATGCGTCCGTCTCTTGAAAGACGATCTTTTCATAAACAATGAAAAAATTAAGGTTTAATGTGCAAATTAGAATAAATGAAGATAAAATTTTTGGTTGCACGAATCGGGTTATAAACTTCATGATTACTACACGTTGCATGATAAATTTTTAATATTGCAACTACAGCTTTTTACCTTTTATTATTTTAGTTAAACATCATCTTTCTATGGAAAGACAATCTTTCCCAAAACTTTGCCATAAGAAATAAGTAAAATATCCCATCCCATTAACTTAATTTTAGTGGGTCCCAATAGTTAATGGGATGAATTGACTCCTCTACTAGTAATAAACCTCTTGTGTGGCATATTTGGCTATGATACACTTCTAAAATACTTGGTAAATGATTCCAAAATAATTGATTGACCTAAATGAGACTTGGAATGACCAAAAAAGATAAATAATTGAACATTTTAGCCTAGTAAAGTGAGATTTGAGCTAGAGTAGATCAGTCTTTACATCAATCTTTTTTGTATTGCATACCTTACATTACCCCTAATTAACCCCTTGAATCCTTGACTTTTTTCTTTGTTTTAGCCACATTAAAATGAATTCAAAGCTTGTTTTTATCCCTCTTTTATCCCATACATATGCATGCTTGTGATTATGTTGGATTTCTCAGGTTATTTGTTGTTGTTGTTTTTTAAAAAAATCAGTTAGTACCTTGATTTTGATGTATGAATTGTCCATGTGGTACAATTTTTGGAAGAGCAGTAGAATGTTAAGGGGAAAAAAAGTGAATTGGGGCTGGAAAACTCAGGAAAAAAAAGCTGATGTGCCCAAAAAAATTTTGAAAAAAAGGAAAAAAAATTAGAAAAAATTAAAGAAAAAAAATTCCAGCACCAACACATAGTGTTTAGAGCATGTGCAATGGTGAAACCCTTTGCAACTATTTTTGTGGTTTTAGTTTATTAAATATTCAATCTCTCTCCTCCACCTCAGCAACTAAAACCACAAAGAAACCATTCCATTTTCCTCTCCACAATGGTTGAAACTTTTTTGCAACAATTTTATGGACTCTACTTGATTTTCACTATCCTACTCATTAATTATACCTTTAGTATTTAATTTAAATAAAATTTTCTACCTAAATAAATTAAAATGTGAAATTTAATAATGTATTTATAATTTTTAAATTGAATTTCGTTTTCTAAAATTTAATATTTAAAATTAATTTTAACTTTTAAAAATTATTTTATGAACCAGAATTAGAAAGAACCATTTTGTGTTTAAAAGAATGTAATTTTGATTTTAAAAAAGAATCAAAATTTAATTTTGTTTTTTAAAATAAAATTTAGAATATTATAGAAATCAGAATATTAAAATTTAAATAGCAAAAAAAAGTTTTAAAAAAAGAGCATGTGCAATGGAACAAAAGAGCATTTCCGAAAAATGGAATAAAAATGGGGTGTGACCCATTTGCACATACGGCCTGACAAGCTCGGAAATTGGGACCGGTTTCAGGCCTTGGGCAATTAAGGCCAGTTCCACATTTGGGGAGGGCTTTTGGAACCCCCATTGTGGGGGGAAATAGTTTTAAATAGGTTTCAGTTTCACTATAACCCCCCTGGAATCTTCATTGCACATGCTGTTACAGTCAGTTTTGAGCAGATTTTTCACTCTGAAAATGGCTGGATTTGTTTCATTGAGTGAGAAAGTTTTGGGCTGAAATGAATATGCATGTATATTTTATATTTGAAGCCTGGAACCCTTAGGACCTTGCCTTATTATTTAAAAATTTCCCCTAACCCCTTTACAACCCTGAATAAAAGCCTTTCTGATTTGAATTAAATGATTCAAGTATTGCCATGTGAACTTCATATATATGAGTGACTGTCTCTTACATCTAAGCGAATATGTGAAACGTGAGAAATATTTGACGTTTGTCTAACTTTGACTAAGTTGAGGGTAGTTTGCATTGATTTGATGATGATTTTATCCATGTTATTTGAAGGGTGTGATAGTGTCAAGTGTGTTATGCAGGACCCTTGTTACTGGTAAGGTAAGGTTTGTTTATGGATAAAGAAATCAAGGATATGTATGCTAAGTTTGCTTGTTTGTTTGAGTCTGTAGTTGGTATCTTTTGTTGTTTTTCTTTCAAGTCTATCTTATGTCAGTAGGGGATACTTGGAACTTGTGTGATAAACAACATTATTTGATTTCTCATTTCATACTTGAGGGAAATCATGACTCAAGTGTGAGGATATTTGATGCGTATAAATTATTTTGTTTATTTTTTAGGGTTTATTATGATTCTATTGAATTAATGTGCACTTTACCTGTATTATTTGTCTTAGATTGCATGTTTATGGGCTTGAGGGAAATTTCAAAGAAAATGAGGAGGATTTGGAAATTATTGCATAAAGAAGACAATCAAATTGATGCGCATAAATGTTTGGATGTTTGCAAGTTGTGAAGCAGATTCGGGAGATATTTTGGAGCAGATTTGAGATACATTTGGACTGATTTCATAGAAGATATGATAAGATTTTGTGAGATATACTTGGATATTCTTTTAGAAATTTGATTAGATTATGATTTTTATCCCTTATTTAGATAATGATAAGATTATAATTCAAATGCGGAATCAATTTATATGATCTTTTGGGTTGAGTCTCTCCTCTATATAAGAGACTTCCGTTTAGACATTTATTTATGCATTTTTTAGTCTAGAATTAGAGCAGAATTTCACAGACATTATTTTTCTAATTATTTCCAGAATCAGTTCCGCCGCAGAGGGTTCAGTTTGCCCAAACGGAACCCATTTTTCTGAAAGTAATTTCTTTTCTTAGTTTAATTCAACATCATGTTTTCAGATATTTTGTTTTGCAATTTTTTATGCATATTATGAGTAGCTAATTCATTTGCCGGGAGAGAATAACGAGTGTTAGTTTTAAATCGTGAGGCCTAATTCCTTTAAAATGATAAAGTCTTGTGTGAGACGGTCTTACAGCGAGACCAAGGGTTAATTGATAAATAATATGGACTTAATTTCGAATGGGGTATTAGTTATAATTATAAAATTCTCTAGGGACTTAATTGATAATAAGTGAAATACTAACCCTGACTATTACATTGTCTTCTTCATCTTCGCGGCCCTCACTTTTTCTTCTCACTTTCTCTCTCTTGTTTTTGCAGGTTTCCGTTGACGCTCAATCTTACCAGCTGCGATTTGTTATCCTTTGATTCCGACGCTCAATCCGCACCGAATCCTGTTGCTTGTCCATTTTTTTGGTGTTTTCAGTTGGTGTTCTTCTCCGATTTTGCATCCCCACAATCAATTACAGTAGAATACCTTGGGTTTAGAGGTAAATTTAAATCGTACCTATTGCAACATTGCTATACGTTTTGTTGATTGTATTTGACGTGCTTTTAAGTGTATTTATTTAGGATTTTACTGAATAATGCTTCTGTAAGTCTCGGCTAAACTCATAGCGGCTAACTCATTATCTATTACAGAGTTGCTATATCGTGAATCTTATCTGATGTTTTAGGCTTTTGAGTTGATATTCCTTCCAATAAACTGAATTGATGTTTCAATAGGTAAGCTTGTGATGTTTCAATCCGTGAGACTCGGCTAAAATAAAATATGATAACATAAGCTTTCATATAGATATTTTTATTAATTTTAGATGATGTTATATATATTGTTAATTTGATTTGATGTTTTAAGGTTTCAAATTGATGTTTCATTATTTATAGATGATTTTATAAGTGAGGTTGGTTAAAATTTGATACTAATATTTTATCAGTTTTAGGATGTTAGTAGATGTTACTGATCGACCGAATTGATGTTTCAATCGGTGAGCTGCTGTTTCAAGTTTTCGTATAGATGTATTATTAGTTTTAAAGGATGCTATGTACTAAAATCAAAGCTGATGTTTCAAGTTTTCATATAGATGTGTTATTAGTTTTAAAGGATGTGATATTTTTGTTGTTTTTCTTCATCACTCCGTTTCTCATTTTCTGGTGTTTACCCTTCTATTAGAGAACATAGATGACTGTCAGTGCACAAAATTAAAATGGAAGCAAGAATCGAGACAATCATCAGGGTTATAGGACGTGACATAATATTTTGGTTTGTTTATCTTTTGTAGAATTAAGCAAGAGCTTGATCTTGTTTTTAGCTACTCGTTTGACATGGCTAGACTTGTAGATTCTGACTGTCTACCCTTCTAGTTTCTGTAGAATGAGCACGATAAAATTCGAGAACTTTCACAACAGCTAGCCATTGAGAAAAAGCGTGCAAAAACGTATAAGAGACACCTGGAAATTATCTTTGAGCACATAGAGGAACACAGTGAATCACTCTCCAAGAAGGTTCAGGAGATTGTACATGATGTGAGGGAAATAGAGTCCTCGGAGCAACAAAATCATAGATAGTCATAGGTTGTAGCATTCAAAATCTATCACTAAATGAATCTGGAAGCATGGAGAATTTTGAATAATTGTTTTTAGAGGACTGTATGAACCAAGAAAACATTACACTACTATTGCTCTTTACTAGCATTAGTTGCTCTTTTGGGCACCAACATACTCTGCTGCTCTTTTGCTTCCCATGACTGTCTCCGGTGTTGGCACTTCATCACTGAATGCTGGTGTCTTCTATGCCATTACAATGATACTACTGTATCTATATCTTGATATTACAAGAGAATCAAATGTTGATATTATAAGAGAATGAAAATCAAAATCAATCGTGGTCGATGATGACATTTGATAGGAATTATTATTCAAATGAACTGATTTTTCAAGGTTTTCCATTGATATTTTATTTATTTAGTTGGATGATATCTTCAAACTCCTACAGTATAAATGTATAACATTTCAAGCTGCAGAATAAAATCTAAAACACAAATATTCATATGATAGATCAATATGAAACATCAATCCATCTATTTAAAACTTCAATCTATATATTTAAAAGATAACCTCACTATCCATAAAAAACGGAGTAGACAAAATTTAAGAACAGACTTAAAGGAGTATTGATATTGTTACAAAGAGAATATGAAACCAAAATTAACCTATTTGACAAGTTTATGTCCTCAAAGGGACTACACATTTTTAATCAAATAAGGCAAGAAATTCCTGATGAAGCCCTACTAGACAGTCAAGTCCTTCAGATAGCAGTAACATTGATATCTACAATAGCAGGCACGATAGGCCTCAGAACATACTCCTCTTCTTCCTTGGGCTGGTGAATTATGATAAGATCGGGCAATGGTGTGATAGGACCAACCTTACTCTCGGGATCCCAAGAAAGCATGATCTTGACCTTGATACCGAGGATACCCTACCAATGATTCAAACAAGAAAATCAGAAACTTGGTAGAGCCAATAAATTAGAGTCCGAACAAGATTTCTGTAATGATAAAGTTCTGAATTGTAACTAGTAAAACTTGTCTCACATAGAGTTAGAGTCAATGTACTCCTTGATGGGCTATCCAGAGGAGATCATGTTCCATCCTTGAACTTCATTGATTTAGCTCTCTGAGCCCTGAGCTTTCCACTAACAATGACCTCACAACCTTTATTCTTTGAAACATCAGACATTTGTTGCTATAACATCTATTTGTATGTCTAAAACATCAAGCCGACCAAATACAAACCAACAAACGAAGATGCTATACAGACCAAACAATCAACACAACCCTTATTATTTGAAATATTAGACATTTGTTGCTATAAAATCTATCTGTATATCTAAAATATCAAACTAGCCAAATACAGACCAACAAACAAAGATGCTATACAGAACAAACAATCCTCACAACCCTTATTCTTTGAAACATCTTGAATTTGTTGCTATGACATCTATCTGTATGTCTAAAACATCAAACTGACCAAATACAGACAACAAACAAAGACGCTATACATACCAAACAATCAGCACATCCCTTATTCTTTGAAATATCAGACATTTGTTATAACATCTATCTGTATATCTAAAACATCAAACCGACCAAATACAGACCAACAAAAGAAGACGCTATACAAACCAAAAAATCAGCACAACCCTTATTCTTTAAAACATCAGACATTTGTTACTATAACATCTATCTGTATGTCTAAAACATCAAACCGATCAAATACAGACCAACAAACGAAGATGTTATACAGACCAATCGGTCAGCCTGATTTTGGCTTGAATCATCAGACCAGAATCAAGTAAATGATGTTCATTTAACAATAGTAACTGAAAGTACATCTAAATTGTTTCATTATACTCAACTTATCAACTAAAACTCAATTACTATCATCATCAACATAATCAGAAGGAGGAAAAAAAAACTGGACTAAAAGAACTACCTGAAGTATTACTACTCCTTTGCGACATCAATCTAGCAGCGGCGAATTTGATTATATAGGAATTTGTGGCATCCAACTCCATCTGCGGATGACAACAACCCAATTTTAGCTTGAATCATCAGACCAGAACCCCAACCAGGTAATCGAACCCACTGGGAACCGGCGCAAAACTCACCGTGAAATCGTCGCAACACATCGAATCCTACCTTGACACATCGGCGAGGAGATGACACAAAACCCTAACGAATTCGATAGGGTATTCATCTACGACAAATTACAAAGACGATGAAGGCGATACATAATTGAGTGAGGAAACTAGGGTTTGGTTAACAGGAGGAGGCACGATGGTGAACATCGGCATCGCGGATGGAAAAGGAGAGGGGGAGAGAGGCGTAGGAGGTTTGGTTGAAGGTGAGAGGTGGCGGCGGAGAAGGCAAGGAAGAGAAGAAGATGCCTCTTGTGTCAACTACGTTCTGTGTACTTTTTTTGTTTATTTGTAGGATGATCCTCCATTTATTTTGCGTTTTTCATTTAGGCACCCACAAAAACAAATTATAATTTGACCCTCGGATTTGATTTTCTATTTACCTATTTTCACTTTAGTCCTTGGTCTTACGGTAAGACGGTCTCGCAGGAGATAGACTCCTTTATAATTGATTCTTGCATGTTCTTGATTTATTTTGTTTCTAATATTTTTAGTCTGACCAACTAGAATGTTGTTAGGATATTGCTAACTAATTCCACCAATACGTAATTGTTGGATGAGATTAGTAAGTAGCGCAATCTTGTGAAAAATAACTAACTAGCTAAAACTCTAATAGCAAGATAGAGAATAATTGAGTGTGCATTACTATTTACTTTTACTTTGATAAATGCTATATCGGGTTCTTTTATTTCTTAATGCTATCAAAATCAAAATGTGTTTTGGTTCAACGAATACTTTTAGGAGGTATTTTGGTAAGGGAAACAATTAATTATATCTGATTAATTGTCCAAAAGTAATAAAGAATTGAGGAGCTTAAGCGTACCTACTTTTCTGTAACCAATAGATGTGTAGGGATTGATTTTATCACTGCGCCTATGATCGATATTAACTAGCACAAATTATTTTTAGCCGATATCATACACATATATACTCCCTCCGTCTAACAATAAACTTACTACTTTCCTTTTTGGGTTACAACTCTTATGTATTGGCGGAATTGCTATCTAATTCACACACACAAACCAACAATGCAATACAAGACCCGACAACTGGGGAGCAAACGCTCATTTTCAATATATTGCAAAAAGGTAATTGGATGTGGGTTATATTTAGAGCAAAGTGCATATATAACCCTATATAATTGACAAAAGTGTAGATATAACTCTGCGATAATTGAAAGTGCAAATATAACCCTAGATATTGAGGTTATGTGCAAATATAATATTCTCCGGCAGATTTAGACCAGAATTGGGTGAAAAGACTATTTTACCCCTCTGTAACTTTTTTTTGAAAAAGTATTTAAAATGTTTTGCCCCTGCCCCTTTTCTTCTTCATTTATCTTCGTTTTCTTCTGTATTTGTCCATGTCCCATTATAAAAAAGAGAAGGTACAAAAAATTGAATTTGTTATGCACTTTCGTTGATTTTCCGGCGCTTGACTGAGCGGTGCCGGAAATGGTGGCGGAGATGGCGTGGGCATAGAGTTTCGGTGGTGGGCAGGTGGCGAACACGAATCAGCGGTGGCGAATGCCACTTCCTCGTCGGAGTGAGCCACTGCATGCGGTGATCAGAGAAGAACACGAATAAGCGGTGGAGAAGAATGGCATTGGTGAGGGGAGGGGTTAGGGAAGGCTGATTCGTGTGGCTAGGGTTTCAGGCGGCGGCGATGGAGAAGAATGACAGCAGTGGAGAAGAATGGTGCAGTGGTCAGAGAAGAACACGAATCGATGGTGGAGAAGAATGACAACAGCGAGGAGAGGAAGCGATTTGTGTGCCTAGGGTTTCAGGCGGCGGCGGAGGAGATTTGGCTAGGGTTGCAGGCGGAATGAGAAAAAAAAATGGAATGGTGGTTTTAAGAGATTGGGAGCAGAGAAAGAGGCGGCGGTGGCATTTTTTAGTGGCGGTGGTTTCAGAGGGCAGAGGCGGCGGTGGTTTCAGAGGGCTATAGGGGCATTTTTATCTTTTAAAATTTTGTATTAGGTTAAAAGGGCATTTTGGTCATTTCCGATTTAGGGTTATATTTGCACTAAAAAACAGCTCAGGGTTATATTTGCACTTTCTCCAACATATAGGGTTATATTTGCATATTACCCTCATATTTAACTACGTATAATAACTGCAAACAAAAAATTACTTTTTAGAAACTATTTATTACGGAGAATGCAATAATATAATATATGATAATATTATTGTTTATATACCTATTCAAATATATTGTAAAAATTGAATAGTGAAGAATGATATAACGTGTAGCGTGCAGATCAACGGATGTGGAGGGAGCAGTAGATTAGCAACTGGAAACACCTCAATCACCACTTGTACCGCGCGTTATTGCATCCATATAGACCACATTACAAAAATAGGTTTGGTACACAGTTAAATCTGCAAACTGTTGTTTGTTCTATATGATCAATCCGCCGCATATCCAAGTGGTTCGATCTCCAGTTCTTGAGATTCTTTAACTCTAGCTTAATTGGTATGATCTCCTGCTTCAACTTTCTTTTCTTTAAATTATATTTCTATCATGAATGTTACTGTAACTAGAGTGTTGCTATGTTTGGTTCGGTGTAAATTTTGGTTTTGATCCTTTATTTATTGGATCTATTTAATTTTCTTTTAGATTTCAAGATGGATTCCCATTTGGATATCCGCCTTCTTATTAATGGAGCTATTAGTAAGGCCTGCAATCGTCTTCAGCTGGAGCAGAAAAACAGCTCTCCTGAACAGTATGTCTTGATTGGGATTGTGATTTACAAGCTAAGGAGTCTAAGAACATTTGTTCTATGTTCAAGAAAGTTGAGTGACCAACATGACAATGTTTGTAAATTAACAAGATCTAAGATCCACTTAAACAAGCTAAGGAGTGTTAAGACATTGTTTCTTTGTTCAACAAAGTTGGATCACAATAAGGACAAATGTCTGCGATGTTTTTTGTTGAGGCTTAAACATCTGGCTCGCATAATCTGGCATGATAATGTTCCTAGTGACGACCGTATTGCTGCATATTTAGTTAACATTGAGTCTTTCGAGGAGGAAATAGATGAATGGTATAGCAGTTTGTCTGTTGGCTGGACTCTGGAGGTCAGACAAGTCGAGAGAATATTTGATTCTGTTTTGGAGAATCTAGGTGATGTTATCAGCTTCTTTGGGTCAACTTCTTTTGGATATGTTGTAAAACCCATAGAAGCCCTGAAAGAGACTATCACAATATTGAGAAAATTCATCCACTTTGCTTCTCTTGATCACTTTTGTACTCAGACCGAACCTCTTCAAGCACATCACGGTTTTGAAGATTTTTTTACTCTGACCGAACCTCTTGCCATTAGTGTAGCACATATAACACTGCATCTCTTTTCTGCTAGTCACTATAGCATTAAGATTTTTTCTACAAATGTAGGAAACTCAAGAAGAAACTTTTGTTATCGCAGTGCTGTGTCCCAGATTCCCGCATTGCTTCTGAAGGTTAATCCTGCAAATAATTTTCTTTTGCATGAGGCTTATTCTCGAACCCTGGACGGGTTAAGATATCCAATCAATACGTATATCCTTTCCGAAAAATACTTGAGAGACAACATTGATTTTCTGCTATCAACTGTTTTGGAGATACTACAATTTAGTACTGGTCCCATGGCGGCCTTGAAGGATAAGTTGCAAGCATTGTATTGGGGACTGAAGTCCTTGGATATCCTTCTCAAGAAGAAGCTAAACAAGTTTAACAACAAACTTATGGATCTGGCTGGTATTGCTCTATATGATGCTGGGCATTTAATCTTTTCACTTCCTCTAAGAGATTTTGATATTGATTGTGGACTTAAAGAAATCCTGGATGACGTTTTAAGCATTCGGACACAGGTTGAAGGGGAAGTAGTGAAAACATCAAAATGCTGCTTTCCCCAGACCAATGTGATGGGCTTTCTTGACTTCCTCCTTGAATATTTGATGGAAGTGAAACATTCAGAGGATGAATCAGATATCTGGATTTGTGTACCAAAAATTCGAGATGATCTCGTCTTCTTAAGATCCTTTCTGGGGACTTTTGTAGGGTGGAGGAATGCAGCGGTTGAGGACCTTCATCAAGGTCTCTTCAATATAGCTGTAGAGGTGGCCTACAAGATTGAGTCTGTCATTGACCAACTGGTGGTTGGTGATATTCTATATTCCTTTTCTGCTTCATTACTATCCATCACAGAAGACATCATGACTATTAAGACTGATTCCATAAAGATTTGTGATGATGGGAGAGAAGAGATCAAAGTCCCGGAGGTTCCTTTGACAAATATTGACGAGGTGCCATCACAAAGTAGCATCCCAGCTGCCGATGAAGTTGTAGGTTTTGAAAATGAGAGATTATCGATTATCAATCGGCTCTTGAGAGGATCAAAAACATTGCAGGTTGTTGCCATTGTGGGCATGCCTGGACTGGGAAAGACAACTCTAGCCACTATTGTTCACAATGATCTTTCTGTATGTCTTCATTTTCATGTTCGTGCCGGGTGTTCCATATCTCCAATATTTAACAAAAGAAAAATCTGTCTTGAGCTTTTAAATCATATTCAAACAAAGCCCGCCAGAGAACATTTAGGGAAAAGTGAAGATGATTTGGCCGAAGAGCTCTGGCGTTCTTTGAAAGGACGTAGGTATCTCATATTCCTGGATGATATATGGGACATTCAAGCATTTAACTGCTTGAAACAATTGTTCCCTGATGATTGTACTGGAAGTAGAATTCTTCTTACAAGTCGACATCGTGATGTTGCAACTCTTGATGACAACCCCCTTTTTCTTCCTCAACTCACTCTCGAAGAGAGCTTGGAGCTTCTAGAGATGAAGTTATTCCGAGTTGAGAAAGGTCGGCCTCCATCACAGATTAAAGTAGTCATGGAAATAGCAGAATATTGTAAGGGGTTACCGCTAACTATTATTATTGTAGCTGGAATTTTGAATGCTACTGATCGACATGCTTGGAAGGATGTAGTGGAAAGTTTAAGGTCAGGTACAATCTCTACTACAGATCACTGCATCAATACAATAGAGCTCAGCTATAAACACTTACCGGAATATTTGAAGCCATGCTTTCTCTCCTTTGCTGCATTTTCAGAAGACCACGTGCTTTCTGTCAAGAGGTTGATTTGGCAATGGATTGCAGAAGGCCTTGTCCAAAAAAGTGAGTCAAAGAGCTTAGAACAAGTTGCAGGAAACTACCTGAATAGCTTGATTGACAGAAGCTTGGTTATGAATGTCAAAACAAGATCAGGAGGAGGCGTAAAAACTTGTCGTGTTCATGATTTGCTACGCGACTTTTGTTTAAGAAAAGCAAATGAAGAAAATTTCTTGCATATATGTAAAGGAAAAGAGCTTCTATTTTTTGATGAGCCGGTTAACTTGCGCAGGCTATGCATATACTCCAAGCCGGAAGATTTCAAGGAGTCCAAGCTGTTTTGCTCTGGCTTACGTTCACTGTTATTGTTTCATCCAACAGAGTGGAACGAGGAGGTTGATTTGTCATTCATTTGTCGCATCTTCAAGCTTTTGAGAGTGTTGGATATTGAGCGAGTTAATCTCACAGTTTTTCCAAGTGAAATAGGACTCCTTGCCCAGTTGAGATATTTGGCAATCAGTGGTACTTCAAATGTGAGTCCATCGATAGGTGACCTTTCTAAATTGGAAACTTTCATTATTCGTGGCAGATTATCAAGTGTTATATTGCCTTCTACCTTTTGGAATCTGCAAAACCTGAGACATCTGCATACTGGTGGTCACATTGAACTAACCACTGATAATCTTCACAGCTCATGTGATTTGCTTGAACTGGAAACTTTTTCCACCTTAAAAAGTATTAATTGGGACATCATGGAAAAGCAATTGAGGAGGTTTCCTAACATTCGTCAACTGAAGTGCTGGCTCCCTAGGTATGAGGCTAATGGTTCGAATGACGGACAAATCATGAATTTCTCCTTTCTGAGTCAAGTTGAATCACTCAAGGTGTCCTCTACAATGAATGTTACTGAGTTAAACTTCATTTTTCCGGAGAATATAAAAAAGCTAACTCTGCATTACTGCAACTTGTCCCCCCAATGTTTTTCAAGGATTGCAGAACTGCCTGACCTTGAGGTACTCAAACTAGACCATAGTGCCATAGGGGATGCATGGGATGTGGAAGAAGGGGGGTTTTCCAAACTGAAATTTTTGAAGTTCAAATCCTTGGACATTGTCAAGTGGACAGCTGCTTCAGATGACCAGTTTCCGAATCTTCAGAAGTTAGTATTGGAAGACTGTCATCAGTTGGAAGAGATTCCCGAGTGCTTAGAGAATGTTGCAACTCTTGAAATTATTGAGGTCATAAACTGTTCAGACCGCGTTTCCGGTTTAATGAAAAACGTTGAGGAGTATCAGAAGGACATGGGGAATTCAGTTCTACAGCTTCGTGTGTGTTCCACCTTGGAAAGATACTAAGTAAATATACTGCTACTCTCATTCTCTTCACCCATGTTCGATGCATTATTAATAAATAAGGACCCTAAAGGATGGCGATGGCCGATAGATCATTCTTCATAAGTCAGAACAATAATATAAGTATTTAGAATCAGCAGACGGCAACTGCAGATAAACTGGCATGATATGTCTGACTGAGAAACTTGCAGTGTTCCATACTGACAAAATTTCAAAATTTTGCTGTCATCCATGTTTAATTCTTTACTTGGAATTCATATTAAGATAAAATCAACTGCATATTAAATTGGTGCGCTA
The DNA here is from genome assembly GCA_037428765.1 of Rubia yunnanensis. NCBI lineage: Eukaryota > Viridiplantae > Streptophyta > Magnoliopsida > Gentianales > Rubiaceae > Rubia > Rubia yunnanensis. The sequence continues at coordinate 103,562,337 of CM075065.1, forward strand.
TTGTAGTGAAATTAGCCATAAGTAGGTGAGGACATGCAAATAATGTTATGCTGATTCGTTCACATATATCAACAGGTGAGGGGCTGTTTGATGTCTCCAAACATAGATGAACTTTTGTCAGTCAACAGTGTGTGCTTCCAAGCGTGCAGATCCTGATATTTCACCTATGAGGAGGGTTGCAAAAACGGCCAGGGCTTCACCGACGAGGATGATGATGATACTCAGTAAACATACTGCAGGTCATTGCAAAAATTTGCTTTTTATCTTGATTTGTGTTAGATATGTTCTTAATTATAGCAGGTGTTCCTCATTTTCATTCTTTGTTTTCTCATATATTCATTCAAATAACTGTACATGTTTGCTCTGAATATTGTCTTGTATATTACTTACGGACACTGCTTGAATTAGGGGACGGTTTGACGTTAGGACTCTGAATAGTCTATAGATAACACTAAAACAGCAGTCTCAAGAGTCAAGAGTGTATGTACCGTAGTGATATCATATTGTCCAGACTCAGAAGATGTAAGCTTAGTTTGCTGTTTGAAATCAATCTGTCCCTAATTAATGTATTGTTGCAAATTATCGTTATCAGCAAAAGTATTAATTACATGGAAGTTGTTGACCGTATTGGGTGTTTGAGATGAAAAATGGCTCTAGTTAGTTTCTAGGGAAATTGATATTGGCTTCTTCGGCACTGGAGGAAGCAGATAATCAATAATCTGGGACTCTAGGTCGAAGCAGCATTCAAATTTTCGTTTGAGTTATGATGTAGTATAAATTTATTTTTGTAATAGTGTAAAGTTCACTAAAATGCAACTCAGTTTCTGCTTTGATTGCTTTTAATGCACTTTTGCTCTCCGATTTCTTGTAGGGTAGCAACTCAAATGTCATTAGTGAACGGTTTTCATGCTTGTGCAAGCTGGTGGACTCAGGGACCAGATACTAATTTACAGGTACTCTGGTCATTTATACTTTACAAGTTGCATTTTAACATTCTTTTATTGATCCAATTTGTTCCAAAACCTGGAAATCCTTGAGTGAATTTAAATGGCTAATCTTCTAGCATCTTAAACATACCGAGTACTTTTCTCTTATGGAACATTGTGATTAATTTGTTGGGGATTTTGATAATTCATGTATCAACTGTTGTGCTAGTATGTGCTCTTTAATTGATAAACATTGATTATTCCTTACAAGTTATTTCAATGCATGTTTCTCCTTCATTTGAAATGTTAATCAGATGCCTGCCATGTTTTTGGCAATCAAATTTGTGAGACTTATTGCTTTAGTCTTGTTTTTAGGTTGTTTCAGATTGAGCTTGCAAGGACGGTTAGTTATGCTGCTGCTCGCTATGGACATGTTATGTTTCCAGAGAATGTACTGGAACTATTGCTTGAAGGTGTAGGAAAAGGTGAGTAAGCTGTTAATTACCATATGACCCATGTCTGGCTGGGGAATGCGCTCTGATGCCTGTAAAATGGTCTTACATTTTGGTGCGAACTTGTGAGAGAGATGATGTATTGATGATTTGCAACCAAGTTAGAAAAGAGGGTGACCAATCAAACTGACCATCACTTCCTAGTCCCTAGTCACTTGTAACTGTTCCAAATTTCTATTTTTGCAAGTTGTGAAATCACTGGCTAGACAATAGCCTCTTAACTTTAGTCGTATTCTTATGAGAGTTAAGTGGTTTGTTTTCTTTTTGTAATTAACTAGCGAGGTGTTTTGTTTAGCTTTACACAATCTGGTATGTTAGTTTAGTTGGTGATAGAATTTTTATACAACCTAAGTAGAATAAATTAAGACTTTACATGCCTCTGAGCCCAATCTTTCAGTCTCTTCTCTAGAATTGACCAGGGCTATAGGTGGAGCATGTTTGTACACAAGTGAATTGAACATTTGGCTGTACATGCTAATGCTCTTTTGACACCAGATGTCAAATTTATTGCAACTGTTACTGTTGATGAGAAAATCTTTCAAAAGTTTTAACTGTTGAAATAAAAGTAATTGAAAAAGATGGTGCTAGTGGAACCTGGCTGTCTTTGGGTTTTTCTGTAATATTCCCACATACTGTTGTCTATGAGTTGTCATGGTTACTGATAGTGTATGCTTGGAATATCTTGTTAGGATGGGCTTCAAGAGTGTTCTTTTCAGATAATGGATCCACTGCAATTGAAATTGCTCTGAAAATGGCATTTCGAAAGTTTATGCTTGACAGTGAAATCGACTTTGATATGCTGCAGGGCAAATGATCCTGAACAATTGATTGATCTTGAAGGTAAAAACTTCAATTCTCCATCAGGTCCACTAAGATTGACTCCCTTTTTTGTCCACTTTTCTCAAGACCATAAATTTTATATAGTATATAAATAATAAAATTATCATGTGGTATTTTTAGATTCTCCATAACATTTTGTTTCTGAATATCAAATTTTTGTTTAGCATTATTATATGTAACTAGAGTTATCGATGGTCAAACATACATAAAAAAATGGTGGTCAAAATGAGCCGATGTTGGTGAACCTTCTTTTGTCTATTAAAGTAGGTTTCCTTTATGTGATACAGCGAAAGTTAAATTTGGCCTTTTAGGCATAATTTACAATGTTGCCAGTGACAATCCATAATGAGAAATAAAAATACCATGTTGCCAGTTACAGGGAGGTCATAGGTTCGAGCCTTTGAACCAGCCTCTTGCACTAATAGTGCAAGGTACGGCTGTCTACATCTCGTCCTTATGGGCAGGGCTATGGTTGACTTTGTGCATAAAACACAAATAATTTTAGGTACAATGGAAACTCATGGACATTTTTGTAGCTTAAATTTCTGAAGAAGAAGAACCTCATGTATGCGCCTTAGTTTGTGATTGTTTTTCTCAGTTTTATTTACCAGGTATATGTGGTTGTATTCCTTTTTGTAAACTTAGAACGGAGTCTTTTCGAGGAAGCTTGAAATGCCTGTTCATCTTTACTTTGTGTGTGTGCGTGGTTCAGTTATGCATTATTTACCATTTTACAACTTTTTCACGCTGTTTGTGAATGGTTAAAATCATTTCTGTTCTTGTATGGTTGTGCCTTATTTCATCTTTGGCTTGGAGGCATGGGTTTCTTTTATGAAATAAATAGAATCAATAGATTGTACATTTCCCCACACAATACACTATATTCATTTGCGGCTTAAGTTAGATGAATCTAATGATACAGTTTCTGTTTATTTGGTTTTAGCTCTTAAAGGATCTTATCATGGGGATACTCTTGGTACAATAGAAGCACATGCACCATCCTCCTATACTGGCATTTACCAGCAACTTTGGTACGTTAGATTTTGCTCTTTGTTGCTGTAGAATGACTTGGTGATTATGAAGTGAGAGGAAGAACTCTAGGCTATTTTGGACCAGATGGGAGTTTCTGTTGTTCATAATAAACACTTGGTTAAACAATAAAAAAGTATGTATTTCTTTGTAAATATTTGGGTTTAGCATGAATACTCATGCTTGAATATAATTTATTCATTAGTCTGTTTTACTTGTGCCTTTTGCGCATTATAAGTTGATGAATGAGTGGGCAAATTAACTGTTGATGGATCGGGCATGTATGAATATGGGAATCAGTCACAGATGTGTTTAATAACCTTTTGAACTGAAGTGCTTATATAACCTTAAGTTCTTTGGTACTTGCAAATATATCCAGAGTTTTTTGAAAGTGCGATTGTACCCAAAGTCATCTAAGCGGGCAGTTGTACTTATTCATATTCTCGCTAATCTAAGTGGGCACTTGGGTATAAGTTTACATATTTTGGCCGGCCATGAGTATATCTGCACTTTTGAAAAACTGAGGGTTATATTTGCGCTTTCCAAGGAACTGGGGTCATCTAAGCATTTTACTCTAACCTTTTTATTACACCCAGTCATCAAATAACCTTGCACTAAGTAAAAGTTCTGTAGGTACTCAGGAAGAGGTCTCTTTTCTTGACCCACCCACAGTTTTCCTTTGTGATGGTATGTGGTAACTGCAGCTCCCGGACAAAATTAAAGTTGACCAAGTGAACGTAGAAGATGTGTGCACAATTTACAGGTTTCAGCTGATACTGTAAAAGATCTTTTTAACAGTGGTTTCTTAGTATAAATTTGTATTGCTCTATTGATGGTTTTGTGTGGTTTTTTTTCTTTTGTAAATTTTCTAGAAGTTGAGTTACCTAAGTTTTGTTTTAACCCAGTGATTCATGGTGCTGGTGGTATGGAAATGGTTGATCCCCTTTTCCAGCTTATTCGTGTTGAAGAGTGTCATCGTAGACGAATTTGATGAGGTGTTTATTGGATTCTGGCATCTTGGCACAGAAGTTAGTTTGTCACCAATATTCTTGCAGCTTTTTTCCTTTGATTTTGTGGAAGTTGAAGGATATTAACACTTGCTATCATCAGTCTGCTGCCAAACTACTTTGCTGTCAGCCAGATATAAGCTGCTTCGCAAAGCTAATGGCAGGTGGCATTGTTCCCTTGGCTGCCACCTTAGCATCAGATTCAGTGTTTGAAGCATTTGTTGGTAACTCAAAGGTATTCACTCTTGTTTTGCCATCTGAATCTCGAAGTGGTGTGTCACTCGGAATTCTGATGTAGTAGCCTTATGTAATGGAGTCACTAATCTGAAATCTTATTGTCACACCTATTATAATCCCTCCATCCCAGCAAAAATGACACAATTTCCTTTTTGGTCCGTCCCAACAAAAATGACATGATTTGAAAACTATCCAATATGGCAAAGGATATGTTGTTAAATTCCCACAAAATCCTCTTTAATTTTAACATCTTTTAGACCAGACCCACTGCTCTCCCAAAATATAACTTTTCCACAATTATTGCTTGCCATATGCGAGACAGAAACAATTCTGCCATTATAAGCGGGACTGAGGGAGTATTTTGTTTTGAAAACAGAACAATTTCTTTGCACTTTATTCTTTCCCTTGTCTGGTGAAAAGATTGAAACGAATTTATTATCTGATGCTGTAAATGGCCTTTTCCTGCTGAGTTTGCTCTTGGGAGGGGATTGCTTCTTCTGGACATATTTAAAGTTTACTCTTCCTTTATGAGCTTGTTCTAGACTTATAGTTTATTCTTACCAAGTAAAGGTGTTGATCACTGTTGAAAGCATACTGATCTTTGAAAGTTTGTTTACTTATCCAATTTCTTGTTTGCAGCTGAAGGCCCTTCTTCACGGGCACTCATATTCTGCACATGCCATTGGATGTTCCGCTGCGGTTAAGTTGATCAAGTGGTTTAATAGTTCTCAAACCAACATTAATTTATAACCAGGGGCGGAATTCCTTAAAGAGGTGGTTCATGCTACCGTTACATTGTTTCTCTTCTTGTCTCTCCTCGTGATTTTATATTTTATCTTACAGTATAATACCTCAAATCATGGAGTCCTTTAGTTATTGGGACATATCAACCATCTTAGTTGTCCATGACCCTCTTTGAGCTAAGAATTCTTCACTTGACCATTGGCTGCTTGGAATATAGGAGATGTAAAAGACTTGCATCTCACGGTATATGGGGTACTTGTCGTGTATAGGGAAGTCCATTTTGTATTACTTATGATTCTCCGCCTGGCTAGTCGAGCAATAGTTTCAGCTGATAATCTAACACACCACTTTGATACGAACATGGGTTTCGTACACTCACTTATAAACATGAATTGCAGCTGGAAACATCTTATTGTTACAAGGCTGTTTTTTTCAAGAACGTTCATTACCAATGATCGCAATAGTAAAGCTAGGCATAGTTCATATACTTGACAAAAGGGTCAGTTTGCTACGCCTTCCTGCTCGAGTCATTTCTGTCTCAAAATGCACGAGTCTATCTTATTTTGGTTGCTTCTATGTCCTAGTACTAAAATTTCAGTTTTGGGATGCAGAACTGGTTCAGCAGATTTCTTCAAATTCAGCAGTCAAAAGAGCCGAAGGACGTGATGCTGTAATTAGAAACTCTCTTAGCTCTTGAACTTCGAGCCGAAGGACGTGATGCTGGGTACACTATTCTAAACTATACTCTGTTCTTCAGAATCTTCACGCTAGTTTTTAATAGCTTTCCCATGGTTTCTCAAAATGCAACGACTTGATGAGAACTTAAAAACTTGTGTTGGTGATCTGCGTATTGGGTACCTTTCCCGTGTCTATAATTTCTCTGTGAATCATCGCAGGTATGCATCACTGTATGCGAGTTCCCTACGCAAGGCATTTCGTGAGGATGGCATACTTTTTAAGGCACTAGGCTATGTCCTTTATTTCATGTGCGGGCCTTACACGTCACAGATTTGCAGCAAAATTTTGAACAAAGTTATTCGGAGGCTTCAGGAGTTCAATAGCCAAAGCAAGGTGTGTCAACTTTAAAGCTGCTATAGCGATCTACGAGACTACCTTTGTTTTTCTTGTTCATAAAATTGAGACCTTCTCAACCTGATCTTATCAAGGCGCCGAGTATCAGTTTGGTGCAAGTATTTTTTACCTTGAAATTCAATTTTTGCATTATTTCAATAAATCCGAAAAACGTTTCTTATTTCACCTGTATACTTCTTATAACCGGTGACTCTGTAAAATACCATTATTTATTAATCAAAGCATATAAACAGAAGAGTCGTACCAGAAAACACACAGAACGCCACTTAAAAACCAACAAAAAGATCAAAACACAACTTCAAAATCCTACAGTCACACACACACACAACTTCATTCATAGAGTAGCCGGTGGCACCACCGAGGCCATGCACGACCACCATTCGCCGGGCACATCAAACCGGCGGAGGAAGCCACGACAGAGTTTCGTTGAACTGAAAATACCAGTACCACATAAAGTCAAGGATGCCAGTGAATCCCTCAATCCGTAGGAGCTCTTTCAATGTTCTCGACCTGGTATTATAACTAACAACGTGACCGTGGATCAGCATTATCAAGTCCAAACTCTTCCCATCATCCGACCAAATCACACTCAACACAGCAAACGAATTCCAACCACCAAGCGGCCTCATCGAATCCTCCGGATCAAGCCCAAACATCTCCGGCGAAGAAGAACTTACATGGTGCAATCTCACCCTCTGCTTCAGAACCCAATCTCCAGAATCAGCGTCCTTTCGGTAGATTTTAATCGGCGGGCTGTTTTCGTAGTTGTATTCCACATCAACCAAATGAAGGTACCCTCCCGACTGCCCCATCAGCCTCACGCTGTTCGCTTTGAGTGAGCCCCTTATGAGTGGTGGGAGTTGCAGAACCCTCATGGACTCGTCATTGATGGAAAAGTAGGAGGAGTCACCCTTTGGACAATGCCAGTGTATTGCGCCATTCCAAACCACCCCGCGCTCAAACACGTCCATCATGTACCTAGCAAACATCGGCCATGGATTCAGAACAAAAAGGGAAGGAAACTATATACTCCCCATCCCTTTTTAACTTGCACAGAATCTTTTTCACGGTATCCAAAAAACACGTTTGATTGTAAATATACGTAACTACGGAATAACGGTGTACATGTTACTATGACGAATCCAACCATATCTCATACGATAATATCATTGCTCATATTCAAATACATGGTTAAAATTTGACAACTTTGCCGAAAAAGGATTTCTTGCAAGTTAGTTAGGGAGGCATAGAGGGTGTATATAGATATGCAACGGTACGTTTTGAAATTTTTTACATGAATAAATTAATTTCCTTAGATGTACAAAATCTATAACAATATAACCAGAAGTTTTACTCACCGGGAATTGACGAAACTTCCATACCATCTTCTCCATTGATGAGTTTTCGAGGAATATATCTCCATCATGTACCCAACTTCAATGGCTATCCAGCTAAGACATAGGACCTTGAAATGGGGCGCTGTTGCCGGATCAAATGCCAAAGCGAGCTTATAGAAGCGGCGCTTTACCATCGGATCCGGTCCAGGAAGCTTTATGAACTTCTTGGTGGTGATGTTGGTGACAAAGAATGCATGATAGCTCAAGTGAAGCGAACACACATAGCACAATGATAACCCGTTGCATGAGTTTATAACCGCTGTCTGCGCACCCAGGTGATCGTCCAGGTAATTGAAATTCACCGTCTTTATCGGCAGTGGATGATTTTGATCTTGATCTGTTTCAAGAGGGAGAAGAATCCAGTGGTTATGATTTAGATCATGATGATGCATCAAGAGGCTGGTGGCTTGGGGGTGGCGGACTCTCCTTGTATGGCTGATCCCAAATTCATGGCTCGCGATTATTCTGTTCCATTTCTTCGAAACGCGACGAAGTCGAGGTAGAGATCTCACTGGAATATAGGTTAGGATTTGCTCGACCAAGTAATCGTTCTCTAACACTTCTTCAACTGCAGAAGCATGAGCAGGAGTTGTAGCAGTTGCAGAGGATGATGATGAGAATGACGATAACGTTATTGCTGAAAACGATGGATTCCACCAGTTCATCACTAGGAATACTAAGCTCCATGCAAACCTTGAAAATGAGAAAGACATCTTGTTTGGAGGGGCTGATCTGTATGTAAACTGTAGAGAAGAAGAAGAAAAGTGGTGTAAGAAGAAAGAGTTGGATAGAGGTTTATGCAGAAGAAAGAGTTTGACAAGTGGCAAGACAAACGTTAAAGTTTTGGTCAATTTCTGTACCTTATACCTTTTTTTGCCTCTTAATTTGTTTTCTCACCCTAAAACCAAGCAACAGAAATAGTTTTTATTACACTTTGAAAGCATAATCCATAAGTTCAGTATCACACGATTTTCACTTTTTAGAAACAGAATTAAACATGAAATCTTTCAAACTCAAAAAGATAATATATTACAAAGTAAATCACAGTTGATTTAATGTTTTCTTTATCAATTTCATCAAATTGAAGAGATTATTTAATAAAAATATAAATAAAAGATGTCCCAGCGCAATAATCATGATCAACACGAGAAGTATGCATTCTAATCACTGGTGGAGGAACACCCATATAAGGGCGGTTCGGCCGAGAGCTTTTACAACTGTGGAAAAGTAGCGCCGATGCATGGCGGTGATTAGCCTACCATCTAGGGACCCATTCCAATATTGGAACATGTTTCACGTTCTATAAGGAAAAAGTTGGCCACGACGGCCGGCAATCAATGACTTGTAGAATTACATATCCTATTTGTGAAATATAGTGCCACCAATAATTAATATCACCACCATTCAATCCAATCCAGAATCAAACAATAGAATCTCTAACAACAACGCTACTAATAAAAGAACCCCCATTCAATCTAATAACAACATCAGCAATAACACAATTAAACTCCAATTCAAAATCTCTAATCAACAACACCATAGTTTATCATCTGTATAATCAACATGTCATACTTACATTGGACGTGGATGCATGCACGTTGGTCTTCAAGCCGTCTTCCTCATCAACCTCTAACTTTCTCAAACCCACCACCACCTTTTACACTACACCACAATCTCCAGGCCTTCAATCACTCGATGAGTTGCCTTCAATCGATTGGTGGTTAGCCTTGTAACAATTATAGTGGTGATTATTAGTGCTGAGCAGAGGATTAATGTAGGCAAGGGAAGAGAGGGGAGCGCAGGCAGGGGAGGATGAGCAATGACTAGTAAAGAAGCAAATTAAAGGGAGCGAGTTTGGGGAAGAAAAGTGGGAGATGAATAGAAAATCAGGGAAGAAAAGAGGGAGAACAGAAAGTGGAGGAAAAAAATTTGGCAAATTTTAACGTCGCACTAGTAGAGGAAGCCCTATTTAAAGGCGGTTTTATCGGACCAGAGAAGTCACTTTGAAGGTAACTTCTCTGGTCCCACCTTTGATCATCATCGGTTAAAGGCGGTTCCTACGACTGCCTTTAAATGGACCAAAGAAGGTGGTTCTTTACCGCCTTTCACCATTGTGTAGGAACCACCTTCTATAAGTTCCGAATTTTGAAATGGAGTTTCGAGTTCGGAACTTATGAATGATCCTTGAGGCTTGTTAGGCCATTCCAGACTCAGAATTGGTGATAGGTTCCAGCCACGAAGCATGTTTTCGGGCATTGTAAGAATTTTCTACGTTGGGCGTAGAATTCATTCTCGTGCTATATTTTGACGTGTTAAATGGGGGTTTTGGTTAAATAATTTCGAATTTGGAACATGATTAAAAAATGTTGTTCCAAGACCGGAACATAAATTTCGCGTCTTCATGATGATGAAGACAAAAGGATGGGAAATTATTTTCGGACTCGGAACTTCTTCGGACAAAGATGTAATAAATGTCAATTTTTCCATATATATAACCTGGCCTAACAGGAGCCTCATATAAAAACTAAAATTAATACAACAATCTATAGACTACGCTTACAAAGCATCAATCTATCGATATGAATAGATATTTCCCAAATTCTATTCCACACATACATGACATGATCATCCTAACTAATAAAAATCTATAGACTATGCTAACGAAGCAACAATCAATCGATAGGAATAGTAATCTAGCAAATTCTATTTTCATGTCATCAATATGCACTACACATTTCATTCCACACAATTATATACCACATTTGGATTTCCAATAGATGAGGATCTGGTGTTCACCGAATACCTAGCCAAGCAATTATTGCAATGTTGATATCATTCTACGAATACGGCTTGTGGTTGGCATTAAAAATCTGTGAGTATAAGAATATGACCATTATGAAAATTACTATGACAAATAAATTTCAAAGGGGCAACATATACAACTCAAAACTTCCTTCGTCGATCTCAATGTAATCCACTCGTACATGTTGAACGCACTCGATAACATATAGCATTACGTTGTAGCCGTACTCCCAAGTTTTTTCTTGTTTCTTGTACAAATCAAAGACAAACATAAGTAGTTATATATCATGGAAATGATGAGTAGAAGTAAAGGTCAACTTGTGAAGAGAACCACACCTTGATCTCGATAATGTTCGAACCCGAATTACTTGAATCGACTGGATCGTTGATGGACGCACCAAAAATTTTGACTAATGTTTCCGATGGTTGGAAGTGCAGTGGATCCATCCAATAAACCCACTTCTTCTCCGAGACAATAACAATTAATCTCCAATGGTACATGCAAGAGATATAAATAAATTAATAACACATAAAAATAAGTTTGGTAATTGAAATCAGTTGTAACCATCACCGCTCAATGTATGGTGCAAAGAACAATTTTTTATCTGTCCATCCAAGACTTTTGCGGATGTAGTCAATCCTTTCTTGGACTTTACAACCAATTTCTTAGGTCACCACGGGGCACAAATATCCTACCCAACTCTTTTCCATTTGATTCGTAAAGTAATACACATACCTTCAAAGCAAAAGTAATAATATTAATTGTATACAAAAGTAAGGCGTAATAAATTATGAATTTGAACGGTTAAAGGTAGTACCTAAAATAGGTAGAGGGACATTAGTGTTTGGTTCACTTGCTCACACCTCCATAGGTCTTCAAAGTCCATCCATGAGGCAATGATTTCTTGCTTTTGACCGAATACACACTCATTTTCCAATAATAAGTACGTTGAGTTACGAGGGTGGCCAAAAATCTAATCGTACAACACCCTAATGGACAACCAAGTGGACCATAATGTCAAGAATGATGGAGGAAAGTACATCTTCATATGACACAAGAATTCCACCATCATTGCTTGCATCCGGTCAAATTTGGCAACACTATTGCTTTTCGAACAAATACCCTTGAAGAACAAACACAACTTAGTAATGCACAACCTTACATGGGGTGACAATGACAACCTTATGACAATGCCATTCAATTATTGCATAAGGTTGTGGAAATTATGGGATTTCATATCGACCAACTTCAACTCTGTCAGAGATACGCATAAACTTATGTTAGACGAATAGGCCCCAGACACCCTAACACTATTAAGGGTCTCAGAGAACAATTTTTTTCTCAGACTGACACATGGAATTAACAACCACGCGGGGGGGGGGGGGGGATAACTATCATCACAGGACCTAAAATCATCTTAATACCCATTTTGACCAAATCAGGTCGGACCTTCAAACCATCCCTGGTTTTACCAATGGTATTTAAAAGTGTTCAAACTAAAGAATCACAAACATTCTTCTCAATGTGCACTATGTCAAGACAATGCCTGACCTCCAATATAGAGCATTTTCCCTATTTCCTTCACATGCAGATTTTCACTTCCCCTTTTCAAAATCGTTCGGAAAATACCTCACCCATTCAAAAACTTCGTCCCCCATATAATGGTACTGGAGGTCCTTTTTCCTCAATTTATCTGTTGAACCATGGCTTCGCCAATCACCATAGGTGGTCCTCAGGGAGAAACAACCTCTGCCTTTGATAAACAGTTTTACATTCGTGCTTCAACTGAAAAAAGATGTTTCTTTCACACACACATGACATGCGAAGTGCCCTTTGACCGAGTATCTAGAGAAATTCCCGTATGCGGGGAAATCATTAATGGTGCAAAACAGTAAGGCCTTCAATGTAAAAAAATCTTGCACACTACCATCGTAGGTATGGACACCTTCGTTGAACAATGCTAACAAATCATCAACGGGAGGAGTAAGGTAAACATCAATATCATTTCCTGTTTACTTGGGTCCCAAAATCATCATAGATAACAAAATATACTTTCATTTCATTATCAACTATGAAGGGATATTGTAAATCACTAACATAACATGCCAAGAACTATGTATGCTACTTATATTACCAAAATGATTCATTCCATCAGTAGATAAGCTAGCCTCAAATTTCTGGGTTCAACTCAAAACTCTGGGTAGATGGCATCAAGCTTCTTCCACTGCTCATCGTTCGAAGTATGCTTGATCACATCATCTTCTGGTCGAACTCGTTCAGAATGGCAATGCAATAACTTGGGATATTCTTTTTACGCGAACAATTTCTTCAACCTTGGAATGATAAAGAGATACCACAAGAATTTAGCCAGTTTTTTGTTTTCTTCGAGTTCAACCCTGATTCTGCACCGACGACAATCTTATCCCACTTCAGCTTGTACCGAGACTCACCACTCACCTGGAAACTTTCTCGGAACTCATCCTCTATCCCCTGGTATAACATACAATCATTTGGGCATGGATGAATTTTTTTCAACTCCAATCCCATAGGACAAAGAATCCTTTTTGCTGCCATGACCTATCGGCCATTAGATTACCTTCAGGAAGTAATTCCCTAAGTAGTTCAAGAGTCTCTGTCATCCCTTTATCTGTCCACCCAAATTTGGCATTCAAATTCATCACTCTCAAAGCCGCATACAATTATATCATTTTGTCATTATGCAAGACTTCTAGAACCTCGGGTTTCCCATGAAATTCTCTAGCAACATCCTTCACCATCTCATCAAATTCATCATGTCCATCTAGATCAATGCCTTTCGCTCTTTTAATATCTTCATCGCTCCCAGCCTCCCCATGCCACACCCAATAGGTGTAAATCATTTGAAACCTACGCATGCCAAGATGTTCACGTAACTTCTTCCTCCCCCAAAATATACCATTCCTACAATCCTTACATGAGCATCTTGTACGCACCACACCATTCTTGGAGGCATGTTTAAACGTCAACACAATAAATGATTCCACCAAAGGAAGGTAGTCATGTGAATTCCTAAGATCATTACCAATGAGCCCAATGCGATCCATCACCACCTACCTACCTACATTGAAATGGCACAAATCAACGCATGCATTACCCTAAAAACAACCTAAACCCTAATAACCATTAATTCAACACCATTCAAGTCTTCAAAATATATCCAATTACGTAATAAGTATGTCCACAAACTTTCCCCATTCATACAACACATTACTCTACAAAAATACCTAAACCCTAAACAATAAACCACTACCACAGAGACCCCCTCTAGCACTAGTTTTTTAGCACCGGTTTTAAAAACCAGTACTAAAAATGTAATAGCACCGGGTTTTTTAAATTTTAACACCATTTTTTTAAAAATTGGTGCTAAATTTTACAATAGCACGGGTTATGGAAAAAATTTGCACCAATTTTTAAAAACCGGTGCTAAAAATTTGAAAATTTCATTTTCCTGCCAAAGAAATAGCCGAAACATTTAAAATAGCACCGGTTTTGGACATATTAGCACCGGTCTTTAAAAACCGGTGCTATATATTTGTAAAAATCTATTTTTCGGCCAAAAAATTCAAAATAGCACCAGTTTTAGTAAAAAAAAACATTGATTTAAAAATCGGTGCTAAAAATTAAATGTAGCACCGGTTTTTGTAAAAAATAGTACCGGTTTAAACCTGGTGCTAAAATTAAATAATAGCACCGGTTTTTTTTTAAAAATCGGGGCTAAAAATTTTTAAAATTAATTTTCCTGCCAAAGAAATAGCCAAACATTTTAAAATGGCACCGGTTTTAAAAATCGGTGCTAAAAATTTTAAAATAGCACCGGTTTTGGAAGAAAATAGCACCAGTTTAAACCGGTGCTAAAAATTTTAAAAATTCATTTTTACCGCCAAAGAAATCGCCAATTTTTTTTAAATATCAACAGTTTTTGGAAAGATTAGCACCGGTTTTTAAAAACTGGTGCTAAATATTTTAAAAATTCTATCTTCCCGCCTAAAAATTGCAAAAATTTTCAAAATAGCATCAGTTTTAAAAGGCGGTGATAAAAATTTTTAAAATTCATTTTTCCCCAAAGAATTCACCATTTTTTTAAAATTCAATGTTCCCGCCAAAAATTTCAAAATATTCGTCGAAATATTTTAAATTTCAATTTTTCTGCTAAAGAATTAAAAAAATTCGCCAAAAATTTCAAAAAATTTCAAATAATCTTCTCAGAAATTTCATGAGCTGGGAGGAGCTGCACAGCCGCCATAAGCTTTTTTTTTTTACTTTCAAAATCGTTCACTTCTTTTGTCGACTTTAACTAATAATTAAGTTAAGTAAAATTAATCAATGATCAACTTTTACTAACCTAATATATACAATTAACAATAAAATTTGTTTACATTAAATAATTAACATTCAACCCTTAATTGATTTAGTATACATAAATAAAACTTTAACAAGTTAATGGTCAAACTTTACTTTATTTTCAATTTATAAACACTAATAACTAGGCTGACTTTGACTAATCAACGGTCAAACTATACATGACTTTCAATAAATAAACACTAATAACACAGTTGACTTTAACTAATTAACGGTCAAACTTTATTTGAATTAGTATATAATAAATACTAAAAATGTTTGACTTTGTCTAATCAACGGTCAAACCTTAGTTGACTTTCTATGTATAAATACTAGCGACTAAGTTGACTTTAACTAATCAACGGCCAAACTTTACTCGACTTTCAATATATAGACACTAACAACTAGGTTGACTTTGTCTAATTAACGGTCAAGATTTACATGACATTCAATAAATAAACACTAATAACAAAGTTGACTTTAACTAATTAACGGTCATACTTTATTTGAATTAGTATATAATAAATACTAATAAAATTGTTTGACTTTGTCTAATCAATGGTCAAACCTTAGTTGACTTTCTATATATAAATACTAGTGACTAAGTTGACTTTAACTAATCAATGGTCAAACTTTACTCGACTTTCAATATATAAACACTAACAACTAGGTTGACCTTGCTAATTAACGGTCAAACTTTACATGACTTTCAATAAATAAACACTAATAACAAAGTTGACTTTAACTAATTAACGGTCAAACTTTATTTGAATTAGTATATCATAAATACTAATAAAAATGTTTGACTTTACCTAATCAACGGTCAAACCTTAGTTGACTTTCTATGTATAAATACTAGTGACTAAGTTGACTTTAACTAATCAACGGTCAAACTTTACTCGACTTTCAATATATAGACACTAACAACTAGGTTGACTTTGTCTAATTAACGGCCAAGCTTTACATGACTTTCAATAAATAAACACTAATAACAAAGTTGACTTTAACTAATTAACGGTCAAACTTTATTTGAATTAGTATATAATAAATACTAATAAAAATGTTTGACTTTGTCTAATCAACGGTCAAACCTTAGTTGACTTTCTATTTATAAATACTAGTGACTAAGTTGACTTTAACTAATCAAAGGTCAAACTTTACCCGACTTTCAATATATAGACACTAACAACTAGTGATACCATTATGGTGGTGGTCAACAGATTAACGAAATATGCTCACTTCATTGCCTTAGCTCATCCTTTCACAGCCTTGCAAATCTCTACCAATTTTTGTCCAAAATTTACGGGTTGCATGGAATTCCTGAGTCCATTACAAGCGATAGAGACCAAATCTTCACTAGCCAGTTATGGAAGGAGCTCTTTACCAAACTTGGAGTCAAACTTCAGTTTAGCAATGCTTACCATCCCGAAACGGATGGGCAATCAGAACGAACCAATCAAATATTGGAATCATATCTGAGGTGCTTTTGTGGTGATAAATCAGACACTTGGAAGAACTGGATTAGTATGGCGGAATGGTGGTACAATACCTCCTATCAATCTAGTATTAAAATGACACCCCTTGAATCCCTCTATAGGGTTAAACCTCAGCAGATTCCATTAGGTGAATATGCATATGTGATCATTCCTGCTACTTAGGATTTCTTGGTTCAGAGGGAAATAATACAGTTGTTGCTTCAGGAGCACTTAAAAAAGGCCCGGGAAAGGTTTAAGGTTCAAGCTGATAATAAAAGAAATGACATGTCTTTTCAGGTAGGAGGTCTGGTATATTTGAAGTTACAGAAGTACAGGCAGTATTTAGTGGCTCAAAGGAATAGCGTGAAGTTGGCACCTAAGTTTTTTGGTCCATATGTTGTTCTTTAGAAGATAGGTGTTGTAAACTTACAGATTACAACTTCCAGTCACCTCTAAAATCCATCCGATTTTTCATGTTTCTCTACTTAGACCACATCAAGAACCACCTCCAGCTACCATTACTCATATACCTAGTACTGAGCAAGGAGAGTTTTTTCCATTAGAGCCGCAGTGCATATTGCAGAGGAGAATGATACAGAATGGTCATGAGCAAAAGATTCAATGGCTGATTAAATGGCAACATCTTCCTACGGAGGAGTCATCATGGGAGGATAGTACCTTTATCGTCAATCAATTTCCCAAATTCAAATATTGATTTATAGTTTGAGGACGAGCTGAAATTCAATGGGAGAGCTTTGTCATACAGCCCAACTGAACGCAGGGGCAAAAAGGTCTTTTACCAAAATACATGAGCAGCAAAGATGCGCTCATGACCAGAGATTCAGCGCATAAGAGAATTCATCGAGACTCTAACATATTCAGTTGTCAAATGGTAGTTAATTAGTTAGTGATGGGTTGGAAGAAGGATTAAAACTAAGAATAGAAGAGAAATAGGCATGTAATTGTTGTGATCAAATCTCCTTCTCTGCTAGGAACTTGTATTTTTCTCTGTTCTTCCCTTTTACTTCGTTTCTGCCCATTCTTGCTGAAGATAATCAAATCCTACTACTCAAATTCCTGTTCTGTAATTGTTTAGCCTTGTGGTTGTGACACCATTTTTTTGACGCAAGTGAGGCGATTTGATTGCTCTGTCTCGTGATTGGACAAAGTGGCGTCCGTTGTTGCTTTTCATGCGCCACTTTACGGTGAACAATTGTGGGCTCTACCAGATCACTCTGAATTCCATTCGGATGATCGTCGCTTTCGAAGTCCATCTCCCCGGCTATTAACCATTTTCAGTGGTTTTTGCTTTCCGGCGAAGGGGCCTCCCGATTGAGACAACTTGAAGTTCCGAACCGGTGATGCGCTCAAGCAGGGGCTGTTTTTTTTTCAATCAATAGGACACACAATAAACAAATAACATGGGTACAGAGATGATCTGGACTTGTAAACTATTTTATACCCTTGCCGAGGAGTGGGGAGTTGACTAATAGGCAATTAATTGGGCAGCTAAGATGCGATCTAACCACAGTTCCATATCTCCTTCAACAACTTCTGTGTGTTCTTCTACTTTTGCTCTCTTACCACGGCTCCATATCTCCAGATCTCACTCGCTCCTCAGCTCCTTTTTAAGCACTGTTTAGTAGAATCAATTCAAGCGCCAGCTCAGTTACCGGATTCTACCAGCCTGGTATTTTAAATTCTGTTCTTCTAGTTATCTATCAGTTTAATTATAAATGGAAGTTTTTTCACCAATGTCTTTGTTTTTGTTTTTGTTTTTTCAGTTAGGTCCTTTCTTTACACCGCTCAAAAATCCAATCATATGTTCTTGATCGACTGCCAGATTTCATAAATGGTACGGTCTATTGATTTCCATGAATGAATCCCTGTGGTTATTCATCTGTTTATGCAGGCTTCTTTTTTTCCTTGCCAATTTTGTGATTGACATATATTATTTCATACACAGTTGCATGATAGAGTTATCATTTCTGGATCGCTCTCATATTCTATCAAAAGGTAAGATCTACTTCTATTTACTATGTCTCTTTCAAGCCATTTTATTTTGAGAAAGTATAGGATCTTTCCATAAACTTATATACAGTCCACAGGGACAAGTGTGTTCATAAGTACCCGCCCCGTCCATCCACCGGAGCAATTTAAAATTATCGGGTCAAGGCCACACAAATATTATTTTCGGGTACCCGGGATACCTGGTAATTAAGTTTAAATATATTTAATTAATTTAAATATTATATAATATTTTCTACATATCCACTCTTGTCCATACACATATATGTAATATTAATTATTAAATCATGTTAATTAACATAATATTCAAGTGCTAAATTTTCAATAATCCTCTTTCAATCTTGAGTTTTCAATTGTTCCTTCCAAGTTCCGCTCTTTCTCTTTTAGCCTCAAATTTTTAGTTGGGCCCACAACCACAACCTTATTTAACCATACGTCCAATTAAAATTTTATACATTTGGTTTTCACAAATTTCACATAAATTTTCATAGCCTCTCCTTTAAATTAAAAACACAATAGTTTTTTCTCGTCATTTCATCATATTTTGTTAAGTTCATTCAAACTAGAGAATGATGATAATGATTACGGACTTATTACTCTTAGTGATCATTATATGCTAAATTTTTAAATAATAAAAGGTGATAAATATTTTGTTCAAAAAATGTCTCGAAAATACAATTATTAAGCTACATTGTCATCATTGTACTGATATTTTTCCTGCACTAATAAAAATTTATGTAATATAATAAAATAAAAATTTATTATAAATTTAAAAATTAAACGGGTCACGGGTTCCGATCAATCCGGGTACCCGCATTGCGAGTACCCTATTTTTCCGGGCCGCATCTTTTACTGCACACACTTATGGGTACCCACATTTGAACACCCCTCATAGGGGCTTTTAACCTTAAATGTTGTAAATTTTTATAAAATTTAAATATTATATTTTATAATTTAAAACAAGTAATAATATGTATTTGAATGTGAAAATTTAAAAATATATGATATAAAAAATATTTTCAAAAATTTAAATTTTGTGTAATTTAGCAAATGTAGTGTATAAGGTAAAAAAAATAAGTGGCATATTCGTAAATTTATGTACAGACCGTCTATCATGAGATTCATTCTTTTATTTTAAATTTGTTTTGAAATAAAATCTACTATTATTCTGCCTAACAGTTAGCCCATTGATTAAAACATGAATAACACAAGTGATGTAAAAATAGAGATATTTTAATAAGTATTATATATTTGGAGTCGGTTTTAAAAGGTTCGAAAAACTATAGGGACTTCCCCTGGAAAATATTATAGACATGAATAAACACACTCTCTCATTTCCCTTTCTTAACGTTATGTCTATTTTTAATCGATTTCGTCTCTTGAAAGACAATATTTTCATAAGCAATGGAAAGATCAAGGTTTAAATTGTAAATTAGAAGAAATTAATATAAAATTTTCGAGTTGCATAAATCGGGTTATAAACTTTATAACTATTACATGTTGCATAATAAAATTTGAGTGAGTCTCCTGATAGGCGGTCTGTCCATAAGTTTATGGACAGACCACTTATTTCTTACCTTATACACTGCATTTCTTAACTTACATACAAAATTTAAAATTTTTGAAAATATTTTTTTATATCATATATATTTTTATTTTCACATTCAAATACATAGCATTACTTGTTTTAACTTATAAAATGCAATATTTAAATTTTATAAAAAATTACAACATTTAAGGCAAATGCCCCTGAGGACTGTCCATAAACTTATGAAAATGCCGCCTTTCCTGAGACTTTCCCATAAAATTTTAATATTATAACTAAAACCTTATATTTTTTATTATTTTAATAAAACTCCGTCTTTCCCAAAACGTTACCTTTTTATAATTATTTTTTATTTTTCTTTTAATTTTATAAGATTCCTAAAGCTATATCGACCTTTCAACAAAAATAGCTAACAAAAATGAATACTCTCTCTCATTCTTCCTCTAATTTCTTTCTATGCAAAAAAAAAGATTCTCAACAAAATAAACATAAATATCTTCCCGAAATACATAAAACATCAACATAAAAAACAAGGGATAAATATATTTATAACCCTAACTTTATGCTGAAAGTGCCAATATAACTCTGCAATTTGAGAAAGTGCCAATTTAACCCTAATTATTGTATGTGCCAATATAATCCTAACTTTCGAAAAATTTGTGCCAATATAACCAAACTACCTAATTCCAGCATTGACCCATGGTATCCCGCAATGACAAGAAATGAAATGATGGAAATACCCATGACTAAGAAGTTAAAAAATTGATACCTCAACTATCCTTGATTTCTTTCTTCACTGCTGCTGCCGCCGCCGGAATTTCTCCACCCGTCCCGCTGCCACCGGGAATTTCACCACCCCTCCCTCACCTCATCTCGCTGCCACTCGCTACCACCTCACCACCCCTTCTGATCTTCTCCGCCCTAGCCCCACCGATCTCCTCCTCCCGCTGCCACCCCCCATCTCCTCCGCCTCCGTCCAAGCACCGCCTCTCAAATCCCGCTCCAAATCCCTCTCAAACCCCGCATAAAATCCCTCTCAAACCCCGCATCAAATCCCTCTCAAACCCCGCATCAAATCCCTCTCAACTCACAATCCCACGAGAAATCCACACTGGCATAACCACTGGCGGCAGGATATCATACCACCTCGTCGCCGCCAGTGGATGAACCCATTAGTTTTTTCTGGTTTTTGATTAGGGGGTTATGGGACGGTGGGGTGAAGAAAGAAGGGAATGCTGGATGGAAGAAAAGGGACGACGACGGGGGTAAAGAAAGAAGGGACGACGGGGGTGAAGAAAGAAGGGACGACGGGGGTTAAAGAAAGTCTGATCTATTTTATTGGAAAGAAAGAAGGGGCGTTTGCGGGGTATAGAAAGAAGGGAAGACGGCTGGGCTAAGCTGAGGAAAAATGGGGGAAAATGATTTTTATCTTTTTTTGACAAGGGCAAAATGGTCTTTTCAACAAAATCCGCCTATAAAATGGTTGACTACAAGTCAGCGGAGTTAAGGGTTATTTTGGCATTTTCCAAAATTGCAGAATTATATTGGTACTTTCTGGCTAAAGCCAGGGACGTTATTTTACCACTTTACTCTAAAAACAAACTAGTTGCATAACATTTATTTTGAACATGAAAATGTTCAACACCATCTATTTTACAAATAAAATTTGATAGATATAAAATCAAAAAATCAAATGAATGCATGTAATCATCAACTCAAAAAATAATCAAGGGAATGTTATTTAATATCAAACCATATTGTTAAAAAATATTATTTCCTCAATTCATCAAAAATCATAACACTAAATTTTTCTTCTAAAATTAATATGATCAAACAAGTATGTGGTTATACATTTGACCTTTCCCGTCATTTGAACTTCATCCAACTTCCATTTTGCATCCAACAAAATATCAATTCTATAAATTAGAGCTATTGTAACACTTTTCTAGCAACACTTATTAAAACGTTACAATACCTTATAAATATTTCTTAAACTTTTGAAGAATGTTACCTAAATCTTGAAAAGTGTTAAGTTAGATCTAATGCAACATCACCTAAGGTAATACTTGTAAAAGTATTGCAATAGCCCTAACTTAGCTTTTTTAGTACTTCAAGCAATATTTTCAAAGTGTTACATTAGACTTAATTTGTAGTAGAGTGTCAACTTGACTCTACCATTAAAGATCGAATGAGGACAATCTGAAACATAGTAATATCATGTGCATCTCTTCATGAGCTTAAACTTTAATTAAAAAAACCCTAAACATCAACATATACACTGAAAATATCTAACCTTTTATAAATTTTATGGAAGTAAAACGACAAATCGGTCTCATCTACACTCAATAAAATTTGGAAAATGATAAAACTCAACAGATGGTGAGACAATATCAATTCTATATGTATAAACATCAAAATAATAATATGTACACATAAAAGTCACCTAGAAAAAACATAAATATATTTCTTGAAAAATGATAATAGACAAATAAACATCATCAGAGATGTAAAATAAATCATCAATTGTAATAAAATAGCTTATAATGAAGTTCAAACTACCATTAAACCTCAAAAACAACATATTAGATTTAAAAAAAAAATCTTCGTATACACTATGAGACTCTAGGAAGTCTATTTCGCAACAAAAATAACATAAAACTCTTCCAAGTAAACCATTTTAATATTCTAAAATTGAGAAGATTACAGAATTAAGATTATAAAATGAGAAATCGATAAAACAACATAAACTGCAGTAAACTTACCACGGAAGAAAGAGAATCGTATGGAGGCGTGGATAATTTAAAGAAAATCGAGCAGAAACTAAAGAGACAGAGAGAGAGGAGAAAGAACATGAAGAGGAGAGAAAATTTTGGCTTCATGAACGTGAAATGAAAAAGAAGATGAGGTGAGATTTTATGTTTTATTTCAAAAGCTCTCAATAATTACTGTGCTGTTTTATTATTTCATAAGAAAATCTCATCCAAACCAGAACTATTTATTACATAATGATCCGTCTAATAGTTGGAGGGTGTAAAACAAGAGTTTGTGTTTATTTTGAACTCTGAGTTTTTGCATTGCAATCAAACTAGTGTGGCTACACCGCGCGTGGTGCGGTGAGCTTGATAGCAAATTATAGAAATTATATAGGAATGTTAAAAGAGTTGCAATTGAAGCTATAAATGTACCAATTATACATGTAATTGAAGCGTGAATATGGTGAAAAGTGAAGGTTCAGGTGGAGAGGGTTATAGTGGAGGGGTTCGAGAGATACTGATTCAAGATGTGAAGGTTCTCCAGGTGGAAGTTCACATCTCGAATGGGTACCTCTCGAATAGGTACCTCTCAAACCCAATCCAATGGAACCCCTTCACCTGAAAGTTCACTTCTTGAATGCGTAGAAGACTCCATCCCTTCCAGTGGACCCCTTCGAGGAAAGAAGACTCCATCCCTTCGAGGGCCTAGAGCTCGACCCTTACGAGAACAGAAAACTTCATCCCTTCGAGGGCTGAGAGCTCGACCCCTTCGAGGAAAGAAGCCTCCATCCTTTCGAGGGCTAAGATATCGACCCCTTCGAGGACAGAAACCTCCATCCCTTCGAGGGCGGAAAGCTAGACCCTTCGAGTATAGAAGAGTCCATCCCTTTGAGGGCGGAGAGCTAGACCCCTTCGAGGAAAGAAGAGCCCATCCCTTCGAGGGCTGAGAGCTATACCCCTTCGTGGACAGGAGAGTCCATCTGTTCCAGGGCGGAGAGCTAGACCCCTTCTAGGAAAGAAGAGTCCATCCCTTCGAGGGCTGAGTGCTAGACCCCTTTGAGGAAAGAAGAGTCCATCCTTTCGAGGGCTAAGAGTTAGACCCCTTCGAGGATAGAAGAGTCCATTACTTCGAGGTTTGAGAACTAGAACCCTTCGAGGAAAGAAGAGCCCATCCCTTCGAGGTCTGAGAGCTCAATCCCTTTGAGGATAGAAGTCTCCATCCCTTCGAGGGCTGAGAGCTAGACCCCTTCGAGGATAGAAGAGTCCATAATTTCGAGGGATGAAAGCTAAACCCCTTCGAGGAAAGAAGAGTCCATCCCTTTGAGGGCCAAGATCTTGACCCCATCGAGGACAGAAGATTCCATCCCTTTGAGGACAGAAGACTCCATCCCTTCGAGGGTGGAGAGCTAGACCCCTTCGAGGATAGATGGGTCCATACCTTTGAGAGCTGAGAGCTCGACCCCTTCGAGGATAGAAGAGTCCATCCCTTCCAGGGCCAAGACCTCGACCCCATTGAGGACAGAAGATTCCATCCCTTCGAGGATAGAAGATTCCACCCCTTCGAGGATAGAAGATTCCACCCCTTCAAGAACAGAAGACTCCCTCCGTTTGAGGGTGGAGAGCTAGAACCCTTCGAGGATAGAAGAGTCCATCCCTTTGAGGTCTGAGAGCTCGATCCCTTCGAGGATAGAAGCCTCCATCCCTTCGAGGGCTGAGAGCTAGACTCCTTCGGCGAAAAAAGAGTTCATCCCTTTGAGGGCGGACGACTTGACACCTTCGAGGATAGAAGAGTCCATCCCTTCGAGGGCTGAGCTAGACCCCTTTAAGGATAAAAGAGTCCATCCCTTCGAGGGCTGAGAGCTAGACCCCTTCAAGGATAGAAGAGTCATCCCTTCGAGGACTGAGAGCTCGATCCCTTCGAGGATCGAAGCCTCCATCCCTTCGAGGTCTGAGAGCTAGACCCCTTTGAGGATAGAAGAGTCCATACCTTCGAGGGCTAAGAGCTAGACCCCTTTAAGGACTGAAGACTCCATCCCTTCGAGGTCTGAGAGCTTGATCCCTTCGAGAGTAGAAGCCTCCATCCCTTCGAGGGATGACAGCTAGACCCCTTCGAGGATATGAGAGTCCATGACTTCGAGGGTAGAGAGCTAGACCCCTTTGAAGATAGATGACTTCATCTGTTTGAGGGAGGAGAGCTAGACCCCTTCGAGGATAGAAGAGTCCATCCCTTCGAGGGCTGAGAGCTGGACCCTTTCGAGGACAGAAGCCTCCATCCCTTCGAGGGCAGAGAGCTGGACCCCTTCGAGGATAGAAGTCTCCATCCCTTCGAGGTCTGAGAGGTGGACCCCTTCGAGGATAGAAGAGTCCATCCCTTCCAGGGCTGAGAGCTCGACCCCTTCGAGGATAGAAGCCCCCATCCCTTCGAGGGCTAAGATCTCGACCCCTTCGAGGACAGAAGCCCCTATCCCTTCGAGGGCTAAGATCTTGACCCCTTCGAGGACAGAAGACTCCAACCCTTTGAGGGCTTAGATCTCGACCCCTTCGAGGACAGAAGCCTCCATCC
Organism: Rubia yunnanensis; assembly: GCA_037428765.1. Classification (NCBI taxonomy): domain Eukaryota; kingdom Viridiplantae; phylum Streptophyta; class Magnoliopsida; order Gentianales; family Rubiaceae; genus Rubia; species Rubia yunnanensis. Next base: position 103,587,666 of record CM075065.1, read on the forward strand.
CTTTGAGGGCTGAGATCTCGACCCTTTCGAGGATAGAAGAGTCCATCCCTTCGAGGGCTGAGAGGTCGACCCCTTCGAGGCAAGAAGATTAGATCCCTTCGAGGGCTAGATTTTGACTCCTTCGAGGAAAGAAGACTCCATCCCGTCGATGGCTAGGAGCTAGACCCCTTCGAGAATAGAAGATTCCATCCCTTCGAGGGATGAGATCTCGCCCCTTTGAGGACAGAAGACTCCATCCCTTTGAGGGATGAGCCCTCGACTCATTCGAGGAGAGAAGACTCCACCCCTTCGAGGCCTGAGAGCTCGACTCCTTCAAAGAAAGAAGCCTGTATCCCTTCGAGGGCCTAGAGCTAGATACCTTCGAGGAAAGAAGAATCCATCCCTTTGAGGGCCTAAAGCTCGACACCTTCGAGGAAAGAAGACTCCATCTCTTCAAGGGTTGAGCTAGACCCTTTTGAGGATAAAAGAGTCCATCCCTTCGAGGGTTGAGAGCTAGACCCCTTCGAGGATAGAAGAGTCATCCCTTTGAGGGCTGAGAGCTCGACCCCTTCGAGGATCGAAGCCTCCATCCCTTCGAGGTCTGAGAGCTAGACCCCTTTGAGGATAGAAGAGTCCATACCTTCGAGGGCTAAGAGCTAGACCCCTTTAAGGACTGAAGACTCCATCCCTTCGAGGGCTGAGATCTCGACACTTCAAGGACAGAAGAGTCCATCCCTTCGAGGGATGAGATGTCATCTCCTTCGAGGATATGAGAGTCCATCCTTTCAAGAGCGAAAAGCTAGACCCCTTCAAGGAATGAAGAGTCCATCTCTTCGAGGGCTGAGAGCTAGACCCCTTCGAGGAAAGAAGAGTCCACCCCTTCGTGGGCCTAGAGCTAGACCCCTTCGAAGATAGAAGAGTCCACCCCTTCGAGGGCCTAGAGCTAGACCCGTTCGAGGACAGAAGACTCCATCCCTTTGAGGAATGAATACTCCATCCCTTTGAGGGCAGAAGACTCAATCCTTTTGAGGGCTGAGATCTCGACTCCTTCAAGGACATAAGACTCCATCCCTTCGAGGGATGAAGACTCCATCCCTTCGAAGGATGAAGACTCCATCCCTTTGAGGGATGAAGACTCCATCCCTTCGAGGGATGAAGACTATATCCCTTCAAAGACAGAAGATTCCATCCCTTCGAGGGAAGAAGAATCCATCCCTTCGAGGGATAAAGACTCCCTCCCTTTGAGGAATGAAGACCCCATCCCTTCGAGGACAGAAGACTCCATTCCTTTGAGGGCTGAGATCTCGACCCCTTTGAGGATAGAAGAGTCCATCCCTTCGAGGGCTGAGAGCTAGACTCCTTCGAGGAAAGAAAACTACATCCCTTCGTGGGCTGAGAGCTAGACCCCTTCAAGGATAGAATAGTCCATTCCTTTGAGGGCTGAGAGCTAGACTTCTTTGAGGACTGAAGACTCCATCCCTTCGAGGGCGGAGAGCTAGACCCCTTCGAGGATAGAAGACTCCATCCCTTGTAGGGATGAGATGTCGACTCCTTCGAGGAAAGAAGACTCAATCTCTTCGAGGGCAGAGAGCTAGACCCCTTCAAGGATAGAAGAGTCTATCTCTTCGAGGTCTGAGAGCTAGACCCCTTCAAGGATAGAAACCTCCATCCCTTCGAGGGCTGAGAGCTAGACCCCTTTGAGGACTGAAGACTCCATCCCTTTGAGGGCTGAGATCTTGACACTTCGAGGACATATGACTCCATCCCTTCGAGGGATAATATGTCGACTCCTTCGAGGAAAGAAGGCTACATCCCTTCGTGGGCTGAGAGCTAGACCCCTTCGAGGAAAGAAGACTCCATCCCTTCGAGGGCTGAGAGCTAGACCCCTTCGAGGATAGAAGAGTTCATCCCTTCGAGGGTGGAGAGCTAGACCCTTTCGAGGATAGAAGAGTCCATCCCTTCGAGGGTTGAGAGCTAGACCCCTTTAAGGACTGAAGATTCCATACCTTTGAGGGCTAAGATCTTGACACTTCGAGGACAGATGAATCCATCCCTTTAAGGGATGATATGTCGACTCCTTCGAGGAAAGAAAACTACATCCCTTCGTGGGCTGAGAGCTAGACCCCTTTAAGGAAAGAAGACTCCATCCCTTCGAGGGCTGAGAGCTAGACTCCTTCGAGGATAGAAGAGTCCATCCCTTCGAGGGCGGAGAGCTAGACCCCTTCGAGGATAGAAGAGTCCATCACTTATAGGGCTGAGAGCTAGACCCCTTCGAGGAAAGAAGATTCCACCTCTTTAAAGGCCTAGAGCTAGACCTCTTCAAGGATAGAATAGTCCATCCCTTCGAGGGTTGAGAGCTAGACCCCTCCGAGGACTAAAGACTCAATCCCTTCGAGGGCTGAGAGCTAGATCTCTTCGAGGACTGAAGACTCCATCCCTTCGAGGGCTGAGAGCTAGACCCCTTTGAGGATAGAAGAGTTCATCCCTTCGAGGGCTGAGAGCTAGACCCCTTCGAGGATCATAGCCTCCATTCCTTCGAGGGCTGAGAGCTCGACCCCTTCGAGGATAGAAGAGTCCATCCCTTCAAGTGCGTAGAGCTAGACCCCTCCGAGGATAGAAGAGTCCATCCCTTCGAGGGCTGAGAGCTAGACCCCTTCGAGGATAGAAGCTTCCATCCCTTCGAGGGCTGAGAGCTAGACCCATTCGAGGATGGAAGACTCCATCCCTTCGAGGCCTGAGAACTCTACCCCTCGAATGGGTGCCCAAAACGATGTCATTTTGGTCGGCCACCTGGCAACTCCTGCACCCACACCTGGAGGCGCTGCAACTTTTGACAAATCAGGTGCACTAAACGATAAAAGTGGTGCCCAAAATGACGTCGTTTTGGGCAGCCACTTGAGAGCACATAGAAGGCCACACGTTCGGCCTTGCTAGGAAATGACCACTATGCCCTTGACGACGATTGACACAAGCGTGCCATTTCCAAGTATTCCTTCTATATAGTAACTAGATGAATGATGAACATTTTGTTATGTTGGGTCATACTTCCATTTACGCACCTAAGGTTTTATTTCCAGTGCAATTATTATTTTGTCATACTTCTATAAATACAACTTTGGATTTCTAAACCCTTATGCCGATGATTTTCCCCATTATAACATCAGAACTTGAATGGCTGGCCATCGGCCTAGATATAACCAGACAACAAACACTTTGTCGCTATTGCCAATATATATAAAATTATCAACTTATAAACTAACACTAAGAACTTTACCGCATTTTCTCACCTTCACGAATAAGAATTTTCACTGTTGTATTTCTTAGACCCTCGTCTCAACAGTGTGCTCCAATACGATTGAACCAAGCCCGAGGAGCCTATTTAGTCCATATAAACCTTTGTTCAACTTGTTTACTTATGCAATTTGAACTACTATCTGATAGTCAAATCTTACTTCAATGCACCAAGCCTGTAAAAAATACTTCCATGGAGCGCCCGGGTGAAGAAGCTCTGATAGAAAGTCAGACCAAAAGTATTCCATATGAGTATTAAGAAGTGAGTGAATAAAATGGATGAATGCCTTAATATTTATAAAGGTTGATCCCCGACAGATCTCAAAATCATAGTGGGATGAATATGCACTTTCCATGTAGGAATATGTGTCTTACTATAATAGAGTTACCATATATTCAATATACGATAATTTTTCCTGAAAAAGATGTGTGATTCAAAGATAGAATAAGATATGGAGATCTTCCCTTTAATAGTCAGGCTTCAACCCAACAGTGTGTTGTGATACTACTTTTGATCCAAATGGAGATTAGCTTCGTGGCATTTTTTCGGAGGGGGAGTTTCTACTTTGATCCTCATCAATAGTTGTTGAAAGAGCCTAAGAGTTGAGCTTCAGTAAGGACCGTCGGTCCTCTCTTGTGTAAGTTCCTGCAGATCAATCAAGAAACCCTTGGTTTTTGCTATGATCATTTAATTAACCTAGTTTCATTCTGACTTAACTACCCTATTTAAGGGAAGACATATCAACAATCTAGGGAAAGTGGAAAGCCCCTACAACACCTACACGATCGCCCAAGTGGTTAGGGGCATGGTCGACGCTCTTTGGATCACGAGTTCGACTCTCGGCAGCAGCAGTGTGGGGATTTCTCCTGTAGGAGAGATCCCTTGTGCGCACCGAGTACAGTCGAGGGTCATATCCTTGACTACAGGAGTGTTGTGATTTACCTCTCCAATTATGGTTATGGTGTCGGTGTGGCCGGGGCGGCTGAGGGCGAGCCGCTTGATCGCCTTTTGGAAAGCCCCTACCTTATTATTGTCTTTTCACATGCTTTTCAAAGCTGTTATTGATAGCTCCACTTTCTAAGACACCTTTTGGTGTTCTATGAGTGCTATGAAAATTATGTATTTGGTAGTTTATTCCTTGCATAGAATTCTAATCATATCATGCTCTTCTGCTTTTTTTTTCTCCTTCTCTGAGGAAGCCCCCTAAATTTTCCCAGTTTTGGTCATTTTTATGAGAAATGGAGTACATATCGAGAAGAGAATGGGCTTTGAAATTTGGTTTTACCAATTTTTCTAGTCCTTACTAGTATGTTCTAACATGACTAATTTAACCAAGTGTATAATAAAGTAAAGCATAAAGAACGCACGACTTGGTTACGTAGTTCGGTGTAATCCACCTACATCTGCGGGTCCTGACCCAGTTCATAATGAATCCACTAATTAGAAAGATACAGTACAGAGTGCAGTTTACAAAATACTTATCTTTACCAACTATAACGTGTGAATTTTGCTAGCTCCCCTAGCTACCGACCCGCCTTGATCAGACTCCCCCTGATCTCGAACTCCGTCGACGCTGGATCTCCTCCTCCCGAGGAATTAAGGTTTATGATTCTGAACTTTGTGCAGCAGGTCAGGTATGTTGGAACACAGGAATCTGGCTCTTTGCAGTTCTCAAAAATCTCCAAAAATCTGTATGCAGATTTTTGCTCAATTAAAATTCGTGAGTATGCAGCCGTGTTGGTCCCAATTTATATCCACGAACAGATTGGAATACTCCTTGATTATCTCCACAATATTCCTATTCCAAATCTGCTTCTTGTAGCATATCCAAATCCCATAAATAAAGGGATTTTCCTTATCACAATATATCCCACATATTCGCAAATATCAACTCTATATATTTAGGGATTTTCTTAAATTAACTATGCTTCATACGCCTACTATATAACAGAATATAACAATTTACATAAGTGACAAATATCATAATATTCTGTCTTCTTTTTCACGAAATCCATCGGCGTAAATATACTCCTGTCGAGTGTTCCAACATAGAAAGTTTTTCATTTCCTTATATGTTCACAAATACTGCCAATCAATTAATCAATGCAAATCTCTCTGACTTTAAGGGCTTGTTTCCAAGATTGAGGAGTTTTATTCCCTTAAATCCACATTTTTCTCGTCGGCGAGGTCATCGTTTGACTTTTGCCTTCTTGTTCCCCGATCAGATATAACCGTATCTTGTTTCTTACATTTTCTTATCTTTATTTTTATAGTTACTGACTCTTTCTTGGCCTTAGTTCCTGTTTAGTGAATACGAATAGTCAAAATGCGAAATATGGGGATAAAGTCTTTTAGCCTATATTCATGCTAGTTTGCTAGCTGCCGCAAGCTGGGTGGTTTTCTCCCACCAGCTTTTCTCGGCTATTTCCATGGATTACCCATGGTTTTGCTGCTGGCCACTAGCAGAAGGAATAGAGTGTTCGAAGTTTTTCTTACGTGCTACCAGTGTTGCGGGAGAACTAATCTTCGGTCAAGGCAGCTCTTCAAGGTGGCGCAGTGGGAGAAGGGGCTAGGTTCCATTTCTCCCTCCTCGTCCACTAGGTCTTCGGTCATTCACATTCCTTATATGAGGAGTTAGAATCCCAAGGATATTCATACTTTGATGGGATCACAACCAGCTCTAGCCGTCTAATATTCAAAGTGTCGATTCTTCTTCCAAAGTTTTTTTTTAAATAGGTAGACAATATCTTGGTATACAATAGTTTAAGTTGTAATCTTTAGTTTTTGTAAACTCAAGAATTCTTAGTGAATAAATCTTCTTTTCTTTATTTTTTTTTGTCTATTCCCCCCATTTTAGAGAAATGGGGCTTATTCAACATTTTGGCTTATTCGTGAAGGCACCCGTATGGTCCTTTCATCGAAGGATATTTTCTTCTGATGAGATATGTCTTGGATAGATAATGACAATTCTCGGTTGGGATTTCAAGCATGCTTTGGGAAATCATTTCTTGTGAGATGTTCCATAGTTGTAAAATGGACTGAACGTGTGGTCAAAGTTAAAATCCAGAATTTGTGAGAAACCTTGTGTCACAAGCCTAGCTTTATGATGTTCAATAGTGTCATCTGGTTGATACTTCAGTCTGTAAACCCATTTGGAGCCAACAATATTGACGTCCGATGGGCGAGGCACCAAATCCCAAGTGTGTTGTCCACGAAGAGCTGCCATCTTGTCATCCATGGCAGAAACCCAAGCCGGATCCTGCAGAGCAGTGCGGTAATCCGTTGGCTCTGACTAAGCAAGTAAGGCGGCAGTAAGACCATGAGCAATGATATCAGAATAATCTCTGCGCTGAATAGCTCCAGTCGACGATCGAATAGCCATACGATAAGTGCGAAGCCGAGGTGGAGAACTGGAGGATCAGCCGCAGCAGGCAAAATGGCCGGTGAGATGGCCAGAGAATCGTATGGGCTGGTCGGTGGACCAGGTGAGCTGGTCGGTGGTGGGATGGGTGGAGTAGGATGAGTCCGAGAAGCCACTGGATGGTTCGAATCGTCAGAGCAGTTAGAACATGGTGTTGCAGTTGGTGAGGACGATAACATCGATGAACCAGGAGGGCTGGCAACCAAAGTGGCAGACCGAGCAGGAGGAGATGCCACCGTGGAAGAAGTAGGAGTATCAACTGATGGATCAGCATGATCAAAAAAAAGTAGAGGCATCCAGAGAAAATGGAGATACTGAAGTAGAACCATCGGCATAAGGGAAGAAAGTATCATTAAACTGAGCATGTCTGGTGACATATACCTTTCCAGACGTAGGATCCAAACATTGATAACCCTTGTCCTGGGAGTCGTACCTAATACAAGGAAAACTGTGAAGAGCGAGTTTGTGAGCTGCATATGGACGAAGATAAGGGTACACACGACAACCAAATACATGAAAATTTGTGTATATAGGAACCCGACCATTGACAACTTCAAATGGTGATCGTCCGCCAAGAATCGGAGTGGCAACCGATTTATGGTATAAGCAGCTGCAGCAAAGGCGTGTGGCCAGTGGGAGAGAGGAACATGAGAGTGGTACAACATAGACAAGCCGATCTCAGTAATGTGGTGGTGCTTGCACTCAGCCCGACCGTTCTGCTCAGGAGTATACGGACAAGAAATCTGATGATGAATTCCTTTGGTCTGAAAATGAGAGCGTAAGCGACCATTTACAAACTCAGTCCCCCCATCACTCTGAAACACTTTAATGGTAGAAGAAAAATGGTTCTCCACAAAAGCCTCAAACTGGCGGTAGACATCCCAAAAATCATATTTACGACGAAGTGGGTAAAACCACGAGAGTCGAGAATGATCATTAAGGAAAATGACATAGTAGGAGAAACCATCGGCAGATATAATAGGAGAGGGCCCCCATAAATCACAATTAACTATATCAAGTACCCTAGCAGCACAATTATTATTTGTATGAAAAGATAAACGTTTCCCTTTAGCTTTTTCACACGCTTCACAAATGGTGGGTTTAGGCAAAACCGACGAGACGACTAAGGATCCAAAAGCACGCATACCAAAAATAACGGAATGCGGAACACAACCAAGTCTAGAATGCCAGATTTCAAACGATACACGCAACTTATTTGACTCCACAGTAGACATTAAAGCAGGTGCACCATAGTCTAAAACATAAAGACTGTCCTCAATATGACCGTGACCCAAGGTTTCCCTTGTGATTTTATGCCGAATAAAAAAAATCATGAATTATTTTCTAATAGGAAGCAAATTTTTAGTGATATTAGGCACAATAAGCACATCTGGTGAACGTCGTTTCACTCACCAAAATAATCTGTAAACTCTAATGATGAAATTAGTATAGTAGCAAGCAGAGTCGATCCCACGAGGAACAAAAGCAATAATCATTAATTATTTTTCCTACTAATTTTTGAAAACTTTTTTAGTGATGCCACCACGCCTTAAATGTAATGATTTTATTAACTCTAAAAATGCAAATGAAGACTTAAACTTATGAGAAATAAATATATGAATGAATGATATCGGCTAAGAATAACTCATGCTAGTTATTATCGATCATAGGCGCAATAATGAATCAATTCCTACACATCTACCGGTTATAGGGAAGTAGGTACGCTTAACCCCCCCAATTCTTTCTTAACATTCAACTAATTATGATTAATTAACTGTTTCCCTTACCAAAATGTTCCCAGAAAGTATTCGCTAAACCAGAACACATTTTGATAGCATTAAGTATTAAAAGAACCCGATATAGAAATTACCAAAGTAAAAGCAAATAGTAACGCACACTCAATTATCCCCTATCTTGCTATTACAGTCTTAGCTAGTTAGCTGTTTTTCACAAGACTGTGCTACTTACTAATCCCATCCAACAATTACGTATTGGCGGAAATTAGATAGCAGTATTCTAAAAACATTTAAGTTGATCAGGCCTAAACATATTAGAAATAAATTCAACCAAGGACAATCAAGAACATGCAAGAATCAATTATAATGCAATTAGGCCTCACGATTTATAAATAACATTTGTTATTCTCTGCCGATATATAAATTAGCTACTCATAATAATTAAACTAAACAAATATGTAATATAATAATAACTCATACGTAATAGAATATAATATAAAACTAACGAAATTAATAAAACCAAACCAAGTACTCCGCATTGATTTGCATGCAATTATTTCAATGCTGCTGCCGTCCTCTGTGTTAATATGTATCCTCCTTCATTCGTTTGGCCGTGTATATATTTATATACACCAAACCAAAACCAAATCCAAATCCAAATCAACTTCTAATTACTTTTTTTTTTATGGAAGAAATAAGGAAATAAGATAATATCTATTCTAATTCTAAATAACTAATTCCTACAATTAAGGAATTTCAAATGGAAGGAGATAATACAATTCTTATCAATATGGGCAGTGAATATATTTATTTTCTTCAAATCCGCATCTCTTCAATAATTCACTTTTCACCCCATCACTTCAGCAATTCTGCTTTTGCCTCTCTTCCTTCATCCCTGGAAAAATGTCTTATAAAATAAGAACATTTTCCATTGGAGCACATCGCCTCATTAAAAACCTTAACCTGGAAAACCCAGTGGGAAAAAATCGTTGGTTAAGGGAAAAAGAGTACAATGTATAGCTCCCTCTCAATTCTCCGCAATTAATGAATTCCTGCACCAAAAACACCTTAAAGTGCAAATTATATCTCAATAAAATCATAATAATCCCACCAAATATGAACACAATATAACACACATCAACATCATAAATAGACAAAAAACTTAGAAATCCGAGATTCACCAACATGAGTAATAAGAAGTTGAGAACCATTACCAACATAGACATGGGAAGAGCCATGGTAAGGTCTCACATAATCAACAGCAGCAGGAAATGATGCCATGTGCTTTGTAGTGCTAGAATCTACAATCCACCGATTGTCAGAATGCCTAAATTCTGATATACCAACAAAATGAGCCATAATGCAAAGTGGTAAAGTGGTGAGGACTAAAATAGCGCACAAGGCACTGACTAAAGGAAAGGTTACTGGCGCGTGGATGGCACGCACGAGTGGGTTCACGCGTCTGGCTCTGATGGCGCGTGGAGGGCACGCTCGAGTGGGTTCACACGCCTGGAGGTCTTGCACGGTTGAGAGCACCCGTCTGGAAGGCTCGCTGCCGCCTCTGCAAATCGTTGCCGGCGACTAGTTGAACTGAGCTTCACCTCGAACGGAGAAGGATAACTGTAGAGGGATCCGGAAAGGAAAGGGGACAGGTGCCAGAAAAATCTGGAGGTGGTCGCCAAAGATTACGCCGGAGAAGACAAAATATATGCCAGCAAAAATGGAGAAGATCGGAGTCTGCAGCTGAAGAATTGCCGCTGGAAAAGTATGGCGAACGAAGAATCAATTCTGAGGAGATGACGAGGATAGCCATTGGAGGTAGAGCCGCTACTGACGAAGATAAATCTGACGTCGGAATTGTCGTTGGAGATGACGTCGGGCAAGTGGCCGGAATTGAAGATGACCGTTGCTGGAAGGAACCGCTGCGGACTTGAAGATGCCGGAGATATGAGAAAAGACACCGGAACTTGACCGGAATTTTGCCGGTTCCCGGTGGAGGTTGATCGACCGGAAAAAAAGGAGGGAGGCTGAAAATTAAAAGAAATAATTAGGGTTTAGGATCAGAACTTGCTCTGATACCATGAAAGAGTGATTTCCCATATTGATAATGATTGATTAAGAATGGTATAAATAGAATACCAAGTAACTAGTCTAAATATAACTCTAGCCTAGTCATCAAGAATAAAATCTTATCTAATCATCAACTTGCTTTATTCTAACATGAGTGATTTGATGTTTGTTTTAATTTATTGCAATGAGGTTCCTGTAAATTTGAAAAACTTTTAAAATGTACTATAAAATGTATAAATAATTATAATTTGACTCTAAAAGTACTAATACGAAGTTTTTCAATATTAGTCCAACTGTTAGTCGGGCTTATAAGAGACTTTCTCAGTTAAAAATCATGTAAATAATATATTTTCTTAAAAATAAGTCACGACAGACCTATACAAACTTACTGATGATATATAATTAATGACCGAAGTTAAGTTAATTGGAATCAAAATACTCAACAAAGAACTTTTGATTTGGATCAGCATCAGTGACAGCATGGTTGGAACATGTAAAAAATAATAATATTAGATATAAAATAGAAACAGGATAAGAAAAAAGTCCCAGTTTTGTTGTGTTCTAAGTTTGGATTTTGTTTTTAACCTAAAGTCTAATCTAATTTCTATTCTAACAGTAATAATAATTTCTGGTTTCAGTCACTTCCTCAGCCTCAATTTGGGTCTAGTGAAAAGCTGAATCCTCACGTCTCTATCCGATAGGCTCTAATATATCAAGATGGCCACCGAAATCATTTTTTCTATTCCTGATACCATGGATAACCTGGAAGTTCTGCGGGATTGCTATTCGAAATATGAAGATAAAATATTTCTTAGGGTACTGATGCACAAGCTCATGGGACTACGAACATTTCTTCTTTGTTTAAAAAAGATGGATTCAACTGAAGACAACAGTGATACAGACTCAAGAGTGGAAGAAGGTCGGGAATCTGATCCCTTGGAATCTGATAGTACAGAGGAAAGTCAGCCTGAATCTATCCTTGAACAGCTTGAAGATTTTCTACACAGAATCCAATTTAATGAATATTTAGAATGTCTACTCGACATTGAATCTTTTGAGGAAGAAATAGACAGATGGTACACCAGTTTGTCAGACTACTTGCCAAAAGCATCAAGTTCTCCAGTAGCCAATGAAGTAGAGGAGATCTTCAGTTCCGTTCTACGGAATCTAGAGGATTTTCTAAGCCTCCACATATCTTATGTTGGAGCTTTTGTAGCACCAGTAGAAGCCTTGAGAGTGAGCGCCACATTCTGGAGAAATTTCCTGCATTTTGCCACTTTTCTTGGTACTGATCAGCTAAAAGAGTTTCTAGATTTTTTGACGAATTTGGAAGCTCTTGCATTCAGTGCAGCACATTTCACAGTTCACATATTTTCAGCTAGACACTATAACACCAAAGTTTTCTCTGAATCTGAACACCGTTTGAGAGCAAATCATTACCGTGGTCATGTGTGGAGAGATCTAGATGCTCTTTGTGCTAGTTACAGCCCTAATTCATCTGAGACTTGTTCAGATAGGATCTGGTCTACAGTTTCTGCATTGCTACTTAGGATCAATCCTCTTGATAACCCTCACTTATATGAGTGTTACACTCGAGTCTTGGGAAGCATGAGATGTTCAAGAGAGTCATATGTTCCGAATCTCGACATCAAGGGATCCAGTGATCTTCTACTATCTATGCTTTGGGAGGTGCTGCAATTTAATAATGGTCCAGTTGTGCATTTGAAGGATAGGTTGCAAGAACTGTACGAGGGACTTAGATTCTTGAGAGCCCTTTTTAAGAAGCACCCGAATAAGTTTGATGGCGAAGTTGGGGCAATCACTAGAGCTGCAATCTTTGATGCTGGGGTCATTATATTTTCTGTTTATCAAATTCCTGATTCCATTAATCATGGATTTGAGGAATTTCTGGGAACGATTAAGGTGATTCGGAAAGAGGTGGAGGGGCAAGTAATGAACACAGCAAAATTCAACTTTCCAAAGACTACTGCATTGACCTTTCTTGATTTCCTCCTAAACTATTTGATGGAAGTCGAGAGTTCCAATGTTGATTCAGATACACCGAGTTGTGCACGCAGAGTTCGAGAGCATATTATCTTCTTAAGATCTTTTATGGAGAAATTGGTGAAGTTGAAGAATCAGCTTGATGACCTTCATCAAGCTGTCTGGAATTCCGCAATGGAGGTGGCCTACAAGATAGAGCTTCTCATTGACCAAATGGTGCTTGGAGATATTCCGGATTCTGATTTGATGTCGTTGCAGTCCATCACAGAAGACATGGAGACTATAAAGACTGGTTCCGCGAGGATTTTTGATGATAGGAGAGAAGAGATTGAAGTCACACTCCCACAGGAAGTCACCTCGACGCATACAGATCAGGTGAGCAGCATCCCATCAGTAGATGAATTCGTGGGCTTTGAAGATGAGAGAATATCGATTATCGACCGACTTACAAGGGGATCAAAGAAGTTGCAGGTTGTGGCTATTGTAGGCATGCCCGGATTGGGGAAAACAACTCTAGCTACAAAAGTTTACAATGAGGCATCAGTTCAGCAGCATTTTCATGTTCGTGCATGGTGTTCTATCTCGCAGGAGTTCAACAAAAGGAAAATCTTACTTGAACTGTTAAATCAGATTCCAGTTCTGAAATCAGATGATGATTATTCGAAAATGTCTGAAGATGAGTTGGCTCAGGAGCTTCGGCGCTCTTTGTTACGACGTAGGTATCTCATCTACATTGATGATGTATGGGAGACTGAAGCATTTGAATGCTTTAAACTATCATTTCCTAATGATTCTTCTGGAAGAATTCTCTTGACAAGTCGAATTGGTGATGTTGCAAAACTTGATGATAATCCTCATTTTCTTCGTCAACTGACATTCAGTGAGAGTTTGGAGTTACTGCAGAAGAAGGTGTCCCCTGGTAAAGGTTGGCCTCAATCATTGTATAGCATTGCAGTGAAAATTGCTGAAAATTGTCATGGGCTACCTCTCACTGTCACCATTGTTGCGGGGCTTTTAGCAACTGCAAAGCAAGAGGTTTGGGAAGAAGTTCTGGGAAGTCTGACCTCGGGAATCATCTCCAGTACAGATCAATGCGAGAGAACAATAGAGCTCAGTTATAAGCATTTACCGGAGCATCTAAAGCCATGCTTTCTCTCATTCGCTTCGTTCCCCGAAGACGAAGAGATTTCCGTCAAGAGGTTGATTTGGTTATGGATGGCGGAGGGCCTGGTCCGAAAAACTGATCATTCTAGGAGCTTAGAAGAAGTTGCAGCAGATTACCTCCACAATTTGATTGGCAGAAGCTTAGTCATGGATAGCCTGAAAAGAATTCAAGGAGGCATCAAAGCTTGTCGTATCCATGATTTGCTACTTGATTTTTGTTTGAAAAAAGCCAGTGAAGAAAATCTCTTGCTTCTATTAAATGGAAAAGACAAGCTGTTGCCTTTTGAAGAGTCACGATACCTGAGAAAGTTGAGCGTGCACTCTAGGATGGATGATTTCATGGATTCCAAGTTGTTTTTTCCTCGTTTGCGCTCACTTTCATTCTTTGGCAACAAAACATGCAATGAAGTGACAGATATCTCATTCATTTTTCGCGTCTTCAAACTGCTCAGAGTGTTGAATATGGAGAAAGTAAGAATCTCGTCATATGACTTTCCAGGAGAAATAGGCCTTCTCGTCCAATTGAGATATTTGGCAATCTCAGTTAATTCTGATATTAGCCCATCAATCGGAAACCTTTCTTACTTGGAAACTTTGATTCTTGATCCAGTTTATGAAACACTTGTTACGATGCCTGAAACATTCTGGAATCTGCAAAAATTGAGACATTTGTACTTGAACAACATGCGAGACGGGGGTGGGTTTCATGGTATTATGCTACCCGTCGACAACCTTGATAGCTCATGTAATTTGCCTGAGCTGGAGAATTTATCTGGCCTAAGCGGAGAGAATTGGGGCAGCATGGAAAATCAATTGAGGAAGTTTCCCAACATCCATCGACTAAAGTTCTGGCTCTATGAATTTGGGAATGGAAGCAAGGAAATGTCACTTTCTTTCCTGGGCCGACTAGAATCACTTTCTCTGTCATTTGATAATAATTCAACCGAGTTTGAGTTTGTTTTCCCCGAAAGTATCAAGAAGTTGAATTTGGCTCGCTGTCGTTTGTCTTGGGACAAAATTTCAAGAATTGCAAAACTGCCAAACCTGGAGGTCCTCAAACTACTCGAAGAATGCTTTGTGGGGGAAAGATGGCAAGTGGGAGAAGGAGAATTCTCGAAACTTAGATTCTTGAAGCTGGAGTATTTGGACGTTATCAAGTGGACAGGTTGTGACGATCAATTTCCCAATCTTGAGAAGTTGGTGGTGGTAGAATGTGATCAGCTGGAAGAGATTGCTGAGTGTTTGGAGAATGTTGAGACTCTTGAAATGATTGAGGTCATAGATTGTCCAGATCGTGTTGAATCTTTATTCGAAACCCTTACGGATTATCTGAGAGAAATGGGAAATTCAGTTCTACAGTTTCATGTGCGTTCCTCCAAGAAGATGGTTTCCACCAGTGAACTGGGTTCAGCAGATAACGAGGATTCCGCCAGTGAGGAAGCTTCAGCCAATGAGGAGGATACTTAATTGGTTAAGGTACTGCTAGCCTTTGCCAAAAAAGCTTCCTCTATTATATCGTTTCTTTGGCGGGAAGCAATTTAGTTTATGACTGTGTTTGACATTTACTGTTACTCAGGGAGCCAGGGGGTGATTTCTCCGTAACCTGCAGATCATTTCATCCTTCATCAACCGTTCAGATCGGTACAAGTGTGGTTTTGTTACAGTTATTTTCGATTGTGAGGAAATTAAAGCAGAAGCTGCAGAAAAACCATACAAGTAGTATGGTTTTGTTAACCGAAGTTCTATATTTAACCGTTCAAGATCCCTTCTCCATCAATTTCAAAATGTTCAAGTATGGTGTAATACAGTGTTTCTTTGTATTTGTTACTGGTTTGCACGCATTTCATTCCATATCATTCATTTGGTGAATTTACAAGGAAGGCTTTTTCAGGTGTGCTGCAGATTTTGTACTTATAAGCAAAATTGACTTATTTGAAAAGCATGACGAGACAAGTTTCTACTTTTCTCCCAAAAATAGCTTATTCTCTCAAAATAAGCTACTTTTCAACACTTTACTAAACAATAAAAAGTGCTTACCTTATAAGCAAAAGAACTTGGGTTTGTTTGGTGGAGTTGCGCTTATAAGCAAAACTGACTTATTTTAAAAGCATGTGGAAACCGGCTTATGCTTTTCCTTTAAATAGTTTTTTCTTTTAAAATAATCAACTCACGAGCACTTTACCTACACTAAAAAATAATTTAGATAATAAGGAAAACACTTATCAGCTCTGATGAACACACCCTTTATAAGCTTTGCCAAACACAGTCTTACGCTTCCGTTTTAAGACGAAGTACCCAATGTTCCGTCTCGTCTGTTTATGTAACTCATTTAGTTTGATTATAAGGGAACCCAATTTTCTAGTAGCGAGCAGCCTTAGACTAAACGCTTCAACTACAATAATAAAAAGATAAGGTCTCTCTCCTTAGGTAAGCTTCTGGACTAGGCTTCTCTGTCCTATTTAAGATAATGTAAAATGGCTTTTTACTTCAGAAAAAACAACTTGCATCACATTTAATTTAGCTTACAGTTGAACAGGGAATCATAGAATTCAAAGTTGATATGTTCCGTCTAGTCTCTTTAGCATTTTCTTTTTCTTCACCCTTTGATATCATTCTTAGTCTAATGAAATATTATGTCCAATTTGAATATCAGCAATGCATCCCCAGCAGGTATCCCTGGATTACTTCATTTTCTGTGGTCTCCACCACTCCTAAATTTTCATCCACATAACGATGATAAAAAGCCTCCGTCGTCTCCCCTGAGTACTGTTTGGTCTGATACAATTCCAAGAGAATTTTAGTAAAAATTTTCTTTTGGGCATATTGACTCAATAATGCCGCGCTGAAGTCTCTATAAGAATGAAAAGATCCTCTCAAAAACTTATTATACCACTCTTGAGCTTTCCCTCGTAGGTAACTCCCCACCAACTTGCATGTCAACTTTTCATCAAAATCCCTTGAATTCATTAAGTAGAGAATCATCTGAATGAATTCTCTAGGATCTGATTTTCCGCTATAGGTAGGAAGCCCCTCCGAGAGTTTCGTATCCACTGGCCATCATACTCCCGTTATCAATGGAGTAAAGGGTGATCCTGCCGCTTGGCCAAGTTGTCCAATCTACCTGTCTCATTCCCTCTTCAGTGCATCTCCCGTATCTCATACTGACCCTCGTTGTTCTCTAGTTAAATTCAATCCTCTATTAGTATCTCTGTATGGCATTTGATACACGGGTTGCTTACCCATATATCCAAGATTCACCCAAGACTGCATCGCCCCTGAATTCACGTGAGGATGTCCATAAGGGCTATAAAATCCTTAACTGGCCGAGTATTTTGGTATTCTTGTGGTACCATATCCCTGAGGTTCATATCCTGCCTCGGTTATAGGAAAAAGAGTCATTGAAGGTATTGGCATCAAGATGGGCATAGGGTATACCAGCCCTGGTGGATATTCTGGAGAAGAAGAGTGAGGTCGCACCTGATATCCTTCTCGATCATATTCAAAAATAGGGAATGCCAGCATGGGTTGGGATACATTAACCATAGATATCTCCAAAACCGTTGAAGGTACCACATCCCTTGATGTGCCCACAGGTATCGAGAGAGGTGTAACCTGATATCCTGTAGCTGCTAGCATCTGAGTTGCTTGAGCTATATCTGGCTATACTGACCATTCCCATATCTCAATTCACTTGCATGGCCTGTTCATAGGCCTCGATATAAGAATCACCAGAAGCTTTCGTGAAACGACCATCTCTTTTGTCATACGACCCAGTTGGCACATTCTGTGCAGGATTCGTGACCCCTACACTCTGTACCACATTATCCTCTGGAGGCATCGAGGGCCTAGCTACATCTCAAGGGACCTCTACTATTAACCGACTAGGCTTGATAGGGCCTTGCATTGCATCCTGCCCACCAGTCGAGACCTGCAATGCTCCCGACTTCCCTGCCGAGGCTTGCACCATTTCCCGTTCAACATTTTGGGACACCAAAGGATTAACCATTATTTGTCTTCTTCCTCGATATGGGGATTGTATCTCATCACTGGCACCTGTCCCCTTCAACCTTAACCTCTCACACCTTCGAGTAGCGGTAGAAATGGACAAAAACCAAAAGACTCAAATTTGACTAAATCAGTCTCACTGGGCATGCCAATTGATGCATCTGGAAACCGATCGAGTTTCTCCATTGAGTCTTCCGGTCTCAAATTGGCAAGACAACAAGCCCAGGGAGGTCGCAGGGGAAAACTCTTAGATGCTTAAGTTAGAATAGTATTTGAATATTGTAAAAGAGTCTGACTGAATAATAATGAATATGTACCTGGTATTTATGTTGTATAATTTAATAGTATTTGTCTCTAATTATAACTCTTAACTTCCATTAAATTGGCTAGCTGGTTTTTCTTTCTCTTAACACTTTTACTGGGCGAAACAGGCCCACTATACTTTTTGGGCCTAAACCATGTTGGACTATCATCAGAAACCAAGTTTGGAGGTGGAAAAGAGCTACAATTTGACTATTCAAAATTTGATAGTTAGTAGCTGATTTTCATATATCAAGGGAAATACACAACTCTTTGAAGATTTAGATGATGAAGCCCCAAACAAGGGTGTCTGGGAATGAGCATGCCATCACACACACACACATACATATATATCAACATACATACCAAGAATTAAACAAGGTGATAAATTGGCCCGTGGAATGGACACGATAGCAGCAGAACCAATATTAGATCCTTTAATTGCGAGAATGCTTCAAGAATGAAAGTCCCCCACAAGTTTCAACGTTATTTATTTCCAATCCATAAGAGAAACAAGATACCGACTACCTAAGAAACCCATGTTGCTTGGTAGTGAGAGTGAGACTAGATAACTAATAAATCTCTTCAATATCTCCAACATAAATCGAGTTAAGCAAAAGAGGCAAATGAAATAAACTCTTTTACAAGTTTCATGCATAATTGATACATTCCAAACTATCAATATTAGTTTTTCCAATTTACGAGTTAATGTAATATAGGTGGGAAACATTTGAATGGTCCAATTGTATAAA
This sequence comes from Rubia yunnanensis, assembly GCA_037428765.1. NCBI lineage: Eukaryota > Viridiplantae > Streptophyta > Magnoliopsida > Gentianales > Rubiaceae > Rubia > Rubia yunnanensis. Next base: position 103,606,389 of record CM075065.1, read on the forward strand.
TCGGATAGCTTTTTAAGGCTCGGAGGAGGTGGTGTAGCACGGAAGGTTGTAGTGAGTTTGAGAGAGGTGGAGATGGATGAGAAAGATAATGGAAACGCGGTTGGCTGAGACAGCTTAAAGATCACCGTGCCTGTATCTGCATCTGCATCTGATGTAGTTACGGGATGGTGATTATAAGAATGATAAACTACAATGTTATTGATTATACATTTCAAATTGGATTGAATTGGGGTTTAAGTATGTTGTTGATGGTGTTGCTATAAAAAAGGTGAAAATCAAGGGATGAATAATGAGCTTATTTATTGTGCATCCAAACAGTAATTACCATTGTTTTTGTCTAGATCACTGGAGCTTGCTTTATTTGTGTAAACCATGTGCCATATCCAAAATGACTTATCATATTTTGGATTTAAAAGAATTTACAGTTAATCATGTTTTAAAAAGAGGGGAAAATCAAGTGATGCATAATGACTTTATGCCTCGTGGGTGAAAGAGTGATTTCCCATGATGATTCTGATTGATTAAGAAGATTATAAATAGAGTACCAAGTAGACTAGTCCAAACATAACTCAAGAGTATCAATAGAGTACCAATTAGACTAGTCTAAACATAACTTTAGCCTAGTCATCAAGAATAAAATCTTATCTAATCATCAGCTTGCTTTATTCTAACAGTGGGTCCAAAGGGTAATTACCATTTTTGTCGATCCGGATCACATGTGCATACTTTTCATGTGTAGACCATGTGCCCAATTCAAGATGTTGTTGTTACAATAACTTGTCACACAATAACTGACTTTACAAAAATGGATACCACAACATTTAAACTCATCGCACAAAATAGCACATGTGAATACCATTTTTTCCTGCCGGTTATATGTTTGAACCATCATCAAAATTAAGTATTACCTAGGTGCTTGTCAACTCTTTACAGAATTTAAAATATGCCACTTTAAAAATTAGGGTTTTAGCAGCGATGAAGAAGATGGTGGTGGAACTGCCGTTAAATGCTGCCAATTTTTTGACCTTAACCACTTTCTTTTCTCCCTCTTTTGTCCCCCAATTTCTATCCCTTTTTATTTTATTCTAATCTGGTTATCTCCTGACCTCTCCTGCCCACACTCCCATCACTTCTCCTGCCCACATCAATCTTCTGTTGACCACTATTAACCACCAACATGGCTATTAGAAGCCTGGCCATTGACCAATTGAAGGCGAATCATCCAGTGATAGCAGGCTCAAAGGTGGTGTTGTATTGTGGAAGGTGGTAGTGAATTTGAGAGAGGTAGGGTGGATGAGAAAGTTATTAGCAGTGTGATTGGCTGAGGTGGCTTGAAGATCACAGTTCCTGCATTTGCCTTTGATGTAAGTATGCGATGGTGATTATAGAAATGATAAATTAAGGTGTTGTTGATTAGAGATTTTAATGTTATTGATGGTGTTGTTATTAAAAAGGTGAAAATCAAGTGATGGATAATGAGCTTAGTGAATGTGTGTCCAAACACTAATTACGATTTTTTCTATTTGGATCACATGTGCTAGCTTTCTTTGTGCAAATCGTGTGCCCTTTTCTCTCCAAAAAGACTTATTATATTTTATTGGATTTGAAAGAATTTATAGCTTATCATGTTTTGAAAAGAGGGAAAATCAAGTGATGTAGAATGACATTATGCATTGTGTGTCCAAATGGTAGTTACCATTTTTGTCAGTATGAATCACACGTGCATACTTTTCATGTGCAAACCATGTGCCCAATTCAAAACTTTATTACATCTAGGTGCTAATTGGGTTACTAAGGCACCACTATAAGGTGGTTTCGTACAATTTTACTATAACCACCTTTCTACAAAGGTTTTGATGTCAAATTATGAGTCGAAGGCTTTAAAAGGAAATGATAATTTTTGAAATAGATTTTTAATGGTGCTTATCAAATATTTTTGGCAAATGAAATATGCTTCTTTAAAAATTATGGTTTCAACGTTGGTAAAAAAAACTAATGGCAAAATTGTCGTTAAATGCTGCTAAATTTTTGTCCTTAATCATTTTCTTTTGTCCCTCTTTTGTTCCCCAATTTCTCTCCCTTTGTCATTTTCTTGTTTCCAGTTATCTCCTGGCCCGCCCTGCTCTGCACTTCCCTCACTTCCCCTGCCCATGTCAATCCCCTGCTCACCATTGATAACCACTACCAAAGCTATTAGAAGGCTCAACACTGACCTAGTGAAGGAAAATCATCAAGTGATTGAAGGATCATAGGAGGTGGTGTATCATGGAAGATGGTAGTGATTTGGAGAGAGGTAGAGATGGATGAGAAAGATAATGGCAGCGAGATTAGCTAAGACGGCTTGAAGATCACCGTGCCTACATCTACATCCAATGTAAGTATGAGATGATGATTATAAGAATGATAAATTTAAGTGTTATTGATTTGATATTTCGAATTGAACTGAATAGGGTTTTAATTATGTTATTTTTGGTGTTGTTATTGAAAAGGTGAAAATCAAGTGATGAATAATGAGCTTAATGGTTGTGTCTCCAAACAAGTATTTACCTTTTTTTTGTCTGGATCACTTGTGCTTGCTTTCTTTGTGCAAACCATGTGCCCTATCTAAAATGACTTACCCTATTTTGGATTTGAAAGAATTTACATCATGTTTTCAAAAGAGGGGAGTGATGCATAATGACCTTATACATCGTGGCTCCAAAGGGTAGTTATCAGTTTTGTCAGTCTAGATCACACGTGCATACTTTTCCTGTGCAAGCCATGTGCCCAATATAAAAACGTTGTTATTTCAATTTGTCAAATGATAGTTAACTCTACAAAAATATAATGTACACAACAATATTTAGACTCATAGTGCAAAATTGCTCCGGTGAATACCATTTTTATTAGGTGGTTATATTTTTGAACCATCATCAAATTAAGTATTAACTAGGTGCTTATCAACTCGTTGCATCAGTTAAAATAAGACGCTTTAAAAATTATGGTTTTAGCGGCGATAAAAAAATTTAATGGCAGAATCGTTGTTAAATGCTGCCAACTTTTTTTGGCCTTAATCACTTTCTTTTGTCCCTTTTTTCCCAACTTCTCTCCCTTTTTATTTTCTTCTAATCTGGTTATCTCCCGGCCTCCCCTGCCCGCGCTCTCGTCACTTCTCCTGCCCACGTCAATATTGAGTTGACCACTATTAACCACCACCCAGCTATTCGAAGGCTCACCATCAACCAATTGAAGGTGAATCATCTAGTGATTCAAAACTCGAAAGAGGTGGTGTGGCGTGTAAGGTGGTAGTGAATTTGAGAGAGGTAGAGATGGGTGGGAAATATAATGGTAGCGGGTTTAGCTGAGACGGCTTGAAGATCATCGTGCCTGCATCCACATCTGATGTAAGTATGAGATGGTGATTATAGAATGATAAATTAAAGTGTTATTATTAGATATTTCAAATTGGATTGAATTGGGGTTTAATTATGTTATTGATGGTGTTGTTATTAAAAAGGTGAAAATGAAGTGATGAATGATGAGCTTATTGACTGTGTGTCCAAATAGTATTTACCATTTTTTGTCAGGATCACTTGTGTATGCTTTCTTTGTGCAAACCATGTGGTCTATCCAAAATGACATATCATATTTTGGATTTGAAAGAATTTACAGTTAATCATGTTTTCAAAAGAGGGGAAAATCAAGTGATGCATAATGACCTTATGCATCGTGGGTCCAAAGGGTAATTACCAAGTTTGTCAGTCCGAATCACACATGCATATTTTTCTTGTGTTGACCATGTGCCCAATTCAAAGCGTTGTTGCTCCAATAATTATCACGCAATAATTGACTCTACAAAAATGGATACCACAATATTTAAACTCATCATACAAAATTGCACCGGTGAAAACCATTTTTGCCAGGCAGTTATATTTTTGAACCATAATTAAAATTTAAGTATTACCTAGGTGCTTATCAACTCTTTACAACAGTTGAAATATGCCTCATTACAAATTATGGTTTTAAGGGAGATAAAAAAATTAATGGTGGACCGTTAAATGATGCCAACTTTTATTATCTATAACCACTTTCTTTTCTCCCTCTTTTGTTCCCCCAATTTATCTCCTTATTTATTTTCTTCTAATTTAGTTATCTCCCGACCTCTCCTGTCCGTGCTCCCATCACTTCCCATGTCCACGTCGTTGACCAGTACTGACCACCACCACGGCTATTAGAAGGCTCACCATCAACAAATTTAAGGCGAGCCATTGAGTGATTGAGGGCCCATATAGGTGGTGGTGTAGCATGAAAGGTGGTAGTGAATTTGAGAGAAGTAGGGATGTATGAGAAAGATATTGGCAGTGCGATTGGCTGAGGTGGCTTGAAGATCGCAATTCATGCATTTGCCTTTGATGTATGTATGAGATGGTGATTATACAATTGATAAATTAAGGTGTTGTTGATTAGAGATTTTGAATTGGGGTTTAATTATGTTATTGATGGTGTTGTTATTAAAAAGGTGAAAATCAAGTGATGAATGATGAGCTTAGTTATTGCGTGTTCAAACACTAATTACCATTTTTCTGTTTGGACTACATGTGCTTGCTTTCTTTGTGCAAATCGCGTGCATGTGACTCTCCAAAATGACTTATATTTTGGATTTGAAAGAAATTATAGTTAATCATGTTTTGAAAAGAGGTGAAAATAAAGTGATGCACAATGACCTTATGCATTGTGTGTCCAAATGGTAATTACCATTTTTGTCAATGCGGATCGCACGTGCATACTTTTCATGTACAAAACATGTGCCAAATTCAAAACTTTGTTACACCAAGGTGTGAATTGGGTTACAAAGGCGCCACTATAAGGTGGTTTCACACACTTTAACTATAACCACCTTTCTAGAGAGGTTTCAACTTCGGATCATGTGTCGAAGGCTTTAGAAGGCAATGATATTTTTAATGTTTCTTATCAAATATTTATGGCAAATAAAATATACTTCTTTGAAAATTATAGTTTCAACGACGGTAAAAAGATTAATGGCAAAACCGTCGTTAAATGCTGCCAAATTTTATTGTCCTTAATCATTTTCTTTTGTCCCTCTTTTGTCCCCAATTTCTCTCCCTTTTTATTTTCTTCTCTTCTAGTTATCTCCCGGCCTACCCTGCCCCGCACTCCCCTTACTTCCCTTGCCCAAGTCAAACCAGCTCACCACTAATAACCACCACTAAAGCTATTAGAAGGCTCAACACGGACTGATTGAAGGCAAATCATCGTGTGATTAAAGGCTCGGAGGAGGTGGTGTCTCATGGAAGGTGGTAGTGAGTTTGAGAGAGGTAGAGATGGATGAGAAAGATAATGGCAACGGAATTGGTTGAGACAACTTGAAGATCACCGTGCCTGCATCTACATCCGATGTAAGTATGAGATAGTGATTATAAGAATAAAAAATTTTAGTATATTTGATTAAATGTTTCGAATTGAATTGAATAGGGGTTTAATTATGTTATTTTTGGTGGTGTTATTAAAAGGGTGAAAATCAAGTGATGAAAAATGAGCTTGATGGTTGTGTCTCCAAATAGGTATTTACCTTTTCTTTTTTGTCTGGATCACTTGTGCTTGCTTTCTTTGTACAAACCATGTGCCTTGTCCAAAATGACTTACTCCCTCTGTCCCAGTCATTTCTGCACAGAATCTTTTCACGGTCTCCAATTAAAAATATTTGACTGTAAATATGTGTAGCTACAAACTATAATGACACACATAAAATTGATATTTAGAAATTACATGTTACGACGAATCTAACCATATCTCATGCAATAAAGTTATTGTTCATATATTTTTCAAATATATGATCAAAGTTTAGCATCTTTAACTAAAAAAAGATTTTGTGCAGAATACGATGGGATGAAGGAAGTACCATATTTTGGATTTGACAAAATTTGTTGTTAATCATGTTTACAAAAGAGGGGAAATCAAGTGATGCATAATGACCTTATGCATCGTGGGTCCAAAGGGTAATCACCAATTTTGTCTGTCCGGATACTTTTTCTATGCAGACGATGTGACCATTTCAAAATGTTGTTCCAATTATTTGTTACACGACATTTGATTCTATAAAAAGGGATACCACGGTATTTAAACTCATACTGTGGTACAAAATCTAGATGAATATAGCTCAACTATAACATGTACCATATATACTAATATACACCATCCTATGATTAAATTAGTTCCTCCCACATTAAAGGACACTCTTAAAGCAACCCCTTTATGGAGCATGTGTAATATTGAGACCCCATCTGATTTGATAAGGAAAAAACCTAGGAAATTTCGAAAATGTCCTTGTAGTAAATAATCAATTTTTATTTTGTTTCCCATGAAGCATCGCCGTTTCATGGTCGTATCCCGCCGTAAACACAATCCAACCACTCATCCCCTAAACAGAATTGCCGCTATAAACACAATTGGCTCAGCTGCCATAATAAACCCAACCACTCATCCCCGGAAAAAAACTTAATCTGGGCCAGTAGACCTCTGCCGGCGATTGACCGGAATTCAACAAATCAGAGGTTCAGCCGCCATCCTAGTTGCACCAAGCAGAGGATGTTTGAAGATTCTGGTGATGGCAGCGAAAATTAATGCATTTGAGGAGGCGATGCGGTGGTCGGAGGAAAGAAATTTTTTGATTTTCCTTCTTGATGGGTCATCTTTGAGAGAGAGAGTTGTCGATTAGAATGGATGGTTCTTGAATAGTATTAGGGATAACTATGAAAGTTGAAACAATAATAAAGTGAATTGCTATTTCACGCCCTGCATTTTACTTGATTACGTTCTGTATTTTATACTATATAAATATTCATGTTTTTTTAAATATTAATGTAAATGAAATTGTAATTCAAAATTAATTATGGCTATTATCATTAGTATTTAATTAACAATTAGTGAGAATTAATTGTGCAATAAATGTAATTGATAGTTTTGGGATGTGGTGTCGCCGGTCAATGGTCAATGGCCGGCCGGCGCCGGTCAACGGTGGAGAAGTCAAAAGTCAATGGTGGTCCGACGGCGGAACTGAATGGAGAAGATGAACGGCGGCGGCGACACACAAGTATTCGTCTAGTCCGACTCGGATCTCCGGCGGCGGCACACCCCGTCTTCTCCGACCGTTCCGCGGCCGCGCTTCTCGTCTTCTCCGGCAGTTCTCCTTCCCTCTCCTGCCGTTTCTCCTCCCTCTCTGGCGACGCAGCTCCAGTTTTCCCTTCCCGTTCTCTCCGGTCCATTCTCTCCACTTCGGGCTCACGAATTTTCTCTTCCCGTTCTCTCCGGTCCGTTCTCTCCGGTCCGTTCTCTCCACTCCGGGCTCCCGCTCTCCTCGGCTAGAGACGAACTTGGTTCTCTTCCCACACCCCGGTTCTCCCTCCCAATTCTCTTCCCACACCCCTTCACGGTTCTCCTCTGAATTTCCTCTCCCAAACCCCTTCCGGTTCTCCTCTGAAATTCCTTTCGGTTCTCCCTTCATTTTTCCAGCTTTCTCCTTCCAATTTACTCCAAATTAGCACCAAATTTACTCCAAATTAGTACCAAATTACTCCAAATTAGTACCAAATTACTCCAAATTAGTACCAAATTTACTCCAAATTAGTACCAAATTTACTCCAAATTAGTACCAAATTTACTCCAAATTAGTACCAAATTTACTCCAAATTAGTACCAAATTTGGAATGTAGTACCAAATTTATTTACTGTATTTATTTACTCCAAATTTATTTACTAATTTGTTATTTTATTTTATTTAAATGTAATTAATTAATTTTATTTTATTTACATGTAATTTTTAAACGTTAATTTAAAATGATTGAATGTAATTTTATTTTTAAACGTTAATTTTTAAACAATAATTTTATTTTATTTAATGTAATATAATTTTTCATATCATCATCATTTACTTCACAATTATTTTTACAAATTTCATAAATTTGATTTTCATAATATTAATTTAAATTATATTATATTCTATAATATTATATTTACTTTTCAAATTATTACAACAGTTATCATTTTGAAATTTAAAGTAAACAATTTTTAAAATTTACTATTTTTTCATTTTAATTCCAAAGTTTTTACAATTTATAATATTAAATTTTTCAGAATTTAATTTCCTATTTAATTTCCAATTTTCGGATTAAAGTATTTATTTTTCATTTAAAACTTTTGAATTTTTAATTGCACCCAAACCCCTCATCTTCTTCATCCCTCCAACTTCAGCCTAAACCCTAAACCACCAACCGCCGCCGCCAGCCTCCGCTCCTTCTCCTCCGCCCGACGCCACCTCCTCCCCTCTCCTTCTCCTCTCCTTCTCCTTCTCTTCTCCTTCTCCTTATTTTTCTCCTCTACCTCTCCTTCTCCTCCTCTCCGACGCCACCTTCCCCCCGCCGGCCAGCCCGTCACCACCTCCGGTTCTTCCTCCTCCAGTCGGACACCACCATCTCCCTCCGCTCCATTCCCCATTCCGACGCTAACAATTTTACGAATTCTAACAATTTCTAACAATCCCCGATCTAACAATTCTAACAAGTTCTAACAAATTCTAACAGATGGGCAAGAACATCTAACCCATTCGAGATTCAGAAAATCAAACAAATGGGAGAATTCGAAGAAAAAAAATCCGACGAGATTCAGGTGACGTGCGGTGGCCGGAGGTGGTCGGCATCGGTCGGCGGCAGTGGCGGCGGGCGGCAGAAACCAGCGGGATGTGGTGGTTGCTGGTGGCAGCGCTTAGAAAGGAAGAGAAGCAAACTTTGCCTAATTGAAAATGTTTCAACTCCTCACAAATGGTGTGATTTGTGAGAATTTTTAGCCACTTTTATACTATCAATTTTCTTCAAATAAAATTAATTAATTCAAAATATAAATACATGTATGCATACGTATTAGGGCGTAGATAGTAAAATACAGGGCGTGATATAGCAATACCCATAATAAACGTAGTACTACTCCGTATTAATTGGTTTCCTTCCGAAAAATGATGCTACAAAATAAAAAAAATAAAAAGTTGATCTCCTACTTTCACTGCCAAATTATCGCAAATCATTAATGCATAAGAGTGGTTCTCCTGACCGGCGGTCTGTTCATAAGTTTATGAACAGACTAGGGACCAATTTGTAAATTAGAAAAAATTGAAGAAATCCGCGGGTCGGGGCATAAATGAAAAATGAATCCCCAAATTTCAATTACTTCCTCTGTTTCTTTGCACCGTTTATTGTCTCGCCCGGAGTTCTTCTGCTGCTGGGACCCCACTTCCACGATCTCCACCGGCACCAGAACCCGTCTTCCTCCACCAGCACCGCCCGGGACTCCGCCACCGGAATCAGCTGGCTCAGCACGAACACTGACTTGTCCATCATGTTCGACCAGAAATCCGCCATCAACGGCTTCATGATCCAAGCCTGTAGGGCTCGCACCTTCTTGTCCTTCACCGAGCAAAACGAGTAGAGCACCGTGGATGCTTTTGAAGGAGGGAGCTGTTGGAGTCATTCCCACTGACACTGTGTAAGCTACTCTACCATTCTTTCGTTTTCATTTCAATTTTCTCGACTTCGATTGTGGTTGTTTTGCGCATTCTGAAACTGCTTCCAGTGTTCATTAGATATCTAACTTCGTTCAGTTGGAAATGGCCATCTAATTGGTGTCGATAATCTAGAGATATATCTTATGGTGCTCAGATAGAGTATGGTTTTGTTGATAGGTATGCAATGGTTTGTGAATTGAGACCAAGTGCAGTGGTAGAAACCGCTACCGGTTTCTTACCAATTAAATATATTATTTTTGTCATTATCTCTCTTCCATCTCACTTTAAGAAACCATCCATTTTCTTCTCATCAATGGTAAGAAACCACTTTTTACTATTCATGTACCCCACTTAATTTTCTCTACCATACTCATTAATTTTATTATTAACATTTAATTTAAATAAATTTGTCTACCCAAAATAAGTTGAACGTGAAATTTAATGATACATTATAAATTTTAAAATTGAATTTCATTTTTTTCAATAATTATTCCAGATTTTTTCAATAATTTTTTTTCAATAATTTTCTCAAAAATTATTCCAAATTTTTATTCCAAATCATTCCAAATTTTAATAAAAAATCATTCAATACTTTTAATTTTAAAATGTCTTAAAATTAAATTTTACATATAAAAAAATTCATTTTTTTTTATAAAAAAAATTTAAAACAAAGATAGGGACACATGGCCCGACTAGAGGGTGCCACGTGTCCCTCTATTTTACAAACAAATATGCAGCATTTGAGTGGGACACGTGGCCCAATGCATGGGTGACACGTGTCCCACTTATGGAAAGAAAAATGGGCCGCAACAGGCGGCCCCCTTTGCCATGTGTAGCCTAACATGGACCGGTTTCTTAACTGGTTCCCTAATTGGCAACCAATGGCCGGTTTCTTAACAAGAAACCGGCCTAAAAACCACCACTGTGGGGTTTTTTTGGTTTTTAGAGCGGTTTTTTAAATATAAGAAAAAACCCCACTGCACTTGCTCTGAGGAGTCAATCTGCCATTGAACGTCTCCGTAGGTAGTAGATATAATCTTCTCTGGTTTGATTAGGATTATATTTTAAAAAAATCATGAGTGTTTTATTTTGTTCTATGCAGATTGAAGGATATACAAGCCTCAAAGGCAAGTCATGATTGTTTCTTTTGCACTTTGTGGCCACTTTTGAGTATATAAAGTGTAGTTTTACCCAAGACTGCATTGTCCTTGTTTTTATTCTATTGTAATGTTTCTGAAATTGGATTGCTTTTCTATCTACCTGTGATAACCTCTTAGTATCTTATATCGCTCCTTCCGGGATATAGATATATACACAACCGGATGTCCCCGTGGAAACAATCAAGGCCTTATAGACATCTTTCGAGCTGTCAAACATTGTTTGTCAAACATTATGTCGCTCCTTCTTCTCTACTTCTAGCACACTTAGTCAGTGGTGGCGTAATATTCTCATACATAAAAATAACTCATAAAGTAATCCTGGGGAAGATTTGATGCTTGTTTTATTTGTAGTTTTCAGCTTCATAACAAAAGTATATATACTCCATCAACACCATTTGCATTTTCAATGAATGGCTTTGATTATTTCCTGTTTAGATTATAATCTTGTTCCTTCTACTGATGAATGAAATGATGTTCCCATATTCAAATTATAAATACTGTGAGAACAAAGATGGATAGTACGAGTTTATGATTGTAACAGAAATGCTGAATTTTCTAGTGTGCAGTACACCTTTATACTAACAGCAAGCAAGGAGCTACCTAAGCAATGTACACGATATGGAACTACGACAACAAAGTATGTAACTAGGAAAAATATAGGAATTTGCATGCCTGTGATCCAGTTTGTCAAGCACTTCTGGAGAAGTTGGATGCTCCTTTGATAGCCACAAGGTAGGTTGGTTACTTGATCAATGACTAAAATATGGCATTCATTTCATTCACAGAATCACTCTTATTTCATTCACAGATTATAGCCTTGTTGGAGATTGTATTTGGCTTAATCATGAGTGTTCATATGGTTTTTTAACATTTACAAGAATGCACAGGATCTGATCACTCCCATCTCCAACTCCATATCCTCTTGTAAATAGTGTTTCAAGAATGCACAAAATTTGATCTTTTTCATCTTTGCAGCTCGAGGGCCAGAGACCTCAATAGCCTGGCCAACAAGAATGACCATAATAGTTGGCATAACAAAAGGGATTTCCTTCTTACACACAAAGGAAAGCCTCATCCATGGCAACCTGACATCAACCAACGTACTCATCGACAAACAAAAGAACCCAAATATAGTAGATGTAGGACTCTCCAAACTGATGACAAGTGCTGGAAACACCAATGTCATAGCCACCGTGGGTACTTTAGGCTACCGCGCACCCGAGCTTTCCATGGTGAAGAACGGAAACACAAAAACCAACATTTTCAACCTTGGCAGTATGATCATACTGGAGCTCCTGATCGAGAAATCCCCTAGTGAAGTGAATGATGTTCTTGATTTGCCTCAGTGGGTGGCTTCCATTGTCAAAGAGGAGGAGACTAATAAAGTTTTCGATGTGGAGTTGATGAATGAAGCTTCCAATATTGGAGATGAGCTTCTGAATACACTAAAATTGGCTCTGCATTGTGTTGATTCGACACTGGGAGTGGGGCCGGAATGTGATTGAGTTCTTCAGAAACTGGAGGAGATCAACCCTGAATTAGCTTCTCATTCGGCTGGCTCCAAAGTCGTAGCAGTAAAGCTGCCGGCAGGGGCCAAGGATGGGATAGCCATGGTAGGGGTAGTGGATCATGCCACAGGCAGCAACATCACCACATGCATAATTCTGGTGCAGGATTATACTACTGTAGAAGGAGATAAAAATGCACACACTGCAGATGCATTTTTTCATGATCCTACTCCTGCACTAATTACTCTGGTTTGTGATGGTGAACATCACTTCCTTCTAATATCATTCAGCTTCTTCATGTAGATAAATTTAACTAGGCTCTAGTATTATACTGCTGGATGAAATTGTACTGTCAGTTCAATTATTAGCCGTGTTATAAAATCATGCTTGTAGTTATGTCGGCTGATATAAATTTTCCCTTTCCACAATTTTATACACTTCTATTTGGTTGATGATATTGCAATTTATCATATTAAATATGCATTTATTACTTAACAATATGTATTTCTTAAATAAAAGCACGCATATAATTTTTAAATTATTAATTCTTTTTATGAATAGAAAAACCTATGAGCTAGTGCATAATTTACCTTATGAATCGTTTATGTTTTTGTTAAAACATGCATATGTTAGCCTACAATTAGTACTCTCTTATATTATACATAAAACTAACAAGTACATATTGGATACAAATAAATGCAATACATAAGTAAACCGATGCAGTTCCTAATTCAAAATCAACAACCAACAACATTTTTTTTCAAAAAAAAGTCATACACAACTAACAAGTACACACTTGATACTAACACATGCAACATACAAGTAAACATGTGCAACTCTTTGTTCAAAACGTACAACTAAAAATAAATGAAAATAAAAGGTCATAGACATTACAACTAACAAGTACACATTGAATACTAACATGTGCAACATATAAGTAAACATATGCAACTCAGAATTCAAAACGTACAACTAACAGCAAATTAAAACAAAAGGTCATAGACAATACATCTAACAAGTACTCATTGAATACTAACAGGTGCAACATATAGGTAAACAGATGCAGTTCGTAATTCAAAATGAACGATCAGCAAAAAAGAGATGAAATAAAAGTCATTCACAAAAGGTCATAGACAGTACAACTAACAAATACACATTAAATACTAACAGGTGCAACATATAGTAAGCAGATGCATCTCGTAATTCAAAATGGACAATCAGTACCACCTGGTTTTCAACGACAAATGAAAAAAAAGTCGTACACATTACAATAAACTAGTACACACTGAATAATAACAAATGCAATATGTAAATAAACAAATACAACTTCTAATTTAAAATGATCAATCAACCACATATGAAAAGAAAATTTCATACTCAGTACAACTAATTAGTACACACTGAAAACTAATAAATGCAACATATAAGTGAACAAATGTTGTTTCTAATTTAAAATGAACAATCAATGAAAAATGAAAACAAAAAGTCACACACAGTACAACAAACTAGTACATATTGAATACTAACAAATGCAATATGTAACTAAGCAAATACATCGTCTAATTTAAAATGATCAATCGACCACAAATGAAAAGAAAAGGGCATACTCATTACAGCTAGTTAGTACACACTAAATACTAATAAATGCAACATATAACTAAACAATTGCAGTTCATAATTTAAAATGAACAATCCACAATAAATGAAAAGAAAATGTCATACACAATAAAACTAACTAGTACACACTAAATATTAACAACTGCAACATATAACTAGGCAAATGCATACTATAATATCTCAACCACCATATGTTCCCGGCATCTCTGGTGCTTGTTCGTCAATCATTTCCCAACGCATTTATCTTTTCAGTGTGCTGAACAAGATCCTTCTTTTCATCACAAAGCCAACAGTAGAAACACAATGCAGTTCTTCTTTCAAATTATGTTTGTCAACATGGAAATGCTTTTGACAGGTACCATAAATTCATAAATGCAATCACCGCTGAAATTTAGAACTGCAACCAATACGACGCCAAATCATAAATTACACCAACTCCCAAAAGAAATCTACTTGCTCTGGCCGCGGGAGCAGAGAGTCATCGGCAATGGTGGGACGCAACCTTCACTATCCAGCAACATATAACAAGCAAACATTTCATAAGAGGTGTTTTTCAAAACCCATGTTGTACTAATAGCATCAATCAGAAGACTCGATCCAATAAACATGGAAGCAGGTCCAAGTGTAGGCATACGAGAAGCATCAACCACGATTGGCTCATTAAATATGTACGACTTCAAGACTCCAGTCAATGTCGTTTGAACCAAAAAATTATAAGAACCAGTTGGCGATTCCTGCATTCGAAGAAGAGGATTGTAGGACCAAGTTCAACTCCTTCTTCATTCAGACCTAATCTTTCCTGGAAGATAAGAGGGATGCATCAGTACTGAACACGACAGTATGACACGCAGAGAATTAAGATAATCTAACACCGGCGAATTCAACACAAGAAATAGTAATAAAAATTAATGCAAATCATACCATTATTCCACACCTTACTTTAGTTTATCAGTCCAAATTTAACCAAGATTTTACATAAATCAGTTGACCATTTGTAATTGAAATGAAACACATGCATCTCATAAATTAATTAACAACAATATTTAATGTGTTTTGTATATCACAGAAGCAACTAATATGAAATGAAACCATTTCACAGGACTCATAACAGTCTGAAATCATTAATCTCTAAAGGGATGGACATTACTTCATTAAATCAGGCAAGAACACAGGTATTTCATTAACAGATTGACTACAACAGATTCACCTGGCAAACATAATCCCAAAAGTAACTAGAACAAGATTCAAACCCTACCACGTACTAGAAATATACATCCACTCAGTACTCCTATTATCATAAATAATATAAGGCTACTGAAACCCTAGAAAACCAAATAACATTTATCATTTCAATTAAGCCCTCTCTCCCCTGATTCTCCTAGCCAGATATATATCTTTAGCCAGCTGTAATTGTTATTCTACCTCGAATAGCAATTACATCAATTAATTATGATTATGGAGATTAAAGTTTAATTGAAGATCTTTAGATACTTGAAGTTTCGGAGATCTGAATTGAGTGTTCGGATTTTACAATGTTGTGATTCAGTGGAAAAAATAGAGGAAGAAGTAAACTTAGAGTCACGGAAGACGATGTTGTTGCCTCTCTGAGAGAGAACAAAGAACTGAGAGATGTTGTTGCCATCGCTGTGCTTCTTCGTGGATGCGTCTCCAGATCGAAGACCAGGCATCTTTATTTTCCGCTAACTAGCTCTGCCGCACACTTCTTTCTCTGGAATCAGAGTCTGAATGCCTCACCATTGCCATAGACAAATTTGATCGGTGTGACACTGGAGGCGAATTCAATTCGTGCGATGCTGCTGGAGTAAAGCTTTGTGGTTGAGTGGTGGAGCAGTGGCAGTTGGCAGTGGGGTGATGGTATATACCGGCGGTTTCCGGGTTAAAAAACAAAGGAAGAAGAAGATGGGAAAATAAATGAAAATTGTGAAAGATTTAATATTTATATAGTTTTAATATTTCAATCAGGTCCCTGGCATATTCATAAACTTATGGACAGGCCGCCTTTCCTGAGACTTTTCCTCTTAAAATAACTCCCTAAGCTAACTCTTCCTAAACACTAAATATGCATCTGAATTATCAATTTAATACTGTACAATTTTGTAAATCGATTTAATAATGTACATAGTTTTCTTATTTTGTAAAAATAATTAAAAATAATCATCTATCCACATATTGATTAAAATTATTCATAAAAATTTGAATTCAATTTTATCATATATATTTTATTTCATTTGACAATGTTAACATAAAAGTTAGAGTATATATTTAAAATGAAAAAATTATTTAGAATGGTACTCACTTTTAAGTGAAATTCACAGTATGATAACTTATTTTTAATTGTTCTTAAGAGATACCCACTTTTAAATTAATGTCCCGAAAAGGTACTTTGATCAAAATTTGTATCCATTCTTTTGCTGAAACACAAATGAAAAAGTGTGTACCTTTAAAAAGTGGGTACCTTTAAAATTACACTATGGCCCAAAATTATGTTGTCACATTATTCACGAATTTTGTTATACTTGCCTAAATATAGAAATATTAAATAAATAATTTTTTGGGTGAAATGTCAGAAAGTACTAGTACATGTTCTAGAATTTAGAGTTGATTACTTAGAAGTAATAAAAGGAAATCAGAAAGGATTGCGGATATGTTCTTGTGCCCGATTGTTGACAAATATTCCTTTACGAACATGGAAAAAACAATGGAAGTTAATAAAGTTTGTGTTGTAATAGACTTTGTACTTCACTTAGTTATTCTAGTCAACTTGTATATTTTGGTATAAATCCCTTTCATTGTGTGAATATTAAATCAGAAAACTCTTTCCCAAAATCCCTTCTTTCATGGTATCAGAGTCAACTCTCTGAAACCCTATCAAATTCACCTCAGCCACCGTCCAAACTCACCGCCAACAATGAGCAATTCGGACAGCATCATTAACACACCGCCGGCACCGCCTTCCTCATGCGACACTCCACTGCCAGCACCACCTTTGAGCGTCCATGGCGAAGATGGACCTCAGCCATTGCAGCAATCTTTTGATCATTATTCTCCCTTTACCTTCACCCTTTGGATCACCCGAGCATGTCTCTCTGTTCGGTTGTTCTTAAGGGCGATAACTATCATGAGTGGACTACCTCGATAAAGAACGCACTCAAGGCTAAACATAAATTAGGATTTGTTGATGGTCGCATCTCTCAAGACGATGTTGCCCCTGTTGATCTTGATGACTGGTATAGTGTCAATTCCATGCTCATCGGATGGGTTGTGCAGTCTATTGATTCGTCTCTATGATCTTCCATCATTTATCCAGAAATTATCTTTAAGCCCTGGGATGAATTACATCCTCGATTCTCTATCGGTAATGGGCCACGTCTCCTTCAGCTTCGTGCAGACTTGGAAAATTGTCGCCAAGGTGAGAAAACTGTTGCGTCATATTATGGCGCTCTCAAGAAGATTTGGGATGAAGTTCAGACATATGTTCCCCTTCAAGCATGTCTCTGTGCAAATTGTACTTGCAATATCACGGCCGAACTTCATGCAGAACGTGATGTCGAGCATCTTCACCAATTTCTTCTTGGGGTGGATGACTCTTTTGGAACTCTTTGCTCCAGCATCATGGCACAAGAGCCCCTCCCGCCCATCAATCACGTTTATGCTTTGGTCATGCAAGAATAATGCCATAAGACTCTCATGCTCGAATGCGATAACAAATCTGATGGTATGGCATTTGCGGCTCAGGCCAAGTCAGTCCCTTTGGCGCACATTCAGCCTCCCTCTATGCCTGAACGATCAGCCAGCGGTCCTATGTGTTCTCACTATGGTAAGCACACGCCTGGCGTTTGTAAGTGCTAGAAGCTCCATGGAGTTCCTGAGGGGTTCGTGCACCGGTCGGCCATGGTGCGCAACTAGGGCGCTGGTCGCGGCCGTGGCAGTCTGCCAACCGAAGTCACCCTCTCAGCGCAGCAGCAAGTTCCTGCTCACGTGTCTGACATCTTGTCCCTCTTGGAGTCAGCTACTCGAGGCTTAAATCTCATCCCCGACCAGTGGCAGGCAGCATTACAAATGTACAACACCATGAATACTCTTTCTTCAGATACTACTGGTAAGCACTCTCTCTGGATTCTCGACACGGGGGCTTTTTAGTCATATAACTGGAAATCATGCCATCCTGTATAATATTTTCAATACTACTCCCATGCCTATTAAGCTTCAAGATAACCATGTTGTTTTAGTAGTCAAGGAAGGTTCTTTGGTTTTCTCTCAGTCTGCCAGGATTGACCATGTTCAGTATCGTTCGGCACTAGAATGCAATCTCCTGTCCTTTGCTAGGTTGCTTATAAATGGTCGTTGTTTTTCTTTCTTGACCAAAAAGTTGTGTATACTTCAGGAAAGCGATACAAAGATAGTGATTGGTGTGGGTGAGAAGAGACATGGTGTTTACTGGTTGCTGTATTTCTCGGCAGTCGCATGTGCCTGCTTTATGACCAAGACCGAGAAGGTGACCTCGGCCGAGTTGTGGCATCGAAGACTGGGGCATCCCTCCTTTACATTTTCAGCATCTTTACCTGTTCCTTGTGCCTCTGTACGGAGTTCTACTCCATGTGATATTTTTTTCATCCCAAACAAACCAGAGATGTTTTTCCATTGAGTTCTAATAAAGCCACACACTTGTTTGATCTTGTTCATTGTGACATTTGGGGACCATACAAAATTCTTGCTTCTTGTGGTACAACTTATTTTGCTACCATCATTAATGATTACTCTCGTGCTATATGGGTTTATTTAATTACGTCCAAGTCAGAGGTTCCAAAACTAGTTATGGATTTTTGTGCATTAATTGTCACTCAATTTCCCACGGTATTCTTCACGAGACTTCGTGCGCTTACACACCTCAGCAGACGGCAGAGTGGAATGCAAGCATCTCTATCTCTTAAATGTGGCGCGTGCTTTGCGGTTTCAGGCTGCCTTTCTGATCAAGTTTTAGGGCGGATGCATTCTTACAGCATGGTATCTGATCAACCACACTCCAATGCCAGTTCTTCAAAATCAGACTCTTTTTCATTTGCTTTTCCAAAGAGCTCTGAATTACTTAGACATTTGGGTCTTTGGGTGTCTTTGCTTCACCTCCACTCTCTTTTGGCCTATAGACAAGTTTGCTGCTCGCAGTCGCAAATGCATCTTCATGGGTTATCCAAGTGGAAAGCAAGGCTAGAATCTTTATGATCTTGAATCAGAACAATTTTTCTTCTCTAGAGATGTTGTGTTCTTTAAAGATATATTTCCATTTTAGAGTTTATCCACTTCTCCGTTGCCGGCTTCGACGCAGGTAGACACTCATCCGGCTGTCTTCGATAGTTCGGATACTTCATCCCTCCTGGCATGGGGGAGTTTTTGCAACTTTCTCCACCCTTCATGGTCAAGGGAAGCATCCATCCAGACCTAGGTATCTCATTCACAGCCGTTCTGCCAGCACCGCTCCCGTCCACAACCGAGCTCGCGCCAACCGTCGACTGCTCCTCGCTGCTTACTACGGTCAGCTCGCCAGCCGAGGAGGTTATTTCAGACGTTCAGTGTATCTCACTCCAACGTCAACCCAGTGCTTTACTAAAGGATTTTGTATACAGTTCCATGCATCGTGATGATTCTCAGTCGATTATCTCCTTCACTCCATATCCGATCACTAGTTTTATCTCCTCTGCTAAATTTGCTTCAGCTAATGCTCACATCCTGGCCACAGTTACCTCAGGCCATGAACCAGTTCACTTCTCAGAGGCCATCCAGCAAGCTCCTTGGCGTGATGCAATGCACGCTAAAATTGAGGCCCTCAAGAAAAATGACACATGGTCTTTCACAGCTCTTCCTCCTGACAAGAAGCCAATTGGTTGTAAGTGGGTGTATCGCATCAAGTACAAGTCTAATAGAGACATTGAACGCTATAAGGCTCGTCTTGTTGTGTTAGGGAATCGCCAGGTTGAAGTCATTGACTTCAATGAGACTTTCACTCCCGTTGCCAAGATGGTAATAGTTCGTACATTTCTTTCCGTTGCTGCTGTACAAAATTGGGAACTGCACCAAATGGATGTTCATAACGCCTTCCTGCATGGCGACTTGGACGAGCTTGTCTTTATGACTACACCACTGGGCTACTTCAAGGCACTTCCTGGTCAGGTATGTCGCATACATGAGTCCCTGTATAGTCTCAGGCAGGCTCCTAGAAACTGGTTTTCTAAGCTTACGAGCTCTTTGCCAGTACGGGTATCGCCAGAGCTATGCAGACTACTCATTATTCAGTTTTACTCGTTCTGGTCATACTCTTCATGTTTTGGTGTATGTCAATGATCTCATTATTGCTGGAGATAGTTCAACTGCCATATCTACTTTCAAGCAGTACTTGTCATCCTTCTTTCATTTGAAGGATCTCGGGATTCTTAAATATTTCTTGGGACTGGAAGTTGCACGAAATCCATAGGGCATCTTTGTCTCTCAGCCCAAATGTAACACCCCCAAACCCCAACGCAAGTATCGGGTTGGGTTTTGAGCGTGCTACCGAAAGGGCCGATATTAACAAGCAATTAAAGTTTATGCGGAAGCATTTTAAGTAATGTAAAAACCTACTTTACTATTACAGTGAAAATTATTTATTACAAATGTCAAATAAAAGTTTCTCTTAAACGTTACAATATCAAAGTTCACATTAAAATTCAAGTAGCCAGGATCTTTCTCAAAGAAGTAAAGACATCGAGCACTTTTCTCTTATGGTTCTTCTTCACCTGAAAAAAAAAGGTTGTTTAACTAGGGTAAGCTCCTTGCTTAGTGAGGTTCCATCACCGGTATTTACCCAGTTGAGTTTTAGTGATCACAGAATAACAATTAACAATTAACAACTAGCTACGTATGTTCTAGCACATAGTAAAAGGATACGGGTGGTTAATGCCGAGTTGCTGCCAAGTGCCTATATGGCAACTGTGACTAACATACATGACATAACCCAGTCAGTGATGTCCGAAGGCTATCAGTTCAAAATTCACTTTCCCATTCACGCCGGTGTTCAGTTACGAGCTTGTATCAGTTAGGTGGTTATGGTAGCACACCAAACTCCACGTGTAGCCGGTCTAATAAGATGGTCCAGCCAGTATCGTTCCTCACCGACTTTGACCAAACTACAATCGCGTCGGGGCCTCCAAAATTCACAGACAGGTAATCAGGTAGCAGGTAATTCAAGTTTGACACGGCAAGATAAAGTACAAGCCGGTCATCAAAGCAGTATATGATTCAAGATTGACACATCAAGATAAAGTACAAGCCGGTCTTTCACAAAAAATATCAGAGCAGTTCGGGAGTTCAGTTTCACGATGATCTAGTATAGTATGATAAAATACACACTTAATTCAACAGTCAGTAAATACCATCATTTGAGTGTAACCTTCATATCTCTCTCTCATAGCTAGAGTATCGAGTAAAAAGGTTCGAGTATTAGGGGTTTGAGTACAGGGGTTCGAGTACTTACAGTTCGAGTAGTTGGGTAGGAGGTTCGAGAAAAGAACTCAAGTGGAGATGGTTCTAGTGGTATGGGTATCAGGTGGTACTGGCTTGAGTGGTAAAATGGTATCAGTTCGAGTGATGAGGTTTAGTTGGAGAGATTCTAAAGGTACGGGTTCAGATGGTGAGGTTCGAGAGTTAAGGTTCTAGTGGCACTAGTTCGAGAGGTAAATGTTTCAGTAGTACTAGTTCGAGGGGTAAGGTTCGAGGGATACAATGCGAGAGGTAAAGGTTTCAGTAGTACTAGTTCGAGGGTAAGGTTCGAGGGGTAAATATTTTGGTGATACTAGTTTGAGGGGTTAAGGTTTCAGGGAACTAGTTCGAGGGGTAAGGTTCGAGAGGTAAAGGTTTCAGTAGTACTAGTTCGAGAGGTAAGGTTTGAGATGTAATGTTCGAGAGGTAAAGGTTTCAGCAGTACTAGTTCGAGGGGTAAGGTTCGAGAGGTTGGGTTCGAGGGGTAATGGTTTCAGTAGTACTAGTTCGAGGGGTAAAGGTTTCATTAGTACTTGTTCAAGGGTTAAGGTTCAAGGGGTACATATTCGATGGGCAAAGGTTTCAGGGAACTAGTTCAAGGGGTAATGACTTCTGGGACACTTATTCGAGGCGTAAAGGTTTCAGGGAACTAGTTCGAGGGGTAAAGGCTTCAGGGACATATATTCAAAGGGTAAAGGTTTCAGTAGGGGTTCGAGAGGTAGAGTTGTGGCTGGGGTTCGAGAGGTAGAGTTGTGGCATGGGTTTGAGAGGTAGTGTTTTGGCAGGAGTTCGAGAGGTAGTATTTTGGCAGGGGTTCGAGAGATAGAGTTTCAACAGGGGTTCGAGAGGTAGAGTTGTGGCAGGGGTTTGAGAGGTAGAGTTTTGGTAAGTGTTCAAGGGGTAGAGTTGTGGAAAGGGTTCGAGAGGTAGTATTTTGGCAGGGGTTCGAGAGATAGAGTTTCAACAGGGGTTCGAGAGGTGAAATTTCAGCAGGGGTTCGAGAGGTCGAGTTGCAGCAGGGGTTCGAGAGGTGGAGAGTTTAGCTCGAGAGAGTCAGGTTCTGATGGCATTATATATATATATATATATGTATATGTAAACATAAACTCAGATTTTACTAAATTCGTGCTAGGGCAATGCAACGATCACCTTGGCTAAACTTGGGCTTAGGCACTTCCATTTCCTACTTTACCACTATTCACCACTGTTCTTTGGCAAGAATTTTGTTTACTGTGTGAGAGGGTAAGAGTTAAGGATCATGTATTTATACTTGGTGAAACATAGGTTCTGACACCTACTCACCCTACAAATTTTATCCTGTAACCTCAAGGCTATTGCCCAAAATTTCTTCTCACGTCCGCCGTATATTCCATTCCAGTATTACCACTTGCCCCACAATAATTATTTTGGATAATTTTCTCTTACTTCCACCGTATATTCCATCCCAATATTACCACTTGCCCAAAAATAATTACTTTGGATAATTCTTCTCATGTCCGCCGTCTATTTCCTCTTCCCAGCAATTCCATTTGCCACAATTACTTGGGATTTCTTCTTTCCAGCATTTCCATTTGTCAAAAAATTACTTTTGAATAAATTTCTTACGTCCGTCATTTCTTCCTCTTTACGTCCGCCATTATTTCATCTTCTAGTTAATTTCCTTTGCTTACTTATTTATTTATGGCAAAGTCTTGGGAAAGACGGTTTTTCCAAAGGCTTATGGAAAGACGGGGTTTAATTTGAATAATAAAAGGTAAAAGATCTTAGTTGCAACATTAAAAATTTAGTATGCAACATATAGTAGTTATAAAATTTATAACCCGGTTCATGCAACCCAAAATTTTTATCTTCATTTCTTCTAATTTATACTTTAAACCTTGGTCTTTCCATGACTTATGGAAAGACCGTCTTTCAAGAGACACACTCTTTATTTATTTACTTATTGTTATTAGTAGTCTTATTATTATTATTATATATATATATCTATACATATTTTATTTATATATGTATTTTATTTATATATGTATTTTATTTATATATATATATGCATACATACATACATACATATATATATATATTTAAGAAAATTAAAGGAAAGACGGGAATATTTGATTTAATTATTACAATCTCCCCCCCTAATGAATTTCGTTCCCGAAATTTTCATTTTCGGTGAACAAGTCCGGGTAATTATCCTTCATTCCAGCTTCTAACTCCCAAGTTGCTTCCTCGACCTTTTGATTTCTCCATAACACCAAGACCATAGGAATTTCCCTAGTTCGCAAGGTTTTGATTTTTCGATCCAACATCTTCATGGGATTTTCCTCGTACATTAGCTTTTCGTTCACTGCTAAGTCTTCACGATTTAACACATGTTCGGGGCTAGGGTGGTACTTTTTCAGAAGCGACACATGAAAAATATTATGTAATTTCCCCAACTGGCTAGGTAGGTTAAGTCGATATGCAACTGGCCCGACTCACTGCACTATCTCGAAAGGACCAATGTACCTAGGAATCAGTTTTTCTTTCTTGCCATTCCGGACTAGACCCTTGTGAGGGGTTACCTTAAAAAACCCTTGTCACCCACTCCAAACTCCAAATCCCTCCTCCGATGGTCCGCATAACTCTTTTGTCAATTTTGAGCCGTCTGTAGGCGTTGCTTTATCTGTTTGACCTTATCTACAGATTCATCAATCACAAGTAGACTAGCCACTGGAAAAATATGTTTCTCTCCAAATTTGTCCCAAAAGAGGGGTGTCCGACACTTCCTACCATAGAGTATCTCATATGGGGCCATACCAATGGACGAATGATAGATATTGTTATAAGCGAATTCTACCAAAGGTAAATAAGTGTCCCAACTTCCCCCGAAATCCATAACACAGCTTCGGAGCATGTCCTCCAAGGTTGGAATTATCCTCTCTGACTACCCCTCTGTTTGTGGATGGGCACTTGTACTAAAGTTCAATTTGGTTCCCAAAGCTGCTTGCAATTGCCTTAAAAAATGGGAAGTGAATCTTGGGTCCCTATCAGATACGATAGACATTGGCACCCCATGATATCTTATGACTTCTCGTATGTATAGGATAGTCAGTCTTTCCAAGGGGTATTTAACGTTGATCGGTTGGAAATGAGCCGACTTGGTCAACCTATCAAACCACCACCCATATTGCGTCACAATTCTTCGGTGTGTGGGGTAATCATGTCACAAAGTCCATTGTGATGTGATTCCACTTCCATTCGAGAATCTCCAATGGTTGTAATAACCCCGTTGGCTTTTGATGCTTGGCCTTAACCTGTTGGCACGCTAAACAATGTGCTACGTATTCTTCTATGTCCCTCCTCATATTATCCCAATAGTACCGCTGTTTCAGGTCTCGGTACACTTTGGTCCCCCCTGGGTGTACCGTATACTTGGATTGATGAGCTTCTTCCAACACTCTTTGGGTGATTGCTGAATTTTGAGGTAGACAAAGCCTACCTCTACATGTTAGTATTCCTTCACTGTTTACTTCATAGTCCGGCAACTTCCCTACAACGATAAGTTTTTTCTTCTTCACCAGGGACTCATCTGACTCTTGAGCCGCCTTAATCTCTGTGGGTAAAACTATTTGTACCCCTAGATTGAAGAATACAAGTCGGTCAGGTTTAGCCTTGCATTTCCAATTCTCTGCCTGTGATAACATCTCTGTCTCCTTTATCCAGATATGCGCCAAATTCACCTTCCGGCTTAGCACGTCTGCCACCACATTCATCTTTCCAGGATAATAATTGATTACATAGTCATAATCCCCCAAAAACTCCATCCAACGACGTTGGTGCATATTCAAGTCCATTCGGGAAAATAGGTATTTCAAGTTCTTATGATCTGACATTACTTCAAACGTGACTCCATATAAGTAATGTCGCCACTTCTTTAAAGCAAACACCATTGCAGCTAGTTCTAGGTTATGGGTGGGGTAATTCTTTTCATAAAGTTTCAAATTCCGAGATGCATACCCAATCACGTGGCCCCTTTGAATCAATACGCACCCTAGACCATCTCCTGAAGCATTAGTATATACTATGAATCCATCATTTCCCTCAGGTAGGGCAAGGATTGGGGTAGTGGTCAGACGTTTCTTCAATTCTTGAAAACTAGATTCAGTCTTTTCATTCCATTCGTACTTAAATCCCTTCTGAGTTAACAAGAATAAAGGGGATGCTAGCTTATAGAATTCTTTAATGAAACGTCGATAATATCCTGCCAGTCCAAGAAAGCTCCGCACTTCTGTACTATTGTTCGGCACCCTCCAGTTTAGAATTGTTTCAACTTTAGAGGGATCCACGGATATTCCTTCCTTACTAATCACATGTGCCAAAAAATTCACTTGGTTTAGCCAGAATTCACATTTTTGAATATACCAGGATATCATCAATGAAGATGACAACAAACTCGTCTAGGTATGGCTGAAATACTCGATGCATGAGGTCCATGAATGCTGGTTCATTGGTTACTCCAAATGGCATTACTAGGAATTCGTAATGACCATATCGAGTATTAAAAGTTGTCTTAGGTATGTCTTCCCTCATAATTGGTAGTACCCTTGTCGCAAATCCTGTTTGGAAAATACGACTGCCCCTTGGAGTTGATCAAACAACTCCTCAATAATGAGTAGAGGGTATTTATTCTTAATTGTCACATTGTTTAAGCCTCAATAATCGATACACATCCAAAGAGAACAATCCTTCTTCTTAACAAATAATACAGGGGCTCCCTAAGGAGAGGTACTTGGTTGAACAAATCCTCGAGCCAATAAGTCTTCGAGTTGTAGCTTCAACTCCTGTAGCTTTAGCGGTGCCATACGATAAGGGGTTCGAGAAATAGGTGAGGCTCCTGGTACTAGATTAATAGTAAATTCAGTCTCCCTTTCAGGAGGTAAACTTACTAGTTCCTCTGGAAATACCTCAGGAAAGTCTTGGACCACATTTATACCTTCTCCCTTTAACTGGTCCATTGGCTTATTCAAGATATAAGCCAATATTCCAGTTGCTCCCTTACAAATCATTCGTCGAGCTTTGACTCCCGTCACAAGCAATGAGGAGGATCTCTTCCTTCCCACATCTACTTTAATCGGGAGTTCCCCGGGTCGACACAACTTAACTTCCTTCATATGACAATTTAACTGGGCGTGATTTTTAGCAAGCCAATCCATGTCAAGTATCACCTCATATTCCTTTAAAGGTAAAAAAATTAAGTCTATGGGAAACTCCTGACGTCCCATATTCACCTCACAGTTTCTACATACACGTCCAGTTAGGATTTTAATATCATTTGTGGGAGTGCTAACTTCTAATTTATGGGGTAAGTCCTCTATTTTCTCTTCCATATTCTCAAGAAAGGAGTAACTAGCCAAAGAATGAGAAGCACCAGGATCAATCAAAACTTTAGCTATTTTACCCAAGATAGGAAGGGCACCTTCAATAACCTCGATTGAAACCGGGGCTTCACTATCTTCCATCGCGTATACACGAGCCTGCACTTTTGGTTGACTGCCCCTGCTTGCTCCTCCCTTCTAAGAAGGTTTGGCGACCGATGCCTGGGATCCCACGGGTTGAGACAAGCGACTCAGCTAAGCTTGCGAGCATTCAGATACTCTATGCTCAGCACTTCCACACCGAAGACACTTTTTTTCCCTCTTCCAGCAATCCTTCTCATTATGGCCTCCCTTTCCACAGTTCATGCAACGTACTTGAGTCGTACCTCTTGAGACAAAGCTCGAGCTCCTTAACGTGGTCGAGGGTCGGGATGTGTCTCCCCCAGGGACTTTGTTTTGTTCAAAATTTACTCCCTATAGACCGGGGATGTATACTGATAAGGACCTCACATTTTTCCTTCTCGATTGGTGCATGGATCGTAAGGAATTCTTAGTTTCCTCCACTCTGCAAGCGGATTTGATGGCTGCAGCATAACTGTTCCGATAGGTCGGGGCTAGGGCATCCTTCAATTCCAGCCTTAACCCTTGGATAAATCCCCTATGCATTCCTCGTCAGTCGAGACCATCTCCTCTGCAAATTTAGAGAGACGGGAAAACTTTGCCTCATACTCTGTTACGCTCACCAGTCCTTGTTTCAAGTTTATGAACTCCGCTTCTTTCCTTTCAATAACTAGAGGTGGAAAGAACTTCTTCTTAAACTCCCTTTCGAAATTCTCCCAGGTCCTGGGAGTCTCCTCCATATCCCACTTCCTTTGTATTATGTTCCCCCAATCTAGTGCGGCGCCTTCTAATTGGAATATAGAAAAATTCACCTTCCGCCCATCTGTATATCCCAAGGCTCGGAAGGTTCGAGCCATTGTTTCGATCCAATTTTTGGTGACTTCATCATCTGGGTCGCCGCTGAACCTGGGTGGATGAAGTTTCTGGAATCTTTCCAAGGCCGCGTCCTCGGTCCCTGGTCTATGATTTCGATCCCTGACCGGAGATTGAGCTCAATTGTCTTTCTCTATCATGCGGCTCAAAATTTTAGTAACTTGACTTGCAAATAATTCCATCCCAGCGGTTGGAGGATTCTGTCCCGCGGGTGAGTTCGAACTTTCTCCTTGATCCCTTTCCATTGTTCTACACGCAATAAGTTAGTTCCACGGATTGAACCAATCCTTATTTGATTACCTAACCAAAAGAATATAATTCACAAAATATTTTTATATCATCACCAAAATTCTTTTACAGTAATTATAGCTTCATTATTAGAAAATTGCGATAATTTTATAGTCCTCTAGTGTCGTCTTTCAACGTTGAAAGTTGAGACTCGCTTCTTGTTTGAATACCTATCTTACAAATGGTTAGTATCTTCGTTATAAGTTTTCCCCCCCAAAAGTCTGTTTCTAAATCTAATCGACCCTCGAATCCTTGGTGGAGTCACCTCCTTCTTCTTGTTCAGCTCCAGGGTACGCTCGGTCCATTAAATCCTCTCGCAATATGGCAAGAGCTTGCTCCATTGTGCCTCGAGTCTCCCTTATATGCCTCCAATGTGATTCGGTTGGTTGTCGATGATAGGCAATCAGACCTCCCTGTAGTTCTTGGGCATTCACCAGGGCTAAGTCTACTTGTTGAAAGACTTCTTGTCGTTCTGCATCCCATTGTCCAAGCTCCTTGTTTCTTTGATTTCTCAATCAGTTGTTTTCGACGACCGCCGTATTCACCCTTGTCTCTTCTGCATTAGCACGCAGATATTGTTCCCACATTGCATCTCTCGTTAATTGTTCTTGGGTCTCGAGGTTAAGGACCCTACCCATTAATTTTGTCCATTCCATAATTAAAGCATGCACACTCCAATTTGGGCAAGCGTGAGTTTCTACCCATTGAGGATTGTTTATTACTTCCGTCCAAGGAAGAAACGTCTTTGGGAATGCTCCGAAATGTCTTTTTTACCTCAATAACTTCTTGAAAGGCATTGCTCACAATTTCTATGTTATTGTCCATCTATTGACATAACAAACTTATTAGTTTGACAATTTATTCACAACTAGCCCCCCCTACGTTATTGTCCATCTTAGCATTTAATTACAATTAATCAATATATATTTAGTGATAATGTACCAGATGTAAACGGCTATATTCCCAACGGTAATTTAACAGTAATAAATGGCTATATTCCCAACGGTAATATAATGGCTATATTTTATAGTATAAACACGAATTTATCCAACAATTCAAAATCACATTTTCTCTTCTATCTCATACTTTTCTCACCACATTTTCTCTCAATTTGTTGATAACATGTCGAGACTAATGTTAGTCTTTGTTGCCATAATTATCGTTGTACTACATGTTAGTATTCTCACCAGGGATATTAGACCGGAATAATTCTGTTACAGTTCCGTAATGGTTGATTCATTTATACCCTTTTAATTTTCACAATCCTCATAGACTTCTGTGTTTCAAATTACATTTGATAAATTATTTTATTTCCCTATTAGACAGTGACATCAACAAATGGTTAGTTTTGTAGACAAGGTTCAACCATGTCTCTAATATCTATAATTGTTAAGCGAATGTGAAGTCTTTTATTAAATTAAGTTTTGATATACCTGTACTTAATTTGAGGAAGCTCTGATACCACATCTGTAACACCCCCAAACCCCAATGCAAGTATCGGGTTGGGTTTTAAGCGTGCTACTGAAAGGGCCGATATTAACGAGCAATTAAAGTTTATGCGGAAGCGTTTTAAGTAATGTAAAAACCTACTTTACTATTACAGTGACAAGTATTTATTACAAATGTCAAATAAAATTTTCTCTTAAACGTTACAACATCAAAGTTCACATTAAAATTCAAGTAGTCAGGATCTTTCTCAAAGAAGTAAAGACATCGAGCACTTTTCTCTTATGTTTCTTCTTGGTAAGCGTCGTTTTACTCACCAAATAACCTGCAAATTCAGATTAATATTAACTAGTACAATGATAAGCAGGGTCGATCCCACAGGGAGCAAAAGCAATAAGCATTAATTATTTTTCCTACTAATTTTTGAAAACCTTTTTGGTGATGCCACCACGCCTTAAATGTAATGATTTTATTAACTCTGAAATGCAAATGAAGACTTAAACTTATGAGAAATAAATATACGAATGAATGATATCGGCTAAGAATAACTCATGCTAGTTATTATCGATCATAGGTGCAATGATGAATCAATTCCTACACATCTACCGGTTATAGGGAAGTAGGTGCGCTTAACCCCCCCAATTCTTTCTTACTTTATCGACAGTCAACTAATTATGATTAATTAACTATTTCCCTTAACAAAATGTTCCCAGAAAGTATTCGCTAAACCAGAACACATTTTGATAGCATTAAGTATTAAAAGAACCCGATATAGCAATTACCAAAGTAAAAGCAAATAGTAACGCACACTCAATTATCCCCTATCTTGCTATTACAGTCTTAGCTAGTTAGCTGTTTTTCACAAGACTGTGCTACTTACTAATCCCATCCAACAATTACGTATTGGCGGAAATTAGATAGCTGTATTCTAAAAACATTTAAGTTGATCAGGCCTAAACATATTAGAAATAAATTCAACCAAGGATAATCAAGAACATGCAAGAATCAATTATAATGCAATTAGGCCTCACGATTTATAAACTAACATTTTTTATTCTTTGCCAATATATGAATTAGCTACTCATGATAATTATACTAAACAAATATATATAATAATATATAAACATGATTAAATGAATAGGAGACAAGTAATTAAAGAAAACAAAACCACATGCTTGCACTAGTACTGTATCCACGTCTGGTCTGGGGAAGTAACAAACAGAGAGAAGAAAACAAAACCAATGTTAAAGTTGCTCCCCAAACTCTCTTTCGTCCAAAGCCAAAAGGAAAAAGAAAATATGTTTTCCTTTTTTTTTCTCCACTAAACACTATATCCCCCTGTGACGTGCTCACCAAATTAATACCAAAGAAAAAACTCCTCTCTTTGTCTTCATGCGCACCAATTTATAGGCTGCCATTACAAAATAATGTCCATAATAAATTCTGATCCAATGTTCACATTATCTTCAAGAATATTTCCAAGAATATCAGTCCAATCTGCTCCAAATTAATTGCTACGATTCTGATCTTCATTTGATTGCGATAATTTGCGATAATTGCCCGATTCTCCCTACTCTCCTCCAAATTCCTCTCGAGCCCAAAAACTGTGATCTGTTACAAATAAAACATTTAAAGTGCACATTAATCACGGAAAATCACAGTTAATCCCAATAAAATAAACAACATAATTATCACACATCAAATATCCTCACACTTGAGTCATGCTTGCCCTCAAGTATGAAATGAGAATCCAATCATGTTGTTTACAAAGTTCCAAGTATCCCCCAACTGACTCTAAGAAAGACTCAAACGAGAAAAAATAACAAAAAGACACTAACTACAACCCAACAAACAGTCAAACTCAGCATACCAATCCTTAATTTCTTGATTCATAGACAAACTTTACCTTACTAATAAGAAATGCTCATGTATAACACACTTGACACTCTCACACCTTTCAAATGACATTGGTAAATTTATCCTCAAATTAATGCAAACCAGCCCTCAACTTAGTCAAAATCAGACAAGCATCTAATATTTCTCACGTTTCACACAATCGCTCTAGATGAAGGGGACAGTCACTCAATATATGAATTTCACATGGCAATACTCAAATCATTCAATGCAAATCAGAA
Source organism: Rubia yunnanensis (assembly GCA_037428765.1). Lineage (NCBI taxonomy): Eukaryota > Viridiplantae > Streptophyta > Magnoliopsida > Gentianales > Rubiaceae > Rubia > Rubia yunnanensis. Next base: position 103,637,970 of record CM075065.1, read on the forward strand.
AGGTCTTTATTCAAGGTTGTAACGGGGCTCGGGGGAATAAAAACGAGGTAAGGTCCTAAGGGTTCTAAGCTTAAGAATATAAATATACATGCATGCTCTTTTCAGCCCAACAATTCCTCAATCAAAAAGATAATTTTTAGCCTCCATAAAGTGAAAAAAAAACTGCTCTGAACTAGCTGTAATTACCAAGTGTTGGTGCTGGATTTTTATTTTTTTCATTTTTTTTTTCATTTCTTTCTGATTTTTCTGAATTTTTTTCTGGGCACATTAGCCCTATTTTTTCTAAATTTCCAGCACCAAATCACTCATTTTATTATCATTTTACTGCACCTTTAAACTCAGTACCACATGGTCACTTCATAAATCAAATTCAAGGTACTCACTGATATTATTTAAAGCACATCAGCAGCAAATACTGAGAAATCTATCATAATCACAAGCATGCATATATAAGGGACACAAAAGAGGGAATAAAAATAGGCTTCGGCTTCATTTTTCTGTGGCTCAAACAAAGAAAAAAAAGGTCAAGGCTTCAAAGGGTTACTAAGGGTGATGTATGGTAGGCCATATAAGCTGTGGGTTTAAATCCTAATGCCTTTCATCATTTTCACACCAAATAATTCAAGTAATGTCATGACTCTCAGAAAAAAGATTGATGTAGACACTGCTCTACTCTAGCTCGAACCTCACATTTACTGGGCTAAAATGTTCAATTACTTGTCTTTTTTCGTCATCCCAAGTATCATCTAGGCCAATTTACACCAATTGTATTAGACTCATTTACCAAGTAATTTTAGAGGTGTATCAAGTAACCAAATATGTCACACAAGAGCTTTCTCACATGCAAGTTCAGTCTGTCAAGAAACAATAATATCAAGAATAGTATGCTGAATTTGACTCGACTCAAAAAAAAATCAAAATTTTTTTTTAATGTTTTTTAAAAAATTTATTAAATGACACTAACACATAACACATAAACATATACTCCTCCTCACACTTAAACCTTGCTTGCCCTTAAGCAAGTTTAGTAAAAATGTAAGAAGGAACAGAACACCTAAAAACTAGACTCAACTAAGACAATAAAAAAAATGGAAATAAAAATAAAATCAGGGATAGGGGAACTCATTGGGAGGGGCCAGCCACATTTCGGAGGGCTAGAAGGATCAGCTCATTCTGCTCCATGAGTCGATCCACCTTCTGTTGGAGGCTTTTGAGGTCCTCATTGATGGAGACAAGAGAGATGTGACCTGCAGGAGTAGAAGAGCTCAGGGTAGGATTTCCCGGCGGAGGAAACTGGGGGCACTTGTTAGCATCCAAATAGATCAAATTAGATTCAACCATAGCATTCAAATTGAGAAGAAAAGGAGCTTTCACTAATTCCAGCTGAGGTAAACCATCAAAAATCACATTGTTCTCAAGAAACATAGCAAGAATATGGCACAACGTGACATGGCGAGTAGTGTGTGTAGCAATGTCAAGCAAGGCCTCAGCCAACCAGTACCCTAAGTTCAGTTGTTTGTTGGTGTGCATACACCACAAAACGAAAAGGGTTGGTTGGCTCACCTTAGCCCAAGAAGTGGTACGACCAAACACATTTCTCACAAGTATAAGATGGCACAGACGCAAAGCAGGATCAGAAATCCAATGCACAGTAGACATAGTGGGATCATAAATATCAGGGCATGAGGGAGCAAGTAATTTCCAGGCAGCATTGGGATTAAATCCCGGATAAGTCACGTAAGGACCACAAAAAGCAGACTCATACTCTTCTGAAAATAATTGCTCCCTGGATGCTAAACCCAAGGATAAATTCCACTCATCTACAGATAAATGAACCATATTCAGACCAATATGAAAAAATATGCTAGGCTCAGATGATGTCATATCATTGGACTTCGCAAAATGAAAACTCGTAATAAATTCTTCGGCAAGCTCCTCATACATAGGTAGAACATGACAATTTAGCAAAGTAGCCCAACCAATCGCAGTAAAATAATGAGAAACTCTATCAGCAATATTTGCAACTCGTAAGGATGGAATACTCACCTCCCAACCAGCTTCGTATTTTTTACCTTTTCGCTTCTGTAAGGCCTCCCTGAGCTTTGGTTCCTCGAATTCCCCAAATACGGCTGGATCATCGACTCGCACATGCAAGAGAAAATCACCGTAGGTGTGGACTCTGGGCCGTGGAGTGGAAGTATTATCTACCCCAGAACTGGCAGCGGCGGATTTAGCCCTCTTGGTGGTTGAAGGTGGGCAGTCCGAATCTGGTGCACTCCTTTTTGCATGAGTGTTTTTCTGGTTGCCTGCTTTTGTGATTGTCGCTTCGTCGCTTTACGTGGAACCTCAGAAGGAACCCCATCAGCCGGAGTAGGAGAGGGAAAAGGTTTATGGACTCGCTTCTTGGCCACTGATTTTTGGCGCATCGGATGACCGGAGGTTGATGATGCCGGAGCTGGAACGGGAGTTGTGGAAGGCTCGGTTGAATGGCTATCTGCAGGAGCAGCGGCTGGTGCAGGCGGTGCGTGGGCGGCGCGTGGAAGCACGTGGGTGGCGCGTGGGCGGCACGTGGGCGGCGCATGGGAGCGTGTGGCTCAGCTTGTAGAGGTGAGTCGGCCTCTGCTGATGACGGATCTGCAACTGCAACTCCTGTGGACTTTGATTCCGGCGTCGGCAATGCCGGTCGAGCGGGCTCCATTGGAGCGGATGTGACCGGAGGTGCTGGTGGACGACCGCTGCTGCTCCGGTGAGGCTTCTCGGTGGGCAAGGAGGCGGAGAGTGGTGGTGGAGGCCCGGCTGCTGGCGACGAAGCGGTGGAACAAGGAGGCTCCGCCATGGCCACGACGTCCGTAGGTGGTAGCGAGTTCGGCGGCGAGGATTGGACTTCGGACGTTGGTGGCTAAAGTCTACGTCGTTGGTGGCCCATGGCGGATCCAGTGAAGATGGAGGTGGTAAGGCGGTGTGAAGGTGGCTAAGATAAGGAGGCGAGAGAAAGTGAGGGTGGTGCTAAGGCGGCGGGTGGAGGTGGTTTTAAGGTGATGGAGAAGGAGAAAGAATGGTAAGTGAAAATGTGAAAAACACAACTTAGAACCAAAAATGCACACAAAGAACCATAATAATCTATACATATATATATATATATATATTTTTTTTTTAACTTTAATTTTTTTCTTTTTTTTAAAATAAAAAAATAAAAATAAAATTAACAAAATTCAAATCAAATCAAGACAAAGAAACAACTGGGCTGCCTCCTAGTAGTGCCGTCATTTATAGTCTTGGGCCAGACTGTAGAATCCCTCAATTTTGCTGGGTGGTGTTTAGTGGAATTTCGTCCACCATTTCCACCTGAGAGGAATCATGATACGGCTTGAGGCGATGACCGTTGACCAGAAAAACTTTATCTGTCTCCAAACTTTTAATCTCGACTGTTCCGTTTGGCCAAACCGAAGACACCACAAACGGGCCTATCCATTTTGATTTAAGTTTTCTGGGCATTAACCGGAGCTTGGACTGAAAAAGTAGTACTCTTTGCCCAACCACGAACTCCTTGGTTCTCAGATTCTTGTCATGCCACATTTTTGTTCGATCCTTGTACCACATAGCATGATCAAATGCCTCTAAACGGAGTTCCTCTAGTTCCTGAAGTTGAAATCTTCTCTCCTCCTCACACTTAAGGGATTCCATATTCGCTTGCTTTACAGCCCAAAATGCCCTATGCTCAAGCTCGACAGGTAGGTGGCACATTTTTCCGAACACAAGGCGATATGGCGACATCCCTATAGGTGTCTTGAACGTAGTACGGTATGCCCAAAGCGCATCCTCCAACCGCTTGCTCCAGTCCTTCCTAGAAGGATTTACTGTCTTCTCTAGGATTTGCTTAAATTCTCTGTTTGACACCTCTTCCTGGCCATTGGATTGAGGGTGGTAGGTAGTGGCAAATCGATGGTGTACTCCATACTTCTTCATGAGAGCTTCAATGGTCCGATTCTTGAAGTGAGTTCCCTGATCACTAATGATTGCTCGTGGTACTCCAAACCTGCAGAATATAGTTGATTTCAAGAATCCTGCAACAACTTGAGCATTATTAGTACAGGTGGCTTTAGCTTCCACCCATTTCAACACATAATCAACTCTAATAAGATGTAAATATTGCCGAAAGAACTCGGAAAAGGTCCCATAAAGTCCATGCCCCACACATCAAATATTTCACAAACAAGCACAGGCATTTGTGGCATTTCATCACGTCGAGAAATATTTCCAGTCATTTGGCATTTATCACAATTCTTACAAAATGAATACGCATCTTTATGCAAGGTTAGCCAAAAGAAACCACAATCAAGTACTTTACGAGCAGTACGTTTAGGCCCAAAATGTCCACCACATGCATATGAGTGACAATGTAAAAGAATACTACCTTGCTCGTCATCAGGGATGCAACGTCGAATAATCTGGTCAGAACCAATCCTCCAAAGATACGGTTCATCCCAAATGTAATGCTTGCAATCACTTTTTAATTTTAATTTTTGAGCACGACTCAGTGTATGTGGAATATCTCCAGTGGTCATAAAATTTACGATGTCTGCATACCAAGGATCCGAGTCCGACATACCTGAATTCAATTCTGGCAGGGGGTTCCGTTTGGCCAAACGGAACCCTGTCGCAGTGTACAAATGTTCTTCGGGAAATGCCTCGGGAATGGGAATATCATCCTCAGGCCTGATTAAATGGCTCAAATGATCAGCAACATGATTTTCTGCACCCTTCTTGTCTCTGATCTCAAAGTCAAATTCCTGCAACAATAAAACCCAACGGATTAATCGAGGTTTAGAATCCTTCTTAGTAAACAAGTATTTTAGTGCAGAATGATCAGTATAAATGATAATTTTAGAGCCAAGTAAATAAGATCTGAATTTATCCAAAGCAAAGACAATGGCCAGCAACTCTTTCTCAGTGGTGGTGTAATTGCTTTGTGCAGGATTCAAAGTTTTTGATACGTAATGAATCACATGGCTCTCCTTCCCTGCTTTCTGTCCCAAGACTGCACCAACCGCATAATCACTTGCATCGCACATCAACTCAAATGGAAGATCCCAATTGGGTGGTTGCATTATTGGTGCTAAGATTAACTTGTTCTTCAATAAATCATAAGAAGTCTTGCGCTCTTCATTCATCTCAAAAGGGACATCATCTTGGAGAAGTTTCATCAAAGGTTGAGCAATCTTTGCAAAATCTTTGATGAATCTCCGATAAAATCCCGCATTACCCAAGAAACCACGAACCTCACGAACATTAGAAGGATATGAAAGCTGTTCTATGGTCTCCACCTTGGCTTTGTCCACTTGAATTCCCTTCTCAGAGATCACGTGTCCCAATACTATGCCATCCTTCACCATGAAGTGACACTTTTCGAAGTTAAGAACAAGGTTCCTCTTCATACAACGAATTAAGACTTGTTCTAGACGACTTAAACACACATCATATGAGTCACCATAGATGCTGAAATCATCCATAAACACCTCGATGCTTGTCTCAATCAAATCAGAGAAAATACTCATCATACAACGCTGGAATGTGCCTGGGGCGTTGCATGAACCAAAGGGCATTCTTCTGTAAGCATAAGTGCCAAAGGGACAAGTAAATGTGGTCTTCTCCTGGTCCTCGGGGTTCACACAAATCTGAAAATAGCTGCTGTACCCATCCAAAAAACAGAAGAAACTATTTCCCGCAAGTCTTTCCAACATCTGATCGATGAAAGGAAGCGGAAAGTGATCCTTGTGAGTGGCGGCATTTAACTTCCTGTAATCAATGCACATTCTCCATCCAGTAACCAGCCTTGTAGTCACCATCTCTCCCTTGTCATTTTTCACTACTTGCAAACCTAATTTTTTAGGTACCACATGAACGGGACTCACCCACTTGCTGTCAGAAATGGGGTATATGATCCCAAGTGAGAGTAGTTTCAATATTTCCTTGAAGACCGCCTCTCTCATGTTGGGATTGAGCTTCATCTGAACTTCCCTAGTTGGTTTGGCATTGTCCTCCAACAAGATGTGGTACAAATGTCTGGGCTGATTCCCGTAATGTCCGCCAGTGTCCATCCTATGGCCTTCTTGTATCTTTTTAGCAAGGCAAGTAATCTCTCTTCTTGAGATGTGGATAACTCCGTGCTAACTATTACTGGAAGAGTATCATTGTCACCGAGATAAATATATTTCAGATTCGGGGGTAAGGGCTTTAACTCCAAAATTGGGGCTTTTACGTCTGATGGTACTGGTCTGCCGGATGGGTCCGGTTTGGCCAAACGGGACCCTCCCTGCACTTTAGAATTTTTTCGAACTTCCATACTTGACCCGGATGAGTTGATTTTTTTGGGGTCTATATTAGTACTAAACACCCCTTCCTGAGAGTATATTGAGTACAGCCACTCACTGATCTCCTTGTCGCTCAATCCTTGAATATTTAATTCTGTCAATCCCGATGGCAATTGAATTCCATTTCTTTCCTGCAAAATTTCAGTCTCAAGATGTTCTTGGACAAGAGGTTCAATGAGATCAATGGAAAATACATTCTCAGCATCAATTGGCTTTTTCACGGCCTCATCAATACTAAAAGTATACTTTTCACCATAATAATCCAGACAAATTGTACCATTTCCCACATTAATGATAGTATTAGCAGTTCTCAAGAAAGGACGACCCAACAAAACTCCTGTTGTTCCCTGACCACTAGAATGATTCATTTTTACCACATAAAAATCTGCGGGATACACAAAATTATTGACTCTTATGAGTACATTCTCCAACAATCCTTCTGAAAAAACACAAGATCGATCGGCCAACTGAATCACTACTCTAGTGTTAACCATTTCCGCTCCATTTAAAGTTTGATATACAGATAATGGCATCACATTTATAGAGGCTCCTAAATCACACATTGCAGCATCAATCTTCTTATCTCCAATATAACAAGGTAGGGAAAACATACCTGGGTCCTTGCACTTGGGTGGAAATTTCTTTTGAATTACTGCAGACACCGATTCACCCATTATTATTTTGCTCGAATCCTTTGGCTTCCCTGCAATGAAATCTTTCAAGAATTTGCTAACTGCTGGCAACTTTATGGCCTGCAAGAAAGGAAGATTAATATCCATTTTTCCAAAAATCGATATAAAATCCAAAGGTTCTTCCTTTTTCTTTTCTAATCTACGAGGGAAAGGAGGCAAAATTTTAAGTGAAGGATCATGTAAACTCAACCTCTTACCTACCTCAGGTGTTACCTCGGATTTACCTTTATCTTGGACCTCAGCATGCTTAAGATTCTCAGAGTTTGTGGTGGTTTTGTCGCCTTTTTCCTCCGTTACCTGATTCTGAATTTCTGCCGCAGGGTTCCGTTTGGCCAAACTGAACCCTCCGTCAGTGAACTGGTTTGCTTCTTTATTCGCGGATTTCGACGGCGGTGCACCAACTATCTTTCCACTTCTGAGTGTTACTTGATTTTCCGTCTCATGGGGGTTCACTTGGACCTGGGAGGGCAATCCTCCGGGTTGCTTCATCCTGAGTTCATTCAGAGAATTTGATAGCTGGGTGATTTGCCGAGTATGCTCTTCCAATGTTGATTCAGTCTTCTTTGATTGCTTCATCATCATGTCCATCAACATGTCCATCTTTTCATTCAAAGATTTATCGTGACCTCCTTGTTGAGGCTGGGGAAAAACTGGAGCTTCTCGTTGCATTGGTGGAACATAGGGTCATTGGTAATGCTGAGGCTGCTGCGGCGGGGGACCCTGTTCTCTCCACTGGAAGTTAGGGTGATCCCTATACCTTGGATTGAAATTTTGGGGATATGGTCCTTTTTGCTGTCTCTCATTGAAATTTCCCATAGCATTTGCTTGAACAGGTATCTCTCCCATAGTAAGAATGCACTGCGACGTCGTATGGTTGACTGCTCCACACGTATCGCAAGGCCCTTCTTGTACAGACGCCACCTTGTCAACGACCTTGGAAAGCATCTTCTCCATTCTTTCCATCCTTTCCTTGATCTCATCTTTTTCGGAAGTGGATGTTTGTGCCACCTTCTTCAAGATTCGTACCTCTTGCTGATCATACTCCTTCTTAGAGTCCACTAACCTCTTGATGATCTCTCTAGCGTCATTCACTCGAAGGTGAGAAAATCCACCACTACTGGAAGAGTTCACCAAGTCTTTGTTGCTAGATGTCATCCCTTGATAGAAGCATTGAAGCAACTGGCCTTCCGTCATTCGGTGATTAGGGCAACTGTCTACCAACTTTCTGAACCTCAGCCAATACATACTCAATGGTTCATCATATTCTTGCTTTATACTTGTGATCTCCTTCTTCAAGGCATCTGTTCTTGTGGATGGAAAGTAGTACTCCAAGAAAAATATCTTCAATTCTGCCCATGTCGTAATGGAATTGGGGGGCAAGCTCGAAAACCACTGATTTGCTGCTCCTGTCAAACTGAATGGGAATGCCACCAATTTGAATTGATCTTCCATCACGGTAGATGGCCTCTTCCGAACCTTACAAATCTTGATAAATTCGCTCAGAAAATTGTAAGGGTCTTCAGTGCTTCTCCCGTGGAACTTGGGGAGTACGTTCAGGAACGCTAGCTTAATTTCAATCGGATTTTCGGTCTCTGGTAACTGAATAGGAGTGGGGGGATCATCTTCACTATGACCAGTGAGTTCCCACATGTATGGATTGTTTGGGTTCTGCCCAGGATTAAGATTTTGGTCACCTCCGTCCATCTTGATGTCAGTTCCCGAATCAGAGGTAGTTGCTGAAATTGCGATGGGTTCGGTTTGGCCAAACCGAAGGGTCTCGGCAGAAATTTATTTTCTCTCTTTTGTTCGCTTTCTGTTCTGCTTGGCTATCTTCTCGACTTCCGGGTCGAATATTAAATTCGGCCTGGATGATCTGCTCATAAACCAAGCACACTAACACACAGATTAGTAGAGAAAAAAATTAAAAATTAATTGACTTACTGATCCCTAGCAGCGGCGCCAATTTGGTAAGCGTCGTTTTACTCGCCAAATAACCTGCAAATTCAGATTAATATTAATTAGTACAATGATAAGCAGGGTCGATCCCACAGGGAGCAAAAGCAATAATCATTAATTATTTTTCCTACTAATTTTTGAAAACCTTTTTGGTGATGCCACCACGCCTTAAATGTAATGATTTTATTAACTCTAAAATGCAAATGAAGACTTAAACTTATGAGAAATAAATATACGAATGAATGATATCGGCTAAGAATAACTCATGCTAGTTATTATCGATCATAGGCGCAATGATGAATCAATTCCTACACATCTACCGGTTATAGGGAAGTAGGTACGCTTAACCCCCCCAATTCTTTCTTACTTTATCGACAGTCAACTAATTATGATTAATTAACTGTTTTCCTTACCAAAATGTTCCCAGAAAGTATTCGCTAAACCAGAACACATTTTGATAGCATTAAGTATTAAAAGAACCCGATATAGCAATTACCAAAGTAAAAGCAAATAGTAACGCACACTCAATTATCCCCTATCTTGCTATTACAGTCTTAGCTAGTTAGCTATTTTTCACAAGACTGTGCTACTTACTAATCCCATCCAACAATTACGTATTGGCGGAAATTAGATAGCAGTATTCTAAAAACATTTAAGTTGATCAGGCCTAAACATATTAGAAATAAATTCAACCAAGGATAATCAAGAACATGCAAGAATCAATTATAATGCAATTAGGCCTCACGATTTATAAACTAACATTTGTTATTCTTTGCCAATATATGAATTAGCTACTCATGATAATTATACTAAACAAATATATATAATAATATTTAAACATGATTAAATGAATAGGAGACAAGTAATTAAAGAAAACAAAACCACATGCTTGCACTAGTACTGTATCCACGTCTGGTCTGGGGAAGTAACAAACAGAGAGAAGAAAACAAAACCAATGTTAAAGTTGCTCCCCAAACTCTCTTTCGTCCAAAGCCAAAAGGAAAAAGAAAAAGAAAATATGTTTTCCCTTTTTTTTTCTCCACTAAACACTATATCCCCCCTGTGACGTGCTCACCAAATTAATACCAAAGAAAAAACTCCTCTCTTTGTCTTCATGCGCACCAATTTATAGGCTTCCATTACAAAATAATGTCCATAATAAATTCTGATCCAATGTTCACATTATCTTCAAGAATATTTCCAAGAATATCAGTCCAATCTGCTCCAAATTAATTGCTACGATTCTGATCTTCATTTGATTGCGATAATTTACGATAATTGCCCGATTCTCCCTACTCTCCTCCAAATTCCTCTCGAGCCCAAAAACTGTGATCTGTTACAAATAAAACATTTAAAGTGCAGATTAATCACGTAAAATCACAGTTAATCCCAATAAAATAAACAACATAATTATCACACATCACTTCTTCACCTGAAAAGGGGTTGTTTAACTAGGGTAAGCTTTTTGATTAGTGAGGTTCCATCACCGGTATTTACCCAGTTGAGTTTTAGTGATCACAGAATAACAATTAACAATTAACAACTAGCCACGTATGTCCTAGCACATAGTAAAAGGATACGTGTGGTTCATGCTGGGTTGCTGCCAAGTGCCTATATGGATACTGTGACTAACATATACGACATAACCCAATCAGTTTAGAATTCACTTTCCCATTCACGCCGGTGTTCAGTTATGAGGTTGTATCAGTCGGGTGGTTATGCTAGCATACCAAACTCCACGTGTAGCCAATCTAATTAGACGGTCCGGTCAGTACCATTCCCCGCCGACTTTGACCAACCTACAATTGCATCGGGGTTCCCAAAATTCACAGACAGGTAATCAGGTAGCAGGTAATTCAAGTTCGAAATGGAAAGATAAAGTACAAGCCGGTCATCTGAGAAGTATATGATTCAAGTTTGACACGGAAAGATAAAGTACAAGCCGGTCTTTAACAAAAAATATCAGAGCAGGTCAGGAGTTCAGTTTCATGATAATCTAGTACAGTATGATAAAATACACACTTAATTCAACATTCAGTAAATACCATCATTTGAGTGTAACCTTCATATTTCTCTCTCATGGCTAAAGTATCGGGTAAAAAGTTTCGAGTACAGGGGTTCGAGTAGTTTGGTAGGAGGTTTGAGGAAAGAACTCGAGTGGGGAAAGGTTCTAGTGGTATGGGTATCAGGTGGTACTGGCTCGAGTGGTAAATGGTATCAGTTCGAGTGATGAGGTTTAGTTAGAGAGATTCTAAAGGTACGGGTTCAGATGGTGAGGTTCGAGAGTTAAGGTTCTAGTGGAACTAGTTCGAGAGGTAAAGGTTTCAGTAGTAGTAGTTCGAGAGGTAAGGTTCGAGGGATACAATGCGAGAGGTAAAGGTTTCAGTAGTACTAGTTCGAGGGTAAGGTTCGAGGGGTACAGTTCGAGAGGTAAAGGTTTCAGTGATACTAGTTTGAGAGGTAAGGTTCGAGGGGTAAGGTTTCAGGGAACTAGTTCAAGGGGTAAGGTTCGAGAGGTAAAGGTTTCAGTAGTACTAGTTCGAGGGGTAAGGTTCGAGATGTAATGTTCGAGAGGTAAAGGTTTCAGCAGTACTAGTTTGAGGGGTAAGGTTCAAGAGGTTGGGTTCGGGGGGTAAAGGTTTCAGTAGTACTAGTTTTAGGGTTAAGGTTCGAGGGGTAAATATTCGAGGGGTAAAGGTTTCAGGGAACTAGTTTGAGGGGTAATGGCTTCTGGGACACCTATACAAGGGGTAAAGGTTTCAGGGAACTAGTTCGATGGGTAAAGGCTTGATAGCGGGCGGTCGTCGCACCCCTATTCAAAGATAATTTATAAGCCCTTTTTGCTTACTTTCTACAACTAGGTAGATAGCGGCAAATCGGGGTCGTCCAAGGAGAAGAGGGATCTTCCTAAGCGCTTAAGCACAAATGGTTGATATTATGCTAGGAGTAGATATATATACATACACATAAAATCATGTAAAAAGGGGGGCGTTTGGTTGGTTGGTTGTCCTAAGTTATGAGAATAAATAAAAGACAATATAACTAGCAAGGTCAAGTGACTATGCTAATCATCAAACAAAACTAAGAAAAGGGGGTTTTAAAACTACATAGATAAAAAGCCTTGAGGGTAATGGATATCCACTTCCAAACCTAATGTACATCATTGAACCATTCACTCATCCTATCGCATTCGTTACTTGGCTTAACATTAACATACCTCTCTAGCAAGAATCACAACACATTATGCACAAGAATTTCTAAGTTCACATTCATAGATTTTCATGCAAAGGAGCTACGGAATTCATCACGTTTCTAACACCTAACCAATTCAATCATACAAACACTCCCTATTCTCAAACAACTCATGGCATAAATGAAGGGAAACACACCATCAAGAATACACAAATGCTAAATAACAAATGCTTCAAGGATGAGTAAAACCATCTATTCACTACTTCAACTACTTGTTGTGAAGACTAAACTTCTATCCTTCTTAGGTAGTAGTTTGCAAGAGTGAATTTGACATCTCTTGTCAAACCTCACCAATGACTCCCGTTGTCGAGACCACGACTCAAGGTATCCCATTTATAGCATTTAGCACAAAGGATCAACAAGCTCGGCAACACTTATGACCACTACACCGTGACTAAGCATTTAACCGATTCATGCATTTACACGGGATTAGTCAAGAGCGACCACTCATAGACCTCTCTCGTTTGCTACCCAACACAAACATGACGAAGAGTTCGACATCATCACATTCATCTAGCAATTATCAACACACCAACACAATCAAAAGCTCTAAATCATACTCATACATTCCTAACAAGAACAGAAAGGAAATTAACCCAAATCCCCCAAACCCTAGCAAGCAATTAATACAAGTATTTCATATGCTCAAGCTTTCAACAACATTAATGAATCAACAAACACATTAAAAGCACAATAAATGCACAATAGCAAAAACACCAAATAGATAGATATAAATGGTCCTTACTACATAGAAATGGAAGCTTCAATCCCTTGCTCCCAAGATAGAACTAAGCTATATAACTACAAGACATAATTAAGCTACAAAAACTAAGAAAAGAAAGAGAAGAAAACCAAGGGTTTTCAAGCCCTAAAACCAGAGAAAAATGGGCTGGGTAAAAGCTGGAGAAGAGGAGGAAAGAGAGTGGTATTTATAGTGGAAGGAAAAGAAAGTAGGATTCTGGTCAGTGGCCGTCGCGACTCGCGACGAAGTTCATCGCGACTCGCGACGAAGTTCATCGCGACTCGCGACGAACATGTTGGTCGCGACGAGTCCGTCGCGACTCGCGATGGTAACCAGAATTTTTACATGATTTCTTCTTCTTCTCCTTGTGGCATGTAGTCATCTCCATAGTCACTCCTCTCAACTTTTAGTCTTCAACGGCTCCAAAAATGGTCTTCAACGGCCTCCGGTCTTCATGTCTTCGAAGTGAGTATTCAAAAGTCTTCGAAAGTGTAGTCTTCAATGTCCTCCGGTCTTCGTTGCTTCCGTGTTCTTCCCTCGCGACACAAAGTCCACTTAGAAGAGGTAAAAGAGCATAAAGTTGCTCTTACGTCTCCTAAGAGAATTTCAAGGTAAAACACAAGCTCTCGATAATAAAATAGCACAAAAGTGATCCTAAATACTACTAAATAATGCATATAAAATGGACACATCAAGGCTTCAGGGACATATATTCGAGGGGTAAAGGTTTTAGTAGGGGTTCGAGAGGTAGAACTGTGGCAGAGGTTCGAGAGGTAGAGTTGTGGCAAGGGTTCGAGAGGTAGTGTTTTGGCAGGGGTTCGAGAGGTAGTATTTTGGCAGGGGTTTGAGAGATAGAGTTTCAACAGGGGGTTCGAGGTAGAGTTATGGCAGGGGTTCGAGGTAGAGTTGTGGCAGGGGTTCGAGGTAGAGTTGTGGCAGGGGTTCGAGAGGTAGTATTTTGGCAGGGGTTCGAGAGATAGAGTTTCAACAGGGGTTCGAGAGGTGGAGTTGAAGCAAGGGTTCGAGAGGTGGAGTTGCAGCAGGGGTTCGAGAGGTGGAGAGTTTAGCTCGAGAGAATTAGGTTCTGATGACATTATATATATAAATATGTAAACATAAACTCAGATTTTACTAAATTCGTGCTAGGGCGATGCAACACTCACCTTGGCTAAACTTGGGCTTGGGCACTTCCGTTTCCTACTTTATCACTATTCACCATTGTTCTTTGGCAAGAATTTTGTGTACTGTGTGAGAGGGTAAGAGTTGGGGATCAAGCATTTATACTTGGGGAAATATAGGTTCTGACACCTACTCACCCTACAAATTTTATCCGGTAACCTCAAGCCTATTAAAATTTCTTCTCACGTCCGCCGTATATTCTATCCCAGTATTACCACTTGCCCCAAAATAATTACTTTGGATAATTCTTCCTCACGTCCGCCGTCCATTTCCTCTTCCCAGCAATTCCATTTGCCACAATTACTTGGGATTTCTTCTTCCCAGCAATTCCATTAGTCAAGAAATTTTTTTGAATAAATTTCTTACGTCTGCCGTTTCTTCCTCTTTACGTCCGTCGTCATTTCATCCTCAAGTTAATTTCATTTCCTTACTTATTTATTTATTTACTTATTTTTATTAGTATTCTTATTATTATATATATTTTTTATTTATGTATGTATTTTATTTATATATGCATATATACATATATATATATATATATATATATATATATATTTTTGGAAAATTAAAGGAAAGATGAGAATATTTGATTTAATTTTTACAAGTTCTCTAATTCCTATTTCGGTAAGGGTTTTTACAGCAAATACGCTTTGGAGGTGGTGGTCGAAGCCGGTCTGCTAGGTTGTAAGCCCATTACTTCGCCTATGGATCCAACGTAGGCCCTTGCCAAAGCTTCTGGTCCAGATTATAATCACCCTGAACAGTATCGTCACCTTATTGAGAAGTTGGTATATCTTACTATCACCCAACCTAAGCTCAGTTTTGCAGTTCATACTCTTTCGCAGTTCATGCAGCTGCCGAAAGTGGATCATTGGTCTGCAGCTTTGAGAGTTCTGCACTATGTTAACGGCAGTCTAGGACATGGTCTATTTCTTTATCGAGATAGTAGCTTGGCTCTAACTGCCTACTGCGACTCAGACTGGGCAACTTGTCCAATCACTCGACATTCTGTCATGAGGTATTTTGTTACCTTGGGCATCTCACCAGTTTCTTGGAAGACCAAGAAGCAACACACTGTTTCGCGTTCTTCAGTCGAGGCCGAGTATAGAGCTATGGCAAATGCTTGCTGCAAAATCCTTAGGCTTCGTTCTCTCATTCGCTCCCTTGGTGTTTCCCACTCTTCTCCGGTTCGACACTTTTGTGATAGTTAGGCTGCCCTCCATATTACAGCTAATCCGATCTTTCATGAGAGGACCAAACATATTGAGATCGACTGCCATCTTGTTTGTGATCCAGTGTCTTCGCGTGTCTTTTCTACTCATCATATTTCCACTTTGGATCAGCCGGCGAACATTTTCACCAAGGCACTAGGATAGGCAGCCTTCATCTATCTCAGTTCCAAGTTGGGCATTCTCGATCTCCATGCTCCAACTTGAGGGGGAGTAATAGAGTTTGTGTTGTAATAGACTTTGTACTTCACTTAGTTAGTCTAGTCAACTTGTATATTTGGGTATAAATCCCTTTCATTATGTGAATATCAAATCAGAAAACTCTTTCCCAAAATCCCTTCTTTCAGAAGTGTATAGGGTAGTATCACGTTCGATCGGATTTCAATTTGGAGTTACAAGTAAAGATTTTACTTTTTACACTTAGGTCCCTCCAAGGAAGTTGGAATCGTCGAATCACGAAATTGGTGAGATCAATATGCAATTAAATAATATAAAATTTCAAATTTGCAATTTTGGCATGTATGGGTGAAGATAAGGGGCTTGAAATTCAACATTGATTACTTGTACACAATCTTTAAAAATTACACCGTGGCCCAAAATTGCGTTATCCCATTATTCATTGCTCCAAAATACAACAATTTTGTTATTTTTTCCCTAACTATAGAAATTTTAAATAAATGATTTTTTGGGTGAAATGTTGGAAAGCGCCAGTACACGTTCTAGAGTAACTTAGAGTTGATTACTTAGAAGTAAGAAAAGTAAATCGAAAATGATTACGGATATGTTCTTGTGCCCAATTGTTGATAAATATTCATTTACAAACTTGGAAAATACAATGAAAGTGTATAGGGTAGCATCATGTTCAATCGGATTTCAATTTGGAGTTACGAGTAAAGTTTTTACTTTCTGCACTTAGGTCCCTCCAAGAAAACTGGTATCATCGAATCACAAGATTGGTAAGACCAATATGCAATTCAATAATATACAATTTCAAAATTTCCATTTGGGAATGTACGGGTGAAGGGAAGGGGCTTAAAATTCAACATTGATTACTTGTACACAATCTTGAAAAATTACATTGTGGCCCAAAAATGTGTTATCACATTATTCATTGGCCCAAAATACACGCATTTTGTTATTTTTGCCTAAATATAGAAATATTAAATTAATGATTTTTTGGGTGAAATGTCGGAAAGCGCTAGTATAAGTTCTAGAGTAACTTATAGTTGATTACTTAGAAGTAAAAGAGTAAATCGAAAAGGATTACAAAGATGTTCTTGTGCCCAATTGTTGATAAATATTCCTTTAAAATCTTTGAAAATACAATGGAAGTGCATAGGGTAGTATCACGTTCGATCGGATTTCAATTTGGAGTTACGAGTAAAGTTTTTACCTTTTGCACTTAGGTCTCTCCAAGAAAGTTGGAATCGTCGAATCACGATATTGGTGAGACCAATATGAAATGCAATAATATACAATTTCAAATTTTCAATTTGGGCAAGTATGGATGAAGGGAATGAGCTTGAAATTAAACATTGATTACTTATACACAATCTTGAAAAGTTACAAAGTGGCCCAAAGTTGTGTTATCCCATTATTCATTGCTCCAAAATTCATGAATTTTGTTATTCTTGCCCAAATATAGAAACATTAAACAAATAATTTCTTGGGTGAAATGTCGTAAAGCGCTAGTACATGTTCTAGAGTAACTTAGAGTTGATTACTAAGAAGTAAGAAAAGTAAATCGGAAAGGATTACAGATATGTTCTTGTGCCCGATTGTTGATAAATATTCTTTTACGAACTTAGAAAATACAATGGAAGTGTATAGGGGAGCATCATGTTCGATCGGATTTCCATTTGGAGTTACCAGTAAAGTTTTTACTTTTTGCACTTAGATCCCCCCAAGAAAGTTAGAATCGTCGAATCACGAAATTGGTGAGACTAACATGCAATTCAATAATATACAATTTCAAATTTGCAATTTGGGAAAGTATGGGTGAAGGGAAGAGGCTTGAAATTTTCAACATTGATTACTTGTACACAATTTTGAAAAATTACAATGTGGCCCAAAATTATGTTATCCCATTAGTCGTTGCTCCAAAATACACAATTTTTATTATTCTTGCCTAAATATAGAAATATTAAATAAATGATTTTTTCGGTGAAATGCCTGAAAGAGTTAGTACATGTTCTAGAGTAACTTATAGTTGATTACTTAGAAATAGGAAAAGTAAATCGAAAAGGATTACAGATATGTTCTTGTGCCCGATTGTTGATCAATATTCCTTTACGAACTTGGAAAATACAATGGAAGTATGTAGGGTAGCATCACATTTGATCGGGTTTCAATCTGGAGTTCCGAGTAAAGTTTTTACTTTTTTGCACTTAGGCCCTCCAAGGAAGTTGAAATCGTCGAATCACCAAAATGGTGAGACAAATATGCAATTTAATAATATACGATTATGAATTTGCAATTTGGGCATGTATGGGTAAACGGAGGGGGTCTCAAAATTCAACATTGATTACTTCTGCACAGTCTTGAAAATTATAATGTGGTCTAAAATTATCTTATCTCTGTTTGGCAGGGCTTATAAGTGTTTCGCTTATAAGCTAAACACCTATTTTGTGTTTGGTAAACAACAAAAAAAATTCTTATTTAAGAAGCAGAAGCTATTTTTGGGAAAAAAACAGAAGCTGTGGCCCCCCTTGCTTTCAAAATAAGATAGCACAACTCTGCCAAACACACTCATTATCCATTGCTCCAAAATACATAATTTTGTTATTTTTGCCTAAATATATAAATAAAATATAAATTATTTTTTTGGGTGAAATATTGGAAAACACTAACATTTTCTAGTGTAATTTAAAGTTAATTAATTAGTATTAAGAAAGGAAAATCGGAATGCAAAATACGCAGAGTGTTTTAAATTCAATTTCACGTATTACACAATGCATAAATTTAAATGTTTTTCTAAATAAATTTTTTTCACATCATTTAAATTTAGTCATATCACTTATTCAATTTTCTCTCAAATTCATGTGCAATTTAGTCTAATACAATAGTTTTGTTCTGTTCATTAAACAATTGTATTAATTAATTTATTTTTAAATAAAACACCTAAAGGTGAGGGAGTTATGTATTGGGTTCCCCATGCCCTATAACAAGATTAAGCAGTTGGTACATGAGTATGTCTAGATCACTAGACTTGAGGCAAACACTGTTGCCTCCAAAAGTGCTACCCTAACAGCTATACAAGAGTAGTACAAATTATGAAGAAGTTACGATCCAAGGGAGAGGATCTCCACCCCTTGTGTTAATTCTCTCCCTCGGCCAGGCAACTCCTACGTGTAAACTCTAGTCAAACAACCTCTGTTCTAGTAAGGAAGTAATGAAGATGCTGAATGTGATCATCCAAATCATCCAAGTTCAGCCAATGTATTGTGTGAGCATCTACATCACCATTCCAGACCTGCATAATTAGTAAAAACTCCACTCAGCAGTATCTATTCAGAGAACATTTACATTGCTAAGCACTCGAAAGGAGGGCATGGATTGTTTGTCTAACGTAATAAGACCACTAATATGCCTAGGTACAGTAGATAAAGAAAACCCCGGATCAGCATGGTATTTAGCAAGAGCATCAGCAACAAGGTTCCCCTCCCTAAAATACATGTTGGAGCTTAGCTCGGCCCAACATCACATTAACTTTATAAACCTTGTCAAAAAAATTCCCACTGAGCATTGTAGGGGTCGTTAATCATAGATACAGCCATTTTTGAGTCAGATTCAATTACATAAGTATGGTCAAGAAGTGGGAAAATATGACAAGCATGCATTATAGCATCAATTTCTGCTGAAAGAGGTGAGACGGCAGACAAGGCAGCAGAGGTTATCATAATTGGGCAGGCAAAAGAATCTCTAGCAATCAGGCCCATTGAAGCTTTGCAGTTAGACCAAGATGCATCCACATTTATTTTTATACAGCCAGGGCCGGGCCTTTCCCATAGAATCTTTGATATGTTTGGCTTAGGAGGGGGTCTGGACAGAGTAACAAGATGCCTCAATGAGGGTGTTATAGGACCAGATAGAATCAGTTTCCTAGGACACACAAGAAATGCTAGTTTGATCAAGTCCTCGACCTCTTTGCAGATAGCATTCAGTAATAATGGCTTATTATCAGAGAGAAAGCCAGTCCTGGCCTTCCATAGGCCCCAACATACCAAAGATGGTAAAATTTTGCAGTAAATGCGTTCAAATTTTGGTAAATCACTACAATTCCAGAACATAAAGAATCTTTGTGGAATAGATTGCAGAGCATTTAGGTTAAAATGTAACAAGGATGCAAAATTTGACCACACATCCTGGGCTAAGTGACAGTTTACAAAGAAATGCTGAATGGAATCAGAGTGATTACAGATAGGGCCTTTGGATGCAAGACTAAAACCACAAGTAATGAACACCTCATCAAAAGGGAGAAAAGAGTTCAATAATTTCCATGTGAAGATAAGGATCTTACTTTGCACAGGGAGTTTCCATAAGGAGGTGTTTGCAAGAAAGTTACCAGGCAGTGAGGTTAAGGCCTTGTAGCATGACTTGAATGTAAAATTACCTGAGAATTCAGATTTCCATACCATTTTGTCATCCCTCTCAGCTGTTATTTCAGCCCCCTGCAAAAACTGAAGAGTATCATCCCCCAAGAAAGAAGAAATCTGATCCAGAACAGGGTTCCTATTGGTGATAAAATCTGCCACAGTGATGTAGGGCATAAGAGATATTATATTATCCGGGATATGGTTTATAAGGGGGCCATGTGGACACCAGTTAGCCAACCAGAAACTACAACTCCCTCTCCCATGAATAATTAAGGAGTTGGATCCAGCAAAGGGGTTAATAAGACTGATCCTTTTCCATGTGACAGATTTCCTATGTGATGGAGGCAGTGCCCATAGCAATTTAGACCATAAAGCAGTGCCGTGTTGAGACTTCCACCACAGTTTACAAGAACAGGATTCCACAATGGCTTTAATGGATCTAAAGCCAATACCATTATGCTTAGTAGGCTTAGCCAGGTCTGCCCATTTTTTCCAAACCCTATTGTTCTTGTCCTCAAATTTCCCCCAAAAGAAACGAGCCATTTTTTTCTCAATGGATTTAATGATACCTTTAGGGGGGTTTGTTACTGTCCAGATATGTTGAGGAATAGAGTAGAGACAAGATTTAATTAAGACCATTTTACCCCCACCACTGAACCATTTATTTTTCCAGTTTTGAAGCTTTTGGTCAATGTTAGCCATCAAAGGGTGATAATATCTCTTCAGAGTTCTTCCTCTGAAAACTGGGCAACCTAAATATTGAAAAGGGAATGATCCTTTTTTCATTTGTAATACAGCTTTGATCTGATGAAGCTTAGTTATGCTTGCTCTTTTACTTAGGTAGAATTCAGACTTTTCAAAATTAATTTTTTTTCCCGAGGTGTACTCAAAAACTTCTAAGAATGCCTTGATCTTAACTAAATTCGACCTTGAAGCTTGCATAAATATAATTGTGTCATCAGCATAGCTAAGATGAGAAACCAAAGGAATAGATGCAACAGTCTGAAAGCTAGCTATTTTATTATTTTGGAATACAAAAGCTAAGCTCCTAGAGAAAGCCTCAGAGAATAAATTAAATAAAAAGGGTGAAAGAGGATCACCTTGTTTAATGCCCCTAGATGCCTTGAAATAGCCTGCAGGATTACCATTTACAAGAATAGAAAAATATGCTTGGGACAGGTTGTTTAGGACTGCATTTAAAAACTTCCCTCTAAAACCAAACTTGAGAAAATATGTTTAAGAAAGTTCCAACTAATCCTATCAAAAGCCTTTCTTAAATCAAGTTTAAGTATGCAGTTTGGAGTTCTGTATTTCTTGTCAAGAAATCTGATCATTTCTTGTAAATACAAGATATTATCAGATATGTCTCTGTTCTTCATAAAAGCAGTTTGGTTAGGTGAAATCAAGCTATCCATGTAAGGTTTTAACCTTTCCATTAATAGTTTAGAACAAATTTTATTCAGCACATTAGAAAGGCTAATAGGTCTAAAATCATCAAATGAACAGGGGGTAGGTTTTTTAGGAATCAGTGTAATCCAAGTGCTAGTAATTCCCCTAGGCATAACAGTTCCAGCTATAAAATCATTAACTGCAGAGATCAAGTCAGTTTTAATGATAGGCCAACACTTAGAGTAGAATTTGGGAGAGAAGCCATCCGGACCTGGACTACTATTTTTTTTCAAACCTTTTACAACTCTTTCCAACTCAGATTCAGATACCAGTGAGGCTAGAATTTGATTATCCCTATCTTGAATAATGTTTGGGATCTGACTAAGGAAATGAGAATAGTATGTCATATCAGATTCCTGAGAGGGTTCAGTGAGTAATTCAGAGAAATACTCAACAGCTGCATTTTGAATATCCACCTGGGAGTTAATCCAGTTACCAGCACCATTTTTTATCTTAGTGATCTGTAACCTACAATTTCTTTCAAGCACAGTCTTATGAAAGAAATTAGTATTGTTGTCCCCTAGTTTATGCCATTTAAGTCTTGCTTTCTGCTTCCAAAATTTTTCTTTTCCCTTTAAAGATTTTTGAAGTAAAGCATTTCTCTCATTTAGTTTGACTCTTTCTAGAGTTGTGGGGTTTAGGTCAAAGTTAATTTCTTGAGTTCTTAAGGCCTCCTCAGCTCGCTTGACATTAATGTCAATATTACCAAAACTATCCCTGTTCCACTTCTTAAGAACTTTCTTAAGCCTAATAAGTTTAAGGTAGAACCTAAGCATGCCAGTTTCAGCCATTGGTAGGTTCCAACAGTCATTAATTATTCCATTAAACTCCAATCTAAGGAACCAGGCATCTATAAATCTAAAAGGCTTTGGATTGGCTGAGGTTATAGAAGAGATTTGGAGGAGAAGGGGAGAATGGTCAGATGTCTGCCTATTCAGGATTTGAATGGAAGAGGAAGGGAATCTGGAATTCCAGGAAATGGTACAAAGACCTCTATCAAGTCTCTTAGAGGTTGGGTTCCTAAGCCTAGCATTACACCAAGTGAAAAGGTTTCCAACCGTACTGATTTCCTGTATCCCATTTAAATTGATCCATGAGTTAAAATCCCTGATACTGCCTAGTGCTGGAGAGCAAGGGCCTCTATACTCAGTTAGAGAAGTGATTGAATTAAAATCACCAACAAAAATTGTATCCCCTTTTGAGATAGGTTTAAGATCTGTCCATAGATTCTTCCTACCATCCCTGTTCCTAAGGGCATAAATAAATACTGCCTCCATATGCCAATTAAAGTTATGGTGTAATATATTGACATGCATGAACTGTTCATGTGCTGAAAGCAAAGTAACAGAGATTGAGTTAGTCCACATTAACCAAATTTTCCCATTATACAATGTTAAATTATGAGCAAAGTGGAGTTTCTGCATATATGACTGGCAAGAACTGTTATCATGCATAGGTTCTATGATACACAACAGCTGTATTTTCCTAAGCTTACATAAATTAGATAGTCTAAGCATTGATGTGTCCATGCCCCTAATATTCCACACTAAACAATTGACATGTGAGTTGACTATCATTGTTCACCAGATTTGGTACTTTTTGTTGCTGATCTCAGCATCATCCTATTTAATTGACTCAAGTAATTATTTTTCTTTGATTTAGATTTACCTTGTTGCATACCTGTGGGAGAAGAAGTAGTAGGGTTTTGCTGATTTGGAGCATCTTCCATAAGTATCACTGACTCGGATATATTTCCTTGCTTCTTGGAGCCATCCTCCAGGGCCTGCAAAACAGAAAATCTGTTTGCCCTATTCCCAGGCTGGGAAAGCACTAAGTTGTGACTTGGACTGTACATAGGAATAGAGAAGGATCCTATCTGAATATCATCTTTAGCATATGTCATAATAGGTGATTTATGAATAGTAGTATCTTGTAGCAACCTAGAGATAGAACAATCATAGCTATCCTGAGTATGTGAGTTGGCAGTAGGAGACCTCTGATTATTAATAGTACCCTGGGGAGGGGAGCTATGTGATATGATATGCTTAGACCCCTTAGATTTACCTACAATGTTGTTAATCTAAGGGGGTGGAGTTTCATCCTGAAAGTCAACAATTAGAGGAGCCTTCTCAAATTTTTTACCTGTTTGCTGCCAATGTGATTGGGGTAAGGTTGGTTCTAGGTTTGTATCCTGAGTTAAATCATCATTAGGCATATGTTTAGCTTTACATTAGGGAAAAGAGTGACCAAGTTTTAAACAATGATCACAATACAGGGGTACATCCTCATATTCAACCTTATATTTTCTATTATTGGTTACAGAAATAAGCCTTATGAAGTGACTCACTGGTTTTTGGAGGTTCATTTCAACACAGAATTTAATGGCAGAAGGCCTGGTTAGCATATCTGTAGCCAGATCATTCTTAATAAAACTGCCAAGGCTATTTCCAATTGCTTCAATAGAGGCCGAATTATAGTAATATAATGGAACTTCACGAATTGTACACCAGATGGGGACTATTGGTGATTCAATATGAGTAGAGAATTCAGGTGTCCATTTTAGGATTTTCAGTGAGATGCCATTAAAATTCCACACACATTTCATCCAGCATCTTTGGTAATCGTTTATCATTTCAAACCTAATTAAGACATGTTTAAAATCAAGTAAGCCTAATTGATACTTACCTTCAAACCCCACCGTTTTGAAGGCCTGCTCCAATAGTTCCATCGAAATTCTCCCCCTGGTAAACTTCCCCACCAGTGCATTTGAGTAATGCGCAGAGAGAGTGGCAATCTGTTCCTCGGAGTACAGACACGAGGGATCTCCCAGGTGGTTCATTTTAGGAGTAATTTCTGGGTTATTGGGCAGAATTTTGGAAAGAGGTGGGGCTTTGTTTTGTAATGCAGCGGTGAAAGTTTTGGGTGGTGCTTGCTCATTAGTGGTTGCGGCCATACTGGCCACCAGTGAAAGCCTAACCAAGCTGACAAAAGAGTCGGCCTAGCCGTTTCCGGCAAGGGAGCCGTTAGCGGCAGCAGAGGGATGAAGGGAAGATGCAAATTTTCCGTTGAAATTGGGAAACGTGCCTGAGAGAGAAAAACGATTTTGATGGTGTGACGGGGAATTGTAATTGTATTAATTTATGAATATTAAATGTTAAATTACAGTATTAGTATCATTTTAAGAGTCCATTTCTTGAAAGACGGTATTTCTACAAGCAATGGAAAGACCAGGGTTTAAAGTGCAAATTAGAAGAAATAAAGGTAAAATTTCTGGGTTGCATGAATCGAGTTATAAACTTTATAATTACTACACGTTGCATAATAAATTTTTAATATTGCAACTAAGAACTTTTACAATTTATTATTCTAATTAAACCATGTCTTTCCATAAGTATATGGAAAGACGGTCTTTCCTAAAATTTTACCTCATTTTAATTATATTTAATTTTAATTTAGTAAAATATTAATTTGAGAGAATAAAGCCTAATAGCTCAAACATTTTTAGAAAGGAATTTTTTTTTCAAATGGAAGGGCTATGCAATTTCATACTCCAGGTAAGTACTACATTCCGAGAAATTCCTTGTAAAAATAAAAGTAAAGAGTTCGTCTCCTATGAGACCATCTCATCATGAGACCAGAGACTAGAGGCAAATTAAGAAATCCGTCACACAAAGACAGGCTTGTCTGGACCCCTACCATGGATGGAAACTTCTCAATCAGGTCAGCATACTCTTTGTTCAGACAAAGAAGACCAGAAATCCATGATTTAACCAAGGTTTGGTACCCTTTTCTTCCTGGAAAAATGTCTGTATTGCTTTGGAGATCCCTAAATGGTATTCTACCATTTGATAACATCCTCAATAGGTGTGGTTTTTCCCTAGCCTCTAGATGCCCTATTTGCATGAACCACTCAGATAATCTTGAACATTATTTCAATTCATGCATATCCTCAAATGCTGTTTGGAAAAGTGTCCATTCCCTACTACAGCTAGACCAAATCGGTTTCAATAGTCTAAAATACAGAGTGGAATTTTATTTAGCATACAAGGCTGATTCCAAGATACATGCAAATTTGATTTCTGCTTCTCTATTAGTTACAATCTGGTTCTTATGGATTTATAGGAACAAAATAATTTTTGAAAACAAATCCTTTTCTGCTGAAGCATGTTTTCATGATATCAAAGAAATGATCTATCAAATTTTCACTGCTCATCAAGTTTTTGGTAACAGAGAAAAGAACAAGAGATGGATTCAGGCAAAAATCATTCCACAAATCTTTCAAAAGAAGAAAAAAATATTTGCTGCAGTGAATTGGAATAAACCACTAACTGGCTACAAAATTAATACGGATGCATCTTGGATTTCTAGTGGTTTTTCCTCATATGCTGTGATAGTCAGGGACTGGGGGGACTGTAATTAAAATGAGAGTTAACTCTTTCTTTTGTCATTCTCCTTTACATGCTGAACTTATAGCTATTCAAAATGCTTATGAAATCTGTTCAGAACTTTCTTTACAGAACTGTGTTATTGAATCAGATTGTTTGACTGCTGTTAGGGGTATTCTCAACCCCTCATGCTGCCCTTGGAAAGTTTTCTCCATCTGTAGTACACTATATAAGGAACAGCTCACTACCCCAATCCAACATACCCCTAGGGAAGCTAATCTATCTGCAGACTTTTTGGCTAAATT
Organism: Rubia yunnanensis; assembly: GCA_037428765.1. Classification (NCBI taxonomy): domain Eukaryota; kingdom Viridiplantae; phylum Streptophyta; class Magnoliopsida; order Gentianales; family Rubiaceae; genus Rubia; species Rubia yunnanensis. Next base: position 103,664,125 of record CM075065.1, read on the forward strand.
CGCTAGGGAAAATAATCTTCAGGGAGATTTAGATATTATGTCAATTCCCAGTTTTCTTAAGGGCCTCCTGTCACTGGATAACATCGGCTTCCCAGGGATTAGGATCGGAGCCTCTACGGTTACTCATAGGATTTCATAGGGATTAGGATTCACAATTTTCAGGAATTATTTGCCAAACTTACAGCTGCCTTTTCACTCCTCTTTTTCTTTTATGACTGCTGTATTCTCATTTCTATTCAAAGTCAGGACTCGGGTTCCGCGGCTACGACTATAATCTGCTACCTTCTCATTCTGCTATGGGGCTCACTATAGTTAATCATATAATCATCTTACTCTCTGTTAGAATAGTTACTGTTGTCTTCTCTTATTCGCTTTGCAGGATTGACGCCGAGATGATGCTGAGATGTTGCTGCAAAGGGAGCCTATTTGGACTCTATGATGGTTGCTTGCATCGCTCTCTTTCACCTAATTTCACCTTCTGCTACAAATTATGCTACACAAATGGTCTGATTATCTTTATTCCTATTCGACAGTATACCATTGATAAATAGGGGTTTCGAGCTCTCGACTCCCCGACCTGTTCGTGATATATCAGTCTATTGGAATAATAAGATAGACCTCTTCTAGCACACAGATGCTTTCTTAGTCTTTTAAGAGGCTTTGAATAGATAGAGGCAAATTAAGAAAAGGAAAAACTAAATTTAGAGGCAAAAACTGAATTAATTTGGACTCGGGGTATTAAATGAAAAATACGAATACAGTGGGGGAGCTAACAGCAAATATTACAAAATTACAAAAACCACGCGTCTTTCTCCTTCGATTTGCTTACTCCACTTACGCCGCCTCACTCTCCGCCATGCCGCCTCACCTCCTCGCCTTCTCCATCGTCGAATCGACATCTTCGCCACCGAATTGACTTCTCAGCCATTGAAACCCTAGTTTTAGGGATTTGTTAATCCTCACTGATTCACGAGTGCCGCCGCAGAGACTGAGATGCTTAACCGCTAGGGTTCATCTTTGTCGGCTTCGTCCTCAATCATCGGCGGATAGTAGCGACCAATTGGCTGGGCTTTTGGTCGAGGTTTTGATCTCAACCAAAGATACCCTAGATCCGAGAGGTTTTGGTCGAGGCTCCGGTACTGTGTTCATAGGTCCAAGAGGAGCGCCAAAGCAATATTGTGGAGATCCTCCTCGTTGGTGATTTTGGCGTTTAGGAAAGCCGTGGTTGAACGTCAATTTTTGAACGTAGAGCAGAGAGCAGAAGACTCCACATGTTCGGATTCTATGAGCAGAGAGGCTTCTGGAACTGGAGGTGAGTCCGATGAATTGAAATCTTCGACAGTAATTTGAAAACGGAGTTCAATGAGCCTCATTGCGCGATGTGATGCGAAAAATGATGATTCCGACTTCAAATTTGGGATGTTTACTCATGCTTTCACTTCTGAAGTTGCTTCTTCTCCATTTAAGGAGAAATACCTCTACTGCCTCTGGTGGGTTTGAGAAATGTGAGGTACAGTTTTTGGCTCGCTAATTTGCACCATTTTACTGCCTCTGAATCATGTCTAACGCCCATGATTTTGCTACAGTTCGTACGCGCAAAACCTAACGACAAGCACTTGTGACTTGTTCATATCAACACAAGGAGATTATTGAACTTGGCCTTTTCGACACAAGTGAATGTATTCGACATGGTCCTATTGACGCAAGGAGATTATCGAACATGGCCTTATCAGCACAAGTGAATGTATTTGACTTGGTCTTATCGACGCAAGGATATTGTCAAACTTGGCATTATTAGCACAAGTCAATTTATTTGACTTGGTTTTATCGACACAAGGATATTGTCAAACTTGGCCTTATCGGCACAAGTGAATTTACATTGTCGAACTAGGTTTTATCAACATGTGTGAATTGGCTCGATTTGGTCTTATTAACGCAAAGAGATTAACGAACTTGTCCTTATTGGCACGAGTGAATTTATATTTTTGAACTTGGCCTTATAAGCGTGAGTGAATTGACTTGACTTAGTCTTATCGACGTAAGGAGATTAACGAACTTGGCCTTATCGGCACAAGTGAATTTACATTGTCAAACTTGGCCTTATTGGTGCAAGTGAATTTGCTCGACACAAGGATATTGGCACTAAGTATGGGCACTAAAGTGATTTCATTCAACGAACCCATGTCTGGATCAAACAAAATCTTGATACAACTCAAAACTGGTGGTAACGACGAAGGTTGGCAACACTCCACCTTCGAGGTACCGATTTTCCATCCAATTCTTCTAAGACATAACTTTCTCCTGGGTGTGCCTCCAACACCCGATATGGCCCTTCCCAATTAGGAGCCAGCTTCCCTTCTGGCCGGCATTTACTATTCTCATTACTCCTCATGAACAAGTCGGCTTCGCTGAATTGCACTTTCTTTACCCTTTGATCATGGTATCATTTGAATTGCTCATTTACCTTAGCTTCACGAAGAATAGCCAGTGTCCTTGCCTCATCTACCAAGTCCAGGTCCAGATGCTGATTGTCACTATTCCCCCCTCCCCCAGTTTCTTGACATTACCCTTGGGCTTGGAAAAAATGATTTCTAATAGAATCACAACTTCAGTGCCATAGACCAGGATGTACGGTGTTTTGCCAGTGGATCTGGTGGGGTGGTCCGATGTGACCATAGCACACTCGAAAGTTCATTCACCCAATTTCCAGCTGCCCCTTCGAGCCTCTTCTTGATTCCATTAACAAGGGTTCGATTAGTAACCTCAACTTGGCCATTTGCTTGTGGGTGGTAGACTGCCGTTAACTTTGACTGGATCTTGAACTCCTCACACTAGCTCTTGAAAGGATCACTGGCATATTGCATGCCATTATTGGACAAAATAACCCTTGGGATTCCAAATTGACAGACAATATTCTTCCAACAAAACAAGACCAATGAATTCCATTTTATATTTGCTAGGGGCTCAGCCTCGACCCACTTAGTGAAATAATCTATGGCCACCAGCAAGTACTTAACACTGCCTGATGCTTCTGGGAAGGGGCCAAACAAGTTGATTCCCCATTTGTCGAATGGTCAAGTGCTGTTCATGTTGATCATTTCTGTTTGGGGCACATAGATCAGTGGCATGTGTCTCTGGCACTGGGAACAAGCTTGGATGTATCGATTGGCATCTTCAAACATAATCGGCCAATAGTATCCCACCAAAATTATCCTCCTAGCCACTGACTGAACCCTCTGATGGCTGCCACATATTCCTTCATGAATTTCAATGATCAAGTAACTAGCATCACAAGGTGTCACACATTGAAGTAGGATTTGGCGTTGTGAGGCAAATTTTCGTGGCTTGGGAAGGTTCAATGGGAAGAACACCCTCTTGCAAATACTTGATGATGGGGGTCATCCAAGTGTCTGCTTCGATAATTGCCATCTTGGTTGGCTCCTTGATGCTTCGACGGTTCAGCTCTTCGAAATGAATTTGTTTCTGAGACAACCCTCCCAAGTTGGAAGAAACCAACTTGCTAAGAGCGTCTGTCTTCTATTTTTTCTCCCGGGGTATCTTTATTTAGGTGAATGATCAGAAACCGGTAACATTGGCTTAATCAACTCCAGGTATTGTTACAGGTTGAGCTCCCTAGCTTCATACTCTCTTTTGACCTGTTGCACCACAATCTGTGAGACACTAAACGTATCCATGCTTTCTACCTTCATCTCCATAGCCAAATGAAGTCCAGTGATCAATGCCTCATATTCAGCTTCGTTGTTTGTGGCCCAGAACTTAAAGGCAAACAGGTAATCTAAACCATCAGGACTAGTAAGTAGCACCCCTGCTCCACTTCCTCCTGAATGTGAGGATCCATCAACAAACAGTTTCCACGAGCCCCCTTTCTCAGTGTCTTTGTTTACCTCTATCACTTCCATAGTTTCCACAATAAAGTCTGCGAGGGTCTGGCCCTTAGTCGCAATTGTGGGTTGAAGCTGGATGTCATGCTTGCCCAATTCCACAGTCTATTTCATCATTCTTCCTGAAGCCTCGGGTTTAAGGAGCACATGCCTGATGGGGAATCTCGTTAAGACAAAAATGGTATTACCCTGAAAATAGGGACGCAACCTTTGAGCAGCTTGGACCAGTGCCAGAATTAACCTTAAGGGAGAAGTGTACCTCATCTCGAGACCCCGCAATGCCCGACTAAGAAAAACATATAGGGTGCTACTGCCTCTCTTCTCCTTGATCAAGACCGCACTAGCTGCTAGGGTCGAGGCTGCGATATAAATGTAAAGTACCTCTCTCGGGTCAGGTTTCACCAGTGTTGGCAAGACTTGAAGATGTTCTTTCAAAGCCACAAACGTCTTTTCACAGTCCTCCGTCCATTCGAACCTCTTGCTCCCCGTAGTACATCGAAGAAAGAGAGATGCTTCTCCACCCCCTTTGATAGGAAACAACTCAGAACAGCTAAGCAGCCTGTTAACTTTTGGACTTCTTTCATTGACTTTGGGTTTTTCATGTTCATCAATGCTTCCACCTTCTCGGGGTCACATCAATCCCCCTTTCAGATACCATGAAACCCAAAAACTTTCTAGCCCCTACTTCGATAACACACTTAGCAGGATTCAGTTTTAAATTGGCTCTCTGCAGCTGAATGAATATCTCCTTTAGGTCCTCCAAGAACTTATCATAACTTCTGATCTTTATCACCATATCATCCACTTATACTTCTAAGTTCTTCCCAATCTGATTTATGAACAAATTATCAACTAACCTTTGGTAGGTTACCCCATCATTCTTCAAACTGAACGACATCTTTTCGTAGCAAAAAGTGTCCGCCTCCATTATGTATGAAGTTTTGACCTTTTTCTTTTTCCATTAATATCTTGTGATAGCCTTTTTGTGAATAAAAAAGGCTAGGATCTGATAAATGGCTATTGCTTTCATGAACCTGTCTATTGAAGGGAGGGGATAACTATCCTTGGGACAACACGTGTTTATGTCAGTGAAATTAATACACATGCGCCAAGTCCCATAATGTTTTGGAACCATTACTGAGTTAGCGAGCCATTCCGGATAAAACACCTCCTTGATAACATCAACTTCAAGGAGTTTATCCGCTTCCACCCTTATTGCCTTATCCCTTTTCGATGCGACCAATCTATTAATCTGCTTGATGGGCTTTATAAAAGGGTCAATATTCAGTCTATGAACGGCCAATTCTGCGGGTACCCCTACCAAAATTGTAGTGTTCCAGAAAAACACGTCTGAGTACTCATGGAGCAGGGTCTACAACCATCCCCTTTTAACTCATAGCATCATCTTTCCCACTACGATAGCACCCAAACCTTGAACTGGGATCTTTTTTGTATCAGTTGGTCCTGCCTCTCCGTATATTGATGCTACATCCCCCATTTTTTCTCCTTTCACCGCCGCTAAGTTGGAAATTTTCACTACAGCCTAATCTCCTCGAATGCAAGTCACCCCCTGTTCATTGGGAACTTCATCATCAGGTGGTATGGCAACCACACAACTTAAGCTTGGCACATCCAAAGTCTTCCAAGTATCACGTTATAAAGGGAGTAGGCATCAATAACTGTGATGTTGCAGTGTATCATCACTATCTCCATCTGCCACTCTGACCGGAAAAGTGACTTCACCAAGTGGAGTGATCATTTTTCCTGTAAATCCTGACAAGGGGCATAGTGACTTTTTCAGATTACCTCGACCAATGTCTAGCTTGTCAAAACAACTTACAAATATAATCTCCACCCAACTTCCATCGTTTACAAAGATTCTCTTAACCAACAAAGTCTCAATTGTCGTGGAAATCACCATTGGGTCTGCACGAGGGGTCTGGTTAGGAACTAGATCCGCTTATGAAAATGTTATCGTTTCATCGGTCCGAAACCTTTTATGGGATGGCTCGCCTGCAAGCGCGCACCTTGACCCAGGCTTCATCACGGTATTTGATTAACCATCATATGTAACTCCATTGATAATATTTACCACTCTATGAACGATCAGCTCCTCATTTTGGTTGGGGTTTCCTACAGGTTGTTTTTGAGACGGTTCCTGCTGGTGCTCTTGTCGAGCCACTGGGGGTGCACAATCAGCCCTAGAAGGTGGGGCGTTTCTCTAGAACGGTCGAAAATCTCACTCATTCCTGTGCTTCACTAGCCCCTCTTGGAGGTGTGGGCAAAAGTTAGCTTATCTGAGGAGACCCTCTATTTCACACATATCAATCTCCATCCCGAGGTGACTACAATCGTTCATATAGTGACCAAAATCTCTATGATGATCACAAAATTTGTTGGTAGCCCTCCTTGTTGCTACAACCTCATTTTACCTGTTTAATTGTGGGGGCGCTCGAAAGACCCCCCCTTGAATACTCCAAATTTCTGGTGGTGACCACCGCATGGATGCGTATTTGTCAAATCTCCCCCTCGAAGGTTCCACCTGCCTTTTCCTCGACCGTTAGGCTTCACCTGCTTAGTCATCATTCCTTCCCTTTTCTTTCTGGTTGCCTCATTTACCTTCGAGTGTTGCTCCACTATCTCTTGGTGTTGTTGAAGGGTTTTGGGGATTTTTGTTGTTAGCTTCTTATACAACTCCAAGCCTTCCATTCCTATCAAATAACCTTGAATCACCTCATTCTCTATCTCTTCTACCACTCTTAGGCTCTCATCCACATATCTGTGATAGAATGCCACTGTCGACTTTCCCAGTCTTTGCTTCGTTTGGTATAGCTCCGTCAGCATCTTCGTAAACTTCTTCTTCTGGCGATACTGACTTAACAATACTCGGTTGATGCTCTGATAAGATTGCAATGATCCTCTGGGAAATTTATGGAACCACTCCTGCGCCTTTCCTTGGAGGTAGCTTCCTACAAGCTTACAAGTTATTATCTCATCGAAATCCCTCGAGCTCATCAAACTTGGGAAGTTCTGAATGAACTCGGGGGGTCAGAGTCTCCTCCATATGTTAGAAGCCCCTCTGGTGGCTTTGTGCCCCCTGGCCAATGGCTCCTGGTTATCTTCTCATCGAAAAGGAAATTTGTGAACTGTCTCATTAATCCTATCAATCTGTCAGCTCCCTTCCAAGCGTAACTCCTGTATCTCCAACCAGCATCTCCCAATTCCGATTCTAATTTTAATAATCTCCTAGCGTTAAGACATATGTGGGAAACGTTATCTTCCTCGGGTAGGGCCCTGTTCCAACGTATCCGGGATAACCTATCGAAACAGACCTTTGATTGTAATAATTATACCTGCCATGGTTGGTCATGACTGGGTTCCTCCTATCCTCGAAACTTATGAATGGCGGCCTTAAATATTGCCCAAGCATCCCTTCCGGGAACAAAAGCTGTGGTCGGGACTAGGTAGCTTCCTAATGCCCGAAATAGGGGTTCCCATCACCTGGATTTCCAGGGGCAGAGCTCTCACCTGTTCCTAAGTTAACGAGGGTTCCCTTGTTCTCAATGAACTTAGAGCTTCCAATGGGGGAACGACCTGGTATCCTGCTACTATTAGTACCTGCAAATCGGCTCCAATCCCGCCTACTGGCTCGTCACAACATTTTGATTCTCCTGAATCATCCTTTCATATGCTTCTATATGGGAATCTCTAGAGCACTCCATAAAATAGCCATCGCTACCTCTTGATACCAATAGGTAAGGTTCAGTCACCGGGATATCCACCCTAAGCTCGATAGTCACCTTCAAATCTCTAGAAGCCATACTAACTGCACGTGGGCCTTCGATCAGAGTCACCAAAATAGGTCCCACCGATACCTCCATCGGATTTATCTGCCTTCTACACGTAGACTCTACTTCATCTCCAAGGTCTACCCTTTTCTTCCTCGGCCGCTCACTCCTCCGAACAGTCACCGTAAAGGTGGACATATGCCAACAGATCTAGATATGACTTCTAATATGGTCACACCGGGCATGCCAAATTGATGAATCCTCAATTGTTGAACCCTATCTGAAAGCCCAGCTCTGATCCACTAGCTACGATCCATCACTTGCAAGGCAAAGACCCCAGAAGAATTCGGGGGAAAAAGCTCCGATGAAAAGTTAGTCTCCGGTCGTGATCAATGAACAGTCAATTGCATGAATAGATTACATACCTTCTTTTTTATACCTCCTCAAACCTAATTAAGGCTACTAAGTCTCTCTTTTGTTACGAGGCTGCTAAGCCTTCCTAAGATCCTGCCTTATTGGGTTACCCCTGGACTCTTCCTTGGTGTTGGGCTAAATGTCCAACAATATTTTGGCCTAGTTCTCCATCACCATCCATGTCCAGCACTTCGATTTCAAATGGTTTCTGCAGTGTCATGAAATTTCTAAGTCACTATGGGTTTATAGAATTTTGTAAGTGTAAGAGAAGAGATTCTACGGGTCCCTCATCTTCCTCATCATCATCTATCATCATTTCAGTGTTCCCATCTCTGGAACATACGTAATCTTCACGACTCTGTTTCTTAGACATTATCACACTTACAAAATCTAAAATCCACTATTTGATCATTTCATCGAGCATGACAAACCCTAACAATTTAACACACAACAAATAAGTGATTAATCAATCCGCATAATTTAAAATTTACCAACAACAAAACACAATATTTTTTTCCAACACAACATCTCAATATGGATAAGACTTAAAGATGGGCACAATGTTGAAAAATGGTGTATAAGATGACTCATATGTTTTTTTAGGATGAAAAACCCACCTATAATCTATGTGTTAGATGATTTTTTTTAAATGTGTTAGATGATTTTTGTTTACCTCGTTGTATAACCTTCAAAGCCCTTGTAGATTTCCATTCCTTGCCTCTAACCACTCCAAATCTTTTGAATATTGAGCACCTAGTGTAGGGTTATGGTTCAACATGAAGGATATATGTAGAGGAAGATTTGATGGAAGAAGATACGAGAATTGGGTTTTGGTGGGGTTTTTTATGGAAAATTTAGGGAAAACGTGGGTGAATAGTGATTAAAATTTCACTTTGAACCGGCTTTAATGCCTTCTAGGGCTTACCCGTAAGTATACCTTCTGAGTCCAAAAGCTTGTCATGGTTTTTTTTGTACATGATGAACTTCCTCAATTGGAAGTAACTCGGCCTTTCTATTTAGTAAGAGCTGACAATGTTCCTCAATCAAGAGTTCTGATAAGTAATAAAAAATGGGTTTCAATCCGGTTCTAACAACAAGAACCCAATTCAAAACCATAGTCTCTCCTTCCAATTTTGGAAAAAAGAAACCATCAAATTGTAAGGTGAAAATTTCGAGGATGAGGGGAACAGGTAGGAAAAGCGGCCACGACAATACTTCGAGCTGGAGCCACGATCCGTTTGACGAGATTGGGCGTAGTGACAAAATTTTCAACGTCGAGGCCGAAAAGAGGTACGTTGATTTCTTGAAAATACAGAAATGTTGTAATCCTAAGGTAGTGCTTAGTTCTACAAAGGAACAATTGTCGTTACATTATATTTTGATGTATTTCAAAAATCAAGGGATAGAGAAATTGATGACTTTAGAGGAGAGTGCTCTATGCAAATTTAGGGAAAATATTAGGAATAGTGACTTGACAATGGTGAATAATATTAATGGTACAGTCACCAAGTACACCATCAACGCTGTCCTAGGTAATAAGTATACCAACCCCTCTAAACTAAGGCCCGACAATCCCGATGGTCCCTTAGAAATCTACCATACACAATAGTGGCACTGTGTTACATACTCGACATCGTTATTCCTGGTTGCAATGGGGAAGAAATACTTTCAGTGGGAAGATGATATGCCAGGTAGGGCTAATACTTATGATGTTAGTCAACTAAAAGTCGAGGAGAGGCTAGTCGATGAATTGATTTGCTCGAATGTTTTGCCGTCGAGAGGGCATGCTTACAAGCCAACTATAGGTAATCTAATGTTGTTCTATTATGTGATGGAGGAATTCCAATTAATTCTTGATTTTTTATCAGTAACTATACGTTGAAGGCTATGGCTACGAAAAAGAAAGATCTCCCGGGGGATTGATCACTGCATTGCTGAAGCAGTTTAGGGTCATACCTGTCGATAGGCCACTTAGGTTAGATTTTTATGATGAGAGCTGGTTTGCACACAAGGAATTAGAAATGGGAAAATATTTCAAGTGGGTCACAAAGTTATGGAGGAGACAGGGCAGCCGCTAAAGCCTCAAAGAGAGCTAGATATGCATCTACAGATAGAGCTGAGTCATCACATGAGTTCATTTAATTTTCCATACAAGATTTGGTTCAAATGCACTCTTTGTTTACTTGTTTTCCCAAAATTTTCTCCTTGTAGGTGGCCAAGTTGGCTAAAAGAGTTGCTTGTCGAGGTATATTGCATGCATCTGAGGTGATGTTAGTGAGGAAAATGAAGAATTGGGACGCATTGAAAATCGTCAAGCCAAGTTCATTTAGGCCACTAGGGTGCAGTTGGAACTATCTGACGATGAGACCATGGAAAATTTTGCACTAGAATTCTCCGAGAGTGATGAAGAAGCCCCCAATGATGAAGAGATTAATGTCGAGTTTGTTGCAATGTTTCGTGACGATTAGATAAACATTCCTAAACTTGGTTTTCAAACCTAGATATTTCAAACCTTGATATTTAAATTACATTCTAAGTACTTACTGTTGTTAAGGATGTTGAAACCTATAATTTGGCTCAAATCTATTTCACCAAACATGGTCTAATTATATATATTTACTTTGGCTAGTTTAGGTTGGTGTGAAACATCCCAAGATTAACTACAAAATCTACAAAAATAACCTGAATGACCATAGGACACGATGTAATTCCATGTTTGGAAGAAAATCACATCTACCCATTGACATTTTGTTCTCAATGTTCACATCTACCCATTGACATTTTGTTCTCAATGTTCACATCTACCCATTGACATTTTGTTCCCGATGTTCACATCTACCCATTGACATTTTGTTCCCGATGTTCACATCTACCCATTGACATTTTTTTCTCGATGTTCACATCTACCTATTGACATTTAAATATAGGAATTTTCATTGTCACATAATCAAGCTCCCATATCTCGGTTATTGTTCCAAAGTAACAAGTATGGGCATACATTGGATTTCCATCACTTGCACTCCCAACATGTAATGCCTCCGAGACTAGTGTCACACCACTATTTTGTGATACACCTCTATTATCACTTGATTTGGTGCCAAAAGTGAATCCATTAATGTCATAACTACAATATGATGTAAATGTACCCAATGGACGGTGCGCCAACCATTTAACCGAACGTGGATGATCACCATTCATGATATGAGATCGTAGCCATGAAGCGAAATCACTAGTGTGTTGTTAGAGAACACGTTCTTTGTTTTACTAAGGATGTTTGACTCTTATTTCATCCATGTGAATCTCTATATAGGGGACAAAATCATCATGAATGCAAAGAACATACATGTGGGTTGAACACAAATCTTCCACACTAGGGCTAACTAGTTTGCCCTGCCTTACACCAAGACCCTGCAACCGGCCATTATGTCTTGTTTTTGGGAGGCCAACGGAATTGAATTCATTAATATAATATGTACAAAACTCAATAACCTCCTCTACCACGTAACGCTGACCAATGCTTTCATCGGGTATGTACCGATTCTGCACAAAATGTTTGAAGATTTTCATATACCTCTCGAAAGGATACATCCACCTCAAAAATACTGGACCACAACTTGATCTCACAGACCAAATGTACAATCAAATGGACTATTATTTTAAATAATGATGGGGAAAGTATATCTCCATCCGACACAAAACTTCTACAATCATCGATTGCAAACGATCAAGCTTTCGCTGACTAATGCTTTTCGAACAAATGGACCTGAAGAACAGACAGATATTTTAATGCACAATCACACGTGAGCAAGTAAGGTCGCCCTAATGGCTACAACATCCAGTTCTTGCATGAAAGATGTGGAAATCACGTGATTTCAGTCCAACGAACTTACACTCATCCACAGACACACAAACTTATGTTAGACGAGTAAGCCCCAGGCTCCTTCACACAACTGAGTGTCTCATAGTAAGATTTTTTCTTTGAAAGAAACATTGAATAGAAAGTGTGTGGAAGATAAGAATCATCACCGCTCGTGACCAGTGCCAAACTGCTCTAGATTCCCATTTTAACCAAGTCAATCTGAGCCTTCAAACCATCGTTTGTTTTACCGGAGGTATTCAACAGTGTTCCAATCAATAAATCACGCACATTCTTCTCGATGTGCATTACATAGATACAATGGCGTACATCAAAATCTTTCCAATAAGCGAGTTGGAAAAAAATGGAGCACTTCTTCCAACTCTCTTCCCTTGCAACTTTACGCTTCTTCTTCCTGAAATCATTAGGGAAATCCTTAACTTTCTTATAAAACTCAACACTCTCGACAGGTACCGGGGTCAGAATCTCCTCAACTTCTCCATTAAATCATTTTTTTGCCAATCTCCTTGGGTGACCATCCGGAAGAAACCTTCCTTGATATATGGTTTTACATCCATGCTTCAACTGACAAAATGAGGTTTGTTTCTCACACACTGGACAAGTGTAGTGCCCTTTCACTGAGTATCCTGACGAATTTCCATACACGGGAAAGTCATTTATCATGCAAAACAATAACACGTGAAATTCACTCCTTCAAAAGCATCGTAAGTGAGGACCCCATCCATGAACAACGTCATCTAATCATCCACCAAAGGAGCTAGGTACACTTCTATATCATTACCAGGTTGCCTAGGGCTCAATCTCATCATCGATAAGAGGACGTACTTCCGTTTCATTGTCAACCATGGCGGAAGATTGTATATGACTGACATAACAGGCCACGAGCTGTGCGTGCTGCTCATATTACCGAATGGATTCATACAGTCGGTGGAAAGGCCAAGTCTTGAATGATGAGGCTCAGAAACAAAATCAGGGTACAACACATCAATCTTTTTCCACTGCTCACCATCAGACGTATATCAAATCACGTCATCCACAGGTCGGTCTCTCAATATGCCAATGCAAAAACTTTGCATCTTCTCTGCAAGAAAACAACTTCTTAAACTAGGGAATGATAATTAGATACCATAAAACTTTAGCGAGTGTTTTTTTCTTTGAAACCAAATCAGCATCCGTCCCAACCGCAATGCCTCCTCTCTTTAACTTGTAAAGAGACTCACCACATACCCAATATGTCTTGGACCTCATTGTCTGGTCCTCTTCCATTCCCAGAGGGCAAAGAACTCTTTTTACGGCGTACAATCTGTCAGGCAGAATGTTGCCTTAAGGAAGCAATTCCCTAACTAGTTCAACCATCTCTGTTATGCCCTTACCGGTCCATCTGAATTTGGATTTCAATTCATCATTCGCAAGGTGGCACTCAAGACTGAATGCTTAAAACTAATGTACAATGGCATCTTCTTGTTATTTTGCAAAGCTTCAAGAACTTTGGGTTTACCTTAGAATTTTCTAGCAACATCCTCCTCCATCTCGTCAAATGCAACGTTCACATCTAAATTATCAACCTCTTTACGGCTAACTTCGCCAACACAAGGTGTAACAACCTCTTCGTGCCACACCCTAGAGGTATAACTAGTTTGAAACCCCAGAATGACTTCCTCAATTGAAACCAGGACACAATTTCTTTTTTGATATCGTAAATGATGTCAGCTCTTCAGCCATGTGATAATCACTCCATTCCTCAGACGGAATTTGCTCGGTTCCTGGTTCCGATATCGAAAATTACATGAATTAAAGGTGGTTTGGTAGAACCACCTTTGAATTAAATGGTTCAAAGGCGGTTATAACATAAACCGCCTTTTTTGGTTTCAATCATAGGTGGTTAAAATTGAACCACCTTGGAAATGTAAATAACCGCCTTCAATCAGCGAGGGAGCCAAAATAGCTACTTCCGACATCAGAAGTTGCCAACAATGGCGGTTCTTTCCCAAAATTTTATAACTGCCTTTGAATAATGTCTTTAATCACAAGCTTTCCACTAGTGAGAGTGACCCGACGGTAAGGGTTATTGTGTGGCGTCGCCCACTCTAACTATAAGCTAGGAGAGGCGAGAAATGTCTTCACTCGAAAGGTCTTGACAAGTTCTCCCCAATATGTGGTTAATGCGTAAAAATAGGATAATTAATCAATGACCAAATGATGACTAGAAATGTAAACCAATAGCGCCCAAAACTCGTTATCATATTAGTTACATCTTTTCGTGCTAGTTGTGATCGTAATTACATTGTTTGCTCTAATTGTTGGTTGATTTAGTTGTTAAAGTAGTCGTAGTATTTTCTAAAATCAAAACCCTCAACTTGCCTACCACACACATAGAGGGACTTCTTCGTGTGCTTTTTAATTACATTTAACACTCGATAAAACCTCATTTTCCTCGTGGACGGCCCCGTCTTACCACTAGCTACTATTTAGTAGTTAGCCGTAATTTGGACATATAAATACTATATTTGAGAGGCACGATGATGGCCTCCCAATAACAATTGTGTGAAGTATATTGATATGAATCCCCTTGCGAAGAATCATGATTGCGGAATTAAGATCCTTGACAAAACAAGGAAACTCGCAAACCTTTCAATGCCGCACAAAATTGAAGGTCTAGCCCTTGGGGTACACTCAATTTTGACTAGATTTCTAACTAGCCCTCAAGATTAGATTACAAGGTTTATTGATACTTAACTAGCCCTCAGGATTAAGCAACAATGGAATAGCTCGCAAGTAAAGAGTATGCACTCAAAAGGTTGTATATTTGATTGATAAAAGTGGCCATGTCAAAATAATGTTGAAAACCACCCATATTTATAGTACGTAGGTATGGTCTTCAAAAATACAAATAAGAAACTAAACTACCTAAAATAATAGACTATATTCTTCAAGATAAATCTTGAATGAATATTGTCTTATCTAATCTTACCAAATCTAATTCTAATCAAATCATAACTGAATATTCTAAATGCTAAAATAAAAGCATGACCGAAACATTAATTCTTACAAGTCCAACATGGCTGAATTAATGGGTCTTATTCTAAAATAAATAAATGATCACACTACGTCATTAAAAAAACCCAGTGGGAAAAAGAGTATAGTATTATCTTTTAAAAATCATAATAAATAAAAATAAATAAATAAAACCTAATTCGTACCATTCTCTCCGAGGTCGAAAAGTTTCATCTTCGAAACGTGAACAATCTTAAAAAATAAACGGAGATAAACGTCCCAAACCATCCCTGCAAAATCTTGAAAATAAATGGTGACTGGAGGCTGACTAGGCAGTGACTAGAATGTTGAAGTGGCTTGACTCCTGAGATAAGGAGAACTTGCGAGAACTCGTGATAATGTATCACGACAAAACGACCAACTCACGAGATAACGAACAGACCACGAGATGGAGAGGTGGGCTGGCTGTTTCGCCCACAAAAGACACGCGCTTCAAAAGTATCCCGCGTGTGGGTCCTACGCGCCCTTTGTGACTGAGCGCGCGTAGAACATGCGCAGGGTGTCTTCGACGCTTGCTAGAACTACTTTATGAAATTTTCTTCGCCAGATTTTCCTTCTGTGCTAAACTAGGAATTTGTACGGAGACCGAGTAAGATAGCCAGTGGAAAATCCAAATTCATCGGAGTTGAAGAACGTTGTGGGGCAGACGACGAGAATTCTGGGGTCGACGGCTTCAATGGTGGCGGATTCGATCGGAACGATGGCGACGTTTCCTCCTAAAATCGACGGCAATATTAACGGTGGTATTCGGAGGCGGAGAAGATCAATAGCAGAGGTCCACAAGCAGACTTTGTGGAGCTGGAAGTCAGTTGGAGATGCTGATCAGAGAACTAGAGCAGATCAGAGGTCGTTCGGAGATGGAGAGCGGTGAGATGACAAAGTTGCCAGAGATGAAGCTTACCGGCGGCAGTGAAGAAGACTAGTGGCGGAAGCTCTAAGATGATTTTTTTAAAAAAATAAATTCAAACAAAATTTGAAATTCCTGTCGAATTTTCGACAACCAGGAATTCTTTCGCTTTGCTCTGATACCAATTGATGTGAATCCCCTTGCAAAGAATCGGGATAGCGGAATTAAGATATTTGACAAAATAAGGGAACTCGCAAACCCTTCAATACCGCACGAAATTCAAGGTTTAGCCCTCGGGGTACACTCAATTTCGACTCGCTCTCTAACTAGCCCTCAAGATTAGATTACAAGGTTTATTGATAATTAACTAGCCCTCGGGGTTAAGCAACAATGGAATAGCTCGCAAGTAAAGAGTATGAACTCAAAAGGTTGTATATTTGATTGATAAAAGTAGTCATGTCAAAATAATGTTGAAAACCACCCATATTTATAGTACATAGGTATGGTCTTCAAAAATACAAATAAGAAACCGAAAAGGATTATGGCAGATTTAAGAAGCTAAAATCATATTTAACTAGACTACCTAAAATAAATGGCTATATTCTTCAGATAAATCTTGAACGAATATTCCCTTATCTAATCTTACCAAATATAATTCTAATTAAATCAAAATTGAATATTCTAAAAGCTAAAATAAAAGCATGACAGAAATATTAATTCTTACAAGGCCAACATGGCTGAATTAATGGAACTTATTTTAAAATAAAATAAATGATCACACTACATCATTAAAAACCCCAGTGAAAAAAATAGTGTAGTGATATCTTCTAAAAATTCTAATAAATAAAAATAAATAAAGAAAACCTAATTAGTATCATATAAGGTGGTTTTATGAGTGAAAATAATGGTTCCATGATGGTCTATTCAATTTAGTATTAGTTGAATTTAAGTTTTATTTTCATCAAACATTTTTTTACTGATAAGGATATAAGTGACACTTCAAGTTCAAATTACACTTTTGATAAAACTCAATGTTCATGGTGTTTATCCCTAAAATAAAATTACTCTCTTGGAATTTAAATATCCTCACTTGGAATTTATTTAGACTTGTAGTAAATAATCTAAAATATCAATGGTTGACATCGATCAATTTTGACCCAAACTTTAAATATGAATTTACAAGAAAGAGAAGGTGTGTTTGGTTTTCTTAGAGATATCGTTTATAATCACTAGGACATACTATAAACAATTAGAGAAATTCTAAGAAAAAGCAGTTTTTCCTTAAGGTTATGACAGTTTACACAGTGACTTTTATTTTAAATATTGTATTTTTTTAATAAAATTTAAATATTTTAGTTAAAATAAGTAATAATATGTATTTGAATGTGAAAAGATAAAAATATAAAATATAAAAAAAATATTTTCAAAATTTTCAAATTTAGTACTCTCTTTGTTCCAACTTAAGCTGCACACTTACTATTTGGTAATCAACACACTCAAACTTTGACCACATATTTGATTAGATATATAAACAACGATATTATCGTATGTGATATTGTTGGATTCGTCATAATAAGTAGTTTCTAAATATTAACTTTTTATTTATCGATATAAACATATTAATGGTCAAACATATTTCCTGGGAGCTTGATAAAGACCATAAAGAAATTTTTGAAGGCGACAAACATGTCCATGTGGCACCACATAGTCAGGCGGGGGTCGCATAAACACTTCCTCATGCAAATCACCATACAGGAAAGCATTGTGGACATCCATCTGATGGAGTTCCCAACCACGAATGACTGCAACAGACAGGAACAAACTAACAGAATTCATCTTCGCAACCGGAGCAAAGGTTTCAGTATAATCAATTCCTTCCACCTGGCGATTCCCAAGAACCACTAGGCGCGCCCTATGACGTTCAATAGTACCATCGGAATGGAACTTCATCTAGTAGACTCATTTACACCCAATGGCTCTTTTATTCAAAGGCAGAGAAGCAAAAGTCCACGTTTGATTTCGCTCTAGCACAGTAAGTTCCTCTGTCATAGCGGCTCGCCAATGAGCATGCTGAGAAGCCTCAGAATAAGTAGTGGGATCTGCACTAGACATTACAGCACCCAAAAATCTAGAATGGATACTAGAAAAACTATCACAGTTTACATAATCAGTAAGAGGGTAGAGAACACTTGAGGAAAGTGACGACACATGATGGAATATAGTCGAGAGGGGGGGTCTTCAGTAGTAAGGGCACATGCATAATCATCACAATCGTAATATGCCAAGTAAGACGGCGGTCGGTGAGATCGAGCACTTTTCTAGTAGGTGGCAATGTGGCAGCGGAATTATCTGGTACCAGAGAAGCCGGTAAAGTAGATACCAAGGATGTAATATCGGCGGCGGCCGGCGGATGATGACCGGCGACGAACAGCGGAGGCTGACTGGCGGTTGCCTGCATTGAGGGCCGCCATCGGACGGCGGAGATTGGCCGGTAGCGGACGTCGGAGATTGGCCGGCAGCGGACGGCGGCGACTAGCCGGCGAACGGCAGCAGCTGACCGCTAGCCGGCGGCGACCGGCGGCGTAGGATTGGCAGCAGCTGGCGGAATCAAAATTCCGTGCGTCTCTAGCATGAAGGAGGAGGAAACTAGCAGTGATGTGGTGGCGCTGCTGGGTTAATCGGATGAAGCAGATGTCAGAGTTGCAGAGTACGGGAACTTGTCTTCAAATAAATTGGCATCCTGACTGTTAAAGATCACATGGGATTCTAATTCAAAAAGGCGATAACCTTTCTTTCCGGCAGGATAACCAAGAAACAGACACCGCCGACTTCTAGGTGAAAACTTGTCACGATATATGGGAACATGAGCAGCGAAACACAAGCATCCAAAAACTCTTAGTGAAGAATAATGCAGAGCTTGCCCATAGAGCAACTCAAAGGGAGTACGACCGTTGAGATGCTGAGTCGGTGTTCGCTTGATCAGGTAAGCAGCAGTAAGAACACATTCTCCCCAAAATTCAATAGGAAGACTGGCTTGGAACCGTAAAGCACGCGCCAAATTGAGCAAATAACGATGCTTTCTTTCAACTCGACCATTCTGTTGCGGTGAATCAACCATAGATGTCTCAAAAATGGTCCCAGATGCAGTAAAGTGAGATCGCAGAGGCAAAAATTCAGTGTCGTTAT
The DNA here is from genome assembly GCA_037428765.1 of Rubia yunnanensis. Taxonomy (NCBI): domain Eukaryota; kingdom Viridiplantae; phylum Streptophyta; class Magnoliopsida; order Gentianales; family Rubiaceae; genus Rubia; species Rubia yunnanensis. The sequence goes on from CM075065.1 coordinate 103,683,193, forward strand.
CAGCCCGAACTCGTTGAATTGTCCGGCCCCACTGGTTCTTCACTAAGGCACTAACTTCTAAAAATCTAGAAGCTACTTCGGATTTAGCTACTAACAAATAAACCCAAACAGCTCGGGAATAATCATCTACTATAGTCAAAAAATAAAATGCACTAGTAGAAGATGGTGTTCGATAAGGTCCCCAAACATCATAATGAATTAATTGAAACAATGCAGTAGCATTTGTAGAACTCAATTGAAAACTATGTCTTGTTTGTTTTGCTCTATAACATATAGAGCAAGGTACATAATGTTTATTAATGCTAGAAGATAATACCGTGGAGGAAGGATGTCTGAAACGCTGATGTCATAAGTCAGAAGAAGATACCGAAGCAATTGTAGGAAGACACTGCAGGACAGGACGGTGAACACGAGCATCCAGCAGACAAAGCCAAAACACCCCCCCCCTTTCTGTTCCCCCACGCCAATCACTTTCCTCATACTGATTGTCTGTAAAATGTAATAATTTTCAGTAAAACAAAGCTAGACAGTTTAGGGTAGATAACAATCTAGAACATGACAGCAAGTTGCATCGCAATGTAGGTATATATAAAACATGAGGTAGAGTAACACCAAAGCAAATATATCCATATTGAGTAGTTGATGACACCGAGCCATCAGGCAGAACAACATTCACAAAATTAATAGCAGTAGTAAGATTAGTAAGAGAACCTTTGTCACCAGTCATGTGATATGAGGCTCCCGAATCAAGTATCTTTGGTAAAGTAGGTATACCAGACTCATTGTCAGTAAGAGAATTAAACTGATTAAACAAGTGCATGGTCGTGCTCTATTGGTCATCGGACAGAGCAGGGCTAAAATCGGAACGTTCAGGGACATGGCCTGAAGAAGCTGCCGCCACCAGACTAGGCGGCGACGTGGCTGTGCCGCGGGAGAGGAAGCGCCTCTGGGACCGGCGGCGGTGGCTGACGTCCGGGAAGCTGGCACCGATTTCTTGCTGGTACCAGCTTTCTCCTTCAACTCCTTCAACTCCTTGAACCAGTCTGGTACACCATGTAACTGGAAACATGTATCTTTATCATGACCCTTGTGATGACAATGTGTACAAACAAGATTCTTGCGGTCGCATGCAGAAAGAACAACTGGCGAAGAACTTGCAGGTGGTGGACGTCGTGCAGCATACGCCATGGAGTTAGAAGAAGGCTCACGAGCTCGAATGTCAGCTCTATGATTCTCCTCATTAGCAACAAGGGCATACACTTTCATGACAGACGTCATTAGATCAATGCTCATGATGTGTGATCGCAAGGTGTGAAAACCTTCGTCAAGGCCAGAGATGAATTGGTAGAATAAATCCTTCTCTCTTTCTTGGAAGACTTTCGCAGCAATATTGCAATGGCATAATGCCTTGCTTTCTTCACAGGCACAAACCAGGGGAGGTCGCATGCAGTGATAATCTGCAAACAACTTCTTCAGTTTGGCAAAGTAGATGTCGATGGGCTGACCGTTTTTCCTGCAACTCTAAATGGCCTCTTGCGTTTGCAAAACCTTCATACCATCGGCAAGAATAAATCGTGCCTTCAGGTCATCCCACATATCCTTAACTGTGGCAAACGAACTTGTAGAATTTCACAATGCTGGATCCAGGGTTTGCAAGATCCAGCAGACAAGAGTAGCATTAACCCCAAGCCAATCAGCAGCATCAGGATGACTATCCTGGGGTTTGGTAATGGATGCATCAATGAAACCAATCTTGTGCTTAGCAAGGAATGCGCAACAAATCGCATCAGACCATTCAATGTAATTTTCCTGACCTTTCAGCATGTTCGGTATGAGTTGTAAACCTGGACCATCGCCAGAGCCAATAAAATAAGGATCAGTCGACATACGACCAATAGGTAAATTAGTCAAAGGGCCAGATTGCAACTGCAACTATTGAAGTAAAGTTGCAATCACATCATAACCACTCATATCCTAAAGCTTCGAAGCCTCAGGTGCATCAAAACTAGGTTGTTCTTCAGAGCCAGACATTGTGGAAAATTAGGTACAGATCAGCAGCAGGTACAATAACCAGCGATGGATTAGATCGACAGGACACATCGGCGCATTGAACTAGCGGTGGACGGCGGACGGCGGACAATGCGTGGCGGCGGACGATGCGTGGCGGCGGCAGTTGCGTGAAGCAGTGGCAGCGACCAGCAGAGCGTGGCCGCGGCGCGTGGTGTGCGACGACGGTGGATCGGGAAATTTAATGCAACGGAAAATTTTCTATTTAAGGTTTCGGGATTTTAGGTTCTGATACCATATAGAAAATAAGGGTAATAATGTATGTTGTATTCATGAATTCAGGATATATTATATAATAGTACATTATACATATACAAGATAGGAAAAGGTAATAGAATACAATTACATATACAAGTATGATAAGAATACAATTCTAATTCCTTAACCAAATCCAAGCACGAGTTCAGCTACCGATTCTGCCCTCCTGGTATTTGAACTTTTGTTCTTATGATTACTTATCTCTTAAATTTTATGTGTTAACTTTTTGTTTTCCCAAGTAACATCTTGGTATTTTTGTTATCTAGGTCTTTTCTGTACACCTTTCATGAATCCAATCACTTATTCTTGATCTGCCAGATTTAAATAATGGTACGATCTACTGATTCATGCTCTCATTAAGCTTCTGTATGTTCTACTTTCGCTCTCTAACCAGTGACGGCAGTTCCATATCTCCAGATCTCACTTGCTCTACAGCTCTGTATGTTCTTCTACTTGATATCGTTTAGAATCCAGGCACGAGTTCAGCTACCGATTCTGCCCTCCTGGTTTATGAACTTTTGTTCTCGTGATTATTTATCTGTTGAATTTTAGGTGTGTAACTTGAATTTTATGTGTGTAACTTTTGTTTTCCCTAACATCTTGGTATTTTATTTTTATTTAGGTCTTTTCTGTATACCTTTTGAAGAATCCAATAAACTTGATCTGCCGATTTGATAAAAGGTAAGATCTGCTGATTTATGGATTCTTGTGATTATTCATCTGTTTATGGATGCCTTCTTTTTCTTTTCTTTTCATCCGTTTACAGTTTGGTAATTCCTTTTTAAAATTTCTCCTTTAAAAGTAGAGATGGTGTCTTGTGACTTGTGAGACAATCTAAACTTTAGGCAACTGCTTTTATGCAATTTTAATAGTATTCTAGTTCCAGTAACCTATCTTTAATAATTTTGCAGGGACATATCTCTAATTATTTTACATGGACCTATCGCTTTAAATTCAAATTCTTGGGGCTTTTTTGTCCAATTTCTTCCCATCATTTTTCCACCATCTGCAATATGCAAAAAAAAATTAAAACAAATTTTAAAAAATATTTATAAATTGTTTTTAAAATGCAAAAAAATCAATATGATCATTAGCGAACTGAAAATTATAAACATCAGCAAAAAATAGCACAACATCAACTAAAAATTGCAACAACAAATATATAAAAAATCAAATAAAATTCAACAAAAATCATCGACTACAACTAACAAAAAATCAACTGAAAATCATAAAAACATCAACAAAGCTTAAATTATCAAAATTTTAAAATAAACTATAAACATCAACTTATATCACTCAAAAACTAAAAACATCAATTCCTACCATCTAAACTTCACCCGAAAAATGAAAAATGTCAATATAAGGAAAAAAACTACAAAACATCAACCATATCACCAAAAAAGCTACAAACATTAACCCCTATCATTTAAAACTCACATAGAAAATGAAAAGCATCAACATGAGAGAAAACAAAACTAAAGATATCAACCCATATAACTCCAAAAAAAACTACAAAACATAGATTTATATCAACTAAAACTCATCCAAAAAATGAAAAGCATCAACATGAGAGAAAAAAAGCTAAAAACATCAATAAAAAAACTACGGTACCTCAAAGGTATAAATTATTCACCCTGAAAATCATAAAACATCAACATTTTTAAAATTAAAATAACTACAAATATCAACCTATATCGCCAAAAAGTTACAAACATCAACTCCTAACACATGGACCTCATCCAAAAAATGAAAAACATCAACATAAGAAAAAAGACACGACAAACATCAACTCATATTACTAAAACCTAAGCCGAAAAATTAAAAACATCTACATGAGAAAATAAAAAATAAAAAAACTACAAAACATCAACTCATATCAATTATACCTCACCAGAATAATGAAAAACATCACCATTAGAGAAAAAAAGCTACAAACCTCAACAAAAAAACTATAGTACCTCAACAACATAAATTCTTCAGAAAAAATATGTTCTACCGCCGTCGTTGTGCTCTGCTATGGATGCGCCGGCGTTATTGAATCGATGGAGAAGAATCGCTGGATGCGTCACCGCTGTTGAATCGACGAAGAAGACTTTCCAGATGTGCCACTGCTACTAAATGACCGGAGGAGGACAATGGGAAAGTAAATGAAAAATCTGGAAGATTATGATATTTATATAGTTTTTTGATAATTGTATAATAGGTTCCTAGATTTATTAGCATATTTTTAAAAAAAACACATCCCAAATGAAATTTATAATAATTGCATAATAAACCCTGCCCTAAAGTTTAGGCTACCTAAAATAAGAGTTTGTGTTAGAAGTATCTATGTTTTTACTTATGTCCCAAAAGGACGTCTTTCAGTAAAAATCGGTACATATTTTCAATTGAAAAACACATTCTGGATACATAAATGAAAAATTGGTACTTTTTAAGGATAAGTTTAAATCAAACTATTGAACTGTGAAATTCAATTGAAAGTGAATATTATTAGGAATATGCTCATTTTGCAATTGATCAACTCCTTGTATTTTGATTTAAATGCAGTTGCGCCATCAAGTTTTCATTTTAAGATCACTCTGAAAATCTATCAAGGTATGATTTATTTTTATATATATCCATTTCAAGTAATGTTAGGTTACGTTTATGTGCATTCAATGTTTTCTTTGGAGCATAAAGGCAACTCCCTAATTTTAATACCCTTGTAGCGTTGTCAATCTCTGACCCAAATCGAGAATCCAACATGGACCAACACGACCTAACTCAACCCAAAATCCTATTTTGATCTGACACAAACAAACTCAACCTAAACCCAATTCTGACCCAGGAAATATCAACTTAAATCCAAATTCGGCATGAGTGAACTCAACCAAAAATCTGAATTTGAACAGAGATGTATAACTCGAACCCGACCTGAACCTGACCTAAACCCAAAGCCGAGAGCAACCCAAACCTAATTCAAGATGATAAATTGGTTATATAACCCTACATGTAATCAATCCAAAACCAATCCAACTCGAGAACCAGATAATCCTACTTAATTTGATCTTCGTAATTAATCCAATCCGTAACGATCCAATCCATCCACCTTAATATATAATCAATATAAACTAAAATTAAATATTTTCACTCAAATAATTAATTAGTAACTAAAATCATGTATGCATAAACCTTAGGGCGAACGACTTCAGGGACCCTCCAATTCTTCCCATCGTTCACCTTTGGTCCCAAATTTTTTTAACTACTCTAACCCCCTGAACTAACAAAAGTATTGAATCGTGACCCTTTTGTTCAGTAAAAGCGTTAAGTTTGGTCATAACGTTAAATTTAAGGGCAAAATAGTCATTTCCCCCTTTTTCATTTTTTATTTTTCCATTTTCCATTTTATCCATATTCTTTCCCATTTTTCCTTTTCTTTTCCCTTTTCCCTTTTCTTTTTCTTTTTCCCTTCCTCTTCCTCTTGCCCTTCCACTTCCCGCTCCTAATCCGCTGCCCACCACTCTTGAATTCGCTCCTCCTAAATCCGCTCCTGAATCCGCCGCCCACCAAACCACACCATTTGTTCCTGATTCACCCGCCTGGAATCCAAACCCTTCTCCCCAAAAGCATACCTTAGTAGCGAAACTGGTGTGGTTCAGTCTACCCATTGTTCTTGAGGCCGGAGTTGTACCCGTCGTCATTCTTGGAGTGGTTGCGCCTGATTTGAAACATGGGTGTCTAAAATGGCAGCGGGAGGGAGAGAAAAAGCAACAACGGTGGGGAGATGCACCCGTCGGCTTTGGAGTGGTGGCCATGAATTTCGACAGCGTTGTTCAAAGCTACAACTCTTTGTCCTTGTGACCTTGGCGAATCTTCTCCACTCAGATTTTGTAGATACCAGTGATCGGTCTCATCTCTGCCTTAATAGCTTTCGCATATCTCGTTGGCCAGATATTAGATTTGGACGCTGCCGCTGGGATTTCAGAGTCTTTCGCCGGTCAAAAAACATCAGTCGCCGATTGGGAAGACTTTGGATTTCATGGCGGCGTGGCGGAAGACGGAGTTCATGGACGAGGTGGCAATGGTTTGACTTGAATGGTGGAGTTGGGAGGGGCTGGAAGAAGAAAAGAATAGTGAGGGTTGCACTGTAATTAAATATGAAAAGTCTTTTTTACCCTCTATTTTGTTAAGAATTCAACACTTTTAATGGATTGACCAAACGAAGGGATCGGGATTTAACACATTTGTTAGTTCAGGGGGTAAAAGTATTCAAAAAAAATTGGGGGTCAAAGATGAACGATGGAAAGAGTTGGAAGACCCCTGAAGTCGTTCACCCTAAACCTTAAGATACACTTTACTTATTATATACTCCCTTTGTCCCATTTTAAACTTCCTACTTGCTTTTTGGAAGTCAATCTTTTGTAAAATTTGACCCTAAATAAAAAGTAATATATACATAATAAAAATATCACGTGGGATCTTGTTAGATTTGTCTTAATATCTATTTTCTAAATATCAATTTTATATGCATAATTATTATATGTAACTAGACATATTTACGGTCAAACATGCTCATTGAAGACCATAAAAAAACAATTAGGAAGTTTAAGTGGGACGGAGGGAGCATAAGAGTATATAATAATACTTCCTCCATCCCAAGATTATTGGCCAATTTACTTTTTCAAAGTCAAACTTAGAAAATATTTACTCTAAATATAAATTAATATGTGTATAATAAAAATATCATGTGAGATATTGTTAGATTCATCTTAACATCTATTTTCTAAATATCAATTTTTAATGCGAAAATGTTATATGTAGTTAAAGATATTGATGGTCAAACTTAATTGTTGAAGACGCTGAAAAGTAAATAGTCTAATAATTATGGGACGGAGAGAGTATTATTCAGTATCAATCTTTATTTCTACTTATAATCTATGGTCACTAGTAGAGTAGTATATTTCTTTGGTGTGATGTATTACATTGTTTCTCTTCTTTTTGTTTAAAAAAAATTAAAATACAAAATTTCATTCTGTTGAAGTTATTTTTATTAAATATAATTAATTAATTAGTATAATTATAATATTTGGTGAAGATCATTAAATAATGAAAGTGGTTAACAAAAGAATCAATCTTTTGTATACCAAATTGTAGCATTTGGAAAAATATGTTTTTATCCCCAGAAAATTGTAAAATATTTCTACACTATCAATCGTCTATGAAAACTCATTCTTAACTTTTTAAGAATGAATAAAACATAAACGGTTAGAATAAATGAAACATAAACGAAATCCAAAACAAAGATAGACAACCAAACAATATATCATAATTTTCTTTACATTCTATACATCATTCCAATTCTCCGCAATCATATGTCAAACATGTTGAAATAGATTAATAGATAGTTTAAAATTGTAAGCGAACGCTTACACACATCTAAAGAGAACCTTAATTATCTAAATAAGTTAAACCTATAACAATACGTATTTGAACATGAAAAAATAGATGATTGCGTGTTCAAAATTTGGGTTACAGCAGGTGAACAGAAGCACCTCTAACATATTTATGGAAAATTACGCTATATGCCCACAAAAGTCGTTACGACATTATCTTGCCTTCTCTCCAAAATAAACAAATTATTTATTCTTGCCAAAATAAAGGATTGGAAAATAAATATTTTTTGTGGCGAAATGTTGGAAAGCGCTAGTACATGTTCCAGAGTAATTTAGAGTTGATTACTTAGAAGTAAGAAAGAGAAATTGGAAATTATTTCAAATATGTTCTTGTGCCCGATTGTTGATAACTATTTTGTTATGAACTTCGAAAATACAATGGGAGTTTATAGGGTAGTATCATTTAACAAGAGAAATCTAAAAAATCATAAATTATATACTAAACACGTTTAAGAAATGCTCCCAAATGCTAATCTAGCCTAATCTAATAAACCATAACAAATGATGGATCAAACATGTAAAACTAGGAGAAACAAATGAACAATAAATGAGGAAACATATGTTTTGGCCCAAAAAATCGCCTCCTTGTCCATTTGATAAAAGGCAGCTTTTTTAGGTGAGAAGAGAGAGAAATAAAAAATCATCCCTAAAACCCTAGTCAAAGCGGCTGGCACGGACCGTGCTAGCAAACACATACCGTGCCCAAGGTATCCGGTACAGACCATGCAGAATTGCACGGTCCGATCCGTCGGAGTTGTTTTTGAACTTCATAGGTTTATGAAAAATATGGAATGTGCATAAATCCACGGTCTGCTCCTCGAGCCTTGAATTTTTTTCTTTTGAATTTTATGGAAAATACAGACATGCATAATTTCACAACTCATTCCTTGGGCCTAGGATTTTTCCTTCTGAGGATTCTGAAATATATGGACCATGCATAATTTTTTGGTCCATTTCTTGGGACTTTATTTCCAACTCTTTGATCTTCTGAAAAATACGGACCATGCATAATTGCATGATCCGTGCTCTGGGCTTGAGTTCCATCCTTGGCCATATTTTGAAAAATATGGTCTGTGCTGGTTGGTACAAATCGTGCCCTGGGCCTTCAATTTTTTCCTTTGTTTCTGTTCTTGCTCCACTTCTTCTCTTTTTTCTTCCTACTTCAAGCAATCTTTAACCACTTGATTAGTGGCCTTCAATCTACTACTATCTTCACGAATGACCTTCAATCCACTATCATCCATGTGAATGGCCTTCTCTGATGATTTGATATCCGCAAAGTACACAGAATCTTCTAATGTAGATCCAATCATGAAGGAAAATAAACTAGGTAACTAAATGCTTAAAAGAAATAAAAAGTAGGGTGAATAACCACAAAATGTGATTCTAGCCCCCTATTCGGTAAAGCATCTAATTTCCTAGCTAACCATAAACAAAATATAGAAAAAGTGAGTATCAGTAGTGTTAAAAGGATAACATATTCATGTCTCATCAAGTACCTCTAAATTCGGGGTTGTAGTGTAGGGGTTCTTGATTCTCAAATGGAGTACGTACCATAAACCAAGATCAAAAGGAATAGGTCATACCGAAGAACAGCAAAACTAAACAAGAACAAACTAACCAAAACACAAAATCTACTCTAACACTCAATGAAATGCGTTGTTTCCCCACAACGACGTCAAAATTTTGTGTGGTCGTCATGTGCCCTCAACAAAGATAATATTTATATGCCCTAATGTGGCTAACTAATAGGGAGTAGATAGTGGAAAGTAGTGATTGTGCCTCGAGGAAAAGAGACTCTATCGAATGCTAAACGTAGTATGAAAGCGCACACACTAGCATTACCTAGTGCGTGTTGTAAATAGGAGGATTTGGGTTTGAAAAACAATACAAGTAAAAACTAGTCAAATTAAGAACTATACATTAAATTATAAAGCATATATCAAAAGGGTTATAAATAAGATTCTAACAAGACTTTGGCGGCAATTGGTTCACACTTTTAGACTATCTATTGATCAACAACTTGTTGTCCTACTTATTTGCCTCTACCACATATAATGGAGACTTGTCTCCTTGAGTACGACTTGAGGATACATCTCTCACCTCCTCTCGATTATAATTAGAGTGGACAAGCAGCGCTAGACAATAACTTTACTCCTGGGTCAATTTAGATGAAAATCACCGATAGACTTTCCCGTGAATAGAAATACACAAGGAGACCCAATATGACTCATTAAATTCTCTAACAAGTAGCACAAAATTATCACAATCGCATCCAAGAAGAATGAATACGATGAAAGTGCATATATGTGCTAGAAGTTCCCAGTGGCCATATTGACAAAAGGACAAAATCTTCCGAGTTCATCCTAAAATCTAGTTTTGAAATCAATCAATTAACAATCACAACTAGCTGTCACCTTAATCATAACATGCGTTAATCTATGACAACCACATCGACAAAAAGATAAAATCTCTCGCGTTCATCCCAAAATCTAGGATTCAATCATTTCACAATCACAAGTAAATGTCATTCTAATCCTAATCATGCATTAATCATAAACAATAAAGCACAAACACAATTAATAATGAATAGCAAAAAGAGGAACAAACAAAATCTCATAATTTCATGCTAACAGTGAGTATCAGTTACTTCCAAGTACTAATCTATTCTAGATTTACAAAATCCATAACAAATCTGCAATAATCCTTCCAAAACCTGCAATAAATAGAGATAAATAAATGGAAAACTTGGGTTTCCTCCCTCGGGTGAGATCTTCTACCCATTGGGTAAAAGGAGGTATTTAAAGGAGAAAGAAAGAAAGATTGAAACAGTGCGATCAAACTAGGGCTTCAAGCGGTCTTCACAAATTGTGCATATTTACACTATCCGTGAGTTAGGGTATTGAATGCTCCTTGCTCGCTTTCTTTTCCTTGTCTTCAACCACTTGTTCAACATCCTTTTTCTACCACTTTTGGGAATTACCTTCTTTTTTCTACCACCTTCTGCAAGTGTGAAATTTGGTTTTACCAAATTTTCTTAATTATTACTACTATGTTCCAACATAACCTATCTAACTAAGTATGCAATAAAGTAAAGAATAAAGACACGAGACTTGGTTACGCAGTTCGGTGATATCCACCTACATCTGCGAGGCCTGGCCCAGTTCAGAATGAATCCACTAATCAGAAAGATGTAGTACAAAGTACACCACACAAAATACTTATCTTTACTAATTAAACGTGTAAATTCTGCTAGCTCCCCTACCCACCAATCTGCCTTGATCAAACTCCCTCTGACCTCGAAACTCGTCGACGCCGGATCTCCTCCTCTCGAGGCATTAAGGCATATGATTCTAAACTTTGAATGGCAGGTCATGTATGTTGGAACATATAGATCTGGCTCTTTGCAAGACTCTCGGAAAGATGAAAATCTGTGTGCAGATTTTTGCAATTGATTTCGTGTGTTTAATGTAGCTGTGATGTCCCCTTTTAAAGCCATGAGCAGATCGGAACTCTCCATGATTATGTCCATAATATTCCTATTCCTTATCTGCTTCTGAAGCATATCAAAATCACATAAATAAAGGGACTTTCCTTATCACAATATATCTCATATATTCGATAACCCCAATACCATATTTGTAGGGATTTTTCATAAACCTAATATGCCTCTACCATCGCCTAACATATTGCAGAATATTTAGATTTCCATAAATCACAAATGCCATAATATTTAGTTCTTCTTCCATAAGATCATGTAGGCGTGAATGTGGCTGTTCGCATGTTCCAACATGGAAAGTTTTTCGTTTCTGAATTAGTTCACAAATTGCCAATTAAAATACTCAATGAAAACCACTTGACTTTACAATCTCCCCCTTTGGCATTTTGTGGACCCATCCATTTTGGAAATAAGAACGCAACGAAAAACTTCTAATTATTCACATATGTCTTCCAGAAATCCACCTATGTTGGAACATATGCAAACTACTGAATCTGATCATAAAAGAATACCATTCGAAAACTAGAACTCCAAAATACCGAAAGATAATATTCAAATTACAGTCATCCAAAAAATAATATCCAAAATCACCAAAAATTCTCCCCCTGGGGCCATGAATATGCCAAAGGCAATAAACCACAGAAATAAACTTCAAAGAGATAATAAAACCAGCTCCCCCTGAACACAGCACATGATCTATGTTGGAACATAAACACTTCAAGATCATCAATCCTTTTCAGGAACAACTTCCTGTGCCTCATTTAATCCTTCTCCCCCTCAAGTCTGGCCTTCTCTTCTTCAAAAGCTGCAATTTGGATGGCTATAGCCCCCAACCTTGCATTGAGCTCCACTAACTTGGCCTTCTTTTTAGCATTTGCAGAAGTTGTAGTTTCAGGATTCCATGGAAGATCATGCACTTACCGCATTCCAAAGGCCTTCTTGTTAGGCCGGAGAAACTCTATATCAATGATAACATCCTTTGCTTTGCCTTTCACTTTAGTACTCCTAGCTAATGCAGATATCAGACAGGGGTAAACTAGAGCATGGTTTGCCTTTGGAGCAGTGGCTTGCCTAACCAGACTCTGCTGGATAAATAATCCCATGTTTACTAGTTTTTGTGTTCCAATACAGTACAACATCTTTGCAATTTCTCTTGTCAGAGTTGTAGTGTTGGAAGATGGCATCCAGTAGTTCACAGCTACCTGATACAGACCAAAAAGCCTAGAGGATAGGCAGGAAGCATGTGAGTATCCTGTCTTAGGCCACTCTGTCTTGTATCCATCTAAAACTACCTCCAGAATCTTATCATCAGATACATCCAAACCATCTAGAAAAACTCCCTCAAAATCTGGAGTTTTCAGCCCCAAAATTTTGTTTATCCTGGCAGCCGAGAAATCAATAATTTCCCCCCTAACATAGACACTATCATACCATGAGGAATCAACTTCCAAGTTTCCAGCCATCAGGTTAGAATACACTTCAGTAACAACCTGCTTAATGTACTAAAGTTGTAGTGTAGCAGCCCTTTTCATCCCAATTGTCTCCAAAAAATCAGAAAAATCACTAGCCCTATATGCCTCTAGATCTACTGGTCTCTCGGAGATTATCTTTCTTTCAGAAAACACCTCTCCCATCTCCTCACAATTGATATAAAAATATGAAAAAGACATTGCTTCAATTACAGGATGAGGCGGCATCAACTTCTTCTTAGGAGCAGTTTGGGTTTTCTTGGATTTTTTGGTTGGGAGGGGGGGGGTCCTCAGCAACAAGCATCTTCCTCTTAGCCCTCGCAGCTTGGAAGAATTCATCCAACACTTCATTGCTGGAGTAGTTCAACTCAGGTTCCTGTGTTGGAACATACTCAGAGTTTTCAACATCTTCTTCTCGCTCAACATTCTCTGCCATGCCCTGTGTTCCAACATCCTTCCCTTTGTCTGAATCCTCTGGTCTTAAATCAAATCCTCCAATCTGACCTCCATCTGAATACTCTAGGTCATCATATGCATTACCAGTGATATCAGACTGGTCTTGACCTCCCATGTCCACATCATCAATCTCCATATCTTCAGCTCTTTCTGACTCTGTCATCTATGTTGGAACATACCCAACACTGTCTCCCTCTTCGTTTTTTGTAATTTCTATTATCATAGGTTTTCTAAGTTCTTCATTCCTCTGGGCATCCTTGGCATCATAAAATCCTACAGGCATCATATCTGTTGACTTAACCACCTCCAGTCCCCCAGCCTCATCATCACCTATTTCTTCAATCTTAACGTTACTAGGGCCATAGATAAACGATCATACATGGAACTATCCTACCTGTTGTAAACACCATATTTCCATCTCAATAATCTAACTTCACAATTTTCAATGTCCTCAACTCACCAACATCTCCAGAAAATAACTCTTTAGCATTCACACTCATAAATTCTCCTTCTAAAATTTTAAATTTTGACAGATCTACCGTGATTCTATTGGCTTCAATCCACTCAAAAATATCATCTACGAATTTGAATTCCATTCATGCAAATTTAGAGTAGGGGAATCCGGACCTGTTACCTTTTAATGGGGAGCTTTCCCTTTGTTTCTGAGTTCTTCACTCTGGCCTCCATCACAGGTTGAGTCTACCTCCACGTTCTCTTCCCTCTACTCAAAATTGTCATCCTCTAGAGGGTGGGAAGTTTCTTGAGTCTCCTTCTCAACCATGGAAATTTTAGGGCTTGAAGACATTATTTTTTGCTGAGGTTTGTTGTGAGAAGGAAAATCTTTGCATCAGCCTTTTCAAGATATGCACTCTCATCAAATTTCATCAACAAGAATCCAAAAAACACCAAGGAATGTGGGAGAGTATGGCGAAAAGAGAGGGATATGGAGAGATGGAGACAGTTTTGAACAAACAAAAACTCTTCACCTTTTTACCTCTTTTGCCACAAAAAGCTTTTTACCTTTCCAAGAAAAGTAATGATTTTACTTTTCTCACTTGTCAACTCAAGGCACACTTACTTAGACTTTTAACATACCATAACTTCAATTTTGGTAGCCCTTTCTTCCTTCCTTTTTTTTTCAATTTTCAAAAAAATATGAGAAAAAAATATTTACAGATAAGTAAAGCCAAAAAAAGTACCTTAAATCTGACAAACACCTAGGTGTTGTCTGAGAATTTGAAATGTGGTAGTGTCTAATGGTTTTGTAAAAATATCTGCAAATTGCTCAGATGTTGGAACATATACTACGACAACTTCCTTCCTTTAAACAAGATCTCTAATAAAATGATGTCTGATGTCAATATGCTTAGTTCGAGAGTGCTGCACTGGATTTTTAGAAATATCAATAGCACTTGTGTTGTCACATAAAATCTTCAAAGAGCCTTGACGAATTCCATATTCGTTCATCATTTTCTTCATCCGCAATAGTTTTGTACAACAACTTCCAGCAGCAATATATTCAGCTTCTGCAGTAGACAAAGTGATCAATTTTTTTTCTTACTAGACCAAGAAACTAGATCCGTACCAATGAAAAACATCCACCTGTAGTGCTTTTACGATCATCAGCATTACCAGCCCAATCAGAATCACTTTACCCAATTAGATCAGAATATTGGATCTTAGAATACCATACACCATACTCTAAATTCCCACTTACATATCGAATAACTCTTTTGACTGCAGTTAGATGAGATTCCTTTGGGTCAGCCTGAAATCTTGCACATATTCCTATGTTGAAACATATATATGGTCTGCTTACTGTCAAATACAATAGACTCCCAATCATGCCCCTGTATAACTTCTGATCAACTGCGACTCCTTTCTCATCCTTTACCAGTTTGTCAGAAACCCCCATAGGTGTTCGAACTGCTCGGGCATTGCTTAAACCGAATCTCTTCACTAAATTCAGGGCATACTTACTCTAAATTATAAACAGGCCATTTTTTTTCTTTCTTAACTTCTAGTCCAAGAAAATATGTGAGTTCGCCAACCATGCTCATCTCACATTCAGCCTGCATAATAGTGACGAAATCATGTACCACAGATGGTGAAATAGAGCCAAATACTATATCATCAACATAAATTTGAGCAATCAGAATTTTTGATGCCTTTTCAAGCACAAATAAAGTGTGATCTACTCCTCCTCGACGATCACCTTTCTTAAGAAGAAAGTTAGTAAGTCATTCATACCATGCCCTTGGTGCTTTCTTTAAGCCACATAAAGCCATCTTGAGGCGATACACATGATGAGGGTAATGAGGATCCTAAAATCCTTTAGGTTGTTCCACATATACTTCTTCATTTACCACACCATTTAGAAAAGCACTCTTGACATCCATTTGATAGAGAGTAAAGTTCATAGAGCAGGTAATAGCAAGTAAATTTTGAATTAACTCTAACCTGGAAAATGGTGCGAATGTCTCATCAAAGTCAACTCCTTCAACTTAGGTATATCCTTGAGCAACCAATCTAGCTTTGTTTCAAGTGATTTGTCCATCAGCATCAGATTTATTCTTGGAGATCCACTTTGTGCCGATAACATTTACACCTTTAGGACGAGGAGCTAGATACCATACATCATTTTGCGTAAACTGACCGAGTTCTTCTTGCATTGCTGCAATCCAGTATTCGTCCAGTAAGGCCTCCTTTTAGTTCATGGGTTCAATGAGAGAGATGAAGCATTTTAATCCTGCTAACTTCCTATAATAAACCCGATGGATTGATCGAGTACTCCTTGTCATTGGTTAAGGTTGCTCCTGTGTTGGAACATCGGATAAGAAAGTGGGGGATAATGTTCCAACATACTCAATATCTTCTGGTTCAGCAGGATAATCAGTCTCCTGAGATGTTCCAACATGCGATGGGTCTAGCTTATCAGGTTGATTGTGCTGTGTTGGAACATGGTCTTTATCGGGTTCATCTTCTACAACATCTGAACCTTATCCTTCTTCAGAATCATCCACCATAATGGTTATGGATTCCATGAATGTGTTTGTCCAAAGGTTGTAAACACGATAAGCCCGGATGTTCACATAATAACCAAGAAAGATTCCAATATCACTGCGATTATCAAATTTTGCCAATTGCTCTCTATCTCTGAGAATGTAGCACTTGCTTCCACACACATGAAAGTATGAGACATTTGGTTTCCTTCCCTTCCAAATCTCGTAAGACATTTTGATTGTGAACGGGCGTACGTAAACTTGATTGATTGTATAACAAGTTGTGTTAATGGCTTCTGCCCACCATTTTTTTGTGAATTCTTTCTCGGCTAACATGACTCGAGCTATTTCCTGAAGAGTTCTGTTTTTCCGTTCTACAACACCATTTTGCTGAGGGGTGATTGGTGCTAAAAACTCATTTTGAATTCCAAGCTCATCACAGAAATCACTGAATTGAGAGTTTTAAAATTCCATACCATGATCACTACGAATTAGAACAATATTTCCGACTGGACTTCCTTTTTCACTCTGTAATTTTATCACAGGACTTCTAAACACTTACACAGTATCAGATTTTTCTTTTAGGAAAGCTATCCATGTAAATCTGGAGAAATCATCAACACATGGAAAGATATATTTCTTGCCACCTATACTAGGTGTATTGACTTGATCCATCAAATCCATGTGCAATCATTCCAGAATTCTTGAGATAGTTATATGTTGAACTGAAGAGTGGGGAGATCGAATTTTTTTACCTTGTTGACATGGTCCACATATAATTCTGCCTTTTCTTGTCAATGTAGGCATACCTCATTGGCCTTTGCATTTGCAATTTTCACCAAGGTTTTGTAATTGATGTGGCCGAGCTTGTAGGTTCCACTTAAATCCTTCATCTTGTTTAGAGATTATACACCTCACTTCCTGTTCAACAAATAACAATTATCTAATGATTGAATGTCTGAAAAAACTTTGGCTTCTCTATGTTTCACTATACATTTGTCTTTATGAAATTCCACAGTCATATTGTCGTCACACAGTTGGCTTATGCTCAGCATATTTGCCTTTAAGTCTTAAACAAACAAGACAGTGGTGAATACTGGGAATCATTCAATTTGTAGTTCTCCTTTTACAACTACACTACTCTTGTTTCCATCGCCAAATGTAACAAAACCACCATCATATGGTGTGATGTTTGTGAGGAATTCCTGAGTGCCAGTCATGTGGCAAGAACAGCCACTATCAAAGTACCACAAATCTCTGGAATGTGTTATAAGAGAAGTATGTGCAACAAGGAAAGTACTAGAGCTTTTGACAACCCCTACCTTTCTAACCATCTTTGATTTTTGGACCTCGTCTGTGTTAGAACATACCAAGAGTTGAGGTCCTGCCATGATGTCTCTGAGCAGTTTCTGGCATTGTTCCTATGTGTGCCCTTGATAGGAGCAGTAGCTACAGATGAGAGGTTTCCTTTGATTAGGCTTGCCAAACTTTCTCTTTATCTCTCGAATCTTTGACTTGAGCGTTATTGAGTTCTTAGGTATCTCTCTAGTCATTGATTTGAGCGTGACTGTGTTCTTAGGTGGGTTGTCATACCCAATTCCGTGTCGATCTCCAAAGCTCTTTCCCATAACCAGAATATCAACAAGTTTTACTTTCCAGAGTTCAGCTTGGTAATAGCTGCTTCAGACGTCTCAGCTCTCTTGGTTGCTGAAATTAGCTTCACATTCAACTCATCATTCTCTTTTCTGAGTTCAGCAACTTCCACACGCAACTCCTTTCTTATTTTTGCCAGATGATTTTTTTCTTCCTTTAGTACTCTGTTTGTATCAACAACTTGGAGCCACATAGTATACATCTTTTCGTATGTACTGTAGATTTCTTCATCACTTACAACAAGTCCATCATCATCACTAGACACCTCATATGAATCTATGTTGGAACATACAGCTTCGATTCTATCTGATGTGTTGGAACATCCATCACCCGATGCATCATGAGTTTTTGCTCCAAAAGCCACATAGTTTCTTGTAAGTTCTTCTTCGTCTTTCTCATCTTCTTCATCTTCACTCCATGAGGTGACATATGTGTTTCCTTGTTTCTTCCGGGTATTTTCACATTCAGCCTGAATATGACCATATCCTTCACATTCCCTGCTTTGAATTTGTCAAGGCTGTTTTGGTTCACCACTTTGATTTCTGGGAAACTGCTGATTTCCTTGTTCAAACCATCTCCATGATTATTTCCAAATTCTTATGGCCTTGGTCAATTTCCACAAAACATTTCCTGCAATTTCTTGTTTACTACTTTCTTCAGCATTCTTGAGAAATTTTTCATAATAAGTGCAAGTTTTTCAAATTCAGCATCACTGTCAGATTTGTCATTGCCATTTGATGACGATGTTCTGAACGCCAACTCCTTTTGGACCCTTTTTGTAGTTTATTGGAATGTCATCTCATAATTCTGTAATGATCCCATTAATTCATCTAAGCTCATGGTGGCTACATCTCTTGCTTCTTCTATTGCTGCAGCCTTTATTGCAAACCGTTTAGGAAGTGATCTCAAGGTCTTTTTCACCAATTTTGCCTCTTTGTATACTTTTTCGAGTTGATACGCCATATTGGAGATGTCCCTGAGTTTCTCGTTGAATACAATAATAGTGTCATCTTCCTCCATCTTGAGTTCCTCGAACTTTGTAGCCAACATCTGTAATTTAGATTCTTAAACTCAACTAGTTCCTTCGTGAACAGTTTGCAGAATATCCCATCCTTTCTTGGCCTGATGACATGTAGAGATGAGTTTGAACTGATTTTCATCAACTGCTGTGAAGATAGTATTTAATACTTTTGAGTTTTCCAGTGAGGCCTTATGTTTATCAGAAGACCAAGTATATTTGTCTTTGAGTTTTTGCTCCTTCTGACTTGACTCTCCTTCTATTGCCTTAGAGCTAGTTTCAGCATCTTCCATACCATTCCTTTTAAACATAGTGCAAAGAAAGTTCATCCAGTGAGTTAATGAAGACTCTCATGTGTACCTTCCAATAATTGTAGTTGTTGCCTTCCAGTATAGGTGGCTGAGACACCGAAGCTCCTTCTTTGGTTGCCATGGTAAAACCGGATCACACTTTCCTTGACACAACCAAGGGAAAAATAAATTACCAAAGCTTTGATTCCAACTGAAATTTGGTTTTACCAATTTTTCTTAAATTATTACTACTGTGTTACAACATAACATATCTAACCAAGTATGCAATAAAGTAAAGCATAAAGACACGAGACTTGGTTATGCAGTTCTGTGAAATCCACCTACATATGCGGGACCTGACCCAGATCAGAATGAATCCACTAATCAGAAAGATGCTATACAAAGTACACCATACAAAATATTTATATTTACTAATTAAACGTGTGAATTCTGCTAACTCCCCTAGCTACCGATCCGCCTTGATTTGACTCCCTCTGACCTCGAAACTCATCGACGCTGGATCTTCTCCTCCCAAGGCATTAAGGCATATGATTCTGAACTTTGAACGGTAGGTCATGTATGTTGGAACATAGAGATCTGGCTCTTTGTAAGACTCTCGGAAAGATGAAAATCTGTGTGCAGATTTTCGCAATTGATTTCGTGTGTTTAATGCAGCCGTGATGTTCCCTTTTAAAGCCATGAGGATATCAGAAATCTCCATGATTATCTCCAAAATATTCCTATTCCTTATCTGCTTCTAAAGCATATCCAAATCCCATAAATAAAGGGATTTTCCTTATCACAATATATTCCATATATCTGATAACCCCAATACCATATTTGTAGGAATTTTTCATAAACCTAATATGCCTTTACCACCGCCTAACATATTGTAGAATATTCAGATTTTCATAAATCTCAAATACCATAATATTATGTTCTTCTTCCGTAAGATCCTATAGGCGTGAATGTGGTTGTTCGCATGTTCCAACATGAAATTTTTTTTCGTTTTCGAATTTGTTCACAAATTGCCAATTAAAATACTCAATGAAAACCACTTGACTTTACAAAGTGTCCTTCTTCCAATGATGTGGTCTTTGCTTCAAATCCAAACTTCAATCCTCGACCATATCATTGAAGGAATCATTCAAACATCAGACACTTTACAAATCAAATTTAGCATACAAAATGATGGCATGTGATCCTAAATCTCTAATTGGAAAAGTATCCAATTTTTCTACATTAAACCTACGGTCTATTTACAAATATGAGTTTCAAAAGCGGTAAACACATAATATAAAATGAGCACATTAAAATTCCAACTAAGATGGGCATGGGAGCATAACCAAGTTAGAAATTGAACAATTTAGGGAATTACGCAAGTGGATCATAAACTGGGCTTGCTTATGACCACATATATAGATGCAAAAGTCGACGATTTCTTACTAATTGTAATTTAATTATTTGTTATTTCATAACTTGTGAAAATACATTTTTTATAAGACTCTGATAGAATGATTTGCCGTAATGAATTGTATTATTGATATCTGAATATATAGAGAGTACAATAGAGGTGTAATAAGGAAAGAACTCTAATCATAATAAATCATAATCTAATCAGGAGTCTGATTTATTCTAACACCCCCCTCACGCGAAGCGTCGGATGCTCGCCGACACATAGCTTGGACCTGAAGAACTCGAACAGTGGACGAGAGAGCCCCTTGGTGAAAATGTCTGCAATCTGAAAAGAAGTCGAAACATAAGCAATGCGCAGCTTTTCGGATGTCACCAACTCACAAACAAAATGGTAGTCAATGTCAATGTGCTTCGCCAGCTTGTGCGCCACCGAATTCTGAGTCAAGAAGATAGCACTACTATTGTTGCATAACAACAGTGGAGAACCAGAAAGCGGAACCCAAACGAAGCAAATGAGTGAGCCATACCACTTCTGAGGCAATATTGGCGAGAGCACGGTATTCAGACTCAGTGCTCAGTGCTAGAGCGAGAAACAGAGGGATGTTTCTTGGCACTCCAAGAAACCATATTCCCACCAAGAAAACCGCATAATCATAAGTGGACCGACGAGTCTCCAGACAATGAGCCCAATCAGCATCAGAGTACTTGAACACATCATGAGTACTAGTAGAACAAAACCTGAGACCAAAATGAAGAGTGCCACGAACATACCGCAAAATTTGAGTCACAGCAGCAAAATGGTCATCTCTGGGATCCTGAAGATACTGACTCACCGTGTTGACCAAGAATGCCAAATCTGGGCAAGAGATGGTGGATACTGAAGAGCACCAACAAGAGAACGATAAAGTGTAGGATCTCGGAATGGAGAACTGGTAGAGCTGTGACGTTGAGAACCAACGATAAATGGAGTAGAAACAGGGGCCGCATCAGACATACCGGCCCAATTCAAAATATCACGAGCATACTTTGCTTTGCCAAGCAGTAACCCTGAGGAGGTAGGCGAAACTTCAAGACTAAGATAGCATTGAAAAGCACCAAGATCCTTGATCGCAAACTCTCTGTGTGTCTGATCAATGAACTGGCGAAGAAGAGTCGAGTCATTGCCTGTTAGAATGATATCGTCCACATACACAAGTAGGTACAGTAACGACAACCCTCTCAAAAGGACAAATAAAGAAGTATCAGCTGAGCTGCACCGAAAACCAAGTTGTGTCAGATAACTGCTGAAATGCTGGAACCAAGCCCGGGGAGCCTGCTTAAGACCATAAATGGCCTTTCACAAGCGACAAACATAGTTTGGATGGACAGAATCCTGATAACCAATGGGCTGCTTCA
Source organism: Rubia yunnanensis (assembly GCA_037428765.1). NCBI lineage: Eukaryota > Viridiplantae > Streptophyta > Magnoliopsida > Gentianales > Rubiaceae > Rubia > Rubia yunnanensis. The sequence goes on from CM075065.1 coordinate 103,705,148, forward strand.
TGTAGACTGGAACATCAAGAACACCATTAAAGAAAGCGTTCTTGACTCCAACTGATGAAGAAGCGGCCAGGATCGCATGGTGGCTATGGAAAGAAACGTCCTAATAGTGGAGGCTTTGACCACAGGACTGAAAGTGTGGTCAAAATCAAAACCCAAAATCTGCGAGAAACCCTTTGCCACAAGTCTAGCTTTGTGATGCTCAATAGTGCCATCTGGTCGATACTTGAGCCTATAGACCCATTTGAAGCCAACAATGTTGACATTAGAAGGTCGAGGCACCAAATCCCAAGTGTGCTGACCACGATGAGCGGCCATCTCATCATCCATGGTTGAAACCCAGGCTGGATCCTGAAGGGCAGAGCGATAATCAGTGGGATCTATCTGAGAGAGGAGTGCGGCAGTGAGACCATGAGCAATAATATTCAAATAATCCCAGCGCTGAATAGCACCAGTAGAAGACCGAGTGGCCATCCGATGGGTACAAAGCTGGGGCGACGAAGCTGGAGGAGTCGAACCAGCTGACGATGCAGAGGAAGATCGAGTTGCGCTGACCGGAGAGTGGCCGTCCGAAGTCACCGGAGAAAGGATGACTGATACTGGCTGAGACGTGGTGGCCAGTGGCTAAGACGGTGGCTAAGTAGTGATGGTCGGCGGCTGAGGTGTGGTGGCTGTTGGCCGAGGAGCTGGGTCCGGGTCGGCCATTTAGATGGAAGATAGTGGTGAAGAAGGAGTGGCTGGACAGGCACAGGCATGGTGGCCCCAATCGATGAAGTAACAGCTCCATAAAAAATGATGAAATCTCCAGATCTGAAATATAGCGACTGTCCGCAGAAGATGAGACATAAGGAAATAAGGTTTCACCAAAGCGAACGTGGCGAGAAACATAGATACGCCTAGAGGTGGGGTCGAGACACTGGAAGCCCTTGTGACAAGGGCTGTAACCAATAAAAACACACGGAATGGATCACATTGCAAACTTATCAGTAGCAGTGGCACGCAGACATGGAAAAGCACGGCAGCCAAATGGGTGAAAGAGGGTATAGGCACATGACCAAAAACAACCTCAAAAGGTGATTTTCCACCAAGAACTGAACTTGGAAGACGGTTAATGATGTAAACCGCAGAGGAGAAAGCTTCCACCCAATAACAGTGTGGCACGGAAGAGTGAAAAAGCATGGCAAGACCAGTCTCTGTGATGTGACGATGCTTCCGCTTAGCTCGGCCATTCTGAGCAGGGGTATATGGCGATGGCATCTGATGATGAATGCCACATGATATGAAGTGAGCCTGAAGTCGATGATTAGTAAACTCGGTACCACCATCAGTCTGAAAATTTTTAACCCTAGTAGAAAACTGGGTCTCAACGAATTTCTGAAACTGAATAAATGTGTCATAGAAGTCCGACTTATACCGCATTGGGAAAAACCAAGTGAATCGCAAAAAGTCATCGATGAAAATGGCATAATAAGAAAAACCACCTACCGATAAAACAGGGGCTGGTCCCCACAAATCACAATGCACCTTGTCCAACATCCCAGTAGCACCTGTCACTAGTGGAAAAGGGTAAACGGCTACTTTTGGCCATCTGACAAGGAGAGCAACTAACAGATGCTGGCATAGCGGAAGTGACAGTAATATGGCCACATCGACTTAACAACTGAATAGTATCATGAGACACATGACCGAGGCGAGAGTGCCACTGCTCAAAAGAAGCCTGAAGCTTTCCAGAGCGTAATTCGCCTAATAAGCTGGAATCACCTGTCTCAAGAAAATAAAGACCTGAACTATGATGGCCTTTACCAATTATCTTCCATGTATGCTTGTGCTCAATGGGAAATGCGTTGGCATCAAATATAACACGGACAGGTAAATCACGAGTAAGCTTACTAATTGACAGTAAACTTCTAGTAATCTTAGGGACCACAAGGACATCCTTAACAGAGAAACCAAAGAAATGACAATGGCCGATATGAGAAATAGATAATGATTCACCATTTCCAACAAAAATGGAATCAGAACCACGAGAACATTGTACCTTATCAAGATGACTGGTGCGAGCAGTGATATGAGATGTAGCACCTGAATCAACGATCCACTGATTCGATGAAGAATGATAGTTGAGACCATTCAAATTGGCCTGAAACAAAACCTTATCTGCAATCCAATTAGTGAAGCAGTCTTCCCGAGATATAGGGCCCACATAAACCATAGCAAAAGATTGAAAATTGCACAACGGACCGAATTGCACAAAATTGAAAATTGCACAATGCACTGCACTTGTGACCTCACGTGTACTGTAGACGTGTGTACTGACGCGCATTATAATTGCTCGCACGTGAATCTGACTTGCTGAGGAAGGACGCGCGCGTGACTGGAGAGCATCAGACTTCCTTCTTTGCTGAAAACTACAGAGAACTTCCTTGCTGGAGAATGAAAAAATGCTTCTGGAGTTCGCCGCAAGACAACGAACGTAAGAGAACGGAGAGGAAAAAACTGGCAGATTTGGTGCTCAAATCGGAGAAGACACCGAAAACTTGTTGGCGGTGGACTGAGAAGACGCTGGAACTGAGGATGACCTGCGATAAATCTGAATCCATCGGAGAGGGCCGAATTGTAGCCGACTGGAGAGACGGGCACCACTGTCGTGAGCCTTCACCAAAAAATTTGAAATGGAGATGAAGAAAAAGGTAATCGTGGTCGCCTGAAATTTTTGTCAGAGATTGCTAAACTGGCTCTGATACCATGATAGAATGATTTTTCGTAATTGTATTATTGATATCTGAATACATAGAGAGTACAATAGAGGTGTAATAAGGAAATAACTCTAATCATAATAAATCATAATCTAATCAGGAGTCTGATTTATTCTGACAGACTAGCTTTTTTTAATTATTATTTAATATGTGCATTACTAGATTGAGTGCGTCTCTTGAAAGACGGTCTTTTCATAAGTTATAAAAAAACTAAGGTTTAAAGTGTAAATTAGAAGAAATGGAGATAAAATTTTCGGGTTGCTTGAATGAGGTTATAAACTTTACAACTACTACACATTGCATAATAAATATTTAATATTGCAACTAAGATATTTTACCTTTTATTATTAAAATTAAACTCCATTTTTCCATAAGCCTATGGAAATAAGGTCTTTCCGAATACTTTGCCTATTAGATTACACTTTTTAAATTAGAAATAAATTACAATACTGTACCCGTTTTATTCTGTTATCGGGTTCATATTTTCTATGAGCCCAATTAATTGAGGGATTCAAGATTATGCAAAAAAGCTAACCCGATCTCTATTATTCATCTAAGTCAGTCTCTTGAAAGACGATCATTTCATAAGTCAAGACCAAGAATTAAAGTGCAAATTATAATTAATGAAGATAAAATTTTCGAGTTGAATGAATTGGGTGATAAATTTTATAACTACTACACGTTGCATGATAAATTTTTAATAATGCAACTCAGACCTTTTGCCTTTATTCTAAGTAAACACCATCTTTCCATAAGTCTATGGAAAGACGGTGTTTCCCTACACTTTGTCTATGTATTCATTTTCCTTGAGTTTTATTTCACTGGTCTTCTCTAGCTTATACTCTCTCACTGCTGATTGAACCTTTTAAAGTTAACTAGAAATTGATTTTTAGACATAAATATACGTGTAAGTTATCAAATAAAATTTATTGTTTTAATTTGAATCAAATGAATCATCTAAGCACCTTTCCATGGACTAAAAATTTGTTATTTCAATTTGGATCTGAATCAGAGTCCTCACGCCTATCTCTAATTGGAGCAAGATGGCCACCAAAATAATTGCTTCCATTCTCGTTTTCATGGATGAGATGGAATCTGTCAAGGGTTGCTATTCTGAATATGATGAAGAAAAACGAAATATCAGGCTACTGATGCACAAGCTCATGGGACTAAGAACATTTCTTCTTTGTTTGAAAAAGATGGATTCAACTGAAGACAACACACTACCACATAGACCCCCCTCTGGCACCGGTTTTTTAACACCGGTTATGGAAATCGGCGCAAATCTTGTTTTAGCAACGGTTTTTTTAGTGTTAGCACCGGGTGTAAAACCGGTGTTATTCTGGCACCGGTTAAAAATATTTTTGCACCGGTTATTTAATTAAAAACCGGTGTTATTTTTACACCGGTCGGGAAACCGGTGCTAGAATTTGTGGAAACCGTTGAGAGTTTAGCACCGGTAAAAAAAACCGGTGCTAAAAACAACGATAACCGGTGTTATATTCGCACCGTTTTGAAGACCGGTGCAAAGAATCCAAGAAAACCGGCGTGATATATGTTTTTGGCACCGGTTATAGAAACCGGTGTTATGGGATGTAGAAACTGGTGCTGAATGCATTCGTGGAAAATGCGGGAAAACTGGCACCGATTTGGTGTCTTATTGACAAAAACCGGTGCTAAATCGAGCATTTAATACTCCGAACTTACCCTCTTAAATTAGTTCAGAACTTGAACATCCATTATTAGATGGTAGATTTCTTGGGAAGGTGTGCAATAACTCAAACAAATAAAGACTCATGGAAGTAAGTATTCATTAATTTTTGGGAATTTCAATCAACCAGAACCATAAATGCATGATTGGGGGTAGTTTTTTTGTATTTATTATTGGTTTCTCTATGCCTAGCTTATGTTGGTTGAGTATCGATCATGTTGTGGGAGTGTAAATTAATGAGTGTTGATATGAACATTTTTGGGCAACGATAGGTAGGTGGTATATATATTTATATGTTTCCCGAGAACATGCAGTTGATCGATTCGCATACTCATACACGGACATGCATGACACGTTTAGTATTGTGTAGCAAAAATATTGTGTAGCAAAAAGATCGTGTTCATTGTTCGTATTTTTTACCAATGAAAATATGTGTAATGGTGTGTTTCGTCTTGTTTAGATACAACGGACCGAGAATCCGTGTTTGCGTGGAGGGGAAAAATGGTTAACTGTCCAAGTGTAGCTAGAGGGAGTGGTGAACATATTTCATTTATTGATTTGTTTCTAGATTATGCCTTTGGTCGGGAGGAGAGGATACTTTGTCCATGCAAAAGATGCTTGTGTCGTGAACGGTTTGACGATCGTGGGGTTGTTAGATTTCACTTGTTGAAGAACGGATTTGACGGAGGTTACATTGTATGGACATTTCATGGAGAGGTTGAGCAAAGACATGACAGTGGGTTTGACAAGGTAGATGGAGACAAATGTACAGTTGATGGTATGTTCGATGACATTGTGAGAGATTTTGAGAGGAAACCTACAATGTTGAGTGCTTTGCTGGACGAGAAAGAGAAGCCATTGTATCCGGGATGTAAAAGTAAGGATACCGTAATATCCTTTTTGATGGAGGTTTTCAATTTGAAAGCTACAAGTTCTTGGAGTGATGCAAGTGTGAATTCACTACTGAAGATTCTGAAGGATAAGTTCCCGGAAGGGAATGGAATTCCAAAAAACTATTACGAGACCAAGAAAATATTGTGTCCACTTGGTTTGGAATACAAGAAAATACACTCATGTCCAAATGATTGTGTTTTGTATGACGGTGATTTGATAGATGCGGTTGAATGTCCCGTGTGCAAAAATGCAAGATATAAGGGTGTGACGAATGATGTTGATGGGTGTTTTGGCTAAGAAGAAGAAGAAGGTCCCATTGAAGTGTATGTGGTATCTTCCTATAATTCCTAGGTTGAAGAGGTTATTTACGAATTCAAAAGACGCGAAGAACTTGCGATGGCACGGAGAGCGGGAAAGATTACATGACGACAAGATAAGACATCCGGCGGACGGTGAACAATGGAGAAATTTTGACAAGCGATATCCTTCCTTTGCTTCGGAGGTTAGAAATCTCCGCCTTGCATTGTGTACTGATGGGATGAATCCATTTGGTAATATGTCATCGAAGCATAGTTCGTGGCCCGTGATGTTGGTTATATATAATTTGGCCCCATATTTGTGCATGAAACGTAAATATGTTATGATGCCTATGTTAATCTCAGGTCCTAGACAACCTGGGAATGAGGTTGATGTGTATTTGAGACCATTGATAGAAGATTTGAAGATATTGTGGGAAGATAAAGGGGTGTTGGTATTTGATGGCCATATGAATGAGGAGTTTCAACTGCGGGCCATGCTAATTTGCACGATCAATGATTTTTCGACCTACGGAAATTTGTCTGGGTACGCTGTGAAGGGGCACAATGCATGTCCCATTTGTGAGGAGAAGACTGAATTCAAATAGCTAAGACATGGAAGAAAGACAATGTATCTTGACCATAGAAAATAGCTCAACGGAAACCATAAATACCGGGGTGATGTGGTCAATTTTGTTGGTGGGAATGAACGAAGGAAATCCCCTACACCACTAACTGGTGTGCAGATTCACAGCAAGGTTAAGAAATTACGAGTGGTGTTGCGAAAGTACAAAGGCAAGGACAAAATAAATTGTGGTGGGCCATGGAAGAAAAGGTCAATATTTTTTGATCTACCATACTGGGAGCATCTTGAGTGTAGGCATTGCCTAGACGTGATGCATATTGAGAAAAATGTTTGTGAAAGTTTGATAGGCACCCTCTTGAATATTCCTTGGAAGACGAAAGATTGTTTGAATGCCCGGTTGGACTTGGTTGATATGGGAATCAGAAATGACCTCGCCCCAGAAGTGAAGGGTAAGAGGACGTACTTGCCCCCTGCACCTTGTACCTTGTCTAAGGAGGAAAGAATCTCAGTTTGTGATAGTTTGAAATCAGTGAAGGTCCCCATTGGTTATTCATCGAACGTGAGTCGGGTAGTTACGAAGGATTGTCGGATGGCGGGGTTGAAATCTCATGATAGTCATGTTTTGATGCAACAACTTTTACCTATTGCTATTCGTGGGGTAATGGAGGCCGACGTAAGGCACTCAATCACTAGACTTTGTATATTTTTTGCCTCCATATGCCGGAAGTCTATTGACCGGGACCATCTGAATGTTCTACAAAAAGATGTTGTTGTGCTCTGCAAGTTGGAAATGTATTTCCCTCCATCCTTTTTTGATATAATGGTTCACTTGGTCGTCCATCTAGTGCGGGAGGTGAAGATATGCGGTCCAGTTGGCATGCGTTGGATGTATCCATTCGAGCGTCACATGAAAGTCTTTAAGGGGTACGTGAAATGTATGAGTCGGTCGGAAGCTAGTATTGTTAAGAGGTATGTTACCGAAGAAGTGATTGAATTTTTCTCTTCCTATTTGGAGGGACACAGAAAATTTGGGGTGCCCCTGAATCGACATGTTGGGAGGAAGGGGGGAAAGCCGAGGTCGAGGGGAACGTTATTTACTTCATTGAATAGTGATCTGATGTCAGTTCATTTGTATGTGTTGAGGAATTGTTTGGAGACTACTGCTTATGTGACTGAGCACCTTCATTCGATAACAGAGTGTCATCCCATGTGGCCCCCTAAAAAGTCCAGTTGGAGCACAATGACAAGTTTGTGAATTAGTTATATGACCGATGCAATGTTGCTGATTACGACCCAAAAATTAGGGCATTTGCGAGGAAGCCTAACTGCACGGTTTTGAGGAATTTAGGGTATGACATCAACGGTTTTTCTTTCGCTACTAGGGACCAAGATTTGAAGAGCACGGCACAAAATAGTGGGGTATACATTGAGTCGGAGACTATGTGGCAAGCAAGTAAGAAAGACAAAAAACCAGTCGTAGCTGTGATGTCGTTCTATGGTGTTATTGATGAGATTTAGGAGGTTGACTATGGAGAATTCAAGATTCCAGTTTTCAAGTGCCAATGGTTTGATAACACAACTGGGGTTCGAACTGATGATCCAATGGGATTTACCCTTGTTGACCCGACTCGTGTGGCATATGAAAATGATCAGTTTATTTTGTCCGAACAAGCAAGATAAGTTTTCTACGTAAATGACCCGTCCAATGTAGGTTGGTCTGTTGTGGTGCAAGGTAGAAAATTCTCTTTCCGCAATGAAATTGATTTTGAGGTTACAAGTGAAAGGTTAGAGTTCCCCTCTATTTCCCCTCTACCTAGTGACAACGGGATTGAGGCGGGAGCCATACGGAGGAAACACAAAGATGGCATTTGGATAGATGACGATGGCCGAGAACTTCGAGACAGTCAATCCAAGAAGATGAAGTTGGTTGTAGACTAGGGGGGTCGAGCATCGATGTCAAAGTTAAAATTTAATTTACTTCTTGTACTTTGTTGGATTTTGTTGCCTCTGGCAACTGTTGTACAACTATCTTCTAATTTGTTGCCAAGTGGTGCAGTTCTGTCCGCTGCAGCGTACTACAGCAGTTTTGGTAAAGGCTGGTAAAAAAAGTGGACAATTATTCCTATGATAGGTTCTGCCAGCTGCAGCGCGCTGCAGCTCTACTGGTTCAGCACATTGTAGCAATTTTACTCAGGTAGGAACCTGATATGAATTGGTCATGCAGGTCGTTTAAGACAACAGCACAAATACGTTATGTGTCCTGAAAGCTAACATTCCAAAATCCAAAGCAAAAACAGTCAGGACAAAGTAGCAATGTATGTTTCGAAAGCAACAAATGTATGATCCCCACATCCAAATTAAACTAGCAACTGAAAAAACGTGATAATACGCAGATGTGAGGTCACTGTGGGCAGTCATTTCCTGCGCGCCCTCTTCTCCACCGTGTTGGGCCCTGGCGAATCAAAGGTAGGAATTGGACCCAATTCATTGATTCTCTCTCCACATATGGCTGTGTGGATCTTCCCAACCTGCGATGTCCATCGCACCAAATGATCCACCTTCATTTGCAATGCAGCCAAGTCCCCATCCGAGTTCTCATTCGATGATTTACTTGTTACCGCCCTCGATGACTCAGCAACGTTCTTCTTCTTGGAGAATATGAGAGGGTTTATGGGGAGCTTTGGCATCATTGTGACGTCATCATCTTTGTATCCGCAACCTGCTTCCACGCATATTGCAGTGATGAGTGAGGACAAGCCTATGCAGTTATGGGCATTGACACAATCCCAGATGTATGCCATTATTGTACTCCCAACATCCAGGCTCATGTTCTTCTTTATCTTGTACAGCAGCAGCATACGGGACCGATGAACCTCGCTATTCAATTTCACAGGGAGTAGCCGGGCAGCTATGAAACTGTACCACACGTTCATGTCCTCAGTCAAGTACTTTTTATCTATGCTGGACCATTCTTGGGGTAGATTCTGAATTACTGCGGCGCTGTCATCACAGATTGTTGTGATGATGTCTTCCCATGAAGCTTGTTCAACTGCGGTGTCAGCGGCTTCGTACAAGCTCGCGAGCTTCGGTGGGATCCTGTAGAACGTGTTGATCAAATCCGAAGACAACTCGACCAACTGACCACGGAGGAAAACAGTTGCTGAATTCTTGTACTTCATCAGCGACAGGAATTCACAGGTCATGGTCTGGTTTGCCCGCGACGGTTGTGCGATGAGGCCTTCCCAGCCGTGCTCCTTCACATAGTTCCTGAAGGGCTTTTCCAGCCTCAACCCTCTCTCAAGGATGAGGTCCCTCGAGATGAAGTCCTTGTAGACAGTTGTATGCTCAGTGCAGTCCGCCTCTGCGGCCGGTATGGGCTCAGTCGACAGAACAATCTGAGTCCCGTGCTCGACGTCCTCTCCCTCCACCACTCTTGGCTTTTTCCTGGGCTTTTGGGTGTTGTTCTTTTGCTTGGTTGAACCTTTTTTGGGGGCCATGTCTGTTAAACTAAATGTGTTAACGGCAGCCAGAATGGAACACGGTAAATAAGACACAGTCACAAAGGTAAATAATACAGACTCAACTTCTTCTAAATTAAGCATTCCTTCTCATAGGCTGAATGTGGAATAATGTTTACTCACATTGAAAACAAGAGCAGAATGAGGGCATTGATGGTATGAGGCATTATGATGAAATCAACCCGTGAGCAAGAAAAAATATCATGAACAATCAGGTGATGCATAAAATTATCATATTATATGCGAGCACGGGTTGTGCCATCCAGAATCATATATCATGAACAATCAGGTTACGCACAAAATTGTTCACCAATGCCGAAAACATGAGCACATTAAGGGCATTGACACAATGAGGCATTATCATGAAATCAACCCATGAGGAAGAAAAAATTTTGACTGACTAAACCTCAGGAAAATAATCTCCTTACCTAATTAGGAGTACGGGTTGTTAACGACTGGTGTTTGGTGTACAGTCGAAGATGGTCGGACACAGCTTGGCCGATCAAGGGTCGCGGCTGGAGAAGTGGATGGCGGAGGGAGCTTGCAAGGCGGAGGGAGCTTGCAAGGCAGAAGGAGCAGGGCACGGCGGAGGTGGCAGGGGACGGTGCCGTGAGAGTAGAGGAAGGCGGAGGGAGCAGGGGTCGGCGGAGGAAGGGGCGGAGGAATGGCCTTGGGAACGGCGGAGGAATGGCCTCGGGAACTGCGGATGGAGGTGATGGAAGAGGAGAGGTTGTGGGCGAAATACTAATACACACACACCTTATACTGATTGGGCTGCAGTTTACATTTGTTTTGGGCTGAATGTTAGGCCAGTAGAATATTAAGTTTTTGACTCGAGGGGTTGATGGTCAAGTGCTTGCTGGGTCGAGGGCATCCAGTGCTCGAGGGCATACAGGCTCGAGGGCCTCCAGTGCTCGCTGGCATCCACCCTCGAGGGCATCCACGCTCGAGGGCATCCAGTGCTCGAGGGCATACAGGCTCGAGGGCTTCCAGTGCTCGCTGGCATCCACCCTCGAGGGCATCCACGCTCGAGGGCATCCACGCTCGAGGGCATCCAGTGCTCGGGGCCATCCATTGCTCGAGGGCATTCTGGGCTCGAGGGTATTCTAGGCTCGAGGGCATTCTCGGCTCGAGGGCATCCAGGCTCGAGGGCATCCAGTGCTCGGGGCCATCCATTGCTCGAGGGTATTCTGGGCTCGAGGGTATTCTGGGCTCGAGGGCATTCTCGGCTCTAGGGCATCCAGGCTTGAGGGGATCCAGTGCTCGAGGGCATCCAATGCTCGAGGGCTCCAAGGCTTGACTGCTCGAGGGCTCCAAGCTCGAGTGCTCGATGCTAGAAACTGGGAATCCGCCATGTGAAAGCACTCTTGAGACTGGGAAAAATGGTAGCCATCGCGGAAGAGCAGCAAAAATAGAGGAAAGATCAGCAGTATCAATCTTATTTGAAGGCTTGCCTGTGGATTCTAATATAATTAAGGTGTATGAATAATATCCATATAGATTAAGCCGTTATAATGTGCCGGAATGCGGGTCATATGCAAAGTTGAAACCACCGCAGAGGATGCTTCATATTTCGCCATGTCATCCGCAACTGAGTTACAATCTCTATATGTGTGCTTCAGGGTAGCATGGGACAAAAGAGTGTGATCTCGGAAAAGTAGAGGGTATAGGGTCCATTTGGAAAGTGAAGACTCATTAATCATATAAACTGCCTGTAGCGAGTCAGATTCAATGTTGAGGTTGGGATCTATTAAGGATTGGTAAACCTTGGCGATTGCGAGCAACTAAGCCAATTGAAACAAAGGAATTAGACCAAGATGCATCCACTGTAACCCTGATGAAACTGTGACCTGGATATTCCTAGTATAATGTGGAAATAGTTGGCTTCGGTGGGGGACTGGGGGGAAACAACAAAGAAGGGAACATGAAACCTTCGGGGAGAGGTGATAATGGAAAGGTAGAGTGTATTTGTGACTTCCTTTCTAATATGGGAGATGGGAAAAGGTGTTCCATAGAAAAAATAAGCATTCCTAGCCTTCCATAAAGCCCAGCAGATCACAACATGAATCAGATGACATAGCAGTCTCTGCTATTCCAGTCAGGTCACTACAGTTCCAGAAATTGGAAAAAGTATCCACTGTATTATGCACATTCCGTTAATTGAAAGCAGGAATCTGAAACCAAATGGATTTACACAGTCGACAATTAGTAAAGAAATGTTCCATGGACTCAGATTGATTGCACAGAGGACATTTAGAGGCCAAGCTATAACCACATTTTACGAGGATATCATCAAATGGTAAGCAGGAGTTAAGCAGTTTCCGGGGGAGTGGTAGAAATCTTCTTAGGTAAGATTATATTCCATATGAGCTTAGGGCATGGGCAGTGGTAGTCTCTTAAAATTAAAAAACTGCTCAAGAGACCGAAAATCACCACAGTGGTGGTCTATTGAGTGGTCTCTTAACAGGAGACTACTCAAAAGACTCTTGGTAAGAACCCGGTCAAGAGACCGTTGATGGGGTCAAAAAATATAGATGATTTCAACTCATTTTATCGCACTACTTCCAATTCCAGTACTTCTACCTCACTAATTCATCTTCTACATTGTAATCCATTTTTTGTGATGGATCTATGAAGAACGTTGAAGGACAAAGATATGGTAATTCCAAATTCTTTCAATTTGGAAAATTCTTCGCAAAATTTGAATTACCATCCATTTTCAAATTCAGAATTCAGTATGTTCTGTAATTTTTATAGTTGTTATGATTGGTTTTTGCAATTTTAATGTTTTTATATAATTTTTAAAAAATTGAATTCTCTTATTATTATTATTTCTTTTTTTAATTTCATTTTAATAATTTCTTTTAAAAAATTGAAATTAATTTTATTTTTTTACACCGAAGCATGATATTGACAAGAATGAGAAAAACAAATTATTTAACATATTTTGAAAACTACGAAATTATATTTTAAATATTAAAACATATCATTAAATTTCACATTCAACTTATTTTGGGTGGACAAATTTATTTAAAATAAAATTTAATGATCAAATTAATGAGTAGGATAGAGAAAATCAAGTGAGGTTCATGAATAGTAAATAGTGGTCTCTTACCAATGTGAAGAAAAAAAGGGGTTGTCTCTTCAGAAAAAAAGGTGGAAGAGAGAGAGATAAAAATAATATATTTAATTGGTAAGAGACCGTTAGCGGTCTTTACCACTGTCCATGGCCTTAGTAACTGCGAAATTACCCGATCCATATTGTCACATGAGCTTATTGTTTTTAAATTAAAGTAACAAAAATTAAAAGACACCAAAATGTGTCAACAAAGCTGCATTTCCATTCCCTCCAAAAGTTGCCCTTTTCCCTCCATATCCTTAACCCTCTGTTTCCGTACCCTTCCCTCCCCACCACATCGAACCGAGTTCTTTCCACCCACCACATCTCTGATCCCAAGTTCCCCCTCTTCCCCCCCATAACCTCGTGCAGATTTCCCCCAAAAACAATGTCCCTCCCTTCACCATTTATGTCAGGCTTCAACCTCCCAATCCTGGTCGCCAACCAGATACCCCAATTTTATCGGCACTCTACTTCACAAATTTCGTACCCGGCTCGCAATGTTCACAGGGGAGGGGGTAACCAAGACGGCCGACTGTTGATGGAAAAAGGTAACACCCATTGGTAGTTTCTAATGATTTCCCGGGTTTAATGAGTAGCTATATTTTGGTTGGTCTCCTTGCGTGTGAGTTTCTATTGACTTTTCTGGTTAAACTATTGTGGGTGTTGTTTCATGCTCATACATGATATGCTTGCTTGTAATGTCATAATTTTTGCCTACCCACGTGCCTCCTACAGGAATTTGTTGAAGTCGGTTGGATATTCGTGAAAATCCGCAAAGGGCAGTGTTGGGTTAATGTTTTGCTTGTGTTTCATTTACTGATAGAAGAGCTTCAATGGCACCGCCGAGGAAGAAATTATTTGTCTCCGGTGGTAGACAAACTGTTGCCCATGAATGTTTTACCCCTCCAAAGGATGCCAACTGTGACGACAATAGCGAGGAAGGGGCTGATGCACAGAAATATTGCTCGGGATCAGAGAAGTCTGGAGACGCAGAAGAAACTACGATAAAAGAAGACATGAGTGGGAGCTTCGACAAGTTTAAGATTGGAGAGTATTGCAAGCGCAGAGGTACAGCCACGTGCAAGTCCGTGTTGCTTGCGAAACAAAAGAAGCCTCTTAAAATATTCTTCGATGATGACTTCAAACCCCTAGTTATGCGCAATCGATGGTCGATGTATGTTGGCTATGCCTTCCGCCGAAGAATCTGCTTCGGGACGTGGCATAATTGGAGATCAGTTCCAGACCATGTGAAGAAGGATGCATGGGAAGACATTCTTGTAAGTGTGTTCTAATCCTTCATTGTTCATGTCAAGTTCGTTACATGTCGCACTAACAACATGTCTCCTTATCCTCCAGATCAGCTGGGATATACAAACGAAAATGACTTTCAATGAGATGAATAAGTTCCGCAATAAATGGACAATTTATGCAGGAGAAAAGTGGAGGAATTGGAAGACTAAGGTGGCGAACAAGTACATTGTGCTTTAAAAACCGGGCTCTTGCGCATGGAGAGACTATAGGTGGATGGACAAAAATGAATGAGAACTGTTTGTGAAACACAGGTCAACCCCTGAATTCAAGGTAATTCCTCCAATCTTTTTTTTCCCTACTCACTACCATGCCGGCAGTTTACATACTGAAGGTAACACAGGCAGTAAGTGACGCAGCAAAATTAAGCGCCTCACAGAAGGACTATATCCATCACACGGGGAGTGGAGGAAACCGTAGAGTTGCAGTAGAACTCGAGAAGAGGAAAAGGAACGCTACAATTGAGGCGCTTCTGGGTGAAGGTCAGAGTGTGGAAGAAGCAGAGGCTTTAGTTCAAAGCATGGATTTCAAACCAGACCGCTCGGAAGTGTTCCTTGCAGCAAACTGGGACAAGAAATTATCAACCTACACCAACGACTCCGTGCGAAGAGCAGCCCCCACTATTGTGAGCATAATTCATAAATGAATTTATCTCCATTGATATTCTTTCATGTTATCCCGATCAAATGGCTAATATTTGCTTTGTTTCTTAGCAAAACCTTTTAGATAAGAAGCAAAAGGGAGATTTGGTTATACATGGCAAAGAAGATATTCTAGTTCAAGCAACGGGTAGGAAGGATCACGGGGGTTGTTGAAGGGGTTGCTCCGCAACCACCAAGGTGAACGAGGCCCTGCCATATATGACTGTCACCCGTTACGCATCTAGTCGATCTGGGAGCACAAACATGAAACCATCTGAGGAAATTTCAAATTCAACCAAACAACCAACAGATGTCATCGAGCTCAGGGAAACATTTGTTGCTTTACTTGAGGCCCAAACAAATTGGCTAGCTGGGCAATTGGGTAAAGCTATTCCCCCACACTTGGATGCCCATAATTTCCTCGCTGCATCTTCCACCCCCACGACCAAGGACAACCGGGTATTCATTCCTTCAGCATCGGGATGTAATGACCCACAAGGAACTGCAGCGGATGACAAGGTAGTCCAAACCGTGAACTGCAATCGTATTTGTTCCTTTCTGGCTATGTGATTTGTAGTATATGGATTTCCATTTCCTGATTTGGATTGATTTTGTGGGGATACAGTTCGTTGCTGATGAACGCTGGAAGCTGCAGCGCGCTGTAGCTCTCAGTCTCAGCTGGGCACTGAAAGCTGCAGCGCGCGGCAGCCTTCAGCAGCTACATGTACAGTTCATTACTTCTTATTAGTTATTGCCCGACCCATGTATTTACCCAATCTCTAAGTTCATCTCTCAGAGAGGAAAAAAATGCTGCCTATATGTTTTGAACCATCATGGAGAGAGGGAGGTAGCCGCATTCGGTATATTCTTTCCGAAGGAAGCGGAAACTGACTTACCCATCAAGTAGGAGCGGGTAAATCTAAAAGGACCTGTGATCATACCGAAGGCACCTTTGCCGATTGAACACGAAGAATTTGAGTTTGTCATTCAGGCCATCGGGTATAACATTCTATGGCCGGGGAAGCTGATAAGTGTTATAGAGCAACAGGATGATGAGGTGTGATAGTTGCATTCTTCTTCTCATCGGTGCTCATACATATAATTCTTTCTAATACAATGACATGATATGTTATTCATATTCTTACGTAGGAGAACGAGCAGCAACCGCCTCCACAGGAAATAGTGGTCGACGAAAATGGAAGTCCTCAAACAAACCTCACACCAGTGCCTAAGGAAGATACTCCTATGGGAAAGGTGGCCGCTCGATCGGTAAAAGGAGAGGTACATACCCCCATACTATTTCGTTCCGAATGACTTTCTATCTATGCATCACTAACATTTTACCCATTAGCAACTACCAAAAGAAAAAACTACATCCCCGGAGAATGGGCAACGAAATCCCCCCTCGTCGATTTCTCCCAATACATATTTGTGAGAACTCATTTCAGCCTTTACATTACCATCCACTACTGAATTACATAAAAATACTGTTCAACTGATATTATTAGATTCTGAATGTAATGATTAGGGAGCCATGGAAAACCAAGAAAGCATCGCTGCTGTTCACCAGATTAGTGAGGCTTTACGGCTATCTGCACAAATATGTGGAACAGACAAAATATTCCGCATCAATTTCAGCGCAAAGGTGTTCGGATCAGAAGAAGTCTACGCAGCCATATTCACTGACAAGATACGACTGTTCATGAATAGCTTGGATGCAGATGATGAAATGGAGTGGATCAGTGGGTGCCAACTTGATATATGGGCATCGTACGAAGTGCATGCTTTCATTATTCATAGATACAAGTATCATTATATTTGCTTCACTAACCATATTAATTTGCAAGATACCTCTGCGATGGGGTGGTACGTGGAGGCCACGTCTAGTTTATTCCTGCCTCTTCGAACTCAATGGCTCAGAAGGCAAATCAAAGGGTGGAATTGACAGCGGACGAGGTTTCGGCTGTCATGTACCGCACTAAAGCGAGGATGTACATCTTCCCATACAATCGAGAGTAAGTTCCATTCATTTTCTGAGTAGCTAGACCCGGCTACATGGAAGCGAACGCAACCGTGTGCTGTGATTTTATTTGTTTGAATCTTAAGTACTTTTGTTTTACCCTTTTTCCCATAGGGACCATTGGTTTTTGCTTATCTTCATACCAGAAATCGATCGAGTCTATTGCATTGACTCAATGACTGGGGGAATTTCCAAACGAAATAGATCATGCCTTAAAATGATTCATTTGTAAGTGGAACACATTCGTTTCTTTCCTTCAACTTCGATGTTTTCCAAAAATGGTTGTTCCCGTAATTGTGTTCTTGTACGTTTCGCACTCTCTTGCCTCAATTATTTACAATTACTATTACTCCGTATATTATCATATATTGTGTGAACCCCAATTTCTGAAAATAATATTCCTCATGTTGACAAAAATAGGTTTCCATCTATATTGTAGGATTACAACAAAATATCGACGGTCCAATTCCAAACAAAATAGGTCCTATCCTTCCAACTACACTTGGGATGTCATAAACATCAGTGTACGTATCATCTCATACCTTCATATTTCATGTGTCATTTTCATCTTCGTAATCGGTTCAACAAATTGTCTTTTCCATCATCAGCACAAGATACAAAGTAGTACTTGGGAGTGCGGGTACCATTGCATGTATTACATGGAAAAAATTGTTAGGCACGTACATGACATTGACATTATTCCGGTACGTTTTCCTATGTTTCTTCTGTTTATTCGTTATCCTGACATTTACATCCTTCTCTTAACATGTCATTTAATGCATTATTTCAGCAATTCCCGGAAGATTACACTCCACTGGGGAGGGATGAACTGCGGAGTATTGCTGTGAAATGGGTTTGTATTTTTGCAAAAAATACTCTGCCAAAATGCATAGCTCAATTGAATATCATACAAGGACTTGCACAAATCGTCGGATAGTGGTTAGTCTTATCTGTTACAAGAAAGGTAATTGGCCATCTCATCTGATACTCATCAAATTCGATGCTGCAGGGGGTTTCAGTATCTTACGACACTACGAAACACTTCCTGCTCTTCTTTTGCTAGTCATATAGTATACTTCATCGGATTCAATCCATTCTTCAACCTACTTTGTTGTCTATGCATCACTGTGGCTCCGAATTTGTTCAATTTGTCTTCGTGCACCATTCTGTTACTACGCACAACAAATATTGGGTACCATGCCTTGAAAAAAGGAGCTGGTTGTGAGAAGATGAACGCTGCAGCACGCCGCAGCTTACAGTGACCACATAATTACTCACGCTTTTAACACCGGTTTTTTTCGATTAGAGAACCGGTGCTAATTAAATAGTGCAAAATTAACGCTGGTAGCACCGCTTTCAAAACCGCTACTACAAAAAAGGTACGATCATAACCGGTGCTATATTTACTTCATTGCACCGATTTTCAAACGGGTGCAATAAAATTATTTTTTTATCACCAATTCCCAAACCGTTGCTAAACTATAACCGGTGCAATAAATTTTTTTGTCACCGGTTTAAAAAACGGTGCTACCTACAAACCGGTGTTAGATATAAAGATTTAACACCGGTTCCTAAACCGTTGCTAAACTATAACCGGTGCAATTTATTTTTCTGTCACCGGTTTAAAAACCGGTGCTCCGGTATTGCACCAGTTTTTTCTAGCACCGGTTACAAAAAACTGGTGCTAATATGGTACATTATAGCACCAGTAACTTAAACTGGTGCAATATGTAACCGGTGCTAATAAAATAAATTTAGCACCGGTTTTGTTTCAACTGGTGATAATGTAGCATCGCTTACTTAGGCACCAGTTTTTTAGCCACCAAAAAACCGGTGCTAGAGGTGTCTTCGAGTAGAAACAGGGGCCGCATCAGACATACCGGCCCAATTCAAAATATCACAAGTATACTTTGCTTTGCCAAACAGTAACCCTGAGGAGGTAGGCAAAACTTCAAGACTAAGATAGTAATGAAAAGCACTAAGATCCTTGATCGCAAACTCTCTGTGTGTCTGATCAATGAACTGGCGAAGAAGAGTCGAGTCATTGCCTGTAAGAATGATATCATCCACATACACAAGTAGGTACAGTAACGACAACCCTCTCAAAGGGACAAATAAAGAAATATCAGCTGAGCTGCACCGAAAACCAAGTTGTGTCAGATAACTGCTGAAATGCTGGAACCAAGCCCGGGGAGCCTGCTTAAGACCATAAATGGCCTTTCACAAGCGACAAACATAGTTTGGATGGACAGAATCCTGATAACTAACGGGCTGCTTCATGTAGACTGGAACATCAAGAACACCATTAAAGAAAGCGTTCTTGACTCCAACTGATGAAGAAGTGGCCAGGATCGCATGGTGGCTATGGAAAGAACCGTCCTAATAGTGGAGGCTTTGACCACAGGACTGAAAGTGTGGTCAAAATCAAAACCCAAAATCTGCGAGAAACCCTGTGCCACAAGTCTAGCTTTGTGATTCTTAATAGTGCCATCTGGTCGATACTTGTGCCTATAGACCCATTTGAAGCCAGCAATGTTGACATTAGAAGGTCGAGGCACCAAATCCTAAGTGTGCTGACCACGAAGAGCGGCCATCTCATTATCCATGGTTGAAACCCAGGCTGGATCCTGAAGGGCAGAGCGATAATTAGTGGGCTCTGTCTGAGAGAGGAATGCGGCAGTGAGACCATGAGCAATAATATCCGAATAATCCCAGCGCTGAATGGCACTAGTAGAAGACCAAGTGGCCATCCGATGGGTACGAAGCTGGGGCGACGAAGCTGGAGGAGTCGAACCAGCTGACGACGCAGAGGAAGATCGAGCTGCGCTAACCGGAGAGTGGCCATCCAAAGTCACCGGAGAAAGGATGGCCGATACTGGCTGAGACGTGGTGGCCAGTGGCTAAGACGGTGGCTAAGTAGTGATGGCCGACGGCTGAGGTGTGGTGGCTGTTGGCCGAGGAGCTGGGTCTGGGTCGGCCATTTAGATGGAAGATAGTGGTGAAGAAGGAGCGGCTGGACAGGCACAGGCGTGGTGGCCCCAATCGATGAAGTAACAGCTCCATAAAAAATGATGAAATCTCCAGATCTGAAATAGAACGACTGTCCGCGGAAGATGAGACATAAGGAAATAAGGTTTCACCAAAGCGAACATGGCGAGAAACATAGATACGCCTAGAGGTGGGTCGAGACACTGGAAGCCCTTGTGACGAGGGCTGTAACCAATAAAAACACACGGAATGGATCACGGTGCAAACTTATCAGTAGCAGTGGCACGCAGACATAGAAAAGCACGGCAGCCAAATGGGTGAAAGAGGGTATAGTCAGGCACATGACAAAAAACAACCTCAAAAGGTGATTTTCCACCAAGAACTGAACTTGGCAGACGATTAATGATGTAAACCGCAGAGGAGAAAGCTTCCACCCAATAACAGTGTGGAACGGAAGAGTGAAAAAGCATGGCAAGACCAGTCTCTGTGATGTGATGATGCTTCCGCTTAGCTCGGCCATTCTGAGCAGGGGTATATGGCGATGGCATCTGATGATGAATGCCACATGATATGAAGTGAGCCTGAAGTCGATGATTAGTAAACTCGGTACCACCATCAGTCTGAAAATTTTTAACCCTAGTAGAAAACTGGGTCTCAACGAATTTCTGAAACTGAATAAATGTGTCATAGAAGTCCGACTTATACCGCATCGAGAAAAACCAAGTGAATCGCAAAAAGTCATCGATGAAAATGGCATAATAAGAAAAACCACCTACCGATAAAACAGGGGCTGGTCCCCACAAATCACAATGCACCTTGTCCAACATCCCAGTAGCACCTGTCACTAGTGGAAAAGGGTAAACGACTACTTTTGGCCATCTGACAAGGAGAGCAACTAACAGATGCTGGCATAGCGGAAGTGACAGTAATATGGCCACATCGACTTAACAACTGAATAGTATCATGAGACACATGACCGAGGCGAGAGTGCCACTGCTCAAAAGAAGCCTGAAGCTTTCCAGAGCGTAATTCGCCTAATAAGCTGGAATCACCTGTCTCAAGAAAATAAAGACCAGAACTATGATGGCCTTTACCAATTATCTTCCATGTATGCTTGTGCTCAATGGGAAATGCGTTGGCATTAAATATAACACGGACAGGTAAATCACGAGTAAGCTTACTAATTGACAGTAAACTTCTAGTAATCTTAGGGACCACAAGGACATCCTTAACAGAGAAACCAAAGAAATGACAATGGCCGATATGAGAAATAGATAATGATTCACCATTTCCAACAAGAATGGAATCAGAACCACGAGAACATTGTACCTTATCAAGATGACTGGTGCGAGCAGTGATATGAGATGTAGCACCTGAATCAACGATCCACTGATTTGATGAAGAATGACGGTTGAGACCATTCAAATTGGCCTGAAACAAAACCTTATCTGCAATCCAATTAGTGGAGCAGTCTTCCCGAGATATAGGGCCCACATAAACCATAGCAAAAGATTGAAAATTGCACAACGGACCGAATTGCACAAAATTGAAAATTGCACAACGCACTGCACTTGTGACCTCACGTGTACTGTAGACGTGTGTACTGACGCGCATTATAATTGCTCGCACATGAATCTGACTTGCTGAGGAAGGACGCGCGCGTGACTGGAGAGCATCAGACTTCCTTCTTTGCTGAAAACTACAGAGAACTTCCTCGCTGGAGAATGAAAAAATGCTTCTGGAGTTCGCCGCAAGACGACGAACGTAACAGAACGGAGAGGAAAAAACTGGCAGATTTGGTGCTCAAATCGGAGAAGACGCTGAAAACTTGTTGGCGGTGGACTGAGAAGACGCTGGAACTGAGGATGACCTGCGATAAATCTGAATCCGTCGGAGAGGGCCGAATTGTAGCCGACTGGAGAGACGGACACCACTATCGTGAGCCTTCACCAAAAAATTCGAAATGGAGATGAAGAAAAAGGTAATCGTGGTCGCCTGAAATTTTTGTCAGAGATTGCTAAACTGGCTCTGATACCATGATAGAATGATTTTTCGTAATTGTATTATTGATATCTGAATACATAGAGAGTACAATAGAGGTGTAATAAGGAAAGAACTCTAATCATAATAAATCATAATCTAATCAGGAGTCTGATTTATTCTGACAGACTATCTTTTTTAATTATTATTTAATATGTGCATTACTAGATTGAGTGCGTCTCTTGAAAGACGGTCTTTTCATAAGTTATGAAAAAACTAAGGTTTAAAGTGTAAATTAGAAGAAATGAAGATAAAATTTTTGGGTTGCTTGAATGGGGTTATAAACTTTATAACTACTACACATTGCATAATAAATATTTAATATTGCAACTAAGACATTTTACCTTTTATTATTAAAATTAAACTCCATTTTTCCATAAGCCTATGGAAATAAGGTTTTTCTGAATACTTTGCCTATTAGATTACACTTTTTAAATTAGAAATAAATTACAATACTGTACCCGTTTTATTCTGTTATCGGGTTCATATTTTCTCTGAGCCCAATTAATTGAGGGATTCAAGATTATGCAAAAAAGCTAACCCGATCTCTATTATTCATCTAAGTCAGTCTCTTGAAAGACGATCATTTCATAAGTCAAGACCAAGAATTAAAGTGCAAATTATAATTAATGAAGATAAAATTTTCGAGTTGAATGAATTGGGTGATAAATTTTATAACTACTACACGTTGCATGATAAATTTTTAATAATGCAACTCAGACCTTTTACCTTTATTATTCTAATTAAACACCATCTTTCGATAAGTTTATGGAAAGACGGTGTTTCCCTACACTTTGTCTATGTATTCATTTTCCTTGAGTTTTATTTCACTGGTCTTCTCTAGCTTATACTCTCTCACTGCTGATTGAACCTTTTAAAGTTAACTAGAAATTGATTTTTAGACATAAATATACGTGTAAGTTATCAAATAAAATTTATTGTTTTAATTTGAATCAAATGAATCATCTAAGCACCTTTCCATGGACTAAAAAATTGTTATTTCAATTTGGATCTGAATCAGAATCCTCACGCCTATCTCTAATTGGAGCAAGATGGCCACCAAAATAATTGCTTCCATTCTCGTTTTCAGAGTGCATGATTTTTGTGTGGAGGAAAGTAGAATTTTGGCCCAAATTGTGGTAGCTTTTTGGTTTGGAAGTGGAGGGTTGAGGACGCATAACCATAATGCGTCCTCCCCTTTTTTATTTTTTCAGCCTTCCCTTCCTTTTTTAATTCTGTCCCTTTTTGTTTCCGCAAGTTTATCCCTTTTTTTTTCGAAAATAGTTAGGATTTATTTCATTTTTTCTAAAATCAATTAGAGGACTCATGTGGCATTATTTTATTTTATTTTTCTAATGTGGCATTATTTTATTTTTTCTGAAATGATTTTCGTAGCACTCGTTTTTGAAACGACTCTTCGGAACAGGTGAATTATTTTTTTGAAATTATTTTGTTTATGGAAATTATTTAGAAGACTCTATTTTGAAACATAAATATATACATATATATAAATATAAATATAAATATATAAATATAAATATAAATAAATATAAATAAAAAAATATAAAAATATATACATATACGGATAAATATATAAAATATATATATATATACGGATATATATATATATAAATATATACATAAATATAAATAAATATATATATATGAATAAATATATATACATAAATATATAAATATATATAAATATGTACACATGTAAATGTGTGGATGTACACACATGTAAATGTGTGGAAATACACATGTAAATGTGTGGATGTACACACATGTAAATGTGTGGATGTACACACATATATAATTATAAATATAATTATAAATATAAATATATACATATATAAATACAAATATAAATATAAATATAAATAAAGATATATATGTATATATATAAATATATATAAATATATACATATATATAAATATATACATATATATAAATATATAAATATATATAAATATAAATAAAAATATAAATAAAGATATATATATATATGTGAATATATATATATATATATAAATATATACATATATATAAATATACATAAATATAACTATAAATATAAATAAAGATATATATACAAATATATAAATATATAAATATAATATGCACACCCGTAAATGTGTGGATGTACACACGTAAATGTGTGGATGTACACACACGTAAATGTCTGTATGTACACACATGTAAATGTGTGGATGTACACACACGTAAATGTCTAGATGTACACACGTAAATGTGTGGATGTACACACACGTAAATGTGTGGATGTACATACATATATATAAATAAATAAATATATATATATAAATATAAATAAAGATATATATTAATATAAATATATACATAAATATAAATATAAATATATACATATATAAATATAAATAAAGATATATATATATAAACGTATATATAAATATAAATGAAGATATACATATATATATATATAAATATATATAAATATAAAAAACATATATAAATATAAAAATATACATACATATAAATATAAAAATATACATAAATATAAATAAATATAAATATAAATATAAATAAAGATATGTATACAAATATAAATAAATAAATATATATACATGTAAATGTGTGGATGTACATACATGTAAATGTGTGGATGTACATACATATACATATAAATAAATAAATAAATATAAATATATACATATATATAAATATATACATATATATAAATATATATATATATATAAACATATATATAAATATATATATATATATATATAAATATATACATACATGTAAATGTGTGGATGTACATACATGTAAATTGATTTATATAAATATATGAATATATATATAAATATATACATATATACATATATATATATATAAATATATATACCTATATATAAATATAAATATATATATATATAAACATATATATAAATATAAATATAAATATATATTCATATGTATAAATATAAATATAATTATAAATATAAAATAAATATAAATATATACATATATATAAATACATACATATATATATATATAAATACAAATATAATTATAAATATAAATATATACATATATATCAATTCAAATATAATTATAAATTTAAATTTAAATTTAAATATTTTTCCAGAATTTGAACAAAAAATAATTCTGGAAATAATTCTGAAAAAATAAATTTGACCAGAAATTTTAAAAAAAAATTTAAATGGCTTAGAGGACGCATTATCATAATGCGTCCTCGCCACGTGTTGCGACGCTGTACGCCGCATGACATTTTTGACCGAAAAATGAAAAAAAAAAAGGCAAAAGGAGAGGACGCATTACCATAATGCGTCCTCGCCACGTGTCGCGCCACAGTCCACCGTCTGATATTTTTGACCGAAAAAAGGCAAAAAAAAAATAAAAAATTAGAGGATGCATTACGGTAATGCGTCCTCTATAGAAAATTGCCGTTTGTGGCTACTGTAGCCACAAACATAGCAATTTCTCCTCGTTTTCATGGATGAGATGGAATCTGTCAAGGGTTGCTATTCTGAATATGATGAAGAAAAACGAAATATCAGGCTACTGATGCACAAGCTAATGGGACTAAGAACATTTCTTCTTTGTTTGAAAAAGATGGATTCAACTGAAGACAACAGTGACAGCGACTCCAGTGTGGAAGAACTTCTGGAGACTGAAGGCAACAGTGATACCGACCCAAGTGTGCAAGAAATTCAGGTGTCTGATCTTCTGGAGACTGAGGGCAACGGTGACACCTACTCATGTGTGGAATCTGATCTTCCGGAAACTGAAGACAACAATGACAGTACGGAGGCAAGTCAGCCGCTTGAATATCTTTTTAAGAGGCCTCAAAAAATTTTAGACGACGACGTCTATAGTAATTACTAAGATAAAAATTTATCGGTCGTCGAATCTTTTGAGGAAGAAATAGACAGATGGTACACCAGTTTGTCAGACTACTTGCCACAGGCATCAACTTCTCCAGTGGCCAATCAAGTTGAGGAGATCTTCAGTTCCGTTCTACGGAATCTAGAGGAATATCTAAGCCTCCACATAGCTTATGTTGGAGTTGTTGTAGCACCAGTAGAAGCCTTGAAAGTGAACATCACATTCTGGAGAAATTTCCTGCATTTTGCCACTTTTCTTGGTATGGATCAGCTAAAAGAGTTTCTAGATTTTTTGACGAATATGGAAGCTCTTGCATTCAGTGCAGCACATTTCACAGTTCACATCTTTTCAGCTGAGCACTATAATATCAAAGTTTTCTCTCAATCTGAAAGAAATTTAAGAGCAAATCATTACCATGGTAGTGTGGACGGAGACTCTCATTCATCTGAGACTTCTTATGATAGAATCAAGTCTACAGTTTCTGCATTGCTACTTAGGATCAATCCTCTTGATAACCCTCACTTATATGAGTGTTACACTCGAGTTCTGGAAAGCATGAAATGTTCAAGAGAGTCATATGTTTGGAATCTCGACATCAAGGGATCCAGTGATCTTTTACTATCTATGCTTTGGGAGGTGCTACAGTTTCAAAATGGTCCAGTTGCGCATTTGAAGGATAAGTTGCAAGAAATGTATGGGGGGCTTGGATTCTTGAGAGCCCTTTTTAAGAAGCACCTGAATAAGTTTGATGGCGAATATTGGCATGTCTTGAATACGTATTAGCCGCTTCTACAGGTTGTTATGGGGGTCTCGCTGCTCGGTCAGCGAGTCGGGGGGTCCAGGGGGGCGGAGCGCACCCTGGCCTGGGGGTTCGGGGGGGCGGAGACGCCCCCGGCCCGACGGTATAGCATGTCCTCTGTTTGGGCTCTTATTGGCATTTTGTCTCCTGTTCTGGTTTGGGCCAGATTGTTTCTGGGCCCAAAGCCATTAGGGTTTAAGGTGGAGAGGACTATATATAGTGCCTCCTTTTTTATTGTAACTCTTAAGAGATAGGATTGGTAGAGAGTAGGAAATCTATAATTCTGACCTTTCTCTCTAGTGGAATCCGATCTTGGTCGGCCGTGGATGTAGCAAATTGGTGAACCACGTAAAAATCTCGGTGTCTTGTTTTTTGTTTTATTTTCTTTGTTTGTTATTTCTCGGGTATTCCGCACAACAAACTGGTATCAGAGCTTCTGGTTAGATCCGCGGTGGGTCTATCGAATTTTGGGTTTATCGGATCTGGGGTGGTCGGATCTCTAATCTGATCGGAGAAAAAGATGGCTGCGCTAAACGTGAACGTAGACAAGTTTACTGGGAGAAACAGCTTCAGTTTATGGCAGATCAAGATGCGAGCTTTGTTGAAGCAACAAGGGTTGTGGACGCCGCTGACGAAGGATTTCTCGGTCGTTGGCACTTCGGACATGGTGGGTCTGGAAGAAAAGGCGCATTCAACAATTATGTTGTGTCTCGTGGATGAAGTCATCAATGAGGTCTCGGATCAAGAGACTGCTGGGGAGCTGTGGTTGAAGTTGGAGAGCTTGTACATGACGAAGTCTCTGACGAACAAATTGCTTCTGAAACAACGTCTATTCGGTCTCCGAATGCAGGAAGGTATGCAACTCAGAGATCATCTAGAGCAATTGAATACTTTGTTATTAGAACTGCGAAATATAGATGTGAAAATTGATGATGAGGATGCTGCTTTGATATTGTTAGTATCTCTACCGCTTTCATATGAGAACTTTGTTCAGTCATTTATTTTCGGGAAAGATTCTGTGTCTTTGGAGGAAGTTAGATCCTCTCTTCATAGCAGGGAGTTGCGTCAGGAACATATAATCAGGCATCTGGTTTGTTTACTAGTTGCGATAAGGGAAAGGGAAATGGCGGAAACAAAAGGGGTAAGAAGTCAAAGGTTCCCAAGCCCGGTGATGAGTCAATCGGGAAACAAATCGGGTTCTGCTGCTCTAACGGAAGGAGACGCTGATTCAGAAGAGGATATTGCTCTGGTTGCTGCTAGACACACTCATCACTCCGATGTGTGGTTCCTAGATTCTGGGGCATCCTACCACATTTGTCCAAGGAAAGAGTGTTTTTTGACTTATAAGCAGGCGGGGGTAGCATTACTGTGGCTAATGGTACTGTCTGTGAGGTAGTTGGGACAGGTTCGATCAAGATCAGGACACATGATGGTAGTTTCTGTACTTTGAACGAGGTTAGGCACGTTCCATCGATGACGAAGAATTTGATTTCTCTTAGTCTGCTGGATAGAAATGGTTTTGTCTATTCAGGGAAAGATGGAGCTCTAAGTGTCTGCAAGGGTTCTAAGCTGGTTCTGAAAGGTCTTCTGCATGGTACTTTGTATCTTCTATAAGGTTCCACGGTTATGGATTTGGTAAATGTTGCATCGTCAGAGGTTCACCATGAGGATATGACTAAGTTATGGCACATGAGGCTTAGTCACATGGGTGAAAGAGGGATGCAGATTCTGTCGAGGGATGATCTTCTTGGTGGCCACAAGGTCAAGGGTTTGGAGTTCTATGAGCACTGTGTCTTTGGGAAACTACACCGTAGCAAGTTTCCAAAGGCTATTCATAGAACGAAAGGCACGCTAGATTATATCCACTCTGATTGTTGGGGGCCATCCCGAGTTGAGTCGTTGGGAGGGCACAGGTACTTTGTGTCTTTGATTGAGGACTACTTCAGAATGACTTGGGTTATCATGACGAAACATAAAAGTGAAGCATTCATGAAGTTCAAGCAGTGGAAAGCTCTGGTGGAGAACTAAACAGGGAAGAAGATCAAGAGGCTGCGAACTGATAATGGTCTGGAATTCTGTTCGTTTGAGTTTGATCAGTTTTGTAGGGATGAAGGGATTTTCCGACATCATACAGTCAGGAATACGCCACAGCAGAATGGTGTAGCTGAGCGGATGAATCAGACATTGCTGGCGAGAGCGAGGTGCATGCTCTCGAATGCTAGGTTAGATAGAAGATTTTGGGCAGAGGCAGTGAGTACAACGTGCTACTTGATCAATCGTGGACCTCATACGGGCATACAGTGTAAGACACCTATTGAGGTATGGTCGGGTAGAGTTGCTGATTACTCTAATCTGAAAGCTTTTGGTTGTACATCTTATTATCCTGTGAGTTATGGTAAGTTAGAACCCCGAGCCAAGAAGGGGGTATTTGTGGGCTATGGAGATGGAGTCAAGGGAACAAGGATTTGGTCTCCATCCGAGAAGAGGGTTGTTCTGAGCAGGGATGTTGTCTTTGGTGAAAACTCTTTGGATCCATGTGAAGTCCACGTCTACAACAGAAGTTGGTAGCATTGATAAATAGGCGGAGCTTCAAGTCACTCAAGGTGAGAGTAGTTTGAAGGAACTTGAAAGAGATCAAGAGCTACAGATAGAAAGTGAGTTGCCAGAGCCTCCACCATTAGATCATCAACCATCAGGAGCTACAGTTCATTGCTTAGCTAAAGATCGACCAAAGAGGGTTGGAGTTGGTCCACCCAAGAGGTATGGGTTTGAGGATATGGTGGGTTATTCACTACAGGTTGCTGAGGAGGTGGATACTCATGAGCCATCCACCTACAGAGAAGCTGTTTCAGGTACTGATGCTGACAAATGGTTTGTAGCAATGGGAGATGATATGGAGTCCCTCAAGAAGAATCAGACATGGGATTTGGTTCAACAGCCTCAAGGGAGAAAGGTTATTACTTGCAAATGGGTTTTCAAGAAAAAGGAAGGGATATCACCTACAGAGGGAGTCAAGTACAGGGCTAGAGTTGTTGCTAGAGGTTTCAGTCAGAGAGAGGGAGTAGATTACAATGAGATTTTCTCACCAGTGGTCAGACACACTTCCATCAGGGTGTTGCTAGCTATAGTGACACATCTGGATTTGGAGCTTGAACAACTTGATGTGAAGACCGCTTTTCTACATGGAGAGTTGGAGGAAGAGATATACATGACTCAGCCAGATGGTTTCCATGTTCCTGGCAAGGAAAAGTATGTTTTCATGTTGAAGAAGTCCTTATATGGGCTTAAGCAGTCTCCGAGGCAGTGGTACAAGAGATTTGACAGCTACATGCTTGAGTTGGGCTACACAAGGAGTTCATATGATTGTTGTGTCTACTATAGCAAGTTGAGAGATGAGTCATTCATTTATCCGGTGCTTTATGTAGATGACATGTTGATAGCCTCAAAGAGTAAGCATGAGGTTCAGAAGCTGAAGGGTCTTCTTAGTGCTGAGTTTGAGATGAAGGATTTGGGTGCAGCTCGAAAAATACTAGGAATGGAGATTCTCATAGATAGAGGTCAGAGGAAGCTTTTCTTGTCACAGAATGGCTACATTCAGAAGGTGTTGGCTAGGTTTGGCATGTCTTAAGCCAAGCCTATTGACACTCCTAATACTGCAAATATCCATCTCACTTCCATGTTTGCTCCTCAGTCAGAAGAGGAGAAGGAGTATATGTCTTGAGTTTCGTATGCTAGCGATGTGGGGAGCTTAATATATGCTATGGTGTGTACGAGGCCAGACTTAGCACAGGCGGTTAGTGTTGTGAGATGGTTCATGGGGCAACCAGGTAGAGAACATTGGCAAGCTGTGAAGAGGATCTTTAGCTACCTTAGAGGTACGTCTGATGTGGGTCTCATTTATGGGGGTGATACTGAGTGCCTGGTTACGGGTTATTCTGATTCTGATTATGCTGGGGATGTTGACACGAGGAGATCTATGACCGGCTATGTCTTTACCTTGGGTGGTTCTGTTGTTAGCTGGAAGGCGACTTTGCAACCTACAGTGACTTTGTCTACTACGGAAGCAGAGTACATGGCTCTGACGGAGGCTGCGAAAGAAGGTATATGGCTGAAGGGGCAAGTCAGTGACCTTGGTCTACACCACGATCAGGCTACTGTGTATTGTGATAGCTTGAGTGCTATCTGCTTAGCTAAGGATCAGGTCCATCATGAGAGGACCAAGCACATTGATGTCAGATATCATTTCCTGAGGAGTGAGAGGAGAATTAGGGTGAAGAAAGTGGGAACTGTTGATAATCCTGCTGATATGTTCACCAAGCCTGTTCCACATAGCAAGTTTCAACACTGTTTGGACTTGCTTAACATCAGAGATCAGTAGTTGCCCGGTGGGGTAGTCCCAGGAGTGGAGGGATAAGTCTACTCATCTGGCACTGTAATGGTGCATCTGGAGTTTCTGCTTTGAGGATTCAAGTCAAGGTGGAGATTTGTTGGTATGCCTTGAATACATATTAGCCGCTTCGACAGGTTGTTACGGGGGTCCAGGGGGGTGGAGCGCACCCTGGCCTGGGGGTCCGGGGGGGCGGAGATGCCCCCGACCCGACGGTATAGCATGTCCTCTGTTTGGGCTGTTATTGGCATTCTGTCTCCTGTTCTGGTTTGGGCCAGATTGTTTCTGGGCCCAAAGCCGTTAGGGTTTAAGGTGGAGAGGACTATATATAGTGCCTCGTCTTTTATTGTAACTTCTAAGATAAGAGATAGGATTGGTAGAGAGTAGGAAATCTGTAATTCTGGCATTTCTCTCTAGTGGAATCCGATCTTGGTCGGCCGTGGATGTAGCCAATTGGTGAACCACGTAAAATCTCGGTGTCTTATTTTTCATTTTATTTTCCTTTGCTTGTTCTTTCTCGGGTATTCCGCACAACACTCTCTCTGTCATTTGATTATAATAATTCAACCGAGTTTGAGTTCATTTTCTCAGAAAATATCAAGAAGGTTGTCGCTTGCCTTGGGAGAAGATTTCAACAATAGCAAAACTGCCAAATCTGGAGGTCCTCAAATTACTCCATGGATGCTTTGTGGGGAAAGATGGAAAGTGGAAGAAGGAGAATTCTCGAAACTTAGATTCTTGAAGCTGGAGTATTTAGACGTTATCAACTGGACAGGTTGTGATGATCAATTTCCCAACTTGAGAAGTTAGTGATGGTAGCATGTGATCAGTTGGAGGAGATTCCTGAGTGATTGAGGTCATAGAGTGTCCAGATCGTGTTGAATCTTTATTCAAAACCCTTACAGATTATCTGAAAGGTAGCGGAAATTCAGTTCTACAACTTCATGTGCGTCCCCCCAGGAAGGATTCCCCCAGTGAGGAAGTATTCGCCCATGAGTTGGGTTCCGGCAACGAGGAGGGTTCCGACAACGAGGAGGAGACCTAATTGGTTAAGGTACTGCTAGCCTTTTGCCTTTTGAATCTTTTTTCTGTTTTCTGTGTGAGTATCAATTTTTTCCTTGATACTATAGTTTATGATTGTGTTTGACCTCTACTGGTATTTAGGGATCCGCAACCTTACGGCGAGCAGGTGGCATATCATTTCATCTTTCATCATCAACAGCTCAGTCTGTTACTAGTTCAATTGTTAGGAAAACAAGGCAGAAGCTGCAGGGGAAACTAGTCAAAATAGTATGGTTGTGTTAACCAAAGTTCAATTTCTAACTGGGTAAATTTGCTGATTGCTGAACCAAGATCGCTTCTCCATCAATTTCAAAATGTTCAAGTATTGGTACTAAATTACGATGTTTCTTTTTACAGTTTACTGCATTGAATGCGGTTTAGTCCGTATCATACGTTTGGCACTTGTACACTCTACAAAGAAGGCTTTTATGTTCCCGCTCGTCTCTTTATATACTCCTTGAGTACAAAAGATCCGTGGGGTAATTTAAGTACATTACGGTTAGGCAGCTCTGCAATTCTAACAATCTTTCTGGAAAGAATAATTTTCATCGTATTACTGAAAGGAATAAATAGAGTACAAGAAGTAGACTAGGTCTAGTACAACTCTATCCTAGCCATCAACATAAGCATAAATCTAATCTAATCTAATTATTACTGTAATTTGGTTTTACTAAATTTTCTTAATTATTACTAGTATGTTCCAACATAACCTATCTAACCAAGTTCGCAATAAAGTAAAGCATTAAAGACATGAAACTTGGTTACGCAGTTCGATGAAATCCACCAACATCTGCAGGGCCTGGCCCAGTTCAAAATGAATCCACTAATTAGAAAGATACAGTACAAAGTACACCATACAAAATACTTATCTTTACTAATCAAACGTGTGAATTCTGCTAGCTCCCTTAGCTACCGATCTGCCTTGATCATACTCCCTCTGACCTCGAAACTCGTTGACGCTAGATCTCCTCCTCCCAAGGAATTAAGGCATACGATTCTGAACTTTGAACGGCAGGTCACGTATGTTGGAACATATAGATCTGGCTCTTTGCAAGTCTCTCGGAAGAATGAAAATATGTGTGCAAATTTTCTCTATTAAATTCGTGAGTGTAATGCAGTCGTGTTGTCCCCTTTTAAAGCCTTCAGCGTATCGGAACTCTTCATGATTATCTCCATAATATTCCTATTCCTTATCTGCTTCTGAATCATATCCAAATCCCATAAATAAAGAGATTTTCCTTATCACAATATCTATCATATATTCGATAATATAAATACCGTATTTGTAGGAATTTTCCATAAACCAACTATCCTTCTTCCAACGTCTATCATATAGCAGAAGATTCTGATTTCCATAAATCACAAATACCATAATATTTTGTGTCCTTTCTTCATAAACTCTTATCGGCGTTATTGCGACTCCTTTGCATGTTCGAACATGGAAATTTTTTTCCATTTTGAAATATGTTCACAAATTACCAATTAAAATATTCAATGAACACTATTTAACTTTACAATCTACCTCTTTGGCATTTTGTGGACTCAATCATTTTGGACCTTAAGACCACAACAAAAAACAACTTCCAATCAAACATTTAAGTCTTCCAGAAATTCACCTATGTTGGAACATATGCATACTACTGAATCTGAACATAAAAATACCATCCGAAAACCAGAATTCCAGAATACCAAAAAAATTATTCAGATTACAGTCATCCAAAATAATATCCAAAAAACCACCAAATATTCTCCCTCTGGGGCCATGAATATGCCAAAGGCAATAAAACATAGAAATAAAGTTTGAAATAATCTAAAAACCAGCTACCCCTAAACATAACATGGGATCTATGTTGGAACATAGATACTGCAGGAATATCAATCCTGTTCAAGAGCAGCCTCCAGTGCCTCCAGCTGAGCCTTCTCCCCCTCAAGTCTGGCCTTCTCTGCTTCAAGTGCAGCAATTTGGATGGCTAGTTAATGGATTATTTGGAATTATTTGGGATTAACAAAAAAACCAAGGTAAAAGGGGGAATTAAAAGGTCATTTTTCTTGTAGTGATAGTAGTTATTCCTATACAACCAGGTTTAAATCTCGAGTTTTTTACACGTATCCAAGAAATTGGTATTCAATTGTGAGTGGATCATGCCAAACAAGAGAGATCATACTTATCGGTTAGCTCAATCGCAGTTTTTAGGTTCAATTCCTGCTGGATGCGCGCCACGAGACCCTCCAATAAGTGTATTAATAGAGATACCTTGCTGAGCAAGCATACTAACTAATATAGCGAGTTAGCATTGAACCCACTTCAAGTCATCATGCTTAAGCCTATTTCTGAAAGACCAGAGTGAAAGCACGACATCAAGAGCATCTATGATGCTACATCCCCGATGGAGATGGAGTACTACGGATTTTGTTTTAAATTCTTTATAACTTGTTGGCTCCTCCTCGCCTAGCAAACAAAATTAATAGTACTCCACCTATATCGAGGATGTGGCATCATGGATGCTTTTGATGTCGCCCCGTTGTAATTTTTTAGAAAATCTTCATTGAATTTCTTGGCTAACGGAACTCTATAAGCATAATCCACATGCTTAATCACATGCATACTATGTGCCAACTTCTTACGAGCCAAATCATGAATGTTCAAATGCTCGTATCGAGAAGCATAGCTCATAGCTTGCATGAAGGAGAGAGACCTTATCTTTTTATTATTGTGGTTGAATCGTTTAGTCTAAGGCGGCTTTCTACCGGTAAATTAGGTTACCTTATTATCAAACTAAATGAGTTACACAAACAGACGAGAGGGAACATTGTGCATATTATCTCAATACGAAAGCATAAGAGGCTATGTTTGGCGGATGTTATAAAGGGTGTGTTCGGCAGAGCTTATAAGTGTTTTCCTTATTCATTATCTATATTTTTTTTGAGTGGGTCTCCTGACAGGCGGTCTACCCATAAGTTTATGGACAGGCCAATGATCTATCTGCAATTAATAAAAATATATATATAATTCGCGGGCTGGGTCATTGGGTTTGGGCCGGGTTATAACAAACCCTTCCTTTCTCCACTACGTTTCTTTCTTTCTTCTTCCTTTTTCCCAATAGACATTCCTCCTTCTTTTTCCTTCTTCTTCTTCCTTCTTCCTTCTTCCTTCTTCCTTCTTCCTTTTTCTTCTTCAATCCATCTGCAAACAATCATTCTTCTTCTTCAATCGAGAAATTCCTCAAATATTTCTTCTTATTCGATCTGCAAACATTCTATCCGACCAAACCCTTCTCCAATTTATTCATCTTTTTTTCCCAAAGACCTCTTCAAATGACCGATTAGTGTCCGGCGAAATTATCGATCAGCTCTTCGCCCTGCAACAACATTAACGAATTTCAATTTTAAATTAATGAAATTTAGTTTCAAGAGGATGAAATTCGCCTAATAGTGTCTAAGCTATGAATTTTTCACATGTGATTGAGTTTATGTTGTTTAATTTCCTTTGAAGCAAACTACTGTTGTTGAAACTTCTGAATGTATTCTGTTGCTGTGAACATGTATAAAACAAGTGGCAAATATATTTTTTTTAAATGAACTAAAAGTTGTTGGACATTTTCGTATATACTACGTATTTGTTACCTTATAATACATATCATTTGCCCTAAATCATGCACCTGTTATAAAAACTATGAATATGAATTATGAAAAAATTTCATGAGATCATTTATAAGTTAATTTAAAATTTTACAATTTAAAATTGTCACATTAACTGTACATTGATTACTTTACAACATGTACTATTAAACAAAAACACGCACTTGATAAAAAAATGTCAATTTCTTTTATGAATAACAAATCTTTGTCAGGAGGTAGTACTGCATAAGTTACCTTATGAATCATTTCTATTTTGTTAAAATATGCATATGTTAGCCTACAAGTAGTATTCTTATAGTATACTATAGTAACTTATGAATTATTTATGTTTTGTCAAAACATACATATGTTAGCTGACAACTAGTATTTCTTATAGTATACTACAGAAAAGAGGTTACAAAATTTTGTAAATTTTTTATAAAAAAATTCATATGAACTGCATTTAATATGTTACAATGTGTACTTATTACATTAAAACTTCTATTTATTTTCAAACACGAGGGCAAATTTTTCAGATTTCAATTAAAGAGATGTCACTAAAAGTCTTGTCGGTATGAAAGCAACGCATGTAAAAGCATTGCATACTTTGTATAAAAATCATGGAAATGTTGTCGGTTTCAAACACGAGAAGGACTCTCAACACTTGAACAAAGAGCAAGATATAAGATAAATCCTACAAGTGCTCATAACAAAAATCATTCTTTTATGGAACTTACAATTACAACAGTGCTCCTATCTAGATTAACTAACAATCTCTAGTACGATGAATAAACTATTATTCTTCAAAATGGGATCATCTTTGAATCTTCTAGTTCAATGTCATCTTCATCTAAATCTTCCTCGTGTCAGAACGTCTTGTGGAGTCCAATGTTCAATATTGTCTGATTCCTTAAAAGTTATAACCACTTCAAGTTTAGATCCAACTCCTGCAAAAAGTCATACACAAAGGATATTAACAATTGTAGTATATAAGCAAACAAGTAAAATTTATAATTCAAAACGAACAATAATCAACAATGAAAATAAAAGTCAAACACAATAAAACTAACAAGTACATACTAGATACTAACAGAT
The DNA here is from genome assembly GCA_037428765.1 of Rubia yunnanensis. NCBI lineage: Eukaryota > Viridiplantae > Streptophyta > Magnoliopsida > Gentianales > Rubiaceae > Rubia > Rubia yunnanensis. Next base: position 103,741,877 of record CM075065.1, read on the forward strand.
GCAATACATAATTAAACAAATGCAATTCCTAATTCAATACAAACAACCAACAACATTATTTTTCAAAAGAAAAATGACATACACAATACAACTAATAAGTACACACTGGATACTAAGAGATGCAACAAATAAGTAAACAGGTGCAGTTCCTAATGCAAAACAGACAATCAACAATAAATGAATTTTTTTAAAAAATCATACACAGTACAACTAACAAGTTCACACTGAATGCTAACAAATGCAACATATACGTAAACGGATGCACCTCGTAATTCAAAACGAACAATCAGCAACGGTTGAAAAAAGAAATCACTCACAGTACAACTAGCAGGTACACGTTGAATAATAACAGATGCAACATATAAGCAAACTAATATACCTCGTAACTAAAAACGAACAATCAGTAAAAAAAAAGATGATTCATATAACAACTAACATGTACATGTTGGATAATAACAGCTCCAACATATAAGTAAACAAATGCAGCTCGTAATTCAAGACGAGCAATCAACAAGTTTGTTGTAACAACGAGAGGATAATTCAAAAATTGGATTACATAAAAACACACAAATCAACTCAAAACATAGAAAAATGATGCGTAACACTCAACAAAACAAAGAACAAACCAAATCTGAACAACAGAACAAAAATTGAGTAATAATACAATAGAAACAAATCCTAAACATTTGACATACTTCATCAGGCGAATGATGCAACAATCAATGACGACGCCGAAGAATCGGAGAAACAAGCAGACAAAGAATCACAGAGAGAGGCAGAGAAACGCGAAGAAGTGGCGAGGAAACACGGAGAAGTGGCGGAGAAACGAAGAAGAGGCGGAGAAGAGGTTGTTAACAACGCAGAGAGAAAGAGAATAAAGGAACTGCCGGAGAGAAATTGTGGAAAAAAATTGATGGAGAGAAAAAGAAGAGAAACCGTAGAAAAAGGGGAATTAGGTCTTTGAATTTTTTTTTAATTAGAAAAAAAAAACTTCATTTTGCAAAACAGTCTCTGGATTGTTCATAAGCTTATTGACAGCCCGCTTTTCCTGAGACTTACCCTTGTTTTTTAGTGTTAGGCAAAGTCCTCGAAAGTAGATTATTTTAAAAGCATTAGCTATTTTTGGAGGAAAAGTATAAACTGGTTTCCACATGCTTTTAATATAAATCAGTTTGCCTTATAAGCGCAACTCCACCAAACACACCCAAGTTGTTTTGCTATTAATCTAAGCATTTTTTAGTATTTGGTAAAGTGTTAAATAATAGCCTATTTTGAAAGCATAAGGTATTTTTGGGAGAAAAGTACAAATTTGTCTGATTAAACTTTTAAAATAAATCAGTTTTACTTAGTACAATTCTGCCGAACACACCCGAAAAAGCCATCCTTGTAAATTCACCAAATGAATGATATGGACTGAAATGCGTGCAAAGCAGTAACAAATACAAAGAAACACCGTATTTAACCATACTTGAACATTTTGAAATTGATGGAGAAGAGATCTTGAACGGTTAAATATAGAACTTCAGTTAACAAGACCATACTACTAGTATGGTTTTTCTGCAGCTTCTGCTTTAGTTTCCTCTCAATTGAAAATAATTGTAACAAAACCACACTTGTACCGATCTGAACTGTTGATGAAGGATGAAATGATCTGCAGGTTACGGATGAGAAATCACCCCCTGGCTCCCTGAGTAACAGTAAATGTCAAACACAGTCATTAACTAAATTGCCTCCCGCCAAAGAAACGATATAATAACTTGAGGAAGCGATAAATCAGTAAATGCAAAGGCTAGCCGTACCTTAACCAATTAAGTATCCTCCTCACTGGCGGAATCCTCGTCGTCTGCGGAACCCAGTTCACTGGTGGAAACTATCCTCTTGGAGGAACGCACGTGAAACTGTAGAACTGAATTTCCCATTTCTGCGAGATAATCCGCAAGGGCTTTGAATAAAGACGCAACGTGATCTGAACAGTCTATGACCTCAATCATTTCAAGAGTCACAACATTCTCCAAACACTCAGCAATCTCTTCCAGCTGATCACATCCTACCACCACCACCTTCTCAAGATTGGGAAATTGATCGTCACAACCTGTCCACTTGATAACGTCCAAATACTCCAGCTTCAAGAATCTAAGTTTCGAGAATTCTCCTTCTCCCACTTGCCATCTTTCCCCTACAAAGCATTCTTCGAGTAGTTTGAGGACCTCCAGGTTTGGCAGCTTTGCAATTCTTGAAATTTTGTCCCAAGACAAACAACAGCGAGCCAAATTCAACTTCTTGATACTTTCGGGGAAAACAAACTCAAACTCGGTTGAATTATTATCAAATGACAGAGTAAGTGATTCCAGTCGGCCCAGGAAAGAAAGTGACATTTCCTTGCTTCCATTCCCAAATTCATGGAGCCAGAACTTTAGTCGACGGATGTTGGGAAACTTCCTCAATTGATTTTCCATGCTGCTCCAATTCTCTCCGTATAGGCCAGATAAATTCTCCAGCTCAGGCAAATTACATGAGCTATCAAGGTTGTCGACGGGTAGCATAATACCATGAAACTCATCCCCGTCTCGCATGTTGTTCAAGTACAAATGTCTCAATTTTTGCAGATTCCAGAATGTTTCAGGCATCGTAACAAGTGTTTCATAAACTGGATCAAGAATCAAAGTTTCCAAGTAAGAAAGGTTTCCGATTGATGGGCTGATATCAAAAGTAACTGAGATTGCCAAATATCTCAATTGGACGAGAAGGCCTATTTCTCCTGGAAAATCATATGATGAGATTCTTAGTTTCTCCATATTCAACACTCTGAGCAGTTTGAAGACGCGAAAAATGAATGAGATTTCAGTCACTTCCCTGCATGTTTTGTTGCCGAAGAATGAAAGTGAGCGCAAACGAGGAAAAAACAATTTGGAATCCATGAAATCATCCATCCTAGAGTGCACGCTCAACCTTCTCAGGTATCGTGACTCTTCAAAAGGCAACAGCTTGTCTTTTCCATTTAACAGAAGCAAGAAATTTTCATCATTGGCTTTTCTCAAACAAAAATCAAGTAGCAAATCATGGATACGACAAGCTTTGATACCTCCTCCAATTCTTTTCAGGCTATCCATGACTAAGCTTCTGCCAATCAAATTCTGGAGGTAATCTGCTGCAACTTCTTCTAAGCACCTTGAATCAGTTTTTCGGACAAGGCCCTCGGCCATCCATAACCAAATCAACCTCTTGACCGAAATCTCTTGGTCTTCCGGGAAAGAAGCGAATGAGAGAAAGCATGGCTTTAGAAGCTCCGGTAAATGCTTATAACTGAGCTCTATTGTTCTCTCGCATTGATCTGTACTGGAGATGATTCCCGAGGTCAGACTTCCCAGAACTTCTTCCCAAACCTCTTGCTTTGCAGTTGCTAAAAGCCCCGCAACAATGGTGATAGTGAGAGGTAGCCCATGACAATTTTCAGCAATTTTCACTGCAATGCTATACAATGATTGAGGCCAACCTTTACCAGGGGACACCTTCTTCTGCAGTAACTCCAAACTCTCACTGAATGTCAGTTGACGAAGAAAATGAGGATTATCATCAAGTTTTGCAACATCACCTATTCGACTTGTCAAGAGAATTCTTCCAGAAGAATCATCAGGAAATGATAGTTTTAAGCATTCAAATGCTTCAGTCTCCCATACATCATCAATGTAGATGAGATACCTACGTCGTAACAAAGAGCGCCGAAGCTTCTGAGCCAACTCATCTTCAGACATTTTCGAATAATCAGCATCTGATTTCAAAACTGGAATCTGATTTAACAGTTCAAGTAAGACTTTCCTTTTATTGAACTCCTGCGAGATAGAACACCATGCACGAACATGAAAATGATGCTGAACTGATGCCTCGTTGTAAACTTTTGTAGCTAGAGTTGTTTTCCCCAATCCGGGCATGCCTACAATAGCCACAACCTGCAGCTTCTTTGATCCCCATGTAAGTCGGTCGATAATCGATATTCTCTCATCTTCAAAGCCCACAAATTCATCCACTGATGGGATGCTGCTCACCTGATCAGTATGCGTAGAGGTGACTTCCTGTGGGAGTGTGACTTCAATCTCTTCTCTCCTATCATCAAAAATCTCCGCGGAACCAGTCTTTATAGCCTCCATGTCTTCTGTGATGGACTGCAACGACATCAAATCAGAATCCGGAATATCTCCAAGCACCATTTGGTCAATGAGAAGCTCTATCTTGTAGGCCACCTCCACTGCAAAATTCCAGACGACTTGATGAACATCCAGTAGCTCAATCTTCAACTTCACCATTTTCTCCATAAAAGATCTTAAGAAGATAATATGTTCTCGAACTCTCCGAGCACAGCTTGGTGTATCTGAATCAACATTGGAACCCTCGACTTCCATCAAATAGTTTAATAGGAAATCAAGAAAGGCCAATGCTGTAGTCTTCGGAAAATTGAATTTTGTTGTGTTCGCTGCTTGCTCCTCCACCTTTGTCTTAATCACCTTCATCGTTCCCAGAAATTCCTCAAATCCATGATTAATGGAATCAGGATTTTGATAAACAGAAAATATTATGACCCCAGCATCAAAGATTGCAGCTCTAGTGATTGCCCCAACTTCGCCATCAAACTTATTCGAGTGCTTCTTAAAAAGGGCTCTCAAGAATCTAAGTCCCTCGTACAGTTCTTGCAACCTATCCTTCAAATACACAACTGGACCATTATTAAATTGCAGCACCTCCCAAAGCATAGATAGTAGAAGATCACTGGATCCCTTGATGTCGAGATTCGGAACATATGACTCTCTTGAACATCTCATGCTTCCCAAGACTCTAGTGTAACACTCATATAAGTGAGGGTTATCAAGAGGATTGATCCTAAGTAGCAATGCAGAAACTGTAGACCAGATCCTATCTGAACAAGTCTCAGGTGAATTAGGGCTATAACTAGCACAAAGAGCATCTAGATCTCCGTACACATTACCATGGTAATGATTTGCTCTCAAACGGTGTTCAGATTCAGAGAAAACTTTGGTATTATAGTGCCTAGCTGAAAATATGTGAACTGTGAAATGTGCTGCACTGAATGCAAGAGCTTCCATATTCGTCAAAAAATCTAGAAACTCTTTTAGCTGATCAGTACCAAGAAAAGTGGCAAAATGCAGGAAATTTCTCCAGAATGTGATGTTCACTCTCAAGGCTTCTACTGGGGCTACAAAAGCTCCAACATAAGCTATGTGGAGGCTTAGAAAATCGTCTAGATTCCGTAGAACGGAACTGAAGATCTCCTCTACTTCATTGGCTATTGGAGAACTTGATGCTTTTGGCAAGTAGTCTGACAAACTGGTGTACCATCTGTCTATTTCTTCCTCAACGGATTCAATGTCGAGTAGACCTTCAAAATATTCATTATCTTGGATTCTGTGTAGAAAATCTTCAAGCTGTTCAAGGAGAGATTTAAGCTGACTTGCCTCACTGCTGCCTTCAGTCTCCTGAAGATCAGATTCCCGACCTTCTTCCACACTGGAGTCGCTGTCGCTGTTGTCTTCAGTTGAATCCATCTTTTTTAAACAAAGAAGAAATGTTCTTAGCCCCATGAGCTTGTGCATCAGTACCCTAAGAAATATTTTATCTTCATATTCCGAATAGCAATCCCTCAGAACATCCAGGTCATCCATGGCATCAGGAATAGAAGAAATGATTTTGGTGGCCATCTTGATATATTAGAGCCTATCAGATAGAGACGTGAGGATTCAGCTTTTCACTAGACCCAAATTGCGGCTGAGGAAGTGACTGAAACAAGAAATTATTATTACTGTTAGAATAGAAGATTAGATTAGAGTTTAGATTAAAAACAAAATCTCAACTTAGAACACAACAAAACTGGGGCTTTTTAGTCACGCCGTTTAGACACTATTCTACGAAGATAAAGTCTCTGGAAAGGCAGCATTTCCATAAAATTATGGATAGTCTGCAGGGACTTTTACTTTACCTGTTGTAATTTTTATAAAATTTAAATATTATATTTTATAAATTAAAATAAATAATAAGGCAAAATCTTGGGAAAGACAATAATAATATGTATTTAAAGATAAAAATATTAAAATATATAATATAAAAATATTTTTAAAAATTCTAACTAACTTAAATCAAAATTTCTTCGTTGAGTATTTTGATTCCAACTAACTTAAATTCGGTCATTAATTATATATCATCAGTAAGTTTGTATAAGATCTGTCGTGACTCGTTTATAAAAAGAAATTATTTACATGATTTTTAATTGAGAAAGTCTCCTGACTAATGGTTAGACTAATAATGAAAAATTTTGTGTTAGTAACTTTTTGATAAAATATAAAAGACCTTATTATGTTGCATTGATATTAATCAGTTACACATCTCATCAATGATGAAAATTATAATATATAGGAATACAATAAACCAAAGTCTAACAGAAATATAATTCTAAGTCTATAAGGAAACTACTTCTATAACTAATTCTATAAGGAAACTAAGGTTTACATTTCCTTAAAGACCCTCCATCAAGTTGGAGCATGATGACAAGAATGTCCAACTTGCGAAAAAGATTATGAAATTGTAAATCATTAAAAAAATAATCAGTAGGTGTAGAAGTAGCAGCAACAACGGTAATAGTAGCAGCAACAACGGTAACAGTAGCAGCAACAACGGTAACAGTAGCAGCAACAACGGTAACAGTAGCAGCAACAACGGTAACAGTAGCAGCTGGTAGAGCAGTATTCAAATTCATTATCAGTAATATTTGTATGATACCATTCAAGGTAATTCTCCTGACCCTTCAGGATGGTGGGTGCAATAACCAAACCAGGTCCATCAGAAGAGCCAATGATGTAGGGATCAGTCGACAAAAGACCAACAAGTACAGTTATCTTAGGGTCATATTGCAACTACAACTATTTCAGTAAAGTCACAATTACCTCATAGCCATTAATGTTCTGAAGTGCAGTAGTCTCAAAACCAACATCAGTATGGGCCTGTTCTTCGGGATTAGTTTCGGAGGCAGACATAGTGTAAAATAAGGTACAGATCAATAGCAGGTACAATAACTGACGGCAGATCGAATCGGCAAGACACACCGGTGCGTTGAACGAGTGACGGCGCATGGAGATCGGTGCAGCGGCACTTGGAGATCGACGGCGGCGTGTGCAAGTCAGTAAGGGCAGCCGACGGCGGCCACTAGGTCACAGTGGCCGTGGTCGACGAACGAAGTGCTTCAGCGGTGGCACGGCGGCTACGCGTGGGGGAACGCGATGTCGATGGCGGCGGTAGGAGCTCGGGAAAAATGGCAACGAAATTTTCTTTTAGGATTTCAAGATTTTAAGCTCTTATACCATGATAAAATATAAAGGACTTTATTATGGTGCACTGATATTAATCAATGACACATCTTATCAATGATGAGGATTACAATATATAGGGATACAACAAACCAAAGTCTAACAGAAATATGATTCTAAATCTATAAGGAAACTACCTTCTATAACTAATTCCATAAGGAAACTAATTTTATAAGACTAACATCTATAACATTTCCTACCAGGAAAGCGTTTACATTTCATTAACACTTTTAAAGTCAAATTATAATTATTTATACATTATTATAGTACATTTTAAAAGTTTTTCAAAATTATGAAAACCTCATTGCTATAAATTAAAACAAACATCAAATCACCTCATTAGTTACATCAATAAGGCAAAGTCTTGGGAGAGACGATCTTTCCATATGCTTATAGAAAGATATGGTTTAATTTGAATAATAAAAGGTAAAAGGTCTTAGTTGTAACATTAAAATTTTAGTATGTAACATGTAGTAGTTATAAAATTTATAACCCGGTTCATGCAACCCAAAAATTTTTATCTTCATTTCTTCTAATTTACACTTTAAACCTTGGTCTTTCCATGACTTATGGAAAGACCGTCTTTCAAGAGACGCACTCCATCAATAATTATAAAATAATATTGTCTAACAATTAGTCAATCTAAAATAAAACATTGTGATTTAAATTATACATAAATAAAAATAAAAACAGTTAATATTTCAACCCTAAATTGAAAAGATCAATTAAATACTTTTAGATCGGGAGCATGAGCATTAGAAAGAAAGGTGAACTAGGACTTAAGGAATGTATAACCAAATTAACAAAAGTCAAATATGGTATTCCCTCCGTCCCACACTAAACTTCACATAGTCTTTTTTACTGTTTTAAAAAAATACATTTGACCGATAATATATTTATTTACGTACAATGACAAATAAAAATTTGATATTTAGAAATTATTCGCTACTACCAATGCAATAATATCACATGATAATATTATTATTTATATATTTATTCAACCGTCGTAGCAAGTGTGCAGATGGGACGGAGGAGTATGTCAATCACAAAATTGGCAAAGAAAAAGAGACGCCTGCATAAACAGATGAATAACCACAGGATCTACATGGAAATCAATAGACCGTAGTACCATTTATGAAATCTGGCAGATCGATCAAGAACATATGATTGGATTTTTGAGCGGTGTAAAGAAAAGACCCAATTGAAAAAACAAAAACAAAAACAAAGATACTGGAGAAAAGAAAAATTACCACACAAAACTTCCATTTATAATTAAACGGATAAATAGCTAGAAGAACAGAATTTAAAATACCAGGCTGGTAGAATCCGGTAACTGAGCTGGTGCTTGAATTAATTCTACTAAACAGTGCTTAAAAAGGAGCTGAAGAGAAAGTGAGATCTGGAGATATGGAGCTGTGGGTAGAGAGCAAAAGTAGAAGAAGACACAGAAGCTGTTGAAGTAGATATGGAGGCATCGAACTGTGGTTAGATCGCATCTTAGCTGCCCAATTAATTGTCCAATCAAGAGACAGAGCAATTAAATCGCCTGAAATAAGGAAACCCTGGGCTGGGGACTTGATAAGTATCGGATCGAAATGATACCAAGGCAAAGGCTTGGGCCTTCCAGCCCAACGTCTAGGCCCAAACCCGGAGCAGATGAGAGGGTCACGGGACTACTGTAGCTGTGTATCCCGCCAAGATTTTGCTCACCAAAGTGCGTAGGACCTTTTGGTGGCTAGGGATAGCAATGGGGTGGGGAGGTTACAGATTATGATACATCTATACTTATGATTATCTAAAAATTTTATACTCAACTTGCCTCGTTATTTATGGTGGATGCTGCATTAAAATTCATCCTTATCCCATCATCCAATTGGGTCTCAATACATTTTACTCACATCATTTATATTTTCAAAAAATACCCAAATTTTACTTTAAAATTAATGATTTTAATATTAAAAGTTTAATAATATTTACATGAAAATATTATAAGTAAAACATGTGCATTATGGATAAATAATAGTATGTTATATAATAAATTAGTGTGTACATAGCGGGTATAGTGGGGCGGGGGTAGGGCAGGTATGAGCTAATATCCATGTCCGACCCACTACCCATGATGGGTATCAATTTTCATACACATGCCCGCCCCACCCCCACGAAAACTACATTCATATTGGGGTGAATGCGGGGCGGGCCTCCACCAAAACTCACCCCATTGTCATCCCTATTGGTGACAACGACCCTGCTCCACCCCAAACGGTGTAAACATCTGCTCTCGAGGCAAGGACGTCGGGAAATAGAATGCCATCCTAGAAATTCTAGCTGGCGTGGAGCTCCTAGCAGAGTTGACCATGTGCCTTACACTGAATACCAGATGACTCATTGCTATCAAATCGCAGGTGGTCAACGAGTCTCACACTAGTGGAGGCAGCCTCATTAAACGCTCCTAATTATAGGCTCCAAATCATGATCCACTCTAGTAACTTAACGTACGTATTCTTCGAAAATGAGTGTGTATTCAGTCAAAAGCGAGACATCATCGCCTCATTAGTAAACTTCGAAAACCTGTGGAAGTGTGAGCAAGTAAACCAAGCGATAATGTCCATCTACCTATTGTGAGGACTAACCATTCAAATTCTTAATTTTAAAAGCCTTTATACAATTCAATTTTTTAACACGTGTTTTTTAGGCATGTATTACATTGCAAAGCAAAAGGGAATAACTTAGGTCGAAATTTGTGCCACCTAATAACCCAGGAAATTGGTTTTACAATCAAAGAAAGGATCGACTACATTCTCAAGAGCCTTGGACAGAGAGATAAAAAATTCTTCTTCGCACCATACATTGAGCGGGGATGGTTTTAAATCATTTCATTAAGTTAAGTTCTATTTTCTAGCTGTGATTTATTTAGAGAAAAGTGCATAAATAACCCTATATAATTGATGAAAGTGCAGACATAACCATGCAATAATGAAAGTGCGGATATAACCCTGCGATAATTGAAAGTGCAAATATAACCCTGGTCAGTCAATGCCGGAAATAATGGCTTTAGGGTTATATTTGCACATATGTATAGTAGTTAGGGTTATATTTGCACATATATATAATAGTTAGGGTTATATTTGCACTAAAAAATAACTCAGGGTTATATTTGCACTTTCTCCAACATATAGGGTTATATTTACATATTACCCATTTATTTATTTATATGTCACATTGCAGGGACCATTGGAGATTAATTTTTATTGTCCCGGAGACGAAGAAGGTTTTTTGGATGGATCCACTGCACTTCCAACCATCGGAGACGTTTATCAAAATATTGGGTGCGTTGCTCAATGATCAAGTCAATCCAATTCAAAATGGGAGTTTGGACATTATCGAGATTAAGGTGTGGTAGATTTCACAAATAAACCTTTAATTTTACTCATCATTTTAATCTACTAATGTTTACCTTCATTTAGTACAAGGAACAACAAAAACTTAGGAGTTCAACTACTACGTAATGCTCTTCGCTGCCGCGTGCGTTCAGCAAGTGTGAGTGAATTTTCTTGAGATCAAGAAGGTGATATTTGAGTTTTTTTTATGTCTACTTTCAAATTTATTTGTCATACTTTTATCATAATGGACGTATTTTCAAACTTACAAATTTTAAGGCCAACAACAAGTCGTATTCCCAAGAAGACATCAACATCGCGAGAAATTGTCTGAATAGGTATTTGGTGAACTCCCAATCGTTATCTACAGGAAATCCAATAGTACAATTGAATTGTTTGGGAGACAATGTGTTGTGTGATTACATGAAATGTGTGGAATAGAATTTGATAGATTTCAATTCCTATCTATAGATTGCTGCTTTGTTAGAATAATCTATAGATTTTTGCTAGTTAGATTTCTATTCTTATCTATAGATTGATGCTTTGTAAGCATAGTCTATAGAATCTTGTAAGAATTGGAGTTGTTCTATGGGCCTTATATCTATTCGGCTAGGTTATATATATTGAAAGCTAGAATTTTACATATTTATTCAAGTCTGTTTCGAGATTGGAACTACAATCGTAGTCATTGGTCTCTTAGCTACAAAACACACAAAAAACTTGTTCAGAACTTGGAACTATGTCCAAGATTCAATACCCGAGCTCGGAACTATTTTGGGAAAACTAAGCATTTCACGCGTCCAATTACAGTAGCGGACCAGAATGAACGTCTGATTCAGGAAGTGATTACAAAGGCCAGAAAAAGGCTACGAGGCCGGAACGTTCAACCAGTTCTGAGTCCGTAACTAGATAAAAGCAAAAGCGTTTGATGATCGTTAACTCATTCCAATATTGGGACTCAGTTTTTTATATCGAAACTCGGAACAAATTAGGTTCCCTGCGAGTGATCAAAGTCGGACAAAATCCGCCTTTGATGGGCAATTTTAAAGTCGGTTTTAAGAACCAACTTTGATCACTTTCGATCAAAGTCCTACCTGACAATTCACCTACAAAATGGCTTCTGTGGTCCCTTAGAATTGACTTTAATGAGACTGCCTCCACTAGTGTCAGGATATAAAATATATCTCCTGCACACAAAGAAGGTAATCTCACAAGAATCTAACCACTCAATACTTATTCTCATATTTTCTCTCTCAACCTCTGACTTAGGCATCCGAGCGGGTACCGACGAAGAGCCGCCCGGTCTGACTATTTTTTACCCTTCCTGCAGGAGTGATAGGTTGTTTTTCTACCAAATAGACCTACTAACTTATCATATTTAAATTCAAGTATAGAGTAAGCAAGTTCGATCCCACGGAGAACTGTGTAAATAAATTCTTATTTCTAAATATTCAATTGTTGGTTAGCTACCATGCCTTAATTTGATGAGAATGCATTCTATTAACTAAGAAAACAATAAAACTAAACTATGAATGCAAATAAACACAAATATCAATATGAGAATGAATTCCGGCAACATGTAAATCCACATTAACTAATAAATAATATGATCACGGGCGCAATAATAAATCAATTCGAATGAACCAACCAGTTATAGACTTCCGAGAATCAGCTACAAGACATAGTCCAATTTCTTCTTATATCGATATAAACTAACTATTTCTCTAATGAAGATATAATCTAGCAAAAATCAGCTATAAACTAGATTTAATATCTTAACAATATTGAGAGCCGAAGAAACCCAATTCAGATAATTCGTAATCAGATCAGTAGTCACAAATTATCGATCCATTTTTCCACTATCTGCTGCTAGTTTTGCCACTAATCAAATCTACCCACTAGATAAAGATAAATAGCATAATTTAATTAGCACTACTCCAAATAACTCTAGGGTGATCTGATCACAAGAAATTCAGAAATAAAATATACACAGAGAATAATTAGGAATCCATACAAATCAGTTATCAAGAATAATTAGGTCTCACATATAAATCATAGCTAATGATTCATTACCCTAAGCCGGAAAAGAGATTTAGCTATTAAACATATTTACAAACATTAAATAATTATTAAAATAATAAAATATAATAACTATAAAATATGAGTCCGTCTCTTGAAAGGCAATCTTTCCATAAGTTTATGGAAACACCAAGGTTTAAACCGCAAATTAGAAGAAATGAAGATAAAATTTTCTGGTTGCATTAATTGGGTCATAATTAAATTTATGACTACTACGCATTGTATGATATATATTTAATATTGCAACTAAAACCTTATACGTGTATATTATTTTAGTTAAATTCCGTTTTTTCATGAGTTTATGGAAAGATGATCTTCCAAAAATATACCTAAAAATATAACCAAACCAAATGTCACAAGGATTGATTCCTGATGTTCATGCGTGAATAATTGTGTTTGATGTGAACACAAGGAAAACCATGCGGCTGCTTCTTCTCTTTTCCTTTTTTCTTTAAATTAGAAATCACCTGCTAGGTGGAGGGTATGTATTGACCACCCCTAGCCCTGTAATCAAAAAACATTACAACTGTTTAGGTTTAAGAACTCTCCTATTATAAGGGTGTGACCGCGCTTCTAAGACAAAAGCGGTGCTACGTATATTGTTTTGAAAGGATTGTGTCTCTAACGAAATGCATCCACCCCAAGTGTTAACATTTGCTAGCCAAGATAATCCTTTGAAAACATTTCCAAAAACCAATGCTATATATAACTACTTGGATGAGCCTAATAGAGACGGACGTCGTTCTTTTAGTGCTAGACTCTAATGTTTGGCAGTCTCATCTGATCTGCCATGATTGCTGCCTTGACTCTTTGGTTGAAGTCCTGTGCTTGTAAGGTAGTGATCAGTTGAGTATCTAGACCGAGTGCCATATGTGTAAGTTCGTGCGCAACCTAATTCTTTTGCCTGAAAATGTGTTGAAACGTGGCGCCTATGTTTGCTGCATCAGTGTTGATCTCCCAACATATTTTTTTTGGTCTTCCAGGGTGAGATTTTCCTTCCTTGTAGTATCTCGGCAGCCTGCATACAGTCAGTTTCAATTATCAGAGGGTAGAAGTTATTTAGAATACATAAGTGAAGGCCTGCTCTGATGGCCAATAGTTCAGCCTCTAATGGCGAGTCTGCTGATGGTATACTATCTATTGCTGCCATTTTGACTATGCATTCCATGTATCTGACAATTATTCCAGCTTTAGAGTAAGATAAATGGGAGTGTGTGGCATCAATGTTCAGTTTATACCCTATGTCTGGTGGTTCCCATTTATAGGCTCTAATGATTTTAGTTTTCGGTTGCTTCTGCACTGGGATTAGTCCTTTTAAAACCAAGGAATCACAATCTCTATACATAACCTGAGGATGTACAATTAAAATATTAGCCAACATTATGTTCAATTCAAGAATCATATTGTCAGCCCTCACTTTTTTGTTATCATACACTGATGAGCATCTACTTGTCCACGCTATCCAAAAAATTAAAGACGGCAAGATCTGAACAATTTTTTTTTGAAAAGGCAGTGTTCGACCAATACCAAGATAATTTGTCAAATATATGATCACAAGTATGGTCATTTATTTTTAGCAAGTGAGCAGTATGTTTCCATAGCTTCTCAGTGACTTGACATTTATTAAAAATATGATTAAGAGTTTCCTCATGGTTGAAACAGAGAGGGCATCTAGAAGCAACATTAATCATCATAGTTTGCAATATATCATCCACTGGGAGCAGTTTATTAATCACTTTCCAGACAAATATTGCAATCTTTTGGGGTAAGATTGAGCTTCATACCTTTTCCAGTCCTGACACTTGTTGTTTCTTGTTCCTAAGCAATTCATAAGCAGACTGTATAGAGAACTTATCTGTAGTAGATGGAGTCCACACCATGTGATCCTGTTTGTCAAAGAGCATAATAGAGTGTTCCAACTTTGACATAATCAATTAACTGAAACCTCTGCTAAGTGACTACATCATGTGGTTTATGTTTTCTGAGAAATCCTTAACTGTCATATAAGGGCTAGGGGGTTCCAAGTTATGGTTTCAATTATCAATTAATAGTTCTAGTCTAGACCAATTAGCAGTCCAGAAATTACAAAGACCCCTACCTATGATGACTCTAGAGTTCTCTACTGTTTTAGGACTTACTCTTAGGATTCTTTTCCATGGATCAGACATTCTGCTAGACTTTGGCAATGACCATATGAGCTGTGCCCAAATACTTGACCCTTCCTATAGTTTCCAACATAGTTTCATTGAGAATGAATCTATGATTATGTGGAAATCCCTAAAATTGAGCCCATTTTCTAGCCTAGTGAACACAGTCTAGCCCGGGATCTCCAATGTCTTTTAGAGGTGTCAGTTTCATTTTTCCCCATAGGAATTATGAGCAAATGTCATCCATTTCAGAGATAATGTGACTTGTTGGGGCTGAGACACACCAGGTATGTTGAGGAATTGCTATGAGGACATGTCTAATGAGTATTGTCCTCCCTGCCTAATTTAGTAACTTGGAATTCCAATTTGAGACTCTTTTGTTAAGTTTCTATGTTAGATACTGGTAGTAAATATTTAGTTTTCTACCTTTATAGCATGAAACTCCCAAGTATGTGAATGAGAATGTTCCCTGGCTCATCTTTGTGATGTGTTTCACCCTCTGAACTGTGACTGTGCTAGCCTATTTACCTATGTAAAAAGCATTTTTCTGGTAGTTTATAACTTTTCCAGTGGCTTTTTCATAATGGTGTAGGAATTTTACCAGATTCAGGAGAGATTTTTTGGTGGCTTTTAAGAAAATTGCCGTATCATCTGCATATGATAGGTGTGTTAGTTTAAATCCTCCTGGGATATGGAAGTAATCCATAAGTTCATAATTGAACATAATCTTCAGGCCTCTATTAAGTACCTCAGTTATGAGGTTGAAAAGTATAGGGGATATGGGATCCCCCTGTTTTAATTCTCTGTGGCCTGGAAAAAGCCATTGGGTTTACCATTAAGTAAAACTGAGAACCATGCATTTGATATATTTTGTAAGATCAATTTCACAAAGTGGCCATGGAATCCAAGTTTCAATAGCAATGAATTCAACAATGGCCATGAGACTCTATCAAAGGCCTTGGACATGTCTATTTTTCTATTAGGTTTAAGGCCTGGATTTTCTTATCTAAAAATCTGACCATCTCCTGCATGGTAAGCACATTATCACTTATTCCCCCCCCCCTCCTTAATGAAGGCGGATTGTTCTTTAGATATACATTTATCCACAACTAATGACATCCTATCTACCAGGTGCTTTGAGCATATTTATTAACAAAATTGGACAGAGAAATAGGCCTAAAGTCAAATAATGTGTTTGGTGTCTCAATTTATGGGATTAGGAAAATTAGTGTACTACTGATACTCATAGGTATAGCAATACCACACATGAACTCCTGCACACATGAAAGTAGATCTATATTTATAATTTCCCTTGCATACCTGTAGAAGCTACCAGCAAAACCATCTGGCCTTGCAGAACTGTTAGGATCAAGTTGAAAAGGCAATGTTTTTCAGCTCTTGCATTTCAATTAACTTGATCATTTGACCATTCTCCTGCTCTGTCACAACTGTAGGTATGGATTCTAAATATCTCAACATGGAATTTCTTGATTTGTCATCATGTTTTTGAAGAAATTTGCAACATGGTCCCCCAATTTTTTCTGATCTGTAATCCATCTTCCATTCTCATCCTTAATCTTGTTAATTCTGAGTCTATTATGCTTTTCTTTTACAGAGTTATGAAAGAATTTAGTGTTGAGATCTCCCTCTTTTAGCCAATTGAGTTTCGCCTTTTGTTTCTAGAAAAGATGTTCTTCTTTTAATTTTTTGGTTAACTCCGCATTGGCTTGTAAAAGGAGGTTTAGATAATTGGGGTCTTGATTAGTGTTATATTTAGATTCCAATTCTTGTACCTTTTTTTCTGCAATTTTCAAATCTTCAAAAATGTTACCAAATGTGTTTTTGTTCCATGTTTTTAACTCCAATTTTAATCTTTTTAACTTATGTGAAAAAAAAAACATCCCCAGGTGTGGCCATAGTTGTTTCCAATTAGCCTGTTTTAGTTGCAGTAATTCAGGTCTCAGTGTTCACATATTTGAAATCTAAAGGCCTTTGGAGATATATTATCCTGTATGTTATTGTCTAAGATTGGAGGTGAGTGATCAGAGGGCATCCTAGCTAAAGCATGAACTGATGTGTTTGGATATTTATTAAACCACTGTGAGTTTCCTAATATCCTATCAATTCTTTTACAGATTCTATCATGTCCCTCCTTGAGTTTGTCCCTGTATAATAATTTCCAACCGTTGGTATGTCTTCTAGATTGTTTGACACTATAAAAGTGTTAAAATCTTGCATACTATTGGGATTTTGTGGATATATTCCTCTGTATTCCAGGAGGGTTCTACTAACATTAAAATCTCCTGCTACAATACATGGGGTGTTGATTTGTTCTAAGGCCTCTTCTATATCTGTAAACATGTGCTGTCTTAGTGCTCTTGAGTGTTTTCCATAGACAGCTGTTATATGAAACTCATTCAGTGTCTGTGTGTTTTTCTTGTTAATACTCAAAAAATGTTCATTTAGAGTTATGATAGTTCCCATATATTCATTTCTAGCCATTATCCATATCTTAGAGTCTTCTGTAGCATAGCATTCCTCAAACCCCAATGTTTGTTGAAATCCATTAAGTCTTTCTATGTTCTGTTTAGGCTCAATAACTATCAGTATAGATATATTATGAACATGTAAAAGATGTCTAAGTCTGATCAGTGATCTAGCTATACCTCTCAGGTTCCAAGTTAAGATTTTAACATTCATTGGAACTCTTTGATTTTGATTTCAAGCGAGTGACTACAGGTTAGGATATTTGAAGAAATTTCTACTTATTTCCTTATCAGGTGGTTTGATGTTACCTTGGATGTGATTACCTTGCACTGAGGTTTCAGGTTTTTCTCTGTGTTCAAGGTTCTTCCCATTATTGTTTTCGTGGTCTTAAATTTGAGGTTGAATAGCACTGGTAGGGGTCTGTTGGTGTGTGTCCATTTGTTGTTCCTCATTCCCATCTTTATGTTCTCTTTTCTTGTCTTCAACATCTTGTACCTGAGGTGAAATTTTTCCAGTCAGTTTTTGCCTGAGAGTTTATAAGATCCTGAAAATTAAGGAATTTATTTGAGGTTTGAAGGATATGTTTTTTGGCATTGATCTGAATGTCATAAAGGGATTGCTATTTGTTGTGACTTCTTTTGGTTGTATTCTTTAGCTTGGCACTATGACAAATCATTATGCTTGCTTGCTTTTTCTGTGTCATTTGCTTAGTCGGGATGTCCTCCGTGTTTTCATCTTTCTTCTCTGCCATTTCCTGCAATATGTTGTTAATAGTATCCTGAAATACTTCATCCTCCTCCTTGTGTGTTTCGTTTATTTTTCTCCATTGCTGTTGTGTGTGCCCCCTTAAACCGTGTTTAAGGTCAAGGATTGGGCGACATTGTTCTTTCACCTCTTTTGAGGCTTTTCTCACCCCATAATCGGTTGTTTTATGCCCAATCTTTAGACATTTGGTGTAGTAGAAATTATGGTCTTCATATCGAATATCGTACCACTTGCTATCTTTTGTGGAACCCAATCTTATTCTCTTCGGGAAGTCGCCAGTGGATCCATCTCTACACAGAGGCGGATTGTTAAAGGTTTTGTATGATTGATCGTTGGTTGGTCTGCAAATATGAGCTCTCCTAGGCAGCTGGCTATAAGGGGTATGCAATCTTTGTGCAGATAGTATACCGGCGGGAACTCGACTGAAAGCCAGATTGGTATCACCGGTGGTTCCTCCTTTACATCGAAGTTTTTTGTCCACTTAAGGACCTTAATGATAGTGCCTCCTAGGTTTGAATTTCTCTTGATCCAGCAACATTGAATATCTTCCTCAAGTTTGAATTTGATGAACACATGCCTTCGGTCCAGAGCTGTGATGTTTATTTCGCTTTTGAATCTGATCTTTTTGAATTATTGTCGAATAAACTCCAGAGATGGCCTCCCCCAGGCGAACTTGCCGATTAAATTACGCTTGAAGGGTTCTGAGAAGTTATCTGTTTCATCTTCTTGAAAAAGCATCGCTATCTCTCCTTTGAATTCGGTTATGGAGTTAAGTTTCAGAGGTGGATTCTTGTAGAGATGAGATGGTCGTTGGTTTAGCTGTTGTTTTTAGGTCAAAAAGGATAGGTATGATGGTGGAGGACTCTCGTCGATGGGCGGAGCCGCCATGGTGCGGTGGGGGGTGAGTGTTTCTTGGTTTAGAATATGGACGTTATTGGTACTGATAGGTTAGGTGGGGAAAAGATAATGTTTTTTTGGTTTCTGTGTTATTTACTAAAGAGAGAGGATTCTAGTGAGAAGGCAGAGTAAATGCGGCTGCTTCAAATAAACAAAGCTGCGAAAGATATTAATGGTTACGGCAGTGTTAGATAAAATAAAGCTACTAAGAAAAGGAAAATGTTATTAGGCAAATTAATTTGGTCTTTATATTGGGTCTCCTATCCTTTAAAATAAATTTCTTTATTCCAACCCATTTGAGCCCATATTCTCGTAGCACAATCCAATTGTTTCTAAGTCTTCATTCAGGAATAATGTTTCTAAGTACATTTTTCATTGAAGCACACTACTTCATTAAAAATCTTACCGGAAAAATTCAGTGGGAAAAAATCACAGTTAGGAAAAAAGAGTATAATGTATCGCTCTTCATTTTCAGTAAACAATCTAATGATTTCCTGCACAAAAACACACCTATGTACACATCAAATGGCAAAAAAACCTTATAAAAATACATTAAATATATGTATAGTATACACCCAATCAAGGAGCAAGGTTACTTGATACGCATCTAGAAGCTACACAAGCCGTGTTAGCTTCACCCTCCGTGCAGCACGAGTCGTGCCAGCTCCAGCAGCACGAGCCGTGCCAGCTCCAGCATCACGAGTCATGCCAGTTCCACCGGCACAAGTCGTGCCAGCTCCAGCATCACGAGTCATGCCAGCTCCACCAGCACTAGTCATGCCACCAGCACGAGCTGTGCCAACGCCTGCATCAGCCGACGTGCCTATACTTGATCAAAGCTTCAATGGTTATATTCGAGATCCTCTAAGCAACATTGTTGATCCTATAACTGGGGCAAAAGAGAAGCATAGACATGCGTCATTGAATGCTTTGATTGATCAGTTTCATGATAAAGAGTTGAAGAATAAATCGAAAGTGCCTTGGATTAATTGTTCAAGAGTTTTAGTGGGGTAGTGTGATCATTGCAACTTATTTAATTTTGGAATAAGGCCCATTAAACTCAATCATGTTGGCGTTGGAATATTTTGATTTTGGCTATGTTTTATTTTAGGTTTTAGAATATTCAATTCTAATTTGATTAGATTTAGATTGGTATAATTAGATAAGGCAACATTCATTCAAGACTTAGCTTGATGAATTCAACCATATATTCTTTTATTTTAGGTATTTTAGTTAGATATGGTTTTAGCTTCTTAAAGTTTCCATAAGTCATTCCAGTTTCTGACGTGAGTTACCAAATCTAGTTTCTTTATGTTTATAGGTGGTCAAACTATACCCTATAAATAGGGAGGCCATCCATGAATTTTATAACATCTTTTATCAATCATATATCAGAATTTGAGTTTATACTTGTTGCTTGTTAAGCATTAAACCGTTAGATTTGTCCATTTAAGATTAATGCTTAGAATCATTAGGATTCTTTGAATTAATTTTGGTACAATTAGTGCTTGGGTTCATGCGAATAAGTCCCTTGTGTTAGTGAAGTTCATAAAGTTGTGTTTTAGACTAGATTTCGTCTGTGTCTTGTTGATTTCAAGAGGGTGCTTCGATCAGCCTTCGTTAGGAGTGCTTCTCGAAATTCTGCAGTTCAAAATTTTTGCAAGAAGATTCATATCATTACTAGTATCAAGGAGTGAACAGGTGCTTGATTTTCTGAGGCATCGTCATTAAGTAACAAATTCAAAATATTTGAAAGGAGATTCATATCATTACTAGTATCATGGAGTGAACATGTGCCAAATTTTCTGAGGAATCATCATTAAGTAACACTTAAATCCTAACTTTTTTTAGCATGTGTGAATTTAAAACAGGATTCCTTGAAAATTACAGTTAACCTCATTAACTTATCAAATAACTAATTTACCCTCTTAATACGTGGTAACAATCACTCGAAGTATATGTGGTGGTTTGTTTGGGGGGGGAGGGGGAGTAGGGGGGGGCAATGGTTCAATGATAGTCTGTTCAATTTAGCATTAGTCGAATTAAATGTGGACATAATCATTTGTTCTAGTTCAGTTTAAATCTGAACGGATTTAGAATTTCAAGTGATACTTTAAGTTTTAGGTTCATCAAAAAAAATTTACTGATCAAGGATTTAAGTGACACTTTCATAATATTCGAATTTCAAATTACACTTTTGACAAAACTCAATGTTCATTCTATTTATTTCTGAAATAAAATTACTCTCATTGATTTTTTTATGATTAAAATGCTTTTAATATTTTTTAATTATTAATTTTATATAAATATCCTCACTTGGAATCTACTTAGATTTGCAATAAATAATCTAAAACATTAAAATAAAGTCTTTTTTAAAACAATCTAAACGTTATGCGGAGAACATTATGTAATTATTAAATATTTTAATTGGGATAAAGAATTTTTTAAAAACTTCTCATAAAGTGAAGGGCTTTTCATGTAAATAGAATAACATTGGTATACATGCTTTTCATGTAAATAGAATAACTTTGGTATATATATATATATATATATATATATATATATGATAATTTCATAGATTAATTTTATTTTCTCGTTTCATCTTTTTGTCGCCAAAAACCATCTGATTTTTGCTCTAATATCTTTCGTGTCTCTCCAGCGCTGCCTCGTAGCTCTTGGTCCCAGATCAGCGATATTGTTGTTTGACTTACTATGCCGCTCGTGCCCGCTTTGATCTCCAATCTCCGACTAACGAGGGTTATTCTATCGATTTTCTTCTAAATTGACCCGGGGGTTAGGTTATTGTGTGGTGCTGCTTGTCCACTCTAATTGTTCGGTGCTGCTTGTCCACTTGTGCCCAATCTTGTGACACTTGTGGCATTTCTGGTGATCTTCTTGGCAGGTTTCTTCTTGAAGCTGCTCATGTTTTGGGGTTGAAACTTTCTTTTCTTCCCCTTATGTTCTGCCAGATTTTCTTTCTGCTCAGGCTGCGACCCATCAGCCTTTCGGTTGGTTGACTCAATTTAAAGCTTGACAATCAAGTCCTGGACTTTCATTGCTTTCTATTTGTGCAACAGATAGTGCTTGAAGTTATCCCACTTTGGAGGAAGCTTCTCATGAAAGCACCTACTTGAGAGGTTTCACATATGTTCATGCCTGCAGCTATGACCTCATGGGTGATAAGTTGCAACTCTTCAACCTACTCTATGATCGGCCTTGAGTCTACCATGTTGTAGTTTGAAAACCTTGGCATTACATGCTTCTTTGTTCCCGCATCTTCATACTTATATTTCTTGTGAAATGGTACCCACAAATCTTTACTCTCTTTTTTTCAATACTGTACACATTTTACAACGAGTCAATCATTCGTGTCGTTATGTAGCTCTTTCTCATATAGTTCCCTTAAATCCATTTGTCAAGGCCTGCTTAGGCGTACACATCAGTGTTATCCGAAGAGATGACATATTTGTCCTCCTCGAGGTACTTGTCCAGATTCAGCATGGTCAAGAAGAAGTACATCTTTTGACTCCACGTCTTGAATCTTGTTCCATCAAACTTGTCGGGCGAAATTCCCGCATGTTGAGCATTTGGCAAAGCTAGCAAGATATGCCTGATTTGATGAACATATTTCCTCATTGCAGGTCTAACAACCTTAGGTTGAACTACTGAGAGTTAGCCCACTGTCAAATACATTGGTGGTAGACCACTCCCAAACTGAATTTGGGGTGTCGACGCACAAAAGTTTCCAGTATAGACTTATTCATTCGCCATTTTTCACAAATATATTTTTCAAACAATTAAACAAATTACTAGCAGCTTCAAAACAGATTAAAACACTTTCATAGAATTTCCTCGGAATTACCAGGAAATGCTTGTGGAGGGATGTCTCCTTAAAATTGCCAGCCTCGTTAGACAAAAATTTTGGGTTATTCACTAAAAGTTGCTTTTAAATTATTTTTTTCAATTTTAAAATTCAAATATTCAATTCAAAATTTTTGAATTTCAAATGTTCAAATTTCAGTTTCTAATTTTCTGAAATTTTAGTAATCTAGCAATAATTAAACGTAATTATTGTCCTTAATTCAATAATCATTACAAAATTCAGTATTAATTTGAATGTTAACTTTCAAATTTCAATTTCAAGATTTTAGATTAATTAGAATGTTATGAATTAATCTGAATTATTACTCCCATAACTAGAATCGTAATTAATTGATTTATTTTGAAAAAAATGACCAAATTTATTGTCATTAAGTGAAAGAATGTTACGAAATTCAGAACTGGGTAGTTAGAATAAAAATTAATTCATAATTAATCCATTATTTTATCATCCTTGTTTGAAGTAATCGGAAATAAACAAAACCCCAATTTTATTATTGCTACTTGAAATTGGTAGAATAATAAACTACTAGGGGTCTGCTAAACCCCTCACCATAACAGGTGGTATTCACTTAAAAAAAACTCAAAGTTAGTAGAATCGTGCACTTACTTGTAAAATAAAATTCTATATCATATGGTTCTTACTTACCAACAAATATTATATGATTTAGGCTTTTGAGGTTTTATACAAATAATTTTGATAAGGTTGCAAATATTAATTGTTAACGTCCATCAATTTTTACCCAAACTCAAATATGAACCTATAAGAAAGAGAATATGTGTTTTGTTTTCTTTAAGGAAAAAAAAATCAGAAAATACAATATCGTGCTAGACTTTTACTCCGTTTATGTCTAGAAATCAATATATATCTGAAAATTTATAAACCACACACAGTTCAGCTGTCCCTTCACCCGGGATCGTTAATTGTAGCTAAATTAACTCGAGTGAAGGTTGTCCCTTGGTCAAGGAGGTCAAAGATAGAGATTTATAGTTCTGCACCCAACTCACTACTGTGCTACAAATAGGGTAGTTAGCGGTACGTCCTGAGTATGTCTACAGAGATGCTAGGGCCTGAAAATCAATTAAACACAGCCTTGTCCGGGTTGTCAATCCGCACGAGTTACTAGGAATAGCTAGTAGGGGGGGTTGGTTTTTCAATTAGCAACTACTAAACATGAAAGATAAAAAGGAATGTAAAATATATAAATAGGCACTAGGGGGTATTTGCATAACATGCTTGATAAATAACTTCTATCATCGATTCATTCACATATAGACTAATAAACCTATCTTATGCTCATGTCACACAGTGTGGAGATAGACATGTATTTCCCCTCATCTGTCACACATGGTACTTACCACAATGCCAATATCTCAATGCCTCCGTAATTTAGGGAATGCACTCACATCACTCCCACGGCCAAAATCGCCCCCGCTTAGAGGAATTCAAAGCCCGCCTAAAAGGCAATGCCTCGCGTAGGTCACAACCATTGGATATGTAGTGGAGTGCATTACATCCCGGACACTCGACTATGGATCTCAATCCCTAGGCCTAGAGAGGCAAAGGAAAAGACACCTTGTGATGACTCTAGAGTAGGCACAACTCTAGTCGCTACAAATAACATGCTAATCTATTAGGTTAAGCCAGGGGCTTTCCCCCGTCGGGATTTGGCGAATCGACCGCCCAACATGTTGATTTCTCACACAACTAACCAATCAGAATCATGGTATAACACATATAATGATTTCTCTCAAAGGACATGAATGCATTCATCTCCCCGGTGTTCTTTACTTACTCCACAATATTTTCCAAGATCGCAATGAAGCCTAGCACGATTTTATACTACCACGCGTGCATGAGTGCATCATCATAATGACATAGCATAAATCATAATTCTCATATGGCACAAGTTCAAACACAAATATTCACGAGACAATAAGATAGGAAAATCTAAATCTCAAAAAGTCATCATCAAAGCAAGAATACAAATAACCCCAAGCTACTAATCTACTCCCTAGACATGGAATTCAAATAAAGATTTGAATTCCACATCATAGGATGAAAGCAAAATAAAAAGGAAAGAAAGAAAGAAGAGAGAATGTTTCTATCTCTAGATGTTCCCTAATTACAATAGTAGAATATGAAAATAAAATGCTCCAAGATCAAACCCTAATAGAGTATATGAAGAGCATAAATGTGAAAAATCTAAACCCTAATTTAATCTCTAGAAATATCTATTCTAACACTCCTTGATATGAATCTCCTTCCGAAGACTCTGGATTGTGGAATTTTAGATCTTTAACTAAATGAGGAAATTCGCAAACCCTGGTAAAGTCGCACAAACAGATCAAAACTAGCCCTCGGGATCTTGAACATGACACTAAATAGCCCGTGAGCTTAGCTCACAAATCGACAGTATTGATACTTAATAACCCTCGGGATTAAGCAACAATGAAGAAAGCTCGTAAGCAATGAGTATAACTAAAAAATTGATATATTTGATTGAAAAAAAAGGTAAGGAGAGTCTCAGCCATACCTTCTCTATTTATTAGGTGAAAAGCCCTAATAATAAACAGAATTTGAATCAACTTATGACAACTTTAAGAAGCTAAAACCGTATCTAACTAAAATACTCAAAATAATAACTATATGGTTGAATTCTTCCAAGCTAAGCATTGAATGAATATTACCTTATCTAATCTTATCAAATCTAATTCTAATCAAAATAAAACTGAATATACTAAACCTTAATGGATCAGATTTTGAATTTAAGCTCTTCAATGCCCGCATGGCCGAGCTCATCATCACAAATCCAAAATGAAATAATTTTACAATAGTTTACAGTGATCACACTACCTCATCAAAAAACCCAATAGAAAAAAAAGTATAGTGTTCTTCATAATGCCTTCACTTCCTCGACAAGTTTGAACAAAACATTTTTTTTGGTAACTAATTTACTTTCATTTCTATCAAAATTTCAGAATTTACATCATCACTTCACTCTCTTTACTCCCCTACTCCACTAACATCACGGATCTAGCACTATGCTCCCTCAATTTTGGTTTCATCCATGCTCTAGAAACTATTCATTCAAGTATATCTCTAATCACCCTTTCCTCAGTCTCTTTTCTACCAAAAACTTCATCATTTCTCAACCATTCCTCCTTGGGTACCTTAGGTGTTATACACGACCTATGCACGACAGGGGACATGCCTACGTCGCCCTCGACAAGCTCCTCGGCATACCCGGCTTCATCATATACTGGCTGGTCTTCAATCTCCGCATCCTCGTTGTTCTCGTCCTTAATGAGAACTCTCTTTCCGACCTTCTTGCAGTCAGGTTGTCGGTGTCCTTCTTCTTCACATGCGAAGCACTTCATGGTTCTAGTGCTTTCTCCGCACAGATTAAATATGGTAACCATATGCAGATTAATTATATAATCACGTAAGCATGCAATATTTAACGTAAGGCATGAGTAAGCATGCAAATTTACGAATCAATATAAGTCAACTAAAGATCATTCGTTTCAAGACTGTTGGATATATATTGATTATATCATGCAAAAAATCAAATAACAAAAATTGAACGAGCAATTAACATATGCAAGAATAATGAACTTTTATTAATTATTCAAGCATACAATCGAAAAGCTTAAATTACAAATAATCAAAGCATAAATCACGTTTCAAGTAATCACAAAGTGATGGAGTCACGAGTAACACTCGCTGCCCTTGAAACGAATGAGTCCCGTCATGGACATCGTTCCCTAGGATAAAACAATTGCAGGTAACAATTAACATTTAAGAGTTACATGGGATTCACCCAAGGCCCGAAGGACTATCACCGACAGAGAAAGACAGAAGTGAGACTCAAGTTTAGAATAAATGAGGAACTTGAGAATGGTGCAAAATTTTCTAACTGACTTAGAGGCTCTGTTTATACTACTCTAAGAGACCCTAATTATGGAAACATGATATTCTAATTTTCTGTAATTAGAGAAGAATATTCTCCAATCACCAAACTCATCAAAACCGAGACATTTCATGAATCCTCGAATCAAATCTGCTGGAAAAGGAAGAAATATTTGCACAAATATTCTTCATCGTATTAAACGTGGTAAACCACATATTTATTTAAGATAAAATATCTCACAAAATATGGAAGTATTTTGTTCTTATCTCTTAAGAATTACACACAAACAATTCCATATATACTATGCCTTCCAGAGACTTCCATGCGATCCATACGCATTTTGGACAGTCCAGAGAAAATTACTAGGGCCAATTTTCGCCCATTTTTTTCTCTTTCAAGAGTGATATTTCAAACATTCATATCTCATTCACCCTTGATCCGTTTTGAGAGTTTAAATAGTCGATTTTATAGTACTCACGGAGGAGAACCCAAAAATGACATCTACTGACCCAAAATCCATTCGGGTCCCACTCAAACGAAGCCCAAAAAGTTGACGAATTTCAACATTTTAACCATCATTTTCCAACAATCCCCCACATGAATAGATATTGATGTAGGAATCAGAACAATCATGTCAGACACAGAGTTTGACTTGGTGATAGATTCATTTCGACGGCATAGATGCTGCATAGGATAAGTAGGTGTCACCCTTTGAACTTTCCCTTGAGAGAGTACACTTAACCCACTGGTTAGGAAGTAGACGCGATGTCCTTGAACCTCCCCTGCCGCTTGTGTGAACGATAATGCACTTCCCACAGACATCTTTCCTAGCCCTTGCGCTTTCCTCGATTATGTCCATTAATCAGGTCATGGCACACGCCTAGTTCTGTAAGGTTTCTAAAGAATTACGTCCTAACAATTCCCTTTCGAAGCGGCCACACTTTTCGCTTACATAGGTGATTATTGGCGTAAGAGCAGTTCCAGAAACTATGCACTCTTTCAAGTACAACACACTTGATGCCATGAATCATTAAAAGCAACTTAATGCTTAACCTCCATTCACATCACTGTTTCTTCATCGTAGGAATAAGACAGGAGGTATGAAACCCCCACATTGATGGCAATGGGTCTTTGCAGTTTAGTTGTCCCTTTGAACCCAGATCTTAGGATCTCAAGTCACATAGGTTGGGTGTCCACATACGTAACCCATCATTTAACGGACTTCGGTCCCATTCCTCTCGATGATGTTTCAACTACCTCTCGATTCAACCCCTTAGTCAAGGGATTGGCTATGTTGTCCTTAGACCTTACATAGTCAATTGTGATCACTCCAGTTGAGAGAAGTTGTCTTATGGAACTATGTCTCTGTCGAATATGATGAGACCTCCCATTATAGAGCATATTCTGAGCCTTTCCAATAGCAGATACACTATCACAATGTATACATATGGCTGGCACAGGCTTCGGCCATCTAGGAATGTCCTCTATGAATTGAAAGAGCCATTCGGCCTCTTCACCCACCTTGTCTAAGGCAACAAACTCGGATTCCATCGTGGATCGAGTAATAACCGTTTGTTTCGAGGACTTCCACGAGACTGCTCCTCTACCTAGTGTAAATACATACCCACTAGTGGATTTCAGATCCTTTATATCATGTATCTAGTTTGCATCACTGTATCCTTCAACTACAGCTGGATAACTCGTATAATGTAGACCATAATCACGAGTAAAACATAGATATCTCAGAACTCTAGTTATTGCCTTCCAGTGAGTCATACTGGGGTTACTTGTGTATCTACTCAACCTACTTACAGTGTAGGCAATGTCTAGTCTAGTACAACTCATAAAGTACATCAGAACCCCAATGACTCTCGAGTACTCCACCTGATTAATAGCCTCCAATTTGTTCTTTCGTAGATGCAAATTCGTAGAGTCATCGCCACTTCTGAGTCATTCTTGTTGAATTTCTCAAGGATTTTATCTACATAATGAGACTGGGTTAAGGTGATACCATCAGAGGTTCGGATGATCTTTATCCCCAAGATCACATCCGCCAGTCCCATATCCTTCATGTCAAAACGAAAATTCAACATGTCTTTAGTAGATTTGATTATCTTTTCATTACTACCCACAATGAGCAAGTCATCTACATATAAACATAGGATTACATATCCATTTTCTGTGTCTTTCACGTAGACGCACTTATCACACTCATTGATTTTGAAACCATTGGCAAGGACGACATGGTCAAATTTCTCATGCCATTGTTTTGGTGCTTGTTTGAGACCATACAATGATTTCACCAACTTGCAGACTTTTCTTCCTTAACCGGGAGCTGTAAACCCCTCAGGTTACTCCATGTAGATTTCTTCCTCTAAATCTCCATTCAAGAAGGCAGTCTTCACATCTATTTGATGAACCTCAAGCTTACGCAACGCGGCGATAGCAAGTATCATTCTAATGGAGCTTATTCTCGTGACTGGAGAATAAGTATCAAAGTAGTCAAGACCTTCCTTTTGTCTATAACCTTTGATTACAAGTCTGGCTTTATACTTGTCAATCGAGCCATCTGCTCTCATCTTCTTCTTGAAGATCCATTTATAGCCCAGTGGTTTACACCTCAGAGGTAAATACACTAGCTCCTAAGTATGATTATGTAGAATCGATTTGATTTCGCTTTTAATCGCTTCTTTCCACATAGGCCCTCGGGCGAATTCACAGCTTCTTTATAGCTTTGTGGCTCGCTTTCAAGCATAAACGTTAGATAATCAGGACCAAATGATTTTTCGGTCCTAATCCGTTTACTTGGTCTAAGTTTATCCACTTCCTCCTCTTGATCCTCGAGATCTTCAGGAATTACTAAGCCTACATCTAGTGATTCAATGGTCCTCTTCGACGATTTGGCCCTTTCCTTGGCAGGGAACACATCTTCAAAGAAATTTGCATTTCTTGATTCCATGATCGTATTCTTGTGAATCTCGGGATGATGAGATTCATGTACAAGGAAGCGATAAGCACTACTCTTATGTGCATATCCTATAAAGATGCAGTCAACCATTTTAGGTCTGATCTTTAACTTCTTGGGGGGTGGGATTAATACCTTCGCAAGGCACCCCCACATTCGCAAGTACGTAAAGGACGGCTTCGTGCCTTTCCACAACTCATGGGAAGTTGCTTTCTCATCCTTATGGGGTATCTTATTCAAAAGATAGTTGGCTGTCAAAATAGCCTCCCCCCCACATGCTCTGTGACAACCCAGAACTTATCAACATCACATTCATCATCTCTTTAAGAGTGTGATTTTTACGTTCATCCACACCATTAGATTGAGGCGAGTAGGGGGCAGTAACCTCGTGAATAATGCCATGTTCAGAACAATAGTCCCTAAATAGCTCTACATATTCACCTCCATGGTCACTTCTAATCACTTTGATTTTCTTATCAAGTTGATTTTCAACTTCCGTTTTGTAGAGAACAAATTTCTCAATTGCCTCATCTTTGCTTTTTAGCAAGTACACATAACAGTATTTCGTGCAATCATCCACGAGGGTGATGAAATACTTGTTACCTCCTCTTGTTTGCACGAACTTGAGATCACAGATATCGGTATGTATCAACTCAAGAGGTTTCGTGTTTCGTTTAACTTGTTTGAAAGACGTTCGAGTCATCTTAGCTTCAACACAAGTTTCACACTTATTATATGCATCAATTTCCATGTTAGGTATGTTCTCCATTTTAATTAATCTTCTTATCGAATCATAATTAACGTGTCCTAGTCTACAATGCCATAAATTGGAAGACTCAATCATGTAAGCAGAAGAAGAAGCATTCATTTCATCTTTCTTATAAGGTACAACCAAGGTGTTCAACTTGAACATACCATCTAGCTCATAACCTTTGCCTACAAACATACCTTGCTTTGACAAGACTAACTTATCAAACTCAAACACTAGCTTAAAGCCATGCTTGATCAACACAAAACCGAACACAAGGTTCTTGCGAATGTCTGGCACATACAAAACATTCCTCAAAGTCAACTCCTTCCCATACGTTATCTTCAGCACCACAGTGCCACGACCTTTCATCATGGAAGTTGCAGAGTTGCCCATGTAGATGGTCTCTCCATCTTCAATTGCCTTGAAGTTTTAGAACACTTCCTTGACAGAGTATATGTGTTTAGTAGCACCAGTATCAATCCACCATTCCTTTGGATTGGAGTCCACCATGTTGACTTCAGAAATCACAGCACACAGATCGATGTTGTTCACATCTCGTGCAAGATTTTCAACCATGTTGGCCTCATTCTTGGCATTCCTTGGCTTCTTACACTCGAAGGACTTGTGGCCAACGAGGTTGCAGTTGTAGCACTTTCCAGTGAACTTCGACTTCTTCGAAACTCCACCCTTAGCTCCCGACTTGGATCCCTTCTTTGCCTTGACCTTCTTTGACTTGGAGCTCCCACCAACCTCCACGAGATTGGCCCTTGCCACAGGCATAGATCCATTCATCCTCTTTTCAGAGATGTGGTTATCCTCCTCAACACGAAGCTTTCAGATCAGATCCCTCATGGTCATCACCTTTCGCTTGTGTTTCGGATAACTCTTGAATTCTTTCCAACTTGGAGGCAGCTTCTCGATGATGCAATAGACTTGGAGAGTCTCGCACATTGTCATCTTCTCGGCTATCAGCTCATTGATCATCATTTGAAGCTCTTGAGCTTGACTGACCACAGACTTGGCATCAACCATCTTGTAGTCGAGGCACTTGCCGACGACCCACTTCTTGGATCCAACTTCCTCACCCATGTATACTTGGTCAAAAGTTTCCCACAACACCTTAGAAGGCTCCTTCACCTGATACACATTCCAAATGACATCGTGAAGGCTATTCAAAATGATGTTGCGGCAGATATACTCCTTAGAGTTCCACTCCACCGCAGCATCTTGAACTTCCTTAGCATTTTTCTCATCCACAACGGGACGATCTTCGTGAACGTAACGTTCCAAACCCATAGTGGACACGTAGAAGAGCATCTTCTGTTGCCACATCTTGAAGTTCATACCATTATTGAACTTCTCGGGTTTCTCAGCATGAGGAACAGCCACAAGAAGCATCGCCCTAGGGGTAGTCTTTGCAGCATCATTGCTCGGCATGGTTCTGGGATTCATCAATGTGTACATATAAAATTATTCATCATTAAATATAAGTACACATCAAATATCGTAGTATAATATTTTAAATAATTATATATAACAAATTGCTCAATATGATTTTGTTGTAAATAACCAAAACCATTAGCATGCATATTTTCGCATACATACAATTTCCATAAAGCATGCAATCAAATATTTTCGCAGACTTGCAAAACCATATGCATATTAGTAGCATGCATATCTTTCCAAACATACAAATTCCATAAAGTGGCATGCACGGTATAGATGGCATGCAATCAGAGCTTCGGATTACAAATAAATATGGCATGCAATCAGAGCTTCGGATTACAAATAAATATGGCTTGCAAAAATATGGTAACCATATGCAAATTAATCATATAATCACGTAAGCATGCAATATTTAACGTAAGGCATGATTAAGCATGCAAATTTACGAATCAATATAAGTCAACTAAAGATCATTCGTTTCAAGATTGTTGGATATATATTGATTATATCATGCAAAAAATCAAATAACAAAAATTGAACGAGCAATTAACATATGCAAGAATAATGAACTTTTATTAATTATTCAATCATACAATCGAAAAGCTTAAATTACAAATAATCAAAGCATAAATCACGTTTCAAGTGATCACAAAGTGATGGAGTCACGAGTAACACTCGCTGCCCTTGAAACGAATGAATCCCGTCATAGACATCGTTCCCTAGGATAAAACCATCGCAGGTAACAATTAACATTTAAGAGTTACCTGGGATTCACACAAGGCCCGAAAGACTATCACCGACAGAGAAAGACAGAAGTGAGACTCAAGTTTAGAATAAATGAGGAACTTGAGAATGGTGCAAAATTTTCTGACTGACTTAGAGGCTCTATTTATACTACTCTAAGAGACCCTAATCATGAAAACATGATATTCTAATTTTCTGTAATTAGAGAAGAATATTCTCCAATCACCAAATTCATCAAAACCGAGACATTTCATGAATACTCGAATCAAATCTGCTGGAAAAGGAAGAAATATTTGCACAAATATTCTTCATCGTATTTTATGTGGTAAACCGCATATTTATTTAAGACAAGATATCTCACAAAATATGGAATTATTTTGTTCTTATCTCTTAAGAATTACACACAAGCAATTCCATATATACTATGTCTTCCAGAGACTTCCATGCGGTCCATAGGCGTTTTGGACAATCCAGAGAAAATTATCCGGGCCAATTTTCGCCCATTTTTTTTCTTTCAAGAGTGATATTTCAAACATCCATATCTCATTCACCCTTGATCCGTTTTGAGAGTTTAAATAGTCGATTTTATACTACTCGCGGAGGAGAACCCAAAAATGACATCCACCGACCCAAATCCATTCGGGTCCCACTCAAACGAAGTCCAAAAAGTTGACAAATTTCAACCTTTTAACTATCATTTTCCAACACGTCTATTGCTCGACCCGCATTAGAGTTAGTTTATAGTTGTGAGTGTAAATCATTTCTAAATCCTCCACAGCATGTTACCCATTCAATATCTCTTGCATTAAGATTGTTCATCTTAGAAACTGTTCTGTCTTACTCTTATTATATTACTGATGATCAAATGACTTCACTTCAACTTTGAACGAAGAAGATCTAGGACTAATCAAATGATCCTTGATGATATTAAAAATGCGAAATGCTAGCCTTTATTGATCAAAAATGCTATTCTGAAGTGAAATCAACAATGAATTCCGGCTGATGGAGTAGCCTTTTACACAATCATATCCTATTGCATAAGAACTTTGAGATCCGTACTACCAAATTCCTTCTGACACTCCTCTACTTTCCTGACGAAACTTACGGCGTAATCTCCACAGCTCCTAACCTCAATCAGTTTAAGAGCCGCAACGTTCTCCAAGCACTCGGGAAGCACTTTCAACCCACTGCACCAGCTCAATATTAACTTCTCAAGGCTAGGGAATTGATCATCCGAAGCTGTCAATTTGACAAGGTCCAAGGAATCCAACTTTAGAAATTCAAGTTTGGAGAATCCCTCTTCTCTCATACTCCAGTTGCTCCCAACAAAAGATCCATAGAGTAATTTAAGTACCTTAAGGTTAGGCAGCTCCGCAATTCTCACAATCTTTCTCCAGGGCAGCTTACATCCTTTCAAAGCTAACTTTTGTAGATTCTCCGGAAATAAAAATTCAGTCGGCATTGCAGAAGATGATAACAGGTAAAGTGATTCTACCTGACTCAAAAATGAGAACGACATAACCTTACTACCAGGCACAGTATAATTTTGGAACCTGCACTTTAGCCGACGGATATTTGGGAATTTCCTCAGCTGTTTCGTGGCGTCCCAATTGTCACAGTACAACGTTGATAAACTATCCAGTTGAAGCATATTACTGGAGGTGTCAAGATTACTCGCGGGCAATTCAACGGATTTGCTGCTCCAACTCAATAACAGATGCCTCAGTTTCTGCAGATTCCAGAATGGATCAGGTAACTTAATGTTTCCTTGTACCGGATAAAGAATGAGTACTTCCAAGTTCAACAGGTTACCTATTGATGGGCTGACATGGCAAGAAACTTGGATGGCTAGATATCTCAACTGGACAAGGTGTCCTATTTCGCTTGGAAAATATGCAAGACCAACACGATCCATAGCCAACACCCTAAGAAGCTTGAACATGCGAAAAATGACCTTTCATCCTGTTCGCGTGGATAGAAGAATGATAATGAACGTACGCGAGGACAAAATAGCTCGGACTTCTGAAAATGCTTTGCTTTAGAGTGTACGCATAACCTTCGCAGGTTGCCTAGCTCATCAAATGGCAAAGGCTCTTTCTTCAACACACGCAAAAATAATTCTTCTTCGGCTTTTCTCAAACAAAAATCATGTAGCAAATCATGAATGCGGCAAGCCTTGACACCTCCTCTTGATGCTTCTTAACTAAGCTTCGTCCCATCAAAGTCATCAAGTAATCCATTGCTACTTCTTCTAAGCTCTCTGACTCGCTTCTTTGAACAAAGCCCTCAGCAATCCATAACCAAATCAACCTCTTGACAGAAATGTCTTCATCTTCTAGAAATCCACCAAACCAGATAAAGCATGGCTTCAAATAATCTGGCAGATGTTTATAACTGAGCTCTATCGAGTTGACACATTCATCTGTAATAGTGGAGATGACGCCTGACCTTAAACTTTCGAGAACCTCCTTCCAGAACTCTTGTTTTGTCGATGTTAAAGCTCCGGCTACAATGACAAGAGTTAGCGGTAGTCCTTTGCACAATTCGGCTACTTCCATCCCAAATCCATGTAAATGTGGAGGCCAGAATTTCGATGTTGGGAACAACCTCCTGTGTAGTAACTCCAAACTTTGTTTGGGAGTGAGTAGAGGAAGAAAAAGAGGGTTCTCATCAAGTGATGCGACATCACCTTGTCGACTCGTAAGGAGAATTCTACTTCCATTAGAATCGTTAGGGAATGACCCTTTCAAGCAATCAAATGCTTGAGTATCCCATATATCATCTATGAATATCATAATATGAGATACCTACGTCGTAACAAAGAACGCCGGAGCTCTTGGGCTAATTCATCTTCATTCATTGAAGAGTTATTTCCGGCCGGATGAATCTGATTTAAGATATTAAGAAAACAAATGAAGAGAATATTGAATTGGTTTATCTTCTCATTGATGCTTGATTGATTTATACAAGGAGTGTAGTAATTAGGTAAATCATCTAACCTATTTAGAAGATACTCATCTAACCTATTTAGAAGATACTCATCTAACCTATTTAGAAGGAAAGAATATATGCAGATAAGATACAATTTAATACTAATCAATTTAGAAGATACTCATCTAACCTATTTAGAAGGAAAGAATATATGCAGATAAGATACAATTTAGTACCCTCCCGCAAGCTCATGATCGAGCACGAATATGAAGCTTGGAGC
Organism: Rubia yunnanensis; assembly: GCA_037428765.1. Lineage (NCBI taxonomy): Eukaryota > Viridiplantae > Streptophyta > Magnoliopsida > Gentianales > Rubiaceae > Rubia > Rubia yunnanensis. The sequence goes on from CM075065.1 coordinate 103,777,906, forward strand.
GCAAGTTACAAAAACGAGAAGTCCCAACAGCTTTAGTGAAGATATCGGCAACTTGATCAACAGAGCTAACATGCCGAACAACAAGTTCTTTAGCCTGAACTTGCTCACGGACAAAGTAAAAATCGATCTTGATGTGCTTCGACCTCTGGTGAAAGACCGGATTGGCGGTGAGGAAAGTTGCACTCAGATTATCACAGAGGACAATTGGCGGACCACAATACGAAGCATCCATCTCCTGGAGTATTTGCTGGAGCCATAAAAGCTCAGCGGCAGCAAACGCGATTGCCCGGTACTTAGCTTCCGTGCTAGAACGGGCGACAACATTTTGTTTCTTCGACGCCCAGCTGACCAGGTTCCCGCCGTAGTAAACTCAGAAGCCATGCTGAGAGCGGAAATCATCAACATCGGAAGCCCAACCAGCATCTGTGTAAGTAAGCAGCCAGGAATCACGAGAAGGCCGAAAGTGAAGACCTGTATCCAAGGAGCCCTTCAGGTAGCGCAAGATGCGCTTGACGGCGGCCCAGTGAAGCTCGGTTGGTTGCTGCATGAACTGGCAGACGCGATTCAATGAGTATGAGAGCTCTGGGCGAGTGATCGTGGCGTACTGCAAGGCACCGACAATGCTTCGGTATAGGTGGACGTCCAGAAAAGGGTCATCGGAGTGGATGAGCCGAGAGCCAGGGACAGTCGGGGAGGAAATAGGCTTAGCACCCATCATTTTACTTCAATCCAAAAGCTCCAAAATGTACTTCTTTTGGGAAAGAAATAGGCCGGTCGAGGTACGATGAACTTCAATGCCCAGAAAGAAGTTTAAAGCTCCCAAGTCCTTTAAAGAAAATACCGAGTTAAGATAGCGAACAAACTCATCAATGAAGGAGGAGTTGGAACCTGTGATGATGAGATCGTCCACATAAATGAGAACATAAAAAACATTGGAGCCATGGCGCTTGATGAAGAGAGAGGTGTCAGAGATACACTGCTTAAAACTATGGCGAAGAAGAGCCTGATGAAGTTTCTGAAACCAAGCCCGGGGAGCCTGTTTGAGACCATAGAGAGCTTCTTGAGTTTGCAGACATAGGAAGGCCGGTTAGGAGAGACAAATCCCGGGAGCTTCCCCATGTAAACTGTCTCAGCAAGATCACAATTGAGAAATGCATTGTTGATGTCCACCTGCCGCAAAGGCTAGTTTCGGGTGATAGCAATGCCAAGAACAACCCGAATGGTAGTAGGCTTGATGACAGGGCTGAAAGTCTTAAAGTAATCCACACCTTCTTCTTGATTGAAACCCTTGGCCACAAGGCGAGCTTTGTATCACTCAATAGAGCCATCAGACATCTTCTTAATCCTGAAAACCCACTTACAACCAACAAGATTAGTAGAAGGAGGTCTTGGGACGAGGTCCCAAGTCCCATTTCTCAATAAGGCGTCATACTCCAATTGCATTGCATGTTGCCAATGAGGATTTTTCTTGGCTTGGAGATTGGATTTTGGTTCAAGATCAAAGGAATCGAGGGAGACATGATATTTAGTAGTGAGTAGAGCTTTCGGTTTGAGAGAGTTGGTAGAAGCTCAGGTGATCATAGGGTGATGAGAAGTGGTGGATGGGCAAAAATAGGATGGAGCTTGTTGATAGGGGACGATCGCCGTGGAGGGAGGCGATGAAGAGACAGGTACGACTAAGGAGAGAGGCAGCGGAGAGGAGATGGTGTCGGCCAGGGAGGAGTGAGGTGATATGGGCGGTGACTGTGCAGAGGTAGCCGACAAGTTGGAGGGCGGTGTAGAGGGCAGTGACTGCTCAGATGAAGTAGGTGACGGACTGAAGGGAGCCGTCGTTGGAGAGGAAGTGGACGAGGATGGGTGTGCCGTTGAGAGAAGATGGGCGCTATTCAAAAGAGTCAAGTCATATACCGGGTTGGTGTTAAGATTTGGTTGGGAGTGGTGAGAGGGAAAAGGGAAGGAAGACTCATCAAAGACAACGTGACGAGCAATATAGCTGCGGGAGGAAGGGACATGATAGCACAAGTAACCCTTGTGTTTGGCACTATAGCCCAAGAATATGCAAGCGACCGAACGAAATCCCAGCTTGTTGTTATTATAGGGATGCAGGTATATATGGGAAGCAAAGACAGCCAAAGGATTTAAAAAAGGCATAGTCTGGTTGGCGATTATATAGGCGAGAGTAGGGTGAGGTATGATTAAGGATAGGAGTGGTTGTGCGATTGGTCAGGTATATGGCTGTGTGAAAAGCTTGTTCCCAGAACTCAATAGGGAGATTAGAGTGAGCCAAAAGTGCCAGTCCCTTTTCGATGACAATGCGATTCCTTCGTTCAGAGGCTCCATTTTGTTCAGGGATGTGAGGACAGGAAATACGATGAAGGATCCCATGGTTTTGGAGAAAGGTTGAGACATTTTGGTACTCACCCCCCCCCCCCCCCCAATCAGATTGTAAGGCCTTTATTTTGGTGGAGAACTGTGTTTGAACCATATTTTTGATAAGAGTGAAGGCAGAGAAAACTTGTGATTTGGTGGCTAGGAAGTAAACCCAGATGAATTTAGTGCAGTCATCAATGAATAACACAAAATATCAATTGCCATTTAAAGATGGAACAAAAGCTGGCCCCCAAACATCAGAGTACACTAAATCAAAAGGTTTAACAGAAGGAATATGAGTGACAGGAAGATGTAATCTATGACTTTTGCCTAATGGGCAAGCAATACACAAAGGCAAAGTTTTATTTGCTGAAACAGGTAAATTGAAATCTAAAAGTTGACGACGCAGAAGAGACTCATGGGGGTGAGCAAACCGATGGTGCGAACAAGCAACAGAAGCATTTTCACCAATAAAGACGCGAGGGGAAGACGAGGGAATGGGGAGCCGATAGAGACCATTTTCAACCACTCACTTGAGTAGTTTTGTTCCCTGAGAATCCTTAACAAAATAGTGATTAGCATGGAGTTCAACAAAGACGTTATTATCTTTGAAAGTTGTGAAACACTGAGTAAGTTCTGATTGATTTTGGGAACAATAAGAATATTTTCAAGGGAAAGTGTAGAGTGAGCATCATGCAAAGCAGGTAAAGTATAAGTGCCAGTATGAGTTATGGGAATGGACTCACCACTGCCAACAACGAGATTGTCAGAGCCAGCATAGTCCGACGAAAGAGCAAGGCCGCCAAGATCAGCAGTCACGTGGTTGGAGGCGCCAGAGTCAATTACCCACGGATCAGTGATGGCGGATGGGCTAGTGTAGGCGGTGAAGGCCTGCTTCTTGCCGGAATGGCGCTGACGTTGGCGATCGGCGAAGCGACGGTTTGTTGGTGGGTAGTCATCAACATTAAATTGCTGGTGGCAGTTTCTCGCTGTGTGATACGGTTTGTCACAGATTTGACAAATGTTGCGAGGCGGATCACCGCCGCTGAGGGGCAACTTAGTCGGCTGAGAGCGGGCAGGTCCCGAGCGACGATGAGCAACATGAGCCGATGGGGACACCGAATCACAAGAGTCCAGAATGCGCTGCTCCTCTTGAAGGAGAAGACCGAGCAACTCATCGGAAGACACTGAGTCACGGCGCATGCTGATCGCCGTCTTGAAAGCACTATACTCAGCACCCAAACCAAAGAGAATAAAGGACACAAAATCATCGTCAGACACGACCGAGAGACACTCGGCCAAGGAATCAGAAATGCCACATTTCTTTTAAACGTATTCCATGATCGACATGGAACCCTTGGTGAGGCTTTGAAGTTGCTACTTGAGATGGTTGCAGCGCGCACGAGTTTGAGACTGGAACATTGTGGAGAGCATGGACCAGACCTCAGAGGAGGTGGTGGCGCGGGCAACATGACCCAGCAACGGGGCAGTGAGCATGGAGCGGAGCCAAAGCAGGACAAGACGGTCCTTGCGCTTCCAAGAGACATAAGCAGTGTTTGGAGTGGGCTCGGTGGAGGTGGAGCCGGTGGTCGGGGCAACTGTCTTGGCGGGAACGCCACCGGAGACGAGGAAATTGTCGAGCTCGTAAGCCTCGAGAGCAGAGAGAATCGTGCCTTTCCACAGGGAGTAGTTTGTGTGGTCAAGGCGGATTGCAAGGGTGGGGAATTATAGAGTGGCAGCAGCCGCGCCTGAAGCAATGGAGAGAATCTGCGATGACGAAGAAGGAAGAATTTCGGAAGACATCATGAATGATCGGTTAGGCTCTGATACCATATTAAGAAAACAAATGAAGAGAATATTGAATTGGTTAATCTTCTCATTGATGCTTGATTGATTTATACAAGGAGTGTAGTAATTAGGTAAATCATCTAACCTATTTAGAAGATACTCATCCAACCTATTTAGAAGGAAAGAATATATGCAGATAAGATACAATTTAATACTAATCAATTTAGAAGATACTCATCTAACCTATTTAGAAGGAAAGAATCTACGCAGATAAGATACAATTTAATATAAGAGGTCAACTAAAACTCTTCTTCAGTCGAATACTTGAGAAATGGAGCACCGTGCACGGACATGAAAATGGTACCTAACTAAAAGCTTTAGTGGCCACAGTTGTCTTCCCCAATCCGGGCATGCCCACAATAGCAACAACTCCAAGAGCTCCGGCGTTCTTTGTGACGGCACAAAATGGTACCTAATTGATTCTGTGTCAGATGCAGAGGTGATATTATGTGACGGCACCTGAAAGTCATTAACAGAATTGTGACAAAATCTTAGTCTTCACACGGTTATCGTACTAAGAGGAAGCATGCTACCGAGGGTTTTCTGCTTGTGCTGCTTTCTTTCCTCCCGGCTATTCACGCACGTTCATAAGTTTACAAACAGGTCATTACTCCCTCCGTCCCACTAAAACTTGCTTAATTGCTTTTTCAAATGCAGTTGCCCATGACTTTAAGACAAACCACCTGGAGACCTCCTCCACTACTAATACAATATGAAAAATTATAGAGAACAAGAAAAGTACAAGTTATTTATGCACACTGGCTTAGGAATTGAAGTGTAGAAACAGATATGTTCTGCAATGTCGGTTACCTGATCTGTGGATGTCCAAGTGACATTTTGGACTCTGATATTCTGTATCCTCTCGCCGACAATCTTCATGGAATCAGTCTTAAGAAATCTGATGCCTTCTGTGATGGATAGAAATGACATTGAAAAAGAATCCAGAATATTTCCAAGCATTAGCTGGTCAATGAGATCCTCTACCTTGTAGGTCACCTCTAGAGCAAGATTCCAGACAGCTTGATGAAGATCCTCTCCATGATTCCTCAGCTCCACCAATTTTCCCATGAATGATCTTAAGAAGGCAAGAATCTCTCGAATTTCCGGTACACAGTTCAGGCAGTGTGAACTCCCCACCTCTGTCGAAGAGTCCAAGAGAAAATCCAGAGATCCCAATACATTAGTCTCAATTTTACTGTTTTCATTACTCGCCCTTCAACTTCTCGCCGAATCACCTGAATGTGTAATAGAAACTCTTCAAGTCCATCACCAATTACAAAATCTTGTTGATGAAGGGAAAAGATCATGACTCCAGCATCAAATACTGCAGCTCTGGAGATACTCCTTATTTTATCACATCAAGCCTGTTTGATTGATTTTCCATAAGGGCTCTCAAGAAACTTAGTCCCTCGTGCAGAGCTTGAAACTTATCCCTGAAGGAAATTAGTACGAAGCTGTAGCATCTCCCAGAGAGTAGAAAGTAGAAAAGCAATGAAATCCTTCAAGTCGAGAATGGGAAGAACGTACAAGTCTATTATACTCTCTAGTGCTCGAATGTGTCTCGTTCCATCATAAGAGAGGTCTGTTGGTGAATCTATTCCATATGCAGAGAAACCAGGAAGATTGTAGTCAGTTGAAGACAGGAGATATAGAGTTAAATGGGATGCAGTGAAGGCAAGAGCTTCAACTTCAGCCAACAAACTTGGAAACTCGTGATTTTTACAAGAGAGGTGGATGGCAAAACTGAGGAAATTTCTCCAGAACATGATGTTCTCTTTCAAGGCTTCTATAGGTTCCACAACAGCTCCAACATAAGATGGTCTAGGAAAGCTAAGAAAATCATTTAGATTCTCAATAGTGGAATCAAATATATCCTTGACCGCGTTGATAGAAGTTGAACATTGGTGCGAGCATTCGTATGACATGTTCTGAGAACCCTTTGCATGTGCGTAAGGATCTTACATCTTGTTGATTCGCAATCATCGTCATCTTCAGTCATCGCCAACTTTGTTGAACAAAGATCAAATGTTCTGAAACCCCTTAGCTTGTGCATTATGATGAGAATCAATTCGTCATTCTGACAACTGTAAAAGCAAGATACCCGCCGCTGCTTGCCTTTTAGAACTTGCAAGGCAGAACCGATAGAACTTATAGCGCGATAGCCGGTAGGCCACATTGATACCTCAGATGGATAACAATTCATGGCATAGGAACTACAGAAAGACCATAGTTATTACAGGAAAAAGAAAAACACCGAGGCATCAACGAAAATCGAGTTATAAGAGTGAAAATGGAAATATAAATATATTTATTTATTACAAAATGTCATCTTTTGTATCCATCCACGTGAAAATTTTAGGGAGCATAAAAACCACTTAATATTAAAATTGAGAGAATCAAATAATTATATATGCTCTAATCACCCTTAGCCTCTCTAGATTAGCTCAATGATTCAATAACCTGCCTAGATTAGTACAATGATTTAACAAAACATTGTTTACATTTCTTTAGGCACTAAACAATAGTCTCACTGCAAAAGTGCACTAATCTACTTGTCGCTTTTTTACCTTAAAAATTAATATAAACAGTGGGTGTTTCAGTGAGAAATAACATGTCATCCACTTATGACTGTTTGCAGAAGTTAGCGTGCTCGTGGATTTCTCTCTACGTATCCAACCAACTTGATGGTGCAAAAGAAACAGTAATGAACCATCAAGTTTATGATGCTAAGATTGTTGATCATCGAAGGGGTGATGAATTCGGTGGTGGAAAAGATCAAAACATGAAATCAAATGGCAGATGATGTCTTCGAGTTACCAATGGATAAACTTTTTCACTTGTGGCTGCTAAGTTTGAGTGAGTGCATTCATCTCTACAAGCAAAGAATAAAAAAGGTGTTTAGCAAAGACAAACTCTTCAGCCCAAGTAAATTACTGGAAATGTAAGATCGGAAACATGCAACTCTATTCAAAATCGTGTTGGGAGGAAACTTAATTTGAATGTTTGAAGAAAGGTTTGGAAAACTTGGGGAGATAATGGAGAACTTGGAGGAAGAGCCTATTTGTATAAGGAGAAGGTTTATATAATTTTTCGCTTGATTGAAACTCTACTACGGCTCTGTTTGGTAGAGTTGTGCTTATAAGAAAAGCTGACTTATTTTGAAAGCTAGGAGAAACCAGCTTCGGGTTTTTCCCCAAAAAAGCTTGTGCTTTAAAATTTAAGATGATTTTTAGCACTTTACCAAACACTAAAAAGTGTTTTGCTTATAAGCAAAGCAACTTATAAGTTCTGTCAAACATAGCCATCCCATATTTATACTAGTGGCATCCCCCAACCAATGACTAAGATCTTGTCATCCCAACTCTAATCTAATGGCTACAATTAGCTCTCTAGAATACTCTCTACAACTTCATCCTAATCTACACATTCTAGAGATCTTTAGAACCCCTCCAGAACCTTCCATACTTCTTAAGACTTCTTTGGTTTTTTCTAGATAATGGGCCACTATGAAGCTGTTTGGGCTAACCCAAAATCAAGTTTACTTTTCAACACCCCCCCGGACCCCCATTAAACTTGGTTTTCCACTTCTAGCAAGTTCCTCATCCTGATGAAATCATCGCGCTCAAGAGGTTTAGTGAAGATATCCGCCAATTGATCGACCGTCTTCACGTATTCAACTTGTACATCTATTCTGGTGATACACTCCCTGATGAAGTGATACCGCATGTCAATGTGTTTACCTCGATCATGGAAAACTGAATTCTTGCTCAAGTCTATTGCAGATTTGTTGTCCACAAAGATCTTTGTCGGCTCCTCTTGCGGCAACTTCAACTCCTTCAACGAGTTTCACAACCAAATTGTGTGGCACACACATGAATTAGCAGCTACGTACTCCGCTTCACATGAGGAAAGAGTGACAACCGGCTGCTTCTTGGACATTCACTTGAAAGTTATATCCCCATGTAGAACAAAAAACTAGATGTACTTTTGAGGCCGTCCTTATCTCCCTTCCAAACATTATCATTATCTCCAACAAGCTTGTTATCATTGGATGTAGCATAGTGTAAGCCAAAGTTCATAGTACCTTTAATATACCGAAGAATTCTCTTTGCTTCCTTCAAATGAATTGTTGTCGGACACTCCATATAGCGATTAACAACTCCAACGACATTCAAAATGCCTGGCCTTGTGCATGTTAAGTAGCAAAAGCTTCCAACCAAAATCTTGAAGAGTGTAGGATTTACTTTTCCTCCTACCCCATGTATAGTTAACTTGACTCCACACCCCATGAGCGTATCAACTGGATTAGCATCCTCCCTCCTAGAACTTCTTGAGCACCTCCTTAGCATAGCCTTCATGGGAGATAAAGATACTTTCTCCATCTTATTTTAATTCAGTGTCAAGATAGTAAGACATGAGCCCAATATTCGTCATTTCAAACTCCTTAGTAACCTATTTCTTAAACTCTTTTAACATGTGTGAATTGCTTCCAGTGAAGATAAAGTCATCCACATACAAGCATACAATCAATATATCACCCTTTTGGATTTTGATATAGAGTGCATGCTCGTATGGACATTTGATGAAATATCTCTTCGTGAAGTACTTATAAATTTGTGCATTCCAAATTCCCGGGGCTTACTTCAGCCCATATAGTGAATTTTTCAGGTTCATAACCTTATCATCTTTCCCCTTGACCACGTATCATTATGGATGTAACCTTCTTCTTTGAGAACTTCATTTAGGAAGGCGGACTTCACATCCATTTGATGTATCCTCCATTTTTTTTGAGCTGCCGATGAGATTATTAGTCTCATAGTTTCAAGTCGAGCAACAGGATCAAATACCTCGTCATAGTCAATGTCGGCTCTTTAGCTGTAGCTTTTGCCAGCAATCTTGCTTTGTATCTTTCAACTTTTCCTTTTGCATTCTTCTTTGCTTTGAATACCCACTTCACTCCAATTGCATTATGCCCTTTTGGAAGTGAAGTCAACTCCCATGTGTCGTTCTTCTTGATGGCACTTATCTCATCATCCATCATACTTATTCCCAAGATTCTTCAAAGTTCATGGGCTCACAATTGGCAAGTAAGCACAATGGAGTGAGATTATCTTGGTTCTCTGCCACCTCGTGGACATCATGTAGACTTTTGAAGTGTGGGGCTCTTTCACTTGAACTTTCTTCTTCTTCGGAGCTTGCATGTGCTAAGGCTTGTGGGGTAGTTAGCCCATCCCTTGGTTTCTCGATCCTTGCTTCTTCGACACTTTCTTCTTCCAGTTGTGGAAAGAAGTTGAATTCTCCTTTGTGCGAGCTCTAATCTCATTCTCTTTCTTCATCGAATATTACGTTTTGACTGATAATGGTCTTCCTAGCATCGGGATTGTAAACCTTGTAGCCCTTGGAGTTGGCATCGTAGCCAATGAAGACCTACTTCTCACTTTTATCATTTATCTTGCTCAATTTCTCATCTGGTACGTGGTGTAGGTTATGCTTCCAAAGACTATGAGATGGGAAACGCTGGGCTTTCTTCCAATCCATGCCTCCTATGGTGTTTTCTCCTACATACTCCTTGGTGGGGATCAGTTGGACAAGTAGACACGCGCTATGGCTTCCGCCCACAACTCATTTAGCAATTTCTTGCTCTTTAGCATCCTCTGTATCATCTCAAGCATTGTTCGATTCTTTCTTTCCACAACTCCATTTTGTTAGGGTGATCTTGGCACCGTCAACTGCTACAGAATTCCATTCTCTTCACAATACTTGTGGAAAACCTTTGATGTGAACTCTCCTCCACGATCGGATCTCACAGCCTTGATCATAAGCCCACTTTCCTTCTTCACTGGGGCTTTGAACCACTTAAAACTCTCAAACACCTCTGATTTCTCCTTCCGAAAATACACCTATGTTTTTCTTGAATAATCATTAATGAGAGGAGGAAATAAATACTCTTACCAAGGGAGTTTGGTTTGATGGGACCGCACACATTGGTGTGTATGAGTTCTAGTGGCCTCTTAGCTCTTGAGTCGGACTCCTTTGGAAAGCTCATTTTGAATTGCTTTCAAAGTAGACACCATTCACACGCTTGGTCAGGGTTGTTGATGCTTAGTAACCCTCTCACCATATCTTTTTTGGATAGTAACCCCAATCCTCCAAAATTTAGATGCCTATATTGAAGATGCCACAACCAAGATGTATTTTTTAAGCACGTCTTAAGACACTGTGCCACTTCATTTTGAATTTTGAGTAGGAACATTCTATTTTTTGTCATCAGTACCTTTGCTATGAGGTTACCCCTTTGGTCTTTAGAAGAGAGGATATTATCATTTAACCAAATGTCATATTGTTTCTCTATGAGTTTCCCAAGACTCAAGATGCTTCTCTTCATACTTGGCACATAGTAAACATCGGAAATGAATTGATGATCTCTATTCTTCAATTGAATTAGAATGTTACATTTTCCTTTCACCTCCAGCTTGGTGTAATCTCCTAAGGCCACATTGCCTTTCACTGCTTCATAAAGCTCAACGAACAAGCTTTGATGTGCTTCATTATGCGTGCGTTAACCATTGCATTCGGCATAATAATTGGTTTGTTTTATATGTTGGATTGCTAGTATTAGTTAAGTTTACATGACAAGGGGTTTAGACGGTCATGTTTGGTTATCTTGTCTAAATCCCGCATTTTGTAGAATTAATTGGTACTAATGGACATCTTGTATCCACAGGGACCTAGATCTTCCTTTGTGATCATCCTTAGTAGGTCGCTTATGGGTACTTTTTGTTACATTCTATGTGAAGGCCATTCGCAAGGATGGTAGAAGATATTGAAGGTCGTTCACAAGGACGATTGAAGAGATCGAACACCATTAACATTATAATGGTAGTAGATGAAGGCCAGGGACATCAAATTGTGGTAGTAGAAGGATAGAGCCAAAGATAGGTGGCATTGGAGTTCAAAACGACTAAGGAAGAAACGGAGAATCATGGTCCGACAGTTGCGCCAACTTCTGGGAATGATCAAAGAATACTCAGCCTTCAAGATTGGTTTCATTGGATTCATCTCCTTGATAACCATAAAATTGACTACAAAAACTCTCAAAACAGACTAACGGTTCACCCGTAGCGAAGGAATGAAGTTCAGGTGGCCGAACCACAAACGGGGTCGACAGGGACAACTCATGGGTGGCACTAATGGCCCGCACTAGACAGCACGGTCCACGCCAAAGGTCTTTGGCATTGACCGTGCCAAGGCCTAATGCGGACTGCTCCAAACTCAATGGGTCACACGCCCAAGTTTTAAGTTTCACTCAAAAAATGGCTAAGTATAGGCACAGACTGTCCCATTTTTTATGGCCCAATCGTTTCAAGTGCAAAATGTCAAGATCAACTGGCAGAATGTGATGAATTGAGCAGCCCGCACCAAAATACTGAGCAAAAGGAGGATTATGATGATGGCCCACGCCAAACGATATGGCCCGCAGGTCAGAATTGTAAAAATGACTATTCTGACGATGGGGCTGTGCCAGATGCCACGGACCGTGCCAGCACGAACCACGCCAAATGCCATGGTCTGTGCCAAGGAGACGACACGGACCACGCTAGATCCCACGGCTCACACCAGCACAGATAAAATTGGCTGTGCCAAATCTGCTACCTCGCGTCAGCACCGACCAAGGACTTGGGCGCAGACTGCGCTATCTGCGACGGTTTACGCCAAGTGGCGGCTGAACTAAAATTTCACACTTTTTGGCTTATTTTGGGCCTATTTTTAGATTTAAACCCCTTTGACCTCAGTGCCTTCTCTCGGTTGTAATGACGCCAGGTGGAGGAGGGTCAAATTTTGGCGCTGCTGCCGGGGATGCTAATCAATTTACTATCAATTAGCATAACATGTTAATAGAATAGTTAGCATCGCTTTTATTTTGTTTTCTTTTGTTGATTCATATGTTGAGCTTTTGTGATAGCTATCTTGTTGTCTTTTGATCTGTTTGCTAGTGTTGCCTTCGGAAGGGTACTGTTATCCCTTAGTTTATGGTACATACTCGTACCACAAACTTAGGAGTTTTGTACTACCCAAATGATAACACAGGTAATCAGAAATGAAGGAAGCGGAGAGCTAGAGTAGAGGTTCAACCTAGGCTAGTAGTGTTGGTAGAAGAACCGCAGGAAGTGGCAGAGGATAATAAAACCTTGAGGGAGCTTATGGCCCCTATTCTAGAGAGTCAGCCGCTATGCATCACATTCCTCCCATTACCTCCGAATGTGAGCTAAAGAGCGAAATGATCCATTATCTTCCCACCTTCCACAGGATGGCGGGGGAAGACCCGAACAAGCATTTGTCGGAGTTCTACTTTGTGTGTACAAATATGAAGCCTCTGGGTGTTTCTGATGATGACTATAATCTGAGAGCTTTTATGTTCTCTCTTCAAGATGGGGCTAAGGATTGGCTTTACTATTTACCTCCCAGTTGCATAGGCTCTTGGATGGATATGAAGCGGAGATTTTTAGAGAAGTACTTTCTGGCGTCCAAATCTGTTGGATTAAAGAAGTAGTTATCTAATATCACCCAATGAGCTACGGAGTCACTCTACGACTATTGGGAGTGTTTCAAAAGGTTGCTTGCAAGCTGTCCATACCATCCTTTCAAGGAGAGAAACCTAGTCTACTACTTTTTTGAGGTTTTATATGATGAAGACATGTGGATGGTGAATGCCGAATATTATGGATCAATCACCAACAAAAGCCCTAAGGATGCGATGGCTCTCTTTAAGGAAATAGCTAATGGAATGCGACAGTTTGGCACAAGGTCAAGGGTTAAGGTCTTGGATGAACTCTCACAACCACTTAAGTTAGAGGAGCAAGTCCAAGCTCTTGTTTCTATGATGAAGGAGCTTCTACGAGGGAAGGTTCATCAAGTAAAAGTGTGTGGGTTGTGCAACCTAGACCACAACACTGAGGCATGACCCAAAGTTGTAGAAGATTTGCAAGAAGTAAAGGTCATAGAGTACAATAACCGAGAGGGACCACAATTTTCTAGGGGTCAACCACAAGGGTTCCGGAGGAACCAAGGCGGTACACGGCAAGATCCTTACGCAAACTCGTTCAACCCAAGGTACTGAGGCCATACAAATTTTTGGTGGAGGGAAGACAATCAACCTCAGGGCTATTGAGATGGACAACCTCCACTTTAACCATACCCGAGAGGTGAAGGTCCTTCCAATAATCATTCCTCGATCTATAAATTGGACCAAGAAGAAATCTTAGAAGTCATCGGTCAATTGGGGAAGAAACGTTAGGTCTTCGCGGAGAGGACAAGGTGTGAGATTGAAGACCTTGGAAATAGGTCTTTCTCAAGTATCAATAACATTGAAGTCCAAGTTGAGCAACTCACCACCTCGGTTAGCTAACTTGAGGCCAAGGAGTCCGGAAAACTCCCTTCCCAACTAGAGATTAATCTAAGGAACATGAGTGCACTCAAGTTGAGAAGTGGGAAGGAAGTTCATGAGTTCGAGAAGAAGGTGGTGCAAGAAGATGATAGGGTATTGGAGGCAAACAATGCGAAATTCAAAGAGGATGAGATTGTGGTCAAGGAAGCACCATTCAAGGAGCTTCCACCACCCAAGGCAAAAGTGACTATCCCACCTCCATTTCCAAATGCTTTGAGGGGAAGGCCAAAGACGGTTACCAATGATGCTAGCATTCTAAGAGTTTTCAAAAAAGTCGAGGTAACAATCCCTATCTTGGAATTAATTAAAAATGTGACATCGTATGCTAAGTTTCTTAAAGTTGCATGCGCAAAAAAGAGAAGTAGACCAACTAAGAAGGTTGGACATTTAAAAATGGGGGGAGTCGACATTTTGAACCATAAAAATTTGCCTAAGAAATGCGACGACCCCAGAATGTTCTCTATTCCCATCTCCTTAGGTGGAAAACTTGTTGAAAAGGCCATGATAGACTTAGGCGCATCCATCAATGTAATCCCATTTAGCCTTTATGAATGCCTAGAGATAGATGAGCTTAGGGAAACTAGAGTGATTGTCCAACTCGCCGATCACTCCCAAGCTAGCCCCCTGACCTGCCTCCAAGGTGTCATAAAATATACCATTTAAAGCATTATCCACCAAAGCATTATCCTCCAAAGCTAACCCCTTGTCTATGTCAAAACAAATTGCACAAAATTGTCATAAATATCAATCACAGGGGGGTGGCAATTTTTATTAGTATTAATCAGTTCATGATCAGAATCACCCATTTTCTTTAGAAATTCCTTACATTCTTGCAACAAATTGAGAGTGTCAAAAGAGATATTACTCACCTCATTGTGACAGATTGTCACACATGACTCTCTTTTCCTCAAGTCTCTCAAATAAATTGCCAGAGGTGCCTCCTCAACTGTGAGCTTACGCCTTCCAATCAAATGGTTCATTGCGTCTAGTAGCTCATTCATCTTTTCTCCTATCCTGTCAACACCAGAAGATATTTGTGCCCCACAATTCTTAATGCAAGAGAATACTTAGTTTTGTAAAGTTTCACTAGTTTTCGAAAAACTGGTTAGAGCTTCAAGTATCTCTTCACATGTATACTTGGGAGATCGGTTCGGGTGAGTCGTGGTAATTGAACCACTCTCGCTTCCTTCGATCTTGCTGAATTGCAAGTTCCATCTCTCTCACGTGGTTACTTAACCATGAGCAACACTTTGTAGGGTGATCAAAATGACACACCCTACAAAGTTTCATCTCTTGAGTGGTATTGCCCCATATTATCAAAATCTCACAGAAAAAGAAAATAGGATAAAGATAAAAGACACTACTAACTACTCTACTAACATGTTATGCTAAACTAATACTTGAACTGGAAAGCATCCCTAGCAGCGGCGCCAAAATTCTTCAACTCTTCATCCCTTTGCTCCACGAGCCGGGTCTTTGTCACGGCCTGGGGCCTTTTCTTCGTGAAGGTCTTGTGCAGGTATTCATGGAATCCCTGAAACTCTTGTGTAGTGTGGCCCATGTGCTTTGTCACAGGCCGCTGGTGCATGACCATGGGCGGTCCGTGACCGGCCGCTGTTACTTCAGTGGCTGAACTTCGTTTGCTTGCTACGGGTGAACCGTTAGTCCGAATAAGGCGTTCTAGTAGTCAATTTTGTAGTACTCAAGAAGAAAAATTCAATGAAACTAGCCTTTAAGGCTAATTTTTCCTGGATCGTTCTCGGACTAAGGCAACGCTCCTCAGACCACGATTCACCATTTTCCCCTTTGGCCGTCTTGAACTTCGAAGCCGCCTATCTTTGGCTTCAGTATCCTTCTACCAAGCATTGATGTTCATGGCCTTCATCTACTACCAATAAAATACAAATATACTTCAAATCTTCTACTGTTAAAAACAAATGGCCTTCGAAAGAATGTAATGTAACAAATCGCATTCACGGACGACCTACTAAAGGTGCTAAAAATGAAGACCAAGGAGCCCGTGAATACGATATGTCAAAAATTAATTAAGTATACAAAACATGGTTGTCTAAACCCCTTGTTATGTAAACTCAACTAATATCGAAAAATCGACAATCAAAAGTAACTAAAACTATGTCAAATACAGTGGTTTAAGCATGCGTAATGGTGCAGATCAGACTCTTCTCCCTTAAACCTTTACTCATCCTGGAGTAAATAAAATCAAAGAAAAAGGTTCAAGCGGAATGAAGCATGCAAAATTAGACATTGCATTCAACTTATTCCCGAGCTACCCTGGTTCCCCCAAGAAGGTGAAAATCCTCACAAATCTCACACTCCCCAAAGTTCCTAAAGCAACCAAACCACCCAAAGCAAGTAAATGTGTATGGAAAAAGATAAGTGACAAAAGATCGGAATAAAGCCAAGTTTACTTTCCCCGAAGTAGTCCCAAAAGTAATCAAAGAGTAATTATCAAGAAAAACAATCCACCAAGGAAACCCAAAAGTCGTCGACTTGGTTGCAACATAGGGATACCTCAAGATTCTCGACCTAGTTGCAACCAAGGAGTCCACTGTATCATCAACCTAATTTCATGTTTCTTTTTTTTCCTCTCAATTTCTCTCATTTTGCCTAAGAGCCCTTTTGGGTTTTCATCCTAGCTTTATCCCATAAAACGTGCTCACCTCTCACCTTTTTCCACACGGTCTTTCACTTTTGCCTAGACTCGTAAGTCTAGCCGAGCCAAGCCTCTCACTTTTACCTAGACCTTTAGACCTATCCAGGTTTTTCCTAATGTTACCCAAGTCTCCCTTTCAGGTTTTTGACTTATCCAGGTCTAAAGCTTGCATTATCCAATCCCCTTCCCCATACTTAAAGCTTGCATTATCCTCAATGCATATACAAAATCAAAGAACACATAACAAGGAAAGAAATAAGAGAGCACTTATAATTAAAAAGAACACTAAAATCTATCCTTGATGGCACAATCATGGAATGTAAAGAATAAACTACCATCACCCTCAATATACTACCATAAACCTCTGATCAAGAAAGTTCAATCTAACCACTTTCATGCATCACAAATCGAATAAGGAATTGAATCATAATGAAGAGTTACCTCTTAGGTCTCGATGTGTGTGTCTCTAGGGTTTTGAAGGTAGGTGGGTTTTGGGTGGTATTTTGGTGGTGGTTGGGTGGTGGAAGGGAAGACATGGTGATTGGGTGGTGTAGGAAAGTATGTGAGATTCATGGGTCATGCACGTCTACACTGCACATGAACTTGGGGTTTGGTTCTTCTTCTTGTCCACCATTTTGAGCATCATAAACCATGTACGTCTATATGGTCCATGAGTTAGACTCCCTGTTTGCTCACCTTCCTCCAAGAACCATAAGCTTCCTAGAAAACAAACATGCACACCAAGTGTAATAGTGTCCCAAAAATAAAAAATAAAGCTATAAATAGGAAAACACACCAAAAATATCAAACTAATCAAAATTTTCAAAAATTGGGTTGCCTCCCGAGAAGCTCCGTATATTTAAGGTCGTCGGCACAACCCTAATGTTATCTATAAGGTGCAGGTTTGTACCCCATCACCATGGACAACCAAAATCCAAAAGGTGGGGGTAAGAATATTCCAAGAGGAAGATATAGTAGATGAGGAGTCAACCTTAGAGGGAATATGTGGTATGGAAGCTTAGCATATTCAATTGGCTTCCCTATGGTTTCCTCTAAGGTTTCCGAAAATGTGGGAGTATATTCTATAGGTGGAGGTAGGGGTGCAAGTAAGTAATGTGGAAAAATAAGTATAACCACCCCTCCTCGACTTCTTCACTCTCAACAAACCATTCCCAATCCCCTTTAGATCCATCCATCAAAATTTCACATTCAACTAGGGATGGTTCATTTTCGGAATATTGGGTTTCAAGTTGGCTCACCCTATTCATCAAATTAAGCACTTGCCCTTCAACTTTCTCAATGCTTGAGAATAGTTGAGTTCCCAAATTGCTAATCTCGCTAAGCACTTGTGATTGGAGTTAATCACTACTCCTGGTCACATTAGCTATAGCTTGCAAAATTTATACATAATTTGATTTGGGAACCAATCATAGGGATTGGTTTTGGGGCATTGGGTAAGGTGGTGAAGTCCAAGTATCTAACCCAAAGTGTTTATTTCCCAATGCATCTCCATACCACGAATTCGAGTTACCACTAAACCTTAATTTTGGAGAGTCGTGGTATGGGTAACAATCTTGATCCCATCGGCCTTGGGAACCAACAACTCCTACCTCATTCTCAATTTCACTCATCCAAGAGCAAGACTCCGTAGGGTGGTCACAATGACATATCCTTCAAAATCTCGCTCTTTGAGCCATTCTTCTCCCATACTCACTCAACCTTGGACAACACTCTATAGGATGATCACAATGACGCACCCTAAAAAGTGCCTTCCGTTGAGTGCTTTCCCACTATTTTTTTTCTTTTCTATTAAGCACCAACAATGAAAACACATAAAATTTGGAATCGTAGTGCAAGAGTCCTCGGTTTTCACCAAGAACTCAAGCAATACCTACTACGGAAAATAAAAACAAGAAAAAGATAAAAGCAATACTAATTACTCTACTAACACGTTATGCTAAACTAATACTTGGACTGAAAAGAATCCCCGGCAGTAGGCCAAAATTCTTCAACTCTTCATCCCTTTGCTCCACAGTCTGGGGTCTTTGTCACAGCCCAGGGTCTTTATCACGGCCTGGGGCCTTTGCTTCGTGAAGGTCTTCACGAAACCCCTAGAACTCTTGTGTAGTGTGGCACTTGTGCTTTGTCATGGGCCGCTAGTGCTTGACCATGGGCGGTCCGTGACCGGCCGTTGGTGCTTGATCGGCTGAACTTTGTTTGCTTGCTACGGGTGAACCGTTAGTCCAAATAGGGAGTTCTAGTAGTCGATTTTGTAGTACTCGAGAAGAAAAATCCAATGGAACTAGCTTTGAAGGCTAATTCTTCCTGGATCATTATTGGAATAAGGCAACACTCCTCGGACCACGGTTCACCATTTTCTCCTTTGGCCATCTTGAACTTTGAAGCCGCCTACCCTTGTCTTCAATCTCCTTGTACCACACATTGATGTTTGTGGCCTTAATTTACTACCATTCAAATATGAATGCCCTTCAAATCTTCTACCGTTAAAAACAAACAGCCTTCGCAAGAATGTAATGTAACAAATAACAAATAGCATTCACGAGCGACCTACAAAAGGTGTTAAAAATGAAGACCAAGGAGCTCGTGAAGACGATATGTAAAAATCACTAATTAAGTATACAAAACATGGAATTTAGAATAGAAAACCAAACATGGTTGTCTAAACTCCTTGTTATGTAAACTCAACTAATATAGACAAACCGACAACCAAAAGTAACTAAAAACTATGTCAAATGCATTGGTTAAAGCATGCGTAATGGTGCAGATCACCCCCGTGGGCTAGTAAAGGATGTGATGGTGCGGGTTGACAAGTTGGTTTTTCCGATGAACTTTTATGTCCTAGACGTGGCGCATGGTGGAACTGCAGCCCCAATACTTTTGGGGGGACCTTTTCTTAAAACGTCTAGGACTAAAATGTATGTTCATTTGGGAACCTTAACTCTAGAAGATAACGGGGATAGAGTGGAATTTGACATCTATAAGTCTAGGCATGATTCGACTGATTCTTCTTTTATGTGCAAATGTGTGACCCTATGTGATGAGCATGATTTCCATTAATCTTTTTTTGTTACAAATGAGCATGAATACTTGGACGAATTCCGTGTTGATGATATTGTTGATGATTCTGATGAGTTGAATTATTCAGTGACAATATATCTGTGCTAAACTTTTTTTCCATGCTAACTAACTTGCAGCGGGAAAGGAAGAGTGTCGAGGGCTTAAAAGCCCCCCCGACCTCTTCCCAACCCCAAAGTGATGTTGACACACTCAATCTTGGCAGGGCACGGTGATTCATTTTTTATGGCGGACAAAGGGTCTGAAGGTAAGGGTGACATGTTGTGGATACCCCTCAACAATGATGTCATTGTGGGTGGAGTCACCGATGGCAATTTCGGAGACCCACAGGTAGCTGGTTCTAAATAAATTGCATGAAAAAGAAATAAATCGTGAGGACGACAATAAAGATACGGTGCTTCTTTTTGCTTTGATTTCATGATTTTGAGTAGTGATTAGATAGAATTTTCATATTTTTGTTTGTGATGAGGATTCTGAGATGAAACTCTTGTTTGAATGGTAAATTTGAGTTTGAGTCTCATGATGCTGTTTGGATGAAATTAGGCTTGAGGGGTGACATGGTCTTTTTCAAAAAAAGAGGGAAAAACCAAGGAAATAGGTCAATATTTGTGGCAGCCTCATGCCAAGACCTGGCACGGTCCGCGCCAGGCGAGTTTAGCACGAGGGGCCTCGCGCCAAAGATTTGGCACAGACCACTCCATGGTACATGGTCCGTGCCATGGGTCATTGCCGGGAGGGGGGGGGCTCTGTGCCAGGTACCTTTGATGTTAGGGTATCTGTGCCATTTCCCCATTTGCGCTATCAAATTGTTCCAAAAATGCAAATTCTAAATTTCAAGCTTAAAAATGCATTTTTGGTTCATACATTTTGAAATTCCCTAATTCCTAAGGATTTTTGATGCAAATAGTACTTCTAATATACTCCCTTCGTCCCAGCCATTTCTGCAATTTAACTATTCATTTATCCAAAATTGCTTAACTTTGACCTCAAATTTGAATCGACAAATAAGTTAGGATATTGTCATATTTGATCCTGTTAGATTCGTAATAGCATAAAATTTTAAAATATTAAATTTTTGTAACATGTATTTACACACAATTATAGATATCAATGATCAAACTTTTTTAGAACTGAGTGGTCGATTTAGAACTGAGTGGTCAACCAGTAATCCGCCCCATTGCAGTGCGTGTTTAGTTCTGCAGTCACGTTGTACTAGATATTTGAATGGGAAATAGGTAATTAAATTTTGTGTGTGATACACCGAATGAAAGGTCTTGAAATCTAGTTTCTAATGATATATGGTTTGGATTTTAAATATGTCTGGGTAGGAAGTTATGGTTGATTTAGTACGGAGTGGTCAACCAACAATCAGTCTGATTCCAATGCTTGATAAAGGGAACTGTTTGAGGATAAATTTTGTATGGATTTTGATGAGTCAACTGTTTAATGAAATCTAATTGAGTCTGGTCCTTAAGTGTTTAATTTCATAATTTTCTAAATAAATTGTGATTAAATATGATAGTTTTTGTGGGTACTGGTCATCAGTAATCTTTCCGGTTCCAGTCTGTATTGAGGGTCAATCGTGTATGGAATTTGATGTGTGAACATTCTAATGAAATCTAAGTGAGTCTTGTTCTTAAGGTTTTTGGTTTCATAATTTTTGGAATAATATGTGATAATTTATGACTGTTCTCGTGAGTACAGGTCGGCGGTAAATGGATCTTGTTCAGTTCGTGTTATTGTGATTTGTTTCACAGGTAAATCTGTATGGAATTCAAAGTGTAAACTGTCTAATGAAAGCTATTTGAGTCTTGTTCTTAAGGGTTTTTGTTTCGTAGTTTTCGGAATAATATGTGATGATCTATGACTGTTCTCGTGAGTATTGGTCGGCTGTGAATGGATCTTGTTCAGTTCGTGTTAAAGTAATTGGTTTCAGATGTAAATGTGTATAGAATTCAAAGTGTAAACTATTTAATGAAAGATATATGAGTCTAGTTTTTAAGGGTTTAAATTTCATAAATTTTGGAATAATTTGTAATGAGTTATGACTGTTATTTTGAGTATTGGTCAGTTTTAACTTAATCTTTTCCAGTTTGTGTTATAGCAGTTTGTTTAAGAGCTAATGGTGTATGTAATTCAAAGTGTAAACTGTCAAATGAAAGCTATAAAAGTCTAGTTTTTAGGATTTAAAATTTGTAATTTTCAGGATGATGTGTAGAGACTTATGGTCATTTTTCGTGAGTGTTAGTCTGCAATGAATCCTTCAATTTCATATCAGTTTTCGGTTTCCTTGAATTATGTAGAACGTGAAATAAATTTTAATTAGTTCATGATATATCACATTTGCAGGTTTCACCGAGAATCATAGTCCTTAAGTTGCAAGAAAGGTGAGGGTTTCTACCTTTTCAAAAATTATCAAAACCTTTTTAGAATCAAAACTTTTCAAAACCTTTTTATGAAAACATGTACATTTTACAATCGTTTTAAAAGTTCATTCCTATCTTTTAAAAACCAAATGTTTTAAAATCCATTGATCTAAATATGTTATTGAATCGTGTTACTTTAAATAAAGTTACTCAAGCCAGTTTTCTGCATTGCATATGCATATCTTTATCTTTATTGTGTACTAGTTAACTTGGGTGTACCTTATCATCCATATCCTGGATTGATCTTGATTGTTTACCTGTTACTATGTGTGTACTTTATCACCCATATCCTGGATTGATCTTGATTGTTTACCTGTTACTATGTGTGTACTTTATCACCCATAGCCTGACTTGCTCTCGATTGTTTACCTGATAACTATGGTTGTACTTTATCGCCCATAGTCTAAACTGTTATTGACTGATTACCTGTTACTATGGGTGTACTTTATCGCCCATAACCTAACTGTATTACTGTACTGTTTGTACTGCCTTTCCTGGGATCCCAAACCCTACTAGATAACCGAAGCCTTGCGAGGTCGACACACGGCCCGATCGCTTGGCTAGGATTTTATAGGTATATTCAATTATCTCAAGATAATTCGTGTTGGCCTTATAGCAGTATCGTGTTGGCCTTATGGCCGTATCGTGTTGGACTTATAACCATTTTGTGTTGGCCTTATAGTCGTATCGTGTTGGCCTTATAGCTATTGGAGTTTCTGGCAGAGCATGGAGTGATTATTTGGGATCCCGTTCTAAGCTCACGAGTAGAACACCCCGGTAACTTCCCACCTGACATGTATCCTTTTCTATGTGATGTTACTATCGTGCTGAGTGATATACTGCCTGATATTGTTTCGTGAGAAATGATTTGTATGTGATATTACTTATGGATGATCATGTATGGCATGCTTTCATGCTTACTATTTGAAGTGGATAAAATTGTTTTCTTAAAATTGCATGCATGCATAGCATTCCGATTGTATCACGAAAAATGGTTGCGAACTTGGAACACTGACGGGCGAAAGCTCACCCCCACTCTTTTTAAAATCTTTTTAGGTTAAAGCACTAGGTAAGATACGAGCGTGACAAATAACGAGTGGAGGACGCCTGCAGCCCTACGCCCTTAGTTCATTTATTTCGTTTGAAGACACTTTTTTGGATTATGCAATTAGCATTTATCGTTTCAACTTTTCCGCTTTCACTGTTGACAAGAATAATTGTTTATCATTATAATAAATGTCCCCTGTAACTTTGGGTCGGGGCATTATAACCCTATATATATTAATCCTCATGATTGATGAGGGGTGTCATTCATGAGACGGTGCCACTGATGTAAGTATGGATAATCATGGGTCAGGATCCAGAACTGATCCTAAAAAAATTTAGTTAGACTCAGACCCGACCCGAACCCATGGGGTCTGAAAATCTTAGGCCCAAACCCAAACCCAATGGCCTTGGTTCCAAAATGGGTCCTAAATAGGTCTAACATTCTAATTTTTTTCTTCACTAAATAAAATATATATTATCTTAAATACAAATAGTTCAAGTCAATATGTACCTGAATTAATTTTTCAAGAAAAAATATACAATACATATTATTTTTTAATTAAAAATAAAAATACAAAGAGAATATGAAAGTACTTTATAAATTAGGGTAAGATTGTATATATATAGTTGAGGTTATATGAGTCTACAGGTTGGGTCTAGGCCAAGTTTGGGTCGGGTATGGGTCTTAATATTTTAGACTCAGACCTAAACACGTTTTAAAAAATCTAGACCCAGACCCGAACCCAATATGTCTAAATTTTTTGGACCTATACCCGAACCAATATGCCTAGACCATGTAGATCTGGGTCGGGTCCTAGACCCATGCTCATCCCTATATGTAAGGGATTCCGTCCTAGCCAGTATAATCTCCAGAATCAACACGATTTGCTTGATTACTTCTAAAGTCCAGAATAATGTTTCTGCTCACAAAATTTCTTGGGCACTATCTTTCAGTGGGGAACAACTTAAATAAGAACAGAGAGTTTCTGGGTGTGAATGAGGTAATTCTTCATAGATTAATGTTTGTGAATCATGAAATACATATATAAATACTAGCCTAGACATACAACGTATCTAGACATAAGATTCCTATCATATCTCAATTATATCTCAATCATATCTCAATCATATCTCATCTTATCCTAATATCTCAATCATATCCCAGTCATATCTCATCATATCCTAACACCCCTCCTCAAGCAAAGCGTCGGGTTGGCTGAGACGCACAACTTGGATCTGAAAAACTCAAATAAAGGGGGAGAAAGATCCTTGGTGAATATGTCAGCAACTTGGAGAGATGTCGGCACATGACGAACACGCAGCTTCCCTGAGGCAACCAGCTCCCGAACGAAGTGATAGTCGATATCAATATGTTTGGTGCGCTTGTGAGCCACCGGATTCTGAGCAAGAAAAATGGCATTGTTGTTGTCACACAACAGGATGGGCGACTCACAAAGTGAAAAGCGAAGATCACGAAGCAAGTGAGAAAGCCAGACAACCTCCGCCGTAGTGTTGACCAAAGCACGATACTCAGACTCTGAACTGGAGTGGGACACAGTAGGCTGCTTCTTGGTACTCCAAGAAATGAGATTACCCTCAGAAAAACTGCATAGCCATAAGTCGAGCGTCGGGTCTCTAGGTAGCGATCCCAATCAGCGTCAAAATATCCTAACACATCCATGGAAGTGGAAGAACGAAAGGATAATCCGAAATGAAGAGAGCTACTGACATAGCGAAGAATCTGGCTAACTGCCGCAAAGTGATCATCACGAGGAATTTGGAGAAATTGACTAACAGAGTTCACAGGAAAGGCCAAGTCTGGTCAAGTAATGGTGAGGTACTGTAGAGCACCAACCAAAGACCAATACAGAGTGGGATTGCTGAAAGGTTCGCTCGAAATACTGAGAAGCTGAGAAGAAGGTACAAAGGGGGGTGGAAACCGGCTCAGCATCAGTCATACCAGCTCGACAAAGGATATCCCTAGCACACTTAGCCTGACCCAAGAAGAGACCAGAGGTAGTGGAAGAGACCCCAAGACCAAGAAAGTAGCTAAGGGAGCCAAGATCCTTGATGGCGAACTCCTGATGAGTGCGAGAAATGAACTGACGAATGACAGCAGAGTCATTTCTAGTAAGGAAGATATCATCCACATATACCAGTAGATATAGCAGAATAGTACCTCGAGAAAACACAAATAGAGATGTGTCAGCAGAACTGCAGACAAAACCAAGTTGGCAAAGAAATGAACTGAACCGATCGAACGAAGCCCTCGGAGCCTGCTTAAGCCCATAAATGGCTTTCCACAGACAGCAAACATGATCAGGTTGAGTAGGATCCTTGAAGCCAACGTGTTGAGCCATGTATACTGGGGCATCGAGAACACCATTCAGGAACGAATTCTTCACATCTAACTGGTGCAAGGGCCATTTTCGAATATTAGCAATGGCAAGAACCATACGAACAATGGATGCTTTGACCACATGACTGAAAGTGTGGTCAAAGTCAAATCCTGGTAGCTGGGAAAACCCTTGAGCCGCAAGTCGGGCTTTGTAGCGGTTAACCGTGCCGTCGAGCAGATATTTAACTCAGAAGACCCGTTTGGAGCCAACAACGTTTACATTAGATGGACGAGGAACTAGATCCCAAGTGTGTTGCTTTCGAAGAGCAGACATCTCTTCATCCATAGTAGCAACCCAGTGAGGATTATGAAGAGCAGCTCGATAATCTCGGGGTCCAGAGTGGTTGAGTACAGCCGCAGTAAGGCCAGTGACAACATAATCATCAAGATGTCAAGGTCGACGCAAAATGGTACGAAGCCGAGTGACCATGTGATAAGGCCGAGATTATGGTGGACTAGGAGAATTGTCAGAAGAGTCATCAGCAGTAGACTCAGAGCACACCAGAGAACTGGGTATTTGATCAGGAGTAGCAGACAGGGGGTCCGGCAAAATAGGTGAGTCAGCTGAACACAGCAAGCAAGGCTCCAAAGGAGAAGGAGATGGTGATGACAGCATAGTATCTGGAAGGACTGGATCAATAAATGAAGATAAATCAAGAGAAGAGAAAACTGAAGAACTCGAAGACGATGCGGCAAAAGGATAACAAGTTTCATCAAACCGGGCATAACAGGTGATATACACCCGATCAGAAGTAGGATCTAGACAGTAAAATCCCTTGTATTGAGAACTATACCCAACAAACACACAAGGAATACTTCGAGGCGACAGCTTGTGCTTAGCATAGGGACGGACAAATGGATATACTCTACAACCAAAATGATGGAAGTTAGAGTATGTTGGTGCTCGGTCAAACAGAATATCATAAGGAGAAGCGTCATCAAGCACCGGGGTGGGAAGACGATTAATGACATATACAGCCATCGCAAACACATCATCCCAAAAAGATAGTGGCAAATGTGAATAGAAAAGCATAGTAAGCCCCATTTCTGCCACGTGACAGTGTTTTTCTTCCGAACGCCCATTCTGCTCGGGTGTGTATGGACAGGAAACTCGATGAAGGATTCCTTTTATCTCAAAATGAGTTTGGAGATGTGTGTTCAGAAACTCTGTGCCCCCATCACTTTGAAACACTTTAATCTGAGAGGAGAATTAATTTTCAACAAACGCCTCAAATTTCATATATACATTAACAAACTCAGATTTACGACAAAGAGGGTAAAGCCATGTAAATCTTGAGAAATCATCCACAAAGAGAGCATAGTAAACAAATCCATGACCAGATAAAACAGGAGATGGTCCCCACAAATCACAATGAATCAAATCCAAGACATGCATAACTTGTTTAGAGTTTTCAACAAATGACAGTTTATGGCCTTTTTCCATCACACAAGAGGCACATGCATTAGGTTTAGGCAATAAAGAGGAAACAAATAGTTCACCATTTTTAGCTAACAAGGAAATAGTACCTGGGGACACACGTCCCAAACGGGCATGCCACAATTCAAAAGAGGCCCGAGATTTATTTTGCTTAATAAAGGAAAGTAAAGCTTCTTCACCACGATCCAACACATATAAACCATCCTCACTGTGGCCTCTGCCTATGACTGCCCTGGTGACTTTGTGCTGAATCACAAAAGAACGGTCATCAAAAGTGATCAGTACACCAAGATCTCGGGTAAGCTTGCTTATAGATAATAAGTTTTTTGTTATATAAGGAATAACCAAAACATCAGAAAGTCACAATGAAGGCGTAAGTTGAGAATCACCAATAGTAGAAATACACATATTAGTACCATTTCCAACAGAAACAAAGGATTTACCATTGTAGAGCGTGACACTCTCAAGGTTCGAAGCAGACAAACTCATATGAGCAGAAGCTCCAGAGTCAAGGTACCAATCAGAGGTGACAGCGGCCGGCTCAAGCTGAAGGGATGACTGAAATTGCTGAGCAAGATTAGAAGTCTCGGGTGGGCGTTGAACCAAACGATAGCAGTGAGCATCATCATGACCCATTTTGCGACACCACTAGCATTGTAGACCATAGCCCCGACCACCTGAGGACTGCCCCAGAAACCTTCCACGTCCGCGACCTGAGAACCGGCCAGAATGCCCGGCGCGTGTGCCAGACGCGCCACCGCTAAGCGCTACACCCGCTGGCGCGTGAGACCACGTACGGCCACCGGAGTTGGATTCTGATGCCGCGAATGTGACCAGCCCAACAACAGTACCACCAGAAGCGTATTGTCCCTGTAAATTGTTCAAAAATGCTTCGTGGTCCTTTGCACGATTAACTATCTCAGCATACAAAGGAGTCGAAGAAGCAGTGATAAACCAAATAGGAGAAGTTATGAGGGGCAGAAAAATCCTTAAATTCATAACCCAAAGCAGTCAAAAACCAAAGAAGTTGATCATTATTTGATGCAGGATCACCCAAACCAGCAAGTTGATTGAACACAGTCTTAAATTGAAGGTGTAAATCATGCACCGAACCATTCTTATGGATAGTAAAGGCAATGGAATGAAGGCATAGAATGGTCAACTTACTTTGGTTCTGACGAACAGCAGCAATGTTCTCCCACATTTGTTGCAAGGTCTTATAATCGTCAAGCTCAGCCAGGGCTTCCGGAGACAGGGACGAGAAGAAGAGACTACAGACTACCTGATCCTCGTCAAGCTATGCTTCACGCGCAACCAAGGCTTACTCATAAGCATCCTTCAAATCCTCCTTCGTTGAACCAAAAGAAGAGCCAATGACCGTTGCATAGGAGGAAGACGGCGGCGTGGAATCCGATGGTGGTGGAGGAAGAATTGGATATGGCTTGGTGCCGTCGAGAAAACCGTATAGTCCCTGTGGTTTGAGAATATGAACAACTTGTTGTTTCCATAGCAAGTAGTTTGTCGAAGAAAGCTTGATGGTGAACATATGTAGAAGAGTATTGTAGGTAAGCTTGGATGATTCAGTCATAGTGAGAGGAGAAGAGAAATTTCTTGAAGAGGAGAAGAGAGTGGGCGGCAGTTTGGAGAAGAGAAAAGAAGAGCAGACACGACTGCTGTGAAAAAAAAATGATCGTAAACCTTATTCTGATACCATGTGAATGAGGTAATTCTCCATAGATTAATGTTTGTGAATCATGAAATACATATAGAAATACTAGCCTAGACATACAACGTATCTAGACATAAGATTCCTATCATATCTCAATCATATCTCAATCATATCCCAATCATATCTCATCTTATCCTAATATCTCAATCATATCCCAATCATATCTCATCTTATCCTAATATCTCAATCATATCCCAATCATATCTCATCTTATCCTAACACTGGGCAAGTTCTTCTTTTCCTTGTCTCCTTAATTCGAAACTCATTGTCTCATATGTTATAAGATACTGAGGATTGTGGAACAAATCCTTTGTGAATTAAGTGTTCAAATTCTTCAAAAGTCATTTTTTGGTGGTTCATTTTGACTTGTAAACGAATAAGAAATCACGATCCATCAACAAAAGAAATCACTAACACAAATATTAATTAAATAAAATTAAAAATCACCGGGTATCCGGGTACCCGGTTCGAGTTTTTTTTACAACTCGAACCCGGGCCCGGTAATATATATAATTTACGGGACAGGTACCCGACCTAAAAATAAAAAAATACCCTGTTATTTTTTATCAGGCTTACAAATGGACGTGCCGGGTATAACGGGTCGGTTATATTTGAACATCCCTACTCAACACACACCACCAAGACAATGGTATGGGGATTCAAGCAAGACAAAAGTTTCAAGCCTTTTGGATACGAAAGGAAGATGTAAGAGAAATCATTAAGGATACTTGGCAAGGAGGTATGAATTACACTGAAAGGCGAGGCACACTGACAATACAACAATGTTATATGCCTGAGCTGGAAAACAAATTAGAAGCCACAATACAGAGGCTGGGTAACCGGAGTAAAGAAAATCTGGGTTGCCTAAAGAAAATAATTCAGAGAAAGGAAGGAGAAATCGACATACTACAAATTAAGAAACGAGTTTGAAGCTGCAAGTGCAAGCTCAAAGGAACTGATGACCTCCTAACTCAACCAAATGAATTCTGTAAACTAAGGGCAGAGACAAAGTGGGACGTAGAAGGCAATAGGAACACGAGCCTCTTCCACAAATGGGTAAAGAAGAGACAAAGAAGGAATCAAATAATGCAAATGAAGAACAATCAATGGACGTGGGTATCCGACCCAGATCAACTACGGGAGATGGTGGTAGAACATGTAAGCATGGTCTTTGTTCAGGAATCGGTCATGCCGCAAAATGCTTATGGGGAGACAACTATCGATGACGTACTAAAACTCATCGAACTGATGGTCAACCCCGAGCATCAAAGAAGACTATCAGTAGGAGTAACGACACAAGAGGTCAAAAAGGATGTATTCCAGATGGGCAAGTGGAAAGCACCGGGGCCAGATGACATGCCAGTAGATTTTACCAACACTACTGGAATGAAGTCGGGGAGGATCTCACAAAAGCTGTCCAGAAATTCTTCACAACCACAAGAATGCTCAGCGAATGGAATGCAACCAACCTTACTCTATCCTGAAGACAAAGGTACCTACGAAACCTTCTGATTTAAGACCAATTAGCATGTGCAATGTCACGTATAAAGTAATTGCTAAGGTATTAGCAAATATATTAAAACAAATTATGGGGTATCTTATATCGGGGAACCAAGCTACGTTTGTACAAGGGAGATAAATAGTTGAGAACTCATTAATAGCGCACGAGCTGATAGAAAAGGCCAGGAAGTAGAAGACTCGAAAAACAACAATCACAACACTTAAGATCGATATGAGCAAAGCATATGATCGAGTCTCCTGGGATTTTCTTAGGAAAGTTATGGGTGGATGGGATTCCCAATTAAGTGGATAAACTGGATAATGAAGTGCATCACCACGGTAACGTACTCAATTAAATTTAATAGGGAGACCTCGCAACCATTCAAACCCATACAAGAACTACGCCAAGGATGCCCTCTATCCCCTTTCCTATTCATCTCGTGCCAGGAAGCTCTACCATCTATGATAACTGCAACACCATTCCAATGAGTGTGCAGAGGAATTCAATGTGGTTTAGGGGTCCCACATGTTTCTAATCTCATGTTTGCAGACGACTGCATCCTCTTTTTCGAGGTCACAGAAAGGGGAACAAGGGAACTCGCGTCCACACTAAGTATGTTTGCGGCATATTCCGGACAATGCTTAAACTTTAAGAAATCTTCGTTTCTCATTAGCTCGAATGCAAATGACTTTACGACAAACCTGATCAAATTGAGATTCAACATAAAGCCAGACCTCCTCTAACAGAGGTATTTAGGCCATAACATCAATTTCAAGGGTTCGAAGGCCAGATTGTTCAAGGGCTTACCGAGAAAGATTATATCCAAAATAACGGCCTGGAGAAAGAGCAATTTGTTGATAATGGGCAGAATTTCATTGTGCAAACATGTACTCTGCACCTTATCACAATACATTGTCGGCACATTTAGGGTACCAAAAACAGCCACCAAGGAGATCAACAAACATATGGCAAGGTTCACATGAGCGGGAGACCCGGAAGGAAAATGGATCCACTGGAAATCATGGTCAAAGCTGTGCACATCAAAATGGCATGACGGATTAGGGATGCGGTCTATGGCAGAAATGAATGAAGCAATGCTAGGGAAGCAGGCGTGGACTTTACTAATTAACATAGAAATATTCCTTTTTCTTAAAATTCTGGCAAAATACTGCAGGAAGAAAGGACTCTTACAAACGGGATAGAAGCAGGGTGACTCATGGGGATGGAGAGGAATCATATGGGGACTGGAGCTAATTAAACCACACCTAAAGTGGAAAATTGTGACGGGCGAGGCAGTGGATATTCAACAAAATTGGATACCGAACAAGACAAATCCGATACAGTATGAATCAAGCATAATCCCATCCTTGGGTTTTAAAGTGGTCGACCTCACTGACACACAAAAGTGCTGGAGAATGCCGCTACTCAGAGCATTATTCACAACTTACACGATCAAGGAAATAATAAAAATTCACATTCCAACTCACAGCTTTGGGGATGTGGATTACCTAGCATGGGATAAAGAGGCACTAGGGAAATACACGGTTACATCAGGATACCATACATCATTGGAAGCCAAGTTAAGAGCTGAATCTTCATCTTTGACCACACTGCCAGTAGATCCGACCGAATAAAAGATGTGGAAGTGTCTTTAGAATGCCAACATTCCAGAGCAAATTAAATTCCTCATATGGAGAATGATTCATGGGGGTATGCCCAACAGGTCAGAATCTCAGGAAAAGAGGAATGAACTTATCCACAAAATGTTAGATGTGTTCGATTAAGGAGGAATCAGTAAAACACATGTTATTCGATTGTGACCTAGCAAAAAAGGTATGGAGGCACAACAGGTTGGGATTTGACTTTAATATAGGTAACCCAAGTTCTTTTAAAGTATGGTTGCAACAATGGTTCAACATAATTCTGGAGAAAGAAGACAAAGAACTAGCATGTTTTATAATCTGGGCCATATGGTGTGCAAGAAACACACCTACAATATACCAAGTACAACCATCGTTTTACCATGTAATGACTAAAGTTGCAGCTCTAACCAGGAGAGCAAGGATAAGGGATACAAGCCTGAGAGCGACTAACACAGACCCAGATGCGGATCTACGAAGTGCAGCTCTGCACCAAGACACAGGGGAGGAACCAGTCCCGGAGACCAGGATGGCGGGAAATATAACTATCATGTGGCTGAAAAAAGATAGATGTGCAAACCATGTGTTCCAGGATCGTACAATTATTACCACAGACGCGGCGTTCTGCAAGAGCATTGGAGATGGAGTGGCAGCTTGGTGTGACAAGTCAACATTACATGAAGAGTTGAGGGGAACGACGACAATCCATGCATCCTCTGCGGCTCAAGCAGAATTAAACAACCATATTACATGCAATGAAGCAAACAAGCATCAAAGAGTTTTTGCAATTACTAATAAAAACAGATTGTAACAATGCTCTACGATATATCACCAATTATCTAGAAGTCCCATCGGATGTTAGGCAATCCGTAAGAGAAATTCTTATTCAATAATTGATGTTTTATAGTTTATCAATGCTTAAGGTAGGTAAACTAGCAGTCACAAATGTGCACAATTTAGCACGATCCTTTGCAACATGTACCCCCTCCCCAAATTATGAATGAAAGTGAATCACTATTTCCAAAAAACAGAAAAAAAGAAAAAAAAGAAAAAGAAAAAAACAAGTGTATCCTTTCATGCCTTTGGCAATATTATTTGGTATACAATTGAATGGTTGAAAAAAGAAGCCGCAGAAACAGAAACTAAAACAGTTAGAAACCTGATGTGGGTCTGATTTTATGTGCAGCCGTCAGCTTTGTGGTAAACAACGGCCTAGATTTCCCCTAGGTGTACGGGCCAATTAGATCTCTTCCGGCACAAAAGTGCGAAAAAGTCGACAAAAAGAAGTAAAAATAGAAAAAATCTGACGAAGTTTTATGTATTTCTCTTGTGGCACCATTATTCTTCCACAAATCGTAAAATGTAGGGTAAAATACTAATATGACCATATGTTTTAAAGGTTTGTGCTGATATAACTCTGTAAAGTTGAAAAGTTCTATTATATCCCTGTGTTTTGCATCAAAAATGCCGATATAACCCTGTGGCACTATTTCGGTGTTGACTTTGTAATTTCCGGCATTGACCAAAAATAAAAAGACTAAAATACCCCTAGTCTTAAAATTACAAATCTAATGACTAAACTACCCTAGATTTCTTCCTCTTCACCACCACTATCACCACCTCTGCCATTATCACTGCCACCGACCACCACCAACCACCACTAACCACCGACCACCACCAACCACCACTAACCACCGACCACCAGCAGCCACCACCAGCAGCCACCACCACCAACCACAGCCACCACCACCAGCCACAACCGCCACCACCACCAGCCACAACCGCCACCATTACCAGCCACCACCACCAGCCACAACCACCACCACCACCACCCGAACCTAAACCTAGCTCTGCCACCACCACCAGCTATTGCCGCCATTACCACCAGCCACAGCCACCACCCGCCCCAGTAGAACCTAAACCTAGCTCTGCCACCACCGCCCGTCGGTAGAATAAAAATCAAAATCTCAGGTCCGTCGAAAACACTGAATCAAAACCACATATCAAAAAACACAGAATTAAAAACACAGAATCAAAAACACAGAATCAAAAAACACAGAATAAAAAACAACTGCAGCAAAATCTCAGGTCTAACGGGTTAACCCGTTAGACAAACTCTCAGCAAAATCTCAACATAACCCTAACGGGTCGGATCCCACCGCAGCAAAATCCTTCATCCGGCGACCTCCGTACCGGCCACCGCCGTCTCCGGTGAAGCACACATAGCAGCTGCCGTGCGCTGCTCCGCCGTGCGCCGCCGCCTTAACCCCTACCACCCCTGACCCTAAGCCATCCCTGCTACCTCTAACCCTAAGCCCCATCGCCGCTCCGTCGTGCACCGCCACCGCTCAGCCGTACACCGCCACCAACCTCAGCCTCGCCTCCGACCACCAAACCTTAACATCTGCCCTGGACGACCACAAACCATCCACCTCCTCCTCCGACCACCAAACCCCACCCTCTGGAAATTGACGGGGATTTGCAGAGTGACGGGGATTTGAAGATTTGGAAATTGACGGGGATTTGAAGATATGGAAATTGATGGGGATTTGAAGAAGAAAAGAGGAAGTAAAGAGGAAGAAGAAAAAAAAGAGGAAGAAGAAAAGAGGAGAACGGGGATTTGAAGAAGAAAAGAGAGAGAAAAGAGGAAGAAGAAAAGAAAGAGGAAGAAGAAAAGAGGAGAACGGAGACGAGAACGGCGAAGAGAAGAGGAGAAGAAAAGAGAAGGAAAAGGGTATAAACGTCTTTCTATCTAACCCAATTTTTTTTCCTTAATTACAGAGGGTATAATGGTTATTTCATTACTTTCTGGCCAAAATCAGGTCTATAGGGTTATATTAGCACATTTCAGAAAAATACAGGGCTATATTAGCACTTTTCAACTTCACGGGGTCATATTAGCACTAACCGTCAAAATATAGGGTAATATGAGCACTAACCCTCAAAACATAGGGTCATATGAGCACTTGACTCTAAAATGTACTGATTTTGTTGCTTTCCGGCAAATCAGTACCTGTGCTGTTGTTTTTAATAGCAACAGTTCCATTCATTTAATTCATATACTCAGCATAATTTATGTGGACTCCGTTTTCTAATTAAGTACTTTATTAACTACTCCCTATTTAAAAATAAAAACATTTGTATGTTGAAAACATTCTATGTTGGGGCCAATCAAATTTTGATAATTGTCCAATGAATTATGTAATTGATGCTTTCCTCCGTTTTAGCCCCATTTTTTCTCATTTGAAATAAGTAATTTGACAATTGTCAAAATTTGATTGACCCCTCACCATAACATAAAAGGTTTCCCATTTTATTTTAGACCAACTAGCTGGTTTGATAGAATATTTTATAATTAAGGTAATTAGTAAGTAATTTGACGTTTGTTTTTCTTTATTACAACTAGGTTCTTACAACATTCAAAAATTTTAAAATGCATCACAATATATAAATAAATGAGTATAAATTGAACATAAAATTATTGAAATGAGATTTTTCATTATTTATTTAGCCGTTGGTGACATTGAAATTGAAATGGTAGGAACCAGTTTTTTTCACTTGTTCAAGTGCCCGGCGCATAGTCCCGATTTTAATGACCTTGGGCCTTAAAAGGTGAAAGATAAAGTCTTTAAATATTGACACCATATCAAATGACACATTTTTTTAATAAAAGAAATATAATGAGTGAAAAAGATTGTATTATGAGAGTAAATAATAAATTGAACAGATAAAAATAATTTTAATTTTATCAAAATAGGAAAGTGTCAATATTAAAAGACCAAACAAAAATGAAAATGATGTCAATGTAAAAAATTCGGGAGGAGCATGTGAAGTATTGTGGTTTTTTTTTTGATAAACAAAGTAATGTGGTCAGATATGCAAATAGTGGAAAGATTTGGAAGGGTATTAGAAGAGGATAGAAGTAGACGACCAGTCCACAACTTTTCTGCTTGGATCCCCGCAGTTTAGCTGTTGGCATGTTACGGTCAGTCGCCAGAGTAGACCTCACACACAAACCCCAAAAACACACACTAGGGATAGTTTCGGCAGAACCCTAACTCAGCAAGCAATACGCTCTCTTAGATTCAGCTCCGCACTAACTCAGGTCTGATTCCGCTCGTCTTTTTTCTCTCTAAATTTATATTATCTAGCTGTGCTCAGTTTTGCTTTGACTGTATATGAATTAGGGTTTGAGCCGGCTGATTAGTTTGATGGAAATTAGGGGTGTTGTGTGTTGGGTTTTGGGTTTAATTCTAAGATCTGTGTGTTTTCTTGAAAAATTAGTTGATGTAATTTGCTGGGTTCTTTGGGGGTAGTTGTGGAAATGCAAACCAGGAAGAGGATTTTGGAGGGTGAGGATGAGCAGCAACAGCAGCAGCAGCAAGAGCGCAGCAAGAGGCCTGCTTTGGCTAGGTATCAGTCTGGGACTTTCTTTTATTAAATTAAGTTTGCATGTGTGATTGTGTAATAATTTTGTTAAAGATCTCTAATCTGCTTGTTACATATTGATGCAGTGTTATAGTGGAAGCCCTGAAGGTCGACAGTCTTCAGAAACTTTGCTCGTCCTTGGAGCCAATTCTTCGGAGAGTTGTAAGCTTTACGCATTATACTTGCTTATCTGGCTGTCTTCTAAATGAACTTTTGGTTGGTGTTTGGACGAGTTTAATAGTCGTCGATGTTAAAGCTAATATGTATGGGGAAATTCTTATTTTAGTCAGTCCTGTGGATGATATTGTGCTATCTAAATGCTTAATACTATTCTTGTTTGTCTTCCTTACTCTGCGTGCAATGTGCATGAATAATAATTTCATTGCATTAGTTTTTCTTCTGTAGAAGGCATGCTAAGACGGATCCCGAATTCTTTGTAGCGGCTTTAGTACTGATATGTCCACATTGAATCAGAGAAGTTAGTGACAGTAAGCTTGTTTGAAATGAAAGCTGCCCTTAACTAAAACTGGTGTATGCTTGACAAGAACATCTATAGCTGCATGTTAGGCAGTTAGATTAGTTTTTTTTTTGGTTTACTTGCCTTCCTAACTCTTTTATTTTATGTATTATTATTATCTCTTGACCAGCTTTTCCTTAGCTGTTTTGGGAAATGAAAATTTCATCATGAGTACATTTGATAATCAGCAGCTACAAATTGGTGGAGGCACTTATGAAAAAATCCATAACTTTGTAGCACCTGGCACATGAGACTAACCATCTTGAACAGAGTTTCATGCCTACTAAGAAAACAAAAGAAGTTAATGGTTGCAATGCTTGTAGGTACTGAGAGATGTCATTGTGTGAGTTTAAAGTATGTTTCGTTAGAGTAGCACGGAAGCCATGAAGTATGTCAATAGGCTAATCTTTGTTTTGTACAAGCTGTTTTACTTGAGCTTCTTTCGGTCTTTACCTTAGGAGAAAAGAAATTCCCTTAGTCTAATGCACACATCCATGCTTACAGGTTAGTGAAGAAGTAGAACGCGCATTGGCAAAGATAGGTCCTGCGAAACTTGCTGGAAGGTTGGATTTTGATCGCTATGTTCTCAATTGAATTACTTTTGAGGCTGCATGTTGCCATATTGCTCTGTTTTAGACTATAATCTTGATCTTGGCTCTTGTTGCATGGTTGCTTTGTTATTATGTACCAGATTCTCCCGTAGTTTTTTTGTCCTGAATATAGTTTGGTGTTTGTGTAATACTAGGTTGTTCTCCTTGCTCATCTAGGTGATACTGCATTTGCACCTTATTGTTTGTTTAACTAATTCATTAATCTGTATGCGCACTTGATAGTTAAACCAGAATGGAATTACTGAAAAAAAGGTAACTTTAAACTCTTGATTATGCTTCTACTTGTTCCCTTATAAATTCTAAATGCTTAGCTGGCTTTGTTTATTGTGACATTCATTCATTTCCTGCAAAGTTGCAGTTTAATAAAAGTTTATTTCATTCGAAGAGTATAGTTTGACCCCTGTAACAAAAAATTCTGTTCTTTCTGGATATGTTTATTGTTTTGGAACTTGATTCTGAATGCTTGGGATTTTCAGGTCTGCTTCACCCAAACGAATTGAAGGGCCTGATGGAAGAAACTTGCAGCTGCATTTTAAGTCTAGACTGTCTTTACCCCTGTTCACAGGTGGCAAAGTAGAAGGGGAACAGGGTGCTAGTATACATGTCGTTCTAATTGATGCAAGTACTGGTCATGTTGTGACTTCTGGACCTGAATCTTCTGTTAAGCTGGATGTAATAGTTGTGGAAGGTGATTTTAACACCGAGGAGGATGAAAACTGGACTCAAGAAGAGTTTGAAAGCCATGTTGTAAAAGAGCGTGAGGGAAAGAGACCACTTTTGACTGGTGATCTGCAAGTGACTCTCAAAGAAGGCGTAGGAACCCTGGGAGAGCTTACTTTTACTGATAACTCTAGTTGGATAAGGAGCAGAAAGTTTAGACTTGGCATGAAGGTTGCTTCAGGATATTGTGAGGGTATACGAGTACGTGAAGCAAAGACTGAGGCTTTTACTGTTAAAGATCACAGAGGCGAATGTATGATACTGGATGATGACTATTGGTGTATACAATTTTGCCTTTAACTTTTATACTTATATTAAAATCTCTCTTCCTTTGACAGTGTATAAGAAACATTACCCCCCTGCATTGAATGATGATGTCTGGAGATTGGAGAAGATCGGAAAAGATGGATCATTTCACAAAAGGTTGAATACTGCAGGAATATTTACTGTTGAAGATTTCCTCCGTCTTGTGGTTAGAGACCCCCAGAAGCTGCGGAGTGTGAGTTTTTCGTTTTTCTCTCTACATAAGACACTTGTTAGATCTCATCTGACGCATATCTTATTATTTTTTGGTGTTACCAGATTCTTGGCAGTGGCATGTCAAATAAAATGTGGGATGCCCTCATAGACCACGCCAAGACTTGTGTCTTAAGTGGGAAGCTCTATGTTTACTATTCTGATGATTCGAGGAATGTAGGAGTAGTCTTCAACCACATCTATGAACTGAGTGGCCTGATTGCTAGCGAACAGTATTATCCTGCAGATTCACTATCCGACTCCCAGAAGGTTTGTGTTGGATGTGGTTTTAAGTTACTCATGTTTAACTCCTTATGTGTTTTGGACTAATTGATACGCCTAACTTCTTATCCACTGCACGTTTAATCCCATCATGCATCTTCAAATTTGTTTCTTGATTTGTCAAATTCAAGCTTTTCATTTGCAACATGATGGTCCAACTGTATATGGAGTTTTGGAACAATGAATGCATTTTAACAGAAATCTGAATTCTTCCAATTACAGCTTTATGTTGATGGCTTAGTTAAGAAAGCATATGAAAATTGGAACCAAGTCATTGAGTACGATGGCAAATCCCTTCTAAACTTCAAGCAGAGTAAACCAAGTACATCCCGAAATGAGCTCCCTGTTGGACCGATTGATTATCCTAATGTTATGGAAAATCAACTTTCTGCTTCCCGATTACCAGTACCAGTTCAATCTGACTCACCCCCAGTGGACCCGAACATGCTGATGGCAGGTACTATTCGCTTTAGTATATATTCCTCTTTTCCCTCTTGCCCAATCCTACTATAAAAAAAAAATTCTTGTCATTTAAATCTCCCAACTAGTTGAAGATGAAGTGTAACCTAATCTGCAAATAGGGTTTAGTTCTCTGCTTGGTATTGTAGGAAGGTCACAGTGTTACACAACTTTCTCTTCCATACCCTTGAATTTTGTGGGAGACCCGAATGCATATACTTAGATGGGCCATCTATTCAATTTATTTATGCGTGTCAGTGTGTATGTAATGCATGTATTTTGGTGCTATTGCTTTTATCCGTTTATTGAATTGGACAGATCATGTGATAATGAACACAATTTATTCTTGATTATTCCGTAGTGGTCTCTCAACCATCCTTTTTCCTTTTCTATTTGGCTTTCTGCATACTTATACTGTCCTTTGCTGTCTCAACTTGTAGTAGTATGTTCTTTGTTTGAAGGTTTTGTATAGATAAATTCATTTTGTGTATTTTCATGGTTGGGTTGGACTTGGAGGTGGACTCTTCATTATGTGGATTGTAGCAAGGTTTTCTCATCTGACCTCATGAACAAATGAAGGGAATAATGAAAAATATTGGAATAGATTTGCTACTGAAAAGAAATGCTGATAGGTTTCTGTCTTTTGGTTCTATTGATTGGATAAAGGTTTAGTAGAAGTCACAGAGTAATAGCAGTGTGGGCAAGTGCCCCCCTTGCTCTCACACATCTCAAGCTTGCCTTGTGGATATGATGTGCCAGATGTTTCTACATAGCTTCCACAATCCTGATCTGTGGAAATTTTGTCTGCACATCTGATTTAGCAACCCGTATTAAGATTATAAAACTCAAGTCAAGTCTCAGATAAGTATAAATGTGCAGGTTTCTGTCTCAAGTTTCACTGGTTAATTGTAAGATTGTCTTGTGATATACTCGTACGCCTGTTGATGAAGTCACCAACTAGGACTGACTCTCAGAACATTAGATTATGGGGAAATATTTGGTAAGCGAGGCCTTTCCCCTTGGCTGGCTAACTTTTGGGCCTGGAGTCTTGTGCTTTTGTTGTTGGAAGTGATTTGACACAAATGAGTGTGCTAATTATGATTATTATTCATAAATGTTTCATCTTTAACTGATTCCACTTAACTAATTAGTGATTGGTTTCTGTACCTCACTTTTATGATGAGGTGCAGTTGGAACGGTCTAGTAAAACAGGCTTTGTCATGGTCTCTAATGGGAAAGAATATTTATTGGATGAACAGTTCCAAAGTAACTTGCACTGTTTCTACTACGAAGTAGAGACAGAAACTTGTGTGTAAACATTCGCAATTCACTTTATCAGGGTCAAAATTCTGTAATAGCTGCTAATAATCTATCTTATTTTAACATCTGTGACAAAAGCTTTCCGTTGATAGCATGTACCAAGTTATCCTCAAGTTTTCATCTTCTTGATGCCAGGTTCAGGTTATAATGATATGACTTCCAGATATCCTAGCCAGTCCCAAATACTGAATCCGAGTTCCCGCAACCAATATGGCAGTGTTGCATATGGTGTGCCTGACCAAGTCAACAATTCCCATCAGATTCCAGAAGCAAGATATGACGATAGAGCAGCATTGGGCCTTGCTCCTCCTCAGACGTCATCGTACCAATCAGCTGGGCCTTCTGTTCAACAGCCTAACATTAATCCTTTTGACGACTGGTCCCAAAATCGCGACAAGGGCGTTGAGGACTTCATGTCAGAGGAAGAAATCGGCATGAGAAGCCGTGAGATGCTTGAGAATGAAGATATGCAGCACTTGCTTAGACTTTTCAGCATGGGAGGCCATGGTGCCGTTAATGTAGGCGATGATGGTTATGGTTTTGCGAATTACATGCCACCTCCTTCTCCAAATTTCAGTTTTGATGAGGACCGGGCAAAATCTGGGAAAGCAGTTGTTGGGTGGCTGAAAATTAAGGCTGCGATGAGATGGGGGTTTTTCATCAGGAAGAAAGCAGCTGAGAGGAGGGCACAAATTGTGGAATTAGACGATGAATAAGGCGATTGCAGTGTTCATCAGCAATCCAATGTACAAAGTTGCTGACGCAATGCTGGAAGATGTATTAGGATTCTCAGACTGCACAGGCGTAGATTCTCAGGAATCTAATCAACCATGTTCTGTTTTTGTAACAAACATCGATCAATGATGTACATTTCTCCTGTATAGTATTAAGCCTCTTTTTCCTTCTTTTCATTTGACTCGGTAACTGACTTGATTGTTGCTGACTTTTTTTGCTGACTTTTTTTGCTTTCAGTTTGTAAGGACTGTATGGTTTGACTGACCGTGAAGTTTGCTGTTTTTTCCTTGAGACATATGGACTTGTTTGTGATTCGGATATTACTAGGTTCATACAATAATTCCTTGTTTTTGATACAGTAGTTATTTTACAAATAGCTGGTGTAGGATTTAGTCTATCTGCTTTTCTTTTTTACATTTTTGTCGGTGTTAAGTTGTCGTTGCCTGATGCCTCCCTGTTCCAAAGCATTCCTTTTGTAATGTGAGACTTCTCTTGAAGAAATAGCTTCTACTGGGAGATAGGTCAGTTTATTGGCAGAATCAGGACAAAATATTAGGAGAGGTTCAGTGGAATTGCTAATTTTTATTCCAAGTGCACAGCAGCTTGCTTTTTTTAAAAAAAATATATTTTATCTACAGCTCAGGTTTTATTAATGATGCAAAGGCATAAATTATGCTCCGAGTTCTTTGTTGATTGCACATATATCTTCCAATGTTTTGAAAGTGCATATATACCCTTTTAAGTTTTTCGAAAGTGCACATATACCTTTTCCCATTTCTCGAAAAGGCCCATCATATACCCTTACAACTTGAGAACGATGTTTGGAAAACTAAAGGGTATATGTGCACTAAACAAGAAACATGAAGTCATGTGTACTTTCAAAAAATTTATGGGTACGTGTGCACTAAACAAGTAACTTGGAGGTATGAATGCACTTTACTCAAATTGGAAACAGTACTTAATTACATCATAGGCCTAGATTGTGGTTCTCTCAACACTTTACCTAAAATTTTTTTTACGCTTAGATCCCTCTAAAAAAGTGGGAGGGGACAAAACAAGAAATTGGAAAAAAGTTCTATTCAATTGATCGTTAAAGGGGCCTCCTATTAAAATTGGGGCATAAATAGATCGAGAGAACTATGCCAAAAATATTTCCTACAAGAAGGCATTAGTTTCCATATTTTCTCTATGATCCACAAATTTTAGAATATCCACTTTTTCTTTCAAATGGGTAGGTGTGCATTTAATGCACTTGTAGCACCGGTAAGGATGGCAGTGGGGCGGGTTTTGGTGGATGTTCGCCCCGCATCCGCCCCAATGTGGCGGGTATGGAGGTAGTTTTGGTGGGATCGGGCGGGTATGGATATGAAAATCATGTCCGCCATGTGTAATGAGTCGGACGTGGATATTAGTTCACACTCGTCCCATCCTTGCCCCATCCTACTAAACCTGTTAGATACCTGCTAATTTAATATAAAATAAATTATTATTTATTCATATTTCACATATCTGACCAATAATACTTTCATGTAAATATATTAATTAAATTTTAATCTAAAAGTTACTACTCCCTCTGTTCCACCTAAATTTGCACTTACTTTTTTGACAATATTATCTATCAAAGTTACTTTTATGAACAATAATATTATCATATATGATATTGTTCAATTCGTCGTAACAAGTAGTTTCTTAATATCAACTTTTTATTTGCTGTTATTATACGTTGGTAAACATATTAACGGTCAAACATATTTCTTAAACATCGTGATAATGACGAGGGTGCAAATTCAGTTGGGACGGAGGGAGTATGAAATAGTGGATTTTATCTATTTTTGGAGAAATAAGGGGGATGAGTACAATTGGTACGAAGTGGGTAGGGAGACCCAAGTGGGTAATGGGGCGGGTATGGATTTTGTATAATACCCGATAGGGAGGGTTGAATTTTAAAATTGTACCCGCCATGGATGATGGGGCGGGTATGACTATGAAAATTATAGATGCGCATGGGTATAGATGTACCATAATCCGCACCTACCCCGCCCTATTGCCATCTCTAAGCACCGGTTCATTTCCTA
This sequence comes from Rubia yunnanensis, assembly GCA_037428765.1. Taxonomy (NCBI): domain Eukaryota; kingdom Viridiplantae; phylum Streptophyta; class Magnoliopsida; order Gentianales; family Rubiaceae; genus Rubia; species Rubia yunnanensis. The sequence goes on from CM075065.1 coordinate 103,821,181, forward strand.
TCCAACCGGTGCTAACCAACATTTTCAATAGCTAGCACCGGTTCCATACACCAGTTTAGATCATTTATAGAAAAACCACTACACATAGTCACATTTTTAGCAAATCCCAGCTTTGTCACCAGTAAGAATCACCGGTTATATAGTAATTCAAACGGTGCTAATCGGGCTTGCTATTACCGGTATATTGACTATTTTGCATTTTCCCCGTGCTTATAGCATTTTCATCACATGTTTTCACCAACCAGTGCTATAATAACGTTGCCTGTGAAGGTGTTTTTTAATAGTGAATCGATCAATTTTTTGGTTGCAGATCTTCATCTCTATATGCGGTTTCCTCTACCTTTATACTATGACAATCAAGCTGCTTTATATAATTATGCAAATCCTTTGTTTCATGAGAGGACGTAACACCTTAAATTGACTGTCATTTGGTTCAAGATGATTATTTGGCTAATTTTGTGTTGCCTATAAAGGTTTCCACTCAAGTTTGCAACATTCTTTTCAAGCTTGAATTTTGATTTTTCATCCAATTCATCTTGAAGGAGGGGGGATGTATCTTAATGATCACACAGGAAGAAGCAGCATGTTTGATGATTATACAAGAAGAAGCAACAAAAGTAGAGCAGAAGTAGTTTTTGCAGGACTATTCAAAATGGTTGGTGGTTTTTCAAATCATTTCAAGAGGGAAAATGTTATTGTGTTGTTTTGATAAATGAAAAGTTATGATAGGTTTTAACACACACACACTATCTCTAAAAGTTCTTATCCGCTCCACCTTAAACCTTAGCACCTCTCCTTCATTGTGTGTGTGTGTGTGTGGGGGGGGGGGGGGGGGGGGTGGGGGAACATTCTTACCCTCCTTCCCCAACCTCTCCTAAAGGCGCAGACCGGTGCGCAGAGACTGATTTTGGCCCAACTAGGTGGCTTTCTAACTTTTTGGCAAAGAAATGGAGACAGTTTCTCCGGATCAGGTGTAGTTAGGCGGCGTAGTTTTCGGCGTGGATTTCTTGAGCTTGGCTTTCTCGATGTCGAAGTTATTGGCCCTGGCATTTTTAGCATCTCGATGCCTAGCATTCTCAGTGTCTTGGTGTTCTCGGGCATAAGTTCCCAACGTCTCGGCGTCCTTGTTGCTTCCAAGCCTGAGTTCCCAACATCTCGGTGCTTGACTCAAATTGGGTCAATACCCGGGTCAAATAGGTCACCAACTTGGGCCATCCCAGCCAGCTCAGTTAACTCGGTCCTGACTCCGGCTTAGTCAACTCGAGCTTGACTAGAACTAAAGACTCAGATCTGGATCTAGAGTTACTCGGGTAAGCTTGTTTCAACTCGATTTTGACTCGGTGCAATTTTGTTGAACTGAGCACAACTCGAGTTAACTTGGCTTAACTTGGCTACATATATCAAAATTGCGACGACGAACCATTGGTTTCTTGTTTTTTTAATGGAGCGACGATGTCATCTCCATTGATATCTCGATGACATCAACAAACTGAGGGTAAGCAAATTTTTGAATATCTGATCACAGATGTTTCCGGCGAGGTCATAAGTTTTCGAATGTTTTCCGGGGGCATATTGGTGAATGGAGGGGTAATTCTCTTCTTTTTTTCCATTTTTCTTCATTTTTTGGGGGTGGAAGACTCTTAATAATGAATTTTTACTATTTTATTTAGTTTTATTTCTTTCTTGTTTTTACTTTCCTTTTTCAGTTAAAAAATATAGGTGGTTTTAAAAATGTTTTTTAAGGGTAAAATACAGACATGACCTTATGTTTTGGTCAATAGTGCCAATATGACCCTGCAAGATCAGAAAGTGCGATTATAACCCTAACTTTTGCTTCAGAAGTGATAATATAACCTGTTGACACTATTTCATCGTTGACTTTGTAATTCCTGGCATTGACCAGAAGTAAAATGACAAAAATAACCCTAGCCCTAAAACTAAAAATGTAAAGATAAAATACCATTGTTCTTATTCTTCTCCATAACCATAGCCACCGCCGCTCCGTCACCGGCGGCGGTCGAAATTTGGAAAATGTCAGCCAGATCCGCTCCGATCTCCCAGCCAATACCCAGCACCACCATCGAATCCACCACCGTTGATCGAATCCACCACCGCCATATCGAATCCACCATCGCCCAACTCCATTGGTCCACCTCTCGTCCCCACCATCGAATCCACCAGCGAATCCCCATCACCACCATCAAACCCACCCCGTTGCAGATTGAATCCACCAACGCCACCATTGAATCCAAGCGCCCTACGCTAATGGCCCACCCCGTCGCACGCTATCGAATCCACCATCGAATCCCAGTCACCACCATCGAATCTACCCCATCGTTGATCAAATCCACCAGTGCCCAAACCATCGGCCCACTCCACTCTACAAAACCCTAATTGACACCACCCCGACACCACCTACCCCACACCATCACCCCACCCCATCGCTGCCCCGCAACCTGACCCACGCCATCTCCCCATGCCAATTGCCACCTGCCCTAAACCATCGCCTCACTATTTTTCGGTGCCACTCAGCCAAGCGTCAGAAAGGGCTGATGTGCTCGAAGGGAATCTGATTTTCCGAGAAAGGGAATCTTATCGCTTCAAATGTGCTCAATAAGAAGACGAAGAACCAGCGTGAAGAAGAAGAAGCTCGAAGGACTGATGTGCTCAATATGGGTAAGAGCTTAACTGTCCTTTCACATTTTCTGATTTTTTGAACAAGGGTATAATAGTCAATTCACAGAAGTCCAGCCAAATTGAGGCCTCCCGGGTTAGATTAGCACTTTCGAGAAAATAATAGGGTTATAATCGTACTTTCTGATCTTGCAGGGTCATATTGACACTTTTGACCAAAACATATAGTTATATGGGCACTTAACTTCTTCTTTTTTTTTAAAATTATCGGGTAGGTATTATTTCTGTCAATTTATTTTTTCCAGCGACCTTTTCCCAGTAAATATGATGGACTTCAGATATGTATCCAAAGATTCAAAGACAGAAAGGAGAACTCCAAGTCAAGTTATTAAAGTAACAAACTTTTGGCGATTCCGTTCTTTCTGAGGATTTATCATATTTGTAGATTTTGGTCCTTTAGGACATCGTTCATTCGGTATTCTTTTGGGGTCCAGTTAGAGATAATTCTACGCATTATAAGTGATTTCTATACACTGATGAAAAATATTCTAGGCAATTACAACGACTGGTCTTAGTCTCCTAGTTTAGGGAAGGGGTCTTGTACAGGTTAAATGGAGACCGATTGGGTCTTTAGTTGGGGATCTTTAATTTTACTTCATTTTGATTGCCTCAATGTTGATTATAATTAAGTGTGGACCGAACATTTTGCATTCATTTCACTTGATGCTTCAATGTGATCTGTTTTGTTTAGTGGTATCGGGTCAATTTTATTAGACATCACAAAGTGAAAATAAATTATCCTTGTGTGCCCTTTCTTATTGTCGCATAGGCTTTTGTTTAGAATTGTAATATTCACTAGTGTCTTTGTGTAACTCTTCTCTTATTGCCACTGATGTTTTAGATTAAAATTGTTGTACTCCCCCTGTCTCATTTCAATATGCAATTTAACTATTCATTTTTGGTCAAAACTTCTCAACTTTGACTATAAAATTGATTTTTTTTGTATAAGTATAAATTATTGTGTGATACCTTGTTAGATCCGTTATATCATATATTTTCAAAATATTAATTTTTCACAAGTTTTAGTAATCTTTAATGAAATATAGTAAGGATCAAACATTTTTCAAGTCAACTATTGAAAGTCAAAGTGTGCAGCTTGAATTGGGACGGAGGGAGTATATATTTGTTAGCGCCTTGGTGTAAATGGGTTTATCCCACATCGATTTAAAGATCACTTAAGTCTTTTAACCACTCTGATTAATATGAGGGGTTGGATTTCCGAACATTCCCATCATATACGGTCAATTTTTTTTTTCAAAGGATCAGTTTTGAGTTTGTTAGTTGGTTTTACTCATGTTTTGACATGTTATTAAGCTTTTAACTAATATAAAATTTTTAATGATCACATAATGACATATTCTTTCACTCTCCAAAATATCTTCTTCTATCTCTCATCGCTATAACTCTGAATTTTATGCATTTTCACATTGATGACTGGCCAGAGGCATTGATTCATCAAAATAGGAACAATGACTTTAGCAAGTTTCCAATTAATGTCTCATGAAGGAGTCAACTAAATCGGATTAATTATTTTTTCTTTCTTATATTTATGTAAGACGGCAAGTTACATATTACATGATTAATAATAGTTTCAATTTTTTTCATTTAGTGTAATATTCGGTCAAAGTATCACACATGCAAACCAGGAGTTTCTACATCACAATCTCATCATATGGGAGCAGAAATTTTCTCTCTAGAGACTTGAGAGCAGCAGTAAGGAAACAACGTTCACTTTCTTCTTGTTAGCTTACAGCAAAAACAAACATCACAATTCCAGCCAAGCTTGTTTCAAAGTCCCAGCAGTCTCGCAAATCTTTTCATATCCAGTCTTCACCCTCATCCTTTCTCTATATCCAGTCTCTACACAACTTCATACCTGCATCACACAAAATAGTTTCAGGTGTTACGACGTATGGCTAATCAAGTAAGGGAAGAACAATGGTCTGAAGGTTCTCGTGATGGTTCCGACAACTCAGAGGAAAGAAGAGATGTCCTCTTCGGAGATACACTTAACCGAGCGACTCAACTGCCACCCAGAAGGGTCAACATCCATTCCTCGCCATTGGCGGCCGTGATTTTACAACATACAAAATTTGGGCAGCTACTTACTACCGATACAATGATCTCTGGGGACCATGCTACACAGAGACCACCACTTGAACCTATGGAATCTACAACTTCCCAGCTAGTGAAATAAGTACTACCTAGCCACCTCCTAACTTTCTTATACCCACACTTAGTTTCCATTAGAAACACTATATTAGGTTTAAACTGATTGATGGAGTTGTTTAAGAAACGTACTGTCAGAGGATGCGTCAGTCCCCTGCAGTTCCAAGAGAGTAGATTCATGCCCAAATACATGCTAGCTTTCTGGGTATCCCTCGCATCTGTATCCGTACGGACTGTGAATTGGTCCTTACACATACCAGTAAATTCCCCTTGGTCCCACCGGATCTCAAAGCTTTGATTAGGAATATCAGAATGCTAGCTATGGTTTTTCATAATGTGCACTTCATGAAAGTGCATAGATCAGTAGTTCTAAATGCGCATAGTCTAGCACAACTTGTATTCAGGCATTCTCGATAATATAATAGCATGATTATTATTATTCAAAAAAAAAAATGAACTAGTACACGCTTACCATTTTTATTCAGACCTTACTAAAAAATGTTCCCTTCCAAATCAAACAAAAACGAATAGAAAAAAACTCCCCAAACACACACAGTCACACCAATTCTTATACAGTACCCCTGAGGTACCATGAATTCACATCGTTTACTATTTATCGATCGAGCATTCAGGAGGGTAGCCTTGAGGAAACCGCTTCGAATCAGAGCAGTAATTGTAAACCATGTAGTTATTTCGAACCCATTGCAGCCTCTTCTGACTCGTGGCATCCAACTCCTCATTGAGCCACGAATTGTTACCGTTACTGGAACCATTAACTGACTTGCATGAATTCGAAGACGAAGAAACGACACATGCCGTGGCGCTGAATTTTCTGTAGGAGGCTGTGAAGGGAGCTCGGGACCAATCTGTCTTGATGAGGCCTCCCCTTGTTGCCCACTCCTCGGCATCCCACAGGCTCGAGTATATCCTCATCGGCTGCGCTTTCGGGTACGCAACGTTTAAGGATTCTGGGTTCTTGTACTCCCTGATTGGCGTTCCGTCCACTGTAAAGCTGAAAGATGTACGAGAATAGGTTAAATATAGGAGTGGAATCAGTGAAATTGTTCAGAAAGATTAATGTAATTAATTTATGTTGATCCACTGCAACAAACCCGGCTCGTTATTACACTTTTAGGCATTTAATAGTCACATATATAAGTGCAACTATTTATTTTGATACACTTCATGGAAGTGTAGCAAAGTGTATAAATCAAAGGCTACATCTCGAAGTGTATTTAAAGACACTACGCGTAGAGAACAATTACTACACCTACAAATGCAGTAAAATAAGTCCCCAATTGAAAAATGATTTAGCAATTAATTTAGGAGGTGTAGCAAATCTTGTTTACACTTTTCTTTGTAATTATTTACGACTCCTTAAAGTGTAATAAAGTATTCTCACATCTTAACATGTAGAAAATGAAATAAAAAGTGTAAAAGATATCATTACACTTAAGAATGTATTTTATTTTTACTACATTTTTATGTGTAACTAAAATTGTATATTTGGTGGATTTTTTTTATAGTGATCATAGACCAAGTGCAGTGGTAGAAATCGCTACCGATTTCTTACCAATTAAATATATTATTTTTTTATTCTTTCTCTTCCACCTCACTTTAAGAAAACACTTAAGAAACTACCCATTTTCTTCTCTACAATGGTAAGAAATCACTTTTTACTATTTATGTACCCCACTTGATTTTCTCTATCATATTCATTAATTTTATTATTAAAATTTAATTTAAATAAATTTATCTACCCAAAATAAATTGAACGTGAAATTTAATAATACATTATAATTTTTAAAATTGAATTTCATTTTTTTCAATAATTATTCAGATTTTTTCAAAAATTTTCTCGAAAATTATTCCAAAAATTTATTCCAAATCATTCCAAATTTTAATAAAAAATCATTCAATATTTTTAATTTAATAACATTTTAAAATTAAAATTCAATTTTAAAAAAAATCAAAAATACAGATAGGGATACGTGGCCCAATCAGAGGGTGCCACGTGTCCCACACTTTAAAAGTAAAGAAAATGGCTATATTTAGTGGGACACGTGAGCCAACTAGAGGCTGGCACGTGTCCCATTTCATGAGAAAAAAAATTGGCAGCTTCCCACGACTATGTAATGTGTGTCAGTGACCGATTTCTTGACCGATTGTTAAGAAACTAATGACCGATTTTTTAACAAGAAATCGACTTAGAAATCATCATTATAAATGTTTTTGGTTTCTAAAATGATTTTTTAAATTTAAGAAACCCTCATTCCTAAGAGTATTAATTTTCCATACACAATGCACTACAGTTGTAGTATCCCTCACGATTTTTGAGTCCGTCTCCATCAATTTGACCTGGCTTTTCAATGAAAATTTGTAACCATGCATTAAACTACACATGAAACCACTTGTTTTTTTGTTGTCGGTCTCGAAGTTATCTTGAAGCCTTCTCATAAGATGATGATATACAACTGATTTTATAATCTTGATAATAATTTGTTCTTTGACAATGAGATGACTTCTTAATTTATATACTAGATAATACCGTAAAACAAGATTACTCCCTCCATCTGTCTCACAAGTTTTTACACTTTTATTTTTTTTACACTATTATCTATTAAAATTTAATTACATATTTATATGAACAATAATATTATTATATATAATATTGTTCAAATTATTGTAATAAATATTTTTTAAATATTAAAATTTAATTTTTCATCCTTATATAAAAGTAAAGATATTAACAATTAAACATGTGTATTGAATAGCATGCAAAAAATAAAAATATAAAAAAAAGTGAGACGGACGGAGTAGTAAATATGACAAGGTTACCAACCCTTTAAAGCATAGTGTTTACACGTCTAAAATTAATCATTTAAATCCATACCTTTAGCCGCCTTGATTTTTATATTCTCATGAATTCCCACGTGCTATTTAATTTGAGCAGTTTATTCCTACCTCATCTAATTTATTGCAGTACATAGACCATCTTTTAAAAGACCGTCTTATTGAAAAATTAACGTTTAAATTATAAATTTTACAAAATTAAGATAAAAATTTTAAGGTGCATTAATCGGGTCATAAATTTATAACTATTACACACTGCATAATAAAATTTTAATATTAAGTTAAATTTTTTTAAATTTTTATAATTATAATTCAATCTCATATTTCTATATGCCTATAGAAAGACAAAGTTTCTCAAAACTTTACCTTTATTGTAAAACAGGTGTAAAAAAACTATTATAAAATAGAGTGGTACCTTTTCTGTTCAGCTAATTGTGACACACTAATTTTCTTAAGGTATATGATCAGTAATAACTCTTGATACATATTTTAACGACATATAAAATTTTAATATCTCAAATGATAAAATTACTTATATATTATTTGTCAAATGTGAGTTGAAAAAGTTCATCGTTAACTTACATGATACGTTGCGGGTTCCATAGGATGGAGTAAGCGTGGAAATCGGCGGTCGGGTCGAACCAGAGGTGGAACTGCTGCTCCCGGCCACCTTTCCCCTGACTGAACACATTAGTGTGGAGAGTATAAGGATCGCCGGAGAGGTTTCCGAGGAACTCGAAGTCGATTTCGTCGTGTGTTGGACCTTGCGACGACAAATAGTAGGCCGTAACGGTTCCGGCGGAGTTTCCGGCGACGAGTTTGAGCTGCACGTCGATTTTTCCGAACAAGTACTCGTTCTTGGACTGGAATCCGGAGCCGGAGGTTTTGTCGAGGGACAGGGTTAAGAGCTCGCCGCCGTTGAGTATTTTGGCGCGGCCGTCGCCCCATGTGATTTCTACATCTTGGTTTAAATTTGCAAATGTGGAGGTTGCTAAAATAGAGAAGAGGAACAAGTGGAATATCGTTTTTGAATGCCAGGAAAAAGCCATATTGTTTTGGAAATTATCAAGTATGGAGTTCGTGACTTTGCTAGGTGAAGGATACTTATCATATTTGTATGTGTGGGATGATTTTTATAGTGATCACATGATGCAATGAAGCCAATTTAGGGTTTGGTCCCGTGGGGTGCACAAAATATCTTTTATTAAAGCAAAAATGATGAGGAGAGTTTGAGCTGGATACAGATGGCTTATGAATATTTGTTGATACTATTAGGACCCCTTCTTTTTGTTTCTACTTGGAAATTTATACTAAACTACTGCAACACTTACTATCCTGAATATGGGTCTAGGGCGGATCCAGGTAATTTTATCTGGTGTACATTTAATAATGTTAAACAGAGATAGAGTTGGAATTTGGAAGAATTATAATATTTGGAGAAATTAATGAAGGTGAGATAGGAATACAGCAAGTTCAATATTAAAATTGAGTTGTCTCTCTGTTTTCTTTTTCCCCGCTCTGTTTAATTATTTTTAAAATGATCTTTATGATTTGAGTACTGAATTAGATTTGTCCCTGTCACCTTTCCTTGTAGGAAATGGTATAAATGATAGCTACCTTATAGAATTAGTTATACATGACAGTTTCCTTATAGACTTAGAATCATATTCCTGTTAGACTTTGGTTTGTTGTAAGCCTATATATTGTAATTCTCATCATTGATGAGATGTATTAATATCAGTGCACCATAATAATGTCTTTTATATTTTATCATGGTATCAGAGCCTAAAATCCTGAACCTCTAAGAAAATATTCTGCTGCCTTTCCGAGCTACAACCGTCGTCTGCTCCGTTCTGCCGATTGCCACCGCCACCGTCTGGCCGTGGTAATATGTGCGCCACCTATCCTGATCCAATCGGTCCATGCGCTAAGCCACACGTGCCGATCCCGAAGCTCACGCATCACCGCGTTCCAGTCACGCACCTCTGTCGATCTGATCCGATCCGCCGATGTCGATACCTGATTTTGCACTATGTATGCCTCCGGAAGTAATCCCAAAGAACAGGCCCGTACTGATGCTAGTTTTGAGGCTACTGCGCTTTAGAACATAAATGACTATGAGGTAATTGGGACTTTACTAAAACAGTTGCGGTTGCAATCTGCCCCTAAGATACCTGTACATGTTGGTCGTTTGTCGACTGACCGCTACTTCATTGGCTCTTCTGACGGACCTGGTTTGGTTATTGCACCCACCATCCTGAAGTGTCAAGAGAATTACCTCGAATGGTCTCCTACAAATAGTGCTCTTACTGAATTTGAATACTGCTCTACCAGCTCCTACTGTTACTGTTGTTGCTGCTACTTCTACCCTACTGAGATTTTTTTTGAATATTTTTTTAATGATTAGCAATTTCATAATCTTCTTTGCAAGTTGGACATTCTTGTCATCATGCTCCAACTTGAGGGAGGGTGTTGAGGAAATAGAAACCCTTTCCTTGTAGGAAATGTTATAAATGGTAGTTACCTTATAGAATTAGTTATAGATGGTAGTTTCCTTATAGACTTGGAATCATATTCCTGTTAGACTTTAGTTTGTTGTAAGCCTATATATGTCAATCCTCATCATTGATGAGATGTGTCATTGGTTAATATCAGTGCACCATAATAATGTCTTTTATATTTTATCAGTATATGTTATCTCCGACGAAACTTTATTGACTGCAAATATATTTATCCAAAGATGGTTAAGAGAAATCCAAGTCGTGGTCGTTTAAACAAAAAGGCTTCTGGCGATTCCGATCATGGATTCAAATTAGATTTGTAGATTCAGAACGTTATGATGTCTCAAGCAAATTAAATTGAGTATTCAGTTAAATTTGCCTTTTAGACCGTTTAGTCGTTATCCTCTCGAGTTTGCATTATAGACCTTTTTACACACTTTCAATGACTCCTACACACCCATTGAAAAATATTTCTGACAGTCAAAAGGATTGGGTTATGCCTCCTAGTTTAGTGAAAGAGTCTTGAACGAGTTTAATGGAGACTGACTGGACTTTTAGTTAATCAGGAGATTTAATTTTCATTATTTTGCTTGTCTTAATGTTGATCAGTAGTGTAAATGAACAATTTGTGTGCGTTTAATTTGATGCTTGTTACTGTGTTTGATTTTGTTTGGTAGTTTCGGATTGACTATACTATACTACTACACAGTAGATACCACTTATCTTTTATAAACACCTTTTTTATCGCTACTTAGGCATTTGATTAAAATTGTAATATTTTATTAGTTCTTTAGTGTATCCCTCTTGTTGCCACTCAACCTTTTGTTTTGAATGTAATAATCAGCTAGCACTTTTGTATAAATGGATCATCCCATATTTTAATGTAAAGATCACTCGATTATAAATCTTTTGGCTAATTTGATTAATGTAAAGGATTAGATTTTCAAACATTTCCACCATTGACGGTTTTAGGTTAAAAAATAAAATAAAATGTTATGGTTTAATTTTTTGTTCATAAAAACAAATACTACAAAAGAAAAGAGTTCTGCAGTGACGCATTTTTTGTGATAGGTAGGGAAGTGTCATAAATTTTACTTCGCCTTTATGGGTCACTAAATTTTACTGACGCGAGTATATGTCACAAAACCAAACTACTTCAACAGTTTATGCCACAATATTTATTGACACTTCTACTTATCAACGCGTTACAAAAATATAAATACATAATTAATTTTAGCGCCACCTTTGAGTGTTACTAGTATTCCAAAAATGCGTCACTACTGGATAATTTTTTTGTAGTGAAATTACAAATAATCAAAATTTTCTATTGTATAATTTTAATTTTAAAATTAAATATTCTATCACCATAATAATAAAGCTAGATAACATAGCGAAATCAAAAAGAAAAGGAAACCCCCGCAAGAGGAGAAAGAATGCACATTTGCTTGAAAGAGTTCCTCTGTCCAAAACTATAATACTCCCTCTGTCCTAGACCAAACTGCATAGAATCTTTTTTCACGATCTCCAAAAACATGTTTGACCATTAATATGTTTAACTACGTATAATAAAAACAAACAAAAAGTTAATATTTAGAAACTATTTATTACGACGAATCCGACAATATCATATATGATAATATTATTATTTATATATCTATTCAAATACGTGGTCAAAGTTTGACATTGTTGACTTGTCAAATAGTAAAATTGCAGCTTGGTCTGGGACGAGAGGAGTAAGTAAATTATAATAAATGAAAGAAAAATTGAATTGTGAATTATCTTTTTTAAGGCTTAAACAAAAATGCCAGTTGTCAAACCCAAAGTTTTGGGAAAGACCGTCTTTTCATAGGCTGATGGAAAGACGGAGTTTAATTAAAATAATAAAAGGTAAAATGTCTTAATTGCAATATTAAAATTTATTGTGCAACATGTAGTAGTTATAAAGTTTATAACCCGATTCATGCAACCTATTCATTTATTATAATTTGCACTTTAAACCTTGGTCTTTTCATAATTTATGGAAAGACCGTCTTTCAACAGATGAGCTCGTTGTCAAAACATATATATTAAGTAATATGGAGTATAATTTAAACTCTTACCAATATCCAACATATTGGAATCAAATCATAAACTGATCATGTTTTAAATTATTGCCATTGATTATGATATTAAAGAATAACAGAATCTTATAAATTAAATACAAAGGCCAAATTTACATAATATTAATTATACTTTTAACATGTTAACTTGAAACAATACGGTAGTACCATATATAATAATGTTTTCTTAATAGTATCATTATCATACCATCACAAGTTCTCCGTGATACCGTACGCACATCTCATATTATCTTTTTTTTTTTAATTTAAAAACACCCGAAGGTGAGGGAGTTATATTGGGTTCCCCATGCCCTATATAAAAGTTGGTACATGTATGTCTAGATCGCTAGACTTAAGGCAACAGAATTGCCTCCAAAAGAGTAAAACTATTATCCGCTATGCAATGGTGGTTTTTAACAGTTTTGGTCTATCTTATTACTCATAATTGCTGAGAGATCACGAACATTTCGGGGAGTCGAAATCGAAACCCCAGTTAGTCAATGATTTCCAGCCAAGAGAGAATAAGATAAACCTGATAGTGAATGAAGCATTACTCCGAACTTAGCATTTTGGTATAAGCAAAGATCTTGTCAGCGTCTATTGAAAAGCCTCTTTACAGCAGCATCTTCATCCAGTCTTGTGCATCAACTTCCACTAGTTTGCAGCATCAGTCCATATAAACTAGATCCTTGGTACCTGAGAAACATCAGAAAGAAAAAAAAACAGTATCTATTCTAATAGTAATGGTAGTATAGCAGCCCAGAGGTGTAGCTGCTAATTATAAACAGTTATTCCTAATCAAGGAAATAGTCTATGAGAACTAAAGAGTGCTCTGAGAGGTTCCTACTCTAATCCCCGGGAGTCCCAAATTATCCATCGAAAGGAGGCCTTTAAGAAAGTTTGGTACTGACATGATATCCACATCCCCATTAAGGTGGTTATCCATAGCAAGTTTGGCAAGAAAATCTGCAGGGTGGTTTGCTTCCCTAGGGATATAATGGAGGGGGATTTTGAGCTGATCCTTGTGTAATGTACTGCAGATAGAGAAAACTTTCCAAGGACAGCATGAGGGGTTAATAATACCCCTAACAGCAGTTAAACAGTCTGATTCTATAATGCATGTATGTATTGAGAGTTCAGAACAGATTTCACAAGCACTTTGAATAGCTTTAAGTTCAGCATGTAAAGGATCAAGACTTTGAAATGATTTAACTCTCATTTTGATCAAAATTCCCCTCCAGTCCCTTACAATCACTGCTATTGAAGAAAAACCACCCATTTTCCATGATGCATCAGTATTTACTTTGTAGCCAGTTAGTGGTTTTTGCCATCTGACAATAGAAATTACTTTTTTCTTCTTGCTAGCAATGTGGGGGATAATTTTAGCCTGAACCATCTCTTGTTCTTTACAATATTACCACAGAAATTATGAGCAGCAAAAACTTGGTAAATCAACCCTTTGATATCCAGAAAACATGCATCTGAAGAAAAAACTCTGTTTTCATAAATGGTTTTGTTCCTATAAGTCCATAAAAACCAGATTGTAGCTACCAGGGAGACAGTAATCAAATTGTCATGTATCTTGGAATCAACATTATATGCTAAATAAAATTCAAATCTATCTTTTAGCCTTCTGAATCCATGAGATTGTAACTGTAACATAGACTGGACCCTTAGCCAAACAACATTTGAAACTATGCATGAATTGAAAAAATGTTCAAGATTGTCTGAGTGATTCATGCATATAGGCCATCTAGAGGCTAGAGAAAATCCAAGCCTATTAAGGATATTATCAAATGGTAATATACCATTTAAAGCTCTCCATATCAGAACAGACATTTTACCTGGAAGAAAAGGAGACCAGACCTTTGAGAAATCTCTGATCTCAGGTCTTCTGATTCTGAACATGGAGTATGCTGATCTGATTGAGAAGTTTCCATCCATGGTTGGTGTCCAAACAAGCCGGTCTTTGTGCGAGTGATCCAAAGTAGCATACTGTAAGGTAGAGATAATGTTGGTAGCCAAATGTGGCTCCAGGATTAGAAGAAAAGAAGCTTTATCATTGATAAAAAACCTTAGAGATATATACTCAAAAGGTATATCAATAGCCTCTGGCCATGTGTAGCATAGAGCTCCATCACCCATCCAATTTGCATTCCAAAATGAACACTCACCAACTCCATAAATGACTCTATAAAAACTGTTGGCTGTAGCAGTAATTTTTTTAATCCTAGACCATGTGTGAGACTTTTTATAAGATTCAGGTAAAGACCACAGCAGTGAAGCCCATTGGGTATTGTTCTGCTGTAGCTTCCACCAGAGTTTACAAGAAAAAGCTTCCACTGTAGCATTTATGTCCCTTAGTCCTAAGCCATTTTCCTTTACTGGGAGACACATTTTCTTCCAAGATCTCCATTTTTTCCTATCACCATTTTCACTCTCCCCCCAGAATAAACTAGATGCTAATCTCTCCATTTTTTTTGAATTATCCTAGGAGGTCTTAAAACTGCAAACAGATGAATTGGGATGGAAAGGAGACAGTGATTTATCAAAATGATACGACCAGCTGTAGTTAACCATCTATTTTTCCAGTTATGAATCATTTTTTCCATTCTTTCAAGTACAGGAAGATAGTAAACCTGTAAATTCCTACCAGCAAATATAGGTACTCCTAGGTATTTGAAGGGGAGAGAACCTTTCTCCATACCCAGGGTCCTCTTAACTCTGAAAATAGTTTGAGGGGAGATGTCATGAGCAGTGTAGAATTCAGATTTGGAGAAGTTGACCTTTTGACCTGAAGTGTTCTCATATGCTAACAGATATTGTTTAAAGAGTTTCAGATTACTTGACTTAGTGCTCAAAAATACAGCAGTATCATCAGCATACATGAGGTGTGAGTGGGAGGAGCAATTATTTGGTAGACTGAAATGTTGTAAAAAACCTTCACTAAACATTTTCTTTAGACCTCTGGAAAATGCTTCAGATAGAATGTTATGCAGAAAAGGGGAAAGAGGGTCCCCTTGTTTAATTCCTCTAGAAGAAGAGAAGAAACCAGCTGTTACTCCATTTATTAAGGCAGAAAATTGAGCAGAAGCAATGTTATGCATTATAAGTCCTACAAATTTACCATGAAAACCAAATTTAAGGAGAATAGAATTTAGAAATGACCAAGAGACCCTGTCAAATGCCTTTTGAATATCTAATTTAACTATCAGATTTGTGACTTTAGATTTCCTAGACAATAATCTGATCATCTCTTTCATTAGAAGCACATTATCCGAGATATCACTACCTTTCATGAAAGCACTTTGCTCAGGAGAGATCAGTGTTTGCATAAGAGGTTTAATCCTTTCCATCATCAGTTTAGAAAACACTTTATTTACAAAGTTGGATAAACTGATAGGTCTAAAGTCTGCAAAAGATACAGGGATTGGCTTTTTTGGGATTAAAGTTAGCCAAGTACTTGAAATGGCTTTTGGAATGTTACCATTGGTTAAGAAATCATTTGATGCAGCAAGGAGATCATATTTGATAGTTTCCCAGAAATGAGTGTAAAATTCTCCTGGAAAACCATCAGAGCCTGGAGCACTAGATTTGTTAAGATCAAAGACTGCAAATTGAAGCTCCTGTAAGTTGATGGGGTTCAGTAGCAGGATATTATCTTGTTCTGTAATAATTTTAGGTATCTCATTCAGGAAATGGTTATGATAAGTACCCTCTTTTTGTGAAACATCCTGATTGAGTAATTCCTGGAAAAACCTTACACCTTCCTCCTTGATCAGTTTTGGATCCGAAATCCAAATACCATTGCCATCTTTAATTTTACTAATTCTAGATCTTGCTTTTTTTTCCTTAATGGAATGATAAAAGAAACTAGTATTAGCATCTCCATATTTTAACCAATTAAGCCTTGCCTTTTGTTTAAGGAGGATGTTGTGTTCTTTCTGAGCTCTCAAAAGATCAGCTTTGGACTTTGTGAGTTCTATTAGGGTTGCATCATCATGAGAATGCTGGAAAAGTATCTCAAGATCATTGACTCTCTTCTCAGAATAGACAAGATTTTGATTCACATTTCCAAAATTATTCCTATTCCACTCTTTTATTACAGTCTTTAGCCTCTTAAGTTTGTGGACCAGGTTATTCATTCCAATAAAAGGAGAAATCATATTCCAATTTGAGACTACAAGATCCTGAAATTCTACTCTGTTAGCCCACATTACTTGATATCTAAAGGGCCTTGGGACCTGTTCTATAGCGGACTGAACTGAAAGTAAAAGGGGTGAATGGTCAGAAGTTAGTCTATTTAGGACTTGAATGGAGCTGTTGGGAAAAAGTTCTAACCATTCCATATTACTCAGTCCCCTATCTAATCTCTGAAACTGCAAATCCTTGCATTTATCTTGATATTTGTTATTACTCCATGTGTATAAGTTTCCTACTGTAGTTATTTCATGCAAGTCCAGATTAGATATAAATTCATTAAATTTTTTCATACTTTTCCTGGGAGTGGTCTTCCTACCTTTATATTCTGTTACAGAGGCTACAGTGTTATAATCTCCTATGTAAATTGCTGGGTCAGAATCAGAAGATTGTAAATCCAACCATAAAACTTCCCTTAGATGTCTATGGACACTGGCATAGATGAAGAAGCAGTTCCAGGAAGTAGAGGTTGCTTTTTCTGTTATCTTAGTTTTTATGAATTGATCAGACTCTTGTAGACTGTCTATGTTGAAATTATGATTCCATAGGAGCCATATCTTAGCATTCTGAGCATAGAGAGCATTGTCAAAACCTAAATCATGCTTCAATTTAACCAAATTATGCTTATCATGCCATGGTTCAATTAAACATAAGATGTCTATCTTTTGTTTCATTTTGAGAGTCTTTAATCTATCAATTGAAGTGCCATAACCCCTAACATTCCAGACTAAAATATTCCCAAATTTGGTGTATTTTATCATTTAAAACTAGATGGGGTAGCTTTTTGTGATGATCTTAGGTTTCTATGTTGAGTTGCAGTAGCCTTACTATTTTGTTTCAAAATAACCTCAGCTATCTCTTTAGTTGCAGAATCTGATATACTTACCTCCTGATGATTGCTGAGATCTAAATTACTACCTGGTGCAGGGGAATGAGTAATTGTTTCTGGTACTGGACCAGGCATTTGGTCAGAGGGATCAACTTGCACAGCTTCAACTTGCACAACTTCAACTTGCACAGCTTCATTGGAGGACTCCACCTGTTCTTCTAAGGCCATAACAGCATTTTCTACATTTGTGGTTATTTCAACCATTTCCTGTGATTCAAGAGACTCATGGAAAACGTCAACAATATCATCCTCTTTGATCAATTTGTCATCATCATTTAGATCATTCAAAGATTGAAAAGCATTAGATATTGAAACCATTTTGTTATGACCTAAAGCTTCTGTTATTGGAGTTAGTTCAGGTTGAATCTTTTTCCTCCAAAATAAATTTGTGATTGGTTTGGAAATGTCGTCCAGTGAGTAGAAAGGAAGATTCCTCTTCAAATGGTTGGCTTTGTGAGTATTAATATCAGTTAAGGCTGAGTTATTTTCCTGATTATGAATATCAGTTACCTTTTGGGATACTGTTAAAGTTGAGGATCCTTCTAGTACCACTCTAGCCTTAGGGGGATTGCCTGAATTAGACTTTATTTCATTATGAGCTGGTGTTTTCCTAAACTTAGTCTCCTTGGTATCAATTTTTTTGTTATTTCTCAGTTCAGGGTGCAAGAAGTTACAGTTTAGGTGACTGTGACCTATTATCCTACAGTGATTACAGTAAGAAGGCAATTGGTCATATTCAATAGGATAGTCTGCAACCTTATTTCCAATTCCAACCGCAATTGTGGAAGGAAGCTGAGACAAAAGATCAATTTCTACACAGACCTTGATAGCAGAGGGTCTAGTAAGAGCCTTAGTAGCAGCATCCATTTTCAAAAAATGACCTATCTGACTACTGATTCCTATGATAGCCAAAGTGTTATAGAAATGAATTGGAAGTTGATGAATCGTTACCCATGCCGGAATTACTGAGGATTCTGCCGTCGGAGAGAAGTCAGGGGACCATTTCTGTACCTTCATCGTTGATCCATGTATCATCCAGTGACCTTTCATCCAACAGCGCTGGTAGTCTTCATTATCCTGAAAACGGATTAACACATGACGATAGTCAATTGAGCCTAATTGAAATTTGGCATTAAAACCGATAGATTTGAAGGCAGCGACTAGGGTCTCCATTGATGGTTTCCCTTTGTTGAACTTTCCAACTAAAGCATTCTGATAGTGCTTTGCCAGAAGATCGCCTTCCTCCGGAGGGAGGATGTAGGCGATCTTACCCTTGTACTCCGTAATTGGGTGGAGGTTGGGAGTATCAGGAAGAGTTGCTAAGAGAGGAGAGGGTTTTGAATTGAGAGCTTGAAGAAAGCTTTTATTTGCAGAAGGGGGACGATCTGGAGGGAGAATCGGCGTCGGACGCCATCACCGGCCACCAGAACTAAGAACTAGGATATGACCGTTATCAGTATAAGAAGCAACAGTAGAGTGTGTGTGTATTTCGCACTATATTTCGCACGTAGTAACAGTGTAAACAGCGTTGGTTGTTCACATCTCATATTATCATTTACCAGCTTATTTGATCGAAATAGTACGTGATTTGATTAGTATGATATTTCAAATTAAAATGCCATGGTTATATGTACATTCGTTGAAGAGTAAAAAATAAAAATTAAAATAAGCGTTAAGCTTTTAAATACACGGGGAGTACATATAATTCAGATAATAACACGAATTGTAACCTGCGGTGAGTAACTAGTCACCAGGATAGGTAGGAAAAAATGAAAGCTCCTCACAGACGCAATTAAGAACTGTCGTTTAATGCTGATGATCTGTTAGCTTCTTGTCCTGAAAATGATTTAATTTCTTGGATCCATATATTGATATTATCGATCCATTATTAATATGACAAAGTCTTGTATAAGATCGTCTCATAGTGATATCAAAAATTTAATTGTGAATGATGTTTTTAATTAAAGTTTCAAAAGTCCGGGAGTTGGATGTAAAAATTCATTAATTTACATTTAAAACCATGTATAAATATTAACATTTCCTCATTTTTCTCTCGTATTTTTTTGAAACTTTCTCTCTCCCTTCATTTCCTCTCTCTTGCGTGAACGACCTTCTTCTTCTCTCTCCTTTCCATTTCTCTTCCACCTTATTCTCTCTCCTCTCCATTTCCCTTCCATCTTCCTACTCGACCGCTCCTTTTCTTCCATTCAACCGCACATCATCTCCATTTTTCTTCCTCCTTTCTTGCGCGCAGTGGTTCGTTGAGACTTTTAGAAATTTTAATTTCAGCACTTGATACTTGTGGTATTTTCATGCTTAAGTGTGCAATTGATGTTCAGTTTTGGTTGTGTGTGATACCTTAGGGTTTTGTTATGCTTTGTGCTAATTTTCTTTTATTGTTGTTGATGTTTCTTAGAGGTCTAAGAATGCTTGCCCACTGTTGCTGCAATTGAGAAGGAATGATGATATGTAAATCTTGTTATTTTGCAGACGTGATGTTTTAAATACCGTTGTTGATGTTTCAGGTTTTCTGTGAGTTATTTCATGTTTAGGTTTTAAGTATTGTTATCTGTGTTGGTGTGATAATTAAATTTCAGTATTTGATGCTTGTAGTGCTTTAAGTGTGCAATTGATGTTTAACTTTGTTGTTTAGATTGTGTGTGTGATATTTTAGGATTTTGTTACTAATTTTTGTGTTGTTGTTGATGTTTCTTAGATGTCTAAGAACGCTTGCCCACTGTTGTTGCAATCAAGAAGGAGGAAGATCTATCAATTTTGTTATTTTTCATATATGATGTTTTACATACTATTGTAAATGTTTCTGGTTTTTGGTGTGATGTTTCAAGTTTAGTATTTAAGTACTGTTATCTGTGTTGGTGTGGTGTTTCAATTTTAGTATTTGATGATTGTAGTGTTTTAAATATGCAATTGATGTTTAGTTTTGATGTTTTGAATGTGTATGTGATATTTTAGGGTTTTGTTACAATTTGTGGTAATTGTTTTTGTTGTTGTTGCTGTTTACTAGATGTCTAAGAACGCTTGCCCACTGTTGTTGCAATCGAGAAGGAGGAGGATCTGTAAATTTTGATGTTTTTCATATGTGATGTTTTACATACTGTTGTAAATGTTTCTGATTTTCTATGTGATTTTTCAAGTTTAGTATTTAAGTACTACTAATTGTGTTGGTGTGATGTTTCAATTTTAATTTTTTATTCTTGTAGTGTTTAAAGTGTAAAGTTGATGTTCAGTTTTGTAATGTTTTAACTGTGTAATTGATGTTCGATATTGTTGCAATCGAGAATGAAGTGGGAATTGTAAATTCTGTTATTTTTCAGATGTGATGTTTTAGATACTGTTGTTGATATTTCCCATTTTCTGCTTGATGTTTGATGTTTTAGGTTTTAAGTATTGTTACATGTGTTAGCGTGATGTTATAATTTCAGTGTTTGATGCTTGTAGTGTTTTCATATTTAAGTATGCAACTAATGTTCAGTTTTGTTCTTTTGATATCTTAGTATGTACTGTTTGGTGTTTTAAATTTTTTAAATTTGTGTTTTAAATATTGTATTTGATGTTTCTCAATGTATTTGTTAGTGATGTTATGTGTGCTATTGTGATGTTTTTATTACTATATGTGATGTTTTGTATTATTTCACAGGAATACTGTCCATGTCAGAGCTCTAAGATGCTCTTGATGAGTTAATAAAAAAAAAGTTATAGGGAACCATGCTCTAAAGGTTTCCATTGAATAAAGAATCGTTGTTGACCTTTAATCTTTTCATTGATGGAGTATGAGAGTCGTCCTCTTCAAAACTAATAGGAGAAGGCAAGTCTGTGAAAAAGCCAGCGGCGAAGGGAAACAAGTTGGGAAAAAATAGAATTTAATTTCTTGGGATGTGTTGTTTGAGATTGATTTTTCAGTCATGATACTTGATTGTTAGTATTAGTGTTGATCCCCTTGATTGTAATTAATGTTTTTCCTTGATTTGAATTTTTTCAGTTTTATGTTAGCGATTTTTAGGGCATTTGAACCTTTTGTAACGAATGATATTTAACAAGTTATTTAAAATGCAACAGTGAAATTTATAAGTGCAGTTGTACATATGAATATCTTGTTTAAATCAAATGTTCATCAATATTTTTATAAAATATCAAACAAAAAAATTGAACCATCACTACATAACTATGTAACATCATAGTATGACAGTACATAATAATCAAGTCTCAACAAGCTGATTTTAGATGAACTGAGCATTATGTGTATTTTAATTTTTTATTGGATATTAATTTTTTTAGAGGTTTAACTAATTCTATTTGATGTTTAATTATTTTTTATGTGTATTTTAGTTTATAATTGACATTAATCTATTTAAATTTATTTTGATATTTACCTATAATCTAGTGTATTTTTAATATTTTATTTGATGTTTAAATATTTTATTATTTTTATGTGAGTTTATCCATTTTAATTTAGTTTATTTTATAATTTATTTTTAACCCTGATGTTTAAATATTTTAGTAGGATAAATTATTATTTAGAGATGATGTTTTAGAAATTAGGTCCAACAAAAGTGCCAACACAATCAGGCCCAAAGTAATTACGTTCGATCCAACTTTCAAAATCGGGTTGACCCGGAATCAACCCGGCACTACTCAGCCTGCGATCGAAACGGCTCCTTGTTTGCGACATCTCCGTCATCATTCGGAAACGCACCGCCTTCTACAGTTTCTCGGTGTCTACATATTGGTTCTATTATTGTCCCGCCTTCGCCGGGGACGTCTCCTCAACATTGGTCACGCCTACGCCGGCCAGTTCATCGGCATTCCAGATGCCACTGGCGCTCGCCCAAGGTGTGACTCACCTCCAACGCCGAAAATCAGATCTAAAAATTAGAAAATTGAAGCGTGACGGAAGACGACGGTGAACTCGTCGGCAAAAGGATAATCCGCCGGCGACGAATCCACCTGACGAAACCTCTCGCAGCTTCAATCACCGGAATTTGAATTTCAAGCGGATGGTGGAGGGAGGCGGACGGTGGAGGTGGAAGAGAGAGGCGAACGGTGGAGGCGCTAAGGTTTGCTGAAGAGGGAGGGAGACGAATGATGTGTTATTTTTATGAAATTGAATACCAGTCCCTGAGTTTCAGTACATTTTATAAAATATATCCTGAGTCCAAATTATTTGTAATTTAACCCCAAATTTCATTTCTCATTTACCTGTTTTCAATCTAATCCATGAGACGGTCTGGAGACGTAGTCTATTAATATTGGACAATGTGGGACAGAAAACGGTCCAAACAACACTTAACTCACAATTGGATCATTAGCACAAGTGTGTAGCGTGAAAATGCTGCACGAAAACTATAGTATATTTTTATTTTTCAAGTGGAGACTTTTGGTTTTGAGAAGTTATGAAAACTATATGTTCATTTTCCTAAGACGCTTACTGTCTTTGAAGCTTTCCACCAGAAGCTTCCCTTTGAATTTAGAGTCACGTAAACGTTTGAATTAGCTGTCGTACAAAGATCTTTTACCAACATGCAAATATTTTACAAACGTTTTGTTGATGTTTTTTTTCTGTTCAGCATAATTAGTCCTTTATGGTTAAAGGAAAATGTGATCTTTTCATGGAATTGATAAACATTATGTTTTAGCTACTGATTTTTTTATTTTTTTTATCTGCACTCACTGTGTTATGCAAGTGGTATAACATAGATATTACCCATTTAGCATTTACAAATACTTCATGTTGTAATTTGGAATTCTTATGGGCTGGAATCACAAAAATACCTTTTATATAAAATTGATGAAAAACTCAAGAGAAAAGTACTTTTATAACCTTTTGATGATTGAAAGTGAAAATATAATCCTAGATAGTTGGTGTAAGTGCAAATGTACCTATTCCGACAGATTTAGGCCGGAATTAGGTAAAAAGATTGTTTTACCCCTCAAAATTTTACAAAATATAGAAAAAGGAAATTACGTACATTTATACCCTTCAAAACCCTTTTCTTCTTCTTCTCTTCTCCTTCTCCGCTGCTCTTTCTTCTTCTCTTTCTCCTTCAACGCTATCCGTCGTTCATTCTCCTTCTCCGATGTGCGACATAATGGTTTGGATTTGGGAGGGCTGTGGTGGCGGGGCTGTGGTTGTTTGTGGGTGTCGTGTGGATAATGGGGTGGTGGTTTAGAGGTGTCGGGGCGGTGGTTTGGGTGAGCTAGTGGGGTGGTGCAACGGAGGTGAAGTGACTAGTGGGGTGAGGTGGTGGTGGGTTAGGGGTGGCACTAGGGTTCAGTGGGACGATGGGTGGCACTAGGGCTCACTGGGATGAGGGGTGATGCTAGGGTTTTGGTGGTTGGGGCTGGGCGTTGAGCGGCGGGCTGGTGGCACTAGGGTTTTGGTGGCCGGGGTTGGGCGTCGAGTGGCAGGGTGGGCTAAGGTTTCACGGTGGTGGCAGGGTTGACTGAAGGGGGTGGTGGTTGTAGTGGGGGTGGAAAATGGTGGTGGCAGGGTGGAAAATACCAAAAAATTGAGGGGGATTTGGCAGAAGGGAAACAAGGGGCGTTCTTCTCGCCGGGAGGATAAGGGGGATTTCTTCTGACATAGAAGACGTGCCAGAATGGATGGTCGCTGGCAGGCTGAGCTTCAGTGGCAACGGGAGGGTGACAAATCAGAGAGGTTGTGCGGGGTGGTTTTGCTGTGGTGTGGTGGTGGCAAAGGTGGGTGGGTGGTGGTGGCATGAGGGAAAAATTATCTAAACACTTTTAGGTTTTAGATCAAAAGGCATCTTAGTCATTTTACGTGCAATCAACGTCGGTGAACACCGAAAATGGTGTTTTGGAATTATATTGACACGTTCATCAACTAGGTAATATTGTCTTTGTACTAAAAATTATCAAATAATCATATTGACACTTACTCAAATAGATATGTTTATATTGGTATATATCCCAAAACTTAACTAGTGAATGAATTTTTATCGTACAATTATGTTTTTTTCTTTAGTTTGACGCATGTCGGTACTCCATTGCATTTCGTCATTTGAGTCAGAATAAATATGTTTTCTTAACAATAATTTGATACTTATTCTATTAGTTTTAGGCATGAGAGAAAGTTTAGGGAAATGCAGTTTTTTCATAATTTTACGGATAGTTCACAGTGACTTTTACTTTAAATATTATAATTTATTTTATAAAATTTGAGTATTGTATTCATAAAGTAAAAACAAGTAATAATATGTATTTGAAAGTGAAAATATAAAAATATATAATATAAAAAATATTTTCAAAATTTTTAAATATAGTATGTAATTTTACAAATACAGTGTATAAGGTAAAAAACAAATGACTTATCCATAAACTTATGGACAATCCACATGTGAGGAAAACCACTCTTAGGCATAATTGTTCGCTAACTCGAATAGTCATTGGTGGGTAGCTAACTCGATAAGCTTGAATGTTGGTCCCAGAAAAAAAATTAGCATAGCGAATTTATGGATAGACTCTCTGTTATGAGCACTTATAGACATAATTGTTCGCTAACTCGAACAATCATTGGTGGGTAGGTAACTCGATAAGCTTGAAGGCTGGTCCTAGAAAGAAAGAGCATAGCGGGGGACTCAAAATCATTACGAGGAAGCGGTGGGTAGGTGTACTAATATTAGCCTATCAGGGGACGTATTTCGACAAGAGTGGTTTTGACTCTTTAGTGGAGCTTCGCGATGAGCTGGATACAGATGGTGAGCAATTGTATCTCCAATTTGTTAAATATCTACTAACTAGATAAAATTCGGGCCAGGTACAAATCATGAACGAAAATAAAATACTAGTGGGGAGTTGTAAAATATTATAAAATATTGTAAAATATGAATGTGTATTTTTATTGATGGTATAATTGTGCTATATAAAGACACCACGTACAGAATTACAAATGGAAAATGATTCTAACTATGGTACAAGACATACATAAAATATAACAAAATATCTCCTTAACACTCATTCTCAAGTTGGAGCATGTGGATCTATAATGCCCAACTTGCCGAGAAGAGTTTGAAATGACTGTCATCCAAGAGGTTTAGTAAATAAATCCGCAGATTGACCGGCAGTGCGAATATGATGAGTAGTAACTTCTATGGACTGTACCAAATCACGAACAAAATGACAGTCAATCTCAATGTGCTTCGTCCTCTCATGAAACACAGGATTGGCTGCAATATGTGCTTCGTCCTCTCATAAACGCATTGGAGAAGAATGACCAACCCCCAAATCTCGAAGAAGGGATTTAAGCCATATCAACTTACAACAAACTACAGCCATGGCCCGATACTCAGCTTCAGTGAAAGAACGAGAAATCGTCAGTTGCTTCTTAGTCTTCCACGATATGGGGGATTCACCAAGCATAACAAAATATCCTGTCAAGGAACGTCGAGTAATTGGACAAGCAACCTAATCCGAGTCGCAGAAAGCAGATAACTGTAGAAAACTCTGAGCAGAAAGAAATAAACCTTGACCAGGATGACTCTTCAAATAGTGCAACGCGGAAGGCAGCATCACAATGTGTGATGCGCGACTTCTCCATAAATTGCGCTAAGTATGGACCGAATAACTGAGTTCCGGTCATGTAATAGTCAAATAAATGAGTTTCCCAATCAAACGACGATATTTCACAGGATCTGGATATGGAGGACTCGTCGAATGGGCCAAATTGTGCTGTTGTTCCATTGGAAAATCTGTAGGCTTTGCAGCTAGCAATCCTGCTTCATGTAAGATGTCAAGAGTATATTTCCGCTGTGAAAGAAACACACCTTCAGGTTTCCTAGCAATCTCAATACCCATAAAATACTTCAGAGCACCAAGATCCTTCATATGGAAGCATGAGCTGAGATACTTCTTGAACTCAATCATCAAGTCCGAGGAAGAGCCAGCAATAATCAGATCGTCAACATAAACCAGGACATGCAGGGTAACACCGTTACGCAAATAAGTGAACAAAGAGTAATCTGCTTTACTCTGAACAAACCCAAAAGTACGTAGAACAGTAGCAGGTTCGGCAAACCAATTGCGGGGAGCCTGGCGTAGATCATACAGGGATTTGCAAAGCTTGCAGAACAAACCTGGAACAGGAACGGAGTAACCTGGTGGAGGATGCAATAGACTTCCTCATCCAAGTCACCATGTAAGAAAGTATTGTGAACATCAATTTGATGAATGTCCCAATTCTGAATTGCAACAACGGCCAAGAATAAACAAACATAGCTCATCTTAGCGATCGGGGAAAAAATTTCAGTAAAATCAGTTCCTTTAATCTGTCGATTGCCAAGAACAACAAGGCAAGATTTATAGCACTCAATAGAGCCATCGAACTTGAACTTGGTCCGATACACCCATTTGCAACCAATGGTGTGTTTGTCAATATGGAGAGGGGATAGAACCCAGGTATTCTTCTGCTCAAGGGCACTAAGTTCATCAGACATGTCCTCTTGCCAGTGGGGATGGCAAGAAGCCTCAGAATAGGTAGCAGGGTCTGAGCTATCAGTCACTGCAGCCAAAAATGCAGTATGGGAAATTGAAAAATTATGATAAGTAAGATAATCATCAATAGAGTAACGAGTACCTGAGGATAGATCAGGTGGAGTAGCAAGAGTAGCAGAGGGGGGGGGGGTTATTTCTTGAGTAGCAGTGCAGATATAATCTTGTAATTTAACTGGAGAGCACGACAGAAATGAGTACTCGGCGGTCGAAGAGGCGGCGGAGACTCAAAACCTATGAAAGCAGGCTCCGGCGCCGGGATCAACTTGATCGATGAAGCAATAAAGTACGATTGTGGCTCAGACGTACACGGTCGTGGCATCGTAGGTGCTGGCGGCACAGAGGCAGAGGCCGGCTGGAAAGCCGGTGGAGATATCTTGGCCGGTATCAGGTGAATAGCCGGTAGGCCGGCTGGAGTTTGGTTGGTCGACGGTGAGTTGGCCAGAATTTGGCAGGTCGCCGGTGGATTGGTTAGAATCTGGCCGGTTGCCGGTGGGTTGGTCAGAATCTGGCCGGTCGCCGGTTGAGCTGTCGAAATCTGGCTGGTCGCCGGTAAGTTGGCCAGAATCTGGCCGGTCAGTAGTGAGTTGGCCAAAATCTGGCTGATCGGCGGTGGGGTGACCAGAATCTGGCTGGTCGCTGGTTGGCTTGCCAAAATCTGGTCGATCAACGGTATGAAGGTGGTAGGGTCCGACGATGGCATCTTAAGAGGCGGCGGCGCAGCTTGCTCCTCGGTGGACTCGACGGGAACAAGATTTTCAGGAACCAGAGCAAACGGAAAACAGTCTTCATAAAACACAACATCTTGGTTATCAAACACGGTGCAGCACTCCAAGTCATAGATGCACCATGCTTTCTTGGTAAGAAGATATCCAAGAAAGACACACTTGCGACTTCTAGATGCAAACTTATCTCGTTGCTTTGGAAGTTGGGATGCAAAGCACAGACAACCAAATACACAGAGATGGCTGAAACTGCGCGCGCGACCATGAAGCATTTGATAGGCCGAAAGGTCATTCAACACCAGTGTACGAATTCGATTGATCAGGTAGGCAACAGTAAGAATGCATTCTCCCCAGAAGTCAATAGGCAAATGGGCCTAGAACCAAAGAGCACGAGCCACATTGAGAATATGGCGGTGCTTTCGTTCCACGCGCCCATTTTGTTGAGGCGTGTAGACAGTGAATGTCTCGAACCAGATTCCTTTCTCATCAAATTAATGTCTGGGAGGAAGAAATTTGGTTCCATTGTCAGCGTGAACTTTCTGAATTGATCGACAGAATTGTGTCTGAGCAAGAGCAAGAAACTCCTTAATCTTGGCAGGTACTTCAGTCTTGGATACTAATAAATAAACCCAAACAGCTCGGGAATAAGCATCTAGTATAGTTTAAAGGGAAAAAATTCCCCTAGAAGATGGTGAGCTATAAGGCCCCTAAACATTACAATGAACAAGTTCAAACAAATAACTAGCCTTAAAAGTACTTGAAGGAAAGCTAGATCTAGACTATTTTGCCCGATGACAAAAGGAACAAGGAACACTTTTATTTAAATAACTATGGCTGGAAGAAATATCTGGTATAGAAGACAACACCGAACTGGAAGGATGACCAAATCGCTGGTGCCATAATGATGGGGAAACAACGGCAGTAAAGGAGGACGACATCAATGGCTTTGGCGAGCTCCCAAGGCTGCACAACCAATAAACCCCACCCTGCTGATCACCCGTGCCAATCACTGTCCTCATGCTGATATCATGAATGATACATAATTTTTCAGTAAGCAAGGCTAAGCATTTTAAGGTTGCAGTTAACTTAGCAAAAGACAATAGATTGCAACGCAATTCCGGAATAAATAGAACATGAGTAACAAGTATGTCTCCAAAATATAGGTTCTCATGATAAGAAGTAGTAGATATAGAGCCATCAGGAAGAATAACATCAATATGATCAGCAGGTTCAATATCATGTAGAAGATTCTTATCATCGGTCATATGATATGACGCGCCGGTATCAAGAATCCAAGGTAAAACAGACTTTCCTGATGCATTGTCAGAATTAGTCAACTTAGAGAACATGTTAATAATCGAGTTCCACTGGTCTTTGGACAAGCAAGGGCTGAAAGTTTTCTGATCAGCATCGGAGAGAACAGCCGTGGCGTTGGCTGCAGGTGGAGTCGCGGCGGCTCCAGTAGGTGCGGCTCCAGTGAATGGCGCGGCTGCTGGGGCACGAGTTTGCTGGGGCTGAGCTCTCTGACCAAAATTTTGTTGTCGCTGTTGCTCAAACCATTCGGGATAACCGTGAATTTTGAAATAGGTAGCAGCATCATGACCCTTGCGGGTGCAGTGAGTACAAATGAGAGATTTTCGATCATCGGTAGGGGTGGGCATGCCAGGACTTTGGGTGGCGGTGGGCGGCTTCGGCTGTGGCTGAGGTCGACACACTGCATAGGCTATATTGTCCGGGGCAGACTCATGAGCATGAACAACACTCTTGTGACGCTCCTCCTGAATGGCAAGCGAGTGAACACGACCAATATGAGGCAAAGGGTCAAGTGTCAAGATGTGAGATCTCAATGAATGGTATTCTTCATCCAATCCTATGAGAAATTGATGAATCACCTCCATCTCACAGGATTCAGCAGCAGTATGAGAAGCAGGACAAACACATGTCTGAGCAGGCAAGTAAGTAATCAATTCATCCCACAACTTCTTACATTTAGTAAAATATGCAGCAACATATTGACCATTCTGGCGACAAGTATAAATGGCCACACAAAGTTCACACATGCGTAGACCATTACCAAGGGCAAAATGCTGTTTAAGATTATCCCAAAGATCCTCAACAGACGCACGATAAGTAATGCCAGAACGAATGGATAGATTAAGAGTTTGAACCACCCAACCAACAAGCATAGAATTCACACTATTCCAATCATTATAAAAGGTTCAGTAGGCAAAGCCTTAACAACAAAACCATCAAGAAAACCCTTCTTATGCTTTGCAGAAAAAGCATTAAACAAGGAAGCACTCCATTCATTATAGTTATCACCCTTAAATATCTCAGGACAGATTCTCAAACCTGGATGATATGGCAGATGAACGTAGTAGGGATGATTAGTAGGCAAAACATGAGAAGAGTCACCAGAGAACTGGCGAATGGCCTGAGCAGTGGCTATCGCTGCCGCTTGCACGACTGTCGAGAAGATGGCAGAATGTGAGGTAGGAAAGCCAGATGGATGTGGTGGCATCGGGATGATCACCGGTGGAGGTGCAGTGGCATCGATGTCATCGGTAGGAGGCGGAACGGCTCCACCGAGTGGGTGTGGAGACAGCGTCATGGAATCCGATAGTCCGACGACAGCGACATCAGAAACAACAGGATTAAGGGAAACAACAATATCTTCAATTTCATTATGATCCATGATGATAGAAAAAGGAGCGACAGTCAGATGGCCTTGAATGGCAGCGCATTGCGGCGAGCGGTGGCAGCTCGTTACGGCGAGCGGTGGCGGCGCATGAAGGCGGCAGCAGGCGGATGATCGGCACGTGAGGTGCGGTTATGGTGTTGGAAAAATTTAGGATTTAGGTTTTCAGGATTTTAGCTCTGATACCATGTAAAATATGAATGGGTGTTTTTATTGATGATACAAGGGTGCTATATAAAGGCACCATATACAGAAGTACAAATGGAAAAAGATTCTAACTATGGTACGAGATATACATAGAATATAACAAAATATCTCTTTAACAAGAGTTTTCTATTAAAGGTATCAATGAAAGGCGGTTTCAAATTTTTGGCACAAAACTGCCTTAAAAACACGTTTCCGAGCTCGGAGATAGCAGGTCGGATCCTCTTTCTTCAATTAAAGGCAGTTTTGATTGATTTAAACTTCCTTAAATTAGGACTATTTTAAGGCGGTTAGTCACAACCACCTTAGAAAATGACATTTTCCAAACTCGAGAATAGGATATGAATGGGTTTCCGAGCTTGGAAAACACCGAGCCATCACATTATATAGGGAAGATCACTTTTTTGAGTTTATAATAATGTTTCCAATCTTGGAAACTATATAATCATGTCCCTGTGTAGATGATTGCCCTTTCCGAGTTAGGAAAGAGCCCTGTATAAGCATAAAAAAATGCACAATTGTAATTATTGCATCAAAACCCTATTTTTTCTTCCGCTCTATTGAAGAAAAGGTGTTGTACTTGTGAGTTAATCATTTGCTATTGGTGAATGTTAGTTTTATCCAAATTATGTACCTAGTGATCTTGAAATATTCGAAGGTGTATTTAATGCTTTATATGTAAGATTGTGAAATTAGGGTTTGAGATTAAATAGGGTTATGATTATTGTTGAATGGATCCTCACGTGTTTCATTGCAATTGATTTTTAGGATAATGAATCGAGATGAGCTCATTGGTAATGATCTTAGGAAATCACCCGAGTACATGTCATTGGTTGAATCATTTATTACGTTTGCATTTGAACATGCTTCTAAAAATGATTCTTCCTGGGCACGATGCCCGTGTAAGGATTGTAGAAATGATGCATATGTAGTGATGAAGAAGTTGCGGGAACATCTCATAATGAGGGGGTTCCAAACAGGCTACACTTGTTGGATATGACATGGGGAAGTTAGGGAAGCCTCTCCTACGAATGAATTGGAGGACTCGATGGTGGGTGATGAATTAGATGGGAACGTGGAGTTTGATGAAATGGTGGAAGATATTGCAAGGGAGTTCAAAGGTAAACCGGAGTCATTACAAGCTTTGATGAACAACAAAGACACGACCTTGTACAATGGTTCGAAATACTCAGTTTTGAGTGCAACTCCGTGGATAATGAACTTGGAGGAAAAATTTTGATGGACAGATAAGTCAATGATGGAGGCTCTCGAGGTGTTTAGGGATTTGCTTCCCGAAGGTAATTTAATGCCCGATAGGTTGTAATGCGAAAAAAAACTTTGTCCAATGGGATTTGAGTTGCAAAAAATTCATGCATGCCCAAATGATTGTATGTTGCATAGGGGGAAGTAGATAAAGATCGAGAAACTTGTTGTGTATGTGGAGAGTCACGTTACAAGTTGAAGAGAGGTGCGATTGCGGCGGAAGTTCCATTAAAATCAAGGAAAAAGACACTGGCAAAAGTGTTATGGTACCTCCCGATCATTCCCCATTTGAAGAAGCTGTATGCGTGTAGGGAAGATGCAAAGTTGTTGTGTTGGCACACAGATAAAGACCAACCCGCGAATCATATGATTAGACATACTTCGGATGGGGAGCAATGGAAGAAAATAGATGCTCTATACCCCACATTTGGCATAGACTCTCAGAATTTGAGGTTAGGATTGTGTACAGATGGTATGAATCCTTTTGTTAATATGAGTAGTACACATAGCTCTTGGCCCGTTATGCTAGTCATTTACAACCTTCCATCCCGATTGACCATGAAACGTAAGTATGTGTTATTATCTTTGATGATATTAGGACCGAAGCAACCTGGTAATGATATTGATGTGTATCTTGCTCCTCTAGTTGAGGATTTGTTGACTTTGTTTACTGATGGTATTCGAATTTATGATGGGTTGGTGGAAGATTTCTTCACTCTTAAGGCATTGTTATTTTGCACAATTAATTATTTTCTTGCATATGGGACTTTGTCTGACTATTCTGTGAAAGGGCGCTTGGCTTGTCCTGTCTGTGAGAAAGACACTGATTTTTGTCAGTTGAAACACGGTTGTAAGATAGTTTATTAGATCCATTAGCAGTTCCTTCCAGAGGGGCATCCATGGAGATTGGCTAAAAAATGGTTCAATGGGAAAGTGGAGGAAAGAGGAGCACCGTTTCCACAGACAGGTACACAGATTTATGAAAGTGTTAAGAATTTTCCCAATGACTTCAGTAAGAAGAAAAGAAAAGCTGCTGTTGAAGGAAGTTGGAAGAAATGTTCAATCTTGTTTAACCTACCGTATTTGGAGTATTTGTATGTTAGACATTGTCTTTACTTTATGCACATTGAGAAAAAATGTTTGTGATTCCTTGGTTGGGACGTTGTGAAATAATACTCCTGGTAAGATAAAGGATGGATTGAAGGCTAGGCTCGATTTGGTTGAGTTGGGTATTCGAAAGAATCTGGGGTCAGTGAGTACCAGTGATGAATGTTATTTGCTCCCTGCTTGTTATTCTATGTCGCAGTCAGAGAAGAAATCCTTTTGTGAGACCCTTAGTAGTGTCAAAGTACCCAGTGCATACTCGTCTAACCTTAGCACTTGTGTGTCAGTCGAGGATTTGAGGTTAGGTGGGTTGAAGTCACACGATTGTCACAACCTCATACATGAATTGAATGTCACTGCCTTCTCATGTAAGATTTTGCATTACGAAGCTCCTTTTGTTTTTCAAATCCATTTGTTGCAAAATTATAAGTGTATCGAAGTTGGATAGGTTGCAAGTGATGATTGCTGAAGTTTTGTGCCATATGGAAATGCATTTCCTATCATCATTTTTTGACATTATAGTCCACTTGATCGTCCATTTGGTGCCTGAGATTAAACTTTGTGGTCCATTTTTTCTAAGATGGATGTATCCACCGGGGTGATATACACGTATGTGACAAATTTCTAGGGTCCATTGGGGTCATCTGGCCTTAATTTCTCGGGGGTAGTGTAAGGGTATTCTAGGGCAACATTAATAGTATACTTAGTCACATGCATTGTTTTCCCGTTAACCCTACTAACATCTCTACTGTTACTACTTTGGCCTAAATTAGCACATAATTGTATCACTTTGTCATTATAAACAGGCTCATTCATACACATTAGTTTCCCTAGATGTTGAGTTTTAAAGGGTGCTAGCAAGTAATCTAGTCCTAATTTCCCAAAATCAGATTCTAATATGACCTTCGAATTTATAACCCCCCTCTTTTAAAAATTGACATACCTATACTCTGCCTCGTTGTTGAAGAATTTTTTGGACGGGGCAATCTCCTTCAACGGACGATGACGCCTATCGCTTGCTTGACTTGTTGATGCTGTGCTTTTCCGACTCACTGTGAATGGTAGAATTGTGTGAGAATTTTGGATTTGGGAATTGCTTCTTGGGTCTTTTTGGAAAACAAGGGTTTTGGTTTTGGGGTTTTACTGTGTCCCCTGTTTTTCATTTTTTTAGAAATACTAAATGAATTTCCAAACTCGGAAATTCATCTGTTCTTAAAATAAAAAAGCTCCAAATATTTTTCCGAACTCAGAAAAGGTTTTTACAGGGTTTTGGAATTCGGAAACCCTTAAGATCGTGAAAAAAAAACACCACAAAGCGGGTTTCAAATGAGCGTTGAATACCCATTTGATATGAATCTCCTTGCGAAAACTCACGATTTTCGGAATTAATAACTTTGATCTAGTGAAGGGATCTGCAAACCCGCACTATCTCGCACGAAATTTAGGAGTCTAGCCCTCGGGGTACGCCTAACTTTGACTTGCTCTCTAACTAGCCCTCAGGATCAGATTACAAGGTTTATTGATACTTAACTAGCCCTCGGGGTTAAGCAACAATGGATTAGCTCGCAAGCAAAGAGTATGAACTCAAAAGGTTGTATATTTGATTGATGAAAGGTTGTAATTTTCGTCCATAAGGTCTCCCTTTTTATAGGGTTACAATCTTGCCTCAAACCCTAATCACAAATGGAATCTGAATCGACTTATGGCAGCTTTAAGAAGCTAAAACCATATCTAACTAAAATACCTAAAATAAATGGTAATCTAAGGTAATCAGGTTGAATTCTTCAAGAAATAACCTTGAAGAATATTACCTTATCTAATCTTACCAAATATAATTCTAATCAGAATAAAACTGAATATACTAAACCTTAATGGACTGTATTTTCGAAATTCAGCTCTTCAAAGCCCACATGGCTGAGCTATCAGTCCAATAAACCCAAAATGACATTATTTTACAGTGATCACACTACCTCATTAAAAACCCAGTGGGAAAAAAGAGTATAGTGTTCTTCATGATGTCTTCAGTTCGTCGACAATCTTGAATAATGAATCCAAGATGTCGATGGTGACTCCTTCTTCAATTCTTCATCATAAAGGCGATCAATCAAAGCATTTAAAGAAGCATCCCTAAGCTTAGTCCTTGACCTAGTCATAGGTCCTGCCATGTCACTTAAAGGATCTCGAACATATCCTTTAAATGTTTGATCAAGTCGTGGAATGTCTTCATTTATGGTGGTAGTCCCCTTGGCATCTCCAGCATTCCCTCCGTGGTCGAAAGGTTTTTCCCTCGAAACTGAATCGTCTTCAAATGTAAATGGAGATAAATCAGCAACATTGAAGGTCGCACTAACACCATAATGATATGGTAACGCAATCTTGTAAGCATTGTCGTTCACACGATCCAACACTCTAAAAGGACCATCTCCACGTGGACTCAACTTAGATTTCCGAGCATTTGGAAACCTCTCTTTCCACAGATGAACCCAAATATAATCTCCCACGTTGAACCTCATCAACTTGCGGCTTTGATTAGCTTTATCAACATTCTGTGCATTTGTCCGTTCAATTCTCATGCGCACCTTCTCATGGATTTTCTTCACAAAATCAGCTTTCTGTTCTCCATCAAGGTTTTTAACCTGTTTAAAATTCAAAGGAAGTAGATCAAGAGGTGTAATAGGTAGAAAACCATAAACAATTTCAAATGGAGATAAAGAAGTAGTAGAATGAATAGTGTGATTGTAAGCAAACTTTGCAATCGGAATGCATTTTTCCCAATTCTTTAAGTTCTTCTGAACTAGTGCACGCAGGAGAGCCCCTAGGGTTGGCATTAGTAGGTCCCGGCCAGGTCTTAATGGCCTCAATTTTGGTTTCGTCGACTTTTATGCCCTCTTTAGAGACCACAAAACCGAGAAACACCACTTCCGAAGCGCAAAATGTGCACTTCTTAATGTTCGCATATAAACAAGACTCACGGAGTGCAACAAGCCATTTTAACATGCTCAATATGTTCATCAGTTGACTTAGAATAAATCAATATGTCATCAAAATAGACCACAACAAACCAACCAAGAAACTTTCTTAAGACATGATTCATCAACCACATAAAAGTACTAGGTGCATTAGTTAAACCGAAAGGCATAACGATCCATTCATACAACCCAAACTTAGTCTTAAATGCAGTTTTCCATTCATCTCCCTCATTAATTCGAATCTGATGATAACCCTGAGTCAAATCAATTTTAGTATAAATCACAGATCCATGCAAATCTTCAAGCATATCATATAACCTAGGGATATGATGGCGATACTTAATGGTAATCTTGTTAATAGCACGACAATCAATGCACATACGCCAAGTTTTATCTTTCTTAGGAACTAAAATGATAGGCACGGCACAAGGAGATAGGGATTCTCGCACATACCCTTTTTTAAGTAACTCCTCGACTTGTCATTGTAGTTCCTTTGTCTCCTCAGGGTTTTCTTTATACGCCGGGCGATTTGGAATAACCGAACCTGGAATCAAGTCAATCTGGTGTTCAATACCTCACAAAGGTGGTAAACCCGCGGGTAAGGCTTCCAGAAAGACATCCTCAAATTCCTGTAACATCTGAGCAAACCATGGAGGAACATTCATAGGAATATCATCACTAGTAAAATAGCTCTCTTTAAAATGCATGATAAGCACATAAGAATGATTGGAAAACGCACGATTCACATCCCTAATTGATACATAAAATAAACTACCAGAATCATTAGGAAGTTCATGTCTCATCATGTAAATTGATGGCAAAGGACTAAGATGTGAAGATAGGATTTTACGCGACTTATCAGAACCATTCGTAGACTTACCTGACTTACCTGGGACGGCCTCCTTTGATATTTGGTCGAAATTATCAAGGTTTTTGCCTCCATTCTTCACCTTGTGGCCGATCTCCTTCAAGCCCTTGCTAGGGTTTTGGTCGGCCATTTGCACATCAGTCGCAAACTTCTCTTTATCGACTCTCATGCGTCTCTGTGCCTCTAAAACTTCCACTGGAGATAATGGAACCAAAGTATACCTTATTCTATCCTTAATCATAGTAATTTTGTTAGTGTAACCATCATGCATGGATTTACGATCAAACTGCCAAGGTCTCCCTAACAAAATTTGACTAGCTTCTATAGGTATAACATCACATAAGATAGAATCCTGGTATTTTCCAATCTTAAAGTTAATCATGCATTGTTTTTTAACCCTAATTTCACCACTACCATTTAACCAAATAAGTTCATATGGTGATGGATGAGTAGTCACAGGCAAAGAAAATGATTTAACAAGAAGATTGGACACAGTATTAGCACAAGAACCACCATCCATAAGCAGTAAACAATTCTTATCTTTCACAAGGAAACGAGTATGAAAAATGTTAATACTTTGAACCTGTGTCTCAGTCATTTGAGAGTTTAGAACTCTTAATGACACGAAGTTACCTTGTGTTTCTGGACCCTGTTCACCATGATCATTTATGATGATCTCTTCATCTACCTGTTCTTCACCACTTTCACACAATGGTGGCATATCAGCATATTCATCTTCTTCATCTTCTTCCTCAAGTGTTGTTAGCACTCGTGCATGAGGACAGTTATTACGGACATGTCCTCTTTCTTTACAATGAAAACAAGTAGGAGAGTTAACAGAAACTGAATTTGATGAAGAAGTAGAAGACTTACCTGGAATTTTTGAAACTTGTCGGGTTGGTGGTGCCGCCCTCCCCTCAATAGGATTATAAGTTGGATTTGAATAATTCTGAACCGATCCTCTTCCTCCCATGGGCGGACCCCTACTGCGGCCATAACTAGGGTTTCCGGAGTCAAACCCTGGTCGTTGACTTGGAAAACTAGGCTGTGGCCTCCTTGGTCGCAGGGTACTCTCAACTAACCTTGCTTTCACCAATAAATCATTCATAGATATGTGATGTTGAAGCTTGACTGGCATTTGAAGGTTTTCACGCAAGCCTTCAATGAAACAATTTTTGATGAATGCGTCATCTTCTTTCATTCCAACCCTTCTCATGGTCAACTCAAGATCTTGCCAGTATCCATTAACTGTGCGATTTCCTTGCTTCATGTTGAACAGATAAGAATGTTGTTCCATCAAGTAAGTAGGCGGAACATGATATTCGCGAAGCTCGGATCTCAGTCTCTCCCAAGTGGAGATAGGTTTCTTTCCGGCAAGATATCGTGACTCCTTTTTATTTTTCCACCACTAAGCCGCATAATGACTGAAAGAATACTGTGCCACTTTAACTTTCTCCTTCTCCCGATAATTGTTGAGATCAAACAGATTCTCAATCTGTCGCTCCCAATCAAGATACTTCACTGGATTGTGTTGACCATCAAATCTAGGGATGTCATATTTTAAACCCTTGATATCTCGAGCTTCATCAGAACCTGAATAAGATCTTGAATTAATCTTCACTCTCCTTCGGGAATGAGGTTTACTGGGGCGATGCCTTCTAGAAGACCCTCGGTGTGATTGCCTTTCTGAACCATCATCAGAATAATCATCTGAACTTCCAGAACCATTGAATTGACGGACATATTTCTTGGTTTCTTCCCTCTTGACCGATGATGTAGGTGTAGGTGGTGTCATGCTGTCAACTTTTCTCGCCAACCTTTGCACCTCACTCATAAGTGCATTTATTACGACAGCAAACCGATCGGGATCATTGGCTTCATTTGGATTAATTCGATGTCGCTCCCAACTCTTTGGAGCCTCTTCACGTGGATGACTACCACGCCCGCCATTAGAGGTGTTCTTCAATGGCAAATTTTTAGGATTGCTAACAAAGGCGGGACGAATAGATTTTCGTCCCCCATCTTCGGTAACTGCTAAGAAAATCAAACGGTTAGTTAAAAAATTGTCCCCCCTCCCTTTGTTTAGTAAGGTCACTCACCAAGTGTATAACACTCACAACTCACAAGGAGAAGGCTAATGCGAGGGCAACTGATCAATTTACCGCAATTCAAAGCAAACTATGGAGATGAGTACTGCAGAATTTATTTCAAAATTTAAAAATATATAAACTCAAAGTTTGGCTCTACGATCTGGAATTCCAAATTCTACAAATAATAAGGAACAAAACACAATTTGAATGGCACGAATTGGAGCTTTATTGAATGAATTATGACCAAAACAAGATTGCTTTATGTAGGCGACAAATAGGTTCCGAAAATTCAAGAACAAATTGGAATAGGAACTTAAATCCAAATCCCTTGTGGAAAAGGATTTTAATGACTTACTTGTCCCCAAAGTCAAAACATTTAGATCAAAACTCCTCTCTCAATTGGCTTTTATTTCCTTTTTCTCTTCCGATCAGGATTTTGACTTTTCTTTTCCTTTTTCAAACCAGATTCCTTTTTCTTTCCTTTTTTTTCAGCCACAATTCATTTTTTTATTTTTTTGTACTATAAAACTCACAAACATAATGTTATTCCCCAAGAAAAATTTTGGTCACAATTACCAAAATTTTTGGAAATTGCAAATCTGCCCCCAAACTTTTGAAAATTGTAAATCCTGCCCCAAATTTCAGATTTCAAATCCTGAATTCCAATTTTGAAACCCAAAATCTGCTACCTTTTGTTTTTGATTTTTGAAAAGTTTTGGAACAAGAATCGCCTATACAAAACTTGGAATAAGAAAACTACGACAACTTCCTCTTGATTCCAATGAACTTCGAGGTATTCAAGATCGTAAGGATCAAGAATATGACACTATATATATGGAAAATGACACGAGACTCTTTTTTTTAATAAGGTGTAATCAAGAATCAAAGAACAATTCTAGATCATGGAATCAAAGAACGATAAAGAAAACAAATAGGATTATGAGCGTGCAATAATTTTCAGAAGAGTTGACGAAAATATCACAAGCACATAAACTGTTTAAGCTACTTAAAACTATGAAACTAACCGGGAGGTGAAGGCGGATAATACTTGTTAATGCTCAGACCTTTCGACGTCCTCCTGACTCGATTGATGAAGGTGAAGGCGGATAGTAATACCGAAGTATTCTAACTCTCAGACCCTTCGACGTCCTTCGACTCTAGATTCAATCCTCCTAGTAAGAAAGATCAAACAAACACAGTTAAAACACGACACGAAAGAGTATATATATATATTTAAAAAAATTCAAAAATAAATTAATGCAAACTCGAAACCCCTTTTTTTTGTTTTTTTTCGGCCTCAGTGGATCTTTTGCTTTGCTCTGATACCAACTGATATGAATCTCCTTGTGAAGACTCACGATTTGCGGAATTAATAACTTTGATCTAGTGAAGGGATCTGCAAACCCGCACTATCTCGCACGAAATTCAGGAGTCTAGCCCTCGGGGTACGCCTAACTTCGAGTTGCTCTCTAACTAGCCCTCGGGATCAGATTACAAGGTTTATTGATACTTAACTAGCCCTCGGGGTTAAGCAACAATGGATTAGCTCGCAAGCAAAGAGTATGAACTCAAAATGTTGTATATTTGATTGATGAAAGGTTGTAATTTTCGTCCATAAGGCCTCCCTTTTTATAGGGTTACAATCTTGCCTCAAACCCTAATCACAAATGAAATCTGAATCAACTTATGGCAGCTTTAAGAAGCTAAAACCATATCTAACTAAAATACCTAAAATAAATGGTAATCTAAGGTAATCAGGTTGAATTTTTCAAGAAATAACCTTGAAGAATATTACCTTATCTAATCTTACCAAATATAATTCTAATCAGAATAAAACTGAATATACTAAACCTTAATGGACTGTATTTTCGAAATTTAGCTCTTCAAAGCCCACATGGCCGAGCTATCAGTCCAATAAACCCAAAATGACATTATTTTACAGTGATCACACTACCTCATTAAAAACCCAGTGGGAAAAAAGAGTATAGTGTTCTTCATGATGTCTTCAGTTCGTCGACAATCTTGAATAATGAATCCAAGATGTCGATGGTGACTCCTTCTTCAATTCTTCATCATAAAGGCGATCAATCAAAGCATTTAAAGCAGCATCCCTAAGCTTAGTCCTTGACCTAGTCATAGGTCCTGCCATGTCACTTAGAGGATCTCGAACATATCCTTTAAATGTTTAATCAAGTCGTGGAATGTCTTCATTTATGGTGGTAGTCCCCTTGGCATCTCCAGCATCATTTGAAAAAAAGTGGGATTTTCCCACCATTTCCCTCTCCCAAAACCCTCCCTCACACTACACTTCATTCCTTCTCATCACAACTACAAGATTTCACACAAGATGTTAGGAGGTAACTTTTCAATCCAATATCTATTCCATTCTCCCTTCTTATGTCAATTTTTTTTTGTTTCCTTAAGGTTCATGTACATTCAAATAGGTAGAAGACATGGTGG
Organism: Rubia yunnanensis; assembly: GCA_037428765.1. Classification (NCBI taxonomy): domain Eukaryota; kingdom Viridiplantae; phylum Streptophyta; class Magnoliopsida; order Gentianales; family Rubiaceae; genus Rubia; species Rubia yunnanensis. Next base: position 103,862,492 of record CM075065.1, read on the forward strand.
AGTATTTCATACCCTTTGATATGTCAAAAGGTAAATATTTCTTTTGATTCATTAGCTAGGGTTTATGATTTTGGAACAAAAATGACCATAGTCAAAGATTTTCTATATGATGTTAGCTAGGGTTTACATTTTGTGTGTCTTATTTGTTTTATTTTAGATGGAGTTTGTTATGTAGAATAATTTGTGTTTTCATTTTGATTTGAGTGCATAAATGGTGTTTGGATGGTAAAATGATGATATGGATTTAGAAATTTTTTTTCATCTAGTTGGTTAGATTATATTGTGTTTAAACTTCAATTGTAATCTCATTATATATTTGATTTTTTTTATAAACAACATTTTCTTGTTGTAAAAGATTTTTTTATATTCGTTAAAATAATAGTGAATTTGTTCATGCAAGGTTAAATAAAAATTTTTAATTGTAGACTACAAAATGACATCTAGGAAAAGGGCTCGTGACGATGTGTCACTTTCCGAGAATGTTAATCTTCCAACTACGGGCCCAACATAGGATGAGGATTATGGATTGGGGGATGTGGGAATACACCGATCTCATTGTAGAGCCTTAGAAGGCAGAATGGCTAGGAAAGAGTCGACATCAGTGATTTTTGACAAGTTGGGCAATTGTGTCTCGGAGCAACGTGCTAAATGTTCTAGTTGGGTTGCGAAGGTGGGTAGAACAAGGGTAGATATCCGCTACGATTGTTGACATGAAGTGACAAAAGATTACAAGGATACCTTGTGGCAAGACTGCAAGGTAGCTTTTGTCAATCCATTTTCCATATTTTTTCTTAGAATCTTTATCCTACTCGTGTCAACCACATTATTCAATCCATTTAGTTTTAATAATCCCCGTAGAGACCTTTTGAAATTGAAGCATGTGGGTGCTTTGCGGAAGAAGGCAATGTTCATGATGTCCAAGAGTTGGCATGGACATAAGTACCAATTGTCCAAAGACTAAATATTTAGCGACAAGAAAGGTGATCTGCCATGACTAACATACACACACATTCAACCGGAGAGCGGGGAGATCCACAAGAGAAGGGCATTGGAGAATAATGAAAATGTTAGTAAAGTAATATATTTTTGTGATTAATTAGATTATAATGTCTATAGTCATAACATTAACTTAACCTCTAACTTAGGGTACTAGGAAAGAAAAACAACACATTTCCGGGAGAATAAAATTCCCCACCGATTGAGTTGAGGGGGTTATGTGTTTGCGGCATTCGAGATAGTGAAAGAACGACTAGAACAAGATGTACAAATTGCAATGGAGGACAGGATGACAGAGGATGAGGAAAGAGCTTTGGTGTAACCGATCAATGTGGATGACATAGAAAAGTGTGATCTATTTCTCCAAGGCCGGCGAAACAAAGATGGTATATATGTCAATGATGAAGAAGAAGAACTTGCAGAAAAAGTGGTATGAAAAAAATTAAGTTAATCTATTATTAAGGTTGCATTCTAATTAGGGTATAACGAACTAACAATCTTTTATCTATTTATCTTTTTACTTAGGAAAAATTGAAAAAAGATCAACTGATCAGGCAATTCATTCCCACGGCCAAACATGACATCCTTTGTGAAGCCACGGAAAAATTCGACCACGTGGGCCGTGCGAGAGGCGTCCGTAGTTTCTTGACCCAACGAGAGGTATTTGGGATTGTACCATCCTACAATGGAGTGGAACCCTCAGGAATTCATAATTTGAAAAAGAAAGCCCGAAAAAAAACAAAAATGAATCGAGCAACAAGACATTCTAATCGAAGATTGGTCCAACACACAGGGCTTATACTTCCGAAAAATTTAAAGGACTTGACGCCCGATTGGACACCACCATTGAGGGGTTCACGACATTCTCCCACAAATGTGGAGGTAAATCACGAGCCAATAGTTCAAAATCCAAGAACCAAATTTTTCAAACCCGACAACCTAGACGATGCCATCCTTGCAAATGAGAAAAAAGTACATAATTCCTTTTCATAATTATGGCTCCATGAATTACGATCTAGTTTAATATATATTTCCTTTTTGTTTTATAAATCATGTCTGTGTGAACTATGCATTGATCAAGACATAGAAGGTAGGCCGCTCCATGTTGTCGATGGAGTTTTGCATGAGTTAATGAGACATCATCACTCCATGCCTATTGTTGATGGTCTTTCAAAAATTTCATTGGAGAATCCTTTAGTGATGGGAGCCCCTTTTCCGATCTCAAACTGAGAATACAAGAAAGTTGGCCCTGCCTGGGGAATGTTCCTTACTTGGCCCTGAAGACTTATTTACGTCGATCCCATCAAAGATCGACATTTGAAGGAAACAATATCCGCATCACCTAAACCGGTGAAGAATACACTAAGACTATTCAAAGAAACTCTCAAATCTATCCCAACAACACCAATTGGGGTTAGAGCTCCATTGGTAAGAGCACAAGTACATCGAGACTCACCTCACTTCGTACGGGTGCTTTATAATTTGTCACACCCACATGACCGAAACTCAACATATGCACACTTAGGAAATGAATGCGTATTTGGATGCAAACGTGAAATCATGACATTATGGAGTGATTTTGAAGACCTGTGTAGATGTGACCGAATTAATCAAGTGATGATGTCGATCTACACCTTGTGAGCTAAATTTCATTTCTAAAGTCTATTTCTATTACACTAAGCATTATTGCAAATGATGACTAAATTGTAATTCTTGAGGTACATGTTTTTCACCACTAATAAAAAAAAAGGGATGGATTGGATACATGTGCCCGGTCATGATTCAAGAAACTGATTGTACGAAACAAGAGAGAATCGACTACATTCGCAAATGCCTTGACTGGAAGGATAAAAATCTTGTTGTTGCATTGTACATCGAGAGGTTATTTACTACGTTCAATTTCTTTTCCAGCATCATTTCATTTTAATTTATATCATAATTAAAATGTTTGTTTGCAGGGACCATTGGAGATTAAGATTGACAGTGCCCTCAAATAAGCGGATGTATTGGATGGATCCCATGCATTTTCCACCGTTGGATGCATTTATTGACATTTTGGAAACTGCAATGAAGGAACCAAGCGGCCAAAATAAAACTTTGTTTGAGTTGGTCAAAATCAAAGTGGTCTACCGATAACTTTATTTTTATTTTACTAGACTCAATTGGTGAAACAAACCTAATTCTAGAAATGTTTTTCACAATTGTTAAAAAAACAGGTACAAATGTGGGAGTGTGGCTATTACGTCATGTTATACGCGACTGAGTGCATAAAGAAAATTGAGGAAGATGTACTTGAACTTGACAAGGTAATTGTACAATCATTTGTATTCATCTTTTTTATCTAACCTTTCCTTAATATTAATGGTCTACCATATTGTTATTATCATATTTTCAAAAAGGATTCGACACCCTAATCGCTAGTTGAAATCAACAATGTGCAAAATTGTTTGGCTAGGCATCTAATTCTCAATCGGTCAGCAACCATTTGGAATCCGGATATTGGTAGGGTTTCTCAAGTTAGATAAATATTGAAGCTTAGAAATGTCGGAATAGATTTGTAGTCATATATATTCATATCTATAGTTTCTTTAATTAGATTCACTAATAAGTTTGATCACCTCCATCATAGACTAAGAGCTTTTGGAATCCTCTAACGTTTTGCCGTTCGTATCTTCATTCTTTTGGAAGTAACAAGTGTTGCTTCATGAGCGTAGTGCTCACCAGTGTATATCTCAACTTAGCTACGGCTTCTTTTCATTGTCCTTTTAATTTTGTCTATTTTATGGCTTGGGAAGGCCTAATATAATTTCCCCCATCTCAGGATGGTTTAATTTTTTTTAAAAAAATATTCATATCTATAGATTATTGCTTGGTTAGAGTTATCTATAGATTTTTGTAAAGGCACACCATACTATCGTGTATTGTTTTAGCATTGTGTCTGTGAATCGTGACTTTTTTGGAGCCAGAATTGTGAAGAAACCATTTTTTTACCGCAAGACCAGAACATATTTCCGAGTCCATAAATCATTTCGGATCCAGGAATGCAATTTTGCATAGGTCGGAATCTATTTTCGAACTCGGAAAGAGGATATTCGACTAGGCTTCCATACTCAGAAATAATTGGGTAAAAATATAAGCGCCTTGAAAATTACAGTAAGGGAATGGAACGGGAACAAGACTTCAGATTGTAAAATCAATTACAACAAAGAGCCGACACGCAGAGAAATTTCCGAGTTTGGAAACTTATGCACCACATGAAATGTAAACAAAACTTTCCGACTTTGTAAACAAATACGCTTCCGAACTCAGAAACAATGTGCAGCATATGATGACCTGCCAATTTTTTCCGAGTTTAGAAATAAATTAAGGCAGTTCCATCACCATTTTAAAGGCGGTTTTTAACCGCATTAGACGAGGAATTTTCGGTGTGATTTAAGGCATAACCCTCAAAGGCACTTAGAAAGTGCCTTTAAATTGATGATAGAACACTAGTGAAAAAATAATATAATTTATAATTTTAATAAATAATAAATTTTTGTTATATCTATATAAGAATTATGCACGATGCAATATTTAAAATAAAGTAATATACTATTAATATTATTACATAATTATTTTAAAAAATTAAATAATTGACTCAATATTTATTGAAATATAATAATTAATTATTTTACATTTAAACAAAAATAATAAATAAATTTTATAGAAAAAAATTAATTGTAGTATAGAAATGCTTTACGTTATAAAAATTATGGTGATAAAAATATGAAATATATATTGATAATGAATCAATAACCAATCTTGGAATAATCATTTTAAAAAATCCTAATAATTAAAAGCTATAAAAAAATTATGTTATAATACAGTAAGCACTAAACCTAATCACGTGAATGCTTATTAAATATAAAATAAAATAAAGGAAAAAACAATTAAAAGTAAGATCTTAACTAAAATTAGAAATCGTTAATTCACATTAAGAGGAAAGGGCTTTCATATCTCAAAACACTTTTTCAGTTTTCAAGAAAAAATTGAAAATGAGATAATTAATTGAGGAATCATAGTTATTGGATTAGCAATTATAAAAGTTGAAGTGTCAAACTCTGAGAAAGCCACATGTCAAACATTTGTGAAAGTTGATGTGGCTAAGTGTGGGGGCTACACTTGGCAATGAGTTGCTCTTTTAGTATATAGTACTAGGTTTCTGCTGAATCCTATATTCTTTGTTGATTGCCGAATTTCATCCTATAAGAAGGGATGATGGCCGAAATTTTTATCGCATTTTATACATCATATATTCAGACTTTTTGAGTTCATACTCTTTGCTTGCGATCATTCTCATGGTTGATTAATCGTGCGGGTTAATTAAGTATCAATAGCTTTGGTTTGTGAACTAATCATGTGGGCTAGTTAGTGAGAAAAATTTTGAGAATCGAGAGCAATTCCGAGGGCTAGTTGTGATCAATTTTTGTGTGATCTAGTGAGGGCTTGCATATCCCTTCATTCGGTCAAAGATTATCACGATGGGGGATCAACGGCTAGAGGCGACGACGGTGGAGTGGCTGGCGGTGGCGAAGACGGTGGAAGTGGCGACGGAGAGCCGGTCGCGGGTATAGAAATTGGAAGTAGAGCTGATGTTGACGGCGATGATGGAGTGGGGGTGATGGATTTAGGGGTATGCCATAAGAGTCATAGCCATGGGGGTGAGGTCGTGGTAAATGGCAGAGAAATAGAACGAGGAGGAGAACTGATGGAGGCGGGGAGGAGGATGGCAACAATAGAGAAACTCAGCGGGGTAAGAAATGGAAATGGAAAGGGGAAGGGGAAAGAGAAAAGGCAAAATGGAAAGAAAAGGGAAAAAAGGAAAAAGGAATAAAGAAATAGGAAAAAAGATAAAAGAAAAAGGGGAAAGGAGAAATTACTGTTTTACCCTTAAAATTGACATTTTGACTAACACATGGCGTTTTAACCGGATGGAAGGGCCACCACTCAGCATTTTTAGAAAAAATTTATGATCTAAAAGTATTTTAAAAGATAAGGGGCCAAAAGTGAATGACAGAGAGAGTTCGGTCCTAATATCTATATGAAGTGTTTTTTTGTCTTTGATTGTGATGTTAAAGTCCAAACCTTTTTCTAGTGTGAAGAGGGGTCTAAGCTACTTAAGCAATATTTCCTGCATAGGAAAAATTTAAAGAATTAATACCCATGTATATGGGATATATACAAATATAACCCTATATACTTGAGTAAGTGCAAATATAATCTTTAGATAATTTAAACTACAAGAACAACCCTAACTAGTTGATGAAAGTGCAAACACAACCCTCTGGTGGTAATCCGGCGTTGACCCCCCAAAATGACAAAAATGCGCTCGGACCAAAAGTTGAAATTAGGTGGAAAATTATACCCTTACCCACCGACAGACGGACGCCGGATCGACGCTAGACCGCCGCTAGACCACCACTGGACCATCGTAAGGCCACCACCAGACCGCCGCTGCGCTGCCGTTGTAACATGTAGGGTTATATCAGCACATTATGAAAGTTGATAGTGTTATATCAGCACATTCCTAAAACTTATAGGGTTATATTATCATATTTGTAAAAAAAAAATATAGGCACACATTATAAAAGCAAAGTGTATGGTAAAACACTCGACTGGCCCCATCGGGCGACCACATCATTATATCCATCATTATTACCTCATAACAATATCATATGCACAATAAAATTTGACATCATAAACCCTCATTCATATTAAACACCATTATCACATATCCTAGCCTTATTAATTCCAAAGCCATCACATTAAAATCTCTGAATCAAAGAACACATAAAAATAATAACTACACACACAACACCAAAGGTCATCCAATCATCAATTTGGACTAAAACAACAAAATAAAAAAATATCATCAAGACCCCTATATTTTATACCATATATCACTAGTAGAAAAACCTCTATTAAAGACACCATTAGAAGATGGTTCCATCAATTTTTTGAGGAACCACCTTTGATTAAGATCTGAATGAGGTTCCAAACTTGGAACTACTTTCAGATCCGATTAAAGGTGGTTCAACATTGATCAAAGCCGGTTCTTGAGGAACCGCCTTTAATGTACACCAATTAAAGGAGACCGCCTTTGATTGAGGTCCAGAAAAGGTTTCGCACTCAGAACTACTTTCTGGTCCATTAAATTGAGTGATTTTTTGATCCATTATAAAAAGTAAATTTTAGGGTTTCACCCTTAATCATTTTATGAGGGAAATCAGATTCCCCTCTGCCTCTCCCTCTTCCTCACCCCTCCGTATCACCCTCCTCTTTCACCTTTCAATCAGCCCCTCCGCTATCACCCCCACCTGCACCACCGTGTCTCTAGCTCCGCTCCTCCACAACATCCTCTACGTCATTCCACACCACCTCCGTCATCCCTCCATCTCCAGCGCTCCCTTGGTCTGCCACCAGTTCTCCCTCGATCCGCCACCACTCCAGCGAATTCCCACCTGCAGTGAATCCCTCCAGCAGGAAGCCTTCCCTTCATCCAGATCTAGATCTGACTAGCTATCCACCATGCCGGGCGCCCTCTCCTCCACCGTACCGGAGCGGTCTCCCATCTGTTTGTTTTCTTGTTCTTCATTAAGTTGCGACTTGGGCTTTCATTACATATTAGGTTAATGTTTTTATTGTTAGACAGATTTGGGTTGTTTAATTTATGTTTTTTCTGTTTTATTTCTAAGTTTTCATATATGGTCTCTTTGGTTAGCTGCCGGAAATCGATTGGTTTCTGGCAACCTTGTTTTGGAACCTCATAAATAGGTTCCGAGTTTGGAACCTATTTTGGATTCGATAAAAGGCAATTTTTGAAACTGCCTTTGATTGATTCAATCAAAGGCAGGACTAGAGAAATTTTTAAAAATGCCTTTAATAGGCCCTTTCTTCACTAGTGTATACCGCATATCTCTATTCATATGGCAAGAAGCAAAAGAAAATCACATAATCAAACTCAATGAAGATAGCATTTATGAAGGGTTCTGGCACCTCCACTTCAACGTACACGTCGACCTCGCCAAAGCTCTTTCTTAGCTGTAGGAATCACACTCTGGAACGTCGGTGATCGGTAGAAGAAGTTAAAATAACGGTCGCGTGCGGTTAGCGTTGATTTTTTACTAATATGACACTTTATTTTTATAGTTTGTGCTGATATAACTCTACACTTTTTACGAATATGCTGATATAACCCTATAAGTTTTAGGAATATGTCGAATTAACCCTATTAGTTTTCATAATGTGCGGGTATAACCCCACTTGTTACGGCTGTGGTGCAGCAGTGGTAAGGCGGCGGTACAACGTCAATATTTGGGGTATTAACGACGCTAACTGCACTAGGGAAAAATGTATTTTCGCGAAATTCTAGGTAAAAATTGCCAGAAAAGTTTATATTGCACTTTCACTTATTATCTAAGGATATATTAACACTTTCAACTATTAAAAGGTTATACTGATATTTACATAAATTATATAGGGTTAGTTTTCTTTAATTTTAAATTAGTTTCTATGTATATTTCTCTTTTCCTGTAAAATTATGTTATAATGCACAAACGCGTATTACTCATGCATGCAGACATGGACCCTCTCAGTCGACAGGTGTAACTAATAGTGATAGGTCAGAAATTATAGAGAGAGATAAAGTATCAATAAATGCGGACATTTTCTTTACTTTAAATTGTTATAGCTTTTTAAATAAAATTTAAATATTGTTAAAATTAAAACAAGTAATAATATGTATTTGAATGTGAAAATATAAAAATATATAATATAAAAAATATTTTTAAAACTTCTAAATTTTGTATAGTACTCCCTCCATTCCAAGATTATTGGCATTTTTACTTTTTCAAAGTAAAACTTGGTAAACTTTGACCTTAAATATAAATTGATATGCGTATAATAAAAATATCATGTGAGATATTGTTAGATTCATCTTAACATCTATTTTCTAAATATTAATTTTATATGCAAAAATATTATACATACCTAGAGATATTGATGGTCAAACATGATCATTGAATACCGTGAAAATGTAAATAAGAATAATTATGGGACTAAGTGAGTATAATTTAACAATGAGTCCGTCTCCTGCGAGACCGTCTTACCGTAAGACCAGAGACTTACAGTAATTTAAGGTAAAAGACAAACAATTCGGGGGTCCTGGCATAATTATTTTTATTTTTGGTGCCCATTTAAAATTCGCAAAAAATAGGGGGACTAACCTACAAATACCGAAAATATAGAACGAAATCTGAGAAGAAGACACATTTATAGAAGGCGCACAATGGAAATACACGCTTCGTAAACATTCTAGAAGTTTCAATTGATCTCAACTACTTCAATCCATTGCTCCAAAACCTTGAACGATCAAATCCCCAACTTCTGCGATTAACAATGAACAACGTCGATCAATGACAAATCAGGTTCGTCATTCAAAACTACATAATCAAATCTATTTGTAGAACATCTACATTATCATTATGTGAATTTCATTTATTTTGCAGATCTGAAGATCAATTAATGTGCGAAGAAGATGATAGCAAAATCGAAGTTTCATCAACAAGTCTTTTGAACAATGACGACAAATTACTGTGGTGAACGACACAATCAATGAAATCGAAAAAGATTCTGTAAAAGGTGAGTATGAAAAACTGGAATCATCATATAAAACCTGATATAATCTGCTTGCGAATGTTTCAGCTCATACTGCTTATGAATATTTTGATGCAGAATGATCTTTCAGCTCAAAAAGCTTCTGAGTGTTTTAATGTTCAAAATTGATGCTCTGTACTAGTATGTGAAAATAATGTTGTAGATTTGTATCAAGTTGACCACAATAAAATTTTATGTGATGTTACTGATATAGAGATTGACGTGTTAATGAAAGTGACTGATACTTGTGTATCTAGTTGATGTGTCGTTTTACACAAAAAATAAGTCAAGCTCTAAGCGGAATTTTCAGTTCAGGATTCTGCGGTCGGTATGGGCATACCGACCAGTATAGCTGCGAGCAGGTTCATTTCACAAGAGATTGGCGAGACCTTTTCCTTAATCTTGAATCTGCGAATTTATAACCAAAAGAACCAGAAGAGGGTCTTGAATAAGAGAAACTAAATCAAGTAAAAACAAGAATGAGAAATTGTTAACTATGATGATAAGATTCCGGTTTCGATCAATTCCGTACTGGCTTTCTATCTCGATCCTTGATGCAAAGATAACTTTAAATGCATTCACACAAATTGGTTATAGTTACAAGCAACCAATCTTTCCTTACCTTGTCAATAATTAGGATGACGCCTCACCAATTATTTCTCTAACTAACATATAACCTAAGAAACGCTCTATAGATTTAATATGCTAGCAGCATTAAGAATGAGAAAGATCCAATTCATAACCAACAAACTCGAACGCCGGATTGTTAAATTAAGATTGTTGTTCCCTACCACTAGTTGAACTGAAATCACAATTACGGATGATTGGTTCAATTGTCATTAAATTAACTAACATGCTATCAAATATTGGTCACTACTCAATAACATGAAAGCAATTATAATCATTATAATCAAGAACAACAGATGCAAGCATGCAATCAAAGTATAAGAACTAATTAGATCTCACGAGAATCGACGCTAGTACTTCCTTGATCTTTACCAGAAAAGAAGAATTTAACTAGAATACATAATTAAATTAACAATAAAAGATATAAAAATAAATGATGGAAATTGTCTGAATAAAATATTGGAAAACCCAAATCGCAAAATCTGTTCTGTGCATATGGACTGTGCGTACGTATTTCTGTCTATGTCCTCTCTTTTTGCGTACAGTCTATGTGCATGAAATAAATATCGTCTCCAAAAAATTACTACAACCAAAAGATAGATAAGGAATAAAATATGTCTTTCCTTATCTTATTAGAACTCAAAGAGTTAAACACAATATTCTCTCCTAACATTTAGGAGTCTTCAAATCAATCCTGATTCTTCTCCAACTACATTTGTAATTGCCATAATTCAGCACCAAAATTCTCCATAATTATTCCAGCATCTCCATATTTTTCTCATCTTCCATCTCCAAGCACAAATGACCATAAACTGCAGCAACTTGCCAATTCAGCCTCTAAATCTTCAAACTGCAAGAACATTGCAAATAACATAAATGTCCAAGGATAAAATCAATCATTCAACTCAATAATCAACCCAAAATACATGGTAAAATTAACTCCATCACTAGTGTCAATTGTTATTGAATATTGGCTGCTAGAACTAGTGTATCATGCTATAAATAGAATGAGTGATTTGATTATGCTCATTGATAAAACAGGATGCCCAGTTCTGGCATGGGTAACAAATCATAGAATTCTAATTCAAGACAAACATACATATACTGCTATGTGATGTTTGTATTATATAGATTGATGTCTTAGTAAAATTATTTGATTCTTCTGTATCTGATTCAGATCTGACATGCATATACTGGTATGTGATGTTTCTATCATATATATTGATGTTTTAATAAAAGTGTTTGATGTTTCTACACAATATGTCAACTGTTACTGAAACTGATAGAATTGATCTGTGATTTTACTAACAGATATGCCAGATGATTTTCCTAATCTATTAGAGATAGATGCAATGAAGTGTTTACAAGGAGTGAGAGGAAGAACTTTGGAAGAGCTTGAAAAAATGTATCGAGCACATGCAACTGCGCTTGGATTTTGTGTTAGGAAGTCAACAACAAGAAAGTCAAACCAAGGAGTAATTAGGAAAAATATTTCACATTCTCATGTGAAGGAAAGTCTATTTCAAGAACTAAAACCACACATACTCTACAGCCAGAAAGGAAGAGAAAAAGAAAATCAAAAGAGTTTCCAGTGATAAGAACAAGATGCAAAGCTTAGATCAGGATCAAGCTTGTTGATGAAATTCTATGAAATCAAGCACCACTTTGTTGAGCATAACCATGAGTGCACAAGGTCATAATGGCAGTACCTGTAACGTAGTGAAAGAAGAATCAAAATGAGAAAGCAAGAGTAATCGAAGCAATGGAAAAGGCAGGTCTCAAACCAGTAGCAAGTTACAAATATTTAGCATGTGCTGCCCAAGGAGAAGAAAATGTTGGGCACACTATGAGAGATCACATTAATTCTGTGAACATGTACAAAATGGACACTATAGAAGGGGGGATACTCAAAATGTCATAGATGATCTTTATCAGATTGTTGCTACCGAGGAAGACTACTTTTTTAGGGTCAAGCTGGATGATGAAGGAAAACTAACTGCACTCTTTTGGAGAGACTCAATGATGAAAGAATATTACATGCTATATGGTGATGTTGTGATTTTTGACACCACTTATCAGACAAACAAGTATAATCTCATTTGTGCTCCGATTATCGGGATAAACAATCACTGGAACAATGCAATGTTTGGGTGTGCTTTTATTGGAGACGAAAAGGCTGAAACTTTTGTATGGCTATTGGAGGTATTTAAAAAATCAACGGGGGCAAAAACAACCAGTGACTATATTCACTGACCAGGATTTGGCTATGGCAAAGGCAACTAAGAGGTATTTCTAAACTCTGTCTGATGATTGATGTTTCAAGTTATGTGTTTAACCTTTTAAATATTAATGATAATGTTTTAAGTATTACTCCAGTTGATGTTTTGAACCATTGTCTAACTTGTTATATTATTTAGTTGACGTTTCATCAAAAGGTCTAACCTGTTATGTTATACAATTGATGTTCTAAATATATATTTTAGAACTTTGCTTCTAATTATCTTACTTGTGATGTCAATAATTTAATTTTTAAATCATCACCACAACCTGTTTTAGAACATCTGAGAACTCATCATGGACATGTATACACTTTCTCTTGGTTTTGACACTGCAATATGAGCATCCTACATTGATAATTGATGATACATTAGCAGCATATGATCTTTTTAAGAAACAGTTTGATGATGCATTTATTGAAATTTTTGTTTCGTAGGTATTCAAAGAAACAAAATACAGACTCTGTTTGTGGCACCTGAAACAGAATGCAATTAGTCACTGCGGTAAAGTAAAAAGTGATGAAGAAGTTGGAATGGCATTCGACCACTGTTTTAAAGGTTATGCAAATGAAGAAGAATTTGAAAAATGCAGGAATTCCATGATAGAAACCTACCAGCTGCAAGAAAAAATTGGTTCAAGCGCTTGTACGAACTCCGGGATAAATGGTGCACTGCACTAAGCAAGGATTTCTTCTCAGCTAGAACTTTGTCATCACAGCATAGTGGAAGTACCAACAAAACAATCAGCTTCAATGCTTAAAAAACAACCAACTTGACACAATATTTTGCAATATTTGGAAAAACTGTCAAAAGTTGGATAAGCACGGAGACTAGTATGGAATACAATGGATCAATAGGAAAACCAAGAGCAGCTGTAGTAGGGCCCGGATTACTGAAGCAAGCTGGGGAGATATACACTTTTAAAATTTTCAAGGACTTTGAAACAGAGTGGAAATTGGCAATGACGAGTAAAGTGGAGAAAATATTCAACATTGACAATGATGATATTTACAAAGTCAGCCCAGAAAACAATGAAACAAAGGTAGAGAAGGTTTCTTATAGACTCAGGGATGGTAAAGTGAAGATCAAATGTTCATGTAAATACTTTGAAGAAGTTGGGTTGTTGTGCTTCCATAGCCTTCGTGTGCTACACTTGCACAACATCACAACAATACCTGAAGATTATATACTAAAGAGATAGACAAAGATGGCACAGAAGGAAATATGGAACCGAGTACTTGGAGGTGCTTCAACACAAAATAGCGAGAACTACAGTGAGATGAAAGGTAAGATACCATGGCGCCATGAGATGCTCTAAAAATACTACAATTTTGTGTTGAAATGTGAAGATGACAAAGATACTCGTAGAACACTTAAGAGGATGGTTTGAACAGGGATTTGGCTACAGTATGTCAGCTGCTTTCAACGAAAGATCAAGAAAAAACTGAACATTCAGTGACAAACAATACCAAAGAGTCACCAACAAAAAGTGCTCCTGAATTCCTAGATCCAAAAAGAGCAAAAACAAAGGGAAGAAGTAAGAGGTTGAAAGGAAATCCAGAAAAGAAGAAGCCACAAAAGAAGGAATTTGGGTCCAAGACTCCAAAAGCCCAAATCATCTGAATTAGGGAAGACCAAAGTTGATGAAGGATGAATTCTGAACTTGCAGAACAAATTTGATGTTTCAGTACTTTCATTTGACAGTTCAAGACTTTCATTTGATGTTACATTTTTTAGAAGTGAGAACTTTGAATTAAAATTATTGCTCAACTTAGTATAATACAGAAGGTTTTATTATGGAAATCATTCTAAAGTTTACTAGTCTCTATGAGTTTCTTGTATGAGTATTGAAATTTAATTTGTAGGAACGTGATCTTTTAACTTAAATGTATGATAACTTACAAATACGTAATGAACTTTTAAAGTTTACCTGAGTTTTACATTAAGTATACCAAAAGTTTTTTAAAAAACCAATAATAATATACCATTGGACAGTTCGAAAGGTGAAGGTTCCAGTGGAGGTTTGAGAGGTGAGAGTTTGAGTGGAGGGTTTGAGTGGTACTGGTTCGAGTGGTACAGATTCAAGAGGTGAAGGTTCGAGTGGAGGTTTGAGTGGTATTGGTTCGATAGGTAATGGTTCGAGAGGTGAAGGTCCCATTGGACGGTTTGAGAAGTGAAGGTTCCATTGGATGGTTCGAGAGGTGAAGGTCACATTGGACGGTTCGAGAGATGAAGGTTAAGTGGAAGGTTCAAGAGGTGAGAGTTTGAGTGGTACTGGTTCGAGGTGAAGGTCCCATTGAAGGGTTTGAGTGGTACTGGTTCAAGTGGTACAAATTCAAGAGGTGAAGGTCCCATTGGATGGTTTAAGAGGTGAAGGTTCAAGTGGAGGGTTCGAGAGGTGAGAGTTCGAGTGGAGGTTCGAGTGATACTGGTTCGAGAGGTAATGGTTCAAGAGATGAATGTTCCATTGGAGGTTCAAGAGGTAAAGGTTCCATTAGAGGTTTGAGAGGTGAAGGTACCATTAGAGGTTCGAGAGGTGAGAGTTCGAGTGGAGGGTTCGAGTGGTATGGATTTGAGGGGTGAAGGTCCCATTGGACGGTTCGAGAGGTGAAGGTTACATTGGAGGTTCGAGATGTGAAGGTAACATTGGAGGTTCGAGAGGTGAGAGTTCGAGTGGAGGGTTCGAGTGGTACAGATTCGAGAGGTGAAGGTCCCATTGGACGGTTCGAGAGGTGAATGTTCCATTGGACGGTTCAAGAGGTAAAGGTTTGAGTGGAGGGTTTGAGTGGTACTGGTTCGAGAGGAGGATTCGAGAGGTGAATGTTCCATTGGAGGTTCGAGGGGTAAGAGTTTGACTGGAGGGTTCCAGAGGTACGAATTCAAGAGGTGAAGGTTCTTTTGGAGGTTTGAGAGGTGAAGGTTCGAGTGGAGGGTTTGAGAGGTAGTGGGTTTGAGTGGTACTGGTTCGAGAGGTACAGATTCGAGAGGTGAAGGTTCCATTGGAGGTTCGAGAGGTGATGGTTCTAGTGGAGGTTCGAGAGGTGAGAGTTTGAGTGGTACTGGTTCGAGAGGTACGAATTCAAGAGGTGAAGGTTCCATTGAAGTTTGAGAGGTGAAGTTTCCAGTGGAGGTTCGAGAGGTAGTTGGTTCGAGTGGTATGGATTCGAGAGGTTAAGGTTCCATTGGACGGTTCAAGAGGTGAAGGTTCGACAGGTGAGTGTTCGAGTGGTACTAGTTCGAGAGGTACGGATTCGAGAGGTTCGAGAGGTGAAGGTTCCTGTGGAGGTTTCGAGAGGTTCCAGTGGATGGTTCAAGAGATGGAGGTTCGCATCACGCAGTGTTACCTAACTAGTTCATGCATAATCATTAATGTAAATTTTTTTTTACAAATAGACTAATGAGAGTTAAAGCATAAAAATAAGCTTTACTATCAACACCCTAAAACATCAAGACCTACTCATGAAATATCACTACATTACTTTAAAATGTCAACTTCCACCAAAATCCAAAAACCAAATGTCAAATTCAAACAAGAATTAGGAGAATCACCTTACCAACAATCCAAAAATACCCAAAATATCATCCACAAACATAAGTTCATCACATCCAAAAACCATCCAAAACCAACAATACTAAAAATCATCCAACAGTAGTACTTAAAACATCATCCTTAAACACAAGTTCATCACATCATAAAAAAGTAACTATTTCTTCTTGAATCCCTTCGATGACTTTTCCAATTGTCCACCCTTCTTCTGAGTAACTGTAGACCACTTATTTTCACGTACAACAGTAGAAGAACCTGCAACGTGTCCAATATCTTCTAAGCTCCCAATCCCAAGACTAAAAGATGGTTCAGGTCCAGTCTTCAATATTAGAACTTCAGGAGTGCACTTCTTCACTGACTTCTTAATGATTTCTTTGATATGATCAAGAAACCCATCAGAAAAATAATCCTGTGAACAAACAGGAATATGAACTGGAGGAACAGTATCTTGCGCAGTAGCTGGAGCTTTTTCACCAAGCTTCATCATCTCAGCCACATAGGATCTGGTAACAATTGCAATATTCCTAGCAAATCTCATTGAGTGCTCAACAACATCCTACAAACAACAACATTATTACTCATAATTTGAAACATCATATAAAAAACAACAAACATAAGATAAATTAAAAAACCTTACTGAAGGAGCTTCAGCAAGAATCTTCTCGTCGGTGGGTAAATCGTCAGGAATTTCCAACACTATAAAGCAAGAGGTACTGCGGGTAGTGCCATTACCTGGTCCTGAACCTAACTTTAATTTTCCCATTGAAGTCAAAGGAAAACCATTTCCACTCATCACACAAGCATCAAACCCATCACTACTCACTATGGACTTACAAATAACCTTAACCTTACTGTCATTAAAATGTTGGACTAAGGGGAGAGAAGCAGGCAATAGGATTCCTTGAAATGGAAATCTATAAAGATTGCACATCAAAGGTAGAAATACACAACCATTTACAATATCAAATGGACCTTTGTTGTACCTCTCAACAGCATCACAAAATTTTTTCAGCACATACCCACACCAATCCATATTCCTGATTTCATTCACACTTTCCACAACCCTCAAAAGCTTAAAATCAATATTACTTCTAGATGTGGGAGTAAGGAAAGTATACAAAACATACATCAGAAAATACTTCTTAAATAGATCACCTCCCTCAGTCAGCAATGACATCTTACCTAGCAACCTATCACAAGGAATATTGTCATGTTTATCAGCCCCTAAATCCATCGTCCACTTAAGCCTCAACTCCATATCTTTATTCCGCCCCTTACCCGAGTTATTTACAGCCTCAACATCACTTATAGGCAGACACATGGAATCATAAACATCATCCCTAGTTATATAATACTTATCACTACCTATTCGCTGCAAGCGACTAATTTGGTTGAAGTTAGATATCAGATATTGAATCACATTTTTTTGGGCAAAACACCAAAATTTATCTCCAATAATCCTTCAAATCCTATATCAATAACTTACTTGGTCTGCCCATCAGTCAATGATTTCACAAGCTTTATAATCTTACCAGGGCTACGCCTCGTAGAGTAGCCCCTTTTCAAGCTACAAAAAAAAATGATAAGCAACACTGAAATATGAAACATATCATAAAACTGTAAGTCATTAATGCATACCTTGATGGATCATTGACACCCTTTGGAATTTTTAACTTCACAACTCATCCACTCTCCTCTCTAGCACTCTTCTTCACAACAGATTTCCCTTTACCAATAGAAGCTACCTTTGCCACCTTCCTCATCTGAATCATCAGACTCTCCACCACCATTATCAAACTCTTCATTGGAATCATCAGAGTCATCATCCTCACCAGACCTAACTTCATAATCATCCTCCTTCACATCACACCTATCTTCATCATCATCCTCATTTTCATCAGAATCATCATGCTTCTTCCCACTCACTAATTTATTCTCATCAATATTATCAAAATTCTCCTCACTGTCAGATTTACTACCAATATAATCACTAACTTATTGTAAAACATCAACAACATTTTCAGAATCCTCCCCCTTGTCAGATTCTTCACCTTCATCAAAATTGTCTTCACTTTCATCACCTCCCTCCTTCTCAGATTCCTCTACAGCCTCTCCATCTTCCTCAATATCATTTGGCTTCTCACCTTCACCGTCAGAACTGTCATTAGATTCTAAGCCATCAACATCTTTAGACCCCCTTATCACTTGTCTCTATTTTATCATCATCACCACCAGTCTGATCATCATGACCAGTTTCATCAATGGTAGTATCAAATCTTTCAGATTGAGAAGGAGCAGTACTGAAGATCTCCTCTGCAAACAAAAATATTAAATACAGTCAAATAATGGGGTAACCCAAAAATATCATAAGAATTGAAAATTTAAAACAACAAGGTTAAACCATATAATTTACTAGATAGAATATCAGCAACTCTAGCATCAGTCAACATATGTTTGTAACGTAGCTTTGACTGGAGAATTTTCGAAGCTGAAGAAACATTTTTGACAGCAACATCTATAACTATATTAAAACAAAAAATGCAAAAGAATAAGATTATAGAAAAAGTAAAATCACATCAAAAGAAAAATGTATAAAAAAGGGGAAAAAACATGGCAAGGAAAACTATTTTTACCCTTTTTAGCAGATTTTTTTCAAGGTCAGAAGAAGAAACGTGGCTGACACCCTTATCTGAATAATGTGAAACATACAACCATAGTGGTAAATGGTATAGATTAATTAATAAAAAAATCAAAATAAAAAAAAGAAGAATTTAAAAGGAAAACTATCTTTACCCTTTTTAGCAGATTTTTTCCAGCCAGAGCAGAACCTTGACTGACACCATCACCTAAATTACATAAAACATCCAAGCAGAGTGGTAAAAGATAAAGCGTAATAAATAAAAAATCATAAAAAGTAGAATTAAAAAGGAAAACTATTTTTACCCTTCTTAGCAGAATTTGTTTCAACTACAGCAGAAGCTAGACTGACACCATCACCTGAATTACATAAAACATCAAGAGTGCGTCTCTTGAAAGACGGTCTTTCCATAAGTCATGGAAAGACCAAGGTTTAAAGGGTAAATTAGAAGAAATTAAGATAAATTTTTTGGGTTGCATGAACCGAGTTATAAATTTTATAACTACTACATGTTGCATACTAAAATTTTAATGTTGCAACTAAGACCTTTTACCTTTTATTATTCGAATTAAACCCCGTCTTTCCCAAGACTTTGCCAAACATCAAACCATATTGGTAAAGGGTAAATATTAATGGATAAAAAAATAAAAAATAAAAAATAAAAAAAGAAGTATTAAAAGAAATAATGTTTACCTTTTTTAGCAGAATATTTTTCAGCCCCAGCAGAAGCTAGACTGATAACATCACCTGAATTACATAAAACATCAAACCATATTGTTAAATGGTAAGAAGAAATGAATAAAAAATCCAAAAAAAAGTATTATAAAAAATATAATGTTTACCTGTTTTAGTAGATTTTTTTTCATACTCAGAATAAGCTTGCTTGACACCATTAACTGAATTATATCAAACATCAAACCATATTGTTAAATGGTATAGAGTAATTCATAAAACATAAAATGAAAAATAAATCAAAATTATAAATATTACCAGTTGCATTCTCAGCTAAAACAGAAGCAAGTTGGCTGGAATGAATGTTACTGACACCCTCCTCTAAAAAACATAAAACATCATGAAAATTTTAAATAAGTAGTATCAAATCACATAATAAAACACGATATTATAATTTGAATAATACCTTCGGCATCAGAATATCTCTCACGCTCAGCAAGAACCTTACCCTTACCGCTAATCATTTTGATTCGTTTAACAACTTGTTTCACACACCTCTTCCGAATAAGTTCTTTAGGGATAGATGAATCAGGAACTGGAGATAATGGGATAGACACCTCATCCACTTTCTTCTTTTTCACATTTCTTGGATTCGGAGCTGAAGGAAAACCAAAATATTAATAAAAATTAAAAATACATAACAAAATTATACAGATAAACATATACTTGCAGTAAATGTAGGTGTCGTCAAACCACGAATCCTATCAGATTTTTGAATAGGAACACCACAACATAAAACAAAAGGAAAAAAATATTTATAGCATAAATAACATCACCATCCATACATGTATATAAATATCCATAGAAAGTAAAAAAACATCAATCAGAAATATAAAACATCAATGAAGAACCTAACACCATCATTTTGGAAAAAAAAGACAAAAAAATATGAACATACAAAAATTGTGAAACCAGCACACATCAAACATCATATGGAAATAGTTGATACAAACTAGTAAACACTAGCATCATCATAACAAATAAAACCAAACAGTACAAAGAAACATCAGTACAAGAACAATAAAGTCAAATGGAATACTTGTATCATCAAATTAGAACTGTAAAGCATCAAATAAAAACATATAATGAAAACATCAATTGATATACTTACATCATCACTCTTACTGAAAATTATGATAGAATCACTGTAATTTAAAATCATACAATAATGACAATAAAACACACATATAATAAGAACAACATACATAACACCGTTCCAATAGAAACATGAATTACATCATCTCATAAACAGAAAATGAAGTCAAATGAAAACATTGAAACATCATAATCAAATATTAAAACATCATGTAAAACCCTAAATGACAAAATATGAACAAATATAGTATTAAATTCAAATATTCCCGCCAAACAAATATAAAAAAGCAACAAACCTTGACAAGAAGTCTTCCTCTTCTGCTTTATAGCAACCTTCGAAGAAACGGAAGACTGAGAGTATGACTTTGCAATTTTCATCACAACATCGTCTATACAACCGGAATCAACAAGATATCCTTCCTTTGACATCTACAGAATGATAAACATGAAAAATAATACAGTTAAAAATTATCGACATCAATGAAAACCTAATAAACAACACGCATATAAAAACATTCAGCTCCGCAATTTCCTCTTCAAATACGATAACAACTTCAAAATAGAAGAGAGTAATAATTGCAAAAAAAGGTTTATGTTCAACAACAAAAAAGCTTACCATACAATAAAACGGCTGAAAAGCAAAGATTATCGGCCGGAAGAACAAATCTAGGTCGTCAGAGTTACCTGATGAAGAGCCGAACCGATTATCAAGCAAAATTGCAAGAAACTCCAAAATTGGACCAGAACAACCGATTACACTCACATCAAAACATGATACAATGCGTATTAAGCACCAAAAGAGGATGAAAGTACAGAAATCGCGGCGGGAATAGAAAACCTAGGTAGCCAGAATAGAGGGAAAAAGAGATGGATGGAACAATTATGTTTTTTTAGAGAAAACAGAAGTGGTTTTCGAGAGAGAAAAACAAAAAGGTAAGAATGAGGGGAAGGGGAAGAGATAATGTAGTAAATGTATGCTCAGATTTATTTTAATTACAATTTAGTCCCTGAAAAATATGAAAACTATAATTAATACCCCATCCCAAATTAAGTATGTATTATTTATAATTTAATCCCCGGTCTCGCTGCGAGACCGTCTCGCACAAGACTTTATCTTTAAAAAATGCAGTGTATAAGGTAAAAAATAAGTGGCATGTCCATAAGTTTATGGACAGAGGAGACCCACTCATAGATCGAGAAAAATCTAATGTTATCATACTGAAATAATACCTTAAATAAAAAATTATATTATAATAGTAAAACATCGTGATCTCGTATATTGAAAAATGATCTTTCTATAAGTTAAAAAAGAGGCAAAGTCTTGGGAAATACGGTCTTTCCATAGGCTTATGGAAAGACGGGGTTTAATTCGAATAATAAAAGGTAAAAGGTCTTCGTTGCAACATTAAAAATTTAGTATGCAACATGTAGTAGTTATAAAACTTATAACCCGATTCATGCAACCCGAAAATTTTATCTTCATTTCTTCTAATTTACACTTTAAACCTTGGTCTTTCCACGACTTATGGAAAGACCATCTTTCAAGAGACGCACTCTAAGAAAGATCAAGGTTTAAACCATAATTTAAGTGAAATTAAGATTAAAATTTTGAATTGCATCAAGAGTCCATTTCTTGAAACACGATCTTTCCATAATTTATGGAAAAACCAAGGTTTAAAGTGTAAATTAGAAGAAATGAAGATAAAATTTTTGGGTTGCATGAACCGGATTATAAATTTTATAACTACTATATGTTGCACACTAAAATTTTAATATTGCAACTAAGACTTTTTACCTTTTATTATTTTAATTAAACCCCGCATTTCCATAAGCCTACGGAAATACCGTTTTTCCCAAGACTTTGCCTTACATCATCAATCTGGTCATAAACTTATAACTATTGGATGTTGCATAATAAAATTTTAACAATACCGCAACTAAAACCTTTTATTTTTCTATAATTCTCATTCAACCTCATCTTACATGTATGTGCTTATGAAAAAAACAATATTTCCTAAAAATTTGCCAAACATTATTATTTTAATATTCGTTTCTGGGAAGGCGGCTGTTGCCCACGCTTACAAACATCCACAAGATACTAGAAAAAGAAATATAGTAATTAATTATTAAACAAGTGGTGTTCCATACCTTAATTAAAAGCAACCTTAAAAACATAGCGCATAACATATAATACTCCCTCCCTGACTTTTTTTTTATCAACAATTTTTTTATGGTATATTTGACCATCAATAATTTTTTTATTATATTTAGTAATGGATATTACGTGAGATGTCTTTGAATTTTCTGTAATTTTTAAAAAATATAATTTTATAATCTATTATCGTACGTCACAAAAATTATTGATGGACAAATATACATTAATTTCTTTTAAGAAAAAAAGGACATAAATAAGATAAATAGATAACTAGAGGGAGTAAGTAGTTCGTAAAGTTGTTGATGATTCCAGAGAGCCCCACTAGTAGACTAGTTGTTGCGATCATATTCCACCCCGCAACCATGTATCCCGGTTTGCAGCTGCGACGCCGCCACCAAGAACTCCGCCGCCTGCTGCGGCGTAAGAAGCTCCACTATCTTCTCTATGGTTCGCAGCCGTAAACCGTCGGCCTTCTCCAACACCTCCACTAACGCGCTCATCCTCGGCACCGGTACCGGCGTATCCTCAATCAACTCGAAATCACCTTCCTAAATAGATGAATATCCATACGCACTTGATTGAATTATAAAGATGAATATCCATACGCATTTAATTGGCTTACCTGCCATTCGGAAAGTTGATCGGTGATTGCATTTTCTCGGCGGACAGTTTCGCCCTGGAGCTCGCTGAGAGAGCGGAACTGTTCGGGAGAAAGATCGCCCAAGTCGCCGTTGTGAATGCCGCGGATAAGATCGATGATCTGGCTTTCGAACCCCACGCTCACCTCGGAGTAGATGAGGTGGAAGGCGGTGGTCGGCCTCCAGCCGGTGATCCACAGGAGAGAGCGCTCCATGTCGGTGTTCCACGGCGCCTCGAAGATCTGCAACACATCTTTTCTCGCAGCGAGCGATTTGACCTCATAATAGGCTGCGTAGTGACCCACGGTCTCCTGAACAAGGTCGAAAAGCTCGCAGTTAGCTTCGTCGGATCCCGGCGGCGGCGATTGCTTCAGCTGGTTTGTGAAGGTGTGAAGTTGCTCCAGCCATCGGTTGTGGAATCTTTGGAAACTCATTGTTTTGGATGATTAGGGGAGAAATGAATTTTGATGAAGAAGAGGGAGAGATTGAATGAATTGATATGTGTGGGGCTGAAGAGGTGAGGATACATGTATAGAAACAGAGAACTGGGAAGCGGTGGTGAACCAGGCAGCTGATCTGCATGAGCGCCACTTGGCACTACCTCGTTGAATGACATGGCAGCGATGAGTACAGATATTTCTCGATGGGGCTAGTTTTTTCTGACGAAAATAACACACGTAATTTCCACGGACGATGGAAATTAAAATATTATTATGTATATTTAGTGAAATTTAATTAGTTGATAAAAATATTAATAAATATCACTTAAGTAACACAACATTATTGTTATCAACATTGCACGCATTCAGATTTCATGGAATATGAAAAATATCAAACTTTTAAAAATTTGACTGTGCTATCGTGTCATTGCACGGTTTATGATAAAAATATAATTTTGTTATCACGGTTTTTTAAAATCAAATTTATAAAATATTTAAACTAGATGCTTATTTTTGCTAATTAATCTTTTGTGCAATTGAGTTATAGATGCCCATTTTCGTCATCTTCCAATAATTTATAAAAAAAATATATTTAGATTAATTGATAATTGTGTTATTTTCACAACCATGGTCAGCGATTCATTTCCGACCCAAAAAATATATTTTAGAAAAGGTCATTTTTATTAAATATTCTAAGGACGACCCAAACAAAAATTCCATGGTCAACAAGTAGTATACTTCGTAAATAATTTTTAGACAAGACCTGCAGTAAAAGGTTAGACATTTTTGACAGCACCAGTGGCGAAACCGGGTTCAAATATAAGGATGAGCTTATTTATAATGATAAAAATATTTACGTATGTAGGTAGGAAGATTTTAAATTAGGAGCATTGTCAATAATTCATGATTAATTGATTGAATTAGAAAAACATAAAATGTGAAGTTTTGAATTTTGATCCAAAAAATATCTAAATTCATCATCTTAGAGAAATAAATAAAAATTATATAGTCTTAAAATGTCAATATTTAAGCTAAAATATATGATAATCTAAATTTCATATTTAAATTTAAATATAGCATAATATATCCTAATGCATTAACTCTTAGTGGTGAAAATATAAATTTTTTCTTTAATATTATAACTAATCGATATGTACTAAAATATACCATTCTAAACATTAATTAACAAAAATAAAGTCACAGCAGAAAAGTTGTAAATAAAATTTAGAGAGTATTAAATAAAAAATTGAAAGGATTTACAAATAAAAAATTTTAGACCTATATTTAATATTTATATAAAGCATTTTATGCTGATTGTTTTCTAAAAATTAATATTTATTAGAAACACATAAATAAAAAAAAAGTTTACTCCATCTATTACTCTATGTTTTAAAATAGTAATTTTAAGTATTTTAGTAGGTAAATTAAATTGCGTGGAAAGAGTTGAAAAAAAAGAAATAAGTAGGTGAAAATAATTCACTTATTATCATGAAATGAAATTTGATAGTCTTAAGAGGATAAACCAAAACGGAAAGTATATAAAAGGTATAATAAATATTATACAAAATAAGTGTTCCGAAAGAATTTGTATAACAAATGGAGATTGAGAATACAAAACAATCCACTTGACAAGAATGAGGTAGTATTATAAAATAAAAAGCATTGAAGTATAAGAAGGGCATTGAAAATCTTTGGGGAAGATGTTTGTATTAAATTGGGGATTGACTTTAAAGAATATTATACTTTCAATTAATTTTTTAAAGTTGATGTGGCACTACCGCAGGCACCCCCCCTATGGCACCGGTCGCTAAGGGCTATGGCATCGGTCGTTCATGCTTCCTGCCGCCAGGTGCCTAAGTAGGGGTGTTGCTGAAACGAAGTTACTATGCCACTGGTTATAAATATCGGTGCTGAAAGTTAGATACTATAGCACCAGTATTTGATATGTTGTTGCTGAATTCTGAGTCCTCGTTAATGATCATTGGTACTTGTACATCACCAGTTACTAACATAAATCGGTGTCTTAAATCTGACAGATTACAAAAACTAGCACCAGGTTGTTTTTTATTTTCCGGTGTTGTAGCTTTGGAGATGGATATCTAAGCACTGGTCGTATTATTTGTTAAACCAGTGTTTATTTTTTAAAAAAATTTGCAATATTTTTTTTATATTATTCCTGGCCCTCCCGAAATTGAAACCCGGGGAAAATTAAATTGATTCCCAGCAAGAACATTTGAACATGTAAGAATCTTAAGTGGAAAAAAAGCAATCCATCAACATGATACAACTTCATAGAAAATGTGAAACTGTGTCCCAATTAAATACACGTTGAAAATACACTAGGTTCACTGCAATCTTGTGTCCGTGACGTTTATCTCCTTGCCATTGTACGCTCCTCTTGCTAGGGAAAATATCTGTTGTGCACAAAATAACTACAATTTTTGAAGAAAACAATTTGAAATGTCATAATAATGCAGCATTTAAACAACATGAAACAAGGTGTGTATAACTTTGTTTTAACAATGTATTTATCATTAACACTAATTTAATGTTAAACCCACAATCTTAAACAGTTAATGATAAACACACCATGTCTACTTGGTGCTCATACACTATAAAATCTCCACAATTGAAATTGTGGACTTATACAAATGTTATAGCACCGTTTCATAATGGAGAAGCACTGCTTAGTTAAAGGGCACTACATGAATAGAAAGCAACCAATGCAGCCCTTTAACTAATTCTTCTTCCATTAAGCTTGTTCACAATAACAATTAGTATAGAAAAACATTTAAAATGTTGAAATGAAGCAGTTTTACAGCACCAACGAAACATGACATGTATAAACAAACCACGTGAAACACGCCATGTTTACTTGGCGATGTTAGACTGCAACATCTCCACGGTTTAAACATCAAACTCAAATCATCAAAACAAGAAAAAAGACATGTAAACCAGTGTTGATGCAACTTCCATTAAGTTTGTGCACAACACAATTTGGTATTAGAAAACCATTTAAAATGTCGAAATGAAGCAGTTTTACAGCACCAAGGAAACATGACATGTATAAACAAACCATGTCAAACACGTTATGTTTCCCTGGCACTGATAGAATGTAACATCTCCACAGTTTAAACATGAAATTGAAATCATCAAAACAAGCAAAATTACTTGTTAACTTTAACTAATGTTTCTTCCGCTAAGTACAGTTTGTGATGCAAAAAAATTTAAAATGTTGAAATGTTGCAGCATTTAAGTACCGAGGAAACTGATGTGTATGCCTATTGTTTAAACTATGTATTTAACATTTACAAGGATTTAATGTTAAACACACCATGTTCAACAGATAAACACACCAAGTTCCTCGGTGCTCATACAGTACAAATTCTCCATGGTTTAAATATGAACTTGAAAAAGATTAAAAATGCCAAAATGTTGCAGCATTTAAGTACCAAGGCTTTTGGTGTATATTCCTATTGTTTAAACAGATCAACACACCAAAATCCTCGGTGCTCATACACTACAAATTCTCCACTATTTAAATTTTGGAGTTGCACAAATGTTACAACACTTTTCGTAATGGAAGATGCATTACATAGTTAGAGGGCAATACATGAACCAAAGGCAACCAATGCAGTGCCCTTTAACTAATTCTTATTCATTTAAAATGTCAAAATGAAGCAGCTTTATAGGACCAAGGGACCATGGGGTGTATAAACAAACCATGTCAAACACTCCAGGTTTCCTCGGCGCTGTTAGCCTGCAGTATCCCAATAGTTTAAACTTCAACTAGAAATCATCAAAACACAAAAAAATACCTTTAATCCTTAATCTAGCTCGTCATTCATTCAAAACATTGTAGTTGTTTGATGCATTTAAAAGTAAAACATACAGACATCAACATCCCACAATAAATTATATCACATTACTTACAGAAAAAACCTTCAAAGTCGTACATAGTTAAATAGAAAATCACAGTTTATATCATATGGTACAAATTCTACAATTTATATCACATAGTACAAATCTACAATTTATATCACAGTGTACAAAAACATTCAATATGATACAAATTCTAATTATGACCAACCCCTAAACATGACACAATCATCTATATGTCACAAGTGCTCCAAAAAAATTTTCACGGTAAAAAAAAAAATCAAACCATACACAAGGAACTATATATATATATTTCAATATATATATATATATAGATTATTTGAATATATATATATATGTGTGTGTGTATATATACATTTGAATATATATATATATTTGAATATATGTATATTTGAATACATATATATTTGAATATATATATATATGTAATACACTTTCGATTTCATCACAAAATGCTGAAAACATCGCACAACCCAAAAAGCACAAAAATGGAAAAATCTCACACACCCCTTGAAATACAACATGATTGAAAAATCCAACACACCCATGAAAACAGGAAAAAAAAGAATGACCTATAAAAAAATAATGACCTAGACAAAAATTCTAACACAACCAACAACAAAAAAACAAAATCATAGGTACATGAATGTAGTGGTGGCAGGAGGAATATGGCGGTTACGGAGGGAGGAGGGGCAAGGCGGTGGCGGTAATGGTTGGATGTTTAGGAGAAGGCAACGGCCATAAGGGAGAGGAAGAAGGCGGTTATGGAGGGAGGCGGCGGTGGCTATGGAGGGAGGCGGCGGTGGCAATGGAGGGTTGGTGGAGTATGAGGATGAGCGGATGGGATGATGAGAGGCAAATGAGAGAGTGAGTAGCTTTAAGGTTTCAAGTTTGGTTTATATAGATAAATTTTGAAGGGTTAAATTAAATCAACATATTGAAATCAAGGGTTCAGATTATACCTAGATGAGATCTTCATTAATGATGGGAATCCATGCTAAATATTACGAAAATCAGTGCTAACTATTGATTAATGCAGCTGTCGGATACTGCTTTGCAATTAAAAATGTTTACAACCCGAGAGCAGACATGTAATTTTTTTCTAACTATGGAGCACTGGTTGCCAGTCCAGTGCTAGACCCGTAAATCGGTGCTAAAATATGGTTAAAGTAGCTGCTTGATACTGCGTGAGTATTAATTTTTTTACAACTCGAGAGCAAACATGTAATTTGTTTTCAACTATGTGTTCACACCGGTGCTACAACAGAGAATCGGTATTGAAATGTGGTTAAAGCAGTTGCTTGATGCTGCTTAATCCCAATGCGCTGTAGAATTCTAGCACCGCATTTTGTAATCGGTGCTGATGGTATGGTTGAACCAGTGCTGAATATTAACATACAGAATATTGAATTTCCTGCCCAAAAATTAACCAATTCTTTTCGTGTGGTAAATCTGAAATAACTTAGCACCGGTTAATCAACACTCATAACCAATGCAGATTTGTTGTACAACTATTTCTAAGTATTCATTCGAAGCCCTTATCAAGGGGGAAAGTTTTATCCATTATTTTTTTATACCCAATTGGGCTAAAAATATTCAATTCAACACTCAACATACCTCGTGTTTCAAAATTGTGTCCAATGGATACCTGCAAACCCTTCGATCAGAACTTTGTTAAAATAACACCGTTGCCCAAAACTTAAATTCAACTCCTTATTGGTGGCCAAATTGAACACCACATTGTGTATTCTTTGGTTAGTATATGTTTTTTTTAAAAATTCATGTTTTATTAGAATTTGGTAAATCACTAGTATATGTGCTAGAGTATCTGGCTATAGATGACCTAGAAGTTAGGAAATCCTAAAAGGAAGTTTTCTTTGTTATTTATTGACACCAAATATTGAATATTTTTCTAATTCCCTTTTGGGTCCAACAGTGTAGGATTTCATCTGAGCGAAATTGAATTTGGAGGTCCGAGTGAAATTTTTGCCTTTTGCACCTAGGTCCCTCCAAGAATATTGGAATTGTAGAAACACAAAATTGGCAATTCAATAGTTCAATTGACTATTGTATGATCATAACTACACGATTATGACTTAATTGGGTGAATAGAACATCATCAAAACTGATCATACAGAACAAGTGCTACATTTTCATTAATTGCAGTGTTGCCCAAAACTAAGTTTCACCTTGAGCATTGATTTGAAACACTTGATTCTTATTTTTAATTCCTAAATATATGAATTATGTCCAATTTAATATTTGAATGTATAAATTTTAAAGCAATAGTACATGTCCTATACTAAATTGTGGGTTTGGAGATATAAACGGAAAATCATATTTCTTTAATATCACACGATTAATGTAAAAGCATGATAATCCTCGAAGTAGCGGATAATAACTATATTTCTTCTACAATATAACATATAATTATTTCTAGTCGTATTCAATAAAATAATCACAACAAAAACAATAGTATTATAAGGGTTGTGAGGATCGAAATTCATGAATAATATCTAGCAAATGGCTCTTCATCCAACATGTGTGCATCTTCAGAGCTCGTCCCAACGTCGCTCTCCCCAACGCTTTGGCCTGGATATATAGGAAAATGTCCAACTGCTTTCATTGCATCTGGGAACTGGTATTGAAATACCTTTCCCATGTGATCGCACTAAGACCTTTGATATTATGATTCCGTCAGCAGACTTTGTACACCCATCTCCAACGTTGCGACTGTAGATTCCAAAGTAGGACCCACACTATCTTGAGGGAATTTGAAGAAAGTGTCTGCTGTAATCTTACCCATTGGATGCCTGTATATGTCGTGCAGATCGTGGGGGACGCCTGCTTTTGTGCACAGTTCGGAGACTAGGCTGCAGAAACGGTAACAACTTGTTCTCTCTGCACCATGTCTCAACTCGTTCACTAGTTTCTTACCCAAATTCCATTGGAGTTTTTTTAATGGCGTACAGATGTCTCAACCTGATACTGTGAATCCCAGTGTTCACTGTGACGGGGTCAAATCTGAATGCTACAAAGTGGTACCATTAATTAA
The DNA here is from genome assembly GCA_037428765.1 of Rubia yunnanensis. NCBI lineage: Eukaryota > Viridiplantae > Streptophyta > Magnoliopsida > Gentianales > Rubiaceae > Rubia > Rubia yunnanensis. The sequence goes on from CM075065.1 coordinate 103,893,285, forward strand.
TCTCGGGAGTCAGTAGCTTCTTTGGCATCTTTTTCCAACCTGGTCTAACAATAGACTCGACATCAGTTCCCTCGCTAGTTACCGTCCTCATGATCTCCTATCCCGTGGGATCGTCAAAATCCCAACCCTCATTGGTATAGTAGTGGAATGCAAGAAATTCATCCTCCTCGAGGGGGGGGGGACATTTGGAAACCCGTACAACTCGTTTATGGATTCTGCAGTTAATTTCACCATTTTCCCATGACAGAAAGCCTTAGTCCACCTTCTAGCATACCACAAATTAGCATAGAACTCACTCACTATGTTGAGGTTGAACATTGGAGGTGTGTCACACAATTGCTCCCACCCAAGTGCTCGGATTTTACATCAAAGGGGGGAGAATTTTTTATTTCTCTCTCCGTAAAATGTCACCTTTGTTTGTAGGTTTGTGCCATTAATTTTTCCTGCTCCGAAATGAACCTCTTCTCATGTTGTTCAACATTGGATTGTACCTCCAGAGAGGAAGGGGATGCATCGCGTGTCCTCTTGTAGGGAGTTTTGGGTACCATATCCTACAATGTTAAATGAGCATTTCAACAAACACCTTCCATGCAACCAAAAAAACCTATACAATATTTGCTTTCTTGAACATCAACATACCCTTAATGCGACCCAATCAAATCCAATCTATACATAAATGTTGTTATTACAATTTAACTCTATGTACATGATTGCAATATCAAAAAAAGCTGGAGAGCAAGGTGAACCAACATTGAAAAAAGTTACGTTTCTAAAAACTTTGGGTTCATGGTTAATAATCTTGATAAATATAATAGCAATGTTTGAAAGAAAACTCAACTCAATCCTACATGAAGTTTGGGAGTCTGAACTGATGGGGAAGATGTGTTAGTTTTCCTCTAAAAATTTTAGAAAATGAAGACCACCTAAGCGTGGAACTGTAAAAAATTTTGAACTTAAATTTACTAGCACCGGTATGAAGCTTGAAAACTGGTGCTAAACTAAGTAAAAGCAGCTGTTTGAGGCTGCGTTGAATTATTTTTTCGTAGTTTTCTCCCAACCTGAGAACAAACTTGCAAAATAAATTCTAAGGGAGCAACCGGTGTTGTTCACAAAAAAGCAGCTGCGCATGGTTGCGTGCATTGATTTATTAAAATCATTTTCTCAACCCGAGATCTAATCCTGGAAATTTTGTCTAAGTACACAACACCAATGTCCAGCCTATGCTAAAATTACAAAAATTGGTGCCAATAATGAAACAGAGCACATACTATATTTTCAACCTTCAATAGGACCTGCGAACATTACTATTTAGAGCACCGGTTCATAACAACAGGTCAATAGTACCCGCGAACATTACTATTTAGAGCACCAGTTCATGACAACAAGTGATATAATCTATGTATTGCATTGGTTTGTACGATATAGGTGCTATTTATCATGTATTGCAGCGGCTTTCAACACGGGTTTCTACAAAACAGGTGCTACAAAAAATATTTTAGAACCGGTTTTGTGGAATTAGATCACAATAACCGGTTCCAAATATGGTTTGAGCACCGATTTTGGAGGCCACCAAGTTAGCGACCAGTGCCATAGTATATGTTTTACATAAGTCTGACAAGATTTTAAAGTGCCACATGTCAAAAATTTGTGAAAGGTGATGTGGTTAAATGAGGAGTGTCACTTAACCAAGAAATTGCTCCTTTAGTATACATTATATAGATTTTATACTCTTTCCCCTCCACATAATAGACTTAACTTATTCCAAAAAAACCATACTCCTTCTATACCTGCTTAATTTCCCACCCTAATCATTGTACACTGTTCAAGAAATTTGTTTAAACGTTAATAACGACAAATTAAAAAATTGATCTTTAGAAATAATTTATAACGAAGAATTGAACAATATCACATATGATAATAATATTTCTTATGCATCTATTCAAATATACAATTAAACTTTGATAGAGAGAATAGTATCAAAAACTAAGTGAAAATTTTGAGATAGGACAGGGGGAGTAATTTCATGTCAATTCACGATAACTCTCTCAACAAGAACTACACTAAGGTTTAAACCTCATAAATAAAAACTGTACTCAATAGTACCAATAATTGTGACTTATCAAATTAATAGTCATGACATTGTTCATATATGAATTTTTTATATTGAAAATATACTTATATATCTTTCTTTTTAATCTTAATACACACTCTCAATTAGGGATGACATGGGGGCGAGTTTTGGTGGAGGATTACCCCGCATCCACCCCAATGGGGCGGGTATAGATGTAATTTTGGTAGGGGTGCACTACAAGAGACAACACATTACCTCGATTATTTTGAGATTTTAACCTCGGTTTTTCGTCCCAAAAAAACTGAGGTAAATATAGGCATAGTAAAAAGTATATTTTTTACCTCGGTTAGTGAGAGAAACCACCTGCAAGGTCGCACATGAAAAACTGCAGTAACAACTTTTTAGACCGACATAGTGTCGAAGTTGGTAAGACCAACTCTACAAGAGAAGGTTGTGCGACGTCACACATAAAATTTCTGAAAATTAAAAAGATTCTACCGAAAGCAGAATTGACATCGACTCCACTTTCAGTAGTTCTCCGACCAGTAACATATTTTCGGCAACTTCACAACCAAAATAACAGAATCAAATCACAAAAAAAGACCAAATTTGACTTCATTACACAGAAAACGTACAATACCATTTCAATTCTAGATTTACTGAACCCTAAATCTAATGTGGAAAATATAAAATATAGAACCCTAAATCTACAGTGGAAAACTATCCAAACCTATGACTGAGTCGGCATGAACGGAGGTTGGTGGCAAGAACAGTTCGCTGGGGAAGGAACAACGCTGGGAACAGAACGATGCCGGGATGGAACAGAGGTTGGAGGTCTGCAGGTATGGTGATGGTGGCGCGTTTGGTGGCACGTCATCTGTTGGTGAGGCATCTGGTGGCGAGTCAAGGTGCATCTGGTGGCGAGTCAAGGTGCATCTGGTGACGAGTAGAGGTACGTCTGGTGGCGAGGCATCTGCGCGTCTGGTGGCAAGGTATCTGCACGTCTGGTGGCATGATGTGCACCGGGGTCTGGTGGCATGGAGGGTGCCAACATCGAGCGGTGGAACCGGTGGAGTGTATATATGCAAAATGGTAAGAAAAGGCGGATAACTAAGAATGAAAGGGAATGAAGGCGGACTAGGGTTTGTTATTTATTGTGGTACAGTTTAGTTATTTATAGGGTTGATTGTATGGGCTGAAATAAGGCCCATAACCTTTTATTTACACAGTCTTAACAAATTAAAATGTGCATTAATTATGTCAATAAAATATAAAATGTGCATTAATTATGACAAATTATAAAGTCTTCACAAATTAAACTATGTCAAAAAATAAATTGTGTAAAAAATTACTATAATTATATTTTAGCATGGATTAGCATAAAAACGACAAAATTATTTTTTTGTTTTGTTTAAAAATAAATAATATATATACACACACTTTTCGCACTTGTGTTATCTAGTTATTCATATACTAATAAATAGAATAATAATATTAACAACAAAATACAAAGGGTGAATATGAATTTGGAAATGTATAAGTTTAATTTTTCATCTAAAATATTGATTGCTCCATAATTGTGTTACCCTATAATTCATTGCTCCAAAACACATGATTTTTGTTATTCTTGCACAAATGTAGAAATATTAAATAGATGAATTTTTCGGTGAAATGTTGGAAAGTGCTAGTACGTGTTCTAGAGTAACTTAGAGTTGTTTACATAGAAGTAAGAAAGGTAAATCGTAAAAGATTACAAATATATTCATGTGCATGTTTATTGATAAATAATAGGTTACATACTTGGAAAATACAATTAGGGGCAAAGAGTATCATCACATTCAGGCGGATTTCAATTTGAAGTTACGAGTACAATTTTTACTTTTTGCACTTAGGTCCCTCCAAGAAAGTTGAAACTATCGAATTACGAAATTGGCAACGCCAAAATTTAATTAAATAATATACAATTACAATTTTGCAATTTGGACATGTATGGGTGAACGGAAGGGCCTCGAAAGTCAACATTAATTACTTATATACAATCTTGAAAATTACACTATGGTCCAAAATTGTGTTATCCTATAATCCATTGCTCCGAATTACATGATTTTGTTATTCTTTCCTAAATATAGACATATAAAATAGATTATTTTTTTGGTGAAATGTTGAAAAATGCTAGTACATATTTTAAAGTAACTTAGAGTTGTTTACATAGAAGTAAGAAGGGTAAATCAGAAAAGATTACAAATATATTCTTGCACATGTTTATTGATAAATACTAGATTACGAACTTGGAAAATACAATTGGGATGTATAGAGAAGCATCACGTTCGAGCGAATTTCAATTTGGAGTTACGAGTAAAATTTTTACTTTTTGCACTTAGGTCCCTACAAGAAAATTGGAGTTGTCGAATCACGTAGGAACACCAAAATGTAATTCAATAATATACAATTGCAATTTCACAATTTTTGCATGTATGAGTGAATGAAAGGGGCTCGAAAGTCAACATTGATTACTTCTATTCAATCTTGAAAATATACACTATGGGCCAAAATTGTGTTACCCTATAATCCATTGCTTCCAAATACATGATTTTTGTTATTCTTGCATAAATATAGAAATATTAAATAGATAATTTTTTTGGTGAAATGTTGGAAAACGCTAAGTACATGTTTTAGAGTAACTTAGAGTTGTTCATATAGAAGTAAGAAAGGTATATCGGAAAAGATTACAAATATATTCTTCTGCATGTTTATTGGTAAATACTTTGTTATGAACTTGGAAAATAAAACTTGGGTGCATATGGTACCATCACGTTACAGTGGATTTCAATTTGGAGTTACGAATGAAGTTTTTTACCTTTTGCATTTAGGTCCTTCCAAGAAATTTGAAATTGTCGAATCACGAAATTGGCAACATCAAATTCATTTCAGTAATTTACAGTTGAAATTATGCAATTTTGGCATGTATGGGTGAACGGAAGGGCCTCGAAAGTAAACATTGATTACTTCTACACAATCTTGAAAAATTACACTATGACCCAAAATTGTGTTATCCTATAATCCATTGCTCCAAAATAAATTATTTTTGTTATTCTAACATAAATATAGAAATATTAAATAAATTATTTTTTTGGTTAAATGTTGGAAAACGCTAGTACATGTTCTAGAGTAACTTAGAGTTGGTTACATAAAAGTAAGAAAGGTAAATTGGAAAAGATTACAAATATATTATTGTGCATGTTTATTGATAAATACTATGTTATGGACTTGGAAAATACAACTTGGGTGTATAGGATATCATCACGTTCGAGTGGATTTCAATTTGGAGTTAAGAGTGAAGTTCTTACCTTTTGCATTTAGGTCCCTCCAAGAAAGTTGGAATTGTCGAATAACAAAATTGGCATCATAAAAATTTAATTCAATAATATACAGTTATGATTTTACAATTTGGGCATATATGGGTGAACGAAAGGATCTCGAAAGTCAACATTGATTACTTCTACACAATCTTGAAAAATTACACTATTGCCCAAAATTGCGTTAGCTTCTTGCCTAAATATAGATATATAAAATATATGTTGTTTTTGGGGAAATGTTGGAAAACACTAGTACGTGTTCTAGAGTAACTTAGAAATGGTTACATAGAAGTAAGAAATTGATTAGCCATGTGTCAAATAGAAAGTACTAAAAGAGTAATTCTTAGCCACATAACCTTTGACATGTGTCACCCTTGGAATTAGCCCAATGTCAAATAAATAAAATTGTATATACCACTTATTCATAATTGTATAAAATAAGTAATATATAAAATTTTATATACTACTTATTTTATATACAACGTATTTTATATAATTATGAATAAATAGTACATAAAATTTTATTCGCTAAGAAAATAAAGTTTATTTATTTATATTCGACTACGATCATGTATCACTTGAACTTTATGTTTAATTAATTTAATTTGAAAATATAAACATAGAGTCATAGTTAAAAACATATATATGAAATCTTTTAAAATATAAAAGAAATGGAGTTGTGTATAAAAAAATTATTACTTTTTTTTAGTTTTATTAAAAAATAAATTACATTATTAATATATATATAATTATTTTAAATCGTGCATCGCAAGGGTGTTATATGTTATTCATATACTTATAATTAAGTACCATGCATGTCTGCGAGAGTGATGTGCGAAGTCGGTCACCAAAAAAATTGACATAGGTAAGTCAGACATGCGTGCGACGTTGGTCATTTGTGTCTGGGATTAGTACGTGCGGCCTTGGTCACAACTTCGGTAAGCAAGACATACGTGCAACGCTGGTCATTTATGTCTTAGATAGGTACGTGCGACCTCGGTTATAACGTCGGTGAGCATGTGGTGAGCTAGACATGCGTGGGACGCCGGGCATTTCTTATCTGGGAGTGGTAAGTGCAAAGTTGATCACAACGTCGGTACGACAGACACACGTGTGATGTCGATCATTCAGACATGTGCGACCTCGGTCACAACGTCGGTAAGTTAGACATGCATGCGACGTTGGTCATTCTTATCTGGGATAGGTACGTGTGACCTTGGTCACCACGTTGGTAAGCCAGACACGCGTGCGACGTCGCTCATACAGACTTTTTACCCTGGTTTTTTAAAAAATCACGGTAAAAAGGGTACTTTTTACCTCAGTTTTTATAATCGAGGTAAAAATAGTTTTTACTTCGAAAAGACACAACCGAGGTAAAAGAAATTTTTACCTCGATTTTTTGGGGTATAAGGAAAAAACCGAGGTAAAAGGGGCGAAGTAATAGGTGTTGTTTCTTGTAGTGTTGGGGCGGGTATGGGTATGAAAATTGATACCTGCCATGGCTAGTGAGTCTGACATGGATATTAGTTCATACCCGTCCCACCCCGTGCCCCACTATACCCACTATGTACATATTAATTTATTATATAATAAACTATTATTTATCCATGATGCACATGTGTTTTACTTATAATATTTTCATGTACATATTATTCAACTTTTAATATTAAAATTATTAATTTTAAAGTAAAATTTAGGTGTTTTTGGGAGATAAATTGGGTGAGTAAAACTGATTTAAAATGGGTATGGAGACCCAAGTGCATGGGTAATGGGGCAGGATGGATTTTAGATAATACCCGATGGGGCGGGGTGGATTTTAATGGTGTACCCCCCATGGGTGATGAAGCGAGTATGTGTATGAAAATTTTAGGTGGGCATGCGTATGGATGTACCATATTTCATACCCGTTCCACTCCATTGCCATCCCTACACTAGAAGACCTTTGGTAAAAATATTAGCAACATGTAATTTTACAGGAACATGTCGAACACGAAAACCTCCATGTGCAACCATTTCACGAACAAAGTTATAATCTACATCAATATGTTTGCTACGATCATGATGAATCATATTGGGAACAAGATATGTGATGGAGACTTTATCACAATAGAGAGCATCAGGATGGCAAAAAAAAATCCAAATCTGCAAGAAGTTGACGAACCCAACTTGTTTCATGCCGCAATGTATATATACTATATCGATCCTTACATCAGTTTCACTAAAGAATTTTGACACAGTAGGTTGCTTCTTGGAGCATTCAGAAATCAAACTCTCCCAAAGAAAAACGACGTAGCCAGTGGTAGAAGTACAACTATTAGGAAAACCAACCCAATCTGCATTTGAATAGGCTACCAATGACATAGGAGAGCTCGCTGAGTGGAGAAATAGACCAAAATCCAAGGTACTTTATTTCATGAAATTCTCTTCACAACATGAAGGTGAGTAGTATAAGGAGCATGCATAAACTGAGAAACCATATTATCAACATAAACAATATCCAGATGAGTCATAGTCAAATATTTTAAAGCCCCAACCATACTACAATATTCGGTGGGATCAGTAAGAATGTCCCCATCAACAGAGAACAACATAACTCTAGAAATAGTTGGTGTGTGTGTACAAATTGAATAATTTGAGTATGTGATTTTTGTAGTAAATTACACATATTTCTGTTGGGACAAAAACAAGTCAGAAGGACTACAAGACACCAAAATTCTTAGAAATTAGTGGAGATCCCAAATACTTCATATCTAACTGAGACGTTAGAAGATAAATAATTTATGAACTATAACAAAATTATCACCTGTGAGAACAATATCATCCCCATAAAAGAGGTAAAATAAACATATGATATTGACAGTAAAGAAATTGGATAGTAAAGAAATGCTTAAACGAGAAAACCAAACTCATTCAACGTGTTTCAAACCATATATTTCAATCGATTATAAAGGCGATGAATTGAGACTGATCTACTTCAAGAAAGAAGAGTACTTGAAAGAGGTTTAGTGATGGTGGTTATCAAGCTTTGGGTTATATTTTCTTTAATGTTTTGAGAATCAGTCTGGTGCAAGGCGAATGGCGGCGAAAATTGAAGAAGCGATGGATCGCCGCAAAGGTCCAATGCAGTTTTGAGCATAACTTTTTGCGTCCGGACTCAGAATCACGCGATTCCGGATGTGTTGGAACCGTCTCGACAAGCACTATATGATTCTCATCAAATACATAAATAGTGTCTCCATTTCCCTATTTTAGGTCATTTAAGGCCTCAAAACGGCAATTTATTGTTATTGAGTGTTTTTCGATTTTCGTTTTATTTTGGAATTTATTCCTAATTTCCTTTTTATTTTTCCTGAATTCATTATAGTATTCAAGGACCTCTTGTATATCAGAGATTTCATAATTTTCATAAAAATATTTTCAATAATTATTTTCTCTCTGATGGATCCCAGAACCAAACTCTAAGATTCGTGCTTGTGAATCTTTTTTTTATTATTATTACGACTACGTCACAATCTTTAAGATTTGGGTTGGATATGTAACCAGTTTTTACTAGCTTGTTCTTCAATTTGATACGTATGTATTTGAAAGTGTTGAGGTTGGTGTGTTTTCTAGTTATTAAGGAATGTAGATATTACTTGTAATTGTAATTAGATTCTATTTCCTTTTTCTATCTTGTACAGGTATTCTGTATCACTATATAACGTACCCTGAGATCATGAATATAAACACACATTAATACTCTTATTTTCTACATGGTATCAGAGCCTAAAATTCTGAAAACCTAAAGAAAATTTTCCTTCCTTTGTCGAGCTCCAGCCGCCGCCGTCCTGCTATGCATCTCCTCCACGTGTCATCGTCCAGCTATCGCTGCCACTCGCTGATCTCTATCTGCCTACCTCCACTGTGCTCCTCCATCCATCTGCGCTCGCTTGACGCCGTCAGTTCGCGTGTTATTGTCTACGTGCCCACACCGAAGCTCACGCGCTGCTGCCGTCCAATTCACATGCTGCCGCATCTTCCGTCTCCAATTTGTCGCCACTAATTTCCTGGTTGCCGTCGATTATGATGTTGTATTATGTCGACTTCAGAACCTACTCTCGATGTTGCTTAGTAGTCTCGCATCGATGCTGAATCTGAGGCCAATAAGTTGTGGAACATGAAAAGCTATGAGGTAGTTTCAACTTTACTGAAACAGTTGCAGTTGCAATCTGGCCCTAAGCCACCTGTACCTTTTGGTCGCCTCCCAAACGATCCTTACTTTATTGGCTCTTCTAACAGTCCTGGTTTGGTTATGGCACCTACCATCATGAAGGGTCATGAGAATTACCTTGAATGGTCTGATGGAATTTTCCAAGCTATGCTTGCCAAGCATAATATTGGGTTCATTGATGGATCCATTACCAAACCCCTGGATGATCATACTGATGCTGCTGATTGGCGTGGAGTTAATGCTACCCTTTTCTGCTAGATCTTACACACCCTGGATCCGGCATTACAATCTTCTACAAGTGCCTTTGCCACAATTAAGGAACTGTGGGATGACCTGATGGCACGCTTTACCCTTGGTGATGGTGTGAAAATTCTGCAGATGTGCGAAGATATTCAAAACTATCAGCAGAATGGTCAAATCGTCACCATATATTTTGGCAATCCAAAGAAGCTGTTTGGGAAATACAATTCTCTGCGGCCTCCTTTAGTTTTCCCCCGTGAAGCTTGCAAACCGCTGTGCACCTGTAACCTTGCCGCCCGTGCCTTCCAAGAGAGAGAGAGAGAGATTTGATGCATCAATTTATCTCTGATCTCGATGAAGGCTATCATACCTTGCGATTCCATATCATGAGTCTTGATCCACTTCTACCAGTCATGTGTGTGTATGCGCTTGTTGCCCTGGAGGAGAATCACCGAGCTGTCATCCGGTCTCGCGAGCCTTCTTCTGACTCCATGCATATGTTGCACGACGCTTACCATCTGTGGGTCTTTGTCAGTCGTCCTCACTTCAGCTGATTGCAAGAATCTCGTCTGTACGCATTGTCATCGCAAGGGTCACGACAAAGCTTCCCGTTTCCAGCTCACAGGCTATCCAGAATGGTACACGGAGATGAGGGAGAAAGCTAATGGTGCCAAGAAGACGGCGTCAGCTTCTCAGCCGATCACCGCCGCCGCCCCCAGGGTTCCCGCTATAGCAGCCCGTCCACCTCCGCCGTCGTTCACCAGCGCTTCCATTCTGTGCCAGGGTTTGCGGCAGCGGCCTCCAATGGTAGGGCTCCTACTCGTTCTGATTTTGGCTCTGCTTGTCTGATGACCAATGGAGCATGACCATGTATTTGTTTAATCAGTTTAATTCTCTGTTTGACAATGGGTCAGTTAAGTCTACTTTGCCTTGGATTCTTGATTCAGGAGCCTAATATCTCATGACCAGTGACAAGGGTTCTCTTTATGATATTACTACTGCTATCGATACTGTGAATGTTATACTGTCTGATGGATCTGTGTCGTCTACTACACAATATGGTTCTATTTGCTTTGGTGATGTCATTCTCAATCATGTGCTCTACATACCTACTTTGCGATGCAACTTATTATCATGCTCTAGATTGTTATTTCCCTTAAACTGTCTAGCTTTGTTTACTGAATATTATTGCATTTTACCGAAAATCAGTACGAGTATTGTGATTGGCGTGGGTGAACAACAATAGGGGGTTTATTTGCTTCGTCTATTGGATACTCGTGTTCGTCTGCTAGACACATATTATTACCCTTATTTTCTACCATAGTTATAATATTTTACTTGTTGTTGACCAGATTGAGGAAAAGAATATTAATGTTAATATTTAATTTGATTGCTTGTACGTAAACTTTTTTAAAAAAGAATATTAATTAGCTTATATTTACATGCATGCATGCTGATTATGGATTCAGACAGGCGAAGGGCTATCCATCCAAGAATCAAATAAGGTGAGCCAGCTGATCAAATCATTTACACATATGACTAACAATAGTTGGAATTCACGCATATTTGAATAGGATCATACGAAACAAATAGGGTGTTGCTATATCCCGCCCTGTATTTTACTATCCTCGTCCTAATACGTATAAATACACGTATTTTTAATTTAAAAAAAAGAAAAAAAAGGGAGAAGTAATATAAATCCTCCCTTCTCTCTTTTCTCTCCTCCCTTCTCTCTTTTTCTCTCCTCCCATCTCTCTTTTTCTCTCCTTCTTCTTCTTCTTTCTCTCCCCCTTCCCTCTCTCCCTTTCTGCCGCCCAGCCAGCCAACGCTGCCGCCCGCCGCCGCCCGCCTCCGCCCGCCGCCGCCGGAAACCCGCCGGAAAACGTAAGTTTTGGAGGAATTTTTTTTTACTTTTCGTGCGAATTGTTGCCCGATCTATTAGAATTTTGTTGAACTTGTCGGAATTGTTAGAATTGGGGTTTGTTAGAATTTTGTTAAATGTAGAATGGATGTTCGGTTGGTGGTTAGATGTTAGGTTGGTGGTTAGTATAGGAGATTAAGATGTAGAATAATTTGGAGAAATCTAATATTAGGAATTTAATGAATTTTGGAATTAAAACGAAGAAATTGTGTTTTTTAGAAATTATTTAGTTTAAATCTGGACATAATATTTTAGAAATTGTATTTTTTAGAAATTGTGTTTTTTAGAAATTATTTAGTTATGTGACATAATAGAAATTATTTAGAAATTATTTTTTAGAAATTGTGTTTTTTAGAAATTATTTAGTTATGTGACATAATAGAAATTATTTAGAAATTATGTTTTAGAAATTGTGTTTTTTTAGAAATTATTTAGTTATGTGACATAATAGAAATTATTTAGAAATTATGTTTTAGAAATTGTGTTTTTTAGAAATTATTTAGTTATGTGACATAATAGAAATTATTTAGAAATTATGTTTTAGAAATTGTGTTTTTTAGAAATTATTTAGTTATGTGACATAATAGAAATTATTTAGAAATTATGTTTTAGAAATTGTGTTTTTTAGAAATTATTTAGTTATGTGACATAATAGAAATTATTTAGAAATTATTTTTTAGAAATTGTGTTTTTTAGAAATTATTTAGTTATGTGACATAATAGAAATTATTTAGAAATTATTTTTTAGAAATTGTGTTTTTTAGAAATTATTTAGTTATGTGACATAATAGAAATTATTTAGAAATTATGTTTTAGAAATTGTATTTTTTAAAAATTATTTAGTTATGTGACATAATAGAATATAGTTCTATATAAATAAACTTTATTAATCCGATGTAAACAATTGTGTAGTAAATTATTATGATATGTTTTAACTATTGTTTCCTTGAATGTTAATAATAGTGTGATGTGGTAAAAAAACAAGATTATTTAGCAATGTAATTTCCAATTTGTAACTTTAAAAAAATGTGTAGTTCGTTGTATGGGATTGTACGAGAATTAAATTTGCTGTTTGTGGAGGGGTTTTTTTTATGTTATATCCACTTTTTCCTATGCATTATAGAATATGTAGTTTCCATTAGTAAATTGAAATTATGCACTGTTCGAAAATATTAGTTCACACGTTGTTGAAATGTATGTTAATTTATCTTATCATATCAGTTTGATTCAATTGTTGTTATACTAATTACATATCTTGTGTTGTAGATGAGCACTGCTGGTCAACCTGACGGCCATGGTCGTTCCATACGACGAAGAGGTGTTAGTGCCTCGGCGAGACAGGCTAGAGGCCGCGTGGTCGAGGATGAACCGTCGCCTCGCCCGCAGGAGTGTGATGTAGGAGCGGAGCGGCCTTCTCCACCGAGCGTTCGTGCATTCGATCTCATGCCAACATGGGACGGTCCGGAGATTAACATTCTCGCGTCTGGTGGAATCCGTCACGATAGTGACTGGCAGTTGAATTATGACTTGCCGGCAGATGTCCCCCTGATGGGCCAACCTGGGACGAGTGTGCCATTGAATGCTGGGATCGAACGTTATGCTGCTGGAGGAGCCAGGCACACTGTGAGGAATAGAGCTGGTCAATTCTCACAATCTTCTGGTGGATCGTGCAATGCCGGTGAGACTAGCACCGGAAGGGCACCGAGGAATAGGAGGAAGCGACCCGCCGATGAGACGTGGCTAGTGCGGGGACCTCGTCATACCAAGCTTCGGAGGACACGTCGCTGTTGACGTTTGGAATGGTATAGAGCGAGGTGTGCTGAGATGCCATGCTCGGTCGCCGCTATGCAAGCAGCTAGTCGCCACGCCCCCCGAACTGAGCGATGTTGCACAGGCCCGGATACATGCGACCGGGTTGGCCCACCTGCCTGCGATTATGTTCCAGTTCCTTGACATGGCACTGATATCCGCTTTTGTCAAGAGATGGCAGCCAGACACGAACACGTTTCACATGCCTTTTGGGGAGATGACCATCCTGATGCATGACGTTGAGATGATTCTTGGCATTCCCATCGTTGGTGGCGCTGTTGCGAGTACCATTTCGACGGAGACTATTGAGGAAGCGTGCGCTGAACTGTTTGGGAAAGACGTGGAGTCCTTTGCCGCGGAAGACTGGAACGGGGGTAACATAGATGCCCAATCGTTGATGGCGAGGTGTGTAGCGGCGGGGCAGAGCGAGAACTTCCAATTTATGTGCTACATGCTGACCCTGTTTTCATCCACGCTTTTTGTGGATAAAACTGGGAATAAGGTTAGAGCCAACCTTCTACCCCTACTTGATTCGCAGTTTTCGTGGGGCTCGGCGACGTTGGCCAGTTTGTATCTGCAGTTGGGAATTGCGTCCCGATCCAAGGCGCGCGGCCTATGCGGATGTTGCACGCTGCTTCAAGCATGGATATACGAGTACTTTCCGATGTTTCGGCCGAGACCGAGTACATTGCCAGCTCTTCCGGGCCGCGCCAGTCGGTGGCGCACAGGGGATAAAACGGGGAGGGGTACGGGGAGGCTCGGTGCCATCAGGCGACAGTTGGATGCCTTACAGCCTGACCAGGTATGAATTCCATGCTTTTACCCTTATTCTGACAGTAGTAGGTTGATCAGATTCCATAGAAACGTAACATGTCTGTGAAACTTTTTGCAGGTGGATTGGTTGCCATATGGAGTGGATGTGGTTAGGGCTGCGAGGGGGAGGACTCACTACCGCGGCGTGATTCGATACCTCGACGCAATGGAGGCGTACATGCCAGATCACGTTGTGCTCCAGTTCGGTCTCGTACAGGGTATACCGCGGGGTCTTGCAATTGTGCCCGAGCCTTGTTCCCGCCCAGCTGATCCAGCCGGCTATTCAGTGACCTACCCAGGGAGGCTGCAGTTGACCCTATGGGAGATGGCACACACTTGGCACGACGGTCAGCTTGCGGCGTTCCCGATAGCCACGAGCCAATCAGAGTGTACCATGGATTACGAGGACTGGTACGCGACTCATTCGCATCCATTGATCGCAAATCCTGAACATGCTGCCACGAGTGGACCGGACAGGACACATCATCAGTTATCGGTAAGTTTTCCCGAACTATTTGCTTCGAGTAATTATATTACCTTTTACTGTTTCGTTATTGTAAAATCTGTTTCCTGTGCAACAGATGCTGAGTGACATGATGAGCGCCCTGGATCCGTTTGACTCGGCGACCGTTGATGGACTCGCCGACCCCAGCATGAGGGAGTTGATGACGACTTTTGTCAGTCATCGCGATGAGTATCGCAGGCTCGGTTATGGACCCATTCTTTAGTCGACTGTTTGCTTATGTATGATCCCACAATTTTGCCACAGTTTGCTCATTTATGTAATCGGTAACTGTTTGTGCATATCAAATTTATAAGTCATCGATTTTTGCAACAGTAACGCTTTCAAAATAATTGTGACGCTTCGATAATAACTGTAACGGTTGCGTACATGCCGAAATGTTTCGCTGGGTTACAACAGTTAATTACTCTCAGAGTATGCTCTTCTCCATGCCCTTATCCTCCTACGAAAGGGTAACTCCCAACCTACGACATCAGCCTTCCTCAATGTGGTCCACATATTAACCACGGGGGGCATGGGACAGTTTTCCTTCACGTGTACCCGGACGAAATGGCTTGCACTGCGAACGTATACAATGTGTAGCTCCCTACTTGTTCCATCCTCGCCCCCACCTGCCCTCAGTGGAATGACTGTACAGCAATGGTCCACCGACCCATTCTCTAAAATGTAATATAAAACTACAACCGTGTTGTAGTAGGTCGCGACAGGAAACATGTCTGCAATGACCGTAAACCAATGCTCTGGACCACATGGACCGCTGGTGTGGTGTATACGGGCTCTGGCGAATTCAACGTCATCTTGCGAACCGTATATGGGAACATAGTCAGGCCAATGAGTTGATATCTCGTTAAATACTGCCCAATGCGCTGTAGACCATTCACCTTCACCGTCTACGTGGAACGCATCAGCAACGCATCTGAAGCCCCAGTTTCCATCACTCACGACATCGTTCCAGCCTTCGATGTAACGCCGGACAATGTGGGGGACACTTTCAAGGAACGGGAATGTCTCTGCAGGAGAACACATTAAGATAAATATCTTGTGCAGGCGGCGTTCATTAGGAAGAATGGTGCTTGTACTTACCGTGCCGGCGACCGCTCCCTGAAGCACGCCCCGGGGACCTTGAACTACTCCCGTATCGCCTGTTCACGTGCTCGTGGTAGCTCGGTGAACGTCGGGTTGATCTTGATCGGGGGACCTGCTCGCTTGGTTTCCCACGTGCACTAGTACAATTGTCCGGCTCGCCAATGCCGCTCTCCTCCGGACGCAACTGCGCATCTATGTAGGATGAAACTCGTCGGCGGACCGAAGGGTCGCTGCGTGCCAGCTCCTCCAACAAAGTGTTGAACCGCGACTGATCTTTTTCGGCCCTCGCAATGTTTTCCGTGCTCCGCACGTGATCACCCAATGCCAGGCTCTTAAACAGCGGATGAATGTCGTCCAAGTACAAGGGGATTCCTTCAGCAACTGCCCCTGCCATGACGCATGCACACGGTATTCCGTGTGTCGAGCGCAGCACACAGCCACAGTAAGCATATACCTGTGCTCCGAGTGCATCAATCCTCCCGGACTCGACCGTCAATTTATCCAGACAGTATTTGGACACATTGTTGATCAAGTTGCTGAAAAGGATCCTACGGTGCAATCTTCCAATGCACGTTCTTGATTTCTCCAGGCCGGTATTGATCATAGTAATCTGTTGGGCTATCTGTAGGTCGACACGCCTCCATACCGTGTCCAGTGAACCAGTCGACGTTTGTAACCACCCTTTCAATGACGAGTGTGCACTTTCGACCCTGCATGTAGTTGTGTTCCCGAAGTGCAGAAATCTGTTCGTCCATGCCCTCACAAATTTCTCCTTATAGGGGGTGAGCCACGTCGTCTCAGCGTAACTAATAA
The DNA here is from genome assembly GCA_037428765.1 of Rubia yunnanensis. Classification (NCBI taxonomy): domain Eukaryota; kingdom Viridiplantae; phylum Streptophyta; class Magnoliopsida; order Gentianales; family Rubiaceae; genus Rubia; species Rubia yunnanensis. The sequence goes on from CM075065.1 coordinate 103,910,127, forward strand.
CAGCCTCGCTCCAAGACCATCCAGCCCTCATATCTACCAAGGCGGTTTCGTACTCTGAAACGGTGGATGCATTGCAAACCCGGAACCATGCACCATTCTTGAACGCTGCCCCGTTCCTCTTATTCCCTGTCAGCACAGTAACACGTGCCTCCACATCCTTGTTAATATGCCAGGTGCAGAGCAAATGATTCGATTCTGGAAACACAGTCCGAAGTGGCCTAATCAGTCCCATCTCCCGATCGGTGACCACAACCTCAGGGAACGGTCCATCCACAAGTAAGTTCTTCAGCGCGTTCAGCACCCACTCATAGGTATCTGCCGTTTCGTCAACGACAATTGCGTAGGCAATCAGGAAGTTTGTGTTGCAAGGGGACATCCCAACCATCTCAATGAATGGCATGCCGTAGCGATTGGTCTTGTACGTTGAGTCGATGGCCACAACCCACGGAAATGTGCGAAATGCCACAACAGCATCGGGATTGGCCATGAATAAATGAGTCAAAGTACCATCACCTGCTGAGCGGTGACTAGTGATATACCCTTTCGCGGTGGCCAGATGCAAACAATTCTCCGCTGTGTTGCGCCCGCCTCGCCTTTCTGTTACATATGCCGATCTCTCATTGTACACCTGTCTAATGTTCTGATGCAGGTCCGGAAACGAATTACTGAGGCTGGCATTGATATGCCTTGGGGCTGTTTCTGAATCTGTCAAATCTCTGATCATTTGCTTCGCGTCCGCATAGAGCTTGCAGCTCTGTCTATGACCCTCGGGGTACACTGAGAAAGAGTGGTTGTGCATCCCTCGTCTAGGATCCTTGCACGACACTACATTCCAACCATCCCCCGTGATTCTCTGTTTCAAGACAATCGCGAATGGGCAGTCACAACTTCTGGTCGAGCTGCTACTCCGTCGGACTACATCAGATTCGCTCGTATCTACAACCTTATCCTTTCGGCCCCGATTGCAAATGCAATATAACCTCAGGGGACCATTCCTATTCTGTTTGTAGGACCCCGTGATAAGTTCAAATCCCACCTGCAGAGCAATCCGTTGCAGGTAGGAATAAGCCTCGGCAACACCTGGGAACACAGCTGAGGTGGCAAATGGAGAGTATCCATTCCGCCCTGCAGCAGCTTCACATGACTGATTGTCATCCTTAAACAGCAATAAACATCAAGTAATTAGTTACACTCAACTGCTATACCAACGACAATGATGTCGTCAATTAACGTTTACATATGAACGAATAAAGATAAAATTACAGTCAAAACGTTAAAACATATACTTAAAGAAGAGAACATAAAGATAAAATTATAGTACATGAAATGCCATTACAGTTATAAAATTCCCGTACACAAATTAACTCCCTAAACTAAAATTACATTCATCCATTTCAAACTGTCCTCCTAATGGACTTAAGGGTGCACTCCGCCATTTCTCAATAACAGCTAAAACATACATGTAATGGAAAAAAAATGTGACAATTTTATTTGATGAAATAACATTGTGGCTAGAATTAATATTACTTTCTTACAGTTCAACAAAATTACGTAACTTAACGGTACAATAATTAACAAAATAACAAAATTAACAAAACAACAAAATTAACGTTACAATAATTAATAGGACATAAATTATTGTAGATAAATTAAAAACAGCATTACGTAACAAAATTAACAACAAAATTAACGTTACTGCTATTAATAGGAGATAAATTCATAGGAGATAAATTCATAGGAGATAAATGTGCAATAATTTCTACGTAACAGTTAATAAATTAAAACACAAAGACGAGCATAAATTTCTACGGCAAAAATTATTAAATTTAACAACTACTTATAGACAGAAAACTAATTAGTAAAATTATCTCCGAAGACATGGAATTTCTAACACCCTTTTTGGAGTAATTTTTGCTCGTCTTTGGATAGCAAAAATTTCGAGTGCCCTCAAAATCAGTAGAATTCGTGCTAATTTATAGCAGTACAAATTTGGGAGCCAGCCTGGCACGGCTCGCGCCCAGGCCACGGCGAGCCGAGGCGCGTTCCGCTCGCGCCCAGGCCACGGCGAGCGGCGCCGGTCCGGCTCGCGCCCAGGGCACGGCGAGCGGCGCCGGTCCGGCTCGCGCCCAGGGCACGGCGAGCGGCGCCGGTCCGGCTCGCGCCCAGGGCACGGCGAGCGGCGCCGGTCCAGCTCGCGCCCAGACCGTGGCGAGCGGACCGGCGGCGGCTCGCGGCCAGTCGGTGGCGAGCGGGCCGGCGGCGGCTCGCGGCCAGGCGGTGGCGAGCGGACCGCCGGCGGCTCGCGGCCAGGCGGTGGCGAGCGGAGACCGCCACGGCTCGCGCCCAGGCCGTGGCGAGCGGACTGGTGGCGGCTCGCGCCCAGGCCGTGGCGAATCGGAGCCGGCGGCGGCGGCGGCCGGTGGTCCGGCGGCGGCGGCCGGTGGTCCGGCGGCGGCGGCCGGTGGTCCGGCGGCGGCGGCCGGTGGTCCGGCGGCGGCGGCCGGTGGTCCGGCGGCGGCGGCCGGTGGTCCGGCGGCGGCGGCCGGTGGTCCGGCGGCGGCGGAATTTCTTTTACATTAATTCAGTTAATATTAACTAACTACAATTATCTAAATTAATTTTAATTCAGTTCTTGAAATTAAATTAAAAATATATACTGTATACATATTAGGGCGAGGATAGTAAAATACAGGGCGTGGTATAGCAATCCACAACTAATATGGCCAACATTACTATTCCATATCCGTGGTAATGTATCTCTCCGTTTATTGTATGTGACACATTTTTTAAACATATATATCTATTAATATATTTTATATTTTTACTCTAAAGTAGTAAAATTTCATCAATTTCATTCATTCAATCTAATTTTTTTCTTAAAATTCACGCACCCATTTCATTCAATATGAATTCAAACATTTAAATCTATAGTGTGAAAAACAAAAAGGAGTATACATGCAGTAACTACTAAGTTTAAAAATGTGTGGTTAGAAGGTGAGTAAACTGTAAAATTGATCATCGAACTATGCAAAAGTGCAAATTTTAATTATCAAACTATTTTTCATTCATTATTAATCACTATATATTTCATAAAATGCTAACTTTTTAATTATCAACATCGATCTCCTGAAACGTAGGTCTCTAACGAAACCAAAAGTTACAAGGGAATATCAATATTTTCCAAAAGTCTAATGATCAAAACTTAGACGTTTACATAATTTGATGATAAAAAATGAACTTAACTCTTAACAATAATATCCTTTATTTTTAATATGATTGTTAAAATTATCCGTGGAAAGGTGATGAGTTAGGCCGATTACTATAGGCTAGCTACTTCTACCTTCTATAGTGGCCCTTCCATTTTGGTGTAGTTTTAGTTTTTATTGGCGCTGAATGAATATATCAAACAAAGGCGAGCAGTATAAGCCCTTCTCCGGCATGGGAAAAGCGGCGAACTCTAAAAGCTAGGGCTTTGTTCACCTTTGGACATGAAAATTATTCCGTTCCAAGTGGAAACCCGACTTAGAGATTGAACGACAATAAGATAAGCCAGACCTTCAATCTAAGACAGCGCTGATAGCTTGTAGTGAACAACCCTCTTATGAAACCAGTCGAAAGCAGCAGTTGGTACTTAATTAAATTTTGGAACCCTCCATTGCAACTATGATAGAAAGCCATTTGCTTGTTGCCAAAACCTTCACCTTTCTTTTAAATCAAAATAGGTCGCAACTATTGTATTTTAGTCGGTCGGGGGAAGCTACCGCTTCGTAGATTGCTCTGCTTCCTTGTCTTGTTTATGGCAATGCTTCTACTTCTACTTTTCTTGCTTGCCTAAAGGCCTAGAGTCCTTTTCGCTAGGTCCAAATGATCCAATAAAAATCCCGTCCCGCATATTGAGCGCAACAGATATGCGGCTACGGCTAGGCGATCATATCCATGCCATAAATTGTATATGTATAGAGAGATCACCTAGATACACAGATAGAATATATATTCATAGATAGAAAAACATTCCATTGATTCTTAGTTTTTGGGCTGAGCTCGTCGATAAAAATGAATCCTTCTTCTGGTCTCTCTACGGCTCCCCGCCCCAAAACTTACCCACGGTACAACATCTATTCACTTTGCGAGCGAGAAGGAAACAACGAAGTTCAGTTCATGAGACCACATCGGAGTGGAGGAGCCGCGACATGAAATTCCTTACCTTAGCTGGATCTTGCTGGTGTCACCTAAATGGTATGTAGGCGGCGGATATGTGGCATTTGGAGTTGTCGTTCGCTCACCCGTCCCCAATGAAAGAGTGAGTTATATTTTCCCCTGCAGATCATGGCCTTACCACTTGGTCCCTGATGGCTAGCAGGGGATTGGTATAGCAGGTCACGTTCCTTTGCGTTGCATGTTCCCGTGGGACTGGACACATGTTAGCTGTAGGAAGTATGGTTCCGAAAGTGATGAGTTAGGTTTAACTCTAAGAAAAAGGGAATAAGTAACCTTTTCTCGATCACCCCTCAGTTTTGAAGTCCTTACTTCATAGTCCATGTGGTTAAGGCACCGGTTCAGGTGTATCAATTTTTGGTTTGCTTGGTTTGGTTTATTCGATTTTCCCCTAAAATTTCCAAAACCAAAATAGACCAGAATAATAAAAATAACCTTACTTATCCGAACCGAATTCAAAATTTAGTTTTGGTTGAAACCAAATAAATCGAATAATTTGATTATTTGGACATAAGCGGGTCCGAATAAACCCAGACCAAAACCCAAAAGAAGGTAAAAAATTACACTTAACTTAGCCATCTCAAGGCCCATTTGTTCTGCAACATGTTATTAAATGGCCTTCAAAATGGGGCTTGTTGACAATTAAATGCAAAGGAGGAGTAATACCCTATTTATAAGTAATTTCTACCTAATAATTTCTACATACTATCGATGGGGGACTAATGCACTTCCTTCTTCCATCTTTTCAAACATATTTTTCCTTTGTTATTTTCATTCCGAGCATGTTGCTCATGGAGTCCAACAGCCGGTCCTTGAGCGCATCCGACACCAATCCTAGCGGCGTGTTGTCAAAGATCTGGATCCCTCGAATGAAGCATTTCAGTGGATTGTCAAACTCGTTCCACAACATCGGCTCATCATGAAAATGATGGTGAGGATGATGGCAAAGTAGAAGAAAAAGATGGAGGAGCCCCCGTCGAGTCCCACAGCCCAGAATGTGATGGCGGCGAAGGTGAAGGAGAGGAAGATGAGCACTTCCTTCTTCCATCCTTTCAAACTATGTTTGATCCTCATTTTGCCTATTGTGAATTCCTTTATCCTAAAGCGTTAGCACATCTCTTTTACAGTTTTGAAGGCTTGGTTTCTAATCAGGGGAGAAACTAGGGGGGTGAGGGGGTACGCCAGCACACCCTAAGGTTCAGAGACTAATCACTACCACAGAGACCCCCCTCTAGCACCGGTTCTTAAAACTAATGCCAAAATTGTAATAGCACCAGTTTTTTTTGTTACCACCAGTTTTCAAACCGGAGTTAATTTTACACCGATTTGTTATTTGCAACACCGGTTTTTTTCTAATAACCGGTGTTAATTTAACACCGGTCTAAAAACCGGTGCTACAAATCTCAAAATCCGGTGTTAAATTAACACCAGTTATAAAACCGAAGCTAAAAATCACAAGAACCGGTGTTAAATTAGCACCGGTTTAAAAACTGATTCTAAAAAGGACAAAAACTGGTGCGATGAAAAATTTGGGCACCGATTTTTAAAAATAGCAAAAACCGGTGTTAAAATAAATCCAGATAAAAAAGAGGAAAAATGGCATCGGTTGATGTATCACCGGTTAAAAACCGGTGCTATTGGGAAAAATGGCACCAGTTTTACATACTATTCACAAAAACCGGTGCTAAATTAAGCATTAAATGCTCCGAACTACCACTCAAAAATTAGATTTGAACTTTTAATCTCCTTCTCTCTTCATTGATGGAAGATTTGTTTGGATGGTGAGCATTAACCCAAAGCATTGAAGACCCGTGGATGTAAGTTCTCCTTTTCTTTTGTAATTTTAATTAAATAGTAGTTATAATAACCATTAATGCATGCATGGAGAGAGTTTATTTGTATTTATTAATGGTTTCTATGCTTTAAGTTGGTTTAGTATTACGTTGTGAGAGTGTAAATGATTGTGGATGTAAACATGGATATGTTTGTTTTGGTAGATGTACATATACATATATATATATATATATATATACACATACATATATATATAGGCATACATATATATAGACATACATATATACATACATATATATACATACATATATACATATATATATATATATACATACATATATATATATATACATACATACATATATATACATACATATATATACACATACATATATATATATACATACATATATATATACATACATATATATATATATACATACATACATATATATACATATATATATATATATATATATATATATCTCCCAAGAACAAGTTGATACATACATATACATATATACATACACATGACATTTTTAGTATTGTGTAGCAAATTGATTGTGTTTATTTTTATTATGTTTGAACAATGAATATTTGTTTAATTGTTTGTCTTATTATGTTTAGATACAATGGACCGAGAATCGATGCTTGCATGGAGAAAAAAATGGTTAGTTATCCAAGTGTAGCTAGAGGGAGTGGTGAATATATTGCATTTATAGATTCGTTTCTTGATTATGCCTATGGTCGGGAGGAGAGGATACTTTGTTCATGCAAAAGATGCTTGTGTCGTGAACAGTTTGATGAACGTGGGCTTGTTGGATTTCACTTGCTCAAGTACATATTTGACGCAGGTTACATTGTTTGGACATTTCATGGAGAGGTAGAGCATCAACAAAAGGGTGGTGGGTTTGACAAGGTAGATGGAAACAATTGTACCGTTGATGCTATGTTCGATGACATTGTAAGAAATTTTCATGGGAAGCCTGAAGTTTTGAGTGATTTACTTGACGAAAAAAAGAAGCCATTGTATTCGGGATGTAAAAGTAAGGATACCATAATCTCCTTTTTTATGGAGGTTTTCAATTTGAAAGCTACAAGTTCTTGGAGTGATACAAGTGTGAATTCACTCCTAAAGCTTCTAAAGGATAGTTTTCAGAAGGGAATGGAATACCGAAAAACTTTTATGAGGCTAAGAAAATATTGTGTCCACTAGGTTTGGAATACAAGAAAATACACGCATGTCCTAATGATTGTGTGTTATATGACAGTGATTTTAAAGATGTAGATGAATATCCTGTGTGCAAACATTCAAGATATAAGTAGTGAGGAATGATGATGATGGGTGTATGGCTAAGAAGAAGAAGGTCCCGTTGAAGTGCATGTGGTATCTTCCTTTAATTCTAAGGTTGAAGAGGTTATTTGCGAATTCAAAGGATGGAAAGAACTTGCGATGGCATAGAGAGTGGGAAAGACCAAGTGACGACAAAATAAGACATCTGGCAGACAGTGAACAATGGAGAAATTTTGACAAGCGATATCCTACATTTGGTTCAGAAGTTAGAAATTTACGCCTTGCTTTGTGTACTGATGGGATGAATCCATTTGAAAATATGTCATCGAAACATAGTTCTTGGCCTGTGATGTTGGTTATATATAATTTTCCCCCTTATTTGTGCATGAAACGAAAATATGTTATGATGCCTCTGTTAATCTCAGGTCCTAGACAACTTGGGAATGACATTGATGTGTATTTGAGACCATTGATGGATGATTTGAAGATATTATGGGAAGAAACAGGGGTGATGGTATTTGATGCCTATATGAATGTGGAGTTTCAATTGCGTGCCATACCTTTTTGCACAATCAATGATTTTCCAGCCTATGGAACTTTTTGTCGGGGTATGTTGTGAAGGAGCACAAAGCATGTCCTATTTACGAGGAGAAGGCATAATTAAAACAACTAAGCCATGGAAGAAAGACTGTGAATCTTGGCCACAGTAAATGGCTGCAAGGAAATCATAAATGCTGGGATGATGTGGTCAATTTTGTTGGGGGGAAAGAACGAAGGAAATTTCCTAGACCACTAACTTGTGTGCAGATTCACAAGAAGGTTAAGAAATTAAGAGTGGTGTTGGGAAAGTATAAAAGGCAAGGACAGATAACATTGTGATGACCCATGGAAGAAAGGTCAATATTTTTTTATCTACTATACTGGGTGCATCTTCAAGTTAGGCATTGCCTAGACGTGATGCATATTGAGAAAAATGGTTGTGAAAGTTTGATAGGCACCCTCTTGAATATTCTGTGGAAGACGAAAGATAGTTTGAATGCCCAGATGAACTTGGTAGATTTGGGAATAAGAAATGACCTCGCTCCAGAAGTGAAGGGTAAGAGGACTTACTTGCCCCCTGCACCTTGTACATTGTCATAGGAGGAGAGAATCTCAGTTTATGATAGTTTGAAATCAGTGAAGGTCCCAATTGGTTATTTGTCAAACGTTAGTCGGGAAATTACAAAGGATTGTCGGACGACTGGGTTGAAATCTCATAATTGTCGTGTTTTGATGTAACAACTATTACCTATTGCTATTCGCGGAGTAATGGAGGCTGGCATAAGGTACTCAATCACTATACTTTGTTTATTTTTTGGTTCCATGTGTCGGAAGTCTATTGACCGGTACCATTTGGATGTCCTACAAAAACAAGTTGTTGTTGTGCTATGCAAGTTGGAAATGTATTTACCTCAAGCACTTTTTGATATAATGGTTTACTTGGTTGTTCATTTAGTGTGGGAGATAAATATATGTGGTCCGGTTGGTATGCATTGGATGTATCCTTTTGAGCTTCACATGAAAGTATTCAAGGGATATGTGAAATGTATAAGTTGGCTGGATGCTAGTATTGTTGAGAGGTATGTTACCTAAGAAGTAATTGAATTTTTCTCTAGCTATTTGGAGGAACATAGAAATTTTGGGGTGCCCCAAAATCGACATGTTGGAAGGAAGGTGGGAAAATCGAGGTCTATGGGAATGTTATTTACTCCATTGAATAGTGATATGATGTCAGTTCATTTGTATGTCTTGAGGAATTGTAGGGAGATTGCTACTTATGTGACCGAGCACCTTAATTTCATCACAGAGTTTCATCCCATGTGGCCCCCTAATAAAGTTTAGTTGGAGCACAATGATAGGTTTGTGAATTGGTTTTATGATCGATGCAATGTAGGTGATTACGACCCAAAAATTAGAGCATTTGCAAGGAAGCCTAATTGCACGGTCTTGAGGTATTCCGGATATGACATGAACGGTTTCTCTTTTGTTACTAGGGACCAAGATTCAAAGAGCACAACACAGAATAGTGGGGTATACATTGAGTCGGAGACAATGTGGCAAGAAAGTAAAAAAGACAATAAACCTATCCTAGCTATGATGTTGTTTTATGGTGTTATTGATGAGATTTGGGAGCTTAACTATGGAGAATTCAAGATTCCGGTTTTCAAGTGCCAATGGTTTGATAACACAACTGGAGTTTGAACTGATGAACCAATGGTATTTACCCTAGCTAACCAGAGTCGTGAAGCATATGAAAATGATCAGTTTGTTTTGGCCAAACAAGCAAGACAAGTTTTCTATGTTAATGATCCGTGCAATTTAGGTTGGTTTGTTGTCTTACAAGGTAAGAATTACTCTTTCCATGAAAAAATTGATTTTGAAGTTACAAGTGAAAAGTTAGAGTTTCCCTCTATTTCCCCCCTATATTTCCCCCTTACTGATTAACGATGAGATTGAGGTGGGAGAAATACGGAGGAAACACAGAGATGACATTTGGATAGATGAAGATGGCCAAGAAATTGGAGACATTTAATCCAAAAAGAGGAAGATGGTTGAAGACTAGCGGCTTACAAGCAGTGTTTTGTAAGACTCTTAACTACTCTAAAACTATGTTCTAATTGGTACGTATATGGTCCAGCTCTAAAAGCGGTAGCGCACTGCCACTTTTTTGGTAAAGCTTGGATAAAATAAGCTTCATTTTCCTTTTTTGTGGCTGCCAGCTGCAGCTCTTTTGGTTCAGCTGGGAAAAAGTAATCCTAAAATTACCTATACTTCCACTGAGAGCAGCTGCTCGTTCAGTTCAACCGAGACAAAAACATGAAGATAGTACACGCCTAGAACTGTTAACATCCAAAATCAGAGCAAATATATGCCTACAACTAATAGCATCGAAAATCCACATTCATAAACCAACACGTCAAATCCATAGAGAAACAACAAATGTTTTGGAAAGCAACATTTCGAAAAAACAGACATCCATATTAACCAAGAAAAATCAACAAATAGAGAAAATCAAGATGTCAGTTGAATGAGGGTATTCAATCCCTGCACGAGGTGTCTTCCCCAATGTTGGTAGATGGCGAATCTAAAGTAGGTATTTGACCCAATTCCTTGATTCTCTTGCCACAAATGGCTGTCAGGAACTTCCCAACCTACTCAGTCCATCACATAAAGTGATCCACCTTCACTTTCAATGCTGCCATGTCCCCATCCAAATTCTCCTTAGAAAATTTACTTGTTGCCAGCCTTGATGAAATAAAAATTTTCTTCTTCTTCGAGAATATCTGAGAGTTGATGGGATGCTTTGGCATTAGTGTAAAATCATCCTCTTTAAATTTGCAACCAACTTCCACGTACACGGCAGTTATGAGAGAGGAGAAGCCTATATAGTTGTGTTCATTGATACAATCCCAGATGTATGCTATTATCGTACCCCAAACATTTATGCTCAAGTTCTTCTTGATTTTTTTACATCAGCAACATACGGGAACGATGCACTTCACTATTCATTTTCACCGGCAGTAGGCTGGCAGCTATGAAACTGCACCACACATTCATCTCGTCACTCCAGTACTTCTTCTCAATGCTAGACCATTCTGGTGGCAGGTTCTGGATAACTTCATCACCACCATTACAGATTTCTCTTATGATTTGTTCCCAAGAAGCTTTTTCAACTACTTTTGCCGCATCCTGGTACACACTTGCTGGCTTCGGTGTGATCTTATAGAAATTATTGATAACATCCGGTGCAAGCTCAATGTGCTGGCCATGAAAGAAAATATTTGCTAAGTTCTTGTACTTCATGAGGACAAGACCTCACATGTTAGTGACTTGTTCGCATGATCTGGTTGTGCGATGAAGTGCACCCACCCATGGTAGTTGGCGTAGTCCTTGTAAGGCTTTTCAAGTCTCAACCCTCTCTTTAGTATAAGACCCCTGCTAATGAATTCTTTGTATACATTCATTGCCTCTGGACATTTGGCCACCATCATTGGTATTTCTGAGTTCCCTGATTGCATCTGAGGACTGTTGTGTTGCTCCTCAATTTTTTTCTGGATTTCTGGGGTTGGTATTACCCTTGGGTGCATTTTTTGGGGGGGCTATACCTCGTAAAATAAATGCTTAATGCGATGAAAGATGCCAGCAAGATTTAAACACATGTAAAATTTGCATCTAAATGTCAGCACATGAAAAATAAATGCGTAATGCGACTAAAGGGCCCAACAAAATAAACTTTACCAGCAAAAGGGTAAAGTTTTCTAAATATATAAGGCAACCAAATGATGCAAACGATAGGAAAAATGACATAAACTTGACACTCTTGGTTGTGATCACCCTTTTGTACACCACAAAAATAACAAAACCATATCGAAACCCTCAAATTGCATAAAGATTCAAGAAAACAACATACACGCAAAACAATTAAGCCATATAAGAAGAGTTGTTATACCCAATCTCTCAAAGCTTTTTAACTAGATACAGGTCGGAGCAAGATATAACAAAATAGTGGCTATGCTAACATAACATAGGCATAGATGCTCTCAGCAGACAACCAAGAGTTAATCAAAATACATGCCATTCAATCGCAGAACACAACAAACAAACACTCTAAACCAATCCATAACAAATAAAAGAGCCTGAGCATGGATGGAACAACTGTATTCTCATAGTAGCGGCCCTCCTCAAACCAGTTTCACATGAGCAACAACTGTATTCTCATAATCCATAGCTACAAATTAGCAACCATCAAACACCATCAAGCATACACACTATTAAAAAATCTCCCTCATCTCCAAAACAAATTCTTATTCAGTAAACAACAAGCATGACCAAAAATTCAAATAACGTAGATAATCAATCTTCTTCACAATCAGCCTAAGAAATTTCACAATTAGGTATTTTCTTAAATTTCACAGTTAGCCTTTCAATAATGTAGAAAATCAGCCTAAGAAATCCAAAACGAAAGGGTAAATGGTTAAAATACCTAGTTCAGACAAGCATTTTTTGACAGCCGGACGGAGGGATGCCCTGGTGGATGAAAGCATCAATAGAAGGCTGATAGCCGGTGGACAGACTCCACATGGAGCGTTGGATGGTGGTTGGATGGCGGATGGAGCTTGGTGGATAGTGGATGGATAGGGGACGGTAAATTGATAGTGGATGGACAAGAGAGGGAGCGGGTACGGCGGAGGGAGCGTGAACAGCAGAGGAAAGGTGTAAGGACAGAGCTTGGCGGAGGTGGAATGGAAGGGTATTGGGTAGAGTGAAGAATAATAAACACACATGAGCTGAAATTTACCAAAGAATAATACAAACATATGGGTTGTAAACATTTGGGCCAATGGGCTGAAATATTATTAACATATGTATAAATTTGATTTTCCAAAAATTATATTATGTATGATATATTCGTAAGTTAAGAAATTAATTTACATATCAGTATTTTATATACACTAGTTAACTATATATGATCATGTTCTATACAACTAAGGGACATTCAAACCCTAGTCAACATACACGTGCACCAACTTTAACGTATCCATAACTTAGTCTGTGAGCATTCCACATACACTGGTTAATCAACTATAACTTAATTAGCAATCCATATACACTAGTTATCTAGGATCGTACAATACAAGGGTTGTTCAAACCCTAGTCAACATGGACATGCACCTATTTTAACCTATCCATTACTTAGCAACCTATACAGTTGTCTACAAGTCACCCGTAGTCAGTGAGCGTTCCATATACATTGGTTAATCGACTATAACTTAATTAGCGATCCATATACACTAGTTATCTAGAATTATACAATACAAGGGTTGGTCAAACTTGGTCAAACCCTAGTCAACATGGACATGCACCTATTTTAACCTATCCATTACTTAGCAACCCATACAGTTGTCTACAATTCGCCCGTAGTCAGTGAGCGTTCCATATACACTGGTTAATCGACTATAACTTAATTGGCGATCCATATACACTAGTTATCTAGAATCGTATAATACAAGGATTGGTCAAACCCCAGTCAACATAGACATGCACTTATTTTAACGTATCCATTACTTAGCAACCAATACAGTTGTCTTCAAGTCGCCCGTAGTCAGTGAGTGTTCCATATACACTGGTTAATTGACTATAACTTAATTGACGATCCATATACACTAGTTATCTAGAATAATAAAATACAAGGGTTGGTAAAACCATAGTCAATAGAAACTTGAACCTACTTTAACGTATTCATAACTTTGTAACCCATTAAGTTAACGAAGATCATCCCTTACTTACTCGGCAACGCAAATACAATCTTCCTCAAGTGCAGCTAAGCGAGCCTACATTAATTTAACATATCCACACAAATATGTTTGAATTGACTTGTACTAATTCCTGGTTAAACTCTATTTATCTGGGCATTCTATATATACAAAAATTATATTATGTATAATATATTCGTAAATTAAGATATTAATTTACATATCAGTATTCTATATACACTAGTTAACTAGATATGATCGTGTTCTATACAACTGAGGGACATTCAAACCCTACTCAACATACACGTGAACCAATTTTAACGTATCCATAACTTAGTCAGTAAGCATTCCATATACACTTGTTAATTGACTATAACTTAATTGGCGATCCATATACACTAGTTATCTAGGATTGTACAATACAAGGGTTAGTAAAGCCCTAGTCAACATGGACATGCACCTATTTTAACATATCTATTAATTAGCAACACATACAGTTGTCTACAAGTCGCCCGTAGTCAGTGAGCGTTCCATATACATTGGTTAATCGACTATAACTTAATTGGCAATCCATATACACTAGTTATAAAGAATTGTACAATGCAAGGGTTGGTCAAACCCTAGTCAACAGACACGTGAACTTACTTTAATGTATTCATAACTTTGTAACCCATTAAGTTAACGAAGATCATCCCTTACTCACTCAGAAATGCAAATACAATCTTCCTCAAGTGCAACTAAGCGAGCCTACATTAATTTAACATATCCACACATATATGTTTGAATTCACTTTTACTAATTCCTGGTTAAACTCTATTTCTCTGGGCATTCTATATATACAAAAATTATATTATGTATAATATATTCCTAAGTTAAGAAATTAATTTACACATCTGTATTCTAGATACACTAGTTAACTATATATGATCATGTTCTATGCAACTGAGGAACATTCAAACCCTAGTCAACATACACGTGCACCAACTTTAATGTATCAATAACTTAGTCAGTGAGCATTCCATATACACTTGTTAATCAACTATAACTTAATTGGTGATCCATATACACTAGTTATCTAGGATCATACAATACAAGGGTTGGTCCAACCCTAGTCAACATGGACATGCACCTATTTTAACCTATCCATTACTTAGCAATCCATACAGCTGTCTACAAGTCGCCCGTAGTCTATGAGCGTTCCATATACACTGGTTAATCGACTATAACTTAATTGGAGATCCATATAAACTAGTTATCTAGGATCGTACAATACAAGGGTTGGTAAAACCCTAGTCAACACGGACATGCACCTATTTTAACCTATCCATTACTTAGCAACCCATACAGTTGTCTACAAGTCGCCCATAGTCAGTGAGCATTCCATATACACTTGTTAATCTACTATAACTTAATTGGCGATCCATATACACTAGTTATCTAAGATCGTTCAATACAAGGGTAGGTCAAACCCTAGTCAACATGGATATGAACCTATTTTAACCTATCCATTACTTATCAACCCATACAGTTGTTTACAAGTCTCCCGTAGTCAGTGAGGGTTCCATATACACTGGTTAATCGACTATAACTTAATTAGCGATCCATATACACTAGTTATCTGGAATCGTTCAATACAAGGGTTGGTCAAACCCTAGTCAACAGATACGTGAACCTACTTTAGTGTATTCATAACTTAGTAACCCATTAAGTTAACGAAGATCATCCCTTACTTACTTGGCGACGCAAATACAATCTTCCTCAAGTGCAACTAAGCGAGCCTACATTAATTTAACATATCCACATATATATTTGAATTGACTCGTACTAATTCCTGGTCAAACTCTATTTCTCTGGGCATTATATATATTCAAATAATAGTATGAAACACTAAATATAACTGTAGAATTCTAGATAGGAGCGTCTATTGTAATTAAACAGTATCCAGACCTTAATTAATCTGTATAGAAATATTATTTTAAAAAATATATATCTACTACTTATGCTTTGCATCATTCAAAATTCTATACCTAACTCAATACAAAATAGTATAAAAATCTCATGAAAAGGAGCAAGTTTGGAAACAAAGGAGCATGAAAAAATTGACTCCCACGTGGGGCAACAAAGCAGCAAGAATGGTCAAACAAAAAGCATAACACATGACTCAACACAATCATTTTTGTTCCCTCCCAAATTTCCCCTCTTCCCTCCATAACCTTATCCCCAAAAATTTGCTCTTCCCTCCCCAATACCCTCGGCTTTCTAATGCTTTTTCCCATTTATTTTCCCACCTTCACCATTTCGTCAACCCCTAAGGGAGTCATAATCGCGTTGCTACTTCCCGTTATCGTTGTCCTTCATGTGTTCATTGTTGGTCTAATATTTTTTGCAAAGTGTGATTCTTCGACTTGCTCATTGCTTGTAATTTTGGTCGGAGATTCATTGGTGCAGAGCTGGTGGCAAAAAACATTGCAGACAGTGTGTACAAATAAGGTATGAGTGATTACTATTTGGGGAAGTCTTCAAGAACTTGTTATATGGGTGTTAGTTTGCTATTTTCCAGGTTTAATGAATAGATATATGGGTGGGTCTGTTAGTTTGTAAGTTTTTGATTCACTTTGTTGGGTTATTAGTGTGGGTAGTTGTTTAATTAGATAGATGATTTTTTTGCTAAGATTTATAGACTTTTTTCCTACTTTGTTTTTCCCCCATACAAAGTTTTGGCATATTATCTTGTTTGGTCAATCTGTACTCGGTTGGTTGTTTGAGGATATCGGTCTTTGGATGTGTTATGTTTTGATTTCATTTTTTGTTTTACTCATACAAGCGAGTGAATGGCAAAGGCAAAAAAGAAATTGTTTAACTCCGGTACTAAAGCCGTAGAAGACAATTGTGTTACCCCTAAAAAAGTTGACAATTGTGATATCAATAACGAGATGGTGGATGATGCATCTAAATCATGCTCAAGATCTGAAAACTCGGGGGAGGAAGCAGGAACTATATCAAAAGATGACATGAGTGGGAACTTTGACAAGTTTGAGATTAAGGAGTATTGCAAGTGTAGAGGCACATCCACGTACAAGTCAGTGATGCTAGCAAAGCAAAACAAGCCCCTTAAAATATTCTTCGACGATGACTTCGAACTCTTGGTTATGCGCAGCAGGTGGTCGATGTATGTTGGCTATGCCTTCCTACGAAGAATCCACTTCGGGACATGGCATAATTGGAAATTTGTCCCAGACCATGTAAAGAAAGATACATTTGAAGACATTCTCATTAGTGTGTTCTAATCCTCCATTATCATTTGTTCATTTCAAGTTCATTACATTTTGCTCTAACATCACATATCTTTGTCCACTAGATTAGCTAGGATATACAAACCAAAATAACATTCAATGAGATGAATTAGTTCCAAAATAAATGGACAATTTATGCGGGTGAAAAGTGGAGGAATTGGAAGGCTAAGGTGGCTCAAAAGTACATCGTTCAAAAAAACCAGGTTCTTATGCATGGACTGATTATTGATGGATGGACAAAAAAAATGGGAGCTATTTATGAAACACAGATCAACCCCTAAATTGAAGGTTATTCCTTAAAAATTATTCATTTCTCATCATTACTTTGTGAGCATATTACTAATCAATGAACATATAGGCATTAAGTGACACAGCAAAAGTAAGCGCCTCACATAAGGACTACGTCCATCACACGGTAGTGGAGGGAATCGTAGGCTTGCTATTGAACTCGAGAAGAGGAAAAGAAGGGCTACAATGGACGAGCTTATGAATCAAGGTCAAAGTGTAGAAGAAGCAGAGGCTTTAGTTGAAATCATGGATTTCAAACTGGACCGCTCAGAGGTGTTCCTAAAAGCTAACTGGGACAAGACATTATCGATCTACACCAACGATTCCGTTAAAAGAGCAGCCCTCACTATTGTGAGCCAAATTCATGATTGATTCAATCTCTATTTATATTCTCAAATGCAGTGCATACTAATGGCTTGCATATGTTTTGTTTAGTAGAAAAACATTTTGGATAAGAAGCAAAAGGGAGAGTGGTTATAGATTGAAAAGAAGATATTCTTTTTCAAGCAACGGGTAAGAAGGATCATGGGGGTCATTGGAGAGGTTGACCCGCAACAGCCAAGGTGAACAAGGCCCTACCACATATTGCTGTGAGTCGTTATGCATCTAGTCGATGTAGGAGCACAAACACAAAACCATTTGAAGAAACCTCAAATTCAAAAAAAGTGTCCACGGAGGTCATCAATCTCAACAAAATATTTGTTGCCTTATTTGAGCCCTAAACAAATTGGCTGGTTGGACAATTGGGTAAACCTATTCCCCCATACTTAGATGCACGCGATTTCCTTGCTACATCATCCAACCCCGTGAATAAAGACAACCAGGTATTCATTCCTTCAGCATTTGGATCTAGTGACCCACAAGGATACGTTGAGGATGACAAGGTATTCTATACCATAAGCCTCGTCATTAGTTTCTTTCTTGCGGATGTGGATTATTAGTTTCTGGATGTTGATTTCCCATCAAAGTGATTTTGGATGCTATTAGTTGGGGGCATATATTTACTGCTGTTATGTTCATTTTGGATGTTGGTAGTTCGGGCCTAGTAATATCTTCATGTTGTTCTTTTATCAGTTGAACAAAGAAAATGTCTCTTTGCCAATATAGTTAATTGAGAGACAGTTTAACCCAGCTGAACCTAAAGAGCTGCAGTGCACTGCAGCTTTCAGTCGCAAACTAGTAACTTCTGGCTTATATTATCCCAGCTGTGCCAAAATAGCAGCAGCACGCTGCTATTCTCAGTTGCAAAAAAACTAAGTTCAGGTGTTTATTTTATCCCAGCTGGACCAAAAGAGCGGCATGGCGCTGCAACCTTCAACAGCTATATATAGAATACATTTGTTTTGTTATAATCAACCTTTTGGGCCATATAATCCTCAAGGAACCTTGGTCCCTATTGAGATTGATTACATTTATAACATTGTTTAATTTTGATTACTTAATAGCTCTTACTTATTGTCCAGCTGATGTTTTTTCTCCTTTTCTGAATTTTGTTTTCAGAAAGGAAAAAAGTTGTGTCTATATGTTTTGAATCATAATGGAGAAAGGGACATAGTTGCATTTGGCATCTTGTTTCTAAAGGATAAGAAAATGGACTTACCCATCAAGTGGGAGCGAGTAAAACTTAGTGGACCTGTGATCATTCCCAAGGCACCTTTGCCGATTGAACACGAAGAATTTGAGTTTGTCACTGAGGCTATTGGATATAACATTCTATGGCCGAGAAAGTTAATAAGTGTCATTGGGAAATAGAATGTTGAGGTGTGATAATTGTATTCTTGTTTTGATCCTATCATATATATCTTTCCAGATATTACTTAAACATAACTTTTTGTTCATCTGCTTACGTAGGAGAACGAGAAGAAATTTCCTTGGAAACAATTGGTAGTGGATGAAGATGGAAGCCTTGAAACAAATCTTACACCAAAAACTACCATGGAGAGAGAAGAGGTTAGACAAATAATTATATTAACTAACTATGGCATCCAGATACATATTAACACACTCTCCCTTACAGGAGGTGGTGGCTCAGGAAGATACTCCGAATGGAGAGGTGGTCGCTCGATCAGTAAAACGAGACGTCTAACATACCCACAGACACTTTTTCATTCTGACCTATTTTTTTCAATGCCTAACTAACATTTTACCCATTAGCAAGTAGCAAAATAAAATACTACATCGACGGAGAATGGGCAATCAAATCCTCCCATATCAGTTTCTGACCATTACATTTTTGTGAGAACTCATTTTAGCCTTTACAATATGATCCACTACTGAATTATATACATATACAACTCAACTAACATTATTAGATTCTCAAATCTAATTACAATATCATGTATCTTTTAGGGGGTCATGGAAGACAAAGAATGCATTGCTGCTATTCAACAGATTAATGATGTTTTAAGGCTATCTACACAAATATGTGGACCTAAGAAAGTCTTCTGCATCAATTTCAATGCGGAGGTGTTTGTATCAGAAGAAGTCTACACATCCATATTCACTGACAAGCTAAAACTGTTCATGAGCTGCTTGGACGTAAGAAATGAAATGGAGTGGATCAGTGGGTGCCAACTTCATATATGGGCATCGTAAGAATTGCATGCTTACATTATTTATAGATGTTTCATTATATTTGTTTCATTTATAGTATTATTTTCCAGATACCTATGTGATGGGGTGGTTGATCGAGACCACGTCCAGTTCATTCCGGCCGGTTCAAATTCTCTAGCTTAAAAGGAAAATCAGAGGGTCGATTTGACTGCGGACAAGTTTTCAACTGTCATGTGCCACACTCAAGCAAAGATGTATGTTTTCCCGTGAAATCGAGAGTAATTTTTATTCTTTTTTGTGTTGTTTGACCCACTGGAAGCAATAGCACCCATATGTTGTGATGTTTTAAAAAACAATTTAAAGTATTCAAAACCGCATTAGGTATTTTGGTGTTTCCTTTTTCTTATAGGAGCCATTGGTTTTTGCTTGTCTTCGTACCGGAAATCGATCGAGTATGTTGCATCGACTCGATGAGTGGGGGAATTTGCAAACGTAATAGGCTATTCCTTAAATTGGTTCATTTGTAAGTAGAACACATTTTTGACATTCCATCTACTTTGATGTTCTACAAAATTGTTTGTTCCCGTAAACGTGTTCTTGTAGTTAGAACACATTCTTTGCTCGATTATTTACAATTACTGTTAACATTGTTCTATTCATTACTTGTGTTCATAATTACATGTTGGAAAAAGTTAGACCTAATTAAACTATTATGTGTGATCCCCATTTTCTGAAAATATATTTTTAAATATTGATATAAATATATTTTAATCGATTGTAGGATTGCAACAAAATATCGCCGGTTCAATTCCGATTAAAATAGATCCTACCCTTCGAACTATACATGGAATGTCATAAACATCAATGTACGTATCATCCCGTAACGTCATATTTCCTCTGTCAATTATATGTTCGTAATCATTTCAGCAAATTCTCTTCTATATCAGCACAAGATACAAAGTAGTACTTGGGAATGTGGATACCATTGCATGTATTATATGGAAAAAATTGTTAAGGACGTGCATGACATTGATATTATTCCGGTATATTTTTCTATTTTGTTTTTTTTGTATTTGTACTATCTCTCACATATATCCTTTTCTAACATGCAATTTAATACATTGTTTCAGCAATTTCAAGAAGATTACACTCATCTGGGGAGCGATCAACTACGGAGCATTGCTCTGAAATGGGTTTGTATTTTTTGCAAAATGTACTCTGCCAAAATGCATAACTCAATTGAATGTTATACAGGGACTTGCCTCCATCATTGGATAGTAGTTAGTATTATCTCTTATGAAAGGTAATTGTCCTCCACTTTTGATACCCGTCATATCCATGAAGAGGGGGATTCCCGTATCTTATGTAGGGTTGTAACCCAATTTTTGGCCACTAAGAACCACGTTTCATGTACTTCTTTCACTAGTAAAAAATTATAGTTGATCATATTCAATGCTTTTTTCTGCCTACTTGTTGTCTATGCATGATAATTTTTGTACTTATTGGGAATTGTTGGGAATTTGTGCTATTTTCATCGATGAATCAATTTAAGTAATCTACGCACAAATGATAACTGGTGCCATCTATGAAAAAGAACGCACCGGTTTGGAAAACAATCATAAATATAAAACTGGCTGCGTCAAGATGGACTAAAAGAGTGGTAGCACGCCACAACTTTCAGCGACCAGATTAGTCACAAAGCTTACACCGGTTCTTATAAACAGGCGCTACAACAAAAACATCGGTGCAAATGGGTCACATATTTAACACCAATTTTTGCCAAACCGGTGCTAATAAAACTGGTGCTAACGAATCACACATTTAACACCAGTTTTAAAACCGGTGCTAATCAATCACACATTTAGCACCGGTTAAAAAACCGATGCTACATCCAAAAAACTGGTGCTAAATGGGGAGTTCCTTTGATAGTATAGGTAGTAGCACTGGTTGAATCATCGCCGATTGGAATTTCTTCAGCTTCTGCCACCCTTGCCGGGGAACAACGTCGTAATAACATAGCAGATTAATAAACAGAAAAGTAGTTGAATGGCCCAATGGCCCAAATCACGGAAATTACTGCAACATTATTACGGTGTTTCTTTGCTTTAGTTGTGGCTCATTGCTTTAATTAAACATTATTACTGGTGTTGTGATTTTTACTAATTTTGCACTAATTTATTAAGAAATTAGCGGAGGACTTGATATGGGAAGCAAGAAGGGGAGAATAGAGAAAACGATAAGATGATAAAAAGTAAGAAATGAGAGAATGAAAGGTGCATTTTTTTTCATCCTCTTAGGGGGTATTTATAGAACTTTGGTGTAATGGCATAGTATTCCCCTATGGTAAATACTGTGATATAATTAATTATCACATATCTAGTTTATTTCTAATGAGCATTTCATTATTCATAACACTCCCCGCTGGAATGCTCATTACAATAATTACATGTTCATGCTGTCTCATTAAAAACCTTACGTGGAAAAACCTAGTGGGATATGTTGGCATTGGTGATTTCTTCATAAACTTCGTGGTATTTGCATTCCGATGTCATGAACATGTTTTCTAAACACTGAAGTGGGGAGAGCCTTTGTGAGGAGATCTACTGAGTTTTCACAGGAACAGATTTATTGGATGTTGATAATATTACTCTCTTCCAGCTCTTGAGTAAATGAAAATAACTTCGGAGGAATGTGCTTTGTTCTATCGCTTTTGATGTACCCTTCTTTAATTTGATTAACACACACGGCATTATCATAAAGTGTGATGATATTATCATTTGATAGGAGACCCCACTTGTGGTTCTGATATGTTGTGTCATGGATCTCAACCACACACACTCTCGACTTTCTTTGTGCAATGCAATAACCTCAGCATGGTTTGATTATGTTTTGGTGAGTGTTTGTTTCTGGGAACGCCAAGAAATCGCAGTCCCTCCGCAAGTAAACACATACCCAGTTTGAGATCTCCCTTTGTGTGGATCTGACTGGTAACCTGCATCTTCATAGCCAACCAAAACTTGTTCCGTAGTGTTGGAATAAAATAATCCCAAATCAATTGTCCCTTGAAGGTAACGAAACACGTTCTTGATTCCATTTCAGTGCCTTTTAGTATGAGATGAACTTAACCTCACTAATAAATTACAGCAAAAGCTATATCAGGTCGAGTACAATTACCGAGATACATAAGTGCACCAATTGCACTGAAATATGGTACTTTTGGACCAAGAACCTGTTCAGATTCCTCACATGGACGAAATGGATCATTTTCCAAATTATGGGATCTTACGACCATAGGGGTACTCAATGGATTTGATTTATCCATATTGAATATCTTTAATACTTTTTTTGTGTAATTTGATTGATGCACAAGGTGATATAGTGTGCGTTGTTCCAAAATCGAGAATGAAAATTTCTTCATTTTTAATCCTTTGGTTGGGTTCACGGTCAGCTTTATCCATTTCTCCACTTTAACTAAAAACAAAATAAATTTTGATAAGAAAGATAATAAATTTGAAAGTAGAAGACTTTTAAATAAAACCATTTATATATAAGAGATACAAACAGACATCAGACCATCTAGCTTCATTCCCAATAATAGTTATACAATTCTCCTTCTTTTAGTTTCCACCATTTGCTGGTTCAGCTAAATCACCAACTATGTCCATGAAATCATCATTGAAATCAGATGCTTCGAGGTGAGTGGATTCATTGAAGTTAACCTTCTTCCCCTTTTCCTTTATGGACTCTTGGTAGAGTTTGCATAAGTGCTTCGAGACTCTGCCGACTTTTGACCGATGCTCTTTGCCACCATATCTGAAAAAAGAGGTTCCAGATCCTTTTGATGAACTGGCATCTTTTCCCCTTTTATGTGTACTTTCATGGTTTCTCTCATATTGATTCTTTTTGTGGTGGTAGTAACTGTACTTATAGGAAAAATTGTAACCACCTTGACCGCGTCCATAACCACGACCACGACCTCGACCTCTCTCTTGACTCTGAAAATAATTCTTGCATTCAGGTTCGTCGGAGTTAACGGCGTTTGCTTTAAGAGCCCACTTTTGAGCCAGACTGGCGAGATTGATGATTCTTCATCACAAACTCATTATTCTTTTCTGCAATGAGGAGACAAGCGATCAATTTAGAATATCATTTAAACCCCGCACATGATATTGTTGTTGCAAGGTCACATTTGATGCGTGGAAAGTAGAAAGAGTCTTTTCCAACATTTCATTGTCAGTTATTGTAACCCCACAGTATGTCTGATGGGTTATTGCTGTGTATATTGCAGAATTTTATTCGTAGACTTTCTTATTGTCTTGGAATCATAAATTGTTCCAGTCATCGCAGTATATGGGAAGCATTACATCTCTTGTGTGATCGTATCTTTCTTTCAAATTTTTCCATAGCTCAAGTGGATCTTTCATAGTGAGATATTCATTTTTGAGACTCCGATCAATGTGTCGACGAAAGAAGATTAAAGATGTTTCCTTTTCCATCCTTGATGAGTTATTCCCCTCTTGGATTGTCTCAAGGAAGTTCATTGATTCCAGGTGCATCTCAACGTCTATCATCCATGGCATATAGTTGTTTCCATTGATGTCGGGTGGGCTGAATTCAAGCTTCACAAGATTTGACATGATGATTACTAATAGGGAAAGTAAAATAGTTCAATAGATTTAATTCAAGATACATAAGTCTACAATGATTGCAAAGAATTAAAGAGTAATACATGATTCCGATCATCAATGAAGAAATATGAAAATCTTCCGGTGAAAATTCTACGGCGAGAATAATAACATGTAATACTAAAATAATTACAGCAACAAAGACAAATATTAGTCTAGACATTTTATCGACAAATTTAGCAAAAATATGAGGTAGAAGAGAGGATGTGGTTTTGTATCATTTGATGTTTTTGTATTTATAGCGTAAAATATAGCGGTTTATAGCCATTATATTACTGCTGGAAATATAGCCGTTTATAACCATTATATTAATTAATTGTAGTTAAAATGTTAAGAGTAGATTAGCAATGTAACTTCATCATATAAATAGACAAAAATATAAGAGATATAATTAATCATAGAAATATTAAAATAAAGAAGTTAAAAATTAGTTAGATGTAGATCACACCATTTTACTATAAGGTGGCAGAGCTTCCTGTGTATAGAAATGTGGTATTATGCATTTAGAAAGTTAATAGATCACATCACATAACCAGAAGGCCGCAAAACCTCCCGTGTATAGCAATATGGTGTTATGTGGCTAGAAAGTTAGTAGTGCTATGTAGTTAGAAGGTTAATGATGTTATGAAGTTAGAAAGTCAATTATTATAAATCATATCATTTCTACTGTGACTGATTTTTATTTTTTTAGACATTCTAGTATGTTGAGATTTATTTGAAAATTGAGCCATAAAAGGTAAGCTACTAGTTTGTAAAGCATCAGATTCAAACTGGAGGAAAAAGAATAAGAATTCTTATACCTCTAGTCCTTTGGTCTTAAAATGAATGCCTTTTCTTGGTTGTTGATATCCAGCTTAAGACACATCGGTGATTATTTGTTAGCAAAAAACATTAGAAAAGAACTTACTTAATGAAGATGGAGAGTGATCGTGCTGATAACGTGTTGTGATTTTTACTAATTTTGCATTAGTTTGTTCAGAAATTAGCAAAGGACTTCATATGGGAAGTAAGAAGGAGAGAATGGAGAAGAAGATAAGATGAGAAGAAGTGAGAAATGAGAGGTACATTTTTCTTCATCCTCTTGAGGGGTATTTATAGGAGAACTTTGGGGTAAAGACATAGCATTCCCCTATGGTAAATACATAGTGATATAATTAGTTATCACAAATCTAGCTTATTGCTAAAGAGCATTTCATTATTCATAACAACTGCAACATTATTAGGCACATTTTACAGTGTTATTTTGCTATCCATTGCTTTAATTCATTCAAGAAACAACATTATTGTAGGCAAATAGTTAGCTTACTCTACCTCATTATTCCATTATCGGAAAAATATTATAGTAAATATTTTAGTGATTAACATGAAATCAAGACTTGGTGTTTGAGTTCAATTGAAATATTGTGCCTTTTATTTTCTTTAAAAAAACCCGTTAATAAAATATAGGCAAACTCTTGGGAAAGACCATCTTTCCATAGGCTTATAGAACGATGAGGTTTAATTAGAATAATAAAATGTAAAAGTTTTTAGTTGCAATAATAAAATTTTATTATGTAACATGTAGTAATTTCTTGCAATCAAATTAGCTGCTTGGTTTCGTTGTCTGAAAGTGTGAGTCCATGTAATTTCTTTGCCGTTTGTGAGCTCTTTGATCTCCCAAATGATCATCTGCAAGTTCCATGGAGGCTCAGCTTTACCTTGCAGAATGAGTATCGCCTGAAAACAATTAGATTACACAGTGAGAGGGGAGAATTGGTGTGTCAAAGCAAACCTAAGTCCTTCCAAAATGGCTAGTGTTTCAGCATGTACTGAGGTTGCACAGATAGGGATAAGTTTAGAGGCAATAAAAACTGGGATACCATTTGAATTCCTGACAACCAGTCCTGATGAGTGTGCAGCAATAACAGACATTGAAGTATCTGTGTTCATTTTAAAAACTTGATTTGGGGGATTCCACTTGTAAGACCTAATGGGTTTAGGATTTTTGATTTTAAACAAGGAGAAAACTCCTATCAGAATTAGCCTTAAACATTCATCAGTTCTAAATCGAGAGTGGATTTTGAAAATATCAGTACAGAGAAGGATTATTTCCTTTTTCATTCCTACTATGTTTAATCCTTTATTATTAATCAGATAGTCGTATGTCATTTTCCAAATAATCCGGCAGGAGACTAAGGCCAAAACATAAGTAGAATTAGTCCTGGTTTTTAATTTACTGACCATTGACCACATCCAGGATAATCTATCAAATAAATGTGTAAAATTCATCGGTCTCAGTATCAGCAGTTGGAAGACATATTTCCATATTGATCTAGCCACATAACACAGATTAAAACAATTATTCATAGTGTCAATGTTATTACAGAAATGGCACTTAGAGGCTACAGAAATTCCCATTCTATGTATAGTTCCAGAAAAGGGTAAACTATTTTTTAGCACTCTCCACGTGAAAAATGAGATTTTAGGTGGGATGAGAGGTAACCATACCTTGGGGAGGTTGTCCACAAGAGTTCTTTTATTTCTAATCAACTGAAATGCAGATTTTATTGAGAACTGACCTAAGGGAGCTAGGTTCTAGATTATTTTATCTCTATGATGGAACAAAGTAAGGGACTCCTGCTGTTTGTTAGCAATAGAGACAGAGAAACCTAGTGACAGATGATGCATATGAATCCCTTTGTATAACTGAAACTGAGCTACTATAATAAAGGGCATATAGATTTCATTATCTGTATTCCATTAGTCCATTAAACTACCTAGACCAGTACAATTATCCACCCAAAAGCTATATTGACCATCACGTATTAAGATGTAAGTGTTTTGTACAGCTAGTTGAGAGATTTTACATGTCCACTTCCATGCATCATAGCTTCTTTCTGACTGTGGCATGGACCAATTGAGCTTGGACCATAGAGAGGTACATTTTTGGAGGTTCCTCCAAAGTTTTAATGAGAAACAAGTTATGTAGCAACCTAAGGTTCTGAGTCCTAGACCATTTTTAGTGAAAGGAAGACTCAGATTGGCAAATGATTTCCAATTTTTGTGGCTATCCTCTGGTTGATCACCCCAGATAAAAGCATTGAGAAGATTTTCCATCCTATCATGTATGTGTGTTATGGGAGCCATAACACTCCAAATGTGAATAGGTATTGCTGAAAGTGTGTGTTTAACCAGATTAGTATTCCAGTAGGAGATAGACATTTGTTATTCCTATGAGCTATTGTTAGGTTTATCTTTTCTAATGTCTCATTAAAATGGTGGTTACACATCCTACCTTTGAAAACATTTATTCCTAGGTACTAAAATGGGAAGTGACCCTGATGTATGCATGTTAATCCTAAATCTGGATATAGAGATGCATTTAGATCGGACATAATATGCATTTTTCTCATAGTTTACCAGTTGGTAGAGTTTTAAGAATGATATTAGACTTATGCATGATTTCTTTGTAGCCTTGAAGAAAACTACTGTGTCATCTGCATAAGACAGATGGGTGAGTCTAAAATTGTTCCTTGGGATTGTGAAAGAATCTATGAGGTTAGTGTCAAAATTTTCCTTTCAACCCCTATTAATAAGTTCTATTATGAAATTAAAGAGTGTAGGGGATAAAGAAACACCCTGCTTTAATCCTCTGGAGGCTTTAAAATATCCATAAGGGTATCCATTAACCAAGACAGAGAAATAAGTTGATTTGATGTTACACATTATCAGCTTTACAAAGTGACCATGAAAGCCATATTTAAAAGGTAGGGGGTTGAGCATAGCCCAAGATACCCGATCAAATGCTTTGGACATGTCCAGCTTAGCTATGGTGTTCAGACCCTGTGAAGGTTTATCTAACATTCTAATTGCTTCTTGCATGACAAGAATACTGTCTGCAATCTCTCTACCTTTGATGAAGGAAGATTGCTCAATGGATATACACTTACTAACTAAAAGACTCAACCTCTCAGCTAGGATTTCATACATAATTTTATTCACAAAGTTAGCTAAGTTGATAGGTCTAAAATCTGTAAATTAGCAAGGGTTTGCAGTTTAGGAATCAGGGTTATCAAAGAGCTAGTGATTTATTTTGGAACTGGAACTCCACACATAAACTCCTTGAAAAAGATTAAAAGGTCTTCTTTAATTACATCTCATACCTATCTATAAAAGTGACCACAAAAACCATCAAGACCACCACAACTATGTTCACTTAAACTGAACACAGTTGCATGTAGTTCTTCCATCTGTACAGGCCTTAAAAGAATAATATTATCATGAGTATCAGTAATCTGGGGAATGTAATTGAGTGAGTGAATCAGGTTAATCCCAAAAATATCTTTATTATCCTTAGTGAGTAGACTTTCAAAGAAGCCTGTTGCAGCCTGATCTATTTGCTCTAATCAGTTAGCATAATGTTGTCATGCTTTATACTATTTATCCTTAGTCTACTGTGTTTTTCTTTGATTGAATTATGAAAGAAGGTGGTGTTCAAATCACCTTCTTTGAGCCATTTTTGCCTTAATTTCTATTTCCAAAAATCATTTTCTTCAGTCAGCCTATCATTAAGTTCAGATGTTGCTAGATTTAGCTTGGTTAATCCTAAGGGGGGAGGGGAGTTATGATCATATTCAGATTCAGCCTCATGGACTGCTATTTCAACCCTTTTAAATGTTATCAAAGAGATTACAAAAAACCTTCTTATTCCATATTCTTAGTTCTTATTTCTGTCTTTTTTATTTCAGAGTGAATCTAATCATCCCTTGTTCTAAAATAGGTTTCTCCCATAATTTTTTAAGTAAATCTAAACAGTCTGGTCTCCTAGTCCACATTGTCTGAAACCTAAAGGCTTTAGGATATGTGGTTTAGCCATGTTTTAGGGTCTGCAGTAATGGTGAGTGATCAGAGGACAATCTGTTTAGAACCTGTACAGATGCTCCAGTGAAGTTTGAAAAGAATTCTTTATTGGCCAGGCATCTATCCAGTCTTTTACAAACATTACTATTTCCCTTTCTCCCATTTGTCCAAGTAAACAAGTTACCACTAGTGGGGATTTCATTTAAGTTGTTGCCAACTATAAATGTGTCAAAGTCTAGCATATTGTCTGTATTTTGGACAGAGTTACCCTTATATTCTGTTAAAGATCTACTGACATTAAAATCATTAGATAATATAACTGGGTAATCTATAGCCTTAACTGTTACAGCTAATGAATCAAACATTTTGTGCCTTTCAGTTCTATCATGCTTACCATAAATAGAAAAAAGAATGATTTTTCCATTAGTGATTGGATCAGTTATGATGATGTGTGTGTATTGATCATGTGTGGTTATTAGTTTTCCTATGATTCTATCCTTTAGAAAAGTCCATGTTCTACCATCCTGGGAGGGGAAACATGATGAGAATCCTAGTTTTTTCCTGAAAAGTTCCACCTGGTCCTGCTTTTGTTTGTTTTCAATGATAATAAGGACTGAGATGTTATGAATATGAATAAGCTTTTGCAATCTAATTATGGATCCCTAAATTCCTCTAACATTCCAAGTGAGTATGTTAACATTCATTAGGAAACTTGGATGTAGCTTTCAAGCGAGTGATAATCACATTAGGAGATTTAAAAAAGTTCCTAATTTGGTCAGGGGGTTCAGGTATACACGTGGTTACCTGTGTTGTGTTAGTATCAGGGTCAAGGTTGATGTCCTCTAGTCCTTCTTGTTGGTTTTTGGTAGCTTCCTATGTTTGTTGTTAGACTTATGAGTCTGGAATGTCTTCAGTTTGGAGTGGTGTTGTTGTGTCACCATTGAATGGATGCTACATCTGATTCTGGTCCAGCTTCATTGTCTCGGATACCTCTAGAAATTTAGAAAGTACATTAGAGCTGAAATTTTTGAGCTGATAGGGTAATTTGTCTCTGTTAATAATCAAAGGTTCAGAAGGCTCCTGTGTTAGCATCATAGTGTCATCCAGGCTCTTCCAGTTGTTGTGGATTTTGCTGGTGGAAGCTCTACTACTGTTGGCAGCTGATTTTGAGGGTATGTTAAGGTTGATGCTTTGTTTTGTCAAGACTGATGGTTCATTGAACTTGGCATTGACTATTGCTTCCTGATGATGAGGACTCTTTGGTTGAGCCTATGATTGAGCCTGATATTTTAGGCCATCAAGGAAAATTTCTTGGTCCTGTATTTGTACCTGCTAAGATGAAAGAAGATTTTCCTGGACAAGTATAATATCCTATTTTTTGTGGTTATCTCTGGCCCTGACAGGGATCCATTGCATATTGTCAACAGGTGTAGGATTCGAACCCAGAGTGATATTAGGTTCTGTGGCCTGAGTTTATGTGTTTTGAGCCTGAGATTTAGAGTTACCTGCCTAAAGGTTTAAACCTCTATTTTTATCCCTAGGGTAAGTGGCCTAGTTTTTCTCCCTAAGGATACCACATTCAGTACTTTTCGAGCAAATTTTTGAGTATTTGGTACAGTAATTAGGGTGATCTTCATAATGGATTGGGTACCATCTACTTTCTTTAGTTGATCCTGGGAAAGGTCTTGTTAAGTCTTTTTCAACACAAATTCTGATTGTAGAAGGTCCAGATTGGTTAATAGTGGGAGGATCGGCAAAGATTAGTTCCCCTAGCTTAGCAGCAATTGTTGGAATAACATCTTTATATAAATAGTAAGCAAGGGAAAAGCTGATATTCAACCAGATTGGAACTAGAGGGGCTTCTTCATTGACATCAAAATGCTTAGTCCATTTCAAAACCTTCATATAGCTACCACCAATATTCCAGTTTCGTTTAATCCAACATCTTTGAATGTTTACTTCGTGTTCAAATTTAATAAGGATATGTTTTCTATCTAGGGCAGTGATTAGAGGTTTGCCTTTAAACCATATTTTCTTGAATTGAGATCGAATAAAATCAATGGTAGGCCTACCTCTTGGGAACTTCCCAACCAGATGGCATTTGAATGGTTCGGAGAGGAGCTCAATATTTTTTCTTCGAATAGCACTGCAATCTCTCCTTTGTATTCAACTGTTGGTTTGAGTTTTTGGATTGGGGGAGATTGTCTAGTCAAAGCTTCAGTCCTCGTCAGCATTTCTTTTAAGGTTGGGTGGCTCTCACCAGGTGGCAGAGCCGCCATGAGGCGAAGCTTGAAGAAATTCTATAGGAGGTGGGTGTTTGTAGTCAACTGTAGGTGTTGATTTATTACTGCTGGGGCGGAGATGTGGTGGCGTATGGTGGTGAATTGGGTTTTGGGAAAGGAAGAGAGAGAACATGGGAATTTCGATCAGTGTGGAAAGGGTGAATATTACCGTTTAGAGGGTTTTCTAGGCACACAAACATGTTTATGTTGGAAGATTGATGTGATAATCTTTTCTCATAGATCTTGCAGCAAACATGGATTAAAATTTCTTCCTAAGTTCCCTTGGTTCATCCTCCAACTTAAATTTATTTATAAATTTAATTTAATTTTTTTAAAATTTAATTATTATTATATATATTTCATTAATTACAATTCGGTATTCGGTTCAAGTTTCGGTTTGAGTTTTAATATCCAAAACTGATCCAAAACCTGTATTTAGAATTTGGTTTATTCAATTCGGATATCCAAAAACTGTATATTAAATTCGGTTTGGGTTATTCAAATTCAGATAATTCGATTTTCAGTTCGGTTTTCATTTTTTTAGCCACCCGTATATATGAGGATAAAAAAATAGGTCTAACCCACACTAGAGCAAGTTTAATATACCTAGCAAAGCACTTTCTGGAGAAAACAACAAAAATAGGCTGAGAAATGTGCAACGCATTCGATCGCATTAGCCACGTTCGAGAAATCGTGATCTATGCTATTTATACGAATAATTATGGTGCAACCACCACGATGGCCAAACACATGACCACCGCACAAGCCAGGACCAAGAGATAGTGGGCTATATATATGTATATATGCTATCTAGGCAGATGATGATTGTGCAGCCACCATAATAGCCACTATCAACATGATTCTCATGTCAAGCATTACTTACTACTGCGGGCACCCCCCTTGTGGCACCGGTATTTCTACCCCAACTCGACCGGTACCTAAGTAGGGTGGTGCTAAAACGTAGTTACTATGGCACCGGTTTGTGAAACCGATGTTGATACTTCTATAAACCAGCAACAGTTACATTTCTGTAAGCATTGGTTTTCAATATTGGTGCTATATTTCGTTTAGAGGTGCTTGTCCCGCATTACAAGCATCGATAGTGTCAAACCGCTCCTTAATGATTTGGGCCAGCACTAGTTCAACAATTCCGGTGCTCGGTTTATGTAAATGTGTGCCCATATTTTCTGTATTTGTTCCAATATAGAAACGGAGCTAGCAATTAGAGGTATTTTAATCTTCCAGCACCGGCTTGTATTTGGAGAAACCGGTGCTTGTTTTTTTTTATGATGTGACTTTTCCAGCACCGGTTTATGTACTGAATGACCGGTGCTGGATTATTTTTTATTTTGCAATACCCATTTTTAATTTTTCCTGGCCCAACCAGATCAAAACCCAGGCAATTATGAATGAAGTATATCATAACAGCCAACAAAAATCCACAAACAATATTAAACATTTGAACGGAGTAAAGAATAAATGAAAAACTAAATATCTATGAAGAAACATAATCTATCAACAAACAAATTCAAGGAAAAATTGTAAATTTTCATGAATTCCACTTTCTACACTTGAAGAAACTCGTCAATGTCCATAGAAGTCTTGCAATCTTTGGAATACCTTTCCACCCAAACCTCACACTATCTCTCGGCTACAGATAATATCTCCTTCTCATTGTATGCTCCTCGTTTAGAGGGAAACAACTGTTGCATAAAAAACAAGCAAATGATTAAGGACGAGAAAGTATTTAGTAAGTAAGAAGAATACATAGTTAATTTTAAGTATGTCAGCAAACTTGTAGAATATCTGTAGAGGTGGTGTTAAGCACAAACTATTCCATGTATAGGAAGACATAGTATCCATATTCAAAACCACTGAATTGCAATTGGTATTGTAACAAAAATATCACGTTAAATAAAAATATCACGACAAACCTGTAGAATATCTC
This sequence comes from Rubia yunnanensis, assembly GCA_037428765.1. Taxonomy (NCBI): domain Eukaryota; kingdom Viridiplantae; phylum Streptophyta; class Magnoliopsida; order Gentianales; family Rubiaceae; genus Rubia; species Rubia yunnanensis. Next base: position 103,943,611 of record CM075065.1, read on the forward strand.
CTGGATTGTATTACTTACATCAATGTTTGTGATATTCCATGCATAGTCCAGAGGTGGTTCCATCTTCAACTTCTGCCTTTGATATTCGCATGCAATCCTGGTAATGTTGAGCTTATAAATGTTAGTGACCTCATACTTTAAGTCGTTCAAATTAACATCGATGAAATGAATGTACGTACCTAGCAATGCTTTTGTTTTCATTAATGTTTTTTGGCTTAACTCCTCCAGTCATTGAGTCAAGGGTAAAATTTTTCTCCGTACTAGGACAGATGAGTATTAAGTACCAATGATTGTTGTTTTCAAAAGAATTTATGTCATGAATGAAAATTTTAGTAGCATGTAAAGAATGTGAAATATTATAAAGTTCCACTTACATTTTAATACATGACACCACATAAACCCCAATTTCAGCAGCAAGCGTGGTTTCGAGAATGGCTGCAACATGACCTTCGACTTTCGGATCCTTTATTTCTCTGGAGAAGGCTCCCGTATAACATGGTACAAACTGAATGCGGCCATTGCTAGTTTCAAGAACTTAATCCCAAAGGTGCCTTGACAAATAAAATTAGTTAATATTTGAAACATATAAGTGGTTAAATACATTAAGAAATTGTGAACAAGTAACTCTCACCCCATCCAAACATCTATCATTGAGTTTGATAGCTAAGTCATTCCTCTTAGGTTTCCAAGATTGTTCCCGAACTCCACCAAGCATTCGATAAATAATTCTAATTTATGTGCCAAAACACGATGGTCGGAACTCCAGAAACAAAGCCACCAACCTCAACAACTACATGATCTTAAGAAGCTCGTTGCAGTATGTGTTGTACTTCCCCATGTTGGGATATGCATTGAATTGGCACTTGTTGACAATCTGAAATTACGTAATTGCAAAAAAAATAGTCAACTTCATAATGAAAGATATAGAGTACAAGTGACTTTTATTAGTGAGAAATACATGCTTGAGAGGTCTCTCATGTGAAAATCGATGCTTCCAGGGACAGAATGACCTGGTTGATCCAGAATGTTCAGGGGTGGATACCTACGGAGGAAATGTAATCAATTTCAATGATTTTCAAAGAAACATTAGTTAACGTAAAAGATGTATCTATATTAGTACATTTTATTACCTCATTGTTGCTCACATTAAGACAATAAAACTCATCCGTCCATGGTTTTCCGTCCTCATTGTCCTCTGTCTAAGTGTCAACCTCTAACGTGACCAAAGTCATCGGCCAGTCTATCACACTCCCCAAAGCATCTCCCATATCACTGAATTGGTGGTTGGCAGATGGCAACCCTGCTCTTGGATGGTAGACTGGCTCGGTCACCCGAACATGAGCTACTGTTCCTTATAATTACTTGGGATGCCTAGATTTTTGGAGCCAAGATTGTGCAACCTTTATCCTCTATCCTTGAATGACCTTGATGTACAAGGTCACCAACTCACTATCCTGTTACAAATATTAAGAGTTTTGTTTGTCCGTGAAAGATTTTGCTTGAAATTGACTAGGAAAAATCTAAATACTATGAAGTTTTTTGGTATAATACATATTTACCTCCTCATCTTCTTCTCCATTGCTAGGGGGGTCATGGCCCAAGCTACTAAGACCGGTGAATATACCTTTGAACATTGCATTCTCAATAAAGCTCTTTGGGTCCGCTAAGCCCTCTGGAATATTTACTCCCCCAATTGTAGCTATACTCTTGACGAACTGCTCAAGGTAGGAGACCATCGTCTCCACAATCGACTGATCAACGGAGGGTTTCTTGGCTGGATTTTTTTTTTGGCTGAGGAGTTGCTGCCGCATTTGCTTCGTGATATGCCAGGGATAGCAACAACTACTAGAAGTCGGGATTGGGTACCTCTATATTGACCTTGTTGATCCTTCTTCCTAGTCGCTCTTATCTAGATGACCTCCCCCGGACCCACCAACATAGTTCCCATTTCTTTTTCCTCGTTCATCCTCAACTCTGGTTCATTTTATCGTTTTAGTATTGAAAATTAAAGTTGGCCAGAAATTGAAAAATTATCCAAGTGTATACTTACAATGTTGTTCGCTATGGCCCTCAGTTTAGGGGTTGTGTAATCCTTACTTTTTCCCCTGTTCGACTCCAAGTACACCAGGGATCTGTTCGGTTTGAATTCCTTTGACTTTATTTCCTCCTCAACCTTTTCTTCCTCTTTAACATCATTACCGTTATTAGCCTAGGCAGCTAAGATGAACTTTTCATCCTCGAACCCAACTCGGTGAAGGTCGACCAATGTGAAACCGATGTGTTTCTCCGTACGAGTAGGCATTGATAAACTAACTATTATAAAATTTATCATTACCGTTATGTCCTTCCACGCTTCCTCTTTAACATCCATCGGCATGTTAGGCAAGTGTATTAATGTACCAAATATAATGCCCCTTCTAAAAGCGTAATTGCAATATGCGGTCCAGGCACTCCAATTCCTTACACAAACCAACAGACTGTCAACTTCCTTGAATGCAATGGAGACACAACCCTTTTCCTTGGCTAACATCACCAATTGGCACGTAGCCGTCCTGCGTTTCCTACACCAATTGGCTATCTCGAATTTGTCTAATGCCTTCCCATTATGCCTAACTGCTTTCATAAGGTCATCATTCTTTGGATCGTGACGGGGCTTGTCCTCACTGTCACCCTCGTTCTCTTCGGGAGCTTCCCTCTCGGGAGCACCCGTTGGATCCGCTGCATCTTTCTCAAATTGTCTTTAGAGGGGAAACATGGGTGGAACCTCCTCTTTCTCGCCTTCGGGGGTAATTTGTTTATTTTCCACAGTGTTTTGTTTCTGTGAAGGACCACCCCTCTTCCTATTTCCGGCCAACTTTTTTGTTTTATGAGGCATCTACAAATGAAAATACCCGGTAGAATGGATAAGGAATTATAAACATAACAACCTCACACCATTAACTATATTTCATACACCTCAGCTAAATTTCATACCAATCACCATACCAATCAACATCTCACTACAATATACCAATCACCAGAACATCACAATACAACATACCAATCACCATACCAATCAACATCACACCACAACATACCAATCACATTTTAGAACATAGCATTAAAAATCACACATTTTAGCTATAGCTTAAGCATGTTACAAAAACACTTCAACATCACATGGACAACAAAATCATACTTAAACATTGCACAATAAACAACCCAATATAATTTAACATTATAAGAGATTCATTGAAACTTTTCATCGAAAACTTTGAATGTGATACTAATTTTACTCAAAGTGATGAAAGTTATAGTTTTACCCAAACAAAAATTGATGGAATTATGACGTACCTCTCAAGATTTTGGCCGAAAACCTAGTCAACGATACTTCTTCGGCTTTGAGTGGGAAAATAGAGAGTCCCCTATGTGTGAATCCTAAATGTGGTTTTCTAGGGTTGGGTTATTAAATGGTGGATGTTAGAAGAATAAATGGTGTTAAATGGTGGATGTTGGCAGAATGGAAGGTGGAGAACGTGGAGATCGTGGAGAAATTTTTTGGAGATGGTTTATTCAGAAGAAGAAAAGGGGACCGTTATGTGAGGAAGATAATCGGACCCCTTTCATATAAGTGTATTCATCACTAGTACAATAACATATATACCGGTTCTAATATTAAGAAAACCGGTGCCTATTTTTTAAAATGCAGTTGTGTTAGTCTGCATTTGTAATTCATTTATCCAACCCGAGAGTAAGCGTGTAAAAAAAGTTTCAAAGTACACAACTCCAGCACAAAAACTGATGTTGGTACAATCTAAAACCGGTGCCATAATTGTAAAAGGCACCAACTTCCACCTGCCCTGTAATTATATTTCCAAACCCGAGAGCATGAAAAGGAAAACATTTCTAAGTACAGAGCACCGGTAAACAAACTGGTGCCTGTCTACGAAATCCGGTGCCAGGACACATATAAAGTAGTTGCGTATAGCTGTTTAATCCTGACGATGATTCAATTATCAACACTAGTTTATTTTACCGGTGCATGCTTTTCAGAAACTGATGCCTATTTAAAATCTTCGGGGCTGATATATTTTTTTCCCAATTCATTTTTTTGGTGGGAAATTGATTGCTGTCAGCACCGGTACAAAAATCGGTGCCAAATCCAAATTCTCAAAAAAAATTAATTTCCTGCCTCGATATTGGTCAAAAATTTTAAAATTTTGACTCCTACAAAATTGGGCACTGGTTTTATCCCATGTTATACCGGTGCTAAGTTATTTTTCTACAATTTCCCAATATTTCTCTATTGTTTTTTAAATGCAATAGGATGGAGAAATATTAAATTAACCATTCAATAGATTTGTGTATCGATATTGTGTTGGTTAGGAACTCAAAAACGCTCCAGTCAAGACTTTGTTAAAATATCATTGTTGCCCAAAACAAAAGTACACCGTCTTTCTCGTATCCAATTTACTTCAAATTATGTATTCTTGGGCTAATGTATGGTTTTAAAAAGAATTTCACGCTATCATGGACTTTTGTAAAGTGCTAGTACATGTCTTAGAGTATCCTACTCCAAATAACTTAGAAGTTAGGAAGTCCAAATGGGAAGGTATACTTGTGAATTTTTCAACCAAATATTAATCATTTTTAACCCGAACTTGGAATTGACACTAGGGTCTAAAATGTAGGATTTCATCCGATTGGATTTGAATTTGTACCCCCGAGTGAAGTTTTTGTTTTTGGCACTTAGGTTCCTCCAAGAATCTTGGAAATGGCAAAATTCAAAACTGCCAATTCAAAAGTGAAACTGAGTATTATATGATCATAACCGTGTGATTAGAACTTGAATGTGTAAATGGAACATCCTCGGAAGTGAACATAGATTACTGGTGCATTTTTTTCCCAGAAATTACAGTGTTTCCCAAAACAAAGTATCACCTTCACCATTCACTTGAAATACTTTATTCTTGTTATTATAGCAGAAATAAATGAATTGAATATAATTTAATTTTTTATAGTACTACTTTTGAAGCGCTAGTACCAGTTGTAGGCTAAGTTGGGTAATGTTGGTTTGGAATAAATTGTAGCACCGACGCGAAAGTTAAAAACCGATTCCATATTGGAAGAAGAATCTGCCTATGGCTACCTTGGATTAAATGTTCAAGACTTTTTTCCAACTCAAGAGCAAAAACGAAGAAATAATTCTAAGTCTGAAGCACTGGTTAGAGAACCGATTATGAAACATGCAACACCGGTGCTTGTGGCTACCATGGAATATTTTTTCACATCTTTTTTCCAACCCAAGAGAAAAAATGGAGAAATAATTCTAAGTACGGAGCACCGGTGCTGAAACATGAAATACCGGTGTCTTTTCACCGATAGGCAGACATGTGGCTGCCTTGGATTATTTTTTCACATCTTTTTCCAACTCGAGGGTAAAACGGAAAAATTAATTCTAAGTACTAGCACCGGCACAAGAACCGGTGCTGGTTTGTAATATACCGGTGCCTTTTTGGCCAAAGGTGCTGCCTTGTATTATTTTTTCAAATCTTTTATCCAACCCGATAGCTAAGGGGGAAAAAATAAATCTATGTACACAACACCGATCTGTGGACCGGTGCTATATGGACAAAAAACCGGTGCACCCCACGAAATAGAGCACATACCCTATTTTTCAGCACCGGTATTATGACTTTTAACCGGTGCTGGTTTTCAATAAAATAATGCAAACGAACCTTTATAAAAAAAGTGAAAAACATAAACGAGAAACAATACACTGCAAACAGGGTAAGCCCAAATTCATATATTAATATCATTGGGCCATACATATGGGAACACTAGCAATTACACAAAAGTATAATGATAATTACATTTACGGTCATTAGATGCACCTACCTTTGCTTTTCAACACAACATCACCCCCCACTATTTGACCACTCTGATCAACCCACAATCCATTACCATGTGACTGTCTTCCTGCTAAAGCTCCACCTACATCCTCCAAACGTGGAAATACAGATGGAAATTCTGAACTTTCAACTCGAATGGGCCAATCAATCTCATAATAGAAGTAGAACTTTTTCCCATGTAGGATGACATGCCACTTCTCATTGATAGGATCCCGGACATAAAAAACTTGTCGTGCCTAGGCAGCTAAGATGAACTTGTCATCCTCGAACCCAACTCGGTTAAGGTCCACCAATGTGGAACCCATGTGTTTCTCCGTACGAACTCCTTCCCCCCCTCCATTATCAACCTACCGGAACTTGAAAACCACAACTTTGAATTCAACATAGTCAAACTCCCAAATTTCCCTAATCACCCTGTAAAAGGCCTTTACTGTAATGATAGGATTTTTGTCTTTCTTGCTAGACTGCCACATTAATTCAGATTCAATGTAAACTCCACTATTTTGCATCGTGCTCTTGTTATCCTTATTAGTTGGTTCAAAAGTAAAACCTTTAATATCATACCCTAAGTACCTCCGAAGAGTGCAGCTTGGCTTTCTGGCAAATGCACGAAGTTTACTAGGCAGGCCTTCCACATTGTAACGATTATAAAACCAATGAATGAATGTGGAAGAATGCTCTAGCTGTATTTTGTTTGAAGGCCACTACAGATATAGTGCTTGTAAATAAGACATGTGCTCTTGAACATAGATTGCAGTTTTTCTATTGTTCCTAAAAATGTAAAGGTGAACTATCATCAACTCAGCATAGAAAGGGTGTATGAAGTGTACCTTTAGAATGTGCAACCCCATTCTTCCTACCAATGTGCGCTTGTTCTGGTAATCCAACCTACTTCTTATTGACTAAGTTTTAGGTACAGTATTCAATGATATCCTCGGTGACGTACCTTTGCACTATGCTCGCATCCGGTCGGCTACCATTGTGAACGTAACCTTTAAAAACACCCATGTGTTGCTCGAAAGGGTACATCCAATGCATGCCCACCGGACCACATAGTCAAATTTCCCCAACCAAATGAATGACTAGTGACCATGATGTTAAAAAAGGAAGGAGGAAAGTACTTCTCCAACTGACATAACACTAAAACCCCCTCCCGCTCCAACATATCAAGCGTCTGCCTACTTATATTCTTCCAAAAAATGGAGTTGAAGAATAAACACAATCGCATAACACTAAATTTCACATCCTCCTCCATAACGCCAAGGATGGAAATGACCAATAATTGTTGCATGAGAATGTGACAGTCATGTGATTTCAAGGCGTTCATGCGCAAATCATCATTCACAAATCGACTAACATTTGAAGAGTATCTGGATGGTACCTTGATCCTCTGGATACACTTGCAAACCGATCTCCTCTCATCCACTTACAAATTTTAAGGAGTGGGAGGGAGGCATGTTCGCTTCCCTCTTACCTTCGTTGTTAGGTCTGACCAAATTCCAAGCTCCACCAAATTCTTTCGCGCATTCAAGATATCTTTCGTCTTCCTCGGAATGTAAATTAAGGTACCAATCAAACTCCCGATCACATTTTTCTCAATGTGTATCATATCTAGACAGTGTTGAACCTCAAAATGCTCCCAGTAAGGTAGATCGAAGAAAACCAACCTCTTCTTTCAAGGTCTATCATGCGCTGTACCAACCTTCTTCATCTTCTTCCCAAGAACAACATCCAATTTCTTCACCTTGTTGTGTATGAAAACCCCTTTCAATGGTCTTGGTGCCTTCCTTGCCTCTTTCCCGCCAACAAACTGAAATGCGTCCTCACGCAACTTATGCTTCATCGGGAGGAATTTCTTGTGACCCAAATACACAGTCTTGTAACCATTCTTCAGCTGTTGGTAATCTGTGGACTTTTCACACACTGGACATGCCTTGTGCCCGTTCACCCCATAACTCAAAAGGTTTTCGTATGCAGGAAAATTATTTATGGTACAAAAAAACATTGCCTTTAAATTGAACTCCAATCCCCTGAAACCATCAAACACATCAACACCATCAGACCATAGAACCTTCAAATCATCCATCAAAGGTGCCATTTACATATTGATGTCATTTCCAGGATGTTTCGGCCCTTAAATCAACAAAGGTATCAACACATATTTCCTCTTCATACACAAATACGGTGGAAGGTTGTATATGGCCAGCATTATCGGCCATGAACTGTGCCTAGAGAACATGTTGTTGAATGGATTCATTCCACCGGTACACAAAACCATCCGCAAGTTTCTTTGGCTCACTTGCAAAATATGGATACCTCGTATCAAATCTCTTCCGTTGATCGGCATCAGCTAGATGACAGATCACATTGTCCTGAACAGAACCCCTTCCCATGTACCATGTCATGTTCTTTGCATCATTAGCATTCTTAAACAACCTCTTCAACCTTGAAATAATTGGAGGATAACCCATGCATTTCATGGGAACGTGATTCCTTAACTTCACGGAAACATTTCCATCAACAATTGTATTTCTCTGTTTCTTGTAGTGTGACACGTGACATACTGGGCATGCCACCTCCTTTAATAAGTCACCCATGTACAAAACAATCATTGGGACAAGCATGTATTTTTTTCATACTCCAATCCCATTGGACATATTATCCTCTTTTCTTCGTAGAGGTTGTATGGTATCCCGTTACCGGTGGGAAGCTTCTCATTCAGGAACTTCAGCAAATTGTTCATGCTAGTGTCGCTCCATACACCAAGGCTTTTCAAATTAAACAATTCCATCAAACATGACATCATTGTATCCCTCTTGTTGCAACCGGGATGCAACGACCTGCCCTTCTTACCTAAGAAATTTGACAAAACCTCGGGCCTCCCCCTAAATTCATCGACAACCTCCTCACAAATCTCATCTAAATTTAAGTCTCCAAAACAATCTCCTATACTACCTACAACTACCTTTGATGGTGCCTTCTCGCCATGAAAGGTCCAAACCAAATAATCTTTTTCAAACCCTCTCCTAACCAAGTGAAGTTTCATCATGTCTCTACCCCCACTACGGTTATGATTCTTGCAATTACGACAAGGACATAACACTGGCTTCTCACGACCAAAAGAATGCTCTAAAAAATCCTCCACAAAATCAACATATTCTTTCCTCAAACAACTCATGTTGCAAGAAACATGTTTACGCCTCTCCATTGCACGTTCCATCTCTAGAAATTCATGAAAGTAGGAAAATTATAGTTCCACAAAATGACCACGGCTATGCAAGATTCTAAACATTCAAAATCCACTTGGCAAAGATTACGTACAACTTGCATCACAACATTCAAAACTACCCCAACATTATCACATTCCTAAGCAAGGTACTAATCACATCAACAAATCTAGAAAACAATCAAATTTCTTCCATGAATGGAAGTATCATGTACATGATCAAACACACAAAATATATGCACACAAACCATATTTCACATATTAGATCATTAATAACATGCCAAACAATTTAAAACCGACCTTAGTGGGTCTTCATTGGAGCAATAAATGTCAAAACCCTCCCAAAAACACCATAAATGACATTTTCTTCCAGAAAACCCACTTTGTACCCGCCATTAAATAGTGGCAGGTGAGCATTAAATGCTATTTGTAGCACCGGTTTCACATCTACATATCGGGGCTAGAAAATTTTCCTCCAAAAATTGGCCATTCATGCAAAATCAACACTGGTTAGGGTGATTTTCTTTGAACCGATGCTAGTAATGTCAACACTACCTTAACTATCCATATGGGTCTCATATTTCAGGCATCGGTGTAAACAATTCCAGTGCTAAATTTTATCAAAGGCAATGGCAAATAGTATCACACTAGTGCTATTTTATCCCTCCACTTTTTTTCTTGTGAAAAATTGTATTTTTCATATGGGAACAATATTCAGCATCAGTACATTGCATGTTTTATAATGTTCCTGGTGCTAGTCAGTATGTATGACACCAGTTTTGGGCACCAGTTCCACATTTCCAGTGCTGATACATTTTTCCAGCACCGATTTCAATGAATTTGTTCATAAAACTTGTGCCTTTTATAATGTCTGTACTGGTTTTCAGTTCCCCTAAGATAGGTACCGGTGCCTATGTACCAGTTTCCAGTAGTGACTCTAGTAACAGCGACCCAAGAGACCTATAAATATAGAGGAACTCGAGATATCAAGTTAAGAAATGACTAGATATTAAAAGGATTATACACAGATAAGTGAAAATACTGAATTAGACACCAAAACCCTTACCCCAAATTCAATCTGGGACCTTAATTGCATGATCCAAAGAGAGCAGCGTGGCAGCTTGACGTGCACCTTGATCACAATTATCATTTGGTATGAACCAGCCACATCACAACCACAGTAGGTGCAAAATTAGTTTATATAGCTTTTCGTACTTCAAGGCTAATCAAAGTTGTTGTCCTTAATCTCCCACAACTTAGACTCATTTAAATAGTACTAGGGCTCTCCAACATGTGCAAAGTGCGGGCTGTGGAAAACAGATTATGAAAGGGGTCTTGTCTTATCTTATGACCTCAAAGGGGTCTTGTCATGTGCCCTTGAAGGGGTAGTTCATTCTGGGCTCTAAGGGGTCTTGTCTTGTGCCCTCGAAGGGGTAGTTCATTCTAGGCTCGAAGGGGTCTTGTCTTGTTCCCTCGAAGGGGTAGTTCATTCTAGGCTCGAAATGGGTTGTTCATTCTAGCCTCGAAGGGGTGTTGGCTTATGGCCTCGAAGGGGGCTTGTCTTGTAGTCTCGAAGGGGGCTTGTCTTGTGGCCTCGAAGGGGTCTTGCATTGTGGTCTCGAATGGGTAGTTCATTCTGGGCTCGAAGGGGGTTGTTCATTCTGGGATCAAAGGGGTGGTGGTTTGTAACCTTTAAGGGGTCTTATTTTGTGCCCTCGAAGAGGTAGTGTCTAGTTCTCTAGAAGGGGCAGTACCTCTTGCCCTTGAATGGGTATATGCCTTGTGTCTTTGAAGGGGCCTTGTCTTGTGCCCTCAAAGGGGTAGTGCCCCGTGGCCTCAAATTGGTATATGTCTCGTGGCCTCGAAGGGGTTTTGTCCCGTGGCATCGAAGGGGTAGTACCGTGGCCTCGAAGGGGTAGTGTCGTGGCCTAGGAGGGGCAGTGCCTCTTGCGCTCGTGGCCTCGAATGGATATATGCCTCAAATAAGGTAGTGTCTTGTCACTGGTCGCCCGCTAAGGGTGTGAATCGTGCGGCCTAGCCGCGGACTACCTTGCCACAACTACCGCCTAGATCCCACGTACATCGCACACCGCTCGGTTTCTTGCAGTAGACCGAGCCCTTTGAGGGACGTGGTTGAGTGTGCAGTGGAATATACACACTTGAGGGAGCATGGCTTCACACACACAAGCCAATGTTGCAATATAAAGCCCAACAACAGGAGAGCAATTGCTCATAATCAGTATATTACAAAGCGGTAATCAGATGTGGGTAGCTCAGTCTCCACATATATGATGTGCAAACATTATCACGAGTGCCAGCTACATAGGCAAAATAAGGTCAAAGGCTAAAACAACACGTAGGCTTGGACCTTGATCAAAATAGTTACTCTAAACTAATAACTAAGCTATTACAAGTATTTACATGCAAAAGAGAAGACTTCTGGGATAAGGAGCTTGGGATGTGTCTTCTCGGGCTAGGCGTAGCATCAACGGTGCTGGTTGATGGGCGGGCAGGCATTGCGCGCACAGGCGTTGGGCACAGACGGCTCAGGCGTTGTGCACAGCACATCGCAGGCACAAAGGGGGAACATCACGAGTCGTGAGCGGTTAGGCAATCGGCAGTGAATGACATTGAAGCGTGTGCGGCACGGTCGAGGGAAACCGGTTTGCAGTGATGCATTGAGCGGCATGGGACCGCAGTATCGTTTTGGCACCGATGTGGGCATGGGGTTACGTTGAGGTCTGGTGATGAGCCCCACCTTGTAACACCGCGTAAAGCGTGGACTGTGGACAATGGCTTATGAAAGCGGTCTTATCTTGTCTTGTGTCCTCAAAGGGGTCTTGTCCTGTGCCCTCGAAGGGATAGTTCATTCTGGGCTCAAAGGAGTCTTGTCTTGTGCCCTCGAAGGGGTAGTTCATTCTGGGCTCAAAGGGGTTGTTCATTCTGGCCTCGAAGGGGTGGTGGCTTGTCTTGTGGCCTCGAAGGGGTCTTGCGTTGTGGTCTCGAATGGGTAGTTCATTCTGGGCTCGAAGGGGGTTGTTCATTCTGGGATCGAAGGGGTGGTGGTTTGTAACCTCGAAGGGGTCTTGTTTTGTGCCCTTGAAGAGGTAGTGTCTAGTGCCCTCGAAGGGGCAGTGCCTCGTGCCCTCGAAGGGGCAGTGCCTCGTGCCCTCGAAGGGGTATATGCCTCGTGCCATCGAAGGGGTTTTGTCTTGTGGCCTCGAAGGTGCAGTGTCTCGTGCCCACGAAGGGGCAGTGTCTCGTGCCCTTGAATGGGTATATGCCTCGTGCCTTCGAAGGGGTTTTGTCTGGTGCCCTCGAAGGGGTAGTGCCTCGTGACCTCGAAGGGGCAGTGCATCCTTCCCTTGAAGGGGTCTTGGCTTCTGCCATCAAAGGGGTAGTTCAATCTGGGTTCGAAGGGGTCTTGTCTTGTCCCCTTGAATGGGTATTTCATTCTGGGCTCGAAGGGGTAGTTCATTCTGGGCTCGAAGGGGTTGTTCATTCTGGGCTCGAAGGGGTTGTTCATTCTGGCCTCGATGGGCTGGTGTCTTGCTGCCTCGAAGGGGGTTTGTCTTGTGGCCTCGAAGGGGTCTTGTGTTGTGGTCTCGAAGGGATAGTTCATTCTGGGCTCGAAGGGGTCTTGTCTTGTGCCCTTGAAGGGGTCTTGTCTTGTGCCCTGGAAGGGGTGGTTCATTCTGGGCTCGAAGGGGTTGTTCATTCTGGGATCGAATGGGTGGTAGTTTATGACCTCGAAGGGGTCTTGTTTTGTGCCCTGGAAGAGGTAGCGTCTAGTTCCCTCGAAGGGGCAGTGTCTCATGCCCTCGAATGGGTATATGTCTCGTGCCCTGGAATGGGTATATACCTCATGCCCTCGAAGGGGTTTTGTCTCGTGGCCTCGAAGGTGCAGTGCCTTGTGTCCTGGAAGAAGCAGTGTCGCGTGCCCTCGAATGGGTGTATGCCTCATACCTTCGAAGGGGTCTTATCTGGTGCCCTCGAAGTGGTAGTGACTCGTGACCTCGAAGGGGCAGTGCAGCGTACCCTCAAAGGGGCCTTGGCTTTTGCCATCAAAGGGGTAGTTCAATCTGGGCTCGAAGGGGTCTTGTCTTGTGCCCTTTAAGGGTTAGTTCATTCTGGACTCGAAGGGGTAGTTCATTATGGGCTCGAAGGGGTTGTTCATTCTGGGCTTGAAAGGTTTGTTCATTCTGGCCTCGACGGGGTGGTGGCTTGTGGCCTCGAAGGGGGTTTGTCTTGTGGCCTCGAAAGGGTCTTGTATATATATTTATATACACCAAACCAAAACCAAATCCAAATCAACTTCTAATTACTTTTCTTCTTATGGAATAAATAAGGAAATAAGATAATATCTATTCTAATTCTAAATAACTAATTCCTAAAATTAAAGAATTTCAAATGGAAGGAAATAATACAATCCTTATCAATATGGGAAGTGAATATATTTATTTCTTCAAATCCACATGTCTTCAATAATTCACTTTTCACCCCATAACTTCAGCAATTCTGCTTTTGCCTCTCTTCCTTCATCCCTGTAAAAATGTCTTATAAAATAAGAACATTTTCCAGTGGAGCACATCGCCTCATTAAAAACCTTAACCTGGAAAACCCAGTGGGAAAAAACCGTTGGTTAAGGGAAAAAGAGTACAATGTATAGCTCCCTCTCAATTCTCCGCAATCAATGAATTCCTGCACCAAAAACACCTTAAAGTGCAAATTATATCTTAATAAAATCATAATAATCCCACAAACTATGAACACAATATAACACACATCAAATATCCTCACACTTGAAGTGAAGAATATAAGAGTAATCAACAATCCACAACATTCATAAATTCTCATTCCCTCATATGACTCTATCTAAAATGACCCTAAAAAGAAAAGGTAAGATAGAAACACAAATCACACAACTAAACAGATAAAAATTCAACATTCAAAAACTCTAGCTTCTACTCTTATAACGATAAATTTTCCCCTGCCAAGGAGTAAAAGATCACGTTAACGCACCTGGAAATCATCAACCCTTAAAGTAATTTAAATGAAAATGTTCAAGATCAGAAAATCTAATCATCAATTCAGTCAAAATCGGATAAGCAATGAATATTTCTCACGGTTTCACTCAATTACTCTCAATATATGAAGGACAATCACTCACATAATTCACAAGTTATAACATAGAGAAGTTAATATGCAAATCAGGAAGGTCTTTCTCAAGGGTTGTAACGGGGCTAGGGACCATTCAGATTGGTGAGATCCTAAGGGTTCTAAGCTCAAACAATATCGATCAAAATATTATGCATGTTTTTTTCCTTCAACCATCATCCATGTATAGTAGACATTCACCAACAATCTTCATCTCATGGCTATTAAGAGAAAGCCAACATCACATCAAAGTAGGTGCTATTTATTTTTTTCTTTTCTTTTTTTTCTTTTTTTTTCTTTTTTTTCCAGCACCATTCTTCTTCAATACAGTCCAAAACTGGTACTTTTTGAGAGAAAATCGCAACATAACAATAAGATTTTTTTTTCTCTCTTTTTTTCACTGTTACGCCCCTCTGTTTGGCCAAACGGAACCCCAGTGTCACTGTTCATAATAAAATTCAGCCTTCATTTTTCTGAAACCGTTCAGTCTGGGCAAACTGGACACATACTCAGTAATGTCATCAACTCAAGAGAACACAATGGATGAATTCATCAATATTAACATGCATAATAGGGCCAAGAGAAAAGATAAAACAAGGCTTTGGCTAAATATATAGTAACTCATATCAAAGAACATAGTCAAAACTTCAAAGTGTTTCACTAGGGGTTAATGTAATTGGTAGGCAATTTAAGCTGTGTGGTTCATCCTAGTGCCTTCCATCACTTTCACACATAACAACTCCAATTATAACAATGTGATCTCTCAGAACAAAGATTGATGTAGAGAGTGCTCTACTCTAACTCAAACCTCACTTTAGTAGGCTAAAATATTCAATTAAACTCGTCCTTTTTCGTCATCCCAAAAATCATATCAATCAAATTTCACAAATCATTGAAAATATCATTCAATAACTTCAAGGCATATTAGATTTACCAAGTTTGTTACAATGAAATTTACAACCGGCAGGGGTACTTTTATCAAGAGCCACTAGAATTTTCTCATGTCAAATTATCGACTCAAACAACACAAAAAACACATTTTTCACTGTAAAAAAAATTGAAATAAAATATATATTTTTTATTTTTTCCAAAAATACAAAACAAAACACACAAGAAACCTCCTCACACTTAAACTTTGCTTGCCCTCAAGCAAATCATGCAAAGCTCTTATGAGAAAAGGTTTAACACAGAGTCAACATCATAAAAAAAAATAAAAGGGAAAGAGGGAACTTATAGTGGTGGGTTTCGGAGAAATTCTCAATCAAGAGGAAAGCGTTGGATCATAATCAGATTCTGCCGCAGGCCTCTGTTTGGCCAAACGGAACCCTGCGAGTCCAGCCTTCCAAATGTGTGAATTCTCCATGGTGCAAATTCATGTACTTCAAATCTGTAGATCAAGAATTGAGATCAGATGAGAAATTGAAATTCCTAAAAGATTTAAAAAAAATTTAAAGAAGAAAGAAAAAAAAACTAAGAAAATTGGGTTGCCTCCCAACTAGCGCTTTTGTTTATAGTCTTTGGCTAGACTTTTGGATGCCTTTAATGACTATTTGTTGGGCACAATGGAATTTTTTCCATTAATGCCACCTGAGAAGTATCATAGTATGGAGTAAGGCGATGACTATCGATGAGGAATGCCCTTTTTGCGTCCATGCTTATAATCTCTACCATCCCATCAGGCCAAACATAAGCCACTTCGAATGGTCTAGTCCATTTAGACTTGAATTTCCATGACATATGTCGAAAGTTTGACTCAGATATAAGAACTATCTGCCCAACCACAAATTTCTTATTCTTCAAATCTCTGTCATGCCACAACTTATTGCGCTCCTTGTACCGTATAGCTTGATCAAACACTTTCAATCTTAGATCTCTCAATTCTTGGAGTTGGAACTTTGGTTCTTCCTCACACTTGAGCGACTCCATACTCACTGGAAGAGTATCATCATCTTCTTGATAATCACTTGAAACTTGAACATGTTCCTCTTTTGGACTTGTAGGCATTTGAATTCCCAACTTGTCCTGCAAAA
Source organism: Rubia yunnanensis (assembly GCA_037428765.1). NCBI lineage: Eukaryota > Viridiplantae > Streptophyta > Magnoliopsida > Gentianales > Rubiaceae > Rubia > Rubia yunnanensis. Next base: position 103,959,915 of record CM075065.1, read on the forward strand.
CTTTAGTCTCAAGAGAATCTTGGACAAATGGGTCAGTATGATAAATTGAATTTACATTCTCAGCATCTATAGATTTCTGCATGTGTTTATCAATATTGAGTGTGTACTTATCGCCAAAATAATCAAGTGAAATAGTTTCATTCCCAACATTAATAATGGTGTTTGCAGTTTTCAAGAATGGACGACCCAACAATACCCCTTGTGTTCCCTTATCATTGGTATGATTCATTTTTACCACATAAAAATTTGCTGGGTACACAAAGTTATTGACTCGCACAAGCACATTTTCCAACAACCCTTCAGGACATACACAAGATCTATCTGCCAATTGGATTATTACTCTAGTATTTACCATTTCAGCTTCATTCAAAGTTTGATACACAGATAATGGCATGACATTAATTGAAGCTCCTAAATCACACATGGAAGCATTGATCTTCTTATCTCCTATATAACAAGGTAAGGAAAACATACCTGGGTCCTTGCACTTTTGAGGCATTTTCTTTTGAATTACAGCTGAAACCGACTAGCCCATTATGACCTTGCTTGAGTCTTTCGGTTTCCCTGCAATAAAATCTTTCAAAAACTTGCTCACAGGTGGAAGCCTTATAGCCTGCAAGAAAGGTAGGTTAATCTCCATTTTTCCAAAGATAGATAGGAAATCAACATAATCATCTTTCTTTCTAGCTAAACTACGAGGAAAAGGGGGAAGAATTTTAACTGGAGGATCATTCTGACCCAACCTTGGATTTGACTCCTTGGTTTGGTCAAAATGCCCTTGTACCTCACTTTCTATTTCTGTTGGGGGCCTCTGTTTGGCCAAATCGAGGCCTCCTGCAGACTGCTCCGACTGCTCCTTAGCTCCTTTTGCTGCGGTCTTCGGAGGTAGTGGCTCAAGCTCCTTTCCACTTCTTAACGTGATCTGATTGGCCGTCTCTCTGGGGTTGAGTTGCACTTGAGATGGTAATCCAGGTTGCTTCATTCGGAGCTCATTCATCGAGTTTGACAGCTGTGAAATCTGACGTGTGTGCTCCTCCAAGGTAGCCTCAGTCTTTTTCGAACTTTGGATCTGGTTTTGAAGCATGCCCATCATCATGTCTATCTTTTCATCCATAGACTTCCCTTGAGGAGGTGGTGGATTCTGAGCATATGGAGGGGGAAGAGCTCGATGGGGTGGAACATATGGTTGTTGTACTGGATTTCCCGGATCTCGCCATCGAAAGTTGGGATGATCTCTCCATCCCGGATTATAAGTAGCTGAGTACGGGTCCCTCCTTGGCTGCCTATCATTCCAATTCCCCATGGTATTAGCTTGTTCATCCATTTCAAGGGGGCATTGTAAAGTGACATGGTTTGGACTGCAGCAGATGTCACAAGGTTTTTCTGGAGGACCAACTGACGTGCTAGCAACGGTGACCTTTTCCACCAACTTGGATAGTACCCTTTCCATCCTGTCCATCCTCTCCCTAAAATCATCTTGGCTCGAGGGCTCTGTTTGTGCCACCTTTTTCAGGATTCGGATCTCATCAGTGTCATACTCCTTCTTGGAATTGATCAACTTTTTCACTATCTCCTTTGCTTCATTGACTCTGATTTCTGAAAATCCACCATTGCTTACGGTATTCAGCAAATCCTTGTTCGCAGATGTGGATCCTTGGTAGAAATACTGTAGCAGTTGCCCCTCGGTGTATCGATGGTTAGGGCAACGATCCACCAATCGTCTGAACCTCAGCCAAAATGTACTCAGCGGCTCATCATACTCCTGCTTGATGCTCGAAATTTCTTTCCTCAGGGCATCCGTCTTAGTGGCTGGAAAGAAATAGTCCAAAAACAGCTTCTTGAGTGCATTCCAGGAAGTGACGGAGTTAGGAGCCAAGCTTGAAAACCACTGGTTCGCTGCTCCTGACATGCTGAACGGAAAAGCCACCAACTTGAACTGATCTTCTGTGACACCAGCTGGTCTTTTCTGAACCTTAAAAATCTTGATGAACTCGTTCAAGAAATTGTAAGGGTCTTCGTTACTCTTCCCATAGAACTTCGGAAGAACATTCAGCAGTGCAAGCTTTATCTCCACAGGGGTCGCAGCATCTGGCAAAGAAATAGGTGTGGGAGGGTCTTCTTCGCTGTGCCCCGTTAATTCCCACATGTACGGATTGTCAGCATTGGGATCTGCCTCTCCTCTGTCCCCCATTACAGTATCGGGAACGGATTCAATCTCAGATTTGAATTCTGTTTCGGAAACAACCTCTGTTTGGCCAAACAGAGGGTCTGCGGCAGCTTTCAGCTTTCTCTCCCTGGCGAGTTTGTAATTCTTCCTAGCTGTCTTTTCAACTTCAGAATCAAATATCAATTCCTGCTCTTGGGACCTGGTCATATACCAATAACTAAAGAACAAAAAATTAGTAGCAAAATAAATAGAAATTAACTACCGTTCCCCGGCAACGGCGCCATTTTGGCGAACGTCGTTTCACTCACCAAAATAATCTGCAAACCTATAGATGAGATTAGCACAGTAGTAAGCAGAGTCGATCCCACAAGGAACGGAACAAAATCTATAATAATATTCCTACTAATATAGAGCACTCTTGGTGTAGCCACCACGCCTTAATTTTCAGATTTATCTAACAACTAATAATGCAACTAACTAATATAAAATATGAAATAATAATGCAAACTAACAGATATAAAAATCTAGTAAATATATGATGAATTCAATCGGCTCGGAATAACTCACATTAGTTAAACATCGATCATAGGCGCAAAGATAAATCAATTCATATGCATCTATCAGTTATAGGAAAGTAGGTACGCTTAACCTCCCCAATTCTTTCGTACTTTATCGACAATTAACCGATTATAATTAATTAATTATTTCTCTTACCAAGATGGTCCCGGAAAGTATTCGCTAAACCAGATACACACCTCGATAGCATTAAGAATGAAAAGAACCCGACATAGCAATTACCCAAGTATTCGCAAGTAGTAATGCACACTTAATTGTTCCCCATCTTGCTATTACAGTCTTAGCTAGTTAGCTGTTTTTCACAAGAACTCGCTACTTACTAACCCTTTCCAATGATTACGTATTGGTAGAATTAGATAGCATTATCCCAATAATATTCAAGTTGATCAGGCTTAAATATATCAAGAATAAAATAACCCAAGAACAATCAAGAACACATAAGAATCAATTATAAAACAATTAGGCCTCACGATTCATAAACTAATGCTTGTTATTCCATGCCGATATATAAATTAGCTACTCATAATAATCATGCTGAATAAATAAATAATATAAAATAAAAACAAAATTAAAATAAACTGAAGAGGGATGGAAACAATAAACTGAATAGTGAGTTGGCGTCCTCTGCAGATTAATATGTATCTCCCCTTCCTTTCCTCTGTTTGGCCGTGTATATATATTTATATACACCAAACCAAAACCAAATCCAAATCAACTTCTAATTACTTTTCTTCTTATGGAATAAATAAGGAAATAAGATAATATCTATTCTAATTCTAAATAACTAATTCCTAAAATTAAAGAATTTCAAATGGAAGGAGATAATACAATCCTTATCAATATGGGAAGTGAATATATTTATTTCTTCAAATCCACATGTCTTCAATAATTCACTTTTCACCCCATAACTTCAGCAATTCTGCTTTTGCCTCTCTTCCTTCATCCCTGTAAAAATGTCTTATAAAATAAGAACATTTTCCATTGGAGCACATCGCCTCATTAAAAACCTTAACCTGGAAAACCCAGTGGGAAAAAACCGTTGGTTAAGGGAAAAAGAGTACAATGTATAGCTCCCTCTCAATTCTCCGCAATCAATGAATTCCTGCACCAAAAACACCTTAAAGTGCAAATTATATCTTAATAAAATCATAATAATACCACAAAATATGAACACAATATAACACACATCAACTCGAAGGGGTAGTTTCTTGTGAATTCAAGGGGTAGTTTCTTGTGGACTCGAGGGGTAGTTTCTTGTGGACTCGAAGGGGTAGTTTCTTGTGGACTCGAAGGGGTAGTTTCTTGTGGAATCGAAGGGGAAGTTTCCTGTGGACTCAAAGGGGTAGTTTCTTGTGGACTCGAAGGGGTGGTTTCTTGTGGGCTCAAAGGGGTGGCATATTCTGTCCTCGAAGGGATGGTTTATTCAGTCCTTGAATGGTTATTTATTCTGACCTCGAAGGGGTCATGCATTTTTCCCTTGAAGGGGTAGTGTCCTTTGCCCTCAAAGGGGCAGTGTCCTTTGCCCTCGAAGGGGTTGTGTCTTGTGCCCTCGAAGGTGTGTGTTTATTCTACCCTCGAAGGGGTTGTTTATTCTTCCCTCGAAGGGTTTGTTTATTCTGTCCTCGAAGGGGTTGTTTCTTGTTGATTCGAAGGGGTAGTTTCTTTTGGATTCGAAGGGGAAGTTTCTTGTGGACTCGAAGGGGTAGTTTCTAGTGGCCTCGAAGGGGAAATTTCTTGTGGGCTCGAAGGGGTAGTTTCTTGTGGGACTCGAAGGGGAAATTTCTTCTGTACTCGAAGGGGTGGCGTATTCTGTCCTCGAGGGGATGGTTTATTCCATCCTTGAAGGGTTGTTTATTATGACCTCGAAGGGGTCATGTCTTTTGGCCTCAAAGGAGTAGTTTCTTTTGCCCTCGAAGGGGTAGTGTATTTTGCCCTCGAAGGGGTGGTTCATTCTGGGATCGAAGGGTAGTTTCTTGTGGACTCAAAGGGGTGGCGCATTCTGTTCTTGGAGGGATGGTGCATTCTGTCCTCGAAGGGGTTGTGTATTTTAGGTTCGAAGGGGGTGGTGTATTTTTACCTCGAAGGGGTTGTTTATTCTGGCCTTGAATGGGTCATGTCTTGTGTTCTCGAAGGGGTGGTCTGTTCTGGCCTTGAGAGGGATCCTGTATTGTGGCCTTGGAAAAGTCATGTTATCACTAAATGTGGAATCAAACAGAATCATAACATTATCACTAAATGTGAAACCCTATAAATCAAGAACAATCAGCGATGCCATCACCACCGTACCGTCCAACGGAACCAAATCTTTGACACGACCAACCGAGTTAGCACCCAACACCACCAAATGTCTAAAAATCCATCAGAGACATGGTGGAGAGGGTAAGGGAAAGAGACGAAGAGAAATCGAGTGCAATCATAAAAATAAGTTTGAACTTTTAAAGAATCAAGTGCAATCAGATTTCAAGGAAATGCACAACACATGCAGTAAAATTTGGTATCCTAATATGCAGCACATGCATTAATAAACAAATTTCCTTTGTACCATCAATCAGTACCCCATAAGATTGATATTGTTGGTCAGTTCCATTACCATAAAAGAAACCCTACATTACCTCCTCTACTTTTCCTTTTGTCAAAACTGTCTTTTCCATTAGCAATAATTGTCTTCTTGGATGACCTTTTCCTTCACAAAAACCATTCCCTCACAAGCAAAAACCATATCTTATTGTGTAAGAAACTCTATTTACTGGAAAGCAGAAAACTGCATACTTAGTGAAGAAAATAAATAATACTGTATTTTCTTAACACGGGTCAAACGAAAAACCTCAAAGCAATAGAATACCTCATTAAAATTTTTGCAGACCATTCTCCTATTTGTAACATCAAGCTACAACAAATTAGTAACCAAAGAGAACAGAGTGCTGCCAATAACACCAAACATGAATTGGTCATATCAATCTCATTCTACACATGGCTCATTTAAATCCCTATTTTCCAACAAAGAAAAATAGCCCAACAAACTTAAAATAGAATAGCATGCAGATCGAATGAGGGTATGCATGAAGTAATTGCAAAAATAAGAACTTATTTTTAATGCAAAAGACACTAACTCAATTTATCTGTCATGATGTATATCTCACATTCCTCAGCTGCAAGATTCGACCATCAGCTTCCATCATGGGTAGTCGACATTGGCAACTTTTGCCCCCACCTTTCTCTTCCATTCCTGTAACACCAAATCCCTCTGCAATGCTTCGAACATTGATCAACCGTCAGCAATCCAATGATTATTGAGGTAAATCATCGAGCACCTTCTGTGCTACCTTTGAAAATGAAAAAGGCCCAGGAAGAGTACAAAATAAACCCGTCAAAACACGCACAAAACTTCAAACACAACATCAAACACGATGAAATCATGGGGAGGAGGAGGAAAAAGTACTACTCTAATGCATCTTCGACGTAAACTGCTCCATATGCATCTACAAGACCATACAACTTCAAACTTCAATTTCCTTTGCAAATAAGATTACATGGAATTATATGTATTCATAATCAAAAATTTGAACTCTTCAACCTATGGAAACTTGTCACCAAATTTAACAAGTTTATCTGATGAGCCGGAGAAAAAAGCAAACATACCAGCTGGTCCAGACATAAGAATCCATTGGAATGTGTCCTTATACTCTCCCTTCCTGCCATATTTTCCATAACAATTTTCAACAAGACACGAATTTCCTCTTAGGGATAGAAAATACAATCATGAAAATCAATCAATATCTGCAAAATACATATTTTAATCAAGATCCCAACTCAGAAAACTCTAAAAATTAAAACTTTTGCTTTCTGTGGGTCATTTAAAGTACAAAAGAACAACTCGAGCAAAGAATAGATCATATTTTTAGCACCAAAAGGCTTGAAAGCTAAATTAAGAGCAGAGGGATCATGCTGTTATGTGCACAATGAAGGCTTACAAAATACCTACAACAACTATGACCGCCAAACCTCAGAAAATGAAAGACTAGTGAAGAACCCGTGCACTCGAACCTGATTCCAAACCATCTCCATCTTCTTCTTCATTCCTAATCTAAAACCCACGAACTCTGCCACTGCTAGGAACAACAAAGGCACGGTGAACTCTGCTCAAGCCCCGCTAAAGAGGCCTATTCGAACGATAAAGAAACGAAGAACTTAAGGTTCACCCTTCAACCTCAGACCCTCATTCTTTGCAAAATCAAGCAGATCCTTAACATCATCACTAAATGCAAAACCCTTTAAATCAAGAAGAATCAGCGATGCCATCACCACCGCACCGCCCAAAAAAATAAAATATTCGACACGACCAGTCGAGTCAGCATCTAACACCACAAAATGTCTAAAAATCCATCAGAGATGCATTGGAGAGGGTAAGGGAAAGAGATGAAGAGAAATAGACCTACCTTGGTCCAAATATGCAAGAAATTGGGGTAGGCAGAGATAGGGTCGCGGCTGAGATGGAGCCGCAAGGAAGGGCACGGCGGAGACGGAGACAGAGACGAGAACCATACGGTTGTTGAGGAACCATTATCGCAGGACAAAAAAGGAGTAGACTCGAATTGCCCAGGAAGGAGAACATACTTTGCCTCGAATGCCTACGACGAAAAGTTACCATTCACCGAACCCATCTGCGCCTTTTAAGATATAAAGATTGTAATATCAATATCACACCAAATACGCATATATTGTCCAACCATAGAGTTACCAGAGTGTTTATCAGCCATGCTAAACTTACCAATCTCATTCTTGATGAGTTTGCCGATTCCTCATTCACAAAAAACGTTAGTACCTCTTCAGACTTGATTTTGATGTTTGCATAGCACAACTAAGACTCCTTTTTGTACAACTTTGTTGATGGTTACATGAATTATTAGGTGCTTATTGTGGGAAAATACATTCGTATAGTGTAGTTATTCACCCTAACTTACCTATTTTGTGAAGCATTTAGAGTCTAACGTGTTTTCTTCTATGAGTTGGTCAATTTGCCTATTTTGTGAGCTTAATCGGAGACCATCATGGTGAAGCCCACTTGCAAGAATGGTACGATATTAATATTCATCTACAAGGATGGTGGAAGAAGAGAGGTCACTTACAAAGTGGTAGAAGATAGAGTGAAGAAGGAAAGAAAAGTAGCGGATGAAGATTTGATTTGAGTTTTGAAGCTGATTTTTGGGGATTATCCAAGACAAATTGGTGTCCTTGAATAGCATCATTGGATTTGTCTTCATGGTTACTATAAAATCGACTATAAGAACTCACGAAACTAATTGATGGTTCACCCATAGCGACGAAAATAAGATGGGGCCGAAATGAAGAAACAGCATGTGCAAATATGCACAGTCCATTTCCCAAGTTCAAAGAGCCGCGTGGTTCCTCTCTTGTGAGAAGCACGAACTATGCAAATTCACATGATCCGTACCCTAAAAGTAAAGAACTATGTGTTTCCATAAGCACGGACCGTGCCACAAAACACAAATTGCACCCCGAGACTAAAGAAACATGTGTTTCTTTGGCATTTTCCCATTTCTTTCTCTTCTACCTATTAATGGCCTCCTTCTTCCTACCTTTCACTTTGAGCCCGACTCGGGCCTCTAAAATCTGAGGTTTTCTTCATATTTTCTTAATTTTTACATCTTTTCCATAAACTCTTGTGGATTTATTATGTTTCTTCATTATTTAGCATGAATTTGTACTTATGAGCATGCAAGGGAAGCAGATATGAATAGTTTCATTTATACTTTAGAGATCGAGAAACGATACTTGGGAGATCAAGAAAAGATTCCTTGGGAAATAGTACAACTATTAAAATACTTCATTCATTCCTCTATATATGACATACTTTCATTTTTATGTTGTTTTTATTATATCGATACACTTTCTATCTTTTGGTAGAATTCCTTTCATTGCATCCACTTGTGCTAATTTTTAATTTCTAAATTTAGTTTCATCAACTTATTTCACTTACCTAATCCAACCATTGAAACATATGGTGTCATATATAGAGGAACGAAGAGAGAATAATTTTAGCTTTTTTAAAATTAAGAAAGTCTCTAGAAATAGTTTAGAAGAAGTACATGACAAGGCTCTTGAATTAGGTATAGACCAATATTTAACTTTTGGCTTTGATTAATAGTGTACGTTTTTTTTTTTATAAAATTAAACATAACCTAAAATCGGCCGATCTAGAATGCCACCTTTACCTCAAGTGTTAAAAGAAGTAGAAAAAATTCTGCATAGAGAGTTTTAAAAATACACACTCTTACGCTAATTAATAGAACGCTAATTAATAGAGGGTGATGCTAAATCACGTCCTGTATTTTACTAGTTTGCGTCATGTATTTATATCTTATAAATATAAAATGTATTAAAATTCTAAATAATAATTAATATTTTTTTAAAAAGTTAGAAAACATAATTATAGATGAAAATGTACTGTTCCGGTGGTAACGGGCAGTAGGGACGAGGTCCAACGAGACACATTTGATACTCCCATTTGTGGCTCACATTTAAGCCACATGTAGAAATTTCACATGTGAGCCATGTGATTCGAGCACAAGTACAAATTGTGATGCAAGCCACAAGTACAAATTTGATATGCGGGTCATGTGATGTGAGACACAAACATAAATTTGAGATGCAAGTCAAGTGATTTGAACCACAAGTACAAAATTAAGATGCGAGTCATGTGAATTGTGATGCGAGTCACAAGTACAAATTTGAGATGTGAGCCACAGGTATAAATTTGAGATGCGAGCCAACCATGTAATGCGTGTCACCAACCGCCGAAAACTCGTCGAACTTTGGCAGACCTTCACCGGAAACTCATCGGACTTCGTCGGACCTTTGCCAAAAAGTTGCTGGACTGCTGCCAATTATAAAACATATTTTCTTTAATTTTAAAATCAATAAATTTTAATTAAATTTATTTTTTTATTTAAATTTTTACCTTTTTATTTCTAAAATATAAATAGTATACAATGATAATATGTCGGCCGTGGAAATAGCAATCCCCTTAGAGCAAGTGCAGTGGGGGTTTCTTAAATTTAAAAAATCGTTCTAAAAACTGATAAAACCCACAGTGGTAGTTTCTATGCCGGTTTCTTGTTAAGAAATCAGCTCATAGTTGCCAACTAGGGAACCGGTTAAGAAATCGGTCTGTGTCAGCATGTCAGTGAGAGCACATGGCAAAGGGGCCACCTGCTGCGGTCCATTTGTCTTTGCCTCAGTGGGACACGTGTCACCCATGCATTGGGCCACGTGTCCCACATGCAGTTATAAATTTTTTAAAAAAAATCCGTTAACACGTGGCACCTTCTGGTTGGGCCACGTGTCCAAAGGATTTTAAAATTCGAAAGGCTGATTCAATAAAAATGAGTGGGACACATGTCCCACTTATATGGCGACACATGTCCCTTCTTAATTGAAAATTTTGGTGTCCATTTTTAAATGGGGCACGTGTCCCAACCGTATGGTGACACATGTCTCAACGGCTATTTTTTAAAAAAAATTGCAAATTTAGTTTTAAAAAATTCTATTAATAAAAATTATAATGTATTATTAAATTTTACATTCAACTTATTTTGGGTGAACAAATTAAATTAAATTAAATGTTAATGGTAAAATTAATGAGTAGGAAAGAGAAAATCAAGTGAGGTCAATGAATAGTCAAAAGTTGTTTCTTACTATTGTGAGGATAAAAAATGGTGGTTTCTTAAGTAATTTCTTAAGATTATGTGGAAGAGAGAGAATGAGATAAATAATATATTTAATTGGTAAGAAACCGGTAGCGATTTCTGCCATTGCACATCCTCTTAATATTTATAATGAAAAGAATACGAAAACATTGAAATAAAAACACAAAGCCTACAACCCTGTTTCAATTCACACTAAAATACACACTAAAATACACACTATTACCAATCATCTCTCTCACTGCTACTCCATATGCGAGAAATTTCTATTTCTGTTGCAACAGTGTTACACAGTGGACGAAAATATGGAGGACGCATTTAGCAAATGCGTCCTCTTGTCTTCCAGTTTTGTGGTGCATGGTGCGAAGCTGACGTGGCGGAGAGGACGCATTTAGCAAATGCGTCCTCTAGGTCAAGCTGGGGGAGCAGCGGCTCTGACAACGCACGTGGACGAGGCCGCATTTAGCAAATGCGGGCTCTCGGTCAATGAAGACTGACAGGACGTGTGCGTACTAAAATTTATTTATATATTTATACACATTGACGTGTGCGTACATCCACACATTGACGTGTGCGTACATCCACACATTGACATGTGTGCATATTTATATATTTATATATTTATATTTATTTTTATATTTATTTTTATATTTATATGTATGTATATTTTTATATTTATATATATTTTTTATATTTATATATATTTATATATATATATGTATATCTTCATTCATGTTTATATATATGTTTATATATATATATATATATATATCTTTATTTATATTTACATATGTGTATATATTTATATTTATATTTATGTATATATTTATACACATTTACGTGTGTGTACATCCACACATTGACGTGTGCGTACATCCACACATTGACGTGTGTGCATATTTATATATTTATATTTATTTTTATATTTATATGTATGTATATTTTTATATTTATATATATATGTATATCTTCATTCATGTTTATATATATGTTTATATATATATATATATATCTTTATTTATATTTATATATGTGTATATATTTATATTTATATTTATGTATATATTTATACACATTTACGTGTGTGTACATCCACACATTGACGTGTGCGTACATCCACACATTGACGTGTGCGTACATCCACACATTGACGTGTGCGTACATCCACACATTGACGTGTGTGCATATTTATATATTTATATTTATTTTTATATTTATTTTTATATTTATATGTATGTATATTTTTATATTTATATATATTTTTTATATTTATATATATTTATATATATATGTATATCTTCATTCATGTTTATATATATGTTTATATATATATATATATATCTTTATTTATATTTACATATGTGTATATATTTATATTTATATTTATGTATATATTTATACACATTTACGTGTGTGTACATCCACACATTGACGTGTGCGTACATCCACACATTGACGTGTGCGTACATCCACACATTGACGTGTGTGCATATTTATATATTTATATTTATATTTATTTTTATATTTATTTTTATATTTATATGTATGTATATTTTTATATTTATATATATTTTTTATATTTATATATATATATATTTATATATATATATATGTATATCTTCATTCATGTTTATATATATGTTTATATATATATATATCTTTATTTATATTTGCATATGTGTATATATTTATATTTATATTTATGTATATATTTATACACATTTACGTGTGCGTACATCCACACATTGACGTGTGCGTACATCCACACATTGACGTGTGTGCATATTTATATATTTATATTTATTTTTATATTTATTTTTATATTTGTATGTATGTATATTTTTATATTTATATATATTTTTTATATTTATATATATTTATATATATATGTGTATATCTTCATTCATGTTTATATATATGTTTATATATATATATATCTTTATTTATATTTACATATGTGTATATATTTATATTTATATTTATGTATATATTTATACACATTTACGTGTGTGTACATCCACACATTGACGTGTGCGTACATCCACACATTGACGTGTGCGTACATCCACACATTGACGTGTGCGTACATCCACACATTGACGTGTGTGCATATTTATATATTTATATTTATTTTTATATTTATTTTTATATTTATATGTATGTATATTTTTATATTTATATATATTTTTTATATTTATATATATATGTATATCTTCATTCATGTTTATATATATGTTTATATATATATATATCTTTATTTATATTTACATATGTGTATATATTTATATTTATATTTATGTATATATTTATACACATTGACGTGTGTGTACATCCACACATTGACGTGTGCGTACATCCACACATTGACGTGTGCGTACATCCACACATTGACGTGTGTGCATATTTATATATTTATATTTATATTTATTTTTATATTTATATGTATGTATATTTTTATATTTATATATATTTATATATATATATGTATATCTTCATTCATGTTTATATATATGTTTATATATATATATATATATATATATATATATATATATATCTTTATTTATATTTACATATGTGTATATATTTATATTTATATTTATGTATATATTTATACACATTTACGTGTGTGTACATCCAGGGACTCCTTGATTCTGACGAAAAAAAATTAGTTTCCGAGAGGACGCATTTACAAAATGCGTCCTCTATTTATTCTACCAATCAGCTTGTCAGGAGAACGAAAAAAAAAATATTTTCCGAGAGGACGCATTTTGTAAATGCGTCCTCTAATGATTTTGCCAAAAAAAAAATCAACCGGCTCAAAGCGGAAAAAAAATTATTTCTGAGAGGACGCATTTTGTAAATGCGTCCTCTATATTGTTGGCCACCTCCACAAACCACGGTATTTGATGCCAACTTTCAAATTTTTGCTATACTAAAATCAAGAACTCTCCATATGCTATATCAAGAACTCTCAAAAGCGCATTCCGGAGGGAATCCTTGCGGAAAACGTTTAGAATCAGAGCAATAGTTGTAAACCATGTAATTCTGCTTCACCCATTTCAGCTTCTCCTGGCTGGTGGCATCCAACTCCTCACTCAGCCACGCCTGTCCGACGCCGCCACCGCTCGCGCCGCCGCAAGAAGATTTCCCAGAGGACCAAACACACGCATTATCGTCATTAAAACTCCGGTAAGAAGCCGAGAACGGAGCTTGGCTCCAATCCGTCTTAACAAGCCCACCCCTAGTCGCCCATTCCTCCGCATTCCACAAGCTGGAGTATATCTTCATGGGCTGGTCTTTCGGGTAAGGAACCCCGATCGATTCCGGGTTCTTGAACTCCCTGATCGGGGTCCCGTCGACGGAAAGCACGATTCTGTTCGGGTTCCAGAGGATGGAGTAAGTGTGGAAATCGGCAGTCGGGTCGAACCAGAGGTGGAACTGCTGCTCGCGGCCGCCTTTCCCCTGGCTGAACACGTTGGTGTGCAGAGTGTAGGGGTCGCCGGAGAGGTTTCCGAGGAACTCAAAGTCGATTTCGTCGTGGGTTGGACCTTGGGACGACAAATAGTAGGCCGTGACGGTTCCGGCGGAGTTTCCGGGGACGAGTTTTAGCTGCATGTCTATTTTTCCGAACAAGTACTCGTTCTTGGACTGGAATCCGGAGCCGGAGGTTTTGTCGAGGGTTAGGGTGAGAAGTTCGCCGTTGTTGAGTATTTGAGCGCGGCCTTCGCCCCATGTGATGTCGACATCGTTGTAAAAGTTTGCAAGAGTTGAGGTAACGAAAATGGAGGACAGAATTAATACAGCTACTACTGCTTGATTTGGATGGCAAGAGAAAGCCATTTCTGATTATAGAAAGGTTGGGTTTGGTGGGATATGGAAATGTGAAATGTGGAACGGGTATATATAGGGATGGAAAGAGGAGAGAATAGCAGGTTTAGTCCTCCTATTTTTGAGGTGCTGTCGTAATGGTCCCTATCTTTTGAGGAGCGTAAGGTTTATTTATGTTAAGTTGTTAACTAGTGTAACTAGTAAATGAATTTGACAACAGTAGTAAGGGTGCGTTTTGTCGGACTTATAAGTTAAGCACATTTTGGGGTTTGGTGAACCATTTAAAAAGTACCTAATTTTAAAACTAAGATACATATTTTGAGTAAAAATAAAAGTTGTTCTCTCCTAACGTTTAAAATAAGACGGAAGTCTAACTTTACTTATAAACACATTTTTACAAAACAAACCCTAGTTTTGTCTAAATTTTTCTTAATTTTTGTGCTACACATTCAAATTCGCTCAGAAACAATTGTGTGTGCAGCAATTTAGCAGAGCGATAGATTTATAACTTGTAATCTTACCTGATCTGTGCACTCATTTTAATCCAATTTTAACACTATGCTAAATTCGGTAGTTACATGAGAAATTACAGCCCTAACAAAGTAGTCAAACTACTCGCAACCATTCAAAGTATAATGGTGAAATGGTCGGATTTTGAACTGATCAAGGTACTAGAATACAAGGTACAAAAGTAACTACTCCAAAATATAGAGGACCAAGCAAATGGGATTTGCATAGGAAACTACCTAGATAAGAGAAGAGGAAAGACGGTTCCGACAAATTTAATTGTGGCCCTTGTGGGGTGAACAGAGGCCCTTGTGGGCTGAACAGAATCAGTAGAGGAGATGATCGAGCTAGATTATTGTGAGCTGGATACAGATGTGTTATTGTCAGGATTGTTAGTGCTTGCCTAGCCGAGGCAATTCTCTTTCCAATCCAGAAGGATTACCAATTCCAGGAAGGCTCTTTTTAATTTGCAAGTGGACGCGGGGAGCATTTTCTTGACCAAGAAATGATCCATACTAGGTCACCTTAAAAAAGGAGGAAATTTTCACAAATTTTAAATAAAAAAACGTTCTTTTATATACCAAAATCTTTGATAGGTGTATCTTCTGTTTTTTTTTTAAGTGTAAATGTACCTTTTTTTAAAAAAATTAAATCATCCGAGGATGGGGGAATATGTATTAGGCTCCCCTAACCTAAAGAAGTGGCAATCAGGCCTAAAGATTCATATATGATTACAAAAGTTCATCCATTTGATGGACCAAGAGCTGAAAAAAGCTCCTGAAGCAATAGAGCACTTGCTTCCAAAAGAGATGGAAACCGAACTAAGCTAATGATCATCAGAGATCGAAGAAAGGGTACTTTCTCTATATTCCATGTCGCTGTTTTCCATGAACAGGTCGGCGAATCGAAAAATCGAAACCCCTATATGTCCGTAGAAAGCCAGCCGAAATGAATATAGAAAAAAAAAACCCATAAGAGAACAATTAGAGTAGTTATGTGGAGAACCGATCAGCATAGGTAACGTGCGAGAAAGCAGTAGGTCAAAATTATAGGCTTGAGTGAAGTCGCTTGTTGGTCAGTGATAGGATAGTGGTATCCGAGTCCAAGAAATGATCCACAGGCCATCCAGAAGCTTGCGTAACCAACCTAAGAATCCGAGGATTGTTGCAATCAGTGGATAATCATCCCTGACGTCCGTGCAATCCTTTCTCGAGCATCATCTCTGGAAATTTGGTGTTACTTGCAGTCATCATTGACATCGGCTGAGGATATCAGCTGGGAAGAAGGAGAAGGCATCACAGCAAAAGGCCTGCAAAGAAGAGAAGAGAGAACAGCAGTTTCCATTCTAGCCAAGAAGGGAAAATATATGATTTACTAGTGGATGCACTATAGCAAAATGAGATCACAGCAAACCTAAACCTGGGCGAAACTACTGCCCGAAGGGGAACCAATTCGCACCCCAGGAAAACCATTTTTGTCAAGTAGTAAAAGACCCCTAAGAAATGGTGGAACAATATCAATATGTAAATCTCCCTGCAAGTTATTTTCCATAGCAAATTTTGCCAAGAAATCAGCAGCAGTGTTAGCTTCCCTGGGAGTGTGTTGGATTGGATTCACTATGTGTCCTAGGTTTAGTTTGCTACATATAGAGAAAACTCTCCACGGGCAGCACATTGGATATTGAATTCCTTTAACAGCTAATAAACAGTCAGACTCAATCACACAACAGTGAAGATCCAGATCTGAGCACAATTGATATCCACTCTGAATGGCAGTTAGTTCAGCATGTAAAGGAGAAGCAGATTGAAAATTGTTAACTCTCATTTTAATCACCTCTCCCTTCCAATTCCTCACTATAACTGCAGATGAGGAATGACCACCAATTTTCCATGTAGCATCTGTATTTATTTTGAAACCAATTTGTGGTTTTTCCCAACTGACCGCAGTAATCAGTTTTTTCTTTTTCGGAAGGATTTTTGGCATGATTCTAGCTTGTATCAAATCCTTATGCTTGTCAATATTACCTTTCAATTGGTAAGCTGAGAAAATTAGGTATATCAGTTCTTTGACATTCTGAAAACATGCATCAATTGAGAAAGATATATTATCAAAGATGATTTTATTTCTGTGAATCCAGAGAGACCATGTTGTAACTATTAGGGTAGCCGTAAACAAGTTGGACATTATCTTAGAGTCAGCCCTGAAGGAGAGAAAGAATTCTACTCTGTTCCTGAAGCTTCCAAAAACTGGTTGTTGAAAGTGTAATAGATTATTAACTCTAAGCCAAATAGCAATTGAAGAAGGGCAGGAGTTAAAGAAATGATCCAGAGAATCAGAATGGTTCATGCATAGAGGACACTTAGAGGCTAAAGAGAAACCAAGCTTACACAAGATATTATCAAATGGAAGAATTCCATTTAGAGCTCTCCAGGTAAGAACAGACATCTTTGTAGGAATGAAAGGGGACCATACCTTGTGTAGGTGTCTGATGGTTGTTCTTTTCTGTCTGAATAATTTGTAAGCAGAGCTGATGGAGAAATTCCCGTCCAGTGCAGGAGTCCAGACAAGCCTGTCAGCATGAGAGTTATCTAGTTTGACTTCCTGCAAGAAATGAATAGTATTGGTTGCCAGGTGAGGCTCCAGATTTGGAAGGTAAGAAACTTTGTTAAAAATGAATGACCTTAGAGAGATATCCGAAAATGGGATATCCATCTCCTGGGGCCATTCATAACACAAAGCTCCATCACCTGTCCAGTTAGCATTCCAGAATGAACATTCACCTATACCATAAATAACTCTAGTGATACTATTAGCCTTAGCAGTGATCTTGCAGATCCTATTCCATGTGTGTGATTTTTTGTAAGATGTAGGGAGTGAACACAAATACTCAGACCAGTGAGTGTTATTTATTTGCAGTTTCCACCATAGTTTACAAGAGAAGGCATCTACAATAGCATTTAGGTCTCTAAAGCCTATACCATTCTCCTCTACAGGTAGACTCATTTTTTTCTAGGATCTCCATTTTTTCCTTTCTGTGTTATCACAATTCCCCCATAAAATGCCAGAAGCTAGTTTTTCCATTTTTCTTAAGACTAACTTTGGAGGACTTAAAACTGCAAACATGTGTGTGGGAATTGAAAGAAAGCAATGGTTAATCAGAATGACCTGCAGTGCTTAGCCATCTATTCTTCCAATTATTAATGGATTTCTCCATTCTTTCCAAGATATAATGGTAATGAATCTGTAAATTACGACCTGGAAAGATAGGGACCCCTAGATACTTAAAAGGAAAAGTGCCTTTCACCATACCTAAAATCCTGCGCACAGTTTGAACCCTTGCCACAGAGGTGTTTGGAGCAACAAAGAACTCAGATTTGGTAAAATTTACCTTTTGACCTGATGTTTGCTCATATGCTTTCAGAAAGCTTTTAAACCTTTTTAAGTTTTTGTGGTTAGCATTCAGAAAAACAGCCGTATCATCAGCATACATGAGGTGGGTAATAGGGGAACAGGGCCTTGGCAAACAAAAGTATTGCAGATATCCTATACTGAAAATCTTTTTTAAACCACGGGAGAAAGCTTCAGACAGAATATTGTACAGGAAAAGTGAAAGTGGATCACCCTGTTTAATACCTCTAGTAGAGGCAAAGAAACCTGAAGTAATTCCATTAATTAAAACTGAAAAGTGAGCTGCAGCTATATTATGCATAATGCGATGCACAAATTTACCATGAAAACCAAATTGAAGGAGGATTGAGTTAAGGAAAGACCATGAGACCATATCAAAAGCCTTTTGCATGTCTAATTTAACTATGAGATTTGAAACCTTAGATTTTCTAGAAAGAATTCTGGACATCTCTTGCATTAAGATAACGTTATCGGATATATCCCTGCCTTTTATAAATGCACTCTGTTAAGGGGATATGAGTAAAGTCATTAGAGGTTTAATCCTTTCCATTATCATCTTAGAGAAAACTTTATTCACAAAGTTTGATAGGCTTATGGGTATGAAGTCTGAAAAGGTGATTGGAATTGGTTTTTTGGGGATTAATGTAAGCCAAGTGCTAGAGATGGCCTTAGGAATATTACCACTGTTTAGGAATTCATTGGCAGCATCAAGGAGGTCTCCCTTAATAGTGTCCCAGAAAGTAGTGTAAAAAGCTCCAGAATAACCATCAGGTCCTGGAGCACTAGATTTATTTAGGTCAAATACTGCAAATTTGAGTTCCTGTATATTAAAGGGTGACAGAAGAATGTGATTTTGTTGATCAGTGATCACTTTAGGAATTTCTTTGAGGAAGTGATGTAGATAAGTTCTCAATTTTTGGGGGGCCTCTTCATTAAGTAATTTCATGTAAAATCTCACACCTTCTTCTTTAATCAATTGTGGTTCTGAAATCCAATTACCACTACCATCCTTGATTTTACTGATTCTAGATATTGCTCTCCTTTCCCTAATGGAATGATGAAAGTAACTAGTGTTTGCATCCCCATATTTAAACCAATTTAAACTAGCCTTTTGCTTCAAGTAGATATTTTTTTCTTTTTGGGCTCTCATAAGCAAATCTTTTGATTTAATCAGCTCAGCTAGGATCAATTCATCTTGTGTTTGCTGGAATGAGATTTCCAGTTCATTAACTGCATTTTCAGATTGTAGCAAATTCTGATTGACATTACCAAAGTGTAATTTATTCCATTGTTTGATTTCCATCTTTAGCCTCTTTAATTTAAAAACTAGCCTATGCATCCCACTGAATGGAGAAACTAATTCCCAGTTTGAGACAACTAGAGCCTGAAATTCCTGTCTATTTGACCACATTTCTTAGTATCGAAAAGGCCTAGGGACTTGTTCTTCGGCTGATTGAACAGATAAAAATAAAGGGGAATGGTCCGAAGTCATTCTATTTAGCACATGAATGGAGCTATTAGGAAATAAATCCAACCAATCTAAGGTAGCAATACCCCTATCTAGCCTCTGAAACATTAAGTCCTTACATTTATCCCGATATCTATTATTGCTCCAAGTGAAGGAGTTTCCTACTGTAGGGATATCATGCAGATCCATATTGTTTATAAATTCATTAAACTGTTTCATGCTTTTTTTGGTGTTGATTTCCTTCCTTTATATTCAGATACAGATGCAACAGTATTAAAATCTCTAATATATATATGGTTGGATCAGGTGTTGTAGTCTGTAAATCATTCCATAATGCCTCCCTCATTTGTCTATGTACACTAGCATATATGAAAAAACAATTCCAACTAACAGAGGAGGCAGTATCTGATATTTTGACTTGTAAAAATTGATCTGTCTCCCTTGAGGTTGTTATACTGAAGACATGATTCCGTAAGATCCAGATTTTAGCACATTGAGCAGGAAGAGCATATTTGTATCCAAGGTCATGCATCAAAACATTTAATTTCTGTTTGTCATACCAGGGTTCTATTAAACACAGAATGTCAATCTTATGCTTAAATTTTAAAGCCTTTAGTCTATCTAGAGATGTTCCAAAACCTCTAACATTCCAGACTAATATGTTCCCTATTTTGGTATGTTTTATCATTTAAAAACTGTAGGGTTGCTTTTTGTGAAGATCTTAGGTTTCTAATTGTCTTGGCAGAATTCTTACTTTAGTTACCAGACTTGCCACTACTATTCTCAATATTAACCAAGGTAGAAATCTGTCCAGGATTACTTACCTTGATCTGACAGGTATGCTCCACATTTGAAATCAGTTCAGATGATTCAGTAGCCTGATCTCCTTCATTGACCACTGGGATGGTAATTTGCTCTGTGGAACCTGTTTGTGCATGCTCAAGAATAGACAAAGGAGCTGTTATAGTTAAAATGTCATCATAAGTAGAGTGCACTGAAACTTCCTGTGATTCCAAAGATTCATGATAAATCTCAACCACTTCGCCCTCCTGATCATCCTGTAAATCATCTAGGGTTTGAAAAGCATTTGATATTGTGACTGTATTATTTTTAGTTACATCTTCCCGAATAGGAGCAAGTTCAGAAAGTTGATTCTTTTTTCTCCAGAAAGATGTGGTTATTGGATTAGAAATGTCATCCAGAGAGTAGAAAGGAGCATTTCTTTTCTTATGACTAACATTATAAGAGTTGAGGTTATTTTCATGTTGAAACCCTGTAGTCACTTTTTGAGTTTGAAAATCTTTCTCTTTTTGTGAGACAGATAGAGTTGAGGATCCCTCTATGTTATTTGTTTCTTTTGGAGGGGATTCTGAGCCTGTCTGAGTGTCAACATGTACTGGAAGTTTACTCTCCTTATGCTCATTGACTTCAGATTTGTTGGTATTCTTTTTTCTCAACTTTGGATGCAGGAAATTACAATTAGTCTGACTGTGACCTATTATCCTACAATGAGAGCAGTATGTTGGCAAGTCATCATATTCAATAGGATATTCCGCTACCTAGTTACCAATTCCTACCACAATAGTAGGAGGGATCTGGGATAATAGATCAATCTCGACACATACTTTGATGGCAGAGGGTCTTGTTAAGGCTTTTGTGGCTGCATCCATCTTAAGGTATCTACCTATCTGGCTACTAATACCAATAATTGCAGAAGTATTGTAAAAATGAATAGGTAGTTTGTGTACTGTTACCCAAGCAGGAACAATGGAAGATTCCACGGTTGGTGAGAAGTCCGGAGACCACTTCTGAACCTTCATAGTCGATCCTTGAATCATCTATTGTCCTTTCATCCAGCATCTTTGATAATCCTCGCTTTCCTGAAAGCGGATAAGAACATGGCGATAATCAATGGAACCTAATTGAAATTTTGATTTGAAACCGATTGATTTGAAAGCCAGCTGTAGAGCATCCATAGGGGGTTTCCCTCGATTAAACTTTCCGACGAGGGCATTCTAATAGTGCGAGGCTAGAAGATCGCCTTCCTCCGGGGGGGAGGATGTAGGCTATCTTGCCCTTAAATTCCATGATAGGATGCAAATTTGGAGTATCGGGGAGAGAAGATAGAAGCGGGAAGTGTTTTGTGTTGAGAGCTTGAAGAAAGCTTTTGTGAACGGGAAGCGTAGGATCGGGAGGTGGGATTGGCGTCGGAGATGCCATGATCGGCAACCAGTGTCAGTAAATAGGAGCATTAAATAAGACCGTTGTTAGTGAAATTTGGGATGAGGAAGAAGAACAGTGTTGGTAGTGTGTGAATCGCACGAAAATCGCACGTAGGAACAGTAAAATCCCTTGCCCGGGTGATGATGCTCTTTTTATCAGCGCCACTAAGTGTAAATATACCTAACTTTAGTCAAGACGGAATCAAATGAAATGCCAGTTTTGCTCCTATTAACTATAATACCTTACCCTAATACAATTTTTAAAAATGTGCTTTTATACCCTCTAGTTCTTTGATACATAAGCTCTCATTTCTTTTGCAGTGAAAATATACCCCTGGTGGTTCCCCAGACAAACCAGCACCACCCAATCGGCACCCTGATGCCGCCTTAACTCAACCTCTTCAGCTGCTATGGCACTGATAGAGTGCCCCCGCTCATACCCGCGTAACTGTATTACTTGTTCAGTCACTACCCCTTCACTATCAAGGTACTATGCTCACTCACTCGCCATAATAACGATTGTATAATTCCCATTTCTCCATACACATTGCTAATCTTTGGAAAATAAAAGTTCATAAAACGAAAGAATTTGATTTTCAGGTGGAGCAGATTAGGTCTAAATACAAGAACAACGTGTTGAATGCCTCGAATATATCAAATGTAGTGTTTTGGTTTGCAATGTTATTCCATTAATTTTAGTCTGTGTCTGTGTGTTTTTGTTTTTGCTGTTTTCATTGAATATCTAGGTTTTGTTTGGGGACAGAGGTTGTGTCGTGCTTTTTAGCTAACTTGTTTCTTTGTTGTTAGTTTTTTGCATTCAATGGAAACTAGTTAGAAATACAACTATTGAATATAGTTATGATTTCTCAATATATCATGTTATTTTCATTATTTGCATTTTATCGTTTGTATTTTGCGTATTTGTATTATGTTCAAATAGTTTTATATGAAAAGATATTTGCGAGGAAGGAATCAAATACACCTACATAAATGAGGGTTGATGGTACTCATAGGGATATCAAAGCAACTGCATCAGATGTTTCAGTTTTCATTGGAGATGATCACGACGACTATGAAGCGAATAAATCCATGTGTTTTGGAAAAAAATGTCATTAGGTTATATGATTAGGTTAGTTAGTTGCACCATTATTCTGACATAGTAGTTATGGAAAATATTTTTTGTTCGAATTGGATATAGTAGACGATCCGACTCTTTGTATAGTTGTTCCCTTTTCTATTTTTTCCACACTAGAAATTACTATTAATGTATTATGTTACAGACTATTCATACTTTTAAAACAAAGTGCTGATTTGACCCCCACTTGATAAAATAAGTCCATATATAACCCTGAAGTTCTTGTTTATGTTCAAATGATGGGACCCACTTCAGGGGTAAAATTGTCCAAAACTATATTGAAAATAGAATAAGTGTATTTTGGTCATTTCTAGGATGGTCAACTCCTAAATCCCACTAAACTAAAATACACACAAAAGTAAAAAATTACAGAAATAAAATCATGACTGCTAATAACCAAGCCCATATTTATTGATCTGAATTGGACCACTTGATCCGAGCCAACCTTAACCAATCAAACCAACCCATTTCAAGTCGGACCATCCAACCTGAAACCAATCAAATTTACCAAATTAGGCTGAAACACAAAGCTAGTCGACATCAACCAGAAACACGACTTAGAAAACTTGCAGACGAGTTGCGCACCTCGCTGACAAGCGCATGTTTCCATCGAAAATTTATTTCAGACACCAGCTTTGAAGGAGGCTGCGAATTTAAAGGCCAAACCAAAACATATTATCTTGGAACTCAAATATTTCTTTGGCCTATTCAGAATATCCAAATCCAACACTCCAGTCATTTTTAAAAAAATAAGTCGTTTGTACTGCGTTGAGTTCTAATAATTTCATCCGAGAGATTGCCAGAAATCGATGACATTGGGGCTACGGAAGAATCCAAGTCGAAGGAGCTTTTCATAGAGCCACAAATAAAGTTTGTTGTACGATTTCTCGATTCACCGTCAATGATTTGGCCTTCAACAAAATCAGAGTAGCACCATTGACGTCGTAGGAACTTGCACAAAGGTGGCTCAAATTTGTGAAAAAAATCTACAAAGAAGAAAAAATGAAACAAATAATAGAAAATAAAGAGAATGAGGAGGGGTTCCCCTCTGTAGGTTGAAGAAATCTTCTGAAGAGGGGAAGTTACGGGCTGGTAGCAGATTTAGGGTTACAGAGGCACAGAGAGCATTTTAGGAGGAAGGTGGAAGAGAGAGGAAAAAAGGATTCGACGAGACATTACTACCAAGGAAATACAAATCCCAAATTTAAAACACAATCAAAACTCAATTGCGAATCACACTTATGAACCATAAAAAATCATTGAACACACAGAAATACACAAGTTCAAAACATTATCAAACACATAAAAAACCATACATTTAACTCACCTTCGATATATTGATTGATCGTGTCACCATTACCATCACCGCCATCACCACAGCCTGCTTACATCATTCCCATCATCCACAGTGCAAGCTAGAGACGAGGATTAGAAATTTTGGGAAAGGTTTCTATATCTTTGAAATCTTTTAAAATATATAGTAATATATAAATAAGGCAAAGTCTTGGGAAAGACGGTCTTTCCATAGGGTTATGGAAAGACGGGGTTTGATTAGAATAATAAAAGGTAAAAGGTGTTAGTTGCAATATTAAAGTTTTAGTATGAAACATGTAGTAGTTATAAAATTTATAACCCGGTTCATGCAACCCGAAAATTTTATCTTAATTTCTTCTAATTTACACTTTAAACCTTGGTCTTTCCATAACTTATGGAAAGACCGTCTTTCAAGAGACGGACTCTATAAATAATTATAATTAATCATAAAAGTTATTGAAATGATATTTTCATGATTGATTTAACTATTACTCAATCTAACGTAATACTTGCTCTTAAGTTTAATTTTGTCCAAATATTTTTACTGTAAATCCAAACATTCCAAATTCAGATAAACAGAGGAGGCAACTTGAGATCTTTAATACGGGCCTCCACAGTATCATTGGCTTCCTTCCCGCCACACATGAACCCGCGAAAACTGTGTTACCGCCGCCTCGGCGCCGGTTTCCATTCCCGCACCGTAACTTGCGTTTCTCCGGCGCCAAAGCAGCTTCCGAGCTATTCTCTTCTTGCAGATAGATGCAGTTCCATGGCCCAACTAAAGCAAATTCACGCTCAAATGATCATCACCGGTCGTATCCAAGACAACTACGCCGCCAGTCGGTTGGTAACTTTCTGTTCCCTCGCAGAATCCGGTGACTTGGTTTACGCTTCAAAGCTATTTTCCCACCTCCGAGAACCCAATTTATTCATGTGGAACACTCTGATTAGAGCTCACGCGAGCACCCCAAATCCGCGAACATCGCTGTCTCTCTTCGTCCGGATGCGGAGACTCGGTCTCACTCCCGGGAAACACACATTCCCCTTCCTTCTCAAGGCCTGTTGTAGCCTGAAGTCTTTAGTTTCTTGCAAGCAAGTTCACGTTCACGTTTTCAAGATGGGTTTTACGTTGGATCCTCATGTTGCCAATGGTTTGATCAGGGGCTATTGTGTGTCGGCTGGTCTGAGGAATGCCCGTCAAGTGTTTGATGAAACTCCTGAAAGGAGTTTGAGCATCTGGACGACTATGATATGTGGGTATGCGCAGAGTGATGCTGGTAGCGAGGCAATTCAGTTGTTTGGTTGGATGATCTCGGAGGGGCTGGAGCCTAATGCCGTAACTTTGGCTTCCGTGCTGTCTGCCTGTGCGCAGTCGGGTGGTTTGAGTGTCGGAAAACAGATTCATGCTTACATTGAGGAGGAAAACAAGATGGATGTGGGAGTGATTCTTGGGACAGCATTAGTTAATATGTATGCGAGAAATGGCGCTTTTGTGGAGGCTCGTAAATGTTTTACTACTATGAGAGAAAGGAATGTCGCCACTTGGAATGCAATGATATGCGGATTGGCTGTTCATGGCCATGCGAGAGAAGCGCTTGATTTCTTCGAGAATCTGGAAGATGAACCGGCAGTGAGGCCAACTGATATTACATTCGTTGGAGTTCTTTCCGCGTGCTGCCACGCAGGAATGTTCGACTTTGGTGAGCGAATTTTCAGCTCCTTAAGTAGCGTGTATGGCATTGAGCCTAAGTTAGAGCATTACAGCTGCATGGCTGATCTTCTTGGGCGAAGCGGAAAGCTGCTAGAGGCGGAGGAGCTGGTCAGAGGAATGCCATGGAAAGCTGATGTGGCAATCTGGGGTGCATTGCTGAATTCGTGTAAGAACTGGGACAATGCAGAGGTTGCAGAGAGAGTAAGCAAGGAAATTCTCGCTCTGGATCCACACAGCCATGGGGTTTACGTGGTCTTGTCGAATATGTATGCTGAGGCGGGGAGATGGGAGGATGTGTCGGAGCTGAGGAAGGTGATGAAAGACGGTAGTGTGAAGAAAACCCCGGGTTGGAGCCAACTGGGTGCTGCTGCTGCTTGAACTCGGGCGTTCTTGAAGTCAAATTGATTAAAAATTGAGCCTGTGATGTGCTTTCGCAGAATCCAGATTTCGAACACCTACCCTTCAAATGGGCATGGAATCTTGTTAGCTGAAGATGGGAAGATCAACCAAAATTTGTTTCAAACGGAGGCACGAGTCTGTTTTTCATCCTTAACATGCTAACCTTCACTCTGTCCGCCCATTGCGCCAGCCAATAACGCGAGTGTTGCTGTCTCGGTTCCAGATAGCGAATCAGAGGTCAATTTGAAGCAAAACTACAGCAAGGATCCATGGCAGACTTATGCTTCCTCTCTAGGAAACTGGGGTAATGATAGAATAAAGATGGAGTTGTCTGTGGTCCTATCGTCGATGGTGTTCTTCTGCGAGCATCTAATGGTCGCGTCATGAAACTTTCATTCTATGCTGACCCCGGCCCGGGCTGAATCTCAAGCTGAAGGCCAAAAAGTTACTTTGTCATTCTATTGTAGTAAGGGTATGGTACTGCGGAACTACCATGGCACGTGGTAGGGTTCCAACCCTACCTAAAATTCTGGCGCCATGATAGTAGTGGTCAATAGCACTTCCCAACGGTCAGAGGTTATGGGCTGCGTTTTTCCAGCTCAAACTCTGTTTTCTCGGTCAATGGGAGTTGGAGAAGAATGCCTTTGACGGCCTTTTTTTGCCCATATTTTATCAAAACGGTGTCATTTTGGTTCAAGTTTTGGTTAGTACAGAAGAAAAAAGAACAAAATTCAAAATTTAAGTCGGGCCATTTCCATAATCAGAAAAACAAACATTTCTCTCCCAAAAACGCAGAGCAGAAGTGTGCCTCCACTGGCCACTGGCCACTGCCTGCTCCAACTCCGAGCGCTGTCGTCGCCGCCGTCCCGCCACTGTTCGGAGACTCTGTCCTGCCACCATGGTGAGTAGTATTAATCAGTCCCACCTAAAAAAATTTCTAGTTCTGCCACTGAGTTCCGCTATAAACACGCATTCAAACAACGATTACATCGTTTGCACTCCTATTTTTCACCTTCTCTTAGAGCAGAAAAGTTAGACGGTTGAAAGAATTCTGGAGGGCTATGAGCCTGTATGTTTTTCTGTACCTTGGGATCTTGGGCAGCAAGGAGAGCTGCACTATTGCAGTGAGTTCAGCTGCTTAAAGCCAACGGAAAAGTTTGTTGGAGTAACTGCTATAAAAAGTATATTCTAATGTGTTAAAAGGAAATAGAAATTAGGAAACTAATCCATAACATAATTACCATTTCTAACCTTTCATACAAGGAAATAGTTTCTATTTCCTTAACATAATGACACGGTAATTTGGCTTGTGGAAGATATTGGAGCAAGTGGTAAAATTTTATGGTAATAAAACAGTAAAATAGCGTTTGGAAGATTATGATGAAACATGGACATCGATGTAAGTTGTGTTATGTACGCTCTCCTTAAAGAGTAATTCGACCATATTCCAACTTTGAGTTACACGAATTCCCTTAAGGATAAAACAATTGAAAAACCCTATTGTTCTAGGCTTGAATCAAGAGGATGCTTTAGAATAAGTGTGTTTTTGTTAGCTGTGTTGGTACGAGAAAATTATGAGATTTTCACTTGTGTTTTCTGTGTCTTTACCATGCATGTGTACGCATGTACTTATAGGAAACAAATGACACAATACTTCATCATTCTACAATTAACCAAGTAGCTATCAGAACTATTACGAACAAATTCTGAACCGACACAACCTTTCCTCATTCTAGGACAAGCATGTTAGTCATCACAATGCTAACCAACACAATTAATCCCTATCCTATCAACTGCAAACTTGTAGATAGTTTATACAAGTGTGCACTCTGCACCACCGAACTTGTTTTAACGTCCCAAGTTCACAAAAACTCGAATATGATTATACTTAAATAGTTTTATGTTTCATAAAGCCAGGGTCGGCCCTAAGATTTCAACGCCCTGGAACAAACTATAAAAAATGGCCCTCGCACATAATCAAAATAGATAATTTCACGGTTTTTAATAATAAAATATGTCATAAATTAAAATAAACACTTCTTTAATGTAACTCTACTTGCTTTCTTAGAAGCAAATTCACTAATCAAACTTTTATAATCAAGTTTTTTTACCAAATCATGTTCAATAGATAGAATAGCTAGTCCACTCAATTTATCTTGCGACATGGTAGAACGAAGGTATGACTTGATCAACTTCAACTTGGAGAAACTTCTTTCCACGGAAGCAATGGTCACGGATATAGTGAGTAGTATCTTGTAAGCAATCAAGACATTTGGATAACAACCATCCATGTCCTTCAAATAATTCAACATTTCAATTGTCCTCATTTTTCTAGCTAGAAACACTTCACCCAATTGCTTTAATTCCGCAAACAAGTCTCCTCCATCTATATCCAAAGTTGTCTCATTTTTTAGATACATTTCTAAACTATAGCAAGATGGCTTCAAGGATTCATCACTTAGCCCCTTTGATTTCCCCAAATCAAACAAGAACCCAAAAGTTTTTTGATAAATTTCAAATTGCTCAAACCTACTCCGGAATGAAGTTAAAGCATTATATATCCATCACATCTTTAAAGTAGAAAACTCTAAATGATTCTTCATGAGACATGATCACATCTTCACTAGTACTTTCATCATATTGTCTCTTCCTAACATGGGGACGCTTATTAGGAAATTTGGGTTCAATGCCCATCTCCGAAGCAAGCACATTAGCTTCAATCAAGGCTTCCTCGTATCCCTTTTCCCTATACCTTCCCAAAAAAGATAGAAGTTCTTTTAAGCGAGTCAATGCATCATCAATATTCATATTTTTGGTTTGTAAAATTTTACTCACCACATTAACTCGAGACAATAACTTGTGCCAAATAACCAATCCAAGTAAGAACTCAAAATTCTCCATTTGCTCGTATGCAAAAGACTCGGCTTCACTTTTTGACTCTGGATCATCACTACTATCGTCCAAGCAAATTAGTGCATCTCTTACTTGAGAAGCTTGGAACCTTAAAGCTTTACACTTTGAAGATGGCTCTCTCAACGAGTTTGCGAAGATGGTTAAAGTTTGAGACCCTTAACCACTTCTTTAAATGTGCTACACCTCTTGGTTGAAGATGAAAACAACGTATAAATACGTTGTATAACACCAAAAAAATCGCAAGAGTACTACAATGAGCCATATCACAAAGATTAAGGTTAAGAGAATGACAACCACAAGGGGTGTAAAAGGCTCTAAGATTGATGTCGAGTAATCTTCTTTGCACACCTTTATTTTTCCCCTTCACATTTAAACCATTGTCATATCCTTGACCTATTATATCATCAATTTCAAGGCAGTTTAGCCAAAGTATTTGCAAGAGTCTCAAAAAGCCTCTTCCCCGATGTATCATCTACATTCATAAACTCAATAAAAAATGTATCCACCTTAGATGAAGTTGGCGAGGCATCAACACACCGTATCACAAGTGAAAATTTCTCTTGGGGGCTTAAATCCGGAGTACAATCAAGAATAATTGAAAAGTACTTTGCTTTCTTAATTTTCTTGATAATCACACTCTTCACTTCATTGGTTAAAAAAATAATCATTTCATATTGAATTTTGTGGCTAAGATAATGCTTCCCCGTTTCTTTCTCCCAGATGCGGCGAAGGTGCTCCCTCATTATCAGATCAAATTCGGCAATAATCTCAATAAAACCTAAGAAGTTTCCATTGTTCTCTTCATCAATCTTATCGCTACTTCCACGGAAGGCCAAGTTACATTTTGCAAGTTTTTCACAACCGTCAATATTCTTCTTAACACTTCGCTCCATCTCTCCTTCTCTTTGATGATTATCTCTTGTAAATCACGATCAATAGTTGTGTTTGTTCGGAACCTTTTCTCAAACTCAATCCAACTTGCCATGCACTTCATGTGAACATCACTACTTTCGTGAAGTTTGAGTGACATTCCTACATTTGTCCAAATAAGTACGATTGTCTCTTTCCTTGAACAACCTACAACAAAAGCAAAACACCACATCTTTTTTATCGAATAAACTAGCCATCTTCTCTCTTAAGTCTCCTCATTACTCAAAATACGGGTGTAATAAGAACGAGCAAAATGTCTAGCACCACATTTCGGAAACTTGAACTTGACATCTTCTCTTTGGCCCTTTCTCTACCATATGATCTCTAAACGTTTGAGAAATTGTGCTCCAATTCCCAGGATCATAAATGTTTATACTTTCCTCATCCACTTGTTTCCATCACTACCGATTGCAACTTGTTCCTTGACATTGTTAACATTCACCTCAACGTTTTCTTCCTCAATGACATCATGTTCAATCACTAGGACTCCCTCTTCAAGTTCCTCTTCTTCAATACAATTAACATTTACTGCAACCTGTTCCTCAACGCTATCAATATTCACCTCAATTAGGCCATCAATACTAACATCTTCATCTTTTTTGCTTACGTCCTCTTCTTCGTATGTTTTCTTCTTAAATAATCTCTCAAGAACACCTTTTTGTGTTTTCACATAGTTCTCATGACTTTTAATCTTTCTTCTTTTTGAAGCTCTGGATGCACACTTTGTTTTTTGCTTTGACGTTTCCATGTATCAACTATTAAATAAATTCATATTCGTTTCATCAAATACACACACACACACAAAGTAACCACATCTAACTTAGAAAGTAGAATAAAACTAGTGCAACCCAAATAATCACAAAATGACACAATATTCATTTCAGTTTCCTCTTCATCTCTTTAAAGTGATAATAGGAAGCAATATCCCTAAACCAAAAATTCAAGAAATCAATGTGTAGACAATCCTTAAACTTTTATTGTTCATACTCCTAAAAATTTAAAATTCCAACATCTTCACACAACATATACAAGAAATTGAAAAGTTAATCAATCAACAACTTAAATCTAAACACAATATAATCATATAAAAATATTTGAAATTTAAAAATATGACACTAACTTGAAATTCTATAATAAAAATATAAAAAAATTCAAGAGGAAGAACATTGAACCTCTATTCCAAGAGTAAGCAAGATATCAATGGAGGCTAAAAGAATCAAACTTGCTATTGTTGTCTTCTCAACCAACCGACGAGACCAGAGTTGTGCAACACTCTGTTTCTTTTTACTGTATTTTAGCCTTTAGGTGAAATTGAGGAAAGAAAAGTTGACTTTGATTTTTGTTTATTGTTTGGGAAGGAAAAGACAAAATTGAGGAAGGAAAAAAATAAAAGTTTGGGAAGTGGAGTAAACTTTTGCTCTCCTACTTACGCAGGCCAATGCCCAAATGAAAGAAGATACCAAATGTTTTTTGTTTCTTCTTTTTGTTATACAAATACATACTAAATATTTTTAGAAAATTGGGGCCCCTAAAAAATTAGGAAATTGAGAGGCCTGAGGTAAGGTATTCATTTTCCTCATGCTTTGGTCAGAGCCAACAAAAAGCACCAACATTCCTTCACCATTTAAGTATTATCCTTGACTTGGAAAATCCAACAATTAAACCAAACAAGTGCGTAAATAAAAATATCTTGAATATTTAATTTTCACCTTAGTGAATTACACATTCCAAAAATTTGAGAATCAAGGTGTGTCTAAAGATTGAACCCTTCAATCCATTTGAACACTTGAAGATAATCCACACACAAGTTCGAATACAACTCAAAAGCTAGAACCTGACACTGTATAAGCCATGTGTCGCTATCCATTCATGAGTGCATACAAAGCCAAGCCTAAACTTATTGAAGCGGCTACACTTATAGGTGAATCTTTTAATCGTACACCTGCAAATTCTGAGATAATTTTGAACTAAAAAAGTGTGTGCCTAAAAGTCCGATATGATACCCCTTATATACTAAAGAGGCTCAACACAAAATACAATTCAAATCACATTAAAAAATAATCCCTAAGTTTATTCTTATCTAAAATACAAGATAAGGAATTTGTTCAAATCTAAATCTCTAACAAAATCTCCATGCAAATCTGATCCATATCTTCTTCAAATTTGATTTAAATCTTCTTTAAGTCTGATCCACATCTGCTTGCGGTCGCACCTCCATTCTACTCACAAATTAATGTTGTCGTTTCTGTCATATTCTCCCCAACTTCCTCATAATTCCTCTTAAGCCCCAAAATCTTTAGCCTGTGACAAATCATACACTTAAAGTGTAAATTAATCCACTAAAATCGCAATAAACCTCAAAATTAAACAACATAGTTTATATGCATCAAATACTATCGTTTCCTTTCACAATTTTTTTCTTCATTTTTTCCAAGAGGCAACACATCTAGATTACAAAATTCTGGAATATTGTGTTATGATCCATTCAACGATTAATAAATTTAGACTAAATTATTTTTTTGGTCTCTAACATGTGATCTAATATCATCTTTTGGTCCCTGAGACCAATATCACTTTCTTTCAATACCCAACAAATTCAAAATGATTTATTTTGTCCTCAAGATGGTTTTCAGCAGACTAAATTATTTTATGGTCCCTAACATATGATCTTATACCATCTTTTGGTCCCTAAAATCACCTGAAAACCACCTTGAAAACCACCATAGGGACCAAACAAATCATTTTGCATTTGTTAGTTGATGAAAAGACGCGGTATTGGTATTGGGGACCAAAAGATAGTATTGTATCATATGTTGGGGATCAAAAAAATAATTTAGTCATAAATTTATAAATTTTTTATTTTCATCATTTAAATTATTTGAAAATAATACTATCGGGATTTAAGTGACTATATTAAATATGCATCCTTAGCTTTTTTTTCAGAAAATATACTACCATGTATTTCATAAAAAAATTCCACCCTGACAGTGTCAAATCCTTCTTACATATATTATTTTTTACTTTTCCCGTTTTTCTAACGTTCATATGCAATTAATTCCCTTTTTATTGCATGCATATTACTCTATTATAAAGCAAAGAAAGTACCGTATCTCCATGAACAATATCACTATTTTCACAAGCAGCCATCATTTTCCAATTTGTTGCTACGACAAGGTTCCTCCGATGGTTAATCATTTGCTAGTTGAGATGATTCAGAAAGTTGACAAAAGGAGTTAGGCTTGCTGCATCACTGCATGCATCTAGGAATCCTCATAACACTCTGAAGGATCAGTGATTTAAAGAGCGAGAGAGGGGCTTGGGGAGAGTGGAAGTTCCCCCTCGCTTCCCCGACGAGCCCGAAAAATGCGCTTTGGGTAAAAGGCACCTCCACCTTTGGAGAAAGAAAGGTCTTGTATCTCCCATCAGTTGGTACTAGTTGAAGGTGAATTCATCGCCATTAGTCTAATCCACCCATTCCCATCCTTTTAATCAAGGAGGAGGATGGGAATGGGTACAAGAAAATTATGAGTTTTTCACTTGTGTTTTCTGTGTCTTTACCATACATGTGCACGCATGTACATATAGGAAACAAATGTAGTGAAATGACACAACACATCACCATTATACAATAAACCATGTGGTGTGTCATTTTACACCAAAAATAAAATCGAGCTCTAAGCTAACATTTTCACTTCAGGATTCTGCAGTCGGTATGTGTAAACACTAGAATAAGCTTTGAGCCTTGTTCCTCTAACTCTTGCAACTGATATTTTCTCTCTTGTCCCACAACATTTGGATCCTTGCAAACTTTCTTTACAACCCAATATGCCTTATGAGCTAAATCCACTGGAAGGTGAAACCGTTTACCAAATATAAGTCTGAATGAGGAGATTTGTATTGGGGCCTATATGTTGTCTGATACGCCCATAAAGCATCATCCAGTCGTGAACTCCCATCTTTTCTACTTGGATTCACAGTTTTCTCCAAAATGTTTTTTATCTCTCAATTTGAAACTTTGACTTGTCCATTTGACTGTGAATGATAGGTTGTGGCAACTTGATGATGCACCCCATACTTCTTGAAAAAAGATTCAAGAGTCTTATTGATGAAATGAGATCCCTGGTCACTGATGATGGCTCTTGGTACACCAAACCTATGGAAGATGTTAAACTTATGAAAACCTACAACCACTTTAGAATCATTAGTCGGGTAGCTTTAGCTTCCGCCCATTTTGAGACACAATTAACAACCAAGATAATGTATATGTTTCCAAAAGAGCTCGGAAAAGGTCCCATGAATATTCCCCAAATATAAAAAATTTCCATACTAGAATAGGGATCGGTCCATTTCATTCCGGGAAGAGATGTTACCTGTGCATTGTCAACGATCAAAGCTTTTACAAAACTGAAAAGCATCCCTAAAAATGATTTCCCAATAGAATCCAGAATCAAGAACTTTTCTAGCTGTCCTTCTAGGTCCTAAATGGCCACCACAAGCTAGAGCATAACAGTACTCTAAGATGGAATGAACCTCATATTCGTCTAATAACTTGACCAGAACAAGTTTGCCATATGTACGGATCATCCCATATAAAGTATTTGGCTTGACTCCTTAATTTGTTCTTTGTCTCCATGCCTTCAGGAAAAATTCCAGCGGTTAAGAAATTAACTAAATCAGCATACCAAGGAATATTACCTTGAAGAGTGAACAAGTGTTTGTCTGGAAAATTGTATGGTATGGGCATACCGACCGATTTCAACTCTAACCTACTCAGGTGATCCGCCACTTTTTTTCTGCACCCTTTTTTTTCCTTGATCTCCAAGTCAAATTTTTGGAGTAATAGGATCCAGCGTATGAATAGGATCCAACATAGTAATAGGATCCAAAATTTTTGAAGTAATTGGATTCCTTCTTCGAGAATGATCTTCATAGAAGAATTAGGTATTTATTAGCAGAAAATTAATCATCCTTATCAACAATGTAGAATTCCACATGAAACATCAATTCATTTACATTCTCTATCATTCCCTCCTGATATGCATTAGACATGTCACCCAATTGGAATATTACATTAGTTTCCTTCGATGGTCCTAATTGCAGGTCATTATACACTAAGAGGAGCATGACATCAATTGATGCACCTAGATCTAACGTAGTATTTTCAACAATTTTTGTGCCAATCACGCATGGAATAGAAAACATTCTTGTATACTTACATTTTTGTGGCAATTTACGTAGAATAATGGAATACAATTTTTCCCCCACCCTAATTTTTGCATCTTTCCCATGTTACATTTTCTTTGAACAAAGTTCTTTAATAAATTTTGCGTACCTGGGAACCTGCGTTATAGCTTCAATTTAGGGAAAATTTATTTCTACCTTCTGGAAGACCTTCAAGATCTCCTTCTCATCCTGTCCCTTCTTGTTACGAGCTAATCTAGGTGGGAAATGTTGAGAGACTTTTGAGTTTGAAATAGATGTCATGGGTTCAGTGTTTACATTTGAGGAATCATTACTCTTTTTGGCTTCTTTTTGTTGGCTCTTGTCCTTGTGTGCTTCCTTAGGCTCGGGATCATCCACTTTATTCCCACTTCTTAATGTGACTGAGCTTGCATTCTCCCTAGGACTCAATTCAGTATGTATTTGGGTTGGGCAAAATGGCAGGCTTGGTCAAACACTACTGGGAGAACCCCCTCATAGGCACTAGTATTTTCACCCCATAGGCACCCCATTGGTCAAAATACCGGTGCCTAAGTGACCCGGTGCAAAAGATATAGTTGCATAGGCATCGGTAAGTCGTACTGGTGCTAGAAGCTATATCAACACCAGTACATTTACCAGTGCCCATGCATGAAATATCGGTGCTAGTAAATAGGCGATTAATTAAAAAAATCTGGCCAGTGAGAATAAACTCACCGGCTGGAATATGAAACCCAGAACGAACAGAACACAAATAAAATAGACGCTCATGTAAAAAATTGAAAAATTCATACCATAACCCATAACTACATTACATATAATTGAAAATACATAACACCTCTCAATTCATGAAACAAGCTATAAACATATATTAACAACATCAATCATCATAAAAACTAGAACCTAATTTTTAGAAACCCTATATAAAATCAACGAACCTAAACAGTGAAGGTGAGGTCGGATCTGAGCTGAACCGGCAATTTTGCGCGCTGCAGGGAGATGGAGTCAGAGCTGTTCCAACTGATGAAGTCGGGGATGGCCGTCCGCAGAGGCACCGAAGTGGCATCATCGGAGGCATCGAAGCAGAGAGTAAACACAAGACAAAACTTTTAATGGCGGCGTTGAAGCAGCGAAGAGGGAGAGCAAACGACGGTAGAAAGCAAGGAGCAAATGGCGACATCGAAGCGGCATCATCGGTGGCACTGTTAGGCGGCCGTGGAGAGGGAGGGGTGGTGAAGGAGGAGGGAGAAGATGGAGAGGCAATATAATGGGAGAGTGGGTAGGTTTAGGGTTTGAGACTTGTTTATATAGACAAAGTTTTAATGGTTGAGATTCAATCAACAAAAAGAAATCAACGGTTCGGGTGAAACCAAGTTGGGCTTCTTTATTTTAAGTGTTGAGCACCATTACCGGTGCCCAAAATGCTTATACCGGTGCCTAAGAAATTGAAATGCATCTGCTTAAGGTTGCTTTGAATGGGTTTTTTTTTAAAAAAATTGAACCAGAGAGCAAACCTAAGAAATTTTTTCTAAGTGTTGAGCACCGGTACAATACTGGTGCCCAAAATGCTCATACTGGTGCCTAAATATACCAAACGCAGCTACTTAGGAATGCTTTGAATGGGTTTTTTTAAAAAATGAACCTGAGAGCGAATCTGGGAAAATTTTTCTAAGTGTTGAGCACCAGTATACATACCGGTGCCTAAGTAACTAATACCGGTTCTCATTCCAAAATTTTAAAATTTAAAAAATCTCTAAAAAAAATTGGAATGAAAATTCAAAAAATTCATTATCCCGCCATAACATAGCACCTGTATGAATGAAAAACAATGTCAGTGCTAGTATTATTTGATCTATAAGTTAACTTTTAAATTTTTACTATTAGGTCCATAGAAAAAAATTTGGAGGTGGCGAATCACATAATTGAAGACACCAAAATGCAATTAAATAAGAGATGATTGCATCTTTAAAACTCGAGGTACAATGGGTGAATGGAAGGGTCTCTAACATATTTTTGGAAAATTATGCTATGACCCAAACATTTGTTACAACATTATCCTTCTATCCAAATGGTGAACGTCGTTTAACTCACCAAAATAATCTGCAAACTCTATAGATGAGATTAGTACAGTAGCAAGCAGAGTCGATCCCACGAGGAACGGTATAATTTCTATCAAATTCAAACTACCAACAGGGTTTGGTTTAGCAACCACGCCTTAATTTTCAGATTTATTTAACAACTAATAATACAACTATAAAATATGAAATAATAATGCAAACTAAAATATATAATTGTCTATAAAATATATGAATAAAGTAATCGGCTCGGAATAAGTCACATTAGTTAAACATCGATCATAGGCGCAAAGATAAATCAATTCATATGCATCTATCAGTTATAGGAAAGTAGGTACGCTTAACCTCCCCAATTCTTTCGTACTTTATCGACAATTAACCAATTATAATTAATTAATTGTTTCTCTTACCAAGATGGTCCCGGAAAGTATTCGCTAAACCAGATACACACCTCGATAGCATTAAGAATTAAAAGAACCTGACATTGCAATTACCCAAGTATTCGCAAGTAGTAATGCACACTTAATTGTTCCCCATCTTGCTATTACATTCTTAGCTAGTTAGCTGTTTTTCACAAGAACTCGCTACTTACTAACCCTTTCCAACGATTACGTATTGGTAGAATTAGATAGCATTGTCCCAATAATATTCAAGTTGATCAGGCTTAAACACATCAGAAATAAATTTAACCAAGAACAATAAAGAACACATAAGAATCAATTATAAAACAATTAGGCCTCATGATTCATAAACTAATGCTTGTTATTGCATGCCGATATATAAATTAGCTACTCATAATAATTAAACAAAACAAATAAATAATATAATAATAAATCATAATCAAATAATAAAATACTAACTAACTAACGAAAAACAAACAAACCAGGAATATGTTATTGTTTTTGCTCCTTTTGTTTTCTCGCCCAGCAAACAAAGAAATATGAATAATTCCTCTCCTCCGCCTCCCTATATATCTCATGAATATTGTTCCGTAATATATTGTCTCCTCCCTCCCGGCCGTGTATTTATATACACCAAACCAAAACCAAATCCAAATCAACTTCTAATTACTTTTCTTCTTATGGAAGAAATAAGGAAATAAAATAATATCTATTCTAATTCTAAATAACTAATTCCTACAATTAAGGAATTTCAAATGGAAGGAGATAATACAATCTTTATCAATATGGGAAGTGAATATCTTTAATTCTTCAAATCCACATCTCTTCAATAATTCACTTTTCACCCCATAACTTCAACAATTCTTCTTTTGCCTCTCTTCTTTCATCCCTGGAAAAATGTCTTATAAAATAAGAACATTTTTCATTGGAGCATATCGCCTCATTAAAAACCTTAACCTGGAAAACCCAGTGGGAAAAAACCGTTGGTTATGGGAAAAAGAGTACAATGTATAGCTCCCTCTCAATTCTCCGCAATCAATGAATTCCTGCACCAAAAACACCTTAAAGTGCAAATTATATCTCAATAAAATCATAATAATCCCACAAAATATGAACACAATATAACACACATCACCAAAATATACGAATTTTGCTATTCTTGCATAAATATAGAAATAGAAAATAAATTTTTTTTGATGAAATCTTGAAAAGCGCTGCTACATGTTCTATAGTAACCTAGAGTTGATTACTTAGAGGATCGAAAGGGAAATCAGAAAGAATTAGGGATATGTTCTTGTGCTCGATTGTTGATAAAAATTTCGTTACGGACTTGGAAAATACAATGAGGGTGTATAGGCTAGCATCACATTCAAGCAGATTGCAATTAGGAGTTACGAGTAAAGTTTTTACTTTTAGCACTTAGGTCTCTCAAAGAAAGTTGGAGTCATCGAATCACGAAATTGGCGGAACTAAAATGCATTTCAATAATATATGATCGCAACTCTCTAATTTGGGTATGTATGGGTGAACAAAAGAGTCTCGAAAGAGAACATTGATTACTTCTATAAACTCTTGGAAAATTACTTTGTGGCTAAAAATTGTGTTACCCCATTACCCATTGCTCCAAAATATATGATTTTTGTAATTATTGCTTGGATATAAATATATAAAATAAATGATTTTTTTGGTAATTTATTGAAAATCGCTAGTATATGTTTTAGAGTAACTTGTGGTTGATTACTTGGAAGTTACAAAGTGAAATCGGAGAGGATTATAGATATGTTCTTATGCTCATTTTTTTTATAAATATTCTCTTACATGCATGGAAAATACAATGGGGGTGTATAGGGTAGGATCACGTTCGAGCGGATTTATGTTTGGAGTTACGAGTAAACTTTTTACTTTTTGTACTTAGGTCCCTCCAAGAAAATTGGAGTCGTCGAATCACGAATTGTTGGAACTAAAATGCAATTCAATAGTATACAATCGTAACTCTGCAATTTGGAAATATATGTGTGAATGGAAGGGCCTTGAAAGTCAAGATTGATTACTTCTATAAATTCTTGAAAAATTACACTGCGACACAAAATTGTGTTACCGGTGTTGAATTTATTTGTAGACACCGGGTTTTTGTGTACCGGTGCTAAATTTTGGTTTTGTAACACCTGTATTCAGTGAATAGGCACCAGTGCTAT
This sequence comes from Rubia yunnanensis, assembly GCA_037428765.1. NCBI lineage: Eukaryota > Viridiplantae > Streptophyta > Magnoliopsida > Gentianales > Rubiaceae > Rubia > Rubia yunnanensis. Next base: position 104,000,087 of record CM075065.1, read on the forward strand.
ATTTATTCATAGACACCGGTTTTTTGTATACCGGTGCTGAATTTTGATTTTTTAGCACCGGTGTCACTGACATACCGGTGCCTATGTGCCTGTTTTTCAGTAGTGCAAGATTGAGTCAGGTTACCTTAGCAGACCGGTCCAAGTTATCTTGTTGCAACCTCTGATAGCAGCTTTATTTGGGGGAGCCACTCCTAATTGATGCCTCCAGACCATTAGAGAATCATTAGGTGAAAGCTACGAACTTTGGAGACATCCAACGTGTTAAGGGTTGCTCGTATGTTACAAAACGACCTGAGCAATTTTTTTTTTATGTACAAATCTCTCGTGTGCACTGCTGTTAAGGACTAGTTGTATGGGATACAATAAACATAGAGCTAGATTCTGCAGTTTCGTTGGATAGGAAAATTTTGATTGATAGTGGTGAAGCTAAGATTATTTGAGTTTTGAAGTTAGAGTCTCAGAAAGAGAAGTGATTCAACGAACGACAACGACTAAAAGCAATTATATATGCTTATGTTTTTGGACTAATTTTATTCCTAATTGGTTGGTTTTAGTTGCTACATCAAATTTCCAACTGTTGTGCGGAATGGAGAGAACAGAAAATATGAACGAAAATCTTGTGTCTTGTTATTTTCGTTCATATTTTCTGTTCTCTCCATTCCGCACAACAAACTGGTATCAGAGCGGTTTCTTTTTCCGGCGATATCCATAGTGGGTATATCGGATTCTGGGCTCATCAGATCGGGGCTGATCGGGGAGAAAGATATCTGGGTTGAACGTAAAGATCGACAAGTTTACTGGGAGAAACAGTTTCAGTTTATGGCAGATCAAGATGCGAGCTTTGCTGAAACAGCAAGGTTTGTGGACTCCGCTGACGAAGGATTTCGCGAGCAGTTCTGGCGATGTTGTGAGTCTGGAAGAAAAGGCACACTCGACAATTATGCTGTGTCTCGCGGACGAAATCATCACTGAGGTCTCAGATCAGGAGACTGCTGCACAACTGTGGCTGAAGTTGGAGAGTTTGTATATGACGAAATCTCTAACCAACAAGTTGCTTATGAAACAACGCCTCTTCGGTCTCCGAATGCAGGAAGGTACGCAACTCAGAGACCATCTAGAGCAATTGAATACTTTGTTATTAGAATTGCGAAATATAGATGTGAAAATTGAAGATGAAGATGCTGCTTTGATTTTGCTAGTTTATTTACCACTTTCGTATGAGAATTTTGTTCAGTCATTTATTGTTGGTAAAGATTCTGTGTCTTTGGAGGAAGTAAGATTCTCTCTCCATAGTAGAGAGTTGCGACATAAGGCAAACAGTACAGGTACAGAAAGTCAGGCCACTGGCTTGTTTGCTAGTGACGGAAACACAAAAGGCAAGGAAACCGGCAATAAGAAGAAGGGCAAGAAGTCATCTTCAAAGGGTCCTAAGGCCAATGATGTTTGTAACTACTGTAAGGAGAAAGGGCATTGGAAAAAGGAGTGTCCGAAGAAGGCTAGTAAATCTGGGAGTACATCTGGTACTGCTGCTGTGGCTGAAGGGGATTTCAGTTCTGAAGATAATTTTGCTCTAGCTGTTACTGGGCAAAATAATCATTCTAATGCGTGGTTTCTTGATTCTGGGGCATCTTACCATATATGCCCAAGGAGAGATTATTTCTCAACTTATGAGCAAGCTGAGGGCATCATTACTACAACAAATGGTGTTGCGTGCAAGGTAGTTGGGATTGGTTCAATCAAGATCAGGATGCATGATGGTAGTTTCTGTACTTTGAACGATGTCAGGCATGTTCCATCGATGACAAAGAATCTGATTTCTCTTCCTACGTTGGATAGAAAGGGTTTCGTCTACTCAGGGAGTGATGGAGTTCTCTGTGTCTGCAAAGGTTCTAGGCTGGTTCTGAAAGGTGTTCTGCATGGTACCTTGTATTTTCTACAAGGTTCCACGGTTATGGATTCTGTTAATGTTGCATCTTCGGAGGTTCACCAGGATGATATGACTAAGTTATGGCATATGAGGCTTGGTCACATGGGTGAAAGAGGGATGCAGATTCTGTCGAAGTATGATCTTCTTGGTGGCCACAAGATCAAGAGCTTGGACTTCTGTGAGCATTGCGTTTTTGGGAAGCATCACCGCAGCAAGTTTCCTAAGGCGATTCATAGAACAAAGGGCACATTGGATTACATCCATTCTAATTGTTGGGGACCTTCCCGAGTTGAGTCACTGGGAGGTCACAGGTACTTTGTTTCTCTGATTGATGACTACTCAAGGATAACTTGGGTTATCATGATGAAACATAAGAGTGAAGCTTTCTCGAAGTTCAAGGAGTGGAAAGCTTTGGTGGAAAATCAGACCGGGAAGAAGATCAAGAGGCTTCGAACTGATAATGGGCTGGAATTCTGTTCGTCTGAGTTTGATCAGTTTTGTAGGGATGAAGGGATTTCTCGTCATCATACAGTCAGGAATACGCCACAGCAGAATGGCGTAGCTGAGCGGATGAATAAGACATTGCTGGCGAGAGCGAGGTGCATGCTCTCTAATGCTGGTTTGGAAACGAGATTCTGGGCAGAGGCGGTGAGTACAGCTTGTTACCTGATCAACCGCGGGCCTCACACGGGTATAGAGTGCAAAATACCTATGGAGTTGTGGTCAGGTAAAGTTGTTGATTACTCCAAGTTAAAAGTTTTTGGTTGTACATCTTATTATCATGTTAGTGATGGTAAGTTAGAGCCCCGAGCCAAGAAGGGTGTCTTTGTGGGTTATGGAGATGGAGTTAAAGGCTCCAGGATATGGTCTCCATCTGAGAAGAGGGTTATTCTGAGCAAGGACGTTGTCTTTGATGAAAATTCTTTGCTTAGATCTATGGTAAAGCCCACAGTTGTGCCAGAAACTAGTGGAGTTAATAAACAGGTGGAGCTTGAAGTCACTCAAGGTGAAAATAGATTGGAACAATTTGAGGTGGATCAAGAGCCACAGACAGAATCTGAGATACCGGAATCTCCACCACCAGATCCTCAACCACCAGGAGCTACAGTCCGCAGTTTAGCTCAGGACCGACCCAGGAGGGTTGGAGTTGGGGCGCCAAAGAGATATGGGTTTGAGGATATGGTGGGTTATGCACTGTCAGTTGCCGAGGAAGTGGATACTCAAGAGCCATCAACCTTCAGAGAGGCTACTTCATGTATTGATGCTGATAAATGGCTTGCTGCAATGGGAGATGAGATGGAGTCTCTTCAGAAGAATCAGACATGGGAATTGGTCAAACAGCCTCAAGGGAGAAAGGTAATCAGTTGCAAATGGATTTTCAAGAAGAAGGAAGGAATGTCACATGCAGAGGGAGTCAAGTACAAGGCAAGAGTTGTTGCAAGAGGTTTCAGTCAAAGGGAGGGGGTAGATTATAATGAGATTTTCTCACCAGTGGTCAGACACACTTCCATCAGAGTGTTGCTAGCCTTGGTGACACATCAGGATTTGGAGCTCGAGCAACTTGATGTGAAGACCGCTTTTCTACATGGAGAGTTGGAGGAAGAGTTGTACATAACTCAGCCAGATGGTTTCCAGGTTCCTAGCAAGGAAAAGTATGTTTGCAAGTTGAAGAAGTCTTTGTATGGACTTAAGCAGTCTCCGAGGCAGTGGTACAAGAAGTTTGACAGTTACATGCTTCAGCTGGGATATACGAGGTGTGCTTATGACTGTTGTGTCTACTACAGCAGGTTGAGAGATGGGTCATTCATCTATCTGGTGCTTTATGTAGATGACATGCTGGTAGCCGCAAAGAGTAAGCACGAGGTTCAGAAGTTGAAAGGACTTCTTAGTGCTGAGTTTGAGATGAAGGATCTGGGTGCAGCTCGGAAGATACTAGGAATGGAGATTCTTAGGGATCGAAGTCACCGGAAGCTTTTCTTGTCACAGAAAGGCTACATTCAGAAAGTGTTGGCTAGGTTTGGCATGTCTACAGCCAAGCCTATAGACACTCCTAGTGCTGCAAATATTCATCTCACCACTATGTTTGCTCCTCAGTCAGACGAGGAGAAGGAGTATATGTCTCGGGTTCCTTATGCCAGCGCGGTGGGGAGCTTGATGTATGCTATGGTTTGCACGAGGCCAGATTTGGCACAGGCAGTCAGTGTTGTGAGCAGGTTCATGGGGCAACCGGGAAAGGAACATTGGCAAGCTGTGAAAAGGATTTTCAGGTATCTTAGAGGTACGTCTGATGTGGGTCTCATTTATGGAGGTGATACTGAGTGCTTAGTTACAGGCTACTCTGATTCTGATTATGCTGGTGATGTTGACACGAGGAGATCGATGACTGGTTATGTATTCACTTTGGGAGGTTCTGTGGTTAATTGGAAGGCGACTTTGCAACCTACAGTGACGTTGTCTACTACGGAAGCAGAGTACATGGCTCTGACAGAGGCTGCAAAGGAGGGAATATGGCTGAAAGGGCTGGTTAGTGATCTTGGTCTACATCATGATCAGGCTACTGTGTATTGTGACAGCTTGAGTGCAATCTGCCTAGCCAAGGATTAGGTCCATCATGAGAAGACCAAGCATATTGATGTCAGATATCATTTCTTGAGGAGTGGGAGGAGAATCAGGGTGAAGAAAGTGGGAACTGCAGATAACCCCGCTGATATGTTCACCAAATCTGTTCCACGTAGCAAATTTCAACATTGTTTGGATTTGCTGAACATCAGAGCGGATTAAGTGCTCTATGGGCAGTCCCGGGAGTGGAGGGCAAAGTCTACTCATCTGGCACTGTAATGGTGCATCTGGAGTTTTCTACTTTGAGGATTCAAGTCAAGGTGGAAAATAACAAGACACAAGATTTACGTGGTTCACCAAATTTGGCTACATCCACGAGAGACGGATTCCACTATATCAGAATTAATGTTTACAGAGAGAAGAGAGACACTTTATATGCTGTCTCCACTAAACCCTAACAAACTAGGCCAAAACACAATTCGGCCCAAATCAACAGCAGTCCAATAAAGAGACAAGCTATACCGTCGGACCGGGGGCGAGATCCCCGTACTAACCTATCGAAGCGGCTAATACATATTCAAGCCATACCAACACCAACCTTATTGTTTCTCTCATGTTGCCACTTGAGTTCTTGATTTGTAGGCTTCTTATAGTTAAACGCTCCTGTGTAAATGAGATCAACCTTACTTCTCATGTAATGTAAGCAACTAGGTACTTTGTAAAGGACTCCAACTTACTTTATCATTAAATTGAAAAATTTTATACCTAAAACCCCATCATAAAGATGTTTTAAATTTGAAGAAAAGAAAATTAACAAAAGGAGTAAAATGAAGAAGTGTTAAGCTTAAATTTCAGCAATCTAATTAATAATGAAAGAAAACGTGAAAAGATTATTAAATAAGGACGCAATATTGAGTTAGCTGAAAACTTTTGTAATTAGCTGTTACGTTTCCTTTTATGTTTATAATCATGATTTGCAAATTGGATCTACTTTTGTCAATTATTCTGGGACGTGTTTCTTTAAACTGTTGCAGCTACTAAGAAACTACTGATTCACCGCTTTTCACCCACGCTTTTACCTAAGTTGCACCCTTTCCATAATCTCTCAATCCTACGCTTACCCGGTGCGCTTCCTGTATAAAAATCCTTAGTTTCGAGCAAACTAATTAAGGTTCAATATTCTCCCATTGTTTCCAATGGTTTCTATGATGTTTCGCTTCTTCTTCTTCTCTGCTTTTGTCACGTGCACCCTAGCGAACTCGTACAACGATGTCGACATCACATGGGGCCAGAGCCACGCCAAAGTACTTAACAATGGCGAACTTCTAACCTTAACCTTAGACAAAGCCTCTGGCTCCGGATTCCAATCCAAGAACGAGTACTTGTTCGGAAAAATCGACATGCAGCTCAAACTCGTCGCCGGAAACTCCGCCGGAACCGTCACGGCCTACTACTTATCCTCCCAGGGCCCCACCCACGACGAAATCGACTTTGAGTTCCTCGGAAACCTCTCCGGCGATCCTTATACTCTCCACACCAACGTGTTCAGCCAGGGAAAAGGCGGCCGCGAGCAGCAGTTCCACCTCTGGTTCGACCCGACCGCCGACTTCCATACCTACTCCATCCACTGGAACCCGAAAGTGATCATTCTTACCGTTGACGGGATTCCGATCCGGCAGTACAAGAACCCAGAATCGATCGGGGTTTCGTACCCGAAAGATCAGCCGATGAAGATATACTCCAGCTTGTGGGAGGCGGATGAGTGGGCTACTCGGGGCGGGCTGATCAAGATCGATTGGAGCAAAGCTCCGTTCGCGGCATCTTACCGGAATTACAACGATGATAATGCTTGTGTTTGGTCCTCCGGTAAGTCTTCGTGCGACGGCGGCGCCGGAAACCAGGGGTGGCTGAGCGAGGAACTGGATTCCACCAGCGTGTTGAAGCTGAAATGGGTGAAGCATAATTACATGGTTTATGATTACTGCACTGATTCTAAGAGGTTTCCTCAAGGGTTTCCTCCAGAGTGTGCTTTTGAAACTTCTTCATCATGATTATTGCACTGATTAGGAGTTGTAGTTTTTAGGGTTTGATATGTATTCTTTGATTCATGTATTAGTTTGTGATGAAATTTGGGTCAGCTTTATATCCCTTGTTTTGTACGAGTAGTAATTCTTTTAACCTAATGTATGCTTCTAATAAAAAAAATTGTTTAACCTAATTTTTGAATTGGATCAGTTTGCAAATCGGTGGGTTCGACCCCTGCACAAACTGATTTTTAGTGTAGTTCCAAATAAGCTAAAACACATACAGTAACTTTGAAGCTGGATTTCTCTATTACAGTGGTCTATTGGTCAAACATAAAAATATAATTGTCTAGTAATTTAATTTTTTTATGATATTAAAAATGTTATTTGATTGAAGAGTCCATCTCTAAACACATAATCTTTTCATAAGGTTGAAACGGCAAATAAGAAGAAATGAAGATAAAATATTTGAATTGCATTAATCGGGTCATGAAACTTATAGCTACGGTACGTTGCATAATAAATATTTAACATTGCAACTAAAATATTTTATCTTCTTTTTTATTCTGGTAAACACCGTCTTTCTATATGTTTATGGAAACACGGTCTTTCTTAAAACTTTGCCTGATTGAATAAGGGATGTGAATATTTTATGAAAAGTTTTACTTCTTTTATTTTGTAGGAAATGGAATTTCTCAGAGAAGTTTCAATTTCTATATTTTTATCAACACAAAAATTGAGTGTTAAACATATTTAATTTATACTATAATTCAATATATTTTACTGCCTTTTTAAAAACGATGTTTTCTTTATTAGTTTACAACTTTCACCGCCCTCTTTGTCATGATACATCATCTTTAAATGATTTTGTCGACGACGTTAACGTACTGAAATTCTTTAAAGCAAATTAATTTTTCATATATAAAACAATTTGAGTCCGTCACTTAAAAACGGTATTTTTATAAATTATAGAAAGATCAGTGTTTTAAATTACAAATTAAAAAAATTAAGATAAATTATTCGCGTTGCACTAATCGGGTCATAAACTTATAACTAATGCGTGTTGCGTAATTAATAAAATTTTAATATTACAACTAAAATCTTTTACATTTCTATTATTCTAATTAAAGTCTATGTTTTCATAAACTCATGGAAAGATGATCTTTCCCAAAACTTTGTCATACCACCAATTTTATAATGAAATTGCGTATCCAACCCTGGTAGTTAGCAGCCTTCCTTCCATCCTACTAGTAGAGTGGAAATGATATTTTGTTATTTTTATTTCTTACATATACTATATATTTCAAAGTTTGAAATCTAATATTCATATGATCGGAAATCACTTAGATTAATCACTAATAAAATCATGTGATTCATGACTTTTTTTAATCAATTATTTATTCTGAAAAAATGTCCAGCAGCGATTATTCAACCTAACTAGGCTCTAGAAATAACTAATATATTGCAAAGATATCTGAATTACATGTCAACCCGACTGATCGCCTATACTATTACATATCAGAGATCCAATAAAACCCCGGGGATATTAACTCGTTTCCCGCAAAAATCATGACCACTTGGCAGAGAGTAGCGTATCAACATCAATATCACTGTGCCAAACAGGGATCTTCTACAACTGTAACACCACTTGATCCAACCACGATCTATCATTAGTGGAAACCAGGCCTATTAAAGGCAGGTTCCTTTGGACCAAAGAAGTCACTTTGGTGGCTGTGCCTTTGATCCTATGGGATCAAAAGCGGTTCTTTTGGACCAGAGAAGTCACTTTGGTGGCTTTGCTTTTGATCCTATGGGATCAAGGGCGATTCCTTGATCTGCCTTTAAATGACCACAATCAAAGCCGTTATTAGCCGTCATTGATCGTACCCTGGAACCGTCATAAATCAGTTTCGATATCGGAACAAGTTGTCCAATGCTCGGACTTCATGAGCAGTTCCAAGTTAGGAATTGGTAGTAGTCCCGAGTGCGGAATTGGTAATCCAAGTCTCGAACTTCCTTTAAGGTTCTGAGTGAGGAACCTGTGCCTGGGTTTCGAGTGTGGAACCTGTGGTCAGACACGGTCAACTAAAATGATGTTACGGACTCAGAACAATGTGTGTGCTTCATAACATGTTCCAGATGCTGGTATTTTTTGCAAATAATTTTTTTTGGTATTCTCAGTTACGAGTCCGGAACTTTTTCTGATGTATTTAGTTCCGAGTGAGGAACTCCTTTTTGAGACTACATTAAATAAAACAATAGAGAAAAAAGTAGTTCTTAAGTCAGAACCTAGTCGGATCGGATGGTAAAATTCATTTGTTTCATTATATACTGGCTTCTCGAAAGCCTCATAACACCAGTCCAGATTGTACAAAATACAAGACAAGATGACACTAGATATCAAAAATCTATAAGTTTGCTAAGAAAACAGCAATCTATAGATAGGAATATAAGTCACCAAAAATCTATTCCACACAATTATGTCATCAAATATCTCAATTCCCCATTGGGATGCTCAATTAAATAGGAGCGGGAGTACACAAGATACCTAGCCAAGAAAACCTTTGGAAAAACCCGTGAAACAAACAAAATAACAACATAAGAATTTGCACGACATATGCTGCTATAAAACATTCTCGAGAGAATCATCTTAGTACTCACTTTTTTGATTCTCAGGTAATCCTCACGCACATGTAAGACACACTCCGTTGCATAAAGCATTACGTAATAACCGCATTCCCATCTATTTGATTGTTTCTTGTACTCAGTAATAAAAGTTATATTAACATATGTTTACATTAAGTGATGCGAAAATAGAATTTCTTGATATATATGAAAAGAGAATCACACCTTGATTTGTATTACTTCCAAATCCTTATTACCATGCTTCCCCAAACCTTAAAAGAGTCAACCAATATCTTAACGAACGATTATGATGATTGGTTGTGCAAAGGATCCATCCAGTACATGCGCTTCTTATCGGGGACAATAAATATTAATCTCCAATGGTCTCTACAACATAGGAGAAAAATATTAACAAATATTGTATTTATTGATTAGCTTAAATGAAAGGAGTGTGTATGAACCACCTTTCAATATACTGTGAAACAAATACTTGTTTGTCCTTCCCTTTCAATATTTTGCGAATGTAGTCAACCTTCTCCTGAATAGTACATCTGATTTCTTAAGTAAACACCGAGCACAAATACCCTATCCAAAGCTTGTCCTTATGATTAGAAAAATAATACATGTACCTTTGAAATAAAATTGTATGTCATTCATGACAAAAAGTGGAGAAAATATTTTAAAAATTGAATGTATGGAAATTCTATATAACTTATAGCTCGTACAAGAACATTATTATCTCGTTCACTTAGTCACACCTCCATAGGTCTTCGAAGTCATTCCATCATGCGATAATTTCCCACTTATGATCAAATACGCACTCATTACCCGAGAATAGATAAGTTGAGTTTTGTTTGTGTTTGACCATGAAATCATACAAGACCGTCACGAAATGCAGCGACTTTTTTATTACTTGTTCCCGGGTGATAGGGGGTTTTCCAATCCTCGGCGCCTCAACGATGGGCTTAGATTTGGTCGTTGTTGTCTCCTTCAAATGACGATCCTTGATTGGGTCCACATAAATAAGACGATGAGGCAATAGAAGAAACATTCTCCGTGTGGATCCCACTCTTTTTTACTCACCTTCAAGAATTGGTAAAAAGGCTTTCAGGACCTTCGGGTTCTCCATTGAAACTATGCGTACAAACCTCATTAGCAATTGGGATGGCATGATGATGTCACATCGATTCGTGTAGAATTATGTTGGCAGTGTGAAGTGGCCCACTCTTTTCACCTCGATCAATATATAGCTCACACAAATTCATTAAAAATGAAATCATTTTATTCAACTAACCATGTTTTCGGGTGACACAATGGCTTTGACAATGTCACTTTCCTCGTAAGTTGCCGGATCAAGAATCGGTTGGTGCTTCATATCAACTTCTCTTGGCGAATGTCGTGATCCTCTAGATGGTGGCGTTCAACCGGGTGTCAAATCATCAAAATTATCAAGTATTAGGAACCCCGTGTGCTTGACCAACTTCCAAATCAATAGTTCTTACTGCTCTATCCGCTTGTCTCTATAAAGTGCTTCCTTTTTCAACACGTGGAGTCACGACGGTTTGGCCCAATGGTATGATCAAACTATCCCAAATGCCTCTCTCTGTAACATAAATGATCCCACCCCTCTTGCACTACCCGGGTGGTCGGGTTTACCCATAGCCTCACGAAGGATATCGTGCTTACCCGTACCTTGCTTTAACTTTTCCTACACATGTAATATAGTGTCATGAGTGGTAAAAGAAGGGAAACATTAGCCGCATTATAATTAGAATAATGTGAAGTCTTACCACTCGTTCAGCGACTTCAATAATGGGAGGTTTATCGTATCCACTCTTTTTGTTTTGCCAGCTCTTCAAGAAGAGATCACACCTATCGATCTCTTCCACATCTATTAGTTTAACGGACACCCTGACTTCTTCGTCGCTCATCCCCCCATCAGTTGCAGTCTTCACATTCATTTCAAAATGTTCTTTGACTAGTTCAAAGGCCGCTAATCCATATCCACCCCGGCTATTCTGATGTGGTGTTTTGTTTTTCTTAGCATTAATTTTTTTTCTTCCCTTGTACCCTAGTTTGGGATATGGCAATCATTGTTAAAGTGAAATGAATGTAATATGTAGATGCATATCTTTTTTTAAATAAAATTACTTACATTTTCTATATTTTCCAATGGACAAAGTCTTGTGCGAGATGTTCTTACAGCGAGACCAATGGTTGATTGGTAAATAATAGAGACTTAATTTGGGATGAGGTATTAATTATAATTATAAAATTCTATAGGAACTGAATTGATAATGAATGAAATATTAACCCTCACTATTCTAGCGTCTTCATGATGACAACCTTCACCTTTTCATCTTCACTTTCTCTCTCAAAAAACCGCCACTTTCTCTCTCTCCCTTTTTGCAGGTTTCCATCGACGCTAAATCTTGCCGGCCGTGATTTGTTGATATGTCAATTCTAGGCAATTCTGATGCTCAGTCTGCATAGAATCATGTTGTTCGCCCATTTTGTCGTTGTTTTCCGTTGGTGTTCAGCCTTGATTCTGCATCCCACAAATAATTGCAGTCGAAAAGACATCAAATACCTAGGGTTTAAAGGTAACTTTAAATTGTACCTATTGAAACATTGATATACATTTTGCTGATTATGTTTAACGTGCTTTTTTAGTTTATATTTATTTAATATATTACTGATTGATGCTTCTATAAGCGTCGATATTACTAAATTGATATTGTGGTATGTAAGTCTCGATATTACTGAATTGATGCTTCTGTATGCCCCGATATTACTGAATTGTTACTTCTATAAGCCTCTGCTAAACTCATAACAGCAAACTCTTACCTTTCTATAATGTTAATCTTATATGATGTTTATAAGCTTTTCAGTTAATATTTATTCAGGATGTTACTAATAAACCGAATTAATGCTTCAATCGGTAAGCCTTGATGTTTCAATCTGTAAGCCTTGGCTAAAATTAAGATGATAACACTCAGTTTTAATTTTCTTTTTCAAGCTTTCATATAGATATTTTATTAATTTGATATGATATTTTAATGTTTTAATATGATATTTGGTGATTCATAGATGATGGTATATGTGAAGTTGGTTTGACTGATTGTTCGTATCATTTGATGAGGTAAAGTTTGATGCTAATATATAGTTATAGGATATTACTAATGTTATTGATAGACCGAGTAAGCTTGTTGTTTCAATCTGTAAGCCTGGCTAAAATTAAAGCTTACATTGCTCTCAGTTCTAATATAATGTTTCAAGCTTTCATATAGATATTTTATTAATTTGATTTGATGTTTTAAGGTTTTAATATGATATTTGGTGATTCATAGATGATTTTATAAGTGAAGTAGGTTTGACTGATTGTTCGTATCATTTGATGAGGTAATGCTAATATTTAGTTTTAGGATATTAATGATGTTATTGATTGACCGGATTGATGTTTCTTCTATAAATTTGTAAGCTTGATGTTTCAATCGGCAAGCCTCGGCTAAAATCAAAACTAATAGTGCTTTCAGTTTTAATATGATGTTTCAAGCTTTCATATAGATGTGTTATTAATTTTAGACGATGTTATATATATTGTTAATTTGATTTGATGTTTTAAAGTTTTAAATTGATATTTTGTAATTTATAGATGATGTTACAGGTGGAGTTGGTTTGGTTTGAGAGATTGGTTACATCATTTGATGTGGTAAAGTTTGATGGTTTGCTTTACATGTTGATCATTTAAGTTACGTTTAGTTGTTTTACTTGTTGATTAATTAAACTTTGATCTAATTGAGTTTTAATTGATTATTGTGATGTGTTTAAGTTTTATTTTGATATATTTAGTTACGCTAAAATGTTGGAAGAATCTGGTTGTGCTTTATTGGCTGTAAATGGTCGTACAAGGGATGAAAAGGATGGAAGAAAGTACTGTGCCAACTGGAGTGCGATCAAGGCTGATAATGTTGCTGCCAGGATTCCTGTCCTTGCTAATGGTAATGTACGATACATAGATGATGTATGGAGCTGCTTGGAGGAAATGGAGGTTCAAGGCGTACTCTCTGCTGAGTCTCTGCTAGAAAATCCAGCTCTATTTGCTGGATATGAGACTGCTGAATGGGGAACTGACAGTGAACGTAACTGCATAGATGGCGAACTCGATCAAGCCAATTTAGCGGTTGAATATCTACAGTTTTGTGAGACATACCTAGTACCATGAAGGATGATACATTCTCACATTTATAAGATGTTAGGAGACTGGTTCAAGATTTAACCAAGTGTGAGAGAGGATTTTAATTCGCAATACAAACCGACATTCAAATTTCCGGATGCATTTGAATTGAATGATTATTCAAACGAACTGATCTTTCATTTTTTTTACATTGATATTTTATTTATTTTGTTTGATGATATTTAATTTTGTTTTAAACAATTGGTCTAGAAAAATAAACCTAATCCTTATATCACATCCAACCTAAATAGGTTTATACAACATAAATATGTTTAAAGAATCATCAAATATATCAAATTTGATGCCTAAGAAAACAAACTTCAGAAATTTATTATCTAAAAAGGCATCTTCAAACTTTTGCAGTATAACATTATACCATTTCAAACTTCTTCAAACTCGTGATGCACAAAATATCTATCATCAAATATCTATATCAAATATCTAATTGATAGATCAATATGAAACATCAATTAATCTATTTGAAACTTCAATCTATGTGTTTGAAACATCAGACAATTGTTGCTATATATAACATCTATCTGTATGTCTAAAACATATAAAACATTATTGTGTCTCCATCTCTTTAACTCTAGCAACTCAATGTTGTTTAACTGGTGAAGGGTTCTGTTAATGTAGTATACTGAACTATTGCGATGAGTCTAACCGTACACTTCTCCAAGCAGACCAAACAATTCTCCAAGCAGATCAAACAATTTTCCAAGCAGGCTAGACCAAACAATTCTCCAAGTACAAACCATCAGTGTGTGCACATCGAGACTAAAACCTCTTTCATACCAATACGCAATGGTGTGATGGGACCAACCTTACCCTTGGGATCCCAGGCAAGCATGATCTTGACCTTGATACTGGGGACACCCTAACAATAACTTAAACAAGAAAATCATAAACTTGGTAGAGCCAATAAACTAGAGTCCGAATGAGTTTTTAGTAATGATAGAGTTCTGAATTGTAACAAACTCGTCTGAGTAAAACGTGCCTCACAACAGAGTCAGTGTAAACCTTAATGGCCTATCCAGAAGAGATCAAGTTGCATCCTTTGTTGGAGTTGCATCTAAAGTGATTATGGTTGACACATAGAACTGATATATGTGTAGCTTCATTAATTTTAGGTCGTACATTGCAGGTTGTAGAAATAACCAAGGGAAGCAAAGTGAAGTATGAACTTGACAAGAAAAATGGTCTGATCAAGGTACAATGCCATTCAGTATTCTGGTATATATGTATTTCACTTCCCTAACCACTGAGCTTTCCACTAACAATGACCTCACAACCCTTATTCTTTGAAACATCAGACATTTGTTGTTATAACATCTATCTATATGTCTAAAACTTCAAACCGACCAAATACAGACCAACAAACGAAGATGATATACAGACTAAACAATCAGCACAACCCTTATTCTTTGAAACATCAAACATTTTTTGCTATAACATCTATCTGTATGTATAAAACATCAAATTGACCAAATACAGACCAATAATCGAAGGCGTTATACAAACCAAACAAGCAGCCCTATTTTGGCTTGAATCATCAAGAATCAAGCATATGATGTTCATTCAACAATGGTGACTAAAAATACATCTAAATTGTTTCATTGCACTCCACTCATCAACTAAAACTCAATTACAATCACCATCAACATAACTAGAAAGAGGGGAAAAAAAATCAAAAACTGGACCAAAAGAACTACCTGAAGTAGTACTACTCCTTTGCGGCATCGATCTGGCGGCGGCGAATTTGATTATATCAAAATTTGTGGCATCCAACTCCATCTGCAGACAATAAAAAATGAAGATGCTATATAGACCAAACAATCAGCCCAATTTTGGCTTGATTCATCAGACCAGTACCCCAACCAGGGAATCGAACCCACTGGGAAACGATTCAAAACTCACCGTGAAATCATCACAACCCATCAAATTCTACCTTAACGATGTCGGCGAGGAGACGATGCAAAAACCTCACAAACTCACTAGGGTATTCAACTATGACAAATTACAAAGACGGCGAAGGTGATACATAATTGAGGTGTTTAACAGAAGGAGGTACGATAGAGAACATCGGTGTCGCAATCGGAGAAGAAGGGGGATATAGGTGGAGGAAGTTTGGTTGAAGGTGAGAGACGGCAGCGGAAAAAGCAGGGAAGAGGAGAAGACTCCTCGTGTGTGTCAACTGCGTTCTGTGTGCTTTTTTTTTGTTTATTTGCAGGATGATCCTCCATTTTTTTTCATTTTTTCATTCAAGCACCAAGAAAAAAATAAATTTTAATTTGACTCTGAATGTGATTTGTCATTTACCGATTTTCACTCTAGTCCTTGGTCTTACGGTAACACGGCCTCGCAGGAGACGACTCTTTCCAATGCTCTTCCCTTTTGAATATCCCAACTATCCGGTTGAATATGTGTATATGTCAACCATGGACAAGTGCAAATCTACTGCCACAGTTAATGCTCTTTCCGTACATTAATTTTGGCTGCCTTCTTTTCGCCATAATTGTCAAATGCTCCCCGTTCTCCTCCAAATTTCTACTAAGCCCAAAAACTGTGATCTACGACAAATAAAAAACCTAAAGTGCAAATTAATCTCGTAAAATCACAGTTTACCCTAATAAAATAAACAACATAATTAATACACATCAAATATCCTCACACTTGAGTCATGCATACCCTTAAGTATGAAATAAGAATCAAATCATGTTATTTATCACAAAAGTCTCAAGTATCCCTAATTGACTCCAAGAAAGACTTAAAAGAAAATAAACCAAAAGACACTAACTGCCGACCCAACAAACAATCAAACTTAGCATACCAATCCTTGATTACTCGATCCATAGACAAACTTTACCTTACTAATAACAAAGGCTCATGTATAACACGCTTGACACTATCACACCCTTTAAATGCAATTGGTAAAATCATCCACAAATCCATGCATACCATCCCTCAACTTAGTCAAAATCAGACAAGCATCAAATATTTCTCACGTTTCACACACTCGCTCTAGATGTCAAGGACAGCCACTCAAATATATGAATTTCACATGGAAATACTCGAATCATTCAATGCAAATCAGAAGGTCTTTATTCAAGGTTGTAAACAGGTCGCAGGAGATGAACTCTTTCCAATGTTCTTCTCTTTTGAATTTCCCAACTATCCGGTTGAATATGTGTATATGTCAACCACAGACAAGTGCAAATCTACTACTACGGTTAATGCTCTTTTTGCACATTAATTTTAACTGCCTTCTTTTCGCCATAATTGTCAAATGCTCCCCATTCTCCTCCAAGTTCCTCTAAAGCCCAAAAACTATGATCTACAACAAATAAAACACCTAAAGTGCACATTAATCCCATAAAATTATAGTTTACCCCAATAAAATAAACAACATAATTAATACACATCAAATATCCTCACACTTGGGTCATGGTTGCCCTCAAGTATTTTTTGAGAATCAAATCATGTTATTTATCACAAAAGTCCCCAGTATCCCAAACTAACTCTAAGAAAGACTCAAAAGAAAATAAACCAAAAGACACTAACTACACACCCAATAAACAATCAAACTCTGCATACAAATCCTTGAATTCTTGATCCATAGATAAACTTTACCTTACTAATAACAAAAGCTCGTGTATAACACACTTGACACTACCTTTAAATGACACTGTCGCGACCAGATTCTTACAACACCCCAACACTTGTGCCAACATCTTTGACCATGAATACCTAGGTATCAACTTCAATGTTTGCATTCAGACCCTGTATTTCAATCTCCTCAATAGGGATCTCATGGGCTTGGAAATGAGTACTAGACATACTCATTTATTCAAACAAAGCAGTAACATCTCCATAAACAAATGATACAACCTAATCAAATACAAATGTATTTTATACACCCTATCTTAAAAAAAAACTAAATGGCGACCTTCTGAATTTGCCAATGATGACACGTTGACTTAACAAGCAATCAGCCTACATATCTTGGTCCGGGCTTGCCCTACGACCAGTTGCCTTATTTATAGGCACACGGTGATTCCACCTAAGGAATCACACATCATAAGAACTAGCACTTTTCACGTAGAAGATTTTTATCTCCATTCTTGCTAAGGAAATAGGTCACCAACTCCATTTTGGTGATATTTGGATAAAATGTGAACTCATTCCAAGAATTCTTAAACTTACGAAGCTGAAAAAGCTACCAAAACATCTAGACATCAAAGACACCATCATTATCGCACACCCTCTTCAATCCCACCATAAGAGCCATTCCTTTGGGATTCAGTTGACACAGAGCCAACATATAGCTATCCAATATCTGGAGTAGATACTTAGGTATGGGAAAGGACAGGTCGTATTTAAGGTGTTGTTCGTAAATGGATATGAACCAGTCAGGGGGACAACAAACACATTCTGTAGGTAATGGAACCCTAATTTCCACTCGACATAGAAAAAGGATAAACGATTCTCAGCATATCAATCAAGCTAAGAGTAATCAAACTACGTATGTTGCTTCTTGGTCTGGTTCTGGTCATCTGGTTATCTACTTCTTTGTCACCAGACTCAGACATGCTAGCTTCACTATTGTAGGACATATTCTTACAAGGAGGACAACCAGACTCTACAATAGTACCCCTACACGACAAACCATCAACCACAGGATTCTGGCTTTTACCATTCACTTAAACAGAGGAACTCCTGACATTTCTGGCAATATTATTATAAGTAGGAGCCCCCGAAGACTCCATAGTGAAGACTACAAAAGCAGAGTAAAGAGATTTTTTAATTGGAAAATTTATACATATGATGATTCCGTTGAGTGAACGAATGGGGACAGACTAAAAAATTGCAAGAAATCAGGAAACGACTGGAACACAAAGAAGATGAAAGGAAAGACAAATAGAGAGGAAAGCCATCTCATGGCCTATTTATATATCCAACATCCTAAGGCCTTTCCCCAAAATAATCAAACAATGTAGATTTCATGTCAAATCAATCAAGTTATTCCCTTAAAATCGTGAAATTTTGGGTTTAAAAAAGGGAACAAGTTTCAAGGAGAGGGGACCACACAATAATTGCACCGCTATGTAGAAGTCTCCTCGATAACTCAGCCAATGATAGATGAATTCCAAGCACATAAACTGATGTGAGAAGTTAGACACTGAAAAATAAAAAATCCCTAGAACATCACATTACAGCCCATCAACTACCCACGAAACCCTTGTGGTTAGCGCTACTCACCATCCAATTGGACAATGCACCCCAATAGTCACTTCGCCACAGGAACTCAATATCATTGGACTAATTAACCTATTGGTTTTATATTTAACATCTTCATACTGATCCCTCATAGCTTTGTAACTGGGGACATTTATGGTATATATGAGTCCCAAACAATAGGCCCAATTCATATTGGAGCAAGCTTAACGTAGCTAGTGAAGCCTTCTCTTGAGCGTACCACAAAAACAGGCTGAGAAACGTGCAGCACGACCATTGTACCCGCCAAATTTGAGAGATCATGGCCCACACTATCTATGCAAAGAATTATTGTCCAGCTACAACGATGTCTACGCACTTGACCAGTGCACGAGCTAGGACCAAGAGATCGTGGGCTATGCTATATATAGAGAGGATGATTGTGCAGCCACCACAATCAACAAGATCCTTATGTCAAGCGTTACTCTGGTAATAACGACCCAAGAGGCATAAAAATACAAAAGAACTTGAGATATGAAGGTAATTAATAACTAGATATCATAAGGATTTTATACAGATAATTAGTGATACTGACTTAGGTATTAGAGCCTTTGTCCTGGATCCAATCCAGGAATTTGGTTGCAGGGTTCGGAGAAAGCAGTGTGGCTTAATGTGCACCCTCATCATGACAATCATTTGGATAGAACCAACCACATCACCTATAAAGTTGAGCCAATTAGACTCCCCAAGTTCAGAATTTTTGAAATTAGAAAGATCTTATAATTTTTATTTTACAATAACACCATCTATTCATACAAAATTATAAGTACATGCTCGGTAATCTTGATGAACTTGTCAAACTATGTTCAATATGCTTAAATCAAGCAGAACTTGACTCGTGTTTGTAAGACTCGATCTTGATACAAATCTTTGACCGCCCAGGTTACAATTGCTCGTGAATGGTTCGTGAACGATTTGATTCATTTACACCCTACATCCCGTCCACTCAAAATTTACTATCCCTACTTATATTTAGGTTTGCATGTGTTGCTACCTAATGAATGACATTTATTGATTAAACATATTTTTGGAAATCGTGATAGTGAACCTTAAGTTTTCGACAAAACAGAGCTGGTAAATTTTTTAGCTCATAAAATATTGTGAAATTATTTTTTTCCAATAAATAAAATGCAATACCATCCTTTGGTCCCCAAGGCCAATACCGCGTTTGTTCAGCAACCAACAAATAAAAAATGATTTGTTTGGTCCCCAAAGTGGTTTCCGGGCGGTTTCGAGGTTAACCAAACTTATTTTCTGATTTGACTAGGGGTATTTTTGTAAATTTACTAATTAAAAACCAGAAAAATAAATTTTTTTGTATTTTAAGGAAAACTGCGGGCATGCATCACACGTGCGCAAAAAAAGAGACTACTGAATGCGCGTGAAGCCACACACGTCTTCTTCGCCGCGCACGTGCATCTCTTGCGGACCTTCTTCCTCATCACTATCAGCACCCTCACCGCGCTACTAACTCCTGGTGGTAGCCTCCGCCTGGTGATGGGACAATCTCGATCACTTCCTAGTGATGAGACGATCTTCTTCCTGGTGACGGAGACCCGACTCAAACTCCTCCATATCAGATGGCCCCGCAACAAAAACAAGGGACAACGATGGCGGCCAGAGCGACCTTCGATTAATATGCAGATGAAGCACCATCGGACAGCGTCGGCAGATTAAATAGGCAAGAAATGAGAGGAGGAAAACCTGGGATGAAGAACAAATGGGATGAAGATTCGTTTTCCATCTCATCGTTGGCGGTGGGTGGTGATAAGTGGTGGTCGGCGGGGAAGAGGCTTCACCGGGGAAGAAAATGGTGTTTTCTTCTCTTTTTTTAAACTCAAGAGTATAATGGTTATTTTACATATTTTAATCAATTTTACCGTTGACTTACCTAAAAATAACCTTTGGGGATCAAACAAATTATTTAGTATTTGTTAGTTGCTGAATAAATGCAGTATTAACCCTGTGGACCAAACAAATTATAAGATGCTATTTAGAATAAGAAAAAAAACAATTTAGTCTAAAATATTTCATTGATAATAAACAAAAGAATACTATATAAGACCCTGCAAACAACTCCTCCTACATTTCGGACCTCTTAAATTTTCCACACAAACACAATCAAGTACTCTCAAACGCACATTCAGGAGGGAATCCTTGTGGAAATCGCTTGGAATCAGAGCAGTAGTTATAAACCATGTAATTCTGCTTCACCCATTTCAGCTTCTCCTGGCTGGTGGCATCCAACTCCTCACTCAGCCACGCCTGGGCGCCGCCGCCGCCACCGCAAGAAGATTTGCCAGAGGACCAAACACAAGCATTATCATCCTTAAAATTCCGGTAAGAAGCCGAGAACGGAGCTTTGCTCCAGTCCGTCTTAATCAGCCCACCCCGAGTAGCCCACTCCTCTGCATCCCACAAGCTGGAGTATATCTTCATGGGCTGATCTTTCGGGTACGGAACCCCGATCGATTCCGGGTTCTTGAACTCCCTGATCGGGGTCCCGTCGACGGAGAGCACGATTCTGTTCGGGTTCCAGAGGATGGAGTAAGTGTGGAAATCGGCGGTCGGGTCGAACCAGAGGTGGAACTGCTGCTCGCGACCGCCTTTTCCCTGGCTGAACACGTTGGTGTGCAGAGTGTAGGGATCGCCGGAGAGGTTTCCGAGGAACTCGAAGTCGATTTCGTCGTGGGTTGGACCTTGTGACGACAAATAGTAGGCGGTGACGGTTCCGGCGGAGTTTCCAGCAACGAGTTTGAGTTGCATGTCGATTTTTCCGAACAAGTACTCGTTTTTGGACTGGAATCCTGAGCCGGAGGTTTTGTCGAGGGAGAGAGTGAGAAGCTCGCCGTTGTTGAGTATCTTTGCGCGGCCTTCGCCCCATGTGATGTCTACATCGTTGTTTAAGTTTGCAAGAATTGAGGTCAACAAAACAGAGGAGAAGAAGAAGGAGTAGTAGAATAATAGCGTGGAAGCCATTTGAGATGGTGTTTCTTACGCGGTGGGAATGGGATGATATTGAAGATGAAGGTATGTTTGGGGCGTTTATATAGGTTAGGCGTGGGGATAAGATGAAGAGATTGGTTCGGAAGTTTCTGTGAATTGGGTGGAAAGGGTACGAGTTGGTAGTGCGGTGTGGTGTAGAAACGTTTTGAATCGATGTTGGTTTTAGTAATACAGCTGGACACAGATGGCTAAGGTGGTGGGACTGGGGATGAAGCCAATGGCGGTGAACCACTATCTTACTGGCTACACCAGTTGCAAGAAAAGACGACAAGGTACGTCGGTTCAAAGTTTGTCTGAGAATATTATCAATTTTCAAATGATTTGTTACGGTAATTTGGTAAGAAATGGGTAAATGACTCTATGGGGAGTTCTCTCTATTCATTCTGCATTAATACATATTTTGTACGGAGAATAAGTACAGAAAGTATTTTTACATCCTAAATACAATATTGACTAAATTAATTTGTATCAATTTGTATTAGTCATATTTACTAACACACCCTCGTAGTCGAAGAGGGAGCTGGGCACCAAAAATCCAAAAACATAGGAGCTGGGATTCCCTTAGTGAATATGTCCGCATATTGGTGAGCGAATGGAACGTGGAGTACTCGAACTTGACCAAGAGCTACCTTTTTGCGAACAAAGTGCAAGTTGATCTCAACGTGTTTGGTGCCCTGATGCTGCACCGGATTGGAAGAGAGATAGACGACAGAAATGTTGTCGTAGTAGTCAAGGGTAGCTCGCTGAAGTGGAACCTGAAGCTCACAAAGAAGATTTCGCAGCCAGCATGTTTCAGCTACTGCATTGATGACACCTTGATACTCGGCCACTGCGCTGGAGCCGGTTATAGTGTGTTGACGCTTGGACGACCGGGATATCAACTTTTCGCCAAAATAGACACAATACCAAGAAGTAGAATGACGAGTGTCGGGACATCTAGCCCAATCAGCGTCAGAGTAGGCTATGAGAGCCGAGGTCGATGACTCATGGAGCTGGAGGTCAAGGTCAGTGGTGCCTTGAACATATATGATAACCCGCTTAAGTGCTTGAAGGTGGGGCTCTCTCGGATCATGTGTGAAAAGTACGCAATGTTCGGCTTCGTCAATGTAAGATACTTTAGTTCACCAGCAAGACTTTGGTAAACAGACGGATCAACCAGTGGTAGACTATCCCCAGCCGCCAGTTTGGATTTGGTGTCCACGGGCGTGGAGGTCGGTTTGCATGTAGTCATCTTTGCTCGATCAATGATTTCCTGAGCATACTTTTGTTGCGTAAGAAAAAAACTCGACTAATTCTTCGTAACAGAGATTCCAAGGAAGCAGAGAGGGTCAAGATCTGTCATCGTAAACTCCCGGCCGAGCATAGAAGTGAAGCGATGAAGAACAACTATGGAGGAGGCCGTGAGAATGATATCGTCGACATATAAAAGGAAGTAGGCCGTCTCACTCTAAGAGCTATAGATGAACATGGTTATGATCACTATGACTGTTGCGGAACCCAATCTGGTGAAGGTAAGTAGCAACCTCTAATACTAGGCACATGCTGCCTATTTCAAACCATATAGATATTTGTGCAAGAGGAACACATGATTGGGGCGTTGCCTATCAGCGAAATCGGTTGGTTGATGCATGTGTACATTTTTTCCTCTAAGTTAACGTGCGAGAAAGCATTCTTGGCGTTGAACTGGTGGATGGGCCAAGAACGAGACAGAGCAATGCTGAGAATCAGACGAATGGTGGCCGATTTCACGACTAGGCTGAAAGTCTCATCACAATCGACATTCACCTCTTGTGACTTCCATTAACAACCAACTTTGCCTTGTGTCTTTCCAGCGTGCCATCAGACATGTACGTATGCTTAAACAGCCACATGCAACGAATAATATTATCACCAGGTGGCCTCGGAACCAAGTCCCAAGTACCATTTTTAATAAGAGCACTAAATTCATCATTCATGGCAGCTTGCCAGTTCGGGTCCTGCAGGGAACGTATTGGGGAGGTCAAGAGAGGGGATGTGGAATAGGAGAATGCCAAAAGATTGTATCTAAGATTCGGTTTATGTATCTCGGCCTAGCAGCGAGTAGGCATAGGATGACGAGAAGGTGGTTGTGGGACGGGAGGTGTTGGATTATTAGGTGGGGAGGATGGAACTGGTGATGGAAAGGAAACTTCCGTGATTCGGTAGGGGTGGATGGAGCTTGTAGTGGTAGTATTTTGTGGAAAATGTCAAGGAGAAGAGGTGACAGATCAAAGGATGGGGCGACAGAGTCAGTCGTGAACTCGTGTGACTTGGAAATGTCATCTTGTCGAACACGACATGTCGTGAAATGAGAACTCGCTGTAAGCCATGAACCAAGCATCGATAGCCCCTATGATCTGAAGAAGGGGGGAGGTAGAGACAAGGGGTCGATTGGGGAGCTAATTTGTGGGGAACGGTGGCGAAGATGTTGGCAGCCGAAAGTGCGAAGATGGGAGTATGTGGGTTCACGCTAGTATAGGATGTAGGTTGGTGTGTAATTTTTTATGGTTTTGGAAGGCAAGATGTTGTGGAGATATGTGTCCATATGGAATGCTTCAACCCTAAAGTGATGTGGTAAAGAGGCATGGTGAGGAGGGTGTCGGTAGTGTCATTAAGTGTGCGAAGTGCTCTCTCGATTTTGCCATTTTGAGGAGAAGTTTATGGGCAAGAAAAATGCCTTAACACGCCATTTAAGTCACAAAAGGTGTGAAAAGACTTGTTCACAAATTCACCACCCATGTCACATTGAAAAGTTTTGATATTAGTATGAAATTGCGTTTTGACCACATAGCATGGAATTTCACCAATTTGGAGTATGCATCAGATTTGTGGTGTAGGGGATAAATCCAAATAAAATTTGAAAAATCATCCAGCAACAATAAATAATATTTAAAAACATTGGTACTAGAAACAGGGAAAGTCCATAAGTCACTATGAATAATATAAAAAAATTTAAAAGTAACATATTGAGAATGTGAAGAAGGAATGTGACAAGATGAGCAAATTCCACACTGAGTTCGCAGTCATGATCTGTATTGTGTTTAGCAATGTGACAAGATGAGCAAATGGCTGAACATATGGTTTTATTAAAAATAGAATCCCGACGTCTAAGAAAATCCAAGATATGGTTTCTCGGGTGACCTAGATGAGCATGCCAGAGTGGGGGTTGGGAATCAACAAAAGTGGAAGCTTGAGGGATAGTGACAAGATACAGATCCCTAAAACTATTACATCTCATTTTGATTTTCCCGTAAGTGAGTTCCTTTACAGAGAAACCATCATGGTCAAATTCCACACTAACATTATTATCAACGGTAAATTTTCTAACAGAGACCACAATTTTGATAATATTGGGACTGTGTAAAACATTTTTGAGATAAAAAGGATGGGATGTGTTTAGGGATGCATAACCTTTATTAAAAACTGGAATAGTGCTCCCATTACTAATAGAAATAGGTCCCTAGTGCTCGAATAAAAATAGATACGAAGGTCACTTGAGTTCGCGGTCATGTGGGAGGAAGCCCTAATATACATGTACCAATTTCAAAGGGTTGCTGGAGTAAGATAGTGCTGAAAGACGGGGACAAGTCACCCGGGTACTGTTGGAAAGGGGGTGGATACTACTGCACTGGACCTGGAGCTGCCTGTCCATACAGGGCACCTGGGCCTGGGCCCAAGATAGAGGCTGGTGACCCAAATTGATTTGCAGCTCATGTGCAAATGGCACATATTCCGAGCCCACCTGTTGATGACCACGATTTGAAGCTCCATGAAAATAAGGATAAGCTGATCGCTGCGTAGGACCCGTCAGGAAAGGGCAAGGTTTCGACGTCCAAGTTATCGGCCAGTACAGTATCGCCGGAAGTGAGTGCCACGGTGGAGGACCGACATTGCCCTGGTGGTTTGCTCCGTAACCACATGATAGGTGCGCTGACGTGGCTGTGCTGGTTGTTGGAGAAGCCACGTCTTCCTCAGCCACGGTAGTGCCCACCGTGCCACTGGTGGCCCTGGTCGGTGGTGGTTGTCCCACAGGTGTTGAGGAGATCTTGGCTGCCATTTGTTGAGCGATTCTGGCGAGAATCTTCACGGGTGAGCATGTTTTGGGCTACGAAAAAAGAAAACAGCGATGCCATTTGACTGATAATGCTTCCGACGGTGTCTGTAGAAAATAAGGGTAATAATCTGTATCTGTATTCATACATTCAAGATACATTATATAGTAGTATAGGATACCTATAAAAGCTAGGAAAAGGTAATTAAATACAATTACATCTACAACTATGGTAAGAATGCAATTCTAATTCTAATTCCTTAACGCTCCTCCTCAAGTTGGAGCATGGGGATCGAAAATGCCCAACTTGCCAAGTAAAGAATGGAACTGGTTACGTCCGAGAGCTTTAGTGAACAAATCTGCAGGTTGGTCTGTAGTACGAATATGTTGAGTAATTAGTGCACCAGATTGAACAAGATCTCGGACAAAGTGATAATCAACTTCAATGTGCTTGGTGCGTTCATAAAAAACCGGACTGACCGCTATGTGAAGAGGGGATTGACTATCACAAAACAATTGCATAGGAGAGGAGTGCGAAACCCCCAAGTCCTTCAGTAAATACTTAAGCCATAACAACTCACAGCAGGTAACTGCCATAGCACGATACTCCGCTTCAACAGAAGACCGAGAAATAGTAGGCTGCTTTTTGGTTTTCCAGGAAACTGGAGAATCACCGATCATAACAAAGTAACCAGATAGAGAACGCCTAGTAATCGGGTAGGCAGCCCAATCCGAATCACAATAAGCAGTCAATTGTAAAGTACTATGTGAAGAGAGAAATAAACCTTGACTAGGATGACTCTTCAGGTAGTGCAACACACGAACCGTAACTTGCCAATAAGGAACACAGGGAGACTTCATGAATTGCGCAAGAGTATGAACCGAAGAGCTAAGTTCAGGACGAGTGATAGTCAAGTATATCAGACGCCCAACCAAGTGTCAATACTGCTCCGGGTCATGGTAGGCTGGACCTTCAACACGTGCCAAATCATGTTGTTGCTCCATCGGAAAATCAATTGGTTTAGAAGCAGATAAACCTGTATCAGATAAGATGTCCAAAGCATATTTCCTTTGCGAGAGAAACATCCCCTCCGGTCTTCTAGCAATCTCTATGCCCAAAAAATACTTAAGCAAACCAAAGTCCTTCATGTGAAAACAAGAACCCAAGTATTTCTTGAAATCAAAGATGAGCGAAGAAGAACTACCAGCAATAACCAAATCATCCACATAAACCAGAACATGTAAAGAAACTGATCCACGGGAATAGACAAATAAAGAGCAATCGGCCTTACTCTGAACAAAACCAAATGCACGTAAAGCCTGAGATAGTTTAGTAAACCAATTTCTAGGAGCCTGACGAAGACCATAAAGAGATTTCTGAAGGCGACAAACCTGACCAGGCGGAACAGCATAGCTAGGCAGAGGGCGCTTAAACACTTCTTCATGCAAATCACCATGCAGGAAGGCATTATGAACATCCATCTGATGTAGTTCCCAACCACGGATAACTGCAACAGACAGAAAAAATCGAACAGAACTCATCTTCGCAACTGGAGCAAAAGTCTCAGTGCAATCAATTCCTTCAACCTGGCGATTACCAAGAACCACGAGGCACGCGTTATGACGTTCAATAGTACCATCTGAACGAAACTTTATCCGGTATACCCATTTGCACCCAATTGCCTTCTTATGCGCAGGCAAGAGAGACAAAGTCCATGTCTGATTTCTCTCCAGCGCAGTAATTTCTTCAGCCATAGCCTCCCGCCAATGAGAATGAAGGGAAGCCTCGAAATAAGTAGTGGGATCTGCACTAGATGTTACAGCACCCAAAAATCTAGAATGCATACTAGAAAAAATATTACAATTTACATAATCAGTAAGAGGATAGAGAATACCTGAGGAAAGTGATGACGCATGAGGGAACGTAGTCAAAGGGGGGGGTCTTCAGTAGTAAGAGCACAAGCATAATTATCACAGTCGTAATCTGCCATGTACGATGGAGGACGACGAGATCGAACACTCTATCTTGTATGTGACAACTCAGTAGCGGGACTATCCAGTACCAAAGAAGCTGGTAAAGTAGAGACCGATGATGTAGCATCGGTGGTACCTGGCGGAGAATGATCGGCATCGGACAACGAAGGTAGGCCTGCGGCGGTCGGTATGGAGGTACCAGCATCGGGCGGCGGAGAATAGTAGGTGGATGCCGACGTTGACTTATCGGTGAGGACCGACGGTAATTAGTCGGTGGCTGTCGGCGTGGACCGGCATTGACTGGATGTTGTTGACCGACAATGAGTGGCTGGCGGTGATCGGTGAGACAGCAGACGATAGCAGCTGGCCACCGGCGGACGGTGGAAGGCCAACGGCGGTGGATTGGCAGCGGAAGGCGGAACCAAAATTCTGTGCAGCTCCGGCGAGAAGGAGGAGGAATTCAGCGGTGGTGTGGTGGCACCGCCAGTTTCATCGTATAAAGCAGATGTCAGAGTTGCAGAGTACGGGAACTGGTCTTCAAAGAAATCAGCATCCCGACTATTAAAGATCACTCGAGATTCCTAGTCAAAAGGCTATAGCCTTTCTTTCCGACAGGATAATCAAGGAACAGACACCGCCGACTTCGTGGTGCAAACTTGTCACGGTATCTGGGAACATGAGCAGCAAAACACAAGCATCCAAAAACCCTTAATGATGAATAATTTGGAGCTTGCCCATAGAGCAACTCAAAGGGAGTACGACCATTGAGATGATGTGTCGGTGTTTGGTTAATCAAGTAAGCAGCAGTAAGAACACATTCTCCCCAAAACTCAATAGGAAGACTGGCTTGGAATCGTAAAACACGCGCCACATTGAGTAAATGACGATGCTTTCTTTCAACCTGACCATTCTGTTGTAGTGTGTCAACCATAGATGTCTCAAAGATGATCCCAGATGCAGCAAAATGAGATCGCAAAGGCAGAAATTCAGTCTCATTATCAGCCCGAACACGTTTTATGGTTCGGCCCCACTAGTTCTTCACTAAGGCACTAAATTCTAGAAATCTAGAGGCTACTTCAGACTTAGCAACTAATAAATAAACCCAAACAGCTCGAGAATAATCATTGACTATCGTCAAAAAATAAAATGCACCACTAGAGGATGGAGTTCGATAAGGTCCCCAAACATCACAATGTACTAATTCAAATAATGTAGTTGTATTTGTAGAACTCAATGGAAACCTATGTCTAGTCTGTTTTGCTCTATAACATACAGAGCAAGGTATAGTAGTATTATTTGTGCTAAAATCAAGAGTTGGAATAGAAGAAAACACCGTAGATGATGGATGACCAAAACATTAATGCCATAAATCAGATGAAGAAACCAAAGCAACTGTCGGAATAGACTGCAGGATATGAGGACGAATGTGAGTATCCAACAGACGAAGCCAATAAGCCCCCCCCCCCCTTTCTGTTCACCCACGCCAATCACAATCCCCGTACTGATTTTCTGTAAAATGCAATAATTTTCAGTAAACAAGACTAGATATTTTAAGGCAGATAACAATCTAGAGCAGGATAATAAATTGCATCGTAAAGTAGGTATCTAGAGCACATGAGTAAGGGTGACATCACCAAAACAAATAGACCCATATTGTGTAGCAGAAGACACAGATCCATCAGGCAGTATAACATTCACAGTATTGGTAGCAGTAATAATGTCAGTAAGAGAACCCTTGTCACCAGTCATGTGATACGAGGCTCCCGAATCAAGAATCTAGGGTAAAGTAGACTTACATGACCCATGGTCAGATAACAAATAAAACTGATTAAATAAATGTATGGTCGTAGTCCATTGGTCGTCGGGCAGAGCAGGACCAAAATCAGATCGTGTAGGTAAGCCAGAGGAGGCGGCCACTGCAAACCCTAGCGGCGACGTCACTACGCTGGTAAAAATAGCCATAACACAAATGGCAACCAAGGGTAGATGTATAATTAAAATAAGTGAATAAATTCTTACAATAATGCTGGAGAAAGAGGCAACCAAACATGAGCTGATCCGCATGGAGACACAGGTGCGTGGAGACACGCGCTCTGAAAGGGGAGGAGCACGTCTGGAGACAACTACACGTGGGTTCACACGCTGCTGGGTATGGCACACCCGTGAATCTCACGTACGTCTCTGTCAACTGAGTTGTTGGCATCGGCGACAAGCAAGCTTTAAACAGCATCGGCGTCTGCACAATCGGATGACCAGAAAGATGGACCGGTGGGCGGACGTAGATCAGACTTGGACCGGCATTGACGGCGGCACTATCAAGCGAGCAGGAAGACGGATCGGCAGACAAGAAAGATGGACCAGTGAGCAAAATTGGACCGCCGAGCAAGCTTGGATCTCCGGCGGTAACAAATTGGACCGGTGCAACGAGCAAAAGTCAGTCCGTTCACAGGCAGAGGTAGAGGTGGCGGCGGCGAGTCTCAGACGGGCAGAGGCTAGTTTTTTTAGCAAAAAGGTAGTCCGAATCAGCGGCGCGTGGAAGTCACGCATGGACGATGGTGGAAAATTTAGGACGGTATTTTAAGTTGTAGGTTTCAAGATTTTAGGCTCTGATACCATGTAGAAAATAAGGGTAATAATCTGTATCTGTATTCATACATTCATGATACATTATATAGTAGTACATGATACCTATACAAGCTAGGAAAAGGTAATAGAATAAAATTACATCTTCAACTAAGGTAAGAATACAATTCTAATTCTAATTCCTTAACAGTGTCGTAGGCAGCAGAGAGTCCATTGATGAGTTGGGGGACAAGTCATTGGTCACTCACCGTGTTATCGGCATCTTCGAGTTAATCCACCATTGATTTTAGGTGTTGGCAGTAAGCGGAAATGAAGGGGAAAGATTCTTGACAGGCATTGATGAACTGACTTTCAACGTCGGCATTGTCGTGGAAGATTCCTTTGACGTGGAGCTAGGCTTCACAAGTGGTTGAACCGACCTTAATCACGGTGAGAAGAAGACTGCCACTAATAGTGCCGCAAATCCAGCAGAGAACTATTCCATTTAGTTGCATCCATTTGGCTTCAGAGACATTGTCCGGATGAGAAGAGTTGTTGATATAGTCAAGGACATTGTGTGCTCGAGCTATGATTTGGAAAAGCTTGACCCAGGTATGGTACCGAACCTTTTGGAGGTCTAAAATAAGGGGTATTTGATTAAGAATGTTCGTAACTGATTGTACCGAGTGAAAACTCGAGGCTGTAGGTTGAAAAGGTGGTTTTGGTGTGGCAAAAGAGGGGTTAATTTCATAGTCGGAGATGTTGGTTTTGCCAGATGGGAGGCCATCGCAAGAATGAAAGAAGAAAAAAAAAGATGAAGAAGGAAAGTTTGTTATAGATCTGATACTATGTAATTTGGTAAGAAATGGGTAAATGACTCTCTGAGGAGCTCTCTATTCATTCTGTAGTAATAGATTTTTTGTACAGAGGATAAGTACGGAAAGTATATTTACTTCCTAAATACAATATTGACTAAATCAATTTGTATCAGATTTGTATCAATAATATTTACTAATAGTTACTATCTCGCTTTTTCTTAATTTTCTTTCAAGAAAAATCATCACTAGAGGCAAGACTCAAGTGGGTGATGGAGTAGGGATGGATTTTATATAATACCAGATGGGGCATGATGGATTTTAATGTTATACTCGTCATGGATGATAGAGCGTGGGTATGAGTATGAAAGTTTTAGGTAGGTATGGATATGGATATAATATAACCCGCACTCGCCTCGCCCCATTTTCATCCCTACTCATTTCCTCTCTTCTTTCTACCCCCTCTTTCATCTTTTCTTTCTTTTTGTGCCTATCTCTCTTCCCCTTTCCCATTCAAGAGATTGGGAAACTTACCGCAAGAGATCTCATCTTCATCTTCTCTCCTTCTCTCTTCATTTTTCGTACAACTTTCTCCAACGGATACATGTATGTACACGATTCTCTCTTGCGGTAAGTTTATTGAAATATTTTTTGTTGATTTTTGAACTTCGTAACCTTAATTTTATGATTTTTGTTTTTCAATTTTAGTACATGAAATCGGTCAATTTTGAAGATGTTTTAGTGTTTGTGTTATGAAATCAAGTTTTTAATGACTTGTAGAACATCTAAAAGTACTTTTGATCTAACCTCTTTTTTTCCCAGTATTTTTGTTATTTTCTAGAATTTTATGACCGTAAATGATGTTTATTTATGTTGATAATATTTTCGTTCATTTTCGATGATTTTTATGCCTTGATATCAATTTCATTGATGTTTGTGCTATTTCAGTCGATTATTACGTTTTTTGTTGCATTTTGTTGGTTTTTTGCATCGTAACTCGCTTTAGAGATTTCATAGTTATTTTATTTTATTTTTATATATTATCTCTATTATAATTGAGATGTTTTGTACATTTCAATTGATGTAATGCTGTGTAGATTATTCGAAGATATTTTTTTGATCTAAACTACTAATGTTTCCAGTTTTCTGCAGATTTTCTAGAGTTTCATCGTTGAGAATGATGTTCAATGCAGTCAATTATGTTCTGTAAACTTTCGTTGATGTTTTACGTGCTTATCAAGTTTTGCTGACGTTTATGTTATTTCGATTGATGTTCAGGTGTACTTTGTTGAGTTTTTCTAGTTTCATTAATGTTTTCACATAGTTTGTTGAGTTCTAATTTCAGTTGATACTTATGTTTTTTTTCATTGATGTTTACATGCACATATCAATTTTAATAATTTATATATTTTTTCAATTGATGTTACTCATATTTTTGTCGAGTTTAGGTATGTTTGATATTTTTAGATTTTATTTTGATACTTATTTTTTATTTCTAGTTTTATCGGGAAGAAGCAACCGATAATAACGACATTTTATATTTTCTCATTAATTTGACCTTATAGGGTCGCGCCAAATTTGTTTTGACAGGTGAGCGGCGAAAGTCAGATCAAATTCAAAGAATAATGAAAGCCTAGCGAATGACAGTTTTTGTGGATATTACTCATACAATGATCACAAGTTCTAGATTCATTCAATTTCTGATGTTGTTCTCATTCCCTACTAGGCAGAGTGGTCATAAACATACACCTTATTTATAGTATCATCACATCACCAATAGTACACTTATTATTAGGTAGATTATGATATGTAGTCATGATTTCATTGATAATAGTTTAGCGACCTAGAACTAATGAGATACATGTCCCAACGAACCAGTTATCGGTGTCCATGTAATCTCAATTACAAATCATTTTCCAATAGAAGTTCATCAATTTCTACAGACTCATGACTCGTTTACTCATAAGTAATATGAAATATAAAATTTATCTCCATGATAAGTCGAAATAAATCACACAATTCAGTCAAATACAAGTACAAGGAAATTATGTACCATATAAAAAACTCACTACTGGGAAGACCCCCCATAGGCACCGGTGTTTTCACCCCATAGGCATTGGTATTTTGAGAATTTTCATACTAGTGCCTAAGTGACTCGGTGCAAAAAGTGTAGCGTCATGGGCATCGATAAGTCGTACCAGTGCTAGAACCTATTCCAGCACCGATACCATTACCGGTGCCTATGCATGAAATACCAGTGCTAGTAAATAGGCGATCAATTTAAAAAAATCCGGTTGGTGAGAATAAACTCACCGGCCAGAATATGAAACCCAGAATGAACAAAACACAAAAAACATAAGCTTATGTAAAAAATTGAAAAATTCATACATCGACCCAGAAATTGAAAATACATAGCACCTTTCAATTCATGAAACAAGCTATACCTAAGCATAGATTAACAACATCAATCATCATGAAAAACAGAACCTAATTTCCAAAAATCCTAGATAACATCAAGGAACCAAAACAATGAAGGTGAGGTTGGATCGGAGCTGAACCGTCAATTTTGGTGGAGCTCACAACTCCGACAAGCGACCAGAGCGCGAGGAGGTAGCATCGGGGAGGTTGCGTCTCGGGGAGGGCAGAGATGGCATCGGAATGGTCTGGGAGATGGCACCGCGAGGAGGGCAGAGAGGGGTCATCAACAGCATCGTTGAAGTGGCATCGAAGCAGAGAGGGGTTGCGCTTTCATCGATGGCGCTAGGCAGCGGTGGAGAGGGAGAGGTGGTGAAGGAGGAAGGAGAAGATGGAGAGGAGGTAGAGGAGAAGATAATGAGAGGAAAATGAGGGTGGGTAGATGTAGGGTTTCATGGGGTAGTATATATCAGGCAAATTTTTAACAGTTGAGATTCAATCAACAAAAGAAATCAACGGTTCAGATGAAACCAAGTTGGGCTCTTTTTTTAAGTGTTGAGCACCGGTACCGGTGCCAAAAATGCTCATATCGGTGCCTAAGAAATTGAAACAAACCTGCTTATGGCTGCTTGGAATGTTTTTTTAAAAATTGAACCAGAGAGCAAACTTGGGAAAAAATTTCTTAGTGTTGAGCACCGGTACAAATACTGATGCCCAAAATGCTCATACCAGTACCTAAATATACGAAACGCTGCTGCTTATGGATGTTTTGAGTGGTTTTTTTAAAAAAAAATATTGAACCCGAGAGCAACAAGAAATATTTTCTAAGTATGGAGCACCGGTACACTTACTGGTACTTAAGTAACTAATACCAGTGTTAATTTCAAAATTTTAAAAATTTAACAATCCCTACAAAATTTGGAATGAAAATTTGAAAAATTCATTATCCCGCTATAACATAGCACCAGTATGCATGAAAAACAATGTCATTGCTAGTATTATTTGATTCCTAAGATATCTTTTAAATTTTTACTATTAGGTCCACAGAAGAAATTTGGAGGTGGAGAATCACAAAATTGAAGATACCGAAATACAATTAAATAAGAGATGATTGCATTTTTAAAATTCGAGGTACAATGGGTGAACGGACGCGCCTCTAACATATTTTTTGGAAAATTATGCAATGACCCAAAAATTTGTTATGACATTATCCTTCTACCCAAAATATACGAATTTTTTTATTCTTGCATAAATATAGAAATAGAAAATAAATTGTTTTTTTGATGAAATTTTGAAAAGCACTCCTGCATGTTCTATAGTAACCTAAGTTGATTACTTAGAAGATAGAAAGGGAAATCATAAAGGATTATGAATATGTTCTTGTGCCCGTTTGTTGATAAATATTTCATTACGGACTTGAAAAATACAATGAGAGTGTATAGGGTAGCATCACGTTCGTGCGGATTTCAATATGGAGTTACGAGTAAAGTTTTTAGTTTTTGCACTTAGGTCACACGAGAAAAATGGAGTCGTCGAATCATGAGGTTGGTGGAACCAAAATGCAATTCAATAATATATAATCGCAACTCTACAATTTGGATATGTATGGGTGAACGAAAGGGTCTCGAAAGTCAACATTGATTACTTCTATAAATTCTTGAAAAATTACACGGTCGCCCAAAAATGTGTTACCCCACTACGCATTGCTCCAAAATTCATGGTTTTTGTTATTCTTACATAAATATGGAGATATAAAATAAATAAATTTTTTTGGTGAAATATTGAAAATAGCTAGTACATTCTCTAACGTAACTTGTGGTTGATTACGTGGAAGTTACAAAGTGAAATGGAAAGGATTATGTATATGTTCTTGTGCTTGATTTTTGATAAATATTCCCTTAGAGACATGAAAAATACAATGAGGGTGCATAAGGTAGGATCACGTTCGAGATGATTTCAATTTGGAGTTTTGAGTAAAGTCTTTACTTTTTGCACTTAGGTTCCTCCAAGAAAGTTGGAGTCGTCGGATCACGAAATTTGTAGAACCAAAATGATATTTAATAATATATGATCGTAACTCCGCAATTTGGGAATTTATGGGTAAATGGAAGGGTCTCGAAAGTCAATATTGATTACTTCTATAAATTCTTGAAAAATTACACTGTGGCCCAAAACTGTGTTACCGGTGCTGAATTTATTCATAGGCACCATTTTTTGTGTATCGATGCTGAATTTATTAATAGGCACCATGTTTTGTGGACCGGTGCTGAATTTTGGTTTTGTAGCACCAGTATTTAGTGTACCGGTGCTAAATTTATTCATAGGCGTCAATGTTTTTTTGTACCGGTGCCGAATTTTGGTTTACTAGAACCGGTATCACTGACATACCAATGTCTATGTACCTGTTTTCCAATAGTGACTTCTTCTCGAACCTCACATTGTATTCAATGATGGATTCAATTGTAATATGAAAATAAAATTTTAGTTATCCATTACTTGCGAATATCAAAAATCGTTTTACAAAGAATAGACGGGATATTAAGTTATAATATCTAATCTAATGTCTTGTATGGACTTATGTTCTTTCTTGCAAATCCCTTGTCCTATTTATACTAAAAAACGACTAATGAGAAAAGGGAATAAAATTATTTTCCTTGTATAATCTAGTTATTCTATCAATGCTAAAAGAAATATATTCCTACAAAGACGAAAACCTAACCTAAATTAGAAAAGGAAATAGTAAACTCTTCTACTAAGAGTTCTCCTTAATTAAATAGAAACTAATTATATTCATAACAGAAAATTATGAAATATATTGTTTTAATGGAAAAAGGAAATAATTACTCTATCTACAAAGAATAGGACATGTAATCTGATCAAGAATGAGAATCCTTATCAGACTCAAAATTACAAAAATACAAAATTCTTCCCACAAAAGTTAATGGACCAAACCCTATTGTGGATCCAAAATCCTTGGAAATCGCCTGGCCCATTTCGTAACTCCAGCTTGTCGTGCTGCTCTGATCTTCTTCACACACAGGCACTTGCTATGCTATCATTGGGGTTTCCCCACATATTCCCTGTACTTCTACAAGTAATCTTTAATTATTCATTACAATCTTACTAGTGGGTCTTCAAGTTTTTAAAATCTTGTAGTTCTTGTAAATCTTCTTAAAATCTTTGTAGAATTTCCAGATTACATAATTTCACAAATATGTATGCTGGTATACACTCTAAAGTATATTAATAATTACTAGATATCTTTTGAGAATTATAGCCCATCAATAGACATAATATCTCATATAGTGTTTCTTTTACTTTTCTAGCTATTCTTATGAAGAGAAGAAGAAAGAAATTGTGGATAAAATATTCAGGATGTATGTTCATATAAAGAAAGTGGTGGGAGCAGAAAAATACAAGTCGCGTTCAAGTTCTAGGATGTGGTCGTGGGTATGGATACAAGCAAGTTTAGAGGTCAAGTTTACAGGAGAATAACTCATCTAGAGGTAGAGAAGATGAATATTAAAATTAAGGCATGGAAAATCACACATTAAATTTTACAAATGTGACAAATGAGAGCAATTTTGAAATTGTGTTTTTGAATGTAAAGCTCCAATGACTAAATGAGTTGTAAAGAAGTCTACTATGCTGAAAAAGAAGCCGTGAAGATAGTGTTTTACTTACTGTGATAGGATATCTTGATTCATATCAAGATATCTCTGTACATATTTAGAATAGGCTAGGT
This sequence comes from Rubia yunnanensis, assembly GCA_037428765.1. NCBI lineage: Eukaryota > Viridiplantae > Streptophyta > Magnoliopsida > Gentianales > Rubiaceae > Rubia > Rubia yunnanensis. Next base: position 104,037,319 of record CM075065.1, read on the forward strand.
TCATTGTATCTACTAGACTTGTATTCTATTTATTGTTAATACGACAGACACACCAGGCATGGTGATTTACACTTTCATGGTATCAGACAGGTAAATCCAGAATTACTTTGTCTTTACCCAAAATCCATCCCGATTAGGTGATTGCTGTAAACCCTAATCTCCGGTCAAAGTCTAGCCTTTTTTCCCAAATCTTGAATTCTTAATTTTGCTTCATCCTCACGATGGCAGCAACTCCATTAAGCTATACCACCCTCATTCATATGTTACCCATTAAACTAAATTCGGGCAATTATATGATGTGGAAATCACAGGTTCAAGTGCTTCTCGAATCGGAAAACTTGTTTGGCTTCCTTGACGGATCGATCCCCAAGCCTATAGCTTCCGCCACAGACTCTGCTTCGCCGGATTCTTCCACTTCTGATAGCTCCGCCACCGTCCTCACGGCAGCTTCTTGGACTGCTCAAGGATAAGAGGCTTCAAGCGTTGCTTTGATCATCACTCATGGAGGAGAGTATGCTCGAGACAATCAGCTGTGCCACGGTGATGAAGATGTGGAACGCTCTGGCTGCGGCGTTCGACAACACCTCAGCATCACGTGAACTGCAACTTTGCGATGAACTCCACAGTGTCCGCCGCGGCTCTACCTCCGTTCTGGAGTTCCACCACCGGTTCAAGATCATCACCGACGGGCTCGCTTCACTCGGTGCTCCGGTCCCTGCTCGAACTCGCACGATAATTTTCCTGCTCGGCCTCGGCCCTGGTTTTACTGAATTCACGAGCGTGCAACTCGCTCAACAGCCGCTGCCCTCTTACACCGACATCGTCGTCCAGGAAAGATCTCATGAAATATTCCATCAAACGAGCACCGCCGCTGCAGGAACGGAGGTTTCCCCTGCTGTGTTTTCCGTTTCCTCTGGTTTTTCTGGTTTTTCTGGCAGAAATGGTTCAGCGCGTGACTCACACGCGCCCCCAGCTGGCGCGTCGACCACCACGCGCGGCCGTGGTGGTGGTTCTGGCCGTTCTAGACATCCAAATGGTGGCTCTGGTGGTAACTCCTCTGGTGGTTTGGTTCTCGCCGCAAGAAGCGATGGAACCCTAAATGTCAACTCTGTCTTGAATACGGTCACACTGCCCGGAATTGCTCCAATCCGAATCCTAAGTCTGCCAATCTGGTTGATGAATTCCAATCTTCTGCCTTGCGTAATGACATTGGTTCTGATTGGTATCTGGACTCTGGAGCGACAAATCACATGACTTCCTCAGCTTCTGCTCTTGACAGGGTTGTTCCGTATGATGGTAACCGTTCTGTTGCTCTTGCTAATGGTCATCCTATATCTATTACTCATATTGGTTATCGTCGGTTTTCTCGTAATTTATCTTTATCTAATGTGTTGGTAGTTCTTGATATTATGAAAAACCTTCGGTCTATTAGTAAGCTGACACGGGACTTAAATGTTGTGATTTCTTTTGATGAGCGTTCATTTGTTATTCATAAAAGGGCCACAAAGGAAGTCGTGGGCCGAGGTCGATGTGATCATGGTCTTTATGTGTTGGAGAAATGCGGTGCTGCTTTTGTTGCTTATGTTCAAGATAATAAACATAGAGCATCTTTTGACGTATGGCATGCTAGACTTGGTCATACGTCTTTTTCTATTATTTCATTGTTGAATAAATTGAACCTTGTTAAGGTCATTTCTCTGTCCCCTAGACCCACTCTTTGTTCACCATGTGAAAGGGCTAAGGGTAAGAGACTTGCTTTTGTGGACAATCCTAGAAAGGCAAAATGTGTCCTTGATTTGATACATTGTGATATGTGGGGTCCTGCTCCAGTCATTTCTGAAAGTGAATTTTCTTACTATGCCATTTTTATCGATGATTTCTCGCATTTTACCTGGTATTATCCGTTAAAGAGAAAATTGGATTTCGTTGAGACATTTTTGCAGTTTCAGATCTTAGTTGAAAATCAGTTCTCCTGCTCGATTAAAGTGTTTCAAAGCGATGGTGGCACGGAATTCACGAATACCCGATTACAGTCTCATTTCGCGGACAAAGGAATCTTTCACCAAATTTCTTGTCCGGCTACGCCTGAGTAGAATGGTAGAGCAGAACGGAAACACCGCCATATTACAGAAATGGGGTAATCTATGCTGTTTCACTCTCAGTTGTCGTTGTCTTACTAGGATGCTGCCTTTGCCACAACTGCCTATACCATCAACAGATTACCCACGTCTGTGCTTGGAAATGTATCACCTTATATTCTGGTTTATGTTCGCCATCCGGATTACTCCAACTTTCACCCATTTGGTTGTAGGGTGTATCCCTATATTAGGCCATTTACTCCACACAAACTGGCTCCTCGCAGTGCTCCTTGCATATTCTTGGGCTATAGTTCACAGTACAAGGGTTTTCGTTGTCTTGATCCGGAATCCCAGAAGGTCTATCTTACTCGCCATGCACGTTTTGATGAGACCTCTTTTCCATCGGCCACTGATACAACCACTGCTCCTACCGAATCCCTGGATATCTCAACTTTTCTTGATCTGGACATGGATACTAATTCTGGTTCTCCTTTGCTCCAGTCTCCGACTTGTGTTTCCTCCTCGACCCTCGCCTCCTGTGTCTACTGCTCAGCCTACTGATTCTTCTCCTGACAGCTCTTCGCCTGCTTTCCCATCGCCTTCCCCAACCAGGCCGACACATCGCATGACGACTCGTTCACAGACAGGTAGTCTCACAACAAATCAGCAGTTTGCAGATTACGAGATGACTGGCTTTCTTGCATCCTTACTAGCACAGACTGAGCCTCGTGGATTTCGTACTGCTCTCAAGGATCCTTGCTGGGTTGCGGCTATGGATGAGGAGATGGGTGCTCTTCGTCGGCAACACACTTGGGATCTTATTCCTCGTCCTTCCGGTGTGAATGTTGTTGGCTCAAAATGGGTTTACCGTATCAAGCGTCTTCAGGATGGCAGCATTGATCGTTACAAAGCACGGCTTGTTGCTCAGGGTTTTTCCCAGCTACCCGGTTTCGACTTTACCTATACCTTTAGTCCTGTCATTAAGGCCTCTACTGTTCATATTATTTTGTCTCTCGCCACCATTTTCTCTTGGCCGCTCCATCAGTTGGATGTTAAGAATGCATTCCTTAACGGTCTTCTTGATGCTCCCGTCTACATGGAACAGCCAGCTTGTTTTTCTGATCCTGCTCGTCCGGATTATGTTTGTTGTCTTCGCAAGGCCATCTACGGACTTAAGCAGGCTCCACGAGCATGGTTTCAACGTTTCAGCTCTTATCTTCTCCATCTGGGATTCCGGTGTAGTTCTGCTGATACTTCACTGTTTGTCTTCTCTCAGGGATCGAAGATTCTATATTTATTGGTGTATGTGGATGACATCATCCTTACCGGTAATGACTCCAGTCTTCTTCGTCGATTCATTGATCGCACTGACCGTGAGTTTTCCGTCAAGGATCTTGGGGCTCTACACTATTTCTTGGGTTTGGAGGTTTCCCGCTCACCTGCTGGTCTTTTTCTCGGGCAAGCCAAGTATGCCATGGAGATTCTTCAGCGTGCGGGTATGACGGATGCTGCTCCAGTTTCTACACCTTTTGTTCCTGGTTCGCAGCTTCTTGGCTCTTTGGGCTCTGAGTTCTCTAACCCTAAGCTCTACCGCTCTCTTTTTGGTGCATTCCAGTACTTAACTATTACTTGGCCGGATCTGTCTTATGCTGTTAACTCTGTTAGTCAGTTTCTGCAGTCACCTCGTGATGCTCATTTTGCGGCTGTCACTCGCATTCTGCGTAATGTTCGTGGCACGCTTCACTATGGTCTCATTTTTTGCCCGTCTTCCAGACGTCTTTCCATTTTTGGATATTTCGATGCGGACTGGGCTCGCTGTCTTGAGACTCTTCGTTCTACCTATGGCTATGCCATTTTTCTTGGCGGTAATCTTGTCTCTTGGAGTGCCAAGAAGCAACCTACTGTCTATTGGTCCAGTTGTGAGGCTGAATATCGTGCTATGGCGAACTCTGCTGCTGAACTTGCTTGGTTGTGCAATCTGCTCAAGGACCTTCATGTTTCTCTGTCCTCATCGCCTCTTCTGCTTTGTGACAACAGTAGTGCCATCTTCCTTGCTCAGAATCCGGTTGCTCACAAGCGGGCCAAGCATATTGACATTGACTACCACTTTGTTCGTGAGCTCGTTACCTCTGGCAAGCTCCGTGTTAGTCATGTCCCGTCATCCTTGCAGGTTGCTGACATTTTTACTAAGGGTCTGTCTAGTACATTATTTAATCTGTTTCGTTCCAAGCTTTGCGTATCTAGTAACCCTATGCTTAGCTTGAGTGGGGGTGATAAGATATCTTGATTGATATCAAGATATCTCTGTACATATTTAGAATAGGCTAGGTTCATTGTATCTACTAGACTTGTATTCTATTTATTGTTAATACGACAGACACACCAGGCACGGTGAATTACACTTTCATACTGCCTCCAAATAAAACAAAGGTAAGAATAATGAATGTACTCGAATAATGGCAAAAGCAACCACATGAAATGGTTAAGGGAACTGTGGATTTTTGGAGATGACTTCAAATTGGAAGTGAACACAATGGTAACGTTCTTATTCAGTTGAAGGTTGGAGATCATCAATTTATTTCTAGTGATTTCTATGTGCCGTGTATGAATGGTGATCAGTTATGTCTCAGAAAACTAATCAAGATAAGGTATGGTTTTTGATTGAAAGATGATTACCTCTTTTGAAAGGATGGTGAGCATGTTCGTAACTACCAGTGTGCCTGGTAGATCCTTGGCAAGCCCAATTATGTAATGGTAATATTAATTCAAAAATCATGTGTATGAGTTTATTGGTTTTGAATTAAGGTAATTTCTAATACTCCATCTATTCCAGCCCTTTCTGCAGAGAGAGAAATGGTTGGGTTTTATTTGGGAAGGGGAAAAGTCTAAAATAGCCCTCCCACCACCAGCTGCCCATCGTCCTCAACCCAACACCGGCGAACACTTTCTTCCAATATGAAATCAACACCGGGTTCTGAATCCTCAACAACCCAGCACTAGTTTCTCAAACCACCTAAGCACAAAACAATAGACTTCCTTTGAATCTGAAATCAAACACTTTACCGGGAGGAAATCGGCTAAACGTGGTTGCCGGAAAACCTCTTGAACTCGTGGTGAGGTCAATGAAGAGATGGTGCAGATCCGCCATGGTGAGGACGACAGAGTTGCGAGCTTTGGAGCCACGACGGAGACGTGGTCGACGAGGAGATGGTGCTGATCCGGCGTGGTGAGGTCGACGGAACCGCAGCAGAGGCGCAGTCGACGATGTGGTGAGGTCGATGAGGAGGTGGCGCAGTCAACGACATGGTAAGGTTGACAAGGAGGTGGTGCAGATCCGCCGTGCTGAGGTCAATGGAGGCTCGGTGGAGATGCGACGGAGAGGGAGAGAGAGAGAGAGGCCGGAGAAAGTGAGAGAGAGATGGGTGGCGGAGAGGATGAAAGTGAATGCGGAGAGGCGTAGAGGGTGAGAGATAGAGGGGAGGGTTTGGGTTTGGGTTTTGTGTAATTTTTACTTAGCATATAAGGGTATTTTTGTCTTATGACACAATGAAAATTTCTATATATGGAAAGTGTACAAATTTACCTGGAACACCCATAAACGAAAAGTGTACAAAATCGATTGGGACGGAGGGAGAACTTGTATATATATGTGTGTGTATTTATGTGTATATTAGCCTATTTTAACCTATTTATGTGTGTGCATTTAAAGTTCCATTTACTTCAAGGATCGGGATTGTAAACCAATACAAAATTCAACGATTTATCTCTCATGTTAATTCTCTCATTCCATAATTATCACAAATATTATGTCGAACTAAATTTGGACGAATTATTAAATCTTTCTATTAATCCACAGCTCCAAAAATCTTTAATGCAGAATCTATGCAGGAGGTACACAAGGATAACAACACTTGCATTTGCCCAGAAGATGTGTGCATTTACCATCAAAACATCCTTCCTGCAGACATGCGTTCCGGCACTCTTTATGCGTCTGACAAAGCCCAAAAAATCTTGCCGATGGCTTCGTGCAAATCTGCTGTGCTTCCGCAGTTATATCCTTCTCATCTACAATTAAACAAATAATTAAAACCCCTGAATTTTATATGGAAAAGAGAGAAGAAGAAACATAGGAGCACGTAAACGAAGAAGGAGAAAACGTGAAGAATCATACGGTAATCTATATCAATTGATAAAGAAAAGGTGAAGAATCATAAATTTTGCATATGAAGAGAGATCTTACAAGAAGCAAAAACCAGAAAGAGCATCAACATGATTCCAAGGAACTTCCTCATCGTCTTCTTCAAATGTAACAAAATGGTTTTCTCAGATTGAAGATTGGAAAATTGATAACAATTTGTATCTCTAAATAATGCCGACTTGCAGAATTTATAAGTCGAGAGCCTCAGCTAAATTTCTTTTATAGACGTTGAAGTACAGTAATCTTAGCCCATCATAATCTTATTCGGTACATCCATTAATTAAAAAAGATCACTCCCTCCATCCCAACTTAAATTACAGCGTAATTATTTCACACCATTCGAGAAACATATTTTACCGTTAATATATATATCTACGTATAGTAATGACAAACAAAACGTTATTTTCTAGGAAATAGTTGTTAACGCAAATTCAATAATATCACATACGATAATATTATGTCTCATATATCTATTTAAATATGCGGTCAAACTTTGATAGAGAATAGTGTCATAAAGTATGTGGGTAATTTAATTTGGGACAGAGGGAGTATCGTTATTTATTAGCATTGTTGTTATTAGATATTTTGTTCACATGCCCTCATATTATATAGAGTCCATCCTTGAAAGACGACATTTTCATACCTTATGAAAAGACCAAAGTTTAAAGTGCAAATTAGAGTAAATGAAGATAATTTTTTTGGGTTGCATGAACCGGATTATAAATTTATACTAAATTTTTAATATTGCAACTAAGATATTTTACCTCTTATTATTCTAATTAAACCCCGTCTTTCCATAAACGTATGAAAAGACATTTTTTCCCAAGAATTTGCCGATTATATATTGGTTCATTTCTAAACATTAACAAAATCTTGAAAAATTAATGTTACAGATTTCAAAATTGAGATATTTTTACATTTATTTATTTCATACAAATCATGAGTTTTTTTTCTTATTCTTTCTGTACTAGTTAAATTTAACATTATCATGTTATCGGTTACAATGAATTTCTATGTCTTCTTCTAAATGAAATTTAAATATGAAATACCAAAATTAATCTTTGATAGAATGTAAAATCCACTACACAAAGGCCCTATTCTCTGTCAATGATTATTTTTCTAGCAGTCTGAGTCATTAAAATATGTTTGACTTCAGATTTGATATTCAAAGAAACAGTGAGGAGAAATCCAAGTCATAGTTATATTATACGAAGTTATGGGGATACTGTTATTTCTAAGGATGTAAATCAGATTTTTAGACTTGGTCCATAAGGAGATTGGGGCCAATTTTATTGATTAATCTATAAGGTTGGTCCCTAAAACCTTTTGGTCGGGGTCAAGTTAGAGATATTTCTACGCATTTAAGTGAATTCTGTATACAGAAGAAAAAAATTTCTTAAATTAAAATAACAGGTCTTAGTCTTCCAGATTAGGGAAATGGTCTTTACGGGTTGAATGGAGACGGCCTTGATCTTTATTTGGGGAGTTTCATTTATTTTGTTTTGATTGCTTTAGATGTTTGATCAAAGCTGTTGATGGGTTATTTTGTGTGCATATCTTTCGATACTTCACTGTGTTTGTTCTGAGGGTAGCCTCAGGTCGATTTATTGTGGCAACACTATAGCGATACGGTGGAAACCACTTATCCTCCATGTGCCATTCTCATTGCCACATAGGCTTTGCTCAGTATTGTAATTGTTAGAGTAAATCATGTTTCTGATTAGATTATAATTGATTCTGGATAAGTCATGTTGACTAAGCTAGATTTCTACTCATATTTTGTTACCTTATTGTACTCTATATATTCCTGTCAGTGGTACAATATTATTTACGCAAATACATCTTATCATGGTATCAGAGCAGTGTTATGATATACCTTCTGAAACCTGAATTTTTTTCTAGCCGCCGCTTCTTGTTCTTCCTTTAGCGGCCTAACTCCTTCTTCCGTTTTCATCATGACCAGTGAAAAATTATTGTTTAATACCCTTCTCCAGATGCTACAAATCAAACTCAATAAGACCAATTTTCTTCTCTAGAAATGCTAGATTGAATACGTTCTTCGCCGTCAGAGGCTTTTCGGATGTCTCGATGGGTCGATTCCACGCCCTCCTCTCCCCACTCTGCCGACGGTCAGTTCAACGTCTTCCATTTTTTCCACCGCCCTCCGCAATCCTCCCCCTGATCGTACGGCTGCTCAGGCGGCTCACAATATGGCCAAGGACGTCTATGATTTCTGGATGGATGAAAACCAGAGGGTCTGTAGTCTACTGTTCTCCTCTCTTTCTCCTGAGGCCCTCTCCAAACTTCCGGCCTCGTGTCTGACTGCTAAGGATATCTGGGACAGTTTTTGCGCCACTTTTCAAAACAGTAGCACTTCCACAATTCCTCGTCTTCGTGCCAATGCCCACGGTATACGTAAGAGTGGTACTGTTCATGAACTTCACCTACAATTTAAAGACATTTTTTAGCAGTTATCCTTTATGGGTTCTCCTGTTTCTAATGATGATCAAATCATCTGGTTTTTAACTGCTCTTGGGTCTGCGTTCAAGGATTTTTCTGCCCTTCTGATTAATTCTTCCCCTATCCCAGCTTTATGCTGATGTTTTCTCTTGAGCCAAGAATCATGAGGCCTTTTTGAAAAATCTTCAAGGCAATTTGGTACCTACTTCTGGCCCAGTGGCATTCTCTATAGGTGAGCAGCCCCATGCCGGGCGTGCTCGGGATCATGCGTCGGCCAGGGGCGGTGGCGCATGGGGTCCACGTGCCGCCCGAGGTGGCCGATCTGGTGATCGCGGCCGTCCCCTTTGTACCCGATGTGGTTTTCTGGGCCATTATGCAGCTACCTGTTACAAGATGTTAGCACAGACTCATCGTTCCGACTCCACGCACTTAGCAGACAATTTTCAGGCTTCACTACAGATAGAACCCCACTCTCGCGCATCCGACTGGTACGTTGATTCTGGTGCCACCAATCATATGGCATCTTCAGTATCTGGACTTGACAGTGTCGCACCTTACTCTGGTAATTTCTATGTTCTGTTCCAATTTCTCACATTGGTGATTCTCAGATTTCTGATACTTTGTCACTGTCCGATGTTTTGGTTGTTCCTGCCATCACTAAACATTTATTGTTCATTAGTAAATTGACTAGGGATTTAAATGTCTTTGTTAATTTTGATGATCGAAACTTTGTGATTCAGAACAAAGTTTCCAAGGAAGTCGTGGGCAAGGGCCACAGTGAAAGTGGCTTGTACGTATTGGACAAGGGTGGCGCAGCACTCATTTCCTTCTTGTAGCAGAATATTGGACATGCATCTTTTGAGCTTTGGCATGCTCGGCTAGGGCATGTGCCAACCTCTATCATCTCTGGTTTACAGAAGTTTGGTTTCCTGTCAGTTTCTTCTTTATTACCTAAACAGCATACTTGCACTCCATGTGTTATGGCAAAGGGGCAGCGGTTAGCTTTTGTTGATAATAATAAGCGTGTTGCGCACGTCCTGTATTTGATTCATTGCGATTTGTGGGGGCCTTCCCCGGTTTTGTCTTCAAATGGGTTTTTCTTATTATGCCTTATTTGTGGATAATTATTCTCGCTTTACCTGGTTTTTTCCCTTGCGTCAAAAATTTGAGTTTGTCGACACTTACTTGCAGTTCGAGGCCTTAGTTGAGAATAAATTTACGTCCAAAATTCAGATTTTTCAAAGTGACTGTGGCACTGAGTTATTAAATACGTGCTTACGCTCCCATTTTGCCTCCAAAGACATTCATCATCAAGTTTCGTGCCCTTACACCCTGCAGCAAAATGGTCGGGTCGAGCGCAAGCATAGACATGTTGCCAAAATGGGCCTCACTATGCTCTTTCATTCCGATCTTCCCTTGTCGAGATGGGATGATACCTTTGCTATTGCAGTTTACACCATTAATCGGCTTCCCACTCCGAGGTTACAAGGGACTTCTCCTTATGGACTTCTTTATCATCGTGATCCGACCTACTCGAACTTCCATCCTTTTGGTTGTCGAGTAATTACTTATCTCCTCGGAGCATTCCTTGTGTTTTCATATGTTACAACTGTCATTATAAGGGCTTTCGCTGCCTTGATCCTGCCACTGGCAAGATTTTTGCACTCGTCAGGCACGCTTCGATGAAGGCTGTTTTCATTTTGCCTCATCTTGGACCTCGGCCACTGGCTCTGCTCTCTTGAATTTGGACGTTTCTATTTTTATAGATGCTGATGGAAGCTCTGGTCTGCCCCTCTCGACCTCTGATTAGCCATCTCCTATGCCCCACTCTATTTGCTCGTCAGATTCTGTTTCGCCGACTGTTGACATGTCCACCCCATCCCAGTCACCGGTGGACAGTTCTCCTCCCTCTGTGGCATCATCTCTAGCCACCTCCGATATTCAGTCCCTGGCATCCTCTCCGGCTCCTTCTCCTCCGGCTTCTTCTTCGCAGCGTCGTACTCATTGTATGACCACTAGATCTTCCACTGGGGCTGTTCCACGTCGAGACTATTCTGGTCTTGTGGCTCATGGCCTTCTTACTGCCCTTCTCGTCCAGTTGGAGGCCATAAATTATCGTTCGGCATTGAAGGACCCGTATTGGGTTGTTGCTATAAATGAGGAGATTGCTGCCTTACGGGGCCACCACACTTGGAATCTTGTTCCATGCCCTACTGGTGTCAACGTTGTTGACTCCAAATGGGTTTACCAGCTGAAGTATCATCCTGATGGTATGGTTGATCATCACAAAGCTCGCCTTATTGCGCAGGGGTTCTCTCAGATTACGGGCTTCCATTTTGATCATACTTTTAGTACGGTAGTCAAGGCCTCCACTGTCCGGACCATTCTTTCCATTGCCACTATGCGGTCTTGGTCTCTTCATCAGTTGGATGTCAAGAACGCCTTCTTGAATGGTATTCTTGATACTCCGATCTATATGGCGCAACCGGTTGGTTACAAGGACTTTCTTCATCCTGATTATGTCTGCCGCTTGCGAAAGACCATTTATGGTCTTAAGCAAGCACCTCGAGCATGGTTCCAGCGGTTCAGCACCGATTTATCTCAACTCGGGTTTTGGTGCAGTTCTGCCAACACTTCCCTTTTTGTTCTCTCTCGAGGCTGATCATTGCTCTATCTCCTGTTCTATGTTGATGATATCATTCTCACAGGCAATGACTCTGAGCTTCTTCGAAAGTTTATTGATTAGACACATCGGGAGTTTTCCATCAAGGATTTGGGTGCTCTCTACTACTTTCTTGGCTTAAAAGTATTACCCACTTCCTCGGGACTGCTTCTCGGTCAAGCTAAGTATGCTCGAGATATTCTCACTCGTGCTGGTATGTCTGATGCGGCCCCGATCTCTACCTCTTTTTCCTGGTTCTCAGCTACACAGCTCCACCAGTCCACTATTTCAGAATCTGACATTGTATCGATCCCTTGTTGGTGCCCTCCAGTATCTGACGATTACTCGCCCTGATCTGGCATTTGCGGTCAACACCGTCAGTCAGTTTCTTCAGGATCCTCGTGCTGACCGTTATGCCGCAATCACTCAGATTCTTCTCTACGTCAGAGGTACTCTCCATTTCGGCCTCACTTTTAGCTCGGCCAGTACTCCTGAGGTCTTGGGGTATTCGGATGCTGATTGGGCTCGTTGTCTTGAGACTCGCCGATGTACATATGGATATACAGTCTTTCTTGGTGGAAATCTTGTTTCTTGGAGTGCCAAAAAGCAACCTACCGTCTCTCGGTCCAGCATTGAGTCCGAGTATCGGGCTCTTGCTAATACTATCTCGGAGATGGTCTAGTTGACTCATTTGCTTCGCGTTCCGCTTTCGAGCTCCACATTGCTGTTATGTGACAATAGTAGTGCCATTTTCTTGGCTCAAAATCCGGTTGCTCATAAGCGGGCCAAGCATATTGATATCGACTATCACTTTGTTTGTGAGTTGGTGCCATCTGGCAAGCTGCGTGTTGCCCATGTCTCCACTGGTCTTCAAATTGCTGACATCTTCACCAAAGGACTTTCTCGTCCCCTCTTTGAGTTCTTCCTTTCCAAGCTTTGCGTCGCTGAACATCCGACGTTTCGCTTGAGGGGGAGGGGTGTTAGAGTAAATCATGTTTCTGATTAGATTATAATTGATTCTGGATAAGTCATGTTGACTAAGCTAGAGTTCTACTCATATTTTGTTACCTTATTGTACTCTATATATTCCTGTCAGCAATACAATATTATTTACGCAAATAAAATCTTATCAGTAATATTGATTAGGGTCTATGTGTATATCTCTTTATGTCACTGAGATCTTAGATTAAGAAATGTAATAGTTAGATAGAGTTTCAGTGCTAATGGGTTAATCCCATATTATATGTTGTAATGGCACATTGTGCAAATTTGAGCTTAATTTTAAAGGAATGAAAACCCTATAAACCCTCATCTTAGAGATAATTTAATTTTAAAAAAATATTGACAAAGTATCGGTTAGGCCGACTGCTTAATGACATCAGTCATATGGTCCCGACAATGTTTTTTTGGAATAAAATTCGACACCGATTATGTACATCAGCAAGTAGTCAATGAAATCGAATACAAACAATGCTGGTCACTATTTCTTCCAAAGATGTCTCGTAGACGACATCGATTAGGTATCAGCATGCATGTGGTAATACCGTATCTAGACAGACGTGGATAATGTATATATATACCAACTGTCATGGGTCACCTGAGGGGTTAATCATGCGTCCTATCTGTACTAGAGTGTTACGACTACCGCCTGATTTCTCGCTAGAGTGTCACAACTACCACCTGATTTTCCACGTACGTTGCATTCAACTCGATTTCTCTCAGCACACCAAGTCATTAGAGAGACGTGGTCGAGTATGCAGCGGAAATACACACGAGTTTAGATTAGGAGCATGGATCCACACACAAGACAACAAGGCAACACAAGACCCAACAACTGGGCAGTAAACACTCATTTTTAATATATTGCAAAATGATAATAGGACGTACGTAGCTTATATATATATATATATATATATATATATATATATATATATATATATATATATATATATTTGAGAGCCTCATCTAATTTTTTATAGATGTTTGAATTACAGTAATCTTAGCCCATCGTAATCTTATTCGGTATATTCATTAAAGAAGATTATCGTTATTTTTTTTGAAATCAATCATTTAAAGATGTTGGAAAACGCCCAGCGATGAGTGGAATTGACATCCAACATAACTAGTCTCTAGCAATAACTATCATATTGCAAGGATATCTAAATTACATGTCAACCAGACTAATCGTCTGTACTATTACAGATAAGAGATCCAATAAAAAAATTGTAACATAGCCCTCGGGGATATTAACTTGCTTCCGCAAAAATCATGACCACTTGGCAAAGAGGAGCGTATCACACATTAATATCACTGTGTCAAATGGGGATCTTCTACAATTGTAACTCTACTTGATCCTACACGATCTATGTTGTTCAAACGTAAACACCTTGAAAGACAAAGATCCGACGAACCCAAATTAGTGGAAATCCAAAAACAAAACCACAAACAAAATTGCGAGCACACGGTCTGTACAAGTAGATCGAGAACAATATATCAATGTGAACAACAAAATCGAGTTATCATAATGAATATAAGGATCTATTTGATTAGGTCGAAGAACAAAACAAATCTGTGGAGATAATTCTCACACTTATTCAATAATAAAAATATAAATTAAAATAAATTATTATTTTCTATCTTTCCTAATGAAAAGATAAGAAAAAAGATTGAAGAAGAAGAGTGCGGCAAAGGAGGACTATGCGCAAGAGAGGGTTTGCGCAAGGTGTAAAGCAATAGTTTTAGGAGGATGAATTGATATTATGGAGATTCACTGAGATGATTATCGTTATTTAATAGCATTATTGTTATTAGATATTTTCTTCACATTTCTTCCAATTATATATTGGTTCGTTTCTAAACATTAACAAAATCTTGAAAAACTAATGTTACAAATTTCAAAATTAAGATATTTTTACATTTATTTATTTCATACAAATCTAAAGTTTTTTTTCATGTTCTTTTTATACTAATTTAATTTAACATTATCATGTTATCGGTTACAATGAATTTCTAAGTCTTCTTCTAAATGAAGTTTAAATATTAAATACCAAAATTAATCTTTGATAAAATGTAAAACTCATAGTTGTTGGCATTGTGTGTATCGAAATTTATAAGTGAGTACTAAGAGTATAATTATACAGGGATACATTGACACGGTATCAGTTAGACCGACTGCTTAACGACATCGATTATATGGTGCCGAAATTATTATTTTTTTGGAATAAAATTCAACATCGATTATGTACATCGGCTAGTTAGTGCATGAAATAGAATACAACAATGATGGCCATCTATTTCTTCCAAAGACTAAGGGTGTCCAGCCCACGCGAAGCGTGGGCTGTAGACAACGGGTCACCAATCTAACATTTACCGCTCGAACCCTCAGTACTCGAACCTCTCCACTCAAACTCTGAAGTGAAACTATCTCAACTCGAACCATCTTGTCCGACCTCTCAACTCGGACCTCTACACTCGAAGCCTCATCACATGAACCCACAATTAATCGAACCTAGTATTATTGGAACCCTTTCCACTTTAACCTCACCTCGAACCTTCTCCACTCGAACCCTAACCAATGGAACTAGTACCACTGGAACTCAGTACCACTGGAACTCAGTACCACTCGAACAGTCACCACTCATACTCACTCGTAGTCGAACTTTTCCACTCTAACTTCTACTCAAACACTCTCCACTCGAACCCTCACCACTCAAATCAGTACCACTCGAACCCAATACTACTCGTATGGTTTCCACTTGAACCTTTATTTGAACTCTTTCTACTCGACCCTCACCATTCAAACTCTCACCATTTGAACCCTCCTCACTTGAACCCTTTCCACTCGAAGACCATACTCGGAGCTTCGAACCCTTTTCACTCGAACCTCACCATACGAACCCCGTGGATCGAGGGGGAATGGTTCGAGTGATGTTGACTCATGTGTAGGAAGAAAGTGTTAAAGGTGGTGGATGGTTAGGATGGCGGGTGGTTGATGGTTCGAGGGGTGAAGATTCGAGGAGTGGATGGTTGATGGTTTGAAAGATGAATGGTTCAAGGGATTGGAGGGGTGATGATTGGAGGGGTAATGCCTCAAGGCGTAGTGGATGGTTCGAGAGTTGTTAGTTCCAGGCGTGGATGGTTGATCGTTCCAGGGATGGATAGTTTCAGGGGTTCGAGGGGTCACGATTTGATGGGTGGATAGTTGGCTGGAGGGGGTAGATGGTTCAAGTGGTGGTGTGGTGGATGGTTTGAGGGGTTAGGAACCAACTGTTTAAGGTCAGAGTGGTGGATGGTTAGAGTGGTGGTGCGGTGGATGGTTTGAGGGATGATATTTCGAGGGGTGATGGTTCCAGGTGTTAGGAACCAACTGTTCAAGGTCAGAGTGGTGGATGGTTAGAGTGGTGGCGTGGTGAATGGTTTGAGGGATGCTATTTTGAGAGATGGATGGTTCCAGGGGTTAGGAACCAACTGTTCAAGGTCAGAGTGGTGGATGGTTGGAGTGGTGGCGCGGTGGATGGTTTGAGGGATGATATTTCGAGGGGTGATGGTCCCAGGAGTGGATGGTTGATGGTCTGAGTGGTGGCGAGGCGGATGGTTGGTGGTTCCAGGGGTTGGAGGGGTGATGATCTGAGGGTGATAATCCCAGGAGTCGAATGGTTGATGTTCGATGGGTGGATGGTTCGAGTGGTGGCAAGGCACATGGTTGATGGTTCCAGGGGTGATGCCTTAAGGGGGATGGTTGATGGTTCCAGGGCCTCGAGGGCTGATAGATAGAGGGATGATGCCTCAATTCAACACCCCTCGAGGTGGATGGTTGATGTCCGAGGGGTAGATGGTTCGAGTGGTGGCGAGGCGGTTGGTTGATGGGTCAAGGGATGATGCCTCGAGGGAGATGGTTGATGGTTCCAGGGGCTCGAGGGTGTATGATTCAAGGGAGGATTCTTCTAATCAACATGCCTCAAGGCGAATGGTTGATGTTCAAGGGATGGATGGTTCGAGTGGTAGGGAGGCCACGAGGCGGATGGTTGATGATTCGAGAGGTGGATGGATTGAGTGGGGCATGGTGGATGTTCGAGGTTTGATGGTTTGAGGGGTGATGGTTCCAGGAGTGGATGTAAGATGGTCCGACAGATGGATGGTTGATGTTCTAGGGGTGGATGGTTGATGTTCGAGGGGAAGATGTTTCAAGTGGCGGTGATGTGGATAGTTCGAGGGGTATATATCTCGAGTGGTTCATGGTTTAAGAGCTAATGTGGATGGTTTGATGCTCTCAGTGGTATACCCTTCTCGAGGGGTGCTATACTTCAAGGATTGGTGGATTCTAGAGGGGTGGATGTGTGACCTCTGGAGGGGTGGTGTACCCTGGAGGGCTGGTACACCCCTCTCGAGACGTAGATGGCGTACCCTCGAGGGGTGGAAGGTGTACTCTCTCCAGTGGTGGATGGTTTACCTTCTGGAGAGGTAGATGGTGTACCCTCGAAGGGTGGTTGACAAACTTCTCGAGCGGTGGATGGTACTCTCTCCAGTGGTGGATGGTATGCCCCTCTCGAGGGGTGGTTTTATAACCTCTTGAGGGGTGGATGATACTGTCTCCAGTGGTGGATGGTACCCTTACTACTCGACTCTCACAACTTGAATCCTCACCACTTGAACCTTCTCTACTCGGATCCTCTCCACTCAAACTTTATACTCGGAGCCTTTGCACTCGAACCGTCGAACCTCCTCTACTCGAACCCTTGCTACTTGGACTTTATCAGATGAACCCAGTACCACTCGAACCTAGTATTACTCGAACCCTCTCTACTCGAACCTGTCTACTCGAACCCTCTTTGCTCGAACCCACTGCACTCGATTCCTCATCCCTCGAATCCTCACCACTAGAACCAGTAGCATTCGAACCTAGTATCAATCGAAACCTCTCCAATCAAACCTCTCTATTTGGGCCCTCACCACTCGAACCCATTACAACTCAAATCCTCTTGAATCGAACTTCTCTACTCGAACCCTCTTAACTCGAACGTTCTGCATTTGAACCAGTATTACTCGATCCCAGTATCACTCGAACCTTCTCCACTCGAATTCTCAGCTCGAACCTTCTCCACTCGAACTCTCACTACTCGAACCAGTACCCCTCGAACCCAGAACCACTAGAATCCTTTCCATTTGAATTCTCTATTCGAACCCTCTCCACTCGACCTTCACCACTCGAACCCTTTCCACTCGAACCCTGTGTACTTGAACCCTTTACTCGAACTGTGAGTACTCAAACCCCACTAGAGAGGGTTATGCATGTTAAACTTAAATATGTTAGTGCGTGTGTGTGTGTATATATATATGTATATATATTATGCCTGTTAAATTTAAATGCGTCAATTTAGAGTTTAGAATTTTATATGTTATATAAAATGGTTAAAATATTATGTTATAATCATGTCTATTATTTAGCTTCATAATAATTGAACATTGTGTGTATTTTATGACACTATGCTCAATTTAGTGGGAACAATACATACACATAGGAACCAGTAAGAAGCTGGAATTACTAAAAGAAGCTAGTCATTGGCTCCTGTTACGAAGAGAGGGTAACGATAGACAAAAGATATACTAAAACTGTACATATCTTTATTACAAAGTTTTGTAGAGATCGTAACAAGTGTTGTTACATTTAATTTTACAAATCTCAGTACGACCTTGTACAAAAATCAGCCTCCTAGTTCCCAAAAGTTTCCAAACTGGACAGAAGTCAAGATTTCTATATAATACTTGAAAAGGAGGGATTAGACAAAAGTCAAGCACTCGAGTGCCTAATACTTGTTTTTTTTCAACATCATCAGATTCGAAGGGTAACTTTCTTTTAGCACCTCTTTCCTTATTGTCAGGAGTTTTTGAAGGCCCTATATCTGTGTCATTTTGCATTGATGATGGGGTATCGATGCCCGATAAACGACCAATGCTTCAACTACCATATCCACTTTCACCAGAAGGATTCATAACCTAAAAAAAATAGCCTTGGAAGGGTTATTGAGAAAGAAATCATACCTGAGGTTAAAATTGAGTTGAATAGAAGTTTGTAGTTTAGAAATTCAATATGTATCTACATTATGTGAATGAAGAGTGGCAAGAAGAGAAGTGTGGATATAACAGAGGAAAATGGTAGGGATGATGTGTGGAAGATGGTTGAAAAAGATATATATGGGTAGCAGTATAGGATAGAAAGGTAGACAACTGTGTAGGGAAAAAATGGTATACAGCTGTGTATGGGAACAAATGGTATACAAATGTGTAATTAATCCAACCATATAAAATGAAGAGATCTCCATAATATCAATATGTGGTCCTTATTCAACTTATATTTATTTCTATTTTTTTCTTTCTAGTATTGTACGTGTATTTTAACATAATGCCAGCTCATTGCAAATATGAAAAAAAATAAAGGGTTGCTGTGAAAAGCAATGCAGAGCATGGATTTGTTAACAAAATTGACTGGTGTTTTTTTGTCAGTAATCAAACGCTTTTAACCAAAAGAGACAATGAATTATTATAAGTTAAATGTCATGTCCTGTTTGAACAAAAATCTATATTAGTTACGAGAAGTATTTCCATACACTTGAATTTTGTTATAATTGCAGTGCACGGCTTAGTGTTGTTGCGAGAAATTGTTTTTGCTTATTTTTTCTTTGTTAGGTATGTAATTGATGTATAGGGTGTGTTTTTATCTGTATAAGTAAGAGCAGTGGATTTGGGTAGGGTAGATAACCCCAGTCTCCATTTTTGGTCTCTATTTCTGTTGATCAGAGGAATTTTTTAATATGAAACCGTTGATATCATAGCCTTAAACAATATATATACTACCATTTAGCATATGTTCCATTTCCATCTTGTATAGCATTGATTGTTGAACAAGAAGGTCACAAGATCAGAGGAATGGAGAAGCATGAATCCAGTGAATACAAGGAGCTGTTGTTGGTGATGGTGGTGATTGCACGGGGATGCGTGCTCCTCTGTTAGTAATGGATCTGGAAAATCCACAGTTGGTATGATCTGTTCCGGAAACGTCTCTTTTGAGGGAATACCTCCGCCAAATCACGATGAGCTCGTGACTGCCGATGAGTTGCTCTAGCCATCTTCACCGCTGTTGTAGCAGCAAGCTTTACAAACAGGGCTCTCCGGCGGGGTTGGAGCAGAGTTCACCAGGCCTTTATCGTTCTTAGCGGTGGAAGAAGAGGATATATGTTTTTCTTAGTGGCGTCACCTCTCAAACAGGTAATTTATGCTAGACCTTGGTCATTTTCGGCGAAGGTGGGGCAGAGAAGGCAGTCGACTTAGGCTGTAGAGGTGGTTGGAAGATTGGGAGATGGTGACGGTAGGCGAAGATGAGTGGAAGAGTAGGAATAGAGCTGGTGATCTCCGGTGGTGTTGCCACCGAGGCTTGGCGAGCCACGGCTTACCGTCGGGTGGCTGGTGGAGAGGAGACCGGTGGTGGCGGAAGACGGTCTATGTAAAGAGGGAGGCATACTCGAATTCACACCACTCAAACCAGGACTACTCAAACCCTTTCCACTCGATGCTCTCCACTTAAACCTTCTCCATTCGAACTTGTATCATTCCAACTCTCTCCACTCGAACCTCTCTACTAGAACCCTCTCCCCTCGAACCAGCACCACTTAGACCCAGTACCAGTCGAACCCAGTACCACCCTAACCCAGTATCACTCGAACCTCTACTAGGACCCACTCCACTCAAACCCTCTCCACTCGAACCCTCTATTTTAACCCTCTCCACTCGAACTCTGATTACTTGAACCGCTCGATTCAAACCATCTCCATTTTAACCCTATCCATTGAACCCTCTCCATTAAAACCCTCTCCATTCAAACCCTCTCCACTCAAACCTACACCAGTCGAAGGCTCACCACTTGAACCTCACCACTATGACCAGTACCCTTCAAACCTAGTACCACTCGAACCTCTTAACTCTAACTACTCCATTCGGACCACCCCACTTGAACCTTGGCTGGAACCCTCCATTTGAACCCTCTCCACTCAACCCCTCTTAACTCGAACCTCTCCACTTGAACCCCCTCTACTCAAATCTAGCACAACTCAAACCCAGTACCACTCAAACCCTCCCAACTTGAATCCTCTATTCGAACCATCTCTATTTGAACCTCTCCACTCAAACTCTCACCACTCGAGCCTTACCACTCGAACCCTCGAAGCCCCTCTGCTCGAAACATTTCTTCACCTCTTACTGCGCTGGTTTCTGATGTTCCATGCACAAAAGAGTTGTGCTGGGTTTTGATACTCCATGCCACAAAAGAGCATTAACGGAGGCGCAACACAGATAAATTCTAAATTATATAACCTATTTTTCAGATGAGTTCAGAATTAAAGTTAATAGCTCTTCTAAATGGACATTTTGGTAAGCATGACGACCAAAAAAAGGCCATACGATGGGTACACAAAATTAGCACCTGTGGGACAGATGAATGAAAATGTGGAGTGTATAAAAGGCTTCCTCTCACTTCTCAGCTTCAGCTCCATAATTGAAATCGCAGTCCAATAAGTGAATCACTACAAATGAAAACAAAATATTTTCAACAAACTAAGTAAACAATTATATAAGCATGCATAAAAACCCAGAAAGAGGTATTTCCAGGAAAAATCTATCACCACCATTGGCTCCTTCATACCAACTTCGTCAGAAAGAATCCCCCAATTCATGTAGCTGCCCTGAATCACGGTGGCACAACCTCTGCGAATAAAAAGGGGGAAACAAGGACAAAAAAATGAGCAAAACAAGTCAGGCAATTCAACAAACACCTTGCGTTCACAAATCAAACATCGATAGCTTGAAGGAGAAGAACACATGAACATTAGGAACCCAGAGAAAAGACCAAAATCACATTCTGTTGGACTCTATTTCGACTAAGAGATTGAAAACATACTAGAAACATTACATATATTATAGCAACAATGATGGAAAAGGCGGCCAATTTTGGTTAGGAAAACTATGAAATTACCTTGTGGAATTGTGAAAGGATAAGAACTCAACCATCTGAGAGAAAAATCTTATGGAAACCAAAAAAAGAGAAGATACGTGTAATTGGAAAGAGCTTCAGATATGGCCACGTATAAAAGTAGAGGACACGCGTTGAATGATGCTAAACAGATAAACATACACAAATGGGTAGAAGGGGGAGAAAAAAAACCAAAATCCAGCAAATTACGATGAAAGTTTACTGTTCATCAAGGGATCTACACATTTAAGATTAGAGATGTTTTGGCGGCTCGTAGACGAAATCGATTAGATATCAGCATGTATGTGGTAATACCGAATCTAGACAAACGTATATATACACCAAATCTAGACATAGAATATATATATACATATATACATATATATATACACTAAACTCTAAATTTTAGTTAAAGTGAGTAATGGTCGATGTTGGTTTTCACTTTAAATGCGTATAACGAACTCAAAACAATGACATTTTGATCTGGCATATATATATATATATATATATATTAGAATCATAGGCTCCTATAATAAAATCAATTGGTACTATGTAGGGGTGACCCATGATCTTATATATTGAATCATAACTCTGTCAACCACCGATGTGGGACAATAACACTCCCCTCATGTGCAACGGTATTAATCATCGCGCAAACATGGATATAAAGGGTCACGGGCCCATGGGCTCTGATACCATATTAGAATCATGGGCTCCTGTCATAAAACCAATTGGTACTATGTAGGGGTGACCAATGATCTTATATGTTGAGTCATAGCTCAGTCAACCACCGATGTGGGATACTAACACACCATCTCACGTGTAGCGGTATTAATCATCGTACAAACATGGATATAAAGGGGTTATAGGCCCATCAGGATCTGATACCATATCATAATCACAGGCTCCTATCATAAAACTAATGGGTACTACGTAGGGCGTGACCCATGATCTTATATATTGGATCGTAAATCTGTCAACCACCGATGTGGGACACTAACACACTCCCTCACATGTAGCGGTATTAATCATCACGCAAACGTGGATATAAAGGGGTCACAGGTCGGTGGTTTCTGATGCCGAAGTTTGCAAACGTGGCCGAAGTTTGCAGCATCCTTCGCAAGCAACTTTGGTGGCTTTTTTCGACCGGAAAGCAATAGCGCTGCCGGCACAAAGGGCCTTTTCCAACGCAAAGGCATCCCCCAATTGATATGTTCTTATCTCCCTAATGCTCGAGACAATTTGATTGAATTAATTTTATGATTACATATCATTAACTCTATATGTTAACTGCATATGTTTGAAATTAATATTATTACATTAGTTGGAAATACCATGTATAACTGGTGATTCTAATGTTTATTCGCTACCCAGTTGTGCGTGATAACCATGTTAGGTTGCAGGTCAGACCAACCCATCAAAACAAAAGCCGGCCGAGGAGCTCTTGGAGTTGAATACTACACCTTCTTGCCCACAAATTCATGGTTCTTGATGAATCTTTCCCAGAAGCCCTTCGGAAAGGTTCTGACCTTGGTAATGTTTTTGACCAGCATTCAGTACTAAAGATACAATAATTCTTAGCTCTTGCATTCAAAATCATTACTATAATTATTGTTTTTGGTTGTTATCTGTTGATTCCCCCCCCCCCCAAATTCAACCACTTCTACCGGAGTTTAAGGTTCCAACCACTATTCAGTGCGATGAAAACATTTGGGAGATGTCTTACTCTGGGAACACAACAAGCAAGACACTGAACCCCATGCTTGATTAGTTTCTGGAGTCCACCAAATGGAAGTTTATTTTCAAAGAAACCCTACTCAAATCCGTCTTGTCTACCACCCCCCTGCTCCCCATGCTTGATTTAGGGTTTTCTAGGATCAAGTCAATAATCGTGTTTTATGTTGTTAAACAATATTCCAACATTTCAAGGTTATGATTGAACCCTGCTATTTTTAAACAAATGTTGTACGTGCTGTTAATTTAGTTTTCTACATGATCTCAAGGTTACTTTATGTTTTTTGTTGCTACAATGATGGTATTAGTAAGGTTTTTGTATATGTGTGTGCGTATGAACTCATTGATTGCACGAGAAACTCGAACACGATTTATGCATAGAGATAATATTTTAGAATTTTTCACACCTCATCAGTCGACATCAGACTCATCTTGTTCCCCTATTGGTCCCACCAATACCAAATCGATGCATGTCCAACATCGTTACCATAAACCAAAACAAACATCGATAATCCTTTGGAACTATGTTTTGACTTTACCGATGATAGCCCGATATTGGAGGTTTTCATCGATTGCTCTTTGGTTAAGCATTCGAATAAGCCGACACTGGTATCTTTTTGGATTCGTATCACAATGATCCGACACATAACTTATGTCGATCAGGAGGAAAGTTTCATGGCTTCATACTTTAACAAGTATTTGCCAACATTGATGATTTCTATGATCCTTAGACACCTTACCAAAGTGTAGCTGTTGTCGGTCCCTTAAATATTTTTTACTTACTCAGCTTTTTTAAGACCGAGGTAAAAAAAATATTTTTTTTACTGCAGGTTTTAAAAAAACAAGGAAAAAGAACCTTTTACCTCGGTTTTTAGCCCATTTTCTAAAAACTGAGGCAAAAAGGATCAAGTAAAAACTGTGTATTCGTGTATGTGATGGTTTCCTCAATAATTGCTCTAATCCTTCTAGTCAGACAAACATTCGATTTGTGGTTTTGCTAGCTGCAACAAAAAAAGTTGTCACCAGATGGTCGAACATCGATTTATGGTGTCTTTGCATGGGTGCTTTACTATGTTGATGACCACTCGAACTGCTATCAACTCCACCAATCCTTTTTCCCCTAGGACTAAGATCTTCACTTTCCTCTTGGTCTCTCATTGGCTCGAAATTGTTCTTAGAAAGGTACTCCTAGAATGATGAAAAACCACCATGAGGGGACTTCTCCATCAATTCCGCCTTCATGGCCATCGTAGAAGCCTTTGTTAAGGTCTGTATGAGTTGAAATCCTTTTTTTTCCTGTGTCAAGGGTTTCAAGTCGTTGATATACCTATCTACTTTCTGATTTTCAGTTTACGTGAGTTGATTACATTCACAATAGCGCAGAAACCTAGCCGTTTAGTCTATCACAGTCCTTCTTCCTTGGGCGGACTCAATGTATATCTCGTACAACATCTGCTCGTAATCTACTTGTTGAAAAAAATTAATATTAACTGTTTCATACACCTTTACAATCTGATTGTACCATCTCTGGACAACCAACTTATCCCACCATACAACATCGGTACTTTTCAATTTGATCGCCACCATCTTAACCTGCTTATTTTTTGAGACATCCATGACATCGAAAAACCTGTCAACATTAATCTGCCAGTCCAAAAAATCCTCCACTCCCATGGTTGGGTAGAGCATGGGAATGTCAACCTTGACATGATAATCAGTATTACCACGTTGATTACCACCTATCGCGCAAACTTCTTCTTCGTTGACCACTTCTTCTTCATATTCAGAATAGGAGATAACGTTGGGATCTCTTCCTTTTGGGTTTCTAGTCCACGGTACTCTGTTGTATGGTCGCTCACCTTTGCTTAAGTTATTCACATGCACTATCAATGCAACCATCTCGTTGTCCATTTGTGGCATCACAGTAGTAAGGGCAGCAGTAAAAGTCGTCATCACCCCCCATGAATCAAGTGAAAAGGAACAAGAGAAAGCATGCTCTAATACGTATGCAACGTAGTCAGAGAACGTAGGATTCCTAATCGCAAATTTGAGTGAGTTCACAAGCGACAAACCCTAAGAACAAATTTGGGAATCCACCAGGAAAAAATATAAAACCTCTGAAATATTATTGAATCAAATACTAATAAATTTTGGCTATTTAAATTAGTAATCACATAACACTTTTTCAGTTTTTTAAATTCTTCAAAACACTTATGGAAATACCGTCTTTCAAGAGACAGACTCTTCATATTATGAAATTAAATTAATTTAAGAGTCCGTCTCTTGAAAGACGATTTTTCCATAAGTTATGGAAAGACCAAGGTTTAAAGTGTAAAATAGAAGAAATGAAGATAAAATTTTGGGTTGCATGAATCGGGTTATAAACTTTATATCTACTACACATTGCATAGTAAATTTTTAATATTGCAACTAAAACATTTTACCTTTTATTATTCTAATTAAACCTCATCTTTCCATAAGCCTATGAAAAGACAGTATTTACCAAGATTTTTCCTTAATTTAAAATAATACAGAATACTAAAAATGCCAACATCAAATCATAATAATTAAACATCCAATATAAATCATAAAACATTAAATTAAATTAATTGAAAATTATACAAAAGGCTTAAAAATCCAATATCAAATAAAAATAATTAACATCAAATAAAAAAGTAAAAATATTCATCAAAATAAAAATAATTACAAGTCTAATAAAAAAATGAGTCTGTATCTTGAAATACGGTCTCTCCATACGCCATGGAAAGACCAAGGTTTAAAGTGCAAATAAGAAGAAATGAAGATAAAATTTTTGGGTTGCATAAATCATGTTATAAACTTTATAATTACTACATGGTACATAATAAAATTTTAAATTGAAACTAAGACATTTTACCTTTTGTTATTCTAATTAAACTCGGTTTTTCCATAAACGTATGGAAAGACGATCTTTTCCAAAACTTTGCCTAAAAAATGTAAAATACTATGACATTCAAATGGTTAAATATCAAATAAAAATACTTAAAATGTACATAAATTACAATAGTTAAAAATCAAACAAAAACAATAAAATGCATATCAAATTAGAATAGATAAACATTAAATAAAAATTTTTATTATACACACCAAATTAGAATTAATAAACATCAAATCAATAAATTAAAAATGCATAAAATATGTAATTTAAATTTTAAAAAATAAATTTAAAAAGATCAAGTCACATCAAATTTTGAATTTGATATAAAAGCATAAATCATCAATATTAAAGTTTAATAAATCAATTCGAAACATCAAGACATACATTAAAAAAATGTATTAGGAAAAAAAGAAACATCAATATTAACTTTTAAAATGATACGTTGAAAAAATAATACATCAATAAAAATGAAAGTATGAATTATAAATTAAAACTTTTACGTAAAATATGATATACAAGTGTCAAAATAAGTCAAATGTAGAATTTTAACATATAAACACAAGATTTACATTAAAAGATGATCAAATTATTTTTTTGGTCCCCAACATATGATGCAATACCATCGTTTGGTCCTCAAGGCCAATACCACGTTTGTTCAGCAACTAACAAATACAAAATAATTTTTTTGGTCCCCAAGGTGGTTTTCAATGTGGTTCAGGTGATTTTGGGGACCAAAAGATGGTATAATGTCATATGTTAGATGGTATAAGATCATATGTTAGGCATCAAAAAAATAATTTAGTCTTAAAAGATTATGATTTAACTTTAACACATGAGTATAGTAGAAAGAAAAAAGACTTTTGGCATAACATCACAAGGTTTGATTGAAACATCAAATACTGGAAATTAAAGAAATATCAAACCTGGTAGAAAAATGTGCGCATTGCGCAGAAATGGGTGGAAAAATTGACATACAGGTTTCTCTAACCCGGAATTTTGACATGCGAGATTCTTATGACCCTGAATAATTAATTCTCCAATTATGTGTACCAAACATCCCTAAAAAGTGATATTTGCACTCACATCACTCCTTATTCACCAAACTTTCTATATTTACATATGAAATCTCATCTCTAATTAAATTTCACTATATTGCATATTAATTCTTGGTTTCACCATGAGACAGATTTATACAAGACTTTGTTTATTTGCATGGCTTATAAGTTGCTTCACTTATACTATGCTACAAGCATTTTTTCCCCTGTTTGATAAATTGCTAAAAAAGCATAAGTTATTTGTGGTGAAAACATAAGTTGCTTTTAAAATAAGTGAATTCTACTCATATATACAGTTCCACCAAACACACCCACACATCACTATAAATTAAATTAAGGTTTAGAGTTTAGTTTTCGGCTGAAACAAGGAAAATGTTGTAATTTAAAATGAAAAAAATATTTGATTTGACCAATGTAATTAAATAGTACGTATATATGGACCTATTTCATGTGTATGCTAAAAATTATCAGAAAACTAATTAAAAATATTTTTGACATTTGCTAAAACTGACGAAACAATATGGGGAATAACTTGTGACATAAGTAAATATGTTTATTATGAAAAAATAATAGTTTATTATATAATAACTTAGTGTGTACATAGTGGATAGTGGGGCGGGGTGGGGGGTATGAACTAATATCCATACCCATCCCACTGCCCATGGCGGCTATCAATTTTCATACTCATACCCGCCCTACCCTCATGAAAACTACATCCATACCCACCCCATTGGGGCGGATGAGGGGCGGACCTCCACTAAAATCTGCCCCACTGCTATCCCTATTCATCAATATATATAACCACAGATACAAGAAACCAAGCATGAGTCAACTACGTAAACTATCGCGCTTTACATAACCAAAGGATTCTACAATATTTACTTTCGTAACACTCTCACTCAAGTTGGAGCATGTAAGTTACGGATGCCCAACTTGCGTAACAAACCCAAACTGCTGACGACCAAGTGCCTTCATTAAGATGACATCCAACTGCACGCCTGTAGGTAATGTGGATGAAACTTTTTGGACTGTAACTCATCAGGCACAAAGTGACAATCCACTTCTATATGCTTCGCCCGTTCGTGGAATATCAATTTTTTAGCAATATGAAGTGCCGATTGCCTATCACGAAACAACTTCATAGGCTTATGATGAAACACACCAAGGGAGCGTGGTAAGCTCTTTAACCATTCCAACTCGCAAGAGGTAACCGCCATGGCCCGGTACTCAGCCTCAACAGAAGAGCGAGACACACTGGGTTGTTTCTTTGTCTTCCAGGACACCGATGAATGCCCAAGAAAAACAAGATAACCAGACAAAAAACAACTAGTGAGTGGACAAGCCACCCAATCGGTGTCACAAAAAGCATTTAATTGCATATCACCCTGACGTAGTAAAATTCCTTGACCTGGGCTCCCTTTAATGTAACACAAAACTCTTATCGCCGCCTCCCAATGTGCAACTAGCGGATTACTCAAGAATTGAGCCAATGTGTGTACAACATAGCCCAAATATGGTCTAGTAACCAACAAATACACTAGACGTCTAACCAAACACCTATATTAATCAGGATTATCGCAAGAAAGTCATGTCGCATGTGCGAGGTGATGATTATGCTCCATGGGCTTACACCCTATCATTCATGCTTCAAGTAGGATTTCTAGAGCATATTTACGCTGCGAAAGAAACAAACTTTCATCTCCCTGAGCCACTTCAATACCTGAGAAGTACTTTAAAATGCCAAGATCTTTCATGTAGAAGCAAGAACTCAAATATTGCTTGAAACGAGCGATTACATCATTAGAAGATCCAACAATGATCAAATTATCCACGTATACGAGGACATGCAGGGATATATCACCCTTCAATAATAGAACAAAGAGTAATTTGCATAAGGCTGAACAAAACCAAACGTTCTCAAAGCATCATATAGCTTAGCAAACCACTTTTGAGGAGCTTGTTGCAAACCATACAAAGACTTATGTAGACGGCACACTTTTCCTGGCAGAGGACTTCGATACCCGTGAGGGAGCTACATGTGAGAAATTTCTATGTTTGTGGCTACAGTAGCCACAAACAGCACAAAATATGGAGGACGCATTACCTAAATGCGTCCTCTCCTGCTGCCTTTTTTTATTTTTTTAATTCTATTTCTTAATTTCAGCTGTTGATGTAGGGGGGCTTGACACGTGGCGAGGACAAAGAACTCAGGCGGGCGAATGGGGGAGCTACCATGTGGCGAGGACGCATTTACATAATGCGTCCTCTGTTTGTAATTTTTTTTTAAAAGTCACGGTCAATGAAATCAGGCGGCCGAATGGGGAGCTGCCACGTGGCGAGGACGCATTTCCATAATGCGTCCTCTGTTTGTAATTTTTTAAAATCACGGTCAACGAAATCAGTCGGCCGAACGGGGAGCTGCCACGTGGCGAGGACGCATTTCCATAATGCGTCCTCCAATCTGCATAAGTGCGTACGAAACGGCTTTTCTTCAGCCATTGTTCATCTTCTTCCTCCACCATTTTTCAATTTTCTCCTTCTGTTAGCCCCCATTCCTCCAGTGTTCTGCCATCTCGATAATTCTCCGCCCCTCTTCTCCGTCGTTGCGCCTCTTTTTAACCGGCATTCCGCTATTTTCATCCGCAATTCAATTTTTACAAGATCCAGTATGGTTCCCTGTTTTCCATTTTTCTCATGTTATGTTTTGGAATTTTGTTATTTCTGTTAAGTTTGTAATGGAATTTTGGTTGTAGAGTTTGAATTCGGACTGAAGTTTATGTCGTTGACCCGCCGTTGACTGCCACTTTTGTCACTTTCTCCGTGAGTCTCAGACTCCCACCCACTCTTTTTTTCATTTTCTTGTAGTTAATTGAACCCTAAATAATTTTACGAATGTGTGTAACGATTATGTGTGAGGTGCCGTTGAAAGTTTTTTCTTTTTTGGTTAAATTATAATCCGTGGAGAACCCAAAGTAGTTTACCTAGTTCGATTGTGTTGTATGATTGTGTTGTATGATTGTGTGTACTCGTTTCCCCTGTTCCCATGCCTTGGCCATTTGTTGACATAGACGTGACGATCCTGCTAGTCTATGTGACAGGGTGTATCACACGACCACATATGTGCAGCAATACAGTCAGAGTTTCATGCTTGTGCGAGATCCATCACTTTGGCAGCGTGCCCGTTGGAGGTTGATTCCTGATGCAGAAAAGTTTCGCAACAGGAGGCGTGGACAGTTTGCGGAGAGGAGGATAAGGAATCAGATGGATGACAGGGTGACGGGTGAATCCAGGGGCATGCGTAGGCGTGGCCTTGCTTAGTATCGTGGTGTCATTTGGTGTATGTAATATTACCTCTGTAGTATGGTACTTATAATATTACTTTCTGAGCATGGAATATTTATCTCATGATTTAGTATAGCATTTATTTGTCTGATATGTTTTTCAGCGTATTCATTTGAGGGCATGCTTAGTGTGTTGTTCGTAGTGTGATGTGGTATTACTTGTATTACTCGATATATGTAGCACATTATGTAGTATTACTTTTATTTGACGAATATGTGTCACATTATGCAGTATTAATTATATTTGTGGAATATGTGTCACATTATGTAGTATTACTTTTATATGTGCTATTCTTCAAAAAATAATATCTAACTGGGCCTGGTATTTGTTAGCAGGGACAAACAATGTATCATCCAGGACCCGTTGAGGAGGATTTGTTGTACCTCCATCAGGAGCACCATGCTCGTGCCCTGTACAACGGACATTTAGAGGACGAGGCACTGCAGGTGCGGCGATGCGATGGGGCATGCTGGACCGATCGATTGCCAGTACAAGTTATGAGGTATGTGCGTGAAGCAGGATTTCAGGGACTCCTGGATTCTGCACTAATACAAATTAACCATTCCCTCATCACTGCCCTGGTAGAGCATTGGCATCCGGAGACGCACACATTTCACCTACCGATGGGGGAGGCTATGGTCACTTTGCAGGATATAGGGATCATGTGGGGTCTACCAATCAATGGCATCCCAGTCACAGGTGTAGACACTGTTAGACGTACAGAGGACTGGCAGCTCATTTGCACAGACTACCTGGGTGCTACACCAGACCCTAGTTATATCAGGGGGGTCGCATTAGGGCCAGGTGGTTGGGAATGCTATTGCACAGTCCGCTCCCCACTGATCCCACTGATGTACAATGTCAACAGCGGGCTAGGGTTTTCCTTCTACTATTTCTTGGGGGAATGCTCATGTCTGACACGTCCGGCCACCTTATCCCATTGCTCTACTTATCTGTACTGATGGATCTAGGTGCCGCACATCAGTACAGTTGGGGGAGTGCCATTCTTGCATTCTTGTACCGGTCTTTATGTGACACGGCAATCCCACAAGCTAAATCCATATCTGGGCCACTTGTCTTGCTACAGGTAAAATTGTTGGTCAATCTAGTTACTTGTACATAATGTGCTTAATATTACATTATGTTACATTTTATTACATTATATTACATTTATTGGCAGTTGTGGGCATGGGAACGCATACCATTCATCGACCTGCCGGTGCACTACCGATGACAGTGACGATGAGTGCTCTTGGCTCTCGGTACATGTCGAAGACCCCAGTATGCAGTATTTTCAAAACACATGCAATTCCATATTCTGGCTAATATAATTCACTTAGTTCCTCATAGGTGGAGGGCCCGTTACGATTTATCACAATCACCAATGCACGTTTTGAAAGTGTACCGTGATCAGCTCACTTCTCTCAATCACAATCAGGTATAGGCCAAATTGGATTTTGTTCTTTGGACTTCGTGGGAAAAATGGTTTCAGTTACCTAACCGCAACACATGCATGTTGTCTCAATTCATTTGGCAGCCATATACGGAGGATGTCATGGAACAACTCCCGTGGTACTGTACAGGTGGTAGAAACAACTGGCTACTTTCCGTTGACCTGATCTGCTGGCATGCCGTGGAGTATCATCATGCACATCGTGTTCTCAGGCAGTTCAGCCTAATCCAGCCACTACCCACCCAGTTAGTCAGTAGGGATGAGTACAACCTACTTCATACTAGAGACCGTCGAGGAAGGTCTGGCATGGATTGGCGTGTCGAACTAAGAAGATATCTCGATGCTTGGGAGCATCGATCCGATCAACAAGTACACACACTAGGGAGTGCAGATCCATACTTGGAGTGGTACTTTCGCAAGACGGTGTTCATGATTGATCAGCCAGGACGACCTCTAACAGCTACAGAGGGTTTCCATGGAGATGGTGCAACTGCGGAGTACTTGGTATATCCTAAATTTCTAATATTGTTAAGAAAGAATACTTCAGAGCTCCTCAAAATTATATATCTAACATATTCATCTCGATTATGTAGTTGCAGGCAATGACCCAGTTGCATGGCATGTCGGACATTAATTTGGATGGTTGTCCCCCACATTTTGCGGACGTTTTCAGGGGAATGCATCGTGTTATCACACGTAGTCTACAACATGCGCATCAGCCCTCTAGACTGCAGCACTATCAGCCATTTGTGCACTGTGAGGAATCTCCCCCTGATGTGAGATATACTGACCTCAGAAGCCACCGTCAGGGCCCACCTGGTCGACAAGGAGGTCGGAGGCCTCGTGCTAGGGGGCATACTAAACACATTGGTTCTTCACAAGCTGGACCATCACATGCGAGTCCACCCATCGGTGGACCATCAGTCGGGGAACCCTCACAGTACAACATGAATGCTTCAGATTACAGTGCATATGCCACTCCAACATCCAGTCATCCATACATGTCGCCTACCGCTCCATTACATACAGGTAGTGTTCCACATGCCTATTGTGATTTGAATGAGGCAGCAAGATACGAAATGGAGGAGGACATACTAGGGGGAGCTCCACATGAGGAAGTACATATACCTACACAGATGGCTGTACCACGATGGACATCCAGGACCATACGTCCTCCCCCGTGTGGAACGGGTGGAAAGCTATGCAGACGTCAGCATTAGGACAGTACATGCTATTCAACACTAATTTGCATTACATTTCACACGTATTGTTCGACACTGTACATTTATGCTAATTTGTATCCATTCTAACTATGCAATACTTCGTTCCTGCACCTACATTCAAGACTAGTCAAAAAAATGCAAATAACGTGACCCTAAATTATCGTTTCACTTTTTCCCAAATTATCATCAAACAAACACAAGTCTACTTATGCGCAATCTTGACCGAAAACAGGTGGATGAGAAATAGTAAGTTACAATTGCAACAACCCCCGATAATTTATTACGTAAATTCACGACTCATTTTGAAGAATACACTCTTGTTTAATTCAGGGCAGGATTTTATAATAAGCTTTCTCCCCAATAAATAAAATTCTCCAAACGCTTAATTTACTAAATTTACCAAAAAATAATAAACATTATTTAATTTACAAATTAAATTAGCACCAAAATTAATTACAAATCTCATTTCCAACATTTTCAAAAAATTTTGTTAAAACAATACGCATTCCAGGACTCGTTTTTGCTAAATAATTTCCCGAGAAATAAAATTAGGCAGCTTTTGAGGACTCGTTTCAAAATCGAGTCCTCTACATAATTTCCCCAACAACTAAATAATGCCAGATTTGAGGGCTCTTTTAAAAAATGAGTCCTCTAAATACTTTCGGGAAAAAATTATTGCCAGATTTGAGGACTCGTTTCAAAAACGAGTCCTTTAAATTCTTTGGAAAAAAAATTGCCAGATTTGAGGACTCGTTTCAAAAACGAGTCCTCTACATAATTTTTGGAAAAAATAAATAATGCCAGCTATGAGGACTCGTTTAAAAAATGATTCCTCTAAAACATTTCCGGAAAAAAAAATTATGCCACCTCTGAGGACTCGTTTCCAAAACGATTCCTCTAAAGGATTTTTGAAAAAAAAATTCCACCTAGAGGACGCATTACCAAAATGCGTCCTCCACCCTCAGCGTCTAGAATATCTAGCAAGCACACCAGCGTCCATTTTTCGATTTTCTTGCACACTAAAATCAAGAACTCGCTACATGTAGACTTCTTCTTCTGAATCACCGTGTAAAAAATGATGCACACATCCATTTAATGTAACACCCTGCCTTTTGCTACTGCAACAACAAGAAAAAGATGCATTGTTCCCATTTTAGCAACGGGAGTGAACATTTCGTTGTAGTCTATGCTTTCTAGTTGACGATTCCCAAACACAACAAGACAGCCTTTTAGGCGTTCAACATCACCGGCGGATGCGCACTTGGTTTTTTATACCCAACCACTGCCAATCGCCTTTTTCCAGAGAGGAAAATCTTCAAGAGTCCAAGTACCACTGCTTGCGAGAGCATCAATTTTGTCTTCCATAGCTTGTCGCCAACTTGGAAATTTCATTGCCTCTTTGAAGGAAGTAGGATCCTTTTGTTTTGTAATTGTGAAGATTGAAGATTAATACCGTAACTCCTAATAGCTTAATTGTAGTTAATTGTAGTTAATTAAGATTAATATCATAACTCCTAATGGCTTAATTGTAGTTAATTGTATAGTTAATTGTAGTTATGTCCTTACTTGTATCTTTTTATAGTGTTGTAAATCCTAATGGATGTATGCTTGGAATTTCCCACTTTCATGGTATCAGAGCACTAGTTAACTTCTCTCCCTCAATCTTCTTCTTGCCGCCGCACAAGGCTTGCAGCCTTTCTCCCTCTCTTCCTTTCTCCCTCTCGCCTTTCAAATCATGGCTACAGATAAATTATCCTTGAATACTATGATTCATCTTCTCACCACCAAACTTTCTACTTCCACCTATCTTCAATGGAAAAGACAGGTACAACATGTTCTTCATCCGCAAGGTTTGTACGGGTATCTTGATGGATCCTCCGTTTGCCCTCCGCTTTCGGCGCCATCGTCGGCCTTCTCCTCCTCCACTGCCATTCTTGATGCTTCTTCAATCAAGGAGCAAGAAGGTGCGGATGCTGATGCCAAGGCTTCCCATGATGCTTGGGTCTCCGAGGATCAACGTATTTGCAGCCTTCTCTATTCCTCTCTCTCGTCGGAAGCGATGAATGAAGTCTCCCACTGTGAAACTGCCAAGGAGATGTGGGATGCTTTCGCTACAGCCTATCAACATTGCAGTAGGACCTCGGTGTTCAGTCTTCGTCAACAAGCTGGACTTCTCCGCAAAACGGGTTCCATTCATGATTTGCACCTTAGTTTTATGTCGATTTTTGAGCAATTATCTATTATGGGCAGCCCCGCTGCCAATGATGAAAAACTCTTATGGTTTTTTTACGGCTTTAGGCCATGAGTATAATGATTTTAGTGGGTCTTTGGTTAATCGTGATCCAATTCCGGAATATGTTGAAGTAGTTAATTTAGCTAAGGGACATGAGTCATTTTTGAAAACTTTGGATAGTATGAAGGGGATTTCTGTTCAGGGACAGACCAGTACTGGTCCTGTAGTATTTCTGGCTTCGTCGCAGCAGCAGGAGGGTGGTGCGTGTGATCACGCGCCGGGAGGTGGAGTGCGTAGAGGCGGCGCGTGGCACCCACGCGCGGCCAATCCAGGGCTATTTGGCGGCCGCAGTTCTAGTCGTGGCTCCTGGAGGTATTTTGGCCGAGGTTTTGGGTCCAGATCTCCTGCTGGTCTATCCAATATACATTGTTATACTTGTGGTGGCTTAGGTCACATTTTTGCTCAATGTCCGTCATCGACTCCTCGTCCAGCGGTTCAGGCACATGTTGCTCAGCAATATTCTCCCTCCTATGCTACTCAGCTAGTTCGGCCAACTCCTCCTATTGAGCCGTCCTTCGTTGCTTCAGACTGGTATATTGATTCGGGCGCCACAAATCATCTGAGCTCCTCCGCCTCAAACCTTTTGAGCATCACTTCATACCGTGGTAATACTCTAGTTTCTGTTGGCAATGGAGCTTCTTTATCTATTACTGCTGTTGGTGATGTTCAAATCTCTTCGAAATTGCATTTATCTGATGTGTTACTTGTGCATTTATTACTAAAAATCTTTTGTCAATAAGTAAGATTACTAAAGATTTGGGGGTTCTTGTTATATTTGATGACAAGTCTTTTACTATTCAGCACAAGATAACCAAGGCAATTCTGGGGCGCGGACACAGTGAGGATGGTTTAGATGTGCTTGATCGTGGTGAAGAAGCTCTTCTTTTTTTTGTTAGGCAGAATAATAACCAAGCATCTTATGAAACTTGGCATACTCGGTTAGGACATGTGTCCTCTAGTATTGTTTCTTTACTATATAAGAATGGTTTTTTGACTCTTACTTCGGTTTTCCCAAAACCAGTATTTGTGAATCCTGTATTATGGCTAAAGGACAGAAGTTATCTTTTTCTGATAATCCCAAACGTGCTGATTGTGTGCTTGATCTTATTCACTGTGATTTATGGGGACCATCTCCCGTACTATCTGGGAATGGGTTTTCTTACTATGCTATCTTTGTGGATGACTATTCTCGATTTTCGTGGTTTTACCCCCTTCGTAAAAATCAGACTTCATTGACATTTATTTCCAATTTGAGGCGCTGGTTGAGAATCAGTTTTCTTCCAGGATTAAGGTGTTTAAGAGTGATGGCGGTACTGAGTTTTTGAACTCTCGTTTGCAGTCTCATTTTGGTATCCGTGGCATTCATCATCAGGTCTCTGGTCCCTATACACCTGAACAGAATGGTCGTGCAGAGAGGAAGCATTGTCATATTACTAAGATGGGGCTTTCTATGCTTTTTCACTCCCACATGCCTCTATCCTATTGGGACGATGCTTTTGCTGCTGCAGTATATACTATCAATCGTCTCCCAACTCCTGTGCTGAATGATACACCCCGCTGAGAATCGTCTCCCAACTCCTGTTGTGACAATAACAGTGCCATTTTCCTCGCTGAGAATCCTGTCGCTCATAAGTGGGCTAAGCATATTGACATTGACTATCACTTTGTGTGGGAGCTGGTAGCTAGTTATAAGCTTTGTGTTCGTCATGTCCCGTCCTCTCTACAGGTGGCTGACATTTTTACGAAAGGACTGAATCGGGCTCTATTTGAATTCTTTCAGTCCAAGCTTCGCGTTTCGGTCAATTCGACGCTTCGCTTGAAGGGGGTGTGAAGATTGAAGATTAATACCTTAACTCCTAAT
This sequence comes from Rubia yunnanensis, assembly GCA_037428765.1. Classification (NCBI taxonomy): domain Eukaryota; kingdom Viridiplantae; phylum Streptophyta; class Magnoliopsida; order Gentianales; family Rubiaceae; genus Rubia; species Rubia yunnanensis. The sequence continues at coordinate 104,074,613 of CM075065.1, forward strand.
AGCTTAATTGTAGTTAATTGTATAGTTAATTATAGTTATGTCCTTACTTGTATCTTTTTATAGTGTTGTAAATCCTAATGGATGTATGCTTGGAATTTCCCACTTTCAGTAATGGCTGCTAGAAAGTGTTTATGTCTCACAGAAAATATATTGTAATCAACATAACAAGCTATATTGAATTGTTTACCTGAGGTAACAGACGAAGGAGCTGAAGTAGCAGGGGGCGAAGGGGGTCTATCTGTCGAACAATAGTATTGGTAACATAACCTCGCAGTTGTGTAGACAGAACACGAGAATGAAGTCCTCGACCAAGCAACTCATTCTCGGAAGTAGATGTTGTAGTGCTCGCCTCTTCATCACGCCCTCTCAAAGACTGACCAATATTATTTGGCAAAGTATCATTGCGGACTACCTCACTCGTAGATGCAGGAGCTGATTCTTGTGCTAGAACAGACTCACCAGCTGGAGCAGCCTCTTGTGCTATTACGGACACACCAGTACATGGCTCTTGGTGTATTATGTACCTACCCTCTTGGTGTAATATTAACACACCAGCACCTTCATTTTGAACTATACTGGACGCGCCAGTATTACTTCCCCACAAAATATGCGAATCTTCACCATCAAGGAGAGAAGTATATTGGTGCACCAAATTTGAAGAGCTCGGGTTCTCTTCGATAAAGGGAAATACATGTTCAACAAACTTCACATCAGGACTAACAAAAATGTTGGTATGCCTTGAATACGTATTAGTCGCTTTGACAGGATGGTACGGGTGTCTCGCTGTTCTGGTTTGGGCCAGATTGTTTCTGGGCCCAAAGTCGTTAGGGTTTAAGGTGGAGAGGACTATATATAGTGCCTCGTATTTTATTGTAATCTGTAAGAGATAGGATTTGTAGAGAGTAGGAAATCTGTAATTCTAGCCTTTCTCTCTAGTGGAATCCGATCTTGGTCGGCCGTGGATGTAGCCAATTGGTGAACCACGTACAATTCTTGGTGTCTTTTTTTTGCTTTATTTTCTTTGCTTGTTCTTTCTCGGGTATTCCGCACAACAAACTGGTATCAGAGCTTCTGGTTAGATCCGCAGTGGGTCTATCGGATTTTAGGTTTATCTGGGGTGGTCGGATCTCTAATCTGATCAGAGAGAAAGATGGATGCGCTAAATGTGAAGGTGGACAAGTTTATCGGGAGGAATAGCTTCAGTTTATGGCAGATCAAGATGCAAGATTTGTTGAAGCAACAAGGGTTGTGGACGCCGCTGACGAAGGGGTTCTCGGTCGTTGGCACTTTGGACATGGTGGGTCTGGAAGAAAAGGCGCATTCAACAATTATGCTGTGTCTCACGGATGAAGTCATCACTGAGGTCTCGGATCAAGAAACTGCTGCAGAGCTGTGGTTGAAGTTGGAGAGCTTATACATGACGAAGTCTCTGACGAACAAATTGCTTCTGAAACAACGTCTATTCGATCTCCGAATGCAGGAAGGTACGCAACTCAGAGATTATCTAGAGCAATTGAATACTTTGTTATTAGAAATGCGAAATATAGATAGAAAATTGATGATGAGGATGCTGCTTGATATTGTTAGTATCTCTAACGCTTTCATATGAGAACTTTGTTCAGTAATTTATTGTCGAGAAAGATTCTGTGTTTTTGGAGGAAGTTAGATCCTCTCTTCATAGCAGGGAGTTGCGTCATAGTGCTAGCAGTTCAGGAACATATAATCAGGCATCTGGTTTGTTTACTAGTTGCGATAAGGGAAAGGGAAATGGCGGAAAGAAAAGAGGTAAGAAGTCAAAGGTTCCCAAGCTCGATGATATCTGTCGGTACTGTAAGGAGAAGGGACATTGGAAAAATGAGTGTCCAAAGAAGTTGATGATTAAGCAATCAGGAAACAAATCGGGTTCTGCTGCTCTAGTGGAAGGAGACGTTGATTCAGAAGAGGATATTGCTCTGGTTGCTGCTGGACACACTCATCACTCCGATGTGTGGTTCCTAGATTCTAGGGCATCCTACCACATTTGTCCAAGGAGAGAGTGGTTTTTGACTTATAAGCAGGCAGGGGGTAGCATTACTATGCCTAACGGTACTGTCTGTGAGGTAGTTGGGACAGGTTCGATCAAGATCAGGACACATGATGGTAGTTTCTGTACTTTGAACGAGGTTAGACACGTTCTATTGATGACGAAGAATTTGATTTCTCTTAGTCTGCTGGATAGAAAGGGTTTTGTCTATTCAGGCAAAGATGGAGCTCTAAGTGTCTGCAAGGGTTCTAAGCTGGTTCTGAAAGGTCTTCTACATGGTACTTTGTATCTTCTACAAGGTTTCATGGTTATGGATTCGGTAAATGTTGCATCGTCAGAGGTTCACCATAAGGATATGACTAAGTTATGGCACATGAGGCTTGGTCACATGGGTGAAAGAGGGATGCAGATTCTATCGAGGGATGATCTTCTCGGTGGCCACAAGGTCAAGGGTTTGGAGTTCTGTGAGCACTGTGTCTTTGGGAAACTACACCGCAGCAAGTTTCCAAAGGCTATTCATAGAACGAAAGGCACGTTAGATTATATCCACTCTGATTGCTGGGGAGCCATCCCGAGTTGAGTCGTTGGGAGGGAACAGGTACTTTGTGTCTTTGATTGATGACTACTCCAGAATAACTTGGGTTATCATGATGAAACATAAAAGTGAAGCCTTCATGAAGTTCAAGCAGTGGAAAGCTCTGGTGGAGAACCAAACAGGGAAGAAGATCAAGAGGCTGCGAACTGATAATGGTCTGGAATTCTGCTCGTTTGAGTTTGATCAATTTTGTAGGGATGAAGGGATTGTCCGACATCATACAGTCAGGAATACGCCACAGCAGAATAGTGTAGCTGAGCGGATGAATCAGACATTGCTGGTGAGAGCGAGGTGCATGCCCTCGAATGCTGGGTTAGATAGAAGATTCTGGGCAGAGGCAGTGAGTACAACGTGCTACTTGATCAATCGTGGACCTCATACATACAGTGTAAGACACCTATTGAGGTATGGTCAGGTAGAGTTGCTGATTACTCTAATCTGAAAGCTTTTGGTTGTACAGCTTATTATCATGTGAGTAATGGTAAGTTAGAGCCCTGAGCCAAGAAGGGGGTTTTTGTGGGCTATGGAGATGGAGTCAAGGGATCAAGGATTTGGTCTCCATCCGAGAAGAGGGTTATTCTGAGCAGGGATGTTGTCTTTGATGAAAACTCTTTGCTTAGATCCATGGTGAAGTCCACGTCTACAACAGAAGTTGGTAGCATTGATAAACAGGTGGAGCTTCAAGTCACTCAAGGTGAGAGTGGTTTGAAGGAACTTGAAGGAGATCAAGAGCTACAGACAGAAAATGAGTTTCTAGAGCTTTCACCATCAGATCATCAACCATCCGGAGCTACAGTTCATTGCTTAGCTCAAGGTCGACCAAAGAGGGTTGGAGTTGGTCCACCCAAGAGGTATGGGTTTGAAGATATGGTGGGTTATGCACTACAGGTTGCTGAGGAGGTGGATACTCATGAGCCATCCACCTACAGAGAAGCTGTTTCAGGTACTGATGCTGACAAATGGTTTGTAGCAATGGGAGATGAGATGGATTCCCTCCAGAAGAATCAGACATGGGATTTGGTTCAATAGCCTCAAGGGAGAAAGGTTATCACTTGAAAATGGGTTTTCAAGAAAAAAGGAATGGATATCATTTACAGAGGGAGTTAAGTACAAGGCTAGAGTTGTTGCTAGAGGTTTCTGTCAGAGAGAGGGAGTAGATTACAATGATATTTTCTCACCAGTGGTCAGACACACTTCCATCAGGGTGTTGCTAGCTATAGTGACATCAGGATTTGGAGCTTGAACAACTTGATGTGAAGACCGCTTTTCTACATGGAGAGTTGGAGGAAGAGATATACATGACTCAGCCAGATGGTTTCCAAGTTCCTGGCAAGGAAAAGTATCTTTGCAAGTTGAAGAAGTCCTTATATGAGCTTAAGCAGTCTCCGAGGCAGTGGTACAAGAGATTTGACAGCTACATGCTTAAGTTGGGCTACACAAGGAGTTCATATGATTGTTGTGTCTACTATAGAAAGTTGAGAGATGATTCATTCATTTATCTAGTGCTTTATGTAGATTACATGTTGATAGCCTCAAAGAGTAAGCATGAGATTCAGAAGCTGAAGGGTCTTCTTAGTGCTGAGTTTGAGATGAAGGATTTGGGTGCAGCTCGGAAAATACTAGGAATGGAGATTCTCATAGATAGAGGTCAGAGGAAGCTTTTCTTGTCACAGAAAGGTTACATTCAGAAGGTGTTGGCTAGGTTTGGCATGTCTTCAGCCAAGCCTATTGACACTCCTAGTGCTGCAAATATCCATCTCACTTCCATGTTTGCTCCTCAGTCAGAAGAGAAGAAGGAGTATATGTCTCGAGTTCCGTATGCTAGCACTGTGGGGAGCTTGATGTATGCTATGGTATGTACGAGGCCAGACTTCGCACAGGCAGTCAGTGTTGTGAGCAGGTTCATGGGGCAACCAGGTAGAGAACATTGGCAAGCTGTGAAGAGGATCTTTAGGTACCTTAGAGGTACATCTGATGTGGGTCCCATTTACGGTGGTGATACTGAGTGCCTGGTTACGGGTTATTCTGATTCTGATTATGCTGGGGATGTTGACACGAGGAGATCTATGACCGGCTATGTCTTTACCTTGGGTGGTTATGTTGTTAGCTGGAAGGCGACTTTGCAACCTACAGTGACTTTGTCTACTACGGAAGCAGAGTACATGGCTCTGACGGAGGCTGCGAAAGAAGGTATATGGCTGAAGGGGCTAGTCAGTGACCTTGGTCTACACCACGATCAGGCTACTTTGTATTGTGATAGCTTGATTGCTATCTGCTTAGCCAAGGATCAGGTCCATCATGAGAGGACCAAACACATTGATGTTAGATATCATTTCCTGAGAAGTGAGAGGAGAATCAGGGTGAAGAAAGTGGGAACTGTTGATAATCCTGCTGATATGTTCACCAAGCCTGTTCCACATAGCAAGTTTCAACATTGTTTGAACTTGTTAACATCAGAGATCAGTAGCTGCCCAGTGGGGTAGTCCCAGGAGTGGAGGGATAAGTCTGTTCATCTGGCACTGTAATGGTGCGTCTGGAGTTTCTGCTTTGAGGATTCAAGTCAAGGTGGAGATTTGTTGGTATGCCTTGAATACGTATTAGCTGCTTCGATAGGATGGTACGGGGGTCTCGCTGGCCTGGGGGCGGAGCGCACCCTGGCCTGGGGGTCCGGGGGGCCGAGTCGCCCCCGGCCTGATGGTATAACATGTCCTATGTTTGGGCTGTTATTCACATTCGGTCTCCTGTTCTGGTTTGGGCCAGATTGTTTCTGGGCCCAAAGCCGTTAGGGTTTAAGGTGGAGAGGACTATATGTAGTGCCTCATCTTTTATTGTAATCTGTAAGAGATAGGATTTGTAGAGAGTAGGAAATCTGTAATTCTGGCCTTTCTCTCTAGTGGAATCCGATCTTGTCCAGCCGTGGATGTAGCCAATTGTTGAACCACGTAAAATTCTCGGTGTCTTGTTTTTTGCTTTATTTTCTTTGCTTGTTCTTTCTCGGGTATTCCGTACAACAAAAAAATTCACAAGTTTCCAAATCATAGACTCCCCACCCCTTTTTCCCGGAGGGATAACCGCAAACATACATCGTCAAGAATGAGGGCTAAATTTATCCTTCACACGAGGATGATTAGCAACATACCACAAGCACCCAAATACTTTCAAAGTACTAGATAATGGTGTATAACCATAGAGTAATTCATAAGGTGTTCTCCCGCTAAGTACTGGAGTCGGAGTTCTATTTATAAGATGACATGCAGCTAACACACATTCACCCCAAAAAGCAATCGACAATTGAGCTTGAAAACAGAGGGCACAAGCTACGTTAAGAATGTGTTTGTGCTTACGTTCTACTCTATCATTTTTTTTGGGAGTATCAGCACATGAGGTTTGATGTAAAATACCCATATGAGAGTAAAAAGCTTTCATAACAAATTCTTTACCATTATCACTCTGTAACACCTTTACTCTCCTATGAAACTAATTTTCTATCATTGAACAAAAATTAGAAAGCAACACGCTCACTTCATGTTTTCCAACCATCAAATAAACCCAGGCTGCTCGAGAAAAATTGTCAAAAATTGTGAGAAAATAATGTACACTATTACTAGAAGCAGTATTGTATGGTCCCCAGATGTCTCAATGTATTAACTAAAACAAATCAGTAGTTTTATTAGAACTTAACAGAAAAAGGTCACGAGTCTGTTTAGCCAACAAACACACATGACAAGTGTCATCACAAACTTTATTCAAACCACTATCGACTACTCCTAGTAAAGAACACACCACTTTCATTGAAGGATGGCTGAGACGAAGATGCCACAATAATGTCATATCTACAACTGTAGCATTGGCTTGAAGAATATGAACCAAACAAAAAAGATAAACCCCATTACACTGCTCCCCCACTCCAATCAGGCTCCTCAATGCCTAGTCATGTGTGGTACATAGCTTGTCAGTGAAATGAACAATAAATTTCTATTTTTGCAAAAGTTGAGACACAGACAAAAAAATTACAATTGAGAGAAGGATCATATAAAGCATGGTCCAAAATTAAAGAATCACTCAATTGAATATGACCCTATTTTGTTGCACTGGTACTTTTACAATTAGGGAGCCCGACAGGTTCAGTAGTATATCGTAAAACTCAATAAACAAATCAAGATTACCGCTCATATGGTTCGAAGCTCCCTTATCTATCATCCATTGATCAAGAAATTTCTTACCATGGAGTTTTGGTGTTAAGCAAGAAACTAAAGAAGTCTTTAGAGATGTGAACGATTGTTGAACCTGAGAATCTGAAAAAGTAGAAAGACTCACTACAACAAACAACACCTATTACCTTGGTTTTTCAGGCCTTTTACCTCGGGCTTTTGCCCCCAGAAAAATGAGGTATATGTGGGTGAAGTAAAAAGTATACCGTTTACCTCGATTTGAAACCGATGTAAAAGGGACTCTTTTACATCGAATTTGGACCGATGTTGGTCTGTTCTGCGATCGACCTCACACCAAGGAAGTAGGCTGACTATAGTACCCCGTAGCTGCGACATCGTTTACATCAACGTCAGCATCCTTAAGAAGCAAAGTCGATCACAATAAGAAGACCATCGATGGCACTGGAAACACTGTGACATCGACAAGATCGATGACGCGGATAATTAAAGCAACGTCACTCATGATTGTAAGAAAGATTGCAAACAAGATTGCATAATCCAATGCACCCTTATCGAATGCATGCTGACGTGGGAGGCTAACCAATACGATGTCATTTTCAATGACCGACGTGGTAAAAAAATGTCGTTGTTATATGCGACATCGATTTGGTGTCGTAGATTTATCGATATATGCGACGTCGGGCAGGTGTCATGTATTTACTGGTCTGTGCGATGTCGCGGTATAAATCATGGAGAAATCAGTTGTCGTACAATAATATAGTATTTACTTTATGAAGAAACAAAGAAAAAACCCTTGAACATAAATTACCAATAAATGTAATAATATATTCAAATACTATGCTTGATGTGAAAATGAAATTTTAATTGTATTTAACATCCATTTCCTACGTCGTAAAGCATTCAAACTATTAGTGGGATTAGGGAAATAAGTTGTCCATGTGTACTGAATAATTTCTTCCAATTATTGTGTAAGAAGCACATATTTGTTGCTTCAGAAATTTATTAATAAATTGGAATCGTTGACTGGATGGGTGGTAGGCTGAAATAATTGTTAGGCCCATATACTTGCGACGTCGGTCCCAGGTCGGTATGTTTTTGTATGAACCGACATACATGCAACATCGAACCTTATGAAACGGACTACATAATCTGGTTAAAACGTTATCGTTCCAAACCAGTTATAAATATGGTAACCCTAACAGAGAGTTCAAGATTTTCTTCACAAGTTTCCTGCAAATTCCAACTGTCTCCACATTCCTCCCTTCTCTTCTGTATTGGAAAAAAGGTATGGTTTTTCTTATCTCCTTACACATAAGTTTTATAATTCTTACTTCACAATGTCAGATTTGTGGTATTAATTTATTTTGTTTACCTTGCTTTCTAGCTTTTGTTTCTAATTTATGAGAGTGTGAAGTTTTCTTGACTTTGAACGTTGGTACAATGTTTTGGTATGTCTCCAAAGGATTTTTGTTTTATTTCATGTTGATGAAGCCTCATTTTTTCTGGTTTGGTGTGTTTCTTCCCGTAGCTACCTGTGTTATCTGCGACGTCGATAGTCTATCTGACACAGTTTGGCTCATTTGATAAATGTGCGATGTTGCGACTTTGTTTTTTCTTGTTGCTCATTCTTCAGTTCCTGACGTCGGATATATCTCGGCCTGACATTCTGTTTGCCCGAAATGATACCGACTTCGCATTATTGCCTCTAAGTTTACTTTGGATTTCCCCACGCGACATCGGTATTGTGTCAGTTTATTGTTCGATTTATTTGACACAAAACTGAGGTCGCATTTACATGTTGACCACATACTGCTTTGAACCGATATGCACCTACGATGCTTGTGGCGACGTCGCACCTTGCATTCTATAGTGTGGTGTCACACTTCACATTTTCACTTCTGATGCAGGGCTAATGGCTGGCGAAGGATCATCTATTTGGCCCTTTTTCGGGTATTTTACCTATTTACACACACACACACACACACACACACATATATATATATATATAAATTTCCAAACACACCTCCACACTTTGTAATGACTAATACATTCTTGTTTTAGTACAGTTCACCGCACAACGGAGGCACCCATAGCCTTTTTTTTCTTCGCCATTGAACATCATTCGATGGTTATTGATAGCCCACGTTTCGACTACACTTTGAAGCAGCTGAATTTTGGGAAAATACAAACATTGGTAAATCTTTACAATTAAATTTTATTTGTTGACAAATGCATATGTGTATATATATATATGTATATATATATATATATTTCTAATCAATATTTGTTAAGTTGACTTAGTACATTCCATAGGAGATTGTACCACTACTGCCGACTGAGAAAACCCTCGTAGTGGTGAGGTGCTACGGGGTAGAGTGGCATATGAACTATTCGGGGGTGGGCGAAGGTCCTTTCGCTAAAGGGTTTTGGCAAGTTCCTTAGGGGAAACAATCTACGCACCGGAGACACATTGTTCTTCGATGTGATACAAGCTAAGGGGCCAATAATCTTCAAGGTCATCATTATCCGAGTTGATTGAGTGTATTGTAATTTCTGTTATGTTGGAACTAACAAAGTTCTCATTCAAATTTAATTATGAACTATATTTGTAAGGATATTTTCATGACTATTTTTTTTTCTAATTATTTGTCTATCTTGATTGAACATTGAACAAATGGGGTACTGGTTGTGTTCAAATTAGGGCAGGATTTGTAGGGTGTTTGTAGAACAATGATTGCTAGCAATTGTTGTGCCTAACTAACCTTAATTTTACATTATGCCAAATTAATCGTGATGACGGGATGTTAGGAGGAGAGAGATGCCAAAGACAATGGGGAAAAGCTCATGACCTCCATTTAATTGTATTCATTTTCTTCTGTCACTGTCAAATTCTTTACTTCAACTTGTCTTTTACATATATGCAACTTCACTAATCATTCGCAATACCTATTGGTATCAACAATGTATCTAGCGAAGTCGGGCAAGCTTTTCAAAGAACATATGAGACGTCGCACATTATTCAGCATCATTATTTATTTCATTTTTTAACCTTTTACTTTGGTTCAAATAATAACTGAGGTAAACAACCAATTATTTACTTGAGTTTTTTTATATGATTGAGGTAGATAATATCTTTTACTTCAGAAAAAACAGAGGTAAAAGAACTTTTTACCTCAGTTATTTGGTGTTAACAAAAAATCGAGGCAAAAGGGACAAAGTAATAGGTCTTGTTTCTTGTAGTGACTTGTGTGATCGAAGTCGCTTGAACCACTCAAACCAACACCTGAAGTTGGATTGTTGCTATTGATGGCTGCAATAAAATTTCCAAGGCAGTGGCCGCTATTACGTCCACCGCCACGGCCCCAACATCCACTACTAGTGCCCCTGTCACGACCTTCATAACTATTAGGCCAACCAACCAGCTCAAAGCAACGCACCTTGTCGTGTCCCTTTCGAGCACAATGCGTGCATGAAACTACGAGGCTCAACACTGCCACCAAAGGACTGTCCCTACACGGGACTGGCGGCTTGTCCGTCAACAAAAAACCCAACAATGTCACCACGAGAAGTGTGGGCATCAACAACAGTCAGATGATGCTCAACCGCTAAGGATTTACCATGCACGTATAACAAAGAAGGCAAATGACCCATCATAAACAGCCCTTCAACCACAGTCTTGTACTTAGAACTATCGAAGCCAATCAAAAACTAATGCAATCTTTCATTCTCAAGCAACGTACTATATTCATCAGCAGCGGAACACGTACAAGTGGGTAATTCAATGGAACTAGCTAATTCATCCCCCAACATGCGCAAATCTCCATAATACTCAGACACCGAGTGCTCGCGTTGTTTACAATCACCAATACGACTCTTTAACTCATGAATACAAGACCAATTACGTTGCAAATAATGCTCACATAAATCATACCACAACTCCTTCATATTATCAGGAAAAGGAACAGTCTTGCAAATAGAAACATCGGGGGTCTTGAAAATTCAAGCAACAAGCATAGAATTAACAATTCCTCACTGTTCAAAATCAGGAGATTTAGAACCATGAGGGTCAATGGACCCATCGACAAACCCTAATTTATTCTTTGCTCGTAATTATTTTGCAAAGAAAGGACCCATTCATCATAGTTGTGACCATTCAACAAAATCGGACTGATAACGGAACCCATACCTTCAGAAGGATGAAGATAATAGGGAGTGAAAGGTTCATACTTTGCTGGAGAAGCAGGCGTTGAAGAAGAAGACTTCGACTGATCATCATTACCCATCCTACGAACAACCAACCCCCACCACGCCACTCGCAAACAACCAAACACCACCACATGGCAGTCAGACGAAGAAGACGCATGCTAGGAAATTAGGAAAAACATCCCTAATTTATTGCTCGGATACCATGCTAAAATTGGCGAAACAATATAAGGAATAACTTGTGTCGTTCATTCTTCTTCATCAGTATATATAACCACATATACAAGAAACCAAACATGAGTCAACTACCTAAACTATTACACTTTACATAACCAGAGGATTCTACAATATTTACTTTCCTAACAACATTTAAATTGGTAGAAGTTTAGAATCTAGTTATTTTAATAGTCATGATGTGGTTTAGCCACTTATAGTGTTATTTGAAACCAGCGGAACCTAATTAAACAGGGAGTGAACAAGATGAAGACGCCTAATAACCAGAGATAATTCGGGTGAATATGCAGCATACGTGGAAGACTGAATGGAGGAAATGAGTCCCAAAATAGCAAAAAATAGCACAAACTTTAAATAATTTAATAAGGAAGACAAATATGGAGATGAACATCATGATGCAATGGCAGTGCATTCAAGAATTCATCCAAACCAAACCAGGTCACCCCCAAGGTCAACCTCCATTCAATACCTTCTGTTTCTAGCCGTAGCTGCAATTCTTGTCTTCAAGGTTGGGATTATATGTGTGTGTGTTCATACATTTTCCCAAGTTTGTTTTTTTTTTTAAATGATCTATATATACGGTTAAGGCCACCAATATAGATATTAATGAAAAAAGGGACAGGCACCTTATAAACCTGATAAAAACTGCGACTTGATTTCAGAAAAATAAAGATATTATAATTTGAAGGTTGGAGTTTTAACTGTATGTATTTCTGTGAGCAGGTGGACATTTATATTTTTAGATCGATCTTTTCCGCTCGCCGGAAAATAAGCACACCGAGGCCTATCCTGAAGCCAATCAATTCGGGTTCCAGGTACATGCATGAAGAACCCTCTTCAATCTTTACATGAATTTGATATAATTTGATCTCATCTTCAATATTTCAATGTTGAAACTCCTAGTAAAACCGAGAGAATATGTAATTTCAATATTTTCCACATTCACTCATGTGTTCATGTGATATGGGAATTGTGTAGATCACTTGCTTGCAAACCATATAAAACTCCGTAATGAGATGCATAAAGTATGATCATCCCCGCCCAAAGTGAGATGAAACTCTGTAACGGGATGCATAGAGCATATATGGTCACCCGGTCCGACTTTGTATTGCATGATACTGGGCATTTTCTAGAAATATGAAATGAAATCCGTTTGTACTTTTTTAAAAAAAGTGATATGGAAAACTCATGCAGGCGGGGGGTGTCAAATGGTACCTTAAGCCGTAACTTTCTGCTTTCATGGGGAGAAGAGCGGGGTAGGATAGAGGAAGGAGGTGAACTCCTTACCTTGTCTCTGGACAAAGAGTCGGGATCAGGGTTCGAGTCAAAGAAGGAGTTTCTATTTGGAAAGATTGATATGCAGATAAAGCTCGTACCTGGAAATTCCGCTGGTACAGTCACAACCTACTATGTAAGTCAAATAAAATGCTAATTTCTTAGCGACTTAGCGTATCACTAATTCAAGAAAGTCTCTTATTAAACTGACAAACGATTATACTAGTTACGAAACGAAACATTTTGTTTCAATGTCTTTTAGGGCTAAATACACGTTTATACATACCTTTTGTCTAGTTTATTGTGTGTAATGGTGATTAATGTTGTGAATGTATGGCAGTTGTCTTCTGAAGGGTCAAAACATGATGAAATTGACTTCGAATTTCTGGGGAATTCAAGTGGCAATCCTTACACTCTTCACACTAATGTCTTTAGTCAAGGGAAAGGTGAGAGGGAGCAACAGTTTTTCCTGTGGTTTGATCCAACGGAGGATTTCCACACCTACTCCTTCCTTTGGAATCCCAAATCTATCGTGTAAGTCTAGTTTAGTTGCATTATTTAAATCATTAAATATCCAATTAACTGGACTCGAAATATATTTAGACATTTATTTTATAGGGAAAACAACTTCTCTAGCTTATAAATTATTGTCACTGTTCACCTTTAGTCCTTTATTTTATTTCCAATACCCTTGACCTCTGGATTAACAAAAGTGTTAAGTTGTGGCACTTCTGTCTAGTCAAATCATTAAATTTAACTTTTATTGATATTTTGGGGGGCAAAAATATCTTTTCTCATTCAACTCCAGAAATCTTTGCAATTCAAATGGATATTTTCTCGAATCGTGCATGCGGCACGTGATAATCTCAACTCGGATCTTGTCATCGATGACATCTGACGGCTCGAGCAGACATCTCAACTTGAATCTCGCACGACTCAAGAAGACCTTCTTCTGAATTACAAAGAATTTCGGGGTTGAATATGAAAAGACATTTTGCACCTTAAAATGTCAATGAAATATGAACTTAACCGCTTGATTAAAAGAAAGGGACACGACTTAACATTTATGTTAGTTCAGGGGGTCAAGAGTGTTCTGAAATTGCAAAATATTCCGTGGTTGAATATGAAAAGACATTTTGCCCCTCAAAATGTCAACCAAAACTGAAGTTAACGATTTGATTAGACGAAAGTGGCACAACTTAACATTTATGCTAGTTCAAGGGATTAAGAATGTTCAAAAATAAAACAGAGAGACAAAGGTGAACGATGGTAATAGTTTAGGGTTCAATGAAATCGTTTGCGGTATTTTAAAATGTTTTCTCTTGTGATTTGATATTGTTCATATATTTTACACACTTGTTAGGCTTTCAGTGGATGGTTTACCCATACGAGAGTTCAAAAACATGGAATCAATAGGAGTTCCATTCCCAAAAGACCAACCCATGAGAATATACTCAAGTCTCTGGAATGCAGATGACTGGGCAACTCAACATGGCCTAGTCAAAACCGACTGGTCCTTAGCCCCTTTCACAGCTTCCTACAGAAACTTCAATGCCGAAGCCTGCATTTGGTCTCGGAGGACCAAATCCACCTCCTGCTATGGCGCCGATCCGGCCTCCCCGGAAACCGCCTGGCTCACGGAGGAGCTCGATTCCGATGCCCGACGGCGGATGAAGGAGTTCCAAAAGAAGCACATGGTATACAATTACTGCGAGGATAAATGGAGATTTCCTGGAGGAATTTCCCCGGAATGTTTGGTTGAAAATGGTGATGGAAAAAGTAGGGATGATGATAACAACAATATTAGAGACAGCAGTGGCATTAGAGACAGTGTTGTTAGTAATAAGAATAATGTTAATAATAACAATAGGATTAACAGAAAAATGATTGTTCCTAGGAAGCCACGGGGCCGTTCTAGACGTCGTTCTAGGTCAAAGAGAGGGAATACTAAATAAGGTTATTCGATTCCTGTGGAAAGTAATGAGTAAGGTATGTAAGGATTTTAAAGTTCGATATAAACAGTTTGTTACACGAGATTATCTAATGAAAACTGTGTTACATATATGAGATCTGTTGAACAGTACGCAATCGACACTCATTTTTATTTTGTTTTGTTGGTGGTTAGCTAGTAAAATAGCTATTTTACTGAATAGGAGTTTAGAATCAGCTTGTGTGGTTATTCATCCCAAATGTTTTATTTGGGATAAGTGTCAATATAACCCTATCCACTTGAGTAAGAGCCAATATAACTCTATGATAATTTTTAGTGCAAATATAATCCTAACTAGTTAATGAAAGTGTCAATATAACCCTCAGACCCCATTTCCGGCATTGACCTCAATTTTCCAGCATTGACTCTATGTAAATTGACCAAAATACCCTTTGGGCTAACTCTAAAATTAGGTGAATAATTTTACTCTCATAGTTCGTCGGACCGCCATAGTTCGTCGAAATTAGGTAGGGTTATATCAGCACATTATGAAATCTTATTGTGTTATATCAGCACATTCCGAATATTTGTAGGGTTATATCAGCACATTTCTAATGTTTGTAGGGTTAAATCAGCACATCCTTAAAACTTATAGGGTTATATTGGCACTTTCACTAACTATATAGGGTTATATTGGCACTTTCGAATATTGAAAGGTTATATTGGCACTTATGTAAACTATGTAGGGTTATAAAAGCACTTTTTTCTTCTTATTTTATAAGCATTTATTTGTCTAGTGTGTTTTCCTCTGTGACTGGATCATTATTATGAGATTTTATGTACTTAGCAAACATACAATCATCGAGGAAGAATATTTCCAAGAATAGTAGCAAATTGAAGGTTTTTCGTGAGGACGATAGTAGAATGAAGGCCACTAATCTAGTGGTAGAATATTGCTTCGTTTAATCAGGAAGGAAGAAGATAAGAAATAAAGGAAGAAAAAGCAAAAAGGGTTAGGCGAAGGGTACTGGCATGATCCTTGCCAAGCGCACAGACCTTATTTTTCAGAAGCTGCAAGGCCAATATCAAGCCCATAAGCATGAATCGTGCCAATCGGCACGATCCGCATTTTTTAAAAGATGCAAAGAAGCTGAAGTTCAAGACTCTTGGAACAGACCTAGAAAATATGCATGGTCCGTATTTCTAAGAACCCTCGTAAACAAGCCCCTTGGAATGGCCTGTGCAAATATGCACAGGCTGAATCTAAGACTAAGGTATAGACCGTACGTTCTGGCATGGTTCGTGCCACGGGTTTGTCTAGGGTTTCTAGGCTGACTTTTCTCTTCCTTTCTCTTCCAACCTATAAATGCAGTCCTTTATCCAATGGACAAGGAGTCAGGCTTCTGGGTAAAAACCTCTCTTTCTGCATTTAATTTTCATTTATTTCTCTATATTTATAATGTCTAACCCATTAATTGTTATGAGTTATTCTAGATCAGACTAGAATTATACTTGGGAGCATTTTCTAAACATGTTCAGTAGATAATTTGTGAGATTCCAAGATTTTTCTTATTCAATGCTTTGATTATTATAAGTGCTTGTGTTCAATACTTATGATTATTCCATGATTAAGATCATGACTTATTACTAGCACTAGGCTCGAGAATGAACCCAGAAATATTTTGTCTTTTTGTTAGTTTGGTCATTAGCCAATGTGAAGGTTGTTTCTTGGAGTAACAACTAGGCAAATTTGTTGATTGATGAGTTAGATTAGGCTTAAATATGGGATTGGAATAATCTATAACTAATACGCATGAGATGGCGATGATTGGGTTGCAATTATCTTTTGACTGAATTTTGTTGAGGTTGTAAATTAGGCTCGAAGGTCATATCTCAAGTTTGTGGCTACTTGATCGGCTAAACTCATAAAGGCAAAACCGTGAGGTAATGACATTCTAGCAAGACGGAGATGACCTAGTAGAATGTGTATTCACGTTAGGTCTAAAGGTGTCATGCTACTCCCGACCTTAATCTATGTTACCGTGGATGTGGAGTGGATTAATGTCGGGAGGGTTATGAGAGATGAGAGATGATAAGGGGGGAAATCCACTGAAGTGACAGTTTGGTGGTAGTTCTTGAGGAATCAAGCTCTCCACAATGTGTGATCGAGCATTAGATTAGGATATACTTGATTGCGTGAATAAGAATTAAGGATAAAATTCAAGTGCTAAACATGTGAAGAAAATGCCCCCCAAGCCATCCTATCATTACATTTATACTTTTTTTTATCTACTTTACATGCTAGTTAGTTTGTTGCTATAATACTCGTAGTTGATAACATGTTACTCAAATAACCCCCATGGTATGAGCACACACTTAGTGATGCTCATGTTTGTTATAGCTACGTAAAACTATATTTTGAATCCTATTTTCCCCGTGGACACCCACAACTTACCACTATTTACTTTCTAGTAGTCGGTAGTAATAAGGCATCAACATATAAATTGATTTGTGCACCAGATTCAATAACGATGGAGTGCTTGTCAAATTTTGGCGTCGTTGCCGGGGGCTTAGGTGTTATATGTTTGATAGCTAGCATAGTTAGTTGTGTAGTCTTATTTTTGTTTGAGTTCTTGATTGATTTAGTTGATTAGTGAATTTTGGTTGTGTGTTTCTATTGTCTTTGGTTTTCGATATTGTTCACAGATTATATTGCTTTGGCTTATAGTTTATGGTACTTACCCGTGCCAATATCTTGGAGCCCTTGCACTATACTCCTGGCCTCTCACATATCTATAGGAGATTGAGGAAATAACCAAGATTCAACACTGAGATCCTACAACCACCACAATTAGTAGAGGAAGAAACCATGGCCGAAGACAATTGAACATTTAGGGAGCTTATGGATTCAAACTTGAAGAGCCAATCGTTGTGCATTATCTTTCCGCCACTTCCCACAATTGTGACTTGTGTGCTAAAGTCGGGCATGATTAACTACCTTATGACCTTTCACGGGATGAGTGGCAAGGATCCAAACAAGCACCTCTCGGAGTTCCATCTAGTGTGCACCAAAATGAAGCAAAATAGAGTTTCAAAGGAGGATTACAACTCTCAAGCTTTTCTGTTCTCTTTGAAGGATGCGACAAAAGATTGTGCATCACCACTCGGATTGATATGAGGAGAAATTTTCTTTAGAAGTGTTAGAACTTAAAATTCAATTAGCTAAACAATTAGTTATAAAATAAATAATAGAATTAAGTAAATGAAAAGGAGTACAGAATTATACTAGCAGAGGAAAATATTTGACTTTGATGCAGGGGTGAGATAATGATCTCTATCCTCAATTCTGAAAATTCCATGTAGTGTGTGACGGTTCGATGGCTTTCTGAATCCAAGGATACAACTGCTACACTTTCTACTCTGCACAACCCAGTAGCAAAAATTGGCGAACCAATTCAATGCCTTACTCTTTGACTCCAAGACACGAAAAATGTGAAGAACACGAAGAACGAGAAGAACACGAATAACAAAGAGAATAAAGGGAGGAAAGGAGAGAAGGATTGTATTCTTGGTGTGTTTTAGGATAAGGCCAGAGGCAGCCTTTTATAGGCAAACATGCACTAACGGCTAGAAGGGAATCGTGGAGCAATTCACGCCTCTTCAATTTTGAAGAGATCAATCAACTCCCTGCAATGAAAAGAGAGGAAGAAAAGGAGAGTGTTTTACGCCTCTGCAATTAGGAGGTTCCACCGGTTCAAAAATCAAATTCCAAAGTGATCTTCATGAACATAACATTCCCAAGACCCGACCTGATCAATGTCTCCTAAACTACTAGTTGATATTACTAGTGTTTTCACGCTAGCCTTTATACTAGTCATATTTCCTTCCCAATTCAAATGTGGTATTTTAAATACCCCACAAACCCAAAGTATTACTCATTAAGTAATCAATTTTGATTCCTCATTTCTCATTCAAATGGAATCCGAATTTAATGTATGAATATACTACAATATATTACTCATGAAGACGAACCCAACGTTCCCTTATTCCGGCGCAAATGGTGGCCAAAGCCCACCAAAATCTTGCCCGAAAAATTTGGTTCCAGCAAGAAGTTCTTCCCAGAATCCAGATTGGCAGGGTTGAAAAAACAATTGATCAACAATATTTCTCAATGCCCCGAAGAGACTCTCTGTGAGTATTGAGAACGATTCAAGAGGTTGTTAGCAAGATACCTGTTTACCCTTTCAAAGATGGGAATTTAGTGTGGTATTTTAACACAGTCGAAATAATCAAAAAAGATTGGCAAGCATGAATCCTAGGGTTTAGTTCTGGAATCCACCAGAGAGAAAATAAGTCTCAAAAATATTATTATGAAAAGATCGAATCTCCAAAAATACAAGAGATCCTTAAATAAAATAATGATTTCAGAAAAAACAAAAAAGAAAATTTGGAATAAATTCCGAAATAAAATGAAAATTGGAAAACACTAAAAAATAGTAAATTGTCGTTTTGAGGCCTTAAACGAACTCAAATTGGGAAATGGAGCCACAATTCCCACCTTTGGTAAAACCTTGTAGTGCTCGTCGAGACTGTTCCAACGCATCCTGAATCGCCTGATTCCAAGTCCGGATGCAAAAGTAATGCTCAAAACTGTATCGGACCTTTGCAGCGATCCATTGCTTCTTCAATATTTGCCGTCATTCGTCCTGCATCATATTTCTTTGAAGGGATGACGAACAAGGATATGTGAATGGTGAACATAGCTTGTAATGGACCGATAACCAACAACATATTCATTTGGTATAATCAAGTTACAACACCTCGGAGAAACTAATGAAAAAGAAGTAGATTTATGTTGGAGATAACAATTACCTAACATTAACGAACACCAATCCAACAATATCGTACGTATCACAACATGATTTGTGAATTAGGCAGAGGTAAAATTGAAGTAAAAAACACCCTGCTGGTAAATGTTACACACAGTAACCGGAAAACTTTCATCCATTAATCTTAATGATCTCTTGGAGGCGCCGACGCCGCCAACTAGTGTTCTTCTCCCGTTGGCTATGCCATCTTTCTTCATCGCTACAGCTTGTTTCTCCATTCTTCTCTTCATCACGTACTCTTCAGAAATGTACACATCCATCTTCTCTATGCTTCAAAGAGACTAATTAAAACGTAGAATGCTGTGTTTGATGCATGGGCGAGTTGATATTTGTAGGAGTTATTCGTAGGGTTTTTGTGGGTGATAATCTATACGCGCCTTTGATGTTTTATGTGGTGGATATTTGTGTAATCCATGGCTCATTTATTTTTTAAATTATTTTGAAGTTAGGAATGAAACGTTACGATTGGGATGTGTAATAGACTGGAACTTGAATGTAGATATTAGTCACCTTCGCTCCATTTCTACTCTTCCCCGCTCCACGCTGATGTGTTATATATGGACTAATTTTAATATAATAAATTGAGTCTGTCTCTTGAAAGACGGTCTTTCCATAAGTTATAGAAAGATCAATGTTTAAAGTGCAAATTAGAATAAATGAAGATAAAAATTTTGGGTTGCATGAATCGAGTTATAAACTTTATAACTACTACATGTAGCATAATAAATTATTAATATCGCAACTAAGATATTTTACCTTTTATTATTCTAATTAAATCCCATTTTTCTATAAATTAATGAAAATACGGTATTTCCTGAGATTTTGCTAAACCAATTATTCATTATTCATTACGGAACCAACTCTAACTGTAGTTATTTTCATGCGAGTACTATTAAATGTTATATAAGAATATTAGTTGGATATTGAAATTCAAGTGGGACGGATAAAATGAATTTGCATCAAGTATTAGACTCAAATTCATATTATGTTTGTTTCTAAATTCTTGATGATTTTGATGTTTATGACTCTTTGTATTGTAATAAGGAGCTCCTTAAGGAACATTTTGTCTTGAAAAAAATTGGGAAAAAATGGAAAAAAGAATTCGCTAAGTTGAGACTCTGAAAGAGCGACTTAGGTAAAATTAGGGAGCTGGGATAGGTCAAAAACTAGAAACGGAGTTGCATAAATAAGAGGCCTAAAGGTGTGTAAAAGGTGAGGTGTGAGGCTTGAAAGAAAAGAGAGGCTAGAATGAAAATCTGAGAGGGCTCATAGGCAAAATGAAAGTTGAGAGTAATTGTAATATGTGAAGGTAATTTTCTTTTTTTTTGCCTATTTGTTGGACTTACGGGTAGAGACAATCTTCTTGTTTTTCTTTGGATTTTCATACCTCACACTTATATGGCATGAACTTTTGGTTGATTTGGTGGTTAGAACTCCTTAGGTCGGGATGTGAGGGTTGTGAACCTTTATGTTTTGGGTTAGGGCAGTTCTAGGAATAATAATGTTGATTTTGTTTGGGAAATAGAGCTTAGAAAACAACCTTAGGGATTTCTTCGTTCTTACTCGGGGATGAGTGAGGGTCAAAGTGTGGGAGATTTGATTAGACGATAATTTTCTATTTTCATAACGCAATTAATACCCCATTTTAGCTTGTTTTGCTAGTAGATATATTAGGTGCTAGAACCACATTGTGTGGTTATTCACCCCAATTTCCCTATTTTATAAGCATTTAATGTCTATTGTATTTTACCTTTATAAATTGGTCAAATTCTATATGGCACAGACAAGTATATGGCACAGAAATATATGGCACAAACAAGTATATGGCACAAACAAGTATATGGCACAGACGGTGCTATGTGGCATGGACCATGCCACTCAGAAGATGCTTCAAGGCTCAAGGAATTCCCCATGGAACGGAGAGTGTAATATTACACGGTCTGTGCACTCAAAAATGCAAGAAGGCTCGAAGAAGCGGTCCCAAGGAACGGGTCGTGTAAAATTACACAGTTCATGCAATAAAAAAAATCATCAGGGTTCATGACCAAGCGTGAAACGGACTATGTACATCTACACAGTCCATGCCAGACACTTGGGCACAGCCCTTGCCATTAAGTTGACAAGGGTTTAATGAGCTCACTTTAGCTTCTCTCTAAACCCACCTATAAAGAGGCGCATCTTTACCCTTTGGACAAAGGAGGCGGATTTCCAAGTTTTCCATTCTCTTTTCATTAACTTCATCATGTTTAGCTTCTTTAATCTAAACTTTGTTATGGATTATTGTAGGCTAGGCTAGATTAATACTTGTGAGCATTTGCTAAACATGTTTAATTAGTACCAATTTGTTAGATTATAAAATTCTTCATATCTATTGTTTATTATCATTATTACTTATATATATATTGCTTACGATTATGCATTATTAAGGTTAGGGCTTAAGACTACTTGAGAATACTGTATGATTTAGCATTAGGCTCGAGAATGAACCTCCAAATTTTTTTTTGTCGGTTTGGTCAAAGGTCAATGAGAATGTCATGTTTAGAAGTGATAACTAGGCATTATTGTTGGTCTTTGGTTAGCTTAAGTTTGAATGCATTGTTGGGTTATTCTATGGACGATGGGTGAGTTACGACCAATCGTTTTGATAATCTTTGATCACCTTGGGTCCTAGGCTAATCCCAACAATCATATCCTGAGTTTGTGGGAAACTTAGTCAGTTAAACTCTAAGTGGGTAGTAGTGGGACACTGATGCTCTACGTTGTAAATGATGCACTTTAGAGTATGTGTTCACGATGGGTCCTGGGTACCATGCTCTTCTTGGGTTTAATTTATTGTGCGTCTCTGCGGGTTTATTAACCTCATAGGTAAGGGGTTATGAGGCGAATCGTGTGTGTGCATCTCGTAACTAAATCAGGAAGAGGTGAGAGATGACGCATGGGTGGAACAACCGGGTGATAGTAGAATGGGAGTTCTCGATGAATTAAGCTCTCCATATCGTGTGATCGAGCATAGATTAGGACATATTTGTTCTGTGTGAATAGGAATTGAGGATCAAATAATCGAGCATAAATTATTTGTTTTGTGTGAATAGAAATTGATGATTAAATACTTATTTGTTCTGTGCTAGTCCTTTTAGTGACTAGCACACACTTGGTGACATTTATATGTGTTGCTACGTAACCCATCATTAAAACCCCTTTCCCCCTAAGGACATGCCTCACTTAGTGGATCGCTATATCTCGCCCTGTATTTTACTATTCTCGCCCTAATACGTATACAGTATTTTTTATTTTTTTATTTTCAATAGGTAAATTAAAATCAATTTAGATAATTGTAGTTAGTTAATATTAACGGAACGAATTTAGTTAATTAATCTAAATTGCGCCGCCGGACCGCCGCCGCCGATCGCCGCCCGCCGCCGCCGATCGCCGCCCGCCGCCCGCCGCCGCCGGACCGCCGGTCGCCGCCGCCGGACCGCCGGTCGCCGCCGCCGGACCGCCGGTCGCCGCCGCCGGCTCCGGTTCGCCACGGCCTGGGCGCGAGGCAACGCGGAGCGGCTCGCCACGGCCTGGGCGCGAGCCGTGGCGGGCTCCGCTCGCCACGGGCTGGGCCGTGGTCCGGTCGCCACCGCCCGGCCGCGAGCTGTGGCCGGTCCGGTCGCCGCGGCCTGGCGGCGAGCCGCCACCGGACCGGTCGCCACGGACGGTCGGCGAGCCGCCGCCGGACCGGTCACCACCGACGGTCGACGAGCCACCGCCGGTCCGCTCGCCGCCAACAAGCCGCGAGCCGCCGCCGGACCGCTCGCCACGGTCTGGGCGCGAGCCGGACCGGCGCCGCTCGCGCTGGCCTGGGCGCGAGCCACCGCTCGCCGTGGCTTCGTCGCGAGGCGGGCGCGGTTCGCTCGCCAGGCGCCGGGCGCGAGCCGGACGCGCCTCGGCTCGCCGTGGCCTGGGCGCGAGCCGTGCCAGGCTGCACCCCAAAATTTGACTGCTATAAATGAGCTCGGATTCTCCGCATTCTGAGGGCACTCGAAGCTTTTTGCTATCCAAGACGAGCAAAAATTACTCCAAAAAGGGTGTTAGAAATTCCATGTCTTCGGAGGTAATTTTACTGATTAGTTTTCTGTCCATAAGTAGTTGTTAAATTTAATAATTTTTGCCGTAGAAATTTATGCTCGTCTTTGTGTTTTAATTTGTTAACTGTTACGTAGAAATTATTGCACATGGAATTTATGCTGATTAATTAAGATATTATTAATTTGTTAACTGTTACGTAGAAATTTATGCTCGTCTATGAATTTATCTCCTATTAATAGCAGTAACGTTAATTTAGTTGTTAATTTTGTTAAGTGATGTTGTTTTTAATTTATGTACAATAATTTTTGTCGTATTCATTATTGTAACATTCATTGTGTTGTTTTGTTAATTCTGTTATGGGATAAAGATAGTAAAATACAGGGCGGGATGTAGCAACACCCTAAAAGTCCCAGAAGTCAGAAACACATGTGAAATTAGTGCTTTAAATTATACATTCATTATTTTTAGTTCCTGCCCAATCAGACATTATTGCGTGATTAATTAAGATATTACGTTAATTTTGTTAAGTAATGTTGTTTTTAATTTATCTACAGTAATTGATGTCCTCTTAATTATTGTAACGTTAATTTTGTTGTTTTGTTAAATTTAATAATTTTTGCCGTAGAAATTTATGCTCGTCTTTGTGTTTTAATTTGTTAACTGTTACGTAGAAATTATTGCACATGTATCTCCTGTGAATTTATCTCCTATTAATAGCAGTGACGTTAATTTTGTTGTTAATTTTGTTGTTAATTTTGTTACGTAATGCTGTTTTTAATTTATCTACAATATTTTATGGCCTATTAATTATTGTAACGTTAATTGTGTTGTTTTGTTAATTTTGTTATTTTGTTAATTATTGTACCGTTAAGTTACGTAATTTTGTTGAACCGTAAGAATGTAATATTAATTAATTCTAGCCACAATGTTATGTTATTTTTTTTCCATTACATGTATGTTTGAGCTGTTAATGAGAAATTTTTTCCATTAGGAGGACAGTTTGAAATGGATGAATGTAATTTTAGTTTAGGGAGTTAATTTGTGTACGGGAATTTTATAACTGTAATGGCATTTCATGTACTATTATTTTATCTTTATGTTGTCTTCTTTAAGTATATGTTTTAACGTTTTGACAGTAATTTTATCTTTATTCGTTCATATGTAAACGTTGATTGACGACATCATTGTCGCTGGTATAGCAGTTGAGTGTAACTAATTACTTGATGTTTATTGCTGTTTAAGGATGACAATCAGTCATGTGAAGCTGCTGCAGGGCGGAATGGATACTCTCCATTTGCCACCTCAGCTGTGTTTCCAGATGTTGCCGAGGCTTATTCCTACCTGCAACGGATTGCTCTGCAGGTGGGATTTGAACTTGTCACGAAGTCCTACAAACAGAATAGGAATGGTCCCCTGAGGTTATATTGCATTTGCAATCGGGGCCGAAAGGATAAGGATGTAGATACGAGCGAATCTGATGTAGTCCGACGGAGTAGCAGCTCGACCAGAAGTTGTGACTGCACATTCGCAATTGTCTTGAAACAGAGCATCACGGGGGATGGTTGGAATGTAGTGCCGTGCAAGGATCCTAGGCGAGGGATGCACAACCACTCTTTCTCAGTGTACCCCGAGGGTCATAGGCAGAGCAGCAAGCTCCATGCGGACGCGAAGCAAATGATCAGAGATTTGACAGATTCAGAAACAGCCCCAAGGCATATCAATGCCAGCCTCAGTAATTCGTTTCCGGACCTGCATCAGAACATTAAGCAGGTGTACAATGAGAGGTCGGCATATGTAACAGAAAGGCGAGGCGGGCGCAACACAGCGGAGAATTGTTTGCATTTGGCCACCGCGAAAGGGTATGTCACTAGTCACCGCTCAGCAGGTGATGGTACTTTGACTCATTTATTCATGGCCAATCCCGATGCTGTTGTGGCATTTCGCACGTTTCCGTGGGTTGTGGCCATCGACTCAACGTACAAGACCAATCGCTACGGCATGCCATTCATTGAGATGGTTGGGATGTCCCCTTGTAACACAAACTTCCTGATTGCCTACGCAATTGTCGTTGACGAAACGGCAGATACCTATGAGTGGGTGCTGAACGCGCTGAAGAACTTGCTTGTGGATGGACCGTTCCCTGAGGTTGTGGTCACCGATCGGGAGATGGGACTGATTAGGCCACTTCGGACTTTGTTTCCAGAATCGAATCATTTGCTCTGCACCTGGCATATTAACAAGGATGTGGAGGCACGTGTTACTGTGCTGACAGGGAATAAGAGGAACGGGGCAGCGTTCAAGAATGGTGCATGGTTCCGAGTTTGCAATGCGTCCACCGTTCCAGAGTACGAAACCGCCTTGGTAGATATGAGGACTGGATGGTCTTGGAGCGAGGCTGTTATTAGTTACGCTGAGACGACGTGGCTCACCCCCCATAAGGAGAAATTTGTGAGGGCATGGACGAACAGATTTCTGCATTTCGGGAACACAACTACATGCAGGGTCGAAAGTGCACACTCGTCATTGAAAGGGTGGTTACAAACGTCGACTGGTTCGCTGGACACGGTATGGAGGCGTGTCGACCTGCAGATAGCCCAGCAGATTGCTATGATCAAGACCGGCCTGGAGAAATCAAGAACTGTCGTTGGAAGATTGCACCGTAGGGCCCTTTTCAGCAACTTGATCAACAATGTGTCCAAATACTGTCTGGATAAATTGACGGTCGAGTCCCGGAGGATTGATGCACTCGGAGCACAGGTATATGCTTACTGTGGCTGTGTGCTGCGCTCGACACACGGAATACCGTGTGCATGCGTCATGGCAGGGGCAGTTGCTGAAGGAATCCCCTTGTACTTGGACGACATTCATCCGCTGTTTAAGAGCCTGGCATTGGGTGATCACGTGGGGAGCACGGAAAACATTACGAGGGCCGAACAAGATCAGTCGCGGTTCAACACTCTGTTGGAGGAGCTGGCACGCAGCGACCCTTCGGTTCGCCGACGAGTTTCATCCTACATAGATGCGCAATTGCGGCCGGAGGAGAGCGGCATTGGCGAGCCGGACAGTTGTACTAGTGCACGTGGGAGACCAAGCGAGCAGGTCCCCCGATCAAGATCAACCCGGCGTTCACCGAGCTACCACGAGCACGTGAACAGGCGATACGGGAGTAGTTCAAGGTCCCCGGGGCGTGCTTCAGGGAGCGGTCGCCGGCACGGTAAGTACAAGCACCATTCTTCCTAATGAACGCCTCCTGCACAAGATATTTATCTTAATGTGTTCTCCTGCAGCGACATTCCCGTTCCTCAAAAGTGTCCCCCACATTGTCCGGCGCTACATCGAAGGCTGGAACGATGTCGTGAGTGATGGAAACTGTGGCTTCAGATGCGTTGCTGATGCGTTCCACGTAGACGGTGAAGGTGAATGGTCTACAGCGCGTCGGGCAGTATTTAACGAGATATCAACTCATTGGCCTGACTATGTTCCCATATACGGTTCGCAAAATGACGTTGAACTCGCCAGAGCCCGTATACACCACACCAGCGGTCCATGTGGTCCAGAGCATTGGTTTACGGTCATTGCAGACATGTTTCCTGTGGCCACCTACTACAACGCGGTTGTAGTTTTATATTACATTTTAGAGAATGGGTCGGCGGACCATTGTTGTACAGTCCTTCCACTGAGGGCAGGCGGGGGCGAGGATGGAACAAGTAGGGAGCTACACATTGTATACATTCGCAGTGCAAGCCATTTCGTCCGGGTACACGTGAAGGAAAACTGTCCCATGCCCCCCGTGGTTAATATGTGGACCACATTGAGGAAGACTGATGTCGTAGGTTGGGAGTTACCCTTTCGTAGGAGGATAAGGGCTTGGAGAAGAGCATACTCTGAGAGTAATTAACTGTTGCAACCCAGCGAAACATTTCGGCATGTTCGCAACCGTTACAGTTATTATCGAAGCATCGAGTAATTATTTTGAAAGCGTTACTATTGCAAAAATCGATGACTTATAAATTTGATATGCACAAACAGTTACCGATTACATAAATGAGCAAACTATGGCAAAACTGTGGGTTCATACATAAGCAAATGTCTGACTAAGGAATGGGTCCATAACCGAGCCTGCGGTACTCATCGCGATGACTGACAAAAGTCGTCATCAACTCCCTCATGCAGGGGTCGGCGAGTCCATCAACGGTCGCCGAGTCAAACGGATCCAGGGCGCCCATCATGTCACTCAGCATCTGTTTGTACATCTGGTGCTCATCTACAACACAAGATATGTAATTAGTATAACAACAATTGAATCAAACTGATATGATAAGATAAATTAACATTCATTTCAACAATGTGTGAACTAATATTTTCGAACAGTGCATAATTTCAATTTACTAACGGAAACTACATATTCTATAATGCATAGGAAAAACTGGATATAACATAAAAAAAACCCCACCACAAACAGCAAATTTAATTCGCGTACAATCCCATACAATGAACTACACATTTTTTTAAGTTACAAATTGGAAATTACATTACTAAATAATCTTATTTTTTTACCACATCACACTATTATTAACATTCAAGGAAACAATTGTTAAAACATATCATAATAATTTTACTACACAATTGTTTACATCGGATTAATAAATTTTATTTAAATAGAACTATATTCTATTATGTCACATATACTTTCCAAATTACGGAAATAGTAATCATTTCCAAATTTGAACTAAATAATTTCTAAAAAACACAATTTCTTCGTTTTAATTCCAAAATTCATTAAATTCCTAATATTAGATTTCTCCGAATTATTCTACATCTTAATCTCCTATTATCTTATGAAATAAATTAATTTAAGAGTGAAGCCTCCTATAATCATTTCCAAATTTAAATTAAATAATTTCTAACAATCTCAATTTCTTCGTTTTAATTCCAAAATTCATTAAATTTCTTATATTAGATTTCTCCGAATTATTCTACATCTTAATCTCCTATTATCTTATGAATTAAATTAATTTAAGAGTGAAGCTTCCTATTTTCTTATATTTACAACTAAACCCCTCATTCGCACGAAAACAAAAAAAATTCGCACGAAAACTAAAAAAAATCCTCCAAAACTTACGTTTTCCGGTGATTTTCCGGCGGATTTCGGGCGGCGGGCGGCGGCACCTGGCCGGATGGAATGGAGAGAGGGAAGGGGGAGAGGATTTTAGGGTTTTTAATTTTTATTTTTTTAAAAGTATTAATACTTATATTTATACGTATTAGGGCGAGAATAGTAAAATACAGGGCGAGATATAGTAATGCCCCCAACTTACCACTGTCTAACGCTTAGTATTCAGTAACAGGGCAATAACAACTATAAATCTTATCTTTAATTGTTTTCCCTGATTTTCAACGCTTGGGTGCACGTCAAGGAGCACCACGCAACACAATTGAGTGTACATCAAATTCGAATCATTGTGGCGGCGTATAAAGAGGGATTATTACCCAATGGTGAATGTAATGCCATTTTATGGAATCATTTAGGAATTGTAGAAGCTGGATTATGTGGAATTCAAGTTTGCCATCTTCATTGCACAATTGAAACATACATAAATTCAGCCAGAATTTGGTTGAACACTTTACACATTTATTTATTTTTTCCCACCATTTAGATTTCAACAGTTGGGGCTCCACGGTCATCCTAGGGTTACTCCCAGAGATGGTAATGGGTGGGGTGGGTACAGATTATGGTACCTTCAAATTCATATCTAATTAAAAATTTTATATTCACACTCGCTTCATCACCAATGGTGGGTATATCATTAAAATTCACCCCTTCCCCATCAGGTATTATAGAAAATCCACCCCCCATCACCCACTTGGGTCTGGCCATACCTAGGGGCGGAACCAGAAAAACTTTTCAGGGGAGGCTGGAAAATTTCCGGCACCCGGCGTCCGGCGTGCAGAGGCGGCGGGACGAGGCAGCTTCCGGCGGCGGCGCGGCGGAGACCTGGTGGCGGACAGCTCTCGGCTAAGGGAAATGACGGAGGGAGAGGGAGAGCTCTTCTGGTAAAAAAGTATGATCTAATAAAAACTGAAAGCACCCAAACATACACCGGTCGAGCTCTAGGAACACTTCTCTTCTGCTCCAAAGTAAGAGTGGTGCATCATCCCCCTTTCAGCCCTCAAAAGAACCCCGAAAAGTCATTAATCAGTTGTAAGTTAAGCATTTCAGCTTTACTCCAGTATGTACTACATTTAAAAATCATCAGTCTACCATAATACGTGTACTCAATGACCACAATTACAAGTTTGTTTGCCAACTGGCATTGAATTCTAGATTCTTACACCAATAAGTAAGTGGTGATCTGTATTAAGAGACTGCAAAGAAATGCAACTACTTGTTTAAATCCTTACGAAGTTCAGTCTGCCGGTGACACAAACATAGAATTAAGGGTGTGAGGATACTAGATAAACAAGGAGGCCACTCAACAAAAATCACAACTTGTTTTCAATTTGATGCAAAGGGATGAAGGTGCTGACCTCAAGCAGGGGGCTATTGGGAAAGACACCCAACCCTTTAGCTGCAGCATTCTAAGCAATGTCCAAAGGCGGCAGATGACTAGGGCTCCCACGCAGCAGTCTGTCGTAGTCCCCAAAACTCTGTTGGTCGATCATACCGGAAATTCTTAGAATCTCTGTCAAAACACAACAATCAGCCTCAAAAAAACCTAGCAAACCATATACAGGTATAATCACATGGCACAAACATTCAATAGTTGTTCAAGAACACAAGCCTCCATTAACAATCACTCAAACAACAAACAACTCAATAACTCCCAACTACTGCATTATCTAGTTCTACTAACTCGTGCTCGAATTCGCTCCACCGACTAAACAGAGCTACATTTACAAAGGGTTCTTTTCAAACCAATCCCATCAGAAATGCTGCAAAACAATCCCAAATCAAACCAAATCCAATCCCTACAATCAACTTCACCATCCCACTCGGGAATTTCATCAAGCATCTACCAAACACCCATTTTCAACCTTTTCCGCGAATCCATCGAAAACAAAAACATACCAACTAAATTTAGTAACTTCAAATATGCAATTCAACTAAATTTCAACAATCATATATAATACAACCATATAACTTCAATTCGACATCCCATCTAAAAATCATGTTCACATAAATTTAAGTTTTGAAGCAAAATATAAAAAAAACAATAAACCCTAAAATTAATAAATCTTAGCAAGTTAGCACAAAGAGAAGAAGTCTACCGGTGGTTTGGAGAGGCGGCGGCCGGCGTGCAGAGGCGGCGGGACGAGGCAGCTTCCGGCGGCAGGGCGGCGGAGCGGCGGAGACCTGGTGGCGGACGGCTCTCGGCTGAGGGAAATGACGGAGGGAGAGGGAGAGCTTCTGCAGTTCTGCTGCTCTCGCTGTGCCAAATTGCCAATGTTATGTTTGTGTTTGGATTATTGGATTGGGCTCCGTTTTTTGCCCAATCCATTTCACATTCAATTTTTTTTCATTTTACTAAATCAAACGAAGTCGTTTCACTAACGTGAAACGACGTCGTTTTAGTACTTGGCCATTAAAAAAATGAAGGCCGCAACGCAGCCTTCTTCTCTGAGCAAACATCGGACCTTTTCGCCGGAGATGCGCTCGACTCGCCAGAAGACGCGCTCGGCGAACCGGACCGCCTCCTGCTACCTCCGACCGGCGATCTAGGTAGGGCTGGAGCCCTACCACGCGTCCCATTGGTTCCACCCCATACCCATTTCAAAATACACCTAAATTTTACTTTAAAATCAATATTAAAAATATAATAATATTTATATGAAATTATTATAAGTAAAACATGTGAATTATAGATAAATAATAATTTATTATGTAATAAATTAGTGTTTACATAGCGAGTATATGTAATGGGACGGGTATGAACAAATATTTATACCCGACTCACTACCCATGACGGGTATCAATTTTCATACTCATATCCATCCCACCCGTATAAAAACTACATCCATACCCACCACATTAAAATGGATGCGAGACAAAACTCCACCAAAACTTGTCAGACCGCCATCATTCTTCAATTCAGCACATAATCATTCACTTTCACAGATTTGGATCTTCATACGCCTTAAAACCACGAAGAGCGTGATAGTATAAAATGTAGTTTTCGGCCCAACTTGTTGCGTAGACCATAAAGCCTGTGATAGAGGCTAACACTCACGCAAGCTACATATATTGCTATAAAAATTTATATGTTAGCAAATGTTAATGTTAAGGTGTGGGGCAAATTAAAATCTGTCATATGTTCCACAAATTACTCAATTCTTTCTAAAGTACCCCTCATTTTATTATATATATAGAATCTGCAAAACACGTGGCAGAATCCGATTTGCCCAACACCTTAACATACAATATTTGCTAACATATAAAATTATCTACATAAATTGAAGACAAAAGTGCTTTTATAACCTACCTACTTCACATAAGTGTCAATATAATTTTTGGATAATTGAAAGTGCAAATATAACCCTAGATAGTTAGTATAAGTGCAAAAGTACCCATTCCGACGGATTTGAAATGTCAGTTTTACCCTTCTAAAAATAGAAAAAAAATAAAAAAATATGAAGTTTATTGTTACAACTAGTCTGCCACCCTTTTCACAAGCCAAGCCCTTTCTTCTTTCATAGAATCAAAAATCAAACCAGCGAGATTCTTCTTTTTGCCATTATTTCTTCTTCTATTTCCCGGCAACTCCAAAGGTTTAGGGGAGGTGGGGAAGATGGTGATGCCGGCGACAGTGTTGGAGGTGGGGAGCAGAGTTACGAGCTGCCATAGTGGGTTGGGATCGGGTGTTTCAAATTGGGTCGGGGCTACAACCACTACGTTGGATAGGTTCTGGGTTCCGATGCAGAAGATGGTGATGCCAGCGATGGTGGTGGAGGTGGGGAGCGGAGTTACGAGCTATCGGCGAAGTGAATAGGCTGGGATTGGGTCGGGACTCCGGCCACTGGGTTTGATAGGTTATGGGTTAAGGGTTTGATAGGTTCTGGGTTCCGTAGGGTCAACAGGTGGTGGTGGGTTTGGTCGTCGATGGTGGTGCGATAGCGGCCCAATGGTGACTTTGGAGCAGCGATGAGAGGTGGCAAAATTGCACCAGAATAAATGGAGCGGAGGTGATAAGGGTAGCAGGAAGATTCAGAGTGTGAGTGGTAAATAGAGTGTGAGTAGTGGATGTTGGAGATTTTGAAGTGGCGGTAGAAAAGCGACGGCGGAGCAGCGGTGATTGTGACGGAGCGGCGGAGGTGGTGGCAGAACAGTTAGGGGCAGAATAATCTGGCCCAAAGGGTATTTTGGTCATTTTTGCTCAGTCAATGCCGGAATGTACTCCGTAGGGTTATACTCCCTCTAGTCCTCTTTAAGTGGCTTCGTAAAAATGGCACATAGTTTTTTTAAAAGAGAAAAGAGTGGTGGAGGTTTAATTGAGAGTGTATGAAAGTGTGAATCACCATACTTGGTGTGTCTGTCGTATTAACAATTTATAGAATACAAGCCTAGTAGATACAATGAACCTAGCCTATTCTAAATATGTACAAAGATATCCTATCACCCCCCCTCAAGCTAAGCGTAGGGTTACTAGATACGCAAAGCTTGGAACGAAATAGATTAAATAATGTACTAGACAGACCCTTAGTAAAAATGTCAGCAACCTGCAAGGATAACGGGACATGACTAACACGGAGCTTGCCAGAGGTAACGAGCTCACGAACAAAGTGGTAGTCAATGTCAATATGCTTGGCCCGCTTGTGAGCAACCGGATTCTGAGCAAGGAAGATGACACTAATGTTGTCACAAAGCAGAAGAGGCGACGAGGACAGAGGAACATGAAGGTCCTTGAGCAGATTGCACAGCCAAGCAAGTTTAGCAGCAGAGTTCGCCATAGCACGATATTCAACCTCACAACTGGACCGAGAGACAGTAGGTTGCTTCTTGGCACTCCAAGAGATGAGATTACGCCAAGAAAAATGGCATAGCCATAGGTAGAACGACGAGTCTTAAGACAGCGAGCCCAGTCCGCATCGGAATATCCCAAAATGGAAAGACGTCTGGAAGATGGGCAAAAAACGAGACCATAGTGAAGCGTGCCACGAACATAACGCAGAATGCGAGTGACAGCCGCAAAATGAGCATCACGAGGTGACTGCAGAAACTGACTAACAGAGTTAACTGCATAAGACAGATCCGACCGAGTAATAGTTAAGTACTGCAATGCACCAACAAGAGAGCGGTAGAGCTTGGGGTTAGAGAACTCAGAGCCCGAAGAGCCAAGAAGCTGTGAACCAGGAACAAAAGGTGTAGAAACTGGAGCAGCATCCGTCATACCCGCACGCTAAAGAATCTCCATGGCATACTTGGCTTGCCCGAGAAAAAGACCAGAAGGTGAGCGGGAAACCTCCAAACCCAAGAATAGTGTAGAGCCCCAAGATCCTTGACTAGAAAACTAACGGTCAGTGCGATCAATGAATCGACGAAGAAGACTGGAGTCATTACCGGTAAGGATGATGTCATCCACATACACCAACAGATATAGAATCTTCGATCCCTGAGAGAAGACGAACAGTGAAGTATCAGCAGAACTACACCGGAATCCCAGACAGAGAAGATAAGAGCTGAAACGTTGAAACCATGTTCATGGAGCCTGCTTAAGTCCGTAGATGGCCTTGCGAAGACAACAAACATAATCTGGATGAGCAGGATCAGAAAAACCGGCTGGCTGTTCCATGTAGACGGGAGTATCAAGAAGACCGTTAAGGAATGCATTCTTAACATCCAACTGATGGAGCGGCCAAGAGAAAATGGTGGCGAGAGACAAAATAATATGAACAGTAGAGGCCTTAATGACAGGACTGAAGGTATGAGTAAAGTCAAAATTGGGTAGTTGGGAAAAACCCTGAGCAACAAGTCATGCTTTGTACCGATCAATGCTGCCATCCTGAAGACGCTTGATACGGTAAACCCATTTTGAGCCAACAACATTCACACCAGAAGGACGAGGGACAAGATACCAAGTGTGTTGCCGACGAAGAGCACCCATCTCCTCATCCATAGCCGCAACCCAGAGAGGATCCTTAAGAGCAGTACGAAATCCACGAGGCTCAGTCTGTGCCAGTAAGGATGCAAGAAAGCCAGTCATCTCGTAATCTGTAAACTGCTGATTTACTGTGAGACTACCTGTCTGTGAACGAGTCATCATGCGATGTGTCGGCCTGGGTGGGGAAGGCAATGGGAAAGCAGGCGAAGAGTAGTCAGGAGAAGAATCAGCAGACTGAGCAGTGGACACAGGAGGCGAGGGACGAGGAGATGACTGTAGAGAACTAGCAAAAGATGATGAAGGCAAAGTGTCTGGGTCAGAAACACGAGTCGAAGACTGGAACACAAGAGAACTAGAATTAGTATCCATGTCCAGATCAAGAAAAGTTGAGATATCCAGGGATTCGGAAGGAGCAGTGGTTGTATCAGTGGACAATGGAAAAGAGGTCTCATCAAAACGTGCATGGCGAGTAAGATAGACCTTCCGAGATTTCGGATCAAGACAACGAAAGCCCTTGTACTGCGAACTGTAGCCCAAGAATATGCAAGGAGCACTGCGAGGAGCCAGTTTGTGTGGAGCAAATGGCCTAATATAGGGATACACCCTACAACCAAACGGGTGAAAGTTGGAGTAATCCGGATGGCGACCATAAACCAGAAAATAAGGTGATACATTGCGAAGCACAGGCGTGGGTAACCTGTTGATGGTATAGGCAGCTGTGGTGAAAGCAGCATCCCAGTAAGACAGCGATAACTGAGAGTGAAACAGCATAGATAACCCCATTTTCGTAATATGGCAGTGTTTCCGTTCTGCTCTACCATTCTGCTCAGGCGTAGCCGGACACGAAATTTGGTGAAAGATTCCTTTTTCCGTGAAATGAGACCGTAATCGGGTATTCGTGAATTCCGTGCCACCATCGCTTTGAAACACTTTAATCGAGCAAGAGAACTGATTTTCAACTAAGATCTGAAACTGCAAAAATGTCTCAACGAAATCTGATTTTTGCTTTAACGGATAATACCAGGTAAAATGCGAGAAATCATCGATAAAAATGGCATAGTAAGAAAATCCACTTTCAGAAATGACTGGAGCAGGACCCCACATATCACAATGTATCAAATCAAGAACGGATTTTGCCTTTCTAGTATTGTCCACAAAAGCAAGTCTCTTACCCTTAGCCCTTTCACATGGTGAACAAAGATTGGGTCTAGGGGACAGAGAAATGACCTTAACAAGGTTCAATTTATTCAACAATGAAATAATGGAAAAAGACGTGTGACCAAGTCTAGCATGCCATAAGTCAAAAGAGGCTCTATGTTTATTATCTTGAACATAAGCAACAAAAGCATCACCGCATTGCTCCAACACACTAAAATGCGAGAAATCATCGATAAAAATGGCATAGTAAGAAAATCCACTTTCAGAAATGACTGGAGCAGGACCCCACATATCACAATGTATCAAATCAAGAACGGATTTTGCCTTTCTAGGATTGTCCACAAAAGCAAGTCTCTTACCCTTAGCCCTTTCACATGGTGAACAAAGATTGGGTCTAGGGGACAGAGAAATGACCTTAACAAGGTTCAATTTATTCAACAATGAAATAATGGAAAAAGACATGTGACCAAGTCTAGCATGCCATAAGTCAAAAGAGGCTCTATGTTTATTATCTTGAACATAAGCAACAAAAGCATCACCGCATTGCTCCAACACATAAAGACCATGATCACATCGACCTCGGCCCACGACTTCCTTTATGGCCCTTTTCTGAATAACGAACGAACGCTCATCAAAAGAAATCACAGCATTTAAGTCCCGTGTCAGCTTACTAATAGACAGAAGGTTTTTCGTAATATCAGGAACTACCAACACATCAGATAAAGATAAATTACGAGAAAATCGATGACAACCAATATGAGTAATAGATACAGGACGACCATTAGCAAGAGCAACAGAACGATTACCATCATACGGAACAACGCTGTCCAGACCAGAAGCTGAGGAAGTCATTGATTTGTTGCTCCAGAGTCCAGATACCAATCAGAACCAATGTCATTAAGCGAGGCAGAGGATTGGAATGCATCAACCAGATTTGCAGACTTAGGATTCGGATTGGAGCAAGTCCGGGCAGTGTGACCGTACTCAAGACAGAGCTGACATTTAGGGTTCCATCGCTTCTTGCGGCGAGAACCAGAACCACCAGAGGAGTTACCACCGGAGCCACCATTTGGATGTCCAGAACGGCCAGAACCACCACCACGGCCGCGAGTGGTGGTCGACGCGCCAGCTGAGGGCGCGTGGGAGTCACGCGCATGGGAGTCACGCGCGTGGGAGTCACGCGCGTGTGAGTCACGCGCTGAACCATATCTGCCAGGAAAACTAGAAAAAATAGAGGAAACAGCAAATGCAGCAGGAGAAACCTCCGTTCCGGCAGCAGCTGTGCCCGTTTGATGAAATATTTAATGAGATCTTACCCGAGCGACGACGTCAGTGTAGGAGGGCAGCGGCTGTTGAGCGAGTTGCACGCTCGTGAATTCAGTAAAGCCAGGTCCGAGACCGCGCAGGAAAATCATCGCTCGATCTCGAGCAGGGATCGGAGCACCGAGTGAAGCGAGCCCGTCGGTGATGATCTTGAACCGGCGGTGGAACTCTAGAACGGAGGAAGAACCGCGGCGGACACTGTGGAGTTCATCGCGAAGTTGCAGTTCGCACGATGCCGAAGTGTTGTCGAACGCTGCAGCAAGAGCGTTCCACATCTCCATCACCGTGGCGCAGCCGATTGTCTCGAGCATACTCTCCTCCGTGAGTGACGATCGAAGCAGCGCTTGAAGCCTCTTATCCTGGGCAGTCCAAGAAGCTGGCGTGGGGACGGTGGCAGAGCCATCAGAAGTGGAAGATTCCGGCGAAGCAGAGGCTGTGGCGGAAGCTATAGGCTTGGGGATCGATCCGTCAAGGAAGCCAAACAAGTTTTCCGTTTCGAGAAGCACTTGAACCTGTGATTTCCACATCATATAATTGCCCGAATTTAGTTTAATGGGTAACATATGAATGAGGGTGGTAAAGCTTAATGGAGTTTCTGCCATCGTGAGGATGAAGCAAAAGGTAAGAGTTCAAGATATAGGAAAGAAGGCTAGACTTTGACTGGAGATTAGGGTTTACAGCAATCACTTAATCGGGGATGGATTTTGGGTAAAGACAAAGTAATTCTGGATTAACCTGTCTGATACCATGAAAGTGTGAATCACCATACTTGGTGTGTCTGTCGCATTAACAATATATAGAATACAAGTCTAGTAGATACAATGAACCTAGCCTATTCTAAATATGTACAAAGATATCTTGATACCAATCAAGATATCCTATCAGTGTAAAAAATAAGATGAGTAGATATGAATAACCAAGGATTTTCCATGAAAGGAAGGATACAAAAATTTAAAAAAAAAACCATTCATAAATGGAAAGAATGACATTATACGAGGACCGGAAGGAGTATTAGCATTACACTAAGTAGGTAGGGTTATTTTTGCACTAAAAATTATCTGAAGGTTATATTGGCATTTACTCAAATAGATATGGTTATATTGGTATATATCCCTAAATTGAATGCATGTCTCCACTCTTTAAAAATCAATCCCGAAATCATGTATATCACTGATTTTGGAATTTGTTTTAATTAATCTTAAAAGCTTGCCATAAATTTATATTGAAAATGTGAAGATTAGAATGATTCATTTAATTTTCTAACACTGTTACTTTTAAATTACATATAAATTAAGATAGATTGCCTTGAATGAATGAAGGAAATTAAATTAACAATTGAAAAAATAGCATAAGTTGGTGAAATTAAAAAAAATATCATCAAAAAGGGGGAAATTATTATAAAAAAAACCTTTCTAGATGGTGAAGAGCGAATATGTTTGAAAAATTAGATAGAATATATAAAACCTATTAAAACGTATTCGATAGAGCGGTTAACGCTAATACCAAATGACAACGTATTCTAAAACTACTCACTATGCTCAATTTAGGCGGTTAATGCTAACACCAAATGACTGTATTCCATGGGTACGATGCTCCTTGTATACCCTAGATATACTATTATCATTCAAGTACTTAGTAATAAATATTTCTGAATTAGCTCTTTAAAATGTAAACGCACTACTGCAAATTAGAGTTATCGTAATACTTTCCTTGCAACACTTATGAAAAATGTTACAACATCTTATAAAGTGTTACTTAAACCTTTGAAAAGTGTTACATAATTATTGAAAAGTGTTACCTAAATTTTAAAAAGTGTTACATTAGACCTAATGCAACATCACCTGAGGTAATACTTGTAAAAATGTTACTTTAGATGCTAATAATACTAAGTTGAACCTATTGAAACACTTTCACAAATATTACCTTAGGTGATGTTGCATTAGACGTAACACTTTTTAAAATGAGAAAAGTGATTTTGTAACCCTACCTAGTTGACATAAGTTCCAATGTAACCTTCCAGTGTTCGAAAGTGCCAATATAACCCTAGATAGTTTGTGTAAGTGCTAATATAACCCTCTCTGGAAACTTTTAGCCAAAATTTGATAAAAATGTTTTTTGCCCCTCTGAAAAGAAATTAAAATACTAAAAAAATAGGAAATGTCATTATTGCCCTTAGAGTCAATAATACTTCAATATAGCCAAACAACCGTCGGACCGCCACCGGAACAAGTAAGGTTATATCAGCACATTATGAAAACAGCTATGGTTATATCAGCACATTCCTAAAACTTATAGGGTTATATCAGCACATATTATAAAAGTTAAGTATGTGGTACTCGACTGGCCTTAACGGATGACTACATCATCATATACACCATTATCACATCTTATACACCATAAAATTCGACATCATGACACCATGATTCATATGAAACACCATTATCACATATCATAGCCACATTTCGAAACTTATCAACATTAAAAACCCTAGGTCGAAGAACATGGTAAAATAGCAACCACACACAACACCAAATGTCATCTAATAATCAATCCGAACTAAACACAACAAAATACACAAAATATCATTAAAACCCCTATATTTTATATTGTGTACTAATATAACCCTACACTTTTTACGGATGTGCTAATATAACTCTATGAGTTTTAGGAATGTGCTGATTTAACCCTACTAGTTTTCATAATATGTAGATATAACCTTATAAGTTTAAGGAATGTGTTGATATAACCCTGCAAGTTTTAGAAATGTGTTAATATAACCCTATCAGTTTTCATAATGTGCTGATATAACCCTACATGTTCCAGCGGCGTTCTAACGGTGGTCCAGTGGTGATTCGGTGGTGGTCCGGCAAGCTATGAGGGTAAAATTGTCCACCTAATTTCATATTTTTCCCAAAGGGTATTTTGGCCAATTTACATAAAATCAATGCCGGAAATGGAGTCTAAGGGTTATATTGGCACTTTCATTAACTAGTTAGAGTTATTTTGCACTAAAAATTATTTCAGAGTTATATTTGCACTTACTCAAGTAGGTGGGGTTATATTGACACTTATTCCTTTTAAAATTTAGGTAACATTTTTCAATATTTATATAATATTTTTCAAAAGTAAAAGTAACACTTTATAAGCTATTGTAACATTTTTAATTAGTGTTGTAGGAAAAGTTTTACATTAGCCTTAGTTTGTTGTAGTGACAATAGATATCTATGTTATTCTCACTATTATTGTTAAGATACAGTAAATATTGTATCACGGGACATGATATACGAATTGACACCAAATGACATGATCCACTAGTGAAGGAGGCCTCATTAAAGGCTTCATTAAAGACTTCAATAGTGTCTACTCTGGTCGTGCAATTTCGATCAAAGGCAGTTTTAAGCCTTCTATCGGATCAGAATAGGTTCCAACTTTAAAACCTATTTTTGAGTCTAAAAAAAAGGCAGCCAAACCTAGGTTTTTTATGGCAAGTAAGAACACAGACCTGGAAACTACTATATTTAAAAGATGAGAAATGAATAGAAATTTGTAACTACAGTAACAACAACCAAATCTATTACACGGATCTAACCAGAAACATAAAAAAAGAATAAAAAAACAAACATTAAAAAAAATCTTGAAAAGGCCCGGCCTCAGATCTGGAGGGCTTTGCGAATGCGACAGTGGCAATTGTGACTGCGACGGTGGCAATTGTGACTGCGATGGCAGTGAGGGCTCCTGAAATTCCGTTTCACCTGATTTCTAAACCTTTATACCAAGTTGTTTAACAGTTTGGTGTTGGAACACCAAGATTAGTTTTGTTTTAAAAGCAAAACGAAATACGCAGTGCACACACAACTTGGTTACGCAGTTCGGTGCAAATACAC
The DNA here is from genome assembly GCA_037428765.1 of Rubia yunnanensis. NCBI lineage: Eukaryota > Viridiplantae > Streptophyta > Magnoliopsida > Gentianales > Rubiaceae > Rubia > Rubia yunnanensis. Next base: position 104,115,472 of record CM075065.1, read on the forward strand.
CTACGTCTGCGGGGCCTTGCCCAGATCAGAAACCATTCACTAGAAAGCAGTCTTTAGTACAAGAAGCTTAACTTAAATACTAATCCATTGCTAACCTACAGAGTGAATGTTGTGAGCTCCCCTCACTGTCGATCCTACGTCGTTGAACCCTCACGATCAACACGTCTCCCTGGATCTCCTCCTCCCGAGGAATTAAGACTTCCTTGTTTCTGATCTTTACGAACTTGGTCGGTTGATTTACGAACCTCCAAACACCACGGCAGATCGCTCCAAAGTTCTCAACGTAGAGAATAGTTGTGGACGCGTCAATGATTGCGTTGTAATCTTCTTCACTTTATCCCATCGCAATCCTGCCTTGAATAGACTTCTTTCCTTGTCGAACTTCTACCCCAAATAGACTTCTAGTCTAAGGAAAGATCTAATACTAATCTGGTATTTAAATGAACAATCCTGTTATCAATAGGACTTGTTCCATAATTAACTACTTAACCAATTCCTAACTATTACAGGGATATTCGTTTACCAGAATTAGATGACCACGAAATCAATCAATTATCTTCACAATATTCTGATCAGATCGCACAATTATATCCCATAATATATCCATAAATCGTGGACATCAACAATACAGCTGCTGTAAAACTGCTGGACAGCAGTGGTGTTAAAACACCATATCACCAGAAATCACTCGGTGGTGTTCAAACACCAGATTACCAGTATTCACAATATGCCATACATAAGTCCAACTCCGGAGGACTTTACAATCTCCCCCTTGGCATATTGGTGAATTCATACCACATTAGCACAAACACCATAGAACACCAGAAAAACCAAGCAGCATAATAAATGTAGAATACCAGAATACCAGCTAGCACAAACAGCATAAATTACCATAAAATCAGCTAGCACAAAAATCCAAAAGATCCAAAATATTCTCCCCCTGAATTCATTAATATGACAAGAACACCAAAAAAATCAATCAGGCCAAGCTATCAGTGCTCCCGGATTCATCACTGTCCGAATCTTCATCATCTGATCCATTTTCATTCGGAATTTCTGCCAACAGTGCTTCTCTCTCAGCCTCCAAATCTGCAAGCTCCCCCTGAATCTTGACTATTACTGCCTGATGACGCCCAAGGATTTCTTGACAAACTGTAGCTCTCGCCTCAATGGCTTTCAGCCGAGCTTCACCTTCATTCGAGCAACCCATTGTCGGAGGTGTCCAGGGAAGATCCTTCACTATACGGCCACTCAAAGTCCTGAGGGTTGGCCTTAAAGCTTGGGTAGTTATAACTTCATCATTCTCCCTTGCAACCGCTCCCCCTTTCAGCAGTACCATCGATATGATACAAGGATGGACTAACGCTTCCTTCCTGGTCTTCCGGGCACAATCCATTATGTCATTGAATATCAGCTTACCCAGATTGACTCGATGCCTAGCACCCAGACTGTAAAGCAAAGTTGCCATTTCCTTGGTAACAATCGTGTTGTTTACCGAAGGAATCCAATTATGAACAGCTACTGTATACAGACAGTAATACCTGGAAGTCAGATTGGATGCTGGTATTTGTTGTCTCCCAGCCAGTGGCCAAGTGCTTTCCACTCCTCCTGTTAACTCAATTGCCACCTCATCAAAATTTTCTGGGATTTGGTGTTGGAACACCGATTGAGTATTCTTGAGATTGCCATGCTGCAAGCATCTATTCACTACCTCAGGGGAGAATACAACTACTTTCCCTCTCACATAGACTCTGTGAAACCACTGAGAGTCTTCATCTTCACAGTCTTCTTTCAGGTTCGAATAAAATTCCACCACCATTTGTTTATTATATTTAGCAAAGCATGTGGCAGCTTTAATCACCTTGAGGTATCTGAGAAAATCAGTAAATCCACACTCTGCATACTTCTCAGCATCAGCCGGTCTCTCTGCTAGAATTCGTCTCCCACTGATGAAGTCCAACTTTTCTTGGCTCTCATTATCATACAGTTCATTGCTGATGGCCTTACTGACCTCAGGTGCAGGCAATACTTTGGGCTTCATTTTCTCCGCAGAGTTCTTCTTCCGTTCTGCCCTCAATCTCTTCAGCTTCTGTCCAATCGGTTCGTCACTATCATCACTTTCAGCTGTACCCCTGTCTCTGCATTGTTTTGATCTCCGAATTTTCTTACTGGCCGAGGCCACGCTCTCTTCAACACTCTCAGGCATCTGAGGCAAAGATCTGTCTTCAGATGCAGACGGTGTTTCAACACCAACTTGCTGCCTTCTCCTCTTAAGTCCCTGAGCTGGACTTTTCTTCAGTGGTGTTTCAACATCACTCCCAAACATCTCAGCAATTTTCTGCTCCTCAGTCAGATCCTCTCCTGGTGTTGGAATACCAGTATCCTGCATTACAGTGTCTTCTTCCACAGCCAGACACTCTGCATTGTCAGTTGCAGAGTTTAATTTGTCACTTTCTGGCATATCTGCATCTTCTCTTTTGTCCTCAGCCCCATCTTCATCATCTTCTTTCTCAGAACCTGATCCAAGAAATGCTGCCAGAGCCTCCTCGGATCTCATAAATGTTGCCAGAGCCTCATCCAGCAAAGAAGCATCTCCTGGTTCATTCATCGGAGTTTCCTCTGTATCAACTCTCACAGCACACCCTTCTTCTTCTTCACTGTCACTAATCTCTAAAACCGGAACATGCAAATTTCTGAGTGACTCTTGAGTCTGATTCAGGGACTCATCAACACAAACCATCTCCATAGCAACATCAGTGGATTTAACCACTTTTATCCAGGGCTGAATCACAGCATCATCACCCAATTGTCTAAGAACTGGCCTGTACAGAGACCCTATCCGAGTATAGATAGTAAAATATTGGCCTATTTCTTCTCCAACTTTATACTGTTCACCGAAATTTACCCCAACCAGTTTGGCATTATAGTCACTAATCTCCTTAATTTCTCCTATGCCACCAGTCATCAACTCCTCAAGTTTAAATTTGTTAACCTTGCCACGCAAATTTTTATACTTTCTAAGGTCTATATAACCCCTGTTCTGCACCATCCACTCTATGAAATCAAGAACAGAGCTAAAATACATTCCATCATAGGCGAAAGAATGATCAAACCTAGCTTTCCGTCTCTGAACTTTTCCACCCCACTTGGCTAGTGTCTGCACTCGATCTCCACACAGCTCGTCCACATTCGCATCCAAATCGAGCTCTTCAATTCGCGGATTCTCCGGCACCCGCACCTTGACAAATTCTCGAACCATCTTCTTGAACTTGGAGCTCGCCATTGTTACAGGGTTTTTGAGTGGGTTACAAATATTGAGGGTTTTGGCAACTGTTTCTGATGAACAGGGAGCTGTGAGCTATGAGGAAGATGAACAGTCGAGTGTTTGAGTTTGTGTGGGAATCAATTTGTCACTTTCTCCTTTTTCCCCCCTTTTTTCCGAAACCCAAAAGACCTTCTCTTTTCCTTTCCTTCTGACTCCAAGCCTAGGCCCAATAAGTTTTTCTTTCGGCTCAGCTGATTTTTCTCCCTCTGAAGTCCTTGGTGTTTAAACACCACTTCACAAATTTTTTGGTATTTTCGGTTTTTCATTTTTTTTCTTTTTCACCATATTAACTAAGAAACAAAGCAACAGTAAATAATACAATAGAAAGTACAGATCAGAGTACCTCACATTCGACAGACACCCAAGTGCTGTCTAAGCCCTTCAAACGTCTCACCATCCAGAGGTTTTGTGAAGATATCCGCCAGTTGTTCGGCTGTTGGTACATACTGAATTGCGACTTCTCCTTTTTCAACCAAGTCTCTGATAAAATGATGTCGGATATCGATGTGCTTCGTTCTAGAGTGCTGCACAGGATTCCTGGAAATATCAATGGCGCTTTTATTGTCACACAAGACTGTCAAACTTACATCATTGAACCCATAGTCTCTCATCATCTGTTTCATCCATAGTAACTGCGCACAGCAACTTCCGGCAGCTAAGTATTCTGCTTCAGCCGTAGACAATGATATAGAATTCTGTTTTTTACTGTACCAACTAACAAGATTTGATCCTGCAAAGAAACATCCACCTGTAGTACTCTTACGATCATCCGCATTTCCAGCCCAGTCCGAATCACTGAAACCTACTAATTGCGAATCTTTGTTCCGAGAAAACCATACTCCATACTCCACTGTTCCACTTATATATCGAATAATCCTTTTCACTGCTGTCATATGCGATTCCTTTGGATCAGCTTGGTAGCGAGCACAAATACCAACACTTAAGCAGATGTCTGGTCTGCTTGCAGTCAGGTACAACAGGCTGCCAATCATGCTTCTGTACACCTTCTGATCTACACTTTGCCCCTGTTCATCCTTAGTAAGCTTATCGGTGGTTGCCATTGGGGTGCGTACTGCCTTTGCACTTGTGAGACCGAATTTCTTGATCAGGTTTTCAGCATATTTCTGTTGACTGATAAACAAACCATTCTCCTTCTGATTAACCTGCAATCCCAAAAAATAGGACAATTTTCCTACCATGCTCATTTCGAACTCTTGAGTCATTAAGTCAACGAACTCCTTTACCAAGGCTGAATCGGTAGACCCAAACACAATGTCATCCACATAGATCTGTGCAATTAGAATCTTAGACCCCTTGTGCAGGACGAACAACGTACGATCTACTCCCCCTCGACGATAGCCCTTTTGAATCAGAAAGGTTGTCAGTCGCTCATACCAAGCACGAGGTGCCTGCTTGAGTCCATACAGGGCTTTATTCAATCTATAAACATGATCAGGAAACTGAGGGTCTTCAAACCCTTTAGGTTGTTCAACGTAAACTTCTTCTTTTACTACGCCATTCAGGAATGCACTCTTAACATCCATTTGATAAAGAGTAAAATCTAAGATGCAGGACACGGCCAACATTAGTCTGATGGACTCCAATCTGGCTACAGGGGCAAAAGTTTCATCGAAGTCAACCCCTTCTACTTGTGTGTACCCTTGAGCAACCAGGCGTGCTTTATTTCTGGTGACATTACCATCTGCATCGGATTTGTTTTTGAAAATCCACTTGGTGCCAATCACATTCACATCAATAGGTCGTGGGGTAAGAAACCACACGTTGTTTCTCTCGAATTGCTGCAATTCTTCTTGCATTGCCGAGATCTAATATTCATCTAGCAAAGCCTCCTTGTAACTCCTTGGTTCAGTAAGTGAGATGAAACACGATAATCCTGCTAATTCTCTGTAATTTACACGGGGTTGATCCCTTAACTGCATATGTCTTGTTGGATTCTGGTCAGAATCACGATTTCCAGATTCTGGAGTTTCAACACCGGTTGATGAAGCTGGTGTTCCAACACCAGTAGGAATGTCTGAATCAAGTGCATCACCTTCTCCAGCATTGTCCTCCTCTGAATCATCTACCACCACATTAATGGACTCCATGACTACGCCAGAACGTTGATTCAGTACTCGGTATGCTCGGCTGGTAGGAGAATACCCCAAGAATATTCCAATGTCGCTCCTGGATTCAAATTTAGACAAGGGTTCTCGATCCTTCAGAATGTAACACTTACTCCCAAAAATATGAAAATACGACACATCTGGTTTCTTTCCTTTCCAGATCTCATACGATGTCTTCTCGGTAAACGGACGCAGATATACTCGGTTGATGGTGTAGCATGCAGTGTGTACTGCCTCAGCCCAATATCTCGAATTAATTTTTTTCTCAGCAAGCATTGCTCGTGCCATTTCCTGCAGGGTCCGATTCTTTCTTTCTACTATCCCATTCTGCTGAGGAGTTATGGGAGCAGAGAACTCATGATGAATACCAAGCGTTTCACAGATGTCTCGAAACTTAGAGTTCTCGAATTCCTTTCCATGATCACTCCTGATGCGTGCAATTCGAACGGTTCCTTTTTCTACATGAAGCTTGTGCGCCAAGGTCTTGAATACATCAGCGGCCTCTGATTTCTCTTTGAGGAATGATACCCACGTATACCTCGAGAAGTCATCCACACAGACAAAAATATACTTCTTCCCGGCCACACTTGGTGTACTCACTGGCCCCATAAGATCCATATGTAGAAGTTCCAAAAGTCTTGATGTTGAAACATCATGTACAGCATGGTGAGGAATACGAATTTGCTTTCCTTCCTTACACGATCCACATACAGTCTCCTTGAGTTCACTGATTTCGGGAATTCCTCTGACTGCATTTAGTCTGGAAATTCGAGCCAAAGATTTATAATTTATGTGCCCCAATTTTCTGTGCCACAGTGTATTAACTTCCTTTTTCGAGCTCAAGCAGGTGACATCTTGATCGAGTAGATAGCACTTATCCATTGATCTGGATCCAGTGAATACTCCAGACCCATGGTTTACTATACACTTATCTTTGTCAAAGAACACCGTCATATCATTATCACATAGATGACTGATACTCAATAGGTTAGCCTTCAGGCCTTCCACTAGCAACACATCTTGGAACACTGGAAGCCCTTTGATTTCTAGTTCCCCTTTGCCAATTATTCTGCTTCGCTTTCCATCACCAAATTTAACATGTCCACCAAATCCAGGTTCAAATTTTCGCAGAAATTCAGGAACTCCTGTCATGTGCCTTGAGCATGCACTGTCGAAGTACCACGAGGTTCCTGTATGTGCTCCAAGGCATACAAAACTTGAAAAATAAATATTTTGAGACTTTCGAACCCATACCTGTCTTACTGGTCGAGTGATGCGATGCGATCTCTGAGTTGAATGTGTGTTCAAGAATCCGTTCCTGTATCCTCCAGTGTTGACTTGGTGCACAGTGCTGTAACCTGGAATGGTGTTGGAACACCGATATGCTGGGTTGACGGATAGTGTCTTAAGTAATTTGAAACACCTGTTTCTCACATGGCCTGGAACTCCACAGTATCCACATCTCCTGATTCTCTTGATGAGGCAATTCTCCTCAATCATTCTTGGAGCAAGTGCACCTTGATCTGCCTTATTTTTCAACGCATCTACTGATCTTTCGTACCCAATTCCAAATTTGGTAGTTTGTCCCATTTTCAAACAATCTTCCAGTTTTGCTTTCCCTGTATTGAGACGTCTAATAGCCTGTTCAGCTGTCTCCGCTCGTTGGACTACTTCAGCAAATTCCTTTTTAAGTTGTTCAAGTTCTTCAAGTGCATTTTTCTTTCCAAGTTCATTCACTCTAACCTTTTCGCATAACCTCTTGTTATCAACCTTGAGCTCTTTGTTTTCATCTGCCACTTTTAACCACATTTTATACATCTCCATACTTTCTTTGCGAATGTCCTCATCACTTATGCTTCTAGTCTCTTCATCTGAGCTATCACTTTCTTCTTCATTCAACACACTGCGATTTATCTCAACAGACTCTTCCAACGACACGCCAAAAGCAACATGATTTGTATACTCTTCACCATCCTTCATATCGTCTCCTCCGTCATCATCACTCCAGGTTATGGCATATGATTTCCCTTGCCTTTTAAGTGTATTGGCACACTCAGCTTGTATGTGTCCAAAGCCTTCACATTCTCTGCATTGGATTTTTCTGTTCAGATTCGGATTTACCGATTTAATCTTCGGTGTTTCAACACCAGTCGCCTGACCGAATCTGGGAGTGAAGTTGGCATTCGGATTTTTGATCCCGCTTGACTTGTCCTGTGGTTTCCTGCCCATCTTCTTCATGAATCTTGAGAAGTTTCTGGTTATGTTTGCAATTTCATCGGAATCTTCAATGTCTGTATGTTCATCATCCTTTCCAGAGGTTGTGCTTGTAAAAGCCATCTCCTTCTTTCCGGTTTTATTTTGCAACATCTCCATCTCATAGGATTCCAGGGACCCCATGAGCTCATCAAGTGTCATCATCCCAATCCTTCCATTTTCATTAATTGCTGTGACCTTCATATTGAACCGTGGGGGTAATGCCCTCAACACTTTCCTTACAAGTTTTTGATCTTTGTATTTTTTGCCAAACTGAAAAGCCTTGTTTGCAATATCTCGGACCCGTCCATTAAACTCGGAGATAGTTTCATCATCCCGCATTTTCAATTCCTCAAATTTCGATGTATAGTATTGCAACTTTGAATCTCTAACTGAGCTTGTTCCTTCATGATATATCTGTAACACATCCCATGCTTCCTTTGCAGTCTCACAGTTTGAAATCATCTTAAATTGATCTTCATCCACTGCTGTAAAGATAGCATTCAATGCCTTTGAGTTGGACATGTAAGCTCTATGCTCCTCAGTGGAGTATTCAGAATATGGTTTGATCGTTGATGAGCTCGATTCTTTAGTTTTGTCACTGGGAGGTGGAGTGTACTGATTTACAACATAGTTCCATGCTTGATCATCCAATGCTCCAATGAATACTTTCATACGTGCCTTCCAGTAGGCGTAATTGCCTTGTTCCAATAGCGGTGGTCGCGTGACAGAGGCCCCCTCCTTCGGTGCCATGGTGAAACCTGATCTCAATCTCCCTATGTAGGGGTTAGCAAATGCCTTGCTCTGATACCAATTGAAATTCCGTTTCACCTGATTTCTAAACCTTTATACCAAGTTGTTTAACAGTTTGGTGTTGGAACACCAAGATTAGTTTTGTTTTAAAAGCAAAACGAAATACGCAGTGCACACACAACTTGGTTACACAGTTCGGTGCAAATACACCTACGTCTGCGGGGCCTTGCCCAGATCAGAAACCATTCACTAGAAAGCAGTCTTTAGTACAAGAAGCTTAACTTAAATACTAATCCATTGCTAACCTACAGAGTGAATGTTGTGAGCTCCCCTCACTGTCGATCCTACGTCGTTGAACCCTCACGATCAACACGTCTCCCTGGATCTCCTCCTCCCGAGGAATTAAGACTTCCTTGTTTCTGATCTTTACGAACTTGGTCGGTTGATTTACGAACCTCCAAACACCACGGCAGATCGCTCCAAAGTTCTCAACGTAGAGAATAGTTGTGGACGCGTCAATGATTGCGTTGTAATCTTCTTCACTTTATCCCATCGCAATCTTGCCTTGAATAGACTTCTTTCCTTGTCGAACTTCTACCCCAAATAGACTTCTAGTCTAAGGAAAGATCTAATACTAATCTGGTATTTAAATGAACAATCCTGTTATCAATAGGACTTGTTCCATAATTAACTACTTAACCAATTCCTAACTATTACAGGGATATTCGTTTACCAGAATTAGATGACCACGAAATCAATCAATTATCTTCACAATATTCTGATCAGATCGCACAATTATATCCCATAATATATCCATAAATCGTGGACATCAACAATACAGCTGCTGTAAAACTGCTGGACAGCAGTGGTGTTAAAACACCATATCACCAGAAATCACTCGGTGGTGTTCAAACACCAGATTACCAGTATTCACAATATGCCATACATAAGTCCAACTCCGGAGGACTTTACAGCTCCGATGGTTAGAGCAACGCGTCAGAGAGGCGAGGTGAAGCGGCGGTGAGGGCTCCGGAGGTGAGGGCGACGTGGCGGAGAGGCCAGGCGCAACAACGTTGATGGCTCCAGTAGTGAGGGCGACGCGGCGGAGGGCTTTGGTGGTGAGAGCAATTTGATCGGAGAGATAGAGAGTATGAAGCGGCGAAGGTGGGCTGAGGGAGGGAGAAATTCTGGTGAGTGGTGGAGGAGATAGGGAGGGAGACAGGCTGGTGAGTGGTGGCGGAGGGGATGATGCGGCGGAGTGGCGACAGAAAGAGGGAGAGGCGCTGGTGAGTGGTGACGGAGGGAGGGAGATGGCGGGCTGAAGGAAAATCAACTATGAGGCGAGAGGGAGAGAAAATGACTAAGGGGAAAAAATTTAAGAGAGGAGGCAGAAAAATTGGAAGATGAGGAAATTTCTCAAAAAATGACTAAGGTATATATTTAGGGTTTGTATTTATATAGTGAATAAAAACACTCCATCAAAGGCGGTTCTATACTAGAACCGCCTTTGATTGATGTCCATTAAAGGCGGCTCCTTTGATCAATTTTAAAACCATCTTTAATCGGATGCGAACGACTTTGGAACCTCATTCGAATCTCAATCAAAGGTGGTTCCTCAAGAACCGCCTTTGCACTAGTGGAGAGGCTTCTACTAAAAGCAGCGATGGAAGGCATTTTTAAAAAATCTGCCTAGATTAGCCTTTAATTGAGCTCATAAGCTATTTTCCAGTTCGGAAATAGCTCTTAGGTCACATATTTTTCATTTTAAAGGCGGTTAGAATTAATTAAAGGTGGCTAAAAATGAGAAGGTGGTTAAAATTTCCACACTAATCTATTAAAGATTAAACAACTGATATATAGGTTCTTTTATATATTTCCAACAGTTTTAGTTGAGCTAAAATATTGTGTTTTTTCCCTTTTTTTATCCATCTTAAATCTTATGCTTATCCGTACATCTTCTGAATTTCACCCATTTCTAGAGATCGCTTCAGTTTCTCCAGAAGTTTTCAGATCCTACTATAAATAAGCAGAGTCAACCAATTCCACATAAACCAGAACCATCTCCAATTAATGGCTTCATCTTCATCTTTATCCATTGTGATTATCTGTTCACTTCAATCTCTTGTGCCTGTAATTTCTACCAAGATTTTGACATAAACTGGGGGGATCAAAGGGGAAAGATTCTCAACAATGGGCAACTTCTTAATCTGTCACTGGACAGCATTTCAGGCTCTGGGTTTCAATCCAAAGGGGAATTTTTATTTGGGAATATTGATATGCAGATCAAATTAGTGCCTGGAAATTCAGCTGGCACTGTTACTGCATATTACGTAAGTTTTTTTTATGTTTATTTTCAGAGTCATGCTCATCATTAATTTAAAAGATGATCTCAATCCAAACTTCAGACAGGATTGTTTTCCCATTTCTCTCTACATTTACTCTTCCTTGAAAAAGAATTGGAAAAACGTCTACCAAGGAGAAAACACGACTATGTGCAAAAGTGAACATTTTATTTTGCTTTTTTTTCCAGCTGTCATCGTTGGGACCCACTCATGACGAAATAGACTTCGAATTTCTGGGGAATTTGAGTGGGCAGCCTTACACGATTCATACAAATGTGTACACTCAGGGCAAGGGTGAAAGGGAACAGCAGTTTCAATTGTGGTTCGATCCGAGAGATGATTTTCACACATATTCGGTTCATTGGAATCCATCAACTATTATGTAAGACCGAATTTTATTTTCTGTTATGAGAAAACGGGTCTCTTTCCGCACAGATTTAAACGAAGTAATTTAAAGTAATTTCTGCCTAATCGCATGTGAGATTTTGTGTAAGCAACTCTTCGTTCTGTTTCTTGTTCTTTACGGGTGCCAAAATTACTGGTTACGTGACCAGGTCTCTTGTCACAATTTTATATTTTACTGTCATAATTATTAAATGTGTATAGAAATAAGTTTCTATTAAGTCAAACATTTTAAAGTACGTTCGCACCCGTCCCTACTTATTTTCCACTTTCATTTGTCACAACAAAATGTTTATATTTCTTTATTTAAGTTAAAATTTGTGGTTAGAATTTGATCCCATATTTCCCTCGTCACATCAGTATACATAAATGCTCATGTAGCTAGGAAGGAAATATGACTCTTACGCTAGGATAGAGGGAGTATTTAGTTGCATTTTTTAGTGGATTGGCTACTCTTTCTGTCCTTTGTAATATTTTCACTTTCTCCTTTAATTTGTTCCAACTATTTTTTTATAACTGAAATTTATAGCTAAAATCTGGCTAGATTGCTCGTGGATAACATTCCAATCAGGGAGTTCAAGAACCTAGAAAAATCCAAGGGAGTTGCATTCCCAAAAAGCCAACCAATGAGGGTATACTCAAGCATATACAACGCAGATGAGTGGGCGACAAGAGGTGGCCAGGTGAAGACGGATTGGACACATGCTCCATTTGTTGCTTCTTACAGAGGCTTCAGTTCTTCTGCGTGGGACAATGATCATCTGGATATCATCGGAAAACGCAAACTGAAGTGGGTTCAGAAGAAGTATATGATCTACGATTACTGCACCCACAAACGCCGGTTCCCTCAAGGGTTTCCGCCTGAGTGCCAGCCTAATTCCTGAGTTTCTAGTTATTGTCTAATGTTCTGTGTTCCTCGAAAAAATATTGTATATTGTAGATGGTTGTGGAAGTGATGTTCTACGTGTATGTTGAACCGTATGCGGTGCCTTGGGCAACACCACAACTAATGGAATAATAATTCAAAATTTCAAACTTGTCCAAATCACAAATTCTTATTTTACTCTCTAATTATATTCTTTGGTCGTGATTTGCAAGAACAAAACCGTGAACTACTTTGATGGAAAATGCTCCAATGCTAAAATCAGCAGAAGTGTATAGAATATTATCAGTTACATAGTGAACAAATAGTAAAGTTGGCTTTATATATAGAATTGGGATTAGGTACTTATGTGAAAAGCTACTTATGCGAGAATAGATCTGAGCCATTAATATAGTGAAGTTAACAGTTGAGATTGAAGATAAGATAAACACGGATCCCGGGTCAAAGAGGAACTGGGTTGAAATTCTGAGCGCAATAGCATCTGATTTCCCTATTCCACTCCTCTCCACTGCTATCGAACTAAGCCTGCTCCAGCCAATTAATCTCCCCCGTCTTCCAAATTTTGTCCCCGATTCCTCTTCAAACACGACGTTTTCTATGATAAGGTTAAGCTAAGTCTCTATTTCCTCAATTCTCTGGCTTTGGTTTCTAGCTCGAGCTATGTGGAGGCTAGTTTTTCATTAGATTAATTTATTTAGTATTGAATCGATTATCGTATGTCCGTCAGGAAAGCTTGACATTCACTGATTTACTGGAGAAAATTTACACTCATGTCAGGAACAAGCTGCAGTGGATGAATAAATTCCCATTTTTGGTTCATTCTTACCTGTAATGATAGATTTAAAATGATTGATGTTGTGAAATTGCATGATTTCTTCTAATTGAGTAATACTCACTTTTAATCACACGAAAGCTTACTTATGTTAATGTTGGAAAATTTTGTATCAGTATGTTTGTGTTAACAACTTCTTAGTGTGCATGTTTCTTCATATTCATAATAAAATGTATAATTTTAACAGTACAATAAATCATAATGATGGAGTATTCAATTGCTCCATTTTCCACCTAGTGAACAAGATTGTTCTGTTGTAAGTGTTTTCCTTAGTGTTTTTGGGTCATTGTATCTATTTCAGTATGTATGATGTCGAGTTCGATTTCCTCCATGTAATCACAATACAAGATGGTGATTAAGGATAATAATTTATGTTCACGAACTCTTAAACTTTCATCGTTTATGATTGGAATTAATAAACTTCATATAGAAATTTGGTGAAGAAGTCATTGTGGCAGATGTTGTTTGAGTATGATTAGGATTCAAAAAGTATCTACTTCTTTGAAGATTGACAAATTGAATGCAGCGGCAAAATACAAATAGTAGCTACAGTTTTGCATCAGCAATGAACACGTTGCAAGGAATAGAAACCAGAGTCTGCTACATGAACAATTCAAACATCCTGTGAAGAATGCTCCATACAAAGGTCAGGATTAAGAACTAAAAAGGAATATTTGGTTAGATACTACATTGGATTAGGAATTGAAAGTTATTCCATGTAGCGCAGGCAGACACTTTTTGTTTCATATCATTCTTGTCTTCAATTTTCCACCACGGTCTGGCAGAGGATTTTAGAACTTGAAAAATTGTTTTACACAATGAAATTAAGCCGTATTTTGGCCAGTAAATGTAGAATGTGATTCTGAGTAGTTCTGAATGTTCTTTGTATCTAATTGTAAGCCTTATTCAAGGATGAATAATTACAAAATTTTCTTTACTTTTTTTATGTTTAAGGTTCTGGGTGTTGTCGTCGTGATTATCCAAACTTCCTATACTTTAGTGAAATTGGAAACTAGTTTTGAGGACTTTACTTAAATGATGAATCGTGTATCAAAACTATTTAGCAACCGCATTTTAATATTCGTTTGTCTAGGCTCCTGGTCTACCACCATGATTGGGGGATCACCAGTGCAATGGATTTTAGGTGCTTGAACATAGGTTGTAGGTGCTTCTTTTATAATTTTTTTATGCTGCAAGGTATTTTGAAAAAAGAATGATATTAAGTTACTTAGGGAAAAATTCACTGGTTCGTCAACTACAATTTATAAGGGCTTCAATTGTGGCCACTTGATGCGGGCTTCAATTCTGGTCACTTGATGCTTCTTCGTTACTTATTTAATAATTTTTACGTGCTACGGAAACAAGTTCAAAAAATTATATTTGCATGGTGCTTAAAGTATAATTAGTAGGTGCTTCAACTACTGCTTGTAGGTGCTTCAACAATAGTTTGTAAGTACTTCAACTACAATTTTTGTAATTTTTACGATGATAACTAGCTGCTTAGATTACAACTTGTAGGTGCTTCAATGTAACACATAGGTGCTTCTTTTATAACTTATGTGCTATACTAAAGCAACTTGGTGGTTAGAGTTAGATTATAACTCGTAGGTGCTTCAACCATCGCCTATAGATGCTTCGAATGTAACATGTATGTGCTTATTTTATAACGTGTGTGCTACTAATATAACTTGATGCTTAGATTAAAAATCATAGATGTTTCAACTATCGCGTGTAAGTGCATCAAATGTCTCTTGTAGGTACTTTTTTAAAACTTGTGCGTGCTACGAAAATAATTTGGTGCTTGGAGAACACATAGGTTATTCAACCACCACTTATATTCAACCACCACTTATAAGTGCTTCAAATTTAATATGTAAGTGCTTCATTTATAACTTGTACGTGATATGAGAAGTCAAGAATACTTGGCGCTTAAAGTACAACTCGCATGTGCTTCAATAAACACTTATAAGTGCTTCAATCAATCCTTGAGAGTGCATCAAATAGAAGTTTTAGGCGCCTATTTTATAACTTTTGTGTGCTATGAAAACAACTTGGTGCTTATAGTACAACTCGTAGGTGTTTTAATCGTCGCTTGTAAGTGCTTCAAATGTAACTAGCATGTGCTTCTTTTATGTGCTACGAAAATAACTTGATGCTTAGAGTGTACCTCGTAGGTGCTTCAATCTTTTTTTATAAGTGCTTCTGATGTAACTTGTAGATGATTCTTTTATAACTTATATGTGTTTCAAAAAGTTGAGAATAACTTGGTGCTTAGAGTGTAACTCGTAGATTCTTTAATCATCGCATGTAAGTGGTTCAAATGTAATATGTAGATAATTGTTTCATAATTTGAATTTGGTACCAAAAAAACTTGGTGTTTAGAGTACAACTCAAAGATGCTTCAAACATTACTTGTATGTGTTCAAACATTACTTGTATGTGCTTCGAATGTAATCTGGAGGAGCTTATTTTATTACATGTGTGTGCTACAAAGATAACTTGGTGCTATATAAATAATTTGTGCTTATAGTGAATTCGTAGGTTCTTCAACCAACCCTTACAAGTGCTTCGAATGTACAAAAGATAAAATTCTCAGCTGGATTCTGGACTACCAAAATAATTTGGTGCTTTATTTTAGTAAGGGAGGAGAACATTTTAGATTAGTAAATGAATAGAAGTAGCAATATTATTCTGAAGAAGCAATATTGTGGAATATGTTCCATAGCAACAATAATTTTGTTAAAAGTAGCAATATTTATGACCCGTTATTAGTCATCCAGCCTGCAAATAGAATTGTGAATATAGCCTATCTATTTTTCAGCTTTAGTAATTTAACATTACCTAAGAACCATTGTATAAATTGTTGAAGGGTTAGATTTGTTCTCACATAACAAGGTATTCTCATATAAATGAGTGTCCTCATCTGATTTCTCCCTATATATATATCCAATGTGATGTGACCACCTTCCCTAGATTTTTTTACTTGTGGAGCAAATAGTGGTTTACTAAAATTAACTACAATAGTTTCTTGATGAAGGGCCTCATAGGCCCATCGAGTGGAGGCATGATTATTAATGATCAACTCGGCCTCAAACTAAATGTTCACCGAGGCTCAAGTCCAGGTATCATCAATAGCCCCTAGAAAGCCAAAGTAACCTTCAAAGGACTTTGGTTGAGGAAGGGTCCTTTTGATGTGGATAAGCCCTTTGAAGTAAGCATTGTGGGGGGCCTTTCAAAGGTCCTCATTGAGGGAGGCCTTTGACATAAGAGGGAATTTACAAGAAGTCATCACAAAGGTGATGTTTGACTATCTCAACTCATAAATGTTTCAAATTTTCAAAAAGGCGATACCCTCGCCCTCAGGGTCCTGGCCGTGCCAACACCACAACCATCACCGAGGAGGTAAATCACAGCAGACACCTAGGCTAGACCCTTTGAATTTTTGAGTTATTAGGGGACACGTGTCAAGAGGGGGTAGAGACGTTGGCCACAAGTAGAGAGAAAAAATTCTTCCACGTTAGCATGTCTCCCTAATTTTTTTCCTATTTCCAAGGCAATGGATTACCTATTTTGAAAACCACTCGCTTCTCTCCATAACTCTCCCTTATTTAATTTTTGCCTTTTCCACTTCACTTGTTTGCAAATATTTGAGAAAAATTTCAAGAGCTTTCAAGGCATTTCCAACATTTTCAACCTCTCATCTTTCTTTTTCAGGTCAAAATAAACAAGCAAGTTCCTCTTCTTCTCCCAAAATTCTACTCCTCGTTGATTTTGTGGCCATACCAACTTCACTTGTTTGCAAATATTTGAGAAAAAATTCAAGAGCTTTCAAGTCATTTTCAACATTTTAAACCTCTCATCTTTATTTTTCAGGTCAAAATAAACAAGCAAGTTCCTCTTCTTCTCCCAAAATTCTACTCCTCGTTGATTTTGTGGCCGTACCGACCATTGTTGGCATCCTCCTGGGAGAGTGGTAAGCTTCCTCCAATCCCTTCATAGGACCTGATATTGTGTGAATCTGTATCGGCCTAAATACCCATGTGGCCAGCCTTAAGTCCATAGCTTTGACCTTTGGGTAAAGCCTTTTGGGTTGGTCCAATGTGAGAGTACTACCTATACAAAGGCCAAAGGTAACCATACACAACTCAACTATTCATTCCTTACTACACTCCTATAGCTTGTTTGCTGACTTGGCCGTCGGAGCCTCTTCCCCCTAGAAACCTCCAGGGGCTTTATCTTTGCAGATTTCGATCACCTACGGTGGTGCTGAGGCGGTGGTAAATTGGGTCACATTAAGTTGGAATGCACAGTGAGACCGTCAGTCAAATCTATATATGAGATTGTTGCTTATGTCCACATCTACGGAAAGCACTTTTCGTAGGAGTGAATGGCTAAAAGGCAAAGCTTTAGGCGCCGGTAAACAACTACAATCCTCGTACCGGAAAAGGAGAGAGCATAGGTCCAATTACAACACGCCCACCAGTGCCGGTGACAAGCCTCCGGAAGCAGGCCAAGACAAGATCCCAGAGATGAGGGGTCCGGAAGCTTCCCGTACTGAAGCTGACCCACCTCCAAGAACCATAGAGATCAGCATTGAACCTTGGGTAGGAAGCACCCCTACGTCACAAAGCTAGGAGCTGTGTACAAGGGAGAACGAGTCGTAGTTCACGGAGGCTACGACAGATTCACAAACAGAAGTTACGCAAGGAGCTGCTCAACCAGCGAGGGGTACGGAAAAAATGGGCCCCCATCACAGCAGGATCTAGCGATGTAGGCTCAGGGCCTCAGATTCGCTGGATATCAGGTGGAGCCCCAATGCTCCACCAAAGGGTGCTCCAACAGCAGATAGGCCCCCCCACCTTTGATGCCTATGATAGTACCCAAATTCCATTTTCCCATCCCTCTAGGAATGTCATATCAAGTTGATGTTGGAGACCTCACACGGCCCCAACCCACGCTCCTGAATATATCCCAAGCGATGGTATATTATGCGCCCATATCAATTTCTCTAGCTTCGGGCCAGAGCATTCTTTATACGATGGTTAGGTCGATAGGATTATTTTTAGGCTTCAAAAGCTAAATGTACTTAGGACCCCTACCGGAGGTTCCCTCTTACAATCCTCACCGACCAGAGTTGTATTACACATCGGCAGTAGGGGGATAGTGCTTGGGATACATGGCTTCGAACCCGACCCTAAGTTTTGATACTCCATTCTGGCCAAGTTTGTGTGGAGATCCACGAATAGGAGGAGGATCGAGTGACGTTTTGATAATAGAACTCGATAGGTTGATTAGGCCTTTGGGACAAGTTGCAACCTCTCCCCTTTAGTCCTACGATAGTGGCCACTCGATGTCCCAGTGATGTAAAACCGCCCGAAGGATCCCCACATACAGTGGACACTTGGACCCTCTAGAGTTTATACAAACATTCCTCATTTTGATGAATTTAAGGAATTTCAATTAACAGCTAACATGCAAGTTGGTCGGAAGCTACCTCCGAGGAAAAGTGCAAGAATGGTTTAACAAGTTGGGCAGGGGGTCACTATGTTCATATAGAGATTTTAAAAGAGCACTTTTGGGACAGTATTTCCAAAAGAAAAGGTTAACGAAAAGCTTGATTGAGCTCCACCAAAGTAAGCAGAGAATAGGCGAATCGACGGAGGTGTTCTACCATCAATATGTAGACAAGAGTAATCAATCGAATGGATTATGGGGTGATCCTCGAATATATGAATGGGATGACCAACCTCGACCTGTACACGAAGCTGGTCTCAAAAAAGTCGGAGACCCAGCAGCAGTTATAAGAAATTGTGGAACCGTATTTGAAAATCGAAGAAGCCACGAGGAGGAAACGACAGGGGGATACATGGGCTAAAAAAGGGCCCAAGAACTCTGAGTCACGATTGAAAACACCCGACCCTCCGAAGAATACATCCCCTTGACCAAGTCCCTGATGGAGAGCTCTATCCACAAAGGGATGTTTTGGAGCCCCCCTCTCGAAAATTACTACCATGGAAAAAGATATTCGCCCAAGTTTTGTGAGCATCACAATGAACAGGGCCACGACACAAATGATTGAACCTACCTTAGGTATGAAGTGGAAAGATATGCGAGAGATGGTTAGATCCCCGACTATATCGAGGGTCCAAGAGGAGAATCCTCCTCAAAGGTATGGTAAAAAACACTGTTGGAAAGGAAAAAAGAAAGCCAATTGAGGCAGAAGATAACAATAGGCAAACAACAAAGACCGAGCCAGAAACCAAGCAGGGGTCTGAACTAAAGCCGAGGCTTGGCCGGACAGAAATCGAAGGGATAGGGCAAATCGGGTGATCAACTTCATTAATGGAGTTGTAAGTAACCAAGATTCAAACACAATCATCAAAGCCCAGTCCCAACATTTGCCCCCCGGAGAACCCTGTCAAAAGCATTTTTGACCCGAGGAACTAATAACCTTCTCGGAGGCTGACCTAATGCCGAGCTGAACCCCTCACACAGACTTATTGGTAATCCATGCAACCATCAGAGATTATTACGTTAAAAGGGTGGTCGTAGATGACGGCAGTGGGGTTGAAGTAATGTTCGCCAACTATTTTGACCAGTTAGGACTCGGACGCGAAAGTCTAAGGAGAACAACCTCTCCCTTGTCTAGCTTCACTGGGGAAAAATGCTAGCCCTAGGGGTAGTTACCCTCCCGTTCAAAGTAGCTGACGAAGATAAGGAAATCACAATTGATTGTAGCCTCGCAGTGGTCAATGTCATGTCTCCATACAATGTGATCCTTGGAATACCTTGGATGTGCCAGGCACAAGTGGTATGGTCCCCCTACCATTTGATCATGACGTTCCCTACAAAAAGGGGGATAGCAGCTATCAAAGGGGATCAACTGGCGGCCATAAGCTGTTTAGTTGTAGCTCTTAAAGGGGCTAGAAAGGAGAATAGGGTGGCTTTGATCAACGGAGACATCAAGCCCATGGACACGGAGCCAATGGTTGCTTGAAATAAAGGATCGGTGCCGGTAGGAAAGATGATACCACCTGAAACAAAGGAACATCTTAAGGACCTCCTAGATGATTTTGTCAATGTGTTTTCGTGGGACACTTTCGACCTCACGGGGGTACCTAAACAGTTGATGGTCCACAGGCTGAATGTATACCCCTCCTAGAATCCAATCAAACAGAACCATAGATTGTTTTCCCCCAAAAGGCCTGAGGCTATAAAGGAAGAAGTCCAAAAGTTGTTTCAAGATGAAGTTATCAAAGAAGTGTTCTACCCCAATTAGATAGAAAATTCGGTGATGGTTCCCAAGCATGATGGGGCTTGGAGAATGTGTATTAACTTCACGGATCTCAATAAAATATTTCCCAATGATAGGTATCCCTTTCCCTCCATTAACGTACTGGTCGAATCCATAATATGATAGGAGGTGGCTTTCTTTGATACCCATAAGGGGTATCACCATATACTCATGGCAGAAAAAGAAAGCAAAAAACATCCTTCATAACCGATGGGGGAACATTCTGCTACAAGAAAATGCCATTCAGGTTGAAGAATGCAGGGGCCACCTATCAAAGGCTGGTCGATAAACTCTTTGAAAAGAAAATTGGCAAGAACATTGAAATATATATCGATGGCATGGTGGTTAAAAATAGGGGCTTCGACCAATTTTTACTGGACCTCGAAGAGACCTTCCAGACGCTGCGAGAAGCCAATTTAAAACTGAACCCAGCCAAATGCGTAATTAGGGTTGGAGCAGGTAAATTTCTAGGATTTACTGTCTCGGAGAGGGGGATCGATGTCAATCCTGAGAAAATTGAAGCATTGATCAACATGAACCCCCCCCCCCCCCTCAAATAGTCAAAGATGTCCAGAGGCTAACAAGATGTTTGGCAGGACTCAGCTGATTACTCTCAAAGGGGCCTGAGAAGCACCTGCCATTCTTTGATGTGCTTCAAAAAAGCAAAGAAATTTGGATGAATGGAGAAATGTGATAAGGCCTTCCGAGAGTTGAAAGAGCACTTACGAAGTTTTCCCACCCTTATGAAACCAGACAAGAGGGATTTATACATGTCGGCATCCCCCCTAGCAATAAGCATTATCTTGGTAAAGGAAAAGGACAAACTCATCATCCAATATACTTTGTAAGCAGGGCGTTACATGGCCTAGAAACCCATTACACTGCCCTCGAAAAGCTAATATTGGCCCTTGTCAATGCTGGAAGATGCCTCCGGCCGTAATTTCAAAGCCACGGGATAATCTTGTTGACCGGCCGTCCAATCAGACAGGTGATTCTAAAGTCGGAGGCCTCGGGAAGAATAATAAAATGGGCAATTGAACTGGGTGAACATGAAATCCATTTCCGCCCAAGGATAGCTATTAAGGGCTAAGCATTAGCAAACTTCATTGTTGAAATCAGTGAACCAATAGAAATTGAAGACAACAATGAACCCCAAGAGACTTCGCAACTATACGTGGATGGGAATGAGGCACGAAAATTGAAGCCGAGTATGAGGCACTAATCACAGGCCTTTGAATCACTAAAGATTTGGGAGTTCAAAGCCTAGACATTTTTAGTGATTCCCAAATCGCGGTCCTTCAAGTCAAGGGAGAATACGAGGCTAGGGAAAGAAGTTTGCAATGCTATTTGGAAGTGGTGAAGCCTCTCCTTGAATATTTCCACCATTATACCCTCACTCAAGTCCCTCGAGAGAAGAATCACAAGGCTGGTGCTCTAAGCAAATTGGCCTCGTCGGACCTGGACTTACAATCTAAGGGGCACTTAATGGCGGAGATGCTGAGTAGGCATAGTTTCAAGGAGGAAGCAGCGGTAGTGGTGGTCGAAGAACAAAAATTATGGATGATGCCTATTATGAGTTACCTTCGAGATGGGACTCTCCTGGAGGACCCTATCGAGTCAAGGAAGGTCAGGCTAAAAATGCCTAAATATGTGATCCACGAAGACGTCCTATATCGCCGAGGCCATCTCCAACCACTCCTCAGATGTGTAGCTCCATATGTTGCTAATTACTTGATTTGAGAAACCCACGAGGGGGCCTGCAGAAGTCATCAAGGGGCTTGGTCAGTAGCTAAAAAGCTTCTCCTAGTTGGATATTATTGGCCAAAGATGTTCGAAGAGGTAAACAAACATATCCAGGTCTGCCACCAATGCCAAAGGCACGCACCAATCACCCACGTCCCCTAAAAGGAAATGATGTACATTAACGACTCTTAGCTATTTGACAAATGGGGTATTGACCTGGTTGGCCCCAGGCCACTTTCGGTACCTAATTGTGGTCATAGACTACTTTACGAAGTGGGCCAAGGCCGAAGCCCTGACCGGTATAAAGGGAAAGGCGGTGATTGGATTTTGCTGGAAGAATACCATATGCCGATTTGAGATCCCTCGAACGATCATAAGTGACAATGGCACTCAATTCATCAATGACCCCTTCAGAAGCTGGTGCAAGTAATACAAGATCCGCCAGAGGGTCACAAGCATTTACCACCCCCAAGCCAATGGGTAAATGGAGGTCACCAATCAAACTATTGTCAATAGCATTCGATCAAGGCTCGAAGGGGCGGGTGGAAACTGGATCAATGAATTACCCAGTGTGTTTTAGTCATTCTGAACAACGGAATCGTATGCTATGGGTGAAATCTCCTACGGCCTGGTGTACGGCTCTGAGGCAGTCATTCCAGTGGAGATAAGGCTTCCTACCTTTCGAAGGTTTGCTATCAGCAATAGGCGACAGGAAGACAATTATGAGCAGCGCCGCTTGAATTTGAACCTTCTTTAAAAGAAAAGAGAAAAAGAAAACCTCCGAAAGGCCATAGTCAAAAGAAGGGTTAAGTGTTATCACGATAAGAGGGTCCAAAAAGTCCAGTTTCCCCTGGAGACCTCGTAATGAGAAGAAATGAGAAAAGTCATAGAGCCGAAGGGGAAGCTATCAGCAAACTAGGAGGGATCCTACTAAGTCATCGAAGCCGGTCTGGGAGGCAGTTATGTTTTAGAAACCCCTCAAGGTGAACTGACTCAGCACAAATGGAACATTTCTAACCTTAGGAGTATTATTCTCCAAAATCCCAATAGACTCGGGGGGGGGGGGGGGGAAGAAGGCCCGCCTCGATGTGCTTATGGATCGGAGGATTCCCTTGGCCAAATAGTTGCGTGGTTTGATAGGTTTCCTCTTGGTTTTGACAATTTTAATTAAACGTAGTCTGTTTCGGATTCAAAAGAACATGAACACACGTTACAAATCATCATCCTAAAAATGGAGTAATTGATATTTGAAGGGCTAAAAAAGGCCTATCGAATGTGCAACATGCGCCCAAGGCTCAGACCTTGTAAAGAGTTTGAAGTGCTAACTAAGCCCCATCGAAAGCGTTATAAGCGCCCAAGGCTCAGACCATGTAAACTGTTTGAAGCATCATCAAAGCCTCATCGAACATGCAACAAGTGGTCAAGGCACAGACCTTGTTAAGAGTTTGAATGGCTAACAAGCCTCATCGAACGCGCTATAAGCGCCAAAGGCTCAGACCTTGTAAACTGTTCGAAGGGCCATCAAAGCCTCATCGAACATGCAACAAGTTGTCAAGGCGTAGACCTTGTAAAGAGTTCAAAGAGATAACTAAGCCTTATCAAACTCGCTATAAGCGTCCATGACTCAGACCTTGTAAACTGCTCAAATGGCCATCAAAGCCTCATCGACCATGCAACAAGCAGTCAAGGTGCAAGTCTTGTAAAGAGTTCAAAGGGCCAACCAAACCCTATCAAATGTGCTTTAAGTGCCCAAGGCTCGGACCTCAAAGCCCCATCTAACACACACTAATCACTCAAGGCACATACCTTTGGAACTACTCAAGGGGCTATCAAAAACCCCTTTGACAAAAGATCGACACAATTTGCCAAACAGAAAGTTGAAAGAAAAAAAATGAGCTAAGAAATTTAGTACAATGGGGAGGGAAAAATCCCTTCAAAAGTATTGTTTCAATAATAAATGTCCATAACAGCTCGCAGGTACAACATAAATAAGTTATAGCTATTCTATAGCTAGGAAAACTTCCAAGAGACCTGTGCTAGCGGCCTCTGGACAAAAAATGGGGGCACTAAGGCTTAACGTCTTGGTCTCCTAACTAAAGGTTCTTCTTCATCGTCAAGGGGTTGCGCTCAGCTACAACCAGCAGTATTGACTCCCCTATTGGACGAAGAACCCCTCCCTTGGCCAGAGGCACCAATTTAGTTGTCCCCTGGGTTAGCCATCCAAGTCAGAGCCGCGGGAAGAGGAGCCTCACCAGATCCCAAAGTCTCGCCTCTTTGTAAGTAGTATGGGAACACAAAGCCCCCGTTTTCATTCTTCACACTCTATCCAGCCATCTTTGGGCCTTCTCATATGCTTCACAATACTTGGGGTTCGAGTAATGTACTTCTGCTCTATGATATTTATAGTTTCTTGAAGAAAGATTTCAAAATATTCAACCAACGGAGCTTCAACTATCCTAAGTCGGAGCCCGTATACTCGAAGGTTGTTGGCAGTTGCCTCGTATGTGTTGTACAGTTCGATAAGTTCTTTGTCAACCTTCTCCTTGTCTTTACAGATAGCCCCGATGAGGGCCTGATTCTCCTTAATGGTTCGCTCTAAGGCAGGGACCATATCTCGTTGATATTTCCTAAGTTCTTTTTTCCATTGCCCGAGTTTAGATGTAGCACTTGATAGGGCCACTCGAGCCACCTCTACATTCTCTCGATCCACTTGAGCCTCACTACGGTAACCTTCGATGGACTCGTTGGGCCAAGAAGAAGATGTCCCCAACAGCTTTATAGGCCTTAGCGGCTGTAAGGCATCACACATTGAGGTGAACCCGGCTTTAATAATTATCTCTTTGAGAACTTCATTATGTCAGGCTTCAAGAGAATGGAAGTCTCCAAAAATTCCACCTTCGCAGTAGCTAAGAAATCTCTTTCCTCCCTCGAATGACTCAATGCGTCGAGGAGTTCTTTTTGCCTCTCATGAAGTCCACAACGCCACAAGCCCAATTCTCCATGCGCTGCTTGAAGCTTCTCTTCAAGCCTGATGGACCTATACCAAAATTGGAATGCCTCGATCTGATGCTTCTGAGCTTATTCCTCGATCCGGTGATACCACTCTTTCATGAATTGAAAGAAAAAGTCGAAGGAAGTACCCCTTTGCAAAGGGGGGGTGGTAGGGTACTAGATACAGGGTCTATAAGTGACAAAAAAAAGAAAGTAAGAAAGACATAAGTACGAGAAAAAGAAAGTCTTCATTAATAAGTAAAAAAAAGTACATCAGGAGCCCCAAGGGGGAAAGTTTCATACAATTTTTCATATGCTAGGAGTTGCCTGAGAAGAACCCAATGGAGCAAGCCTGCACCAAGATCTCAGAGTAATAAAGGGTTCGGCTCTTTCCACTCTGTGTCTTCGTCCGCCTCCAGGTTACGGATTTCTTCCGCCGAGAAGTACTTAGCGAAGCCTTCAAATGGTCGAGTAAGGAGGTTTTGATGCCACCATCTTGGATGGACTTCCAACAGAGATGGCTCAGCTATTTTGGCTCCGATTTATTCTTGTAAACATCTAGCATGGTTGTGTACTCAGCGGGGAGATCCTTGAAGGCGAAACGAGCCAAGTTGTTCTAGGTAAGCCCCACCAGAGCTGTAGAGAGGTCCAAGAAAACGTCCTAGAACCCATGGGTCTTAACTAGCGTATTAGTGTAGGCCTCTTAACTAGCGTATTAGTGTAGGCCTTGAGCAGAGAAACATGTTCCTTAGGGGAACAAAGGGTGCTAAGCTTAGCAAGCTTAGCATTTCTCCACCCGTGCCTCTGAGAGTTTCATCTCAAGCTCCTATAAGCGAGTGTCCTTCTCGAGGGTCTGCTTCTCGATTTTCTCTTTATGGATAAGGGCCTGCTTCTCCAGTTCTCCTTTATGGGCATGGGCAGCCTTAGCACACTCGACCTCATAATCAGAGGCCACATTTTCCAGATCCTCCTTTTAACAGGAAGTAGCCTCCCATAACTCCCATTTGAGCTCCCAAAATTTACCAACAGCCAGTTCGACCTCTTGGACCTTGGCCTTGTAAGCCTGGACAACATAGTCCATAGCAATTGAGAAAGGCACCTCTGGAACAAGAGTCAAAGCACGACCCTCGCCGTTCGGATGGGGCAAGTAGCTCTTCCCCAAGAGGTGGCCCACCTCTGATCCAACGTGCCCAGAAAGACCAGTTTTTATCTGAAGGGAATGGTTAGGAAGTGATGTGGCTGTATCAGTTCTCAGCCTCTGAGGGGAAGGCTGGGGCGGAGAAGCGCCATCCCGACCCGTTTGCTCCTAGTAGATTCATCCTAGAGCTCCGACTGAATCTCAGGTTGAGCTTCTGGTTGGACGAGGCTTGAAATCTAATGTGCATGGGAGACCTCATGATAGGCCTCCTCAAACACTATTTCAGCCTCTGCTTCATTGTTAAAACTCAAAGTAGTCGCAAAGTCCACTAAACGAAAAAAAAATATGGTATTAATCAGAAAAGGAGAAGAGAGAAAAGAAAGACTACGTAAAAATCAAAGAATAAACTAAGACGCCGCAAACACTTTCAGATGGCAAGAAAGAAATCCTAACAATTGCCTCTCTAAAATTATTCGCTCTAGCCAGCTTCGACTCTGCTTCAACAGGCTTCAAGGCATACTCGGAGGGTTTTAAACTGTGAGCTTTGGTTTTTTGTTTCATTGGCTTTTTCAAAGCCTCTTCATTATCAATAGAAGAGGTCTTCCTCTTTACCTTAGCTTTCTTGGGTTGGTCGCCCTCGTCTCCTTTCATTTTCTTCTCTTTTGAATCTTTCTATTTCTTTTCCTTCCCCTTGTTGGAAGAAGAGTTCACAGATCCCACCGAAAGAAGGGGCTCTATCAATACTGGCTTTTGGCAATAAATCCAATCGTACACCTCCTCTGGCCAGACTAAGTCAAAATTCCTTAAAATATCAAGAGGATCGCTTAGCAGCTGATCTTAATCATCTATCACACTTTCTGGAGCAACGTAGGAGGAAGGGTTCTCGAACCTCGCCCTCAAATTCCAATTATGAACATAGTATTCCTCAGCCTTTTTCTCGAATGTATAAATGGGGGGGGGTTGGTGCCACCTTTTACATTTCAATGAAATCTTCATGGGGTGGTACAAAAACCTGTTGCATAAGGTCACAATACCCCTGAGCTTTGTGTCCCAGCCCCAAGTTGTATGCACAACATGTTTGCTGCTGGAAAGGTATTGAAACAATATGTACCAGGGAGTGATGCCCAGGTTGTTGCATCGAGTCAGAAATGACATAACAAGGAGAATGGCGTTCAAATGCACTTGGACCAGATTTCCTCGGTGCTCCTCGAGAAGATGAGAGAGAATGAGAGAGGGGTAAGGGGAAGCATAACCCAAACTGGAGGTGACGTTCATAGACTGCGCACCGACCGAGCCTGGTATCCCTTGGATTTTCATCATCTTGAAGGACCTCCAATCGTAAATCCTTCTGAAGCTAGACCCACAGAGGCAGCTTTTTAACAGAACAGTGACTTTCGAAGCCATGGGATATGGAGGAATTTCGAGTACCAGAGTTAGGATCTTCTTGAAGAAGTAGGGGTGGCCTTCCTTGTCCTTCCGAACCTTTTCCCAACTCGGCACCTTAGACCGTGACAAGGCTCATTTCCATCGAAGCCCCAGAGGTGGTGTAGAGCAACTGCTGGAGCTTCCCCCAGCCTCCAAACCCGTTGAAGAAAGAACAACGCCAGAATCTTGGAGATGAGAACCTTCTATGCCACCAACGGCAAAAGCGGCCGAGAAATAGGATGTAATGGTGTTCTTCCCGAACAACTTTGCAAAATTATCAAATGGAAATTATAGGTTAAGAGATAGGGGAATTACTGGTGGATTAGCTGAAAAAACTTGAGTTCTCTAAGAAAGATTGCCGAAAAAATGCTCTGACAGAATAGAGGGTTTTTTAGATTCGGAAGCAATTTGGGTAAAAGAGTGAAGTGAGAGCATCAAAAGACTTGTTATAAATAGAGGGCTTTAAATGGTAATCATTACCTCGGGCCGCCACACAAAAAGTAAGGGAATGGATAAATGGGCCGCATGGGGGAGAAACACAAGGCATTTATGGGAAAAGTGGCACACGTGGAACCCAATAGGGGCTTCACATGCCCCAGAAGTAGAGAGTTAACATCATGCTCGCAACCTTCCCACTCCATGCCTTGAATTCAAACTCTAAAAATCAAGTTGTTCCCACGCAACTTTTTCACTCCCCGCTCTGAATTCGAACTCTTCAGTTTTCAACGCCAATTAGGAGGCCGAAGATCAAACCCCTCATTCTTAGATAAAGAGATTCGATCTCCCGGGATTGTAGCACAGATTAGAATCCCGGAAGCCTAGAGTCTTCTATGCTTAAATGGGTAAATTCAAGCTCTTGAGATTCTAACACAGATTAGAACCCCGAAAGCCCAGAGCCTTTATGCTTAAACACAGGAATTTGAACCCTTCGAACCCTAGCACAGGCTCAATACTCAAAGGGCGAACACCCTATATGCGGAACATAAATTCCTTGGATTTTGGCACAGTTCAGAAGATGGGAATTCAAACCTTATACGACTGGAAGTTCATATTCACTAAACTTCTAGTGCGGACTGGAAGGTCAATGTTCGAATCCCCTATCCCGGTCTATAAGAATTTGAACAACCAGAGGCTCTAACACAGAATTAGAAGCCTGAAGGTTGTACCCTCCAGGGGTAAAATACTGAGACTTACACAATCTTGGGCTCCAGCACAGATTAGGAGCCCTGGATTCTAATACATCTTATATTTTACTATATACCATAGAATTCAAAGGCCCGTGTCTCCTAACCCAGATTAGAAGGCAAAAAACCAAACTTCCGACTTCTGTCCACGGGGCTCGAAGGTCCATTGGTCTCTAAGACAGATTAGAAGACCCAAAGATTGGATCCCTCATAAAGTATTATTTGGGAACTGAAGGCCCCTGGGAAAATAAAAGAGGCAAGACTTAGGCCCTTGGTCTCTAACACAGATTAGAAAGCCAAGGGTCAAACCCCTGACACATTAATTAGCTTGAACAGCAAGTTCAAAGCCTTAACCTGGGACGAACCTTCAACGCATTGTTAGGGGCATCAACATCGTACCCCTGGAAGTGTTAAATAATTTCAGAGGGAAAACCCCCGCTCAGACATCATTTTGAAGCATCCCCACCAAAAGGAAGTCTTGACGAACCTGCAAACTCAAGCACAGATTCGAGCCCACAATCCCGGGATGAATTCGAAGGCCAAACCCTCAACTTTCCAAGGGCTTCTTTATAATGTGTAAATCTGTATGGGCCTAAATACCCATGCGGATGACCTTAAGTCTATAGCTTTGCGCTTTGGGTAAAGCCTTTTGGGCTGGCCCAAGGTGAGAGTACTTGCTCCACAAGTAAACAAAACAATTGCCCTACTTTCCTACCTATATAAAGGCCACAGGTAACCCTACACAACTCAACTATTCATTCCTCATTACACTGTTGTGGCTTGTTTGTTGGATTGGTCGTTAGAGCCTCTTCCCCCCGAAAATCTCCGGGGGCTTTGCCTTTGCACATTCCGATCACCTACGGCAGTGCTGCAGTGGTGGTAAATTGGGGCGCATCAGGCCTCTCATGAAGATGATAACCAGTACACGTGTTACCGGCCATAGTTTAAGGAAGATAACTAGTAAGATGAGAGGTTAGAGGAGGTTTCTACAGCTACCAATGGTCATGAAAATCAGCCGGCTAATTCTAGATGTGCCAGTGAGGCTCAAAACTCTAGCTCACTGCCTGCGGGTAGTGGCACTGTACAGAGAAACCTGGGATTATGACCCATGAAATGGAGTCTTTGAATGGAGAATCTCTGAAGCATGTGAGGAAAGAGGAATTCCCAGTGGAGGTAGGGTGGAGACAAAAGCATGTCGCTTTGAAATTTCTCATTTCGAGGGAACGCAAGATTCGTTACGACAAAGTTCGTGTTGAAAGATATATCCCATATCAGTTTCTTACAAAGATAATAACTAATATATAAGATCTTGGGTCACTTCCACCATTGGCGGAACCAACGGTACGCTAGGTAGGGCTGGAGCCCTACCTAGATCGGCGGCCTGAGCTAGGAGGAGGCGGGAGCCCGTCTCCGGCGTGGCGGCAGCAAGGGCCAAGCCCTGCTCGCCGGAGAAGAAGGCCGCGTGCGGCCTTCTTTTTTTTAATTCATACTTACTAAAACGACGTCGTTTCACGTTAGTGAAATGACGTCGTTTCGTTTGGCCTTATTTTTTTAATACCTAAGTAGTAAAATGACGTCGTTGAACGTTAGTGAAACGATGTCGTTTCACTAAGTAATATGAAAAAAAAACGAAATCAGAAATGGATTGGGCCAAAAATTGAGCCCAATCCAATAGCCAAACATTAATCCATTCTATAAGCTTGGAGGCGAGAAAGACAGCAAGTCAGCACTCCTTCCTCTGCCTCAGCTCACAGCCTCGCTCCGCCTCAGCCCCATCGCCGTTGATCCGTCCGCCGCCGCGCCGCCATCCGCTATCGCCGTCCGCCACTGGGCTGCTGCCTGCCTGCCTCATCCCGCCGCCTCTCCAAACCACGGTAAGTCTTCTCTTTATGCTCATATTTATTAATTTTAGGGTTTATAATTTATTTTCTTTTTAATTTATTTCTTCAAAACTTAAATATATGTATAATGTGAACATGATTTTTAGATTGGATGTTGAATTGAATTTATGTGGTTGTATTATATATGATTGTTGAAGTTTAGTTGAATTGCATAAATTGATTTAGTTGAATTGCATATTTAGTTGGAATTTAGTTGGAATTTAGTTGAAATTATAATTGTTTGATTTATTTTGTATAATTGTATGTGACAATGAAATTGTCAATTTGTCATAGTCGGTTTATGGAACTATCAATTAGGGATATTTGTTAAATTGAATTTAGATGAATATGATTTTATAAACTTTTTATTTTCATTTGTTAATTATCAATTAGGGATATTTTATTAAATTGAATTTGAATCGATGAAAAATAAATCAATTTACATATTTTTCCTATTTGATATTTAATAGGTTATGGATAAATTTTTACTTCGAAGTAGCGGATTAAAGAGATCGAATGAATCTAATGAACAAAGGAACAATGAAGAGGGTAGTAGTACAAAACAATCTCGTGTAGAATTCAATCAGAATGGTGTTATAAGTGATCCCGGGCTACGTAAACCTATTGAAGAGATTGATGTTTCTATTAGAGATGAAGTGCTAAGAGAATATATATTAAGAGGTCCTTGCCAACCTAGGAATCATACTTTTCCAAAGACAGTGTTCAATGATGAATTTAGAAGTTTTCAAAAGGGTTGGTTTGATGAATTTAATTGGTTGGAGTATAGTGTTTCAAAGGATGCAGCCTTTTGTTTTCCTTGCTATATTTTTAAGAATTCAGCAAAGGGGACGGCATATACTGTGGATGGGGTGATGAATTGGAAGAATGCCCTTAAAGTATTTAGGAAACATGCTAAGAATGTGGATGGAATTCATCATGGTGCAGCAATCAAATTGAGAAATTTAGCCTTCAAAAGCAAAGTATCTCACATTGTTTGGATGGTCATTTCACCGAAGCAAAAAAGGCATATCGCACACGTTTGAATGCGGTTTTGGATGTGACAAGATACTTGTTAAATCAAGGTTTGGCTTTTCGTGGTCATGATGAAGGTTGGGATTCCCTCAACAAGGGTAATTATCTTGAATTGGTTGAATGGTATTGCAAGCGAAGTGAAGATGTTGCTAAGGTAATGAATGAAAATGCTCCCGGAAATTGCAAGTTGACATCCCCCAGAGTTCAAAAACAGCTCTCAAGTGCTTGTGCTGGCGAGGTAACTGATGCTATTGTTAATGACATTGGAGATAGTGTATTTTCTATTCTTGTTGATGAGCTCGAGATGCATCAATAAAAAAGAAAACGGGGGCTGTTTTGAGATATGTCAACAAACAAGGATGTATTCTTGAGCGTTTTCTTGCTCTTGTGCATGTTTCCAATACTAAAGCTATTACTTTGATGGAGGCTCTTAAGCAACTGTTTGTAGATAAGAAATTGTCCTTGTCAAAGTTGAGAGGCCAAGGATATGATGGGGCTTCAAATATGCGAGGGGAGTTCAATGGATTGCAAGCTTTGCTATTGAAAGAAAACTCTTCTTCGAGGTATATTCATTGCTTCTCTCACCAACTTCAATTGGTTGTTGTTTCTGTTGCATATTGTACTCTATCTGTGGGTGAATTTTTTGGGTATCTTGTTCAAACTGTGAATCTGGTTGGAGGTTCATGTGTAAGAAAAGAGATGCTTGTGCAATTAGAATATGCTAGACTTGTAGAGGCATTGGAGAGTGGGGACAAGGTTAGTGGAAGAGGCAAAAATCAAGAAATGAGTTTGAGAAGGCCTGGTGGTACACGTTGGGGATCACATTACAGTACTATTCTTCGCTTTGAGGCTATGTGGTCTTCAATTATTCAAGTGCTTCTTAATATCTGTGAGCATGGCAATTTAGTTGAAAATACCTCTATAGCAAAGGGTTTGATTGATAGAATGGAGAGCTATGAATTTGTGTTTTGTATGTTTTTGATGAAGCATTTGTTGGGAGCTACAAATCAATTGTCCCTTGCCTTGCAACAAAGAGATCAAAATATTTCGATGGTTGTGCGAATGATGAATAGAATGAAGACTGAATTGCAAGAATTCAGAGATTGTGGTTTTGATAAATTATTGGATGGATTCAACACATTTTGTGTGAAGCATGAGATCACATTAGACGTGATGGAAGCACAACGGAAAATTCGTCACCGTTCTAGACGACGGGGAGAAATGTCAACCAATCATGATTTCTACCGTGTTGATATTTTTCTTCAGGTACTACTTTAATATTTACATAGTTTAATTTATTTTGTTTATAATATTTTATATGTATTTTTTATCTTACTGTTATATTTTTATTGTTTCAATACTAGACCGTTGACAAGATGATTCTTGAAATGAATCATCGATTTTGTGAAGCAAGCTCGGAATTACTCACTTGTATTGCATGCCTTGATCCGAGAGAAAGATTTTCCATGTTTGATGTTGGTAAGTTGCTTTGCCTAGCTGAACTTTATCCGGATGACTTCTCCCTTGTTGAGCGTTTAGAACTAGAGCAACAACTTGATTTCTTCATTCATGATGTGAGAGATGATGATGCCTATTCGGCCATCAATGATCTTGGAAGTCTTGCTCAGCATATGGTTCGATCACGTAGCATGGTACTCTATCCATTGGTATATCGTCTGATTGAGTTAGCATTAGTTCTACCAGTTGCAACTGCTTCAGTTGAGCGAGTTTTTTCTGCCATGAAGAATATCAAGACCGATCTTCGTAATAGAATGGGAGATGAATGGTTGAACGATGTTATGACGATATATATTGAAAAGGATATTTTTGTTAAGATTGAGAATGAACCGATTATGCAACGTTATCAAGCCATGGAGTCTCGTAGATATCTGTTGCCTCCACCTTTTTCTAGTTCTACTTCTAGTAATTCGAGCGTTAGAAAGTAGTTATTTTAGTAGTTTAGTGAACTTGTAAAAATATTATTGTATGCTACTTGATTTATTATGTTATGTAGTATTTTTCATTATTGTTGAGTTGAATTTTGAAAATTTATATGTCATTAATATTTATCACCCTTTCTTCGCTCCGTCAATTCCCTCCTCAGCCGAGAGCCCTCCGCCACCAGGTCTCCGCCGCAATGCCATTGGAAGCTGCCTCGTCCCGACGCCTCGGCACGCCGACCCCGAAAATTTTTCAGCCTCCCCTAAAAAAAATTTCTGGTTCCGCCCCTGACTTCCACTTAGTGCTAATTGGTTTTAAGATAAATACCTTGAAATTTAACATGGTATTAGAGTAGATAATTGGGACATGAGCCTCATTTGGGTATATTTGGTTGATGTGTGGATCCCCTTCAATTTGACCCTATATGGGTCGTGGGGTGTTTTCACATTGGCATGTGAGGGGGCGTGTTGAGAGATATATCACAAATCGGTTTCTTACAAAGATAATAACTAATATATAAGATTTTGGGTCACTTTCACTTAGTGTCAATTATTTTTAAGATGGAAGTGTAAGATACCTTAAAATGTAACAGTTTTGAATCCTTCTGGTCAAGTACCAATGAAGCTCAAGGTCTCGAATGATTTAGAATCCAAAGCAGGCCAACGGGAGCCATATCAAATGACTGATGAGGTGGTAAAGTTCCTCCAAAGCCTTCTGAATTTTCTTAGGATACCCGAGGACGTTACGTTGGAGCCACTCGATATGTGGCAATTGAGTGGGGTAAAAACTTAATTTTATACTTTTTTTAATTTTTTATTCACCCATTTGTCACATGTTAAATTTTAACTGGTCTCTCCCCTTCACATACTCAATATATTCCTCCATTATTTCAATATAAATTTTTTTAGTAGGTTAGTAAAAGGGTTTAATGGTTATAATTTCTTGTTTTATTTGAAAGTTTCTGAATTCATTAAGGTTTAAAAGTGCGTGGATTTGGTTGGGACAGGAGCAATATAATCGTAGTAATTAAACATCCATAATTTTCTACAAGAAATGAAATAGACGTTCAGTAAAAACATCAAGAGAAAAGTGCATAAATTCACATAAATGCAAATATAATCTTAGATAGTAAGTGTAAGTGCAAATATATCTCTTCCGAAAGTTTAAGGATGGATTTAATTGAAATAACAATTTTACCATTCAAAAAATAAAATAAAATAATAATAAATAATTTACTATTATACCGCTAACCATAAGCCTTAACCCATTCTTCTTCCCTTTTCTTCTTTATCGCCATTGTCCGCCAATTGTCCTTTTATTGCCGTCTAGTTGCTCACTTGCGGTGAACGGCGGGCTCTGTGCTCTGTTAACGACAGATGGCGCGCATTGCAGGCATTGCAAGCTCTATGAACGTTAAAACGATGGTCGTTGTTGGCTCTGTCAACGGCAGATGGAAGGCTTTATGTTCGTCGGATATGCACCTTTAGAAGCTAACTCCAGTGGTCATCTTTGCGATGGCCAAATGCAGATTTGACAACGGGATGACGATGGGACAAACTCAGGAGTTTAGAGCAGGCAAACCACAATTTGGTGCCACTGGTTATGATCCTTTTTGGAGAGCAGTCACTACTGCAGAGACCCCCCTTTAGCATCGATATTTTGGAACAGAGGCACCGGTGCCTAAGTAGGGTGGTGCTAAATGTAGTTATACATGCAATGGTAGTATATACCGGTGCTGGAATATAGATACCAGCACCGATATACACTACCTGTGCTAAAATTCTACATTCCAGCACCTCTCTACTTAGGCACCGGCTGAAATACCGATGCCTATGATCATTTGTACGGGTGCTAGAAAATAGGTGATCAATAAAAAAAATCTGGCCGGTGAGAATAAACTCACCGACCGGAATATGAAACCCAGACAGACAAAAAACAAAAGAAGCAAAATTTCATGTAAGAAAACTGGAAAATTCATAACCACAACTTTAAAGTTCATTACACATATCTAAATATACACAACAACCCACAATTCATCAAACAAACTAGACCTAAACTTGAATTAACAATATAAATTATCATAAACACTAGAACCTCATATCCATTAAACCTAGTTAACATCAACGAACCAAAATCGTGAAGGTTAGGTCGGAAGCAAGGGCTGAGGCGCAACGCAGTGGTGGCTCTAAGAGCTGAGGTGCCATAGATCTGAGCTGAACCTGATAATTTTAGTGGAGCTCAGGGAGATGACATCGGGGAGATAGTGCAGGGAGATGGCTGGTTCGAGAGATGGCGTCGGGGATGGTGTGCTACGGGGAGGGCGGAGAGGGGGTCGTCATCGTCAGGGCTAGGCGGCGGCGGAGATAGAAAGGTGGTGGAGGAGGAGGGAGAGGATGGGGAGGAGGAGAGAGAGGATGGAGAGGAGGTAGAGGAAATGAGGGTGGGTTAGATTTAGGATTTCATATTCAGTTTATATATACAAAGTTTTAATGGTTGAGATTAAATCAACAAAAAAAAAATAGTTCAGGTGAAACCTAGTTGGGCTCCTTTTTTTTAAACTCTGGAGCATCGGTTTTTTACCGGTGCTAAAAAGAAAAACCGGTGCTCAAAACGGCTCATACCGGTGACTATGTATATGAAAATTGGTTGTTTAAGGCTGCTTTAGATGGTTTTTTTATTAAAAAAAATGTACCCGAAAGCAAATATGAGAATTTTTTTCTATGTATGTAGCCCTAGTACATAAACCGGTGCTAAAATGGCTGATACCGGTGACTATGTTAATGAAAAGAAGCTGCTTAGGGCTGCTTAAGTGTGGCACATTTATTATTTTTGGACCCGAGAGCAAACATGAGAAAGAAATTCTAAGTATGTAGCACCGGTATAAATGCTGGTGCCTAAGTAATTCATAACGGTGCGAAGTCTAATATTTCAAAATATAAAACAATCCCTCCAAAATTATGAATGAAAATTCTAGAAATTCATTTTCCCTCCATAACTTAGCACCGGTATGAATGAAAGCAATGCCGGTGCTAGTATTATTTGATCTTTAAGTTAATTTTTTAAATATTACTATTAGGTCTATAGAAGAAATTTGGAGGTGGTGAATCATAGAATTGAAGATACCAAAATGTAATTAAACAAGAGACGATTGTGTCTTTGAAATTCTAAGTACAGTGGGTGAACGGAAGAGCCTCAAACATATTTATGAAAAATACGCTATGGCCCAAAAATTTGTTACAACATAATTATCCTTCTCTCCAAAATACACGATTTTTTGTATTCTTGCATAAATATAGAAATATAAAATAAACGATTTTTTTGATGAAATTTTGAAAAGCGCTAAGACATGTTCTAGAGTAAGTTAGAGTTTATTAATTAGAAGTAAGAAAGGGAAATCGAAAAAAATAATGGATATGTTCTTGTGCCCATTGTTTATAAATATTTCATTGCGGACTTGGAAAATACAACGGGAGTGTATAAGATAGCATCACGTTCGAGCAGATTTCAATTTGGAGCTACGAGTAAAGTTTTTACTTTTTGCACTTAGGTCCCTCCAAGTAAGTTGGAGTTGCTGAATCACAAAATTGGCGACACCAAAATGCAAATAAATAATATACAATTGCGAATTGGCGATTAGGGCATGTATGGGTGAAGGGAGGGGCCTCAAAAGTCAACATTAATTACATCTACACAGTCTTGGAAATTACACTATGGCCCATAATTGTATTACCTCATTATCCATTGCTCCAAAATGCATGGTTTTTGTTATTCTTTCCTAAATATAGAAATATAAAAAAAAATTGTGAAATGTTGGAAAGATCTATTACATGTTCTAGAGTAATTTAGAGTTGAATACTTAGAAGTAAGAAAGGAAAATTGGAAAGGATTACAGATATGTTCTTATGTCCGATTGTTGATAAATATTCTGCTGGATACTTGGAAAATACAATAAGCATGTATGAGGTAGCTTTATGTTCAAGCGAATTTCAATTTGGAGTTATGAGTAAAGTTTTTACCTTTTGCACTTAGGTACCTCCAAGAAAGTTGGAGTTGTCGAATCACGAAATTGGCGACACCAAAACGCAATTCAATAATATACAATTGCAAAATTGCAACTTGGGCATGTATGGGTGAACGGAATGGTCTCCTAAGTCAACATTTATTATTTCTACACAGTCTTGGACCAAAATTGTGTACTACATTATCTATTGCTCCAAAATACATAATTTTTGTTATTCCTGCCTAAATATAGAAATATAAAATAAATTATATTTTTGGTGAAATGTTGAAAAGCGCTAGTACATGTTCTTGGGTAACTTATACCATAAACTCATTTTCAAGAGTAAATCATACCCTAAACTTTTTTTTTTGCAAAATTTTCATATGTATCAAACATCGGTGCCATTCGTCAATACCGATGCAGGATATTTTTCCACCAAAAGTTTACCCACCAAAATTACAATTTCGGCTATAGGCACCGGTATTAGCACTGGCATATGTCATTTATCCAAAATCGGTGCTGGAATATATTAAACGGGGACATTATTTCTTCAAAGGCACCGGTATCTAGCATCAATATTCATTGTACCTGTGTTGAATCTATTCATAGGCACCGGTATTCAGTGTACCGGTGCTAGATTTAGTCATAGGCACATGTATTTTGGTTCATCTAATAGAATACTGGTGCCTATAAAATTTCTAGCACCGGTATTTCTCTCCCAGCACTGACATACTAGTGCCTATGTACCTGTTTTCCAGTAGTGAGTTTTGCATCTTCTCTAGAGGCGGCGGTGGCGGAAGGGGTGAGGCGGTGGGAGGAAGGTGGAAATCCTAGAGGTAGTGCTGGAAACCCTAGAGGTGGTGGCGGCGGGAGGGGGTGGTGGTGGGGGGGATGGCTGGAGGGGGTAGTGGTGGTGGTCGTGTGGAGGCTGGGCGATGGTGGAGACCTGGCCGTGGAAGTGGAGTGGCGATGGCGGAGGAGCGACAATGGAGGGAGTGGAGTAGTGGCAATGGTGTCAGAACAAGGGGGCAAAGGGTATTTTTGTTTTTCAAATTTTTTTATGTCATTTTAGATCGATCAATGGCTAGAAATAGCCAGTCAATGGTGGAATATAGTCTTAGGGTTATGTTTGGACTTTCATTAAGTAGTTAGAGTTGTTTTTGTATTTTGAATTATCTCAGAGTATATGCACACTTACTTAGGGTTATATTTGTAAAAAGACTAAATTGTTTTTTGGGTCTTTAACATAGCATCTTAAACATTTTTTGGTCTCTGAGACCAAAACCACGTCCTTTTAGCACACTACAAATTCAAAACGATTTGTTTGGTCCCCAAGGCAATTTTCAAGGTGGTTTTGAGGATCAAAAGATGGTATTTTTTTAAGATTAAGTGGGTCTATAGGGTTTCCCTCCCTTTTATATTAAGATCAAATTTGCACAATGTGCCATTACAAACATATGATATGGGATAAACCCATTAACATTGAAACCCTAGCTAGATGTTACAATTCTAATCTAAAGTCTCAATGTCATAAAGAGAGATATAACCATAGGCCCCAATCGATATTACAATATAGAACAAAAGCCTATGTGGCAATAAGAGAAGGGCTCGTGGAGGATGATAAGTGGCTCCCATCGTATCGCCATAGTGTAGCCACAATAAATCGACATAAGACTACCATCAGAACAGACACGGTGAAGTGTCAAAAGATACGCACAAACCAAAAGATGGTATAAGATCATATGTTAGGAACAAAAAAAAAATTTATTCTACCTGAAAATCACCCGAAAACTGGTTTGGGGACCAAAAATTTTTTTTTGAATTTGTTGGGTACTTACAAGACATGGTATTGGTGTCGAGGACAAAAAGATAATATTAGGTCATATGTTAGAGGGCCCAAAAAATAATTTAGTCTCATAAAAATATCCCAAAGATCAAAATCAGCCTCTTAAATCCTTCTGGGTGATTGTACCGCTCGCATTGATTCACGTAACTAAATTTTCACGTGTAAACTTTAGTAACCATAAACTCCCAATTTCGTCAATAAATGCCAAATTGCAAGTTTAGCTTGCCTATCTTCATGACTCATGAGTATGGAGAGCGAAAACTCCAACAGTTCTATATAAACTGCAAGCAAGTGTTATATATAAATGATGGTAAAGATTACTAGAATTTGTTTCAGAGCATATATATAGCTAGAGTTTTGAGATTAGTTTGAAGGGGGGAAAATGAAGAAATTCGACGTTTTGGTGTTTCTGAGGATTATTTCGACTTTGTTGCTGATTCTTACGGTTTGTTTGATCGTTTTTGATTCACAAACCAAGGTCTTCTTTTCCATAATTGTTAGAAAAGCCTCCTTTCGCGACCTCAATGTTTTGTTGTGAGTCTTTTAAATTTGTTGTTAATCCTTCTTCCCATTTACTTTTATTTCACGTTTTTAGAAGTTCAATATGTTTCCTTAAAAATTCCTTCATTTTCTTATCCAGAATTCCAAATCAAATTTTACTTATATACAAATGAATTTCGAAATACTCCTCTCCCCCATGAAAAATGCTTGAGTCTGTCTCTTGAAAGACGGTCTTTCAATAAGTCATGGAAAGACTAATGTTTAAACTGCAGATTAGAATAAAAGAAATGAAGATAAAATTTTCAGGTTGCATGAATCGGGTTATAAACTTTTAACTACTACATGTTGCATAATAAATTTTTAATATTGCAACTATAACCTTTTACCTTTTAGTATTCTAATCAAACCCCGTCTTTCCATAATCCTATGGAAAGACGGTCTTTCCCAAGACTTTCCCAAGATGGTTTCTACCATTATGAACTTTTGAAGAAACTATTGAATTTGATAGAAAGGCTCTTTTGAATGTATTTTCTTTCATTTGTGTGATAATATAACAAAGTAAAAGGTGTATTTTTTATCATTACCATTGATAAATTAGTGTAGTTTACTAATTAGTACAGTTTATCAAGTCGAGCCAATAAATTAGTATAGTTTACATTGAATAATAGATTTTAACTTTTACATTCATTTATTTTACTTTTAGATTGAGTAATACTATCTGATAAAAGAATTAAGTGGTTCTTTTAATTTTCTATTTCGTTTTCTTTTTCAAGTGTACTGGTGCTCATCGACTCAGCAGCTGCTGCATATAATGTGCTCCAGATACTGAGAGGTCACTTATTTCCTAATCCCTTCGACGAAAAAGATCTCGCTTGGCTATGTTACTCGATGGACCAGGTATCCGTATCTATTTCCCTTTTAACAATGCTCCCTCAGTTTCATAATCTCGACACACTTACTATATTTGTATGTTTTTATAAATTTTCATATTTCCTTTTATGACAAAAAGTACATCATTCTCAACCACTCATTAAACTTTTTACTCTCATCACTCAATTCTTCCACACAGCGAGACGGAGGGAGTACATTTATTTCATTGCACATAATCATTTCAAATTTATGTATTTCTCTAGCAAAGAATATGGAGCTGAGACTAGGTATTTGAATGGATTGTACACGACATACTCTGAATTTAAAAGTAGGAGGCCGAAGTGTACGTGATTGAAAATATATAAGAAAAGCCTTCCTTAAACTCCGTAAAAATGCGATACTGTAATTAAAAGAGAGAGTTTGATATATATATATATATCTGTCCTTTTCTTCTCAGGCAATAGTATACGCTGTGTTTGCTTCAAATTCAGCCGCAATTCAGGGATCATTTATTGCAATTACCGGTGAAAAAAGCTTTCAATGGATGAAGCTATGCGATAAGTATAAGAGATTCTGCATCCAAATGGGTGGAGCCTTGGTCTGTAATTTAGTTGCCTGCATCATTCTGGCTGTCATTTCGTCTGTGTCCGCCTCCACTCTATTTAGACTCTATTCACCAAAACGCCATTTCCAATACGACACTGCCTATACAGTAGTATATTAGCTTATTAACTTGTGCAATAAAATAAATGTACAGAATTTTTAGCTTCTTAGCATTGGAAGAGGAGCTGTG
This sequence comes from Rubia yunnanensis, assembly GCA_037428765.1. NCBI lineage: Eukaryota > Viridiplantae > Streptophyta > Magnoliopsida > Gentianales > Rubiaceae > Rubia > Rubia yunnanensis. The sequence goes on from CM075065.1 coordinate 104,157,026, forward strand.
ATTGGTATATACTGTAATATAATGAGTTGTCAAAGCTGTTAAATTTTGTTTTATATTATTATCACCGCCTTGTTAGTCAAAATGACTTGGTCAGTATTGTCAGGATTTACATTTATCTTCTCCTTCATTATCTCTCATACGGCTGTACACATCCTATTATAACTGATGAATACAGAATGACTGGATGAGGACTCAGTTACCCTATTCTTGCAAAATTACATCGTATTAAAGGCATGATAAAATTTACCATTTTCGTTATTTTCTCTTCTTTTCTCGCAACTTACCCTTTTCATCATTTTTTTTGTTCCTGCAATGGCTGCCTCTTCCGGTGAAACTGATCCTTTCGGCGACAACAACAACTCTTCCGCCGCATCACTACAAAAACAACATACAGTCTCGAGTTTTCAATTGGCCCACTTAGTTACGAACATTCGTAATAAAATACCACTCATTCTAGATCTCCAGAAGGCACAATATTATACCTGGGCCAAACTCTTCCAAATCATAGGTCTTGCACACAATGTCTTGGACCACGTCAACGACTATTCTCATCTAGACGATGTTTCTGAAGCCAAATGAAAGCAACCGGACGCCATAGTTCTCAGCCAGATTTATGGCACTGAAATTTGGTTTTACCAATTTTTCTAGTTCTTACGTTAACCAAGTGCATAATGAAGTAAAGCATAAAGAACGCATGACTTGGTTACGCAGTTTGGTGTAATCCACCTACATCTGCGGGGCCTGGCCCAGTTCAAAATGAATCCACTAATTAGAAAGATACAGTACAGAGTGCAGTTTACAAAATACTTATCTTTGCTAACTATAATGCGTGAATTCTGTTAGCTCCCCTAGCTACCGATCCGCCTTGATCAGACTCCCTCTGATCTCGAACTCCATCGACGTTGGATCTCCTCCTCCCGAGGAATTAGGTTTATGATTCTGAACTTTATGCAGCAGACAGTAATCTGACTCTTTGCAATTCTCGAAAATCTCCAAAAATCTGTATGCAGATTTTTGCTCTATTAAATCCGTGAGTATGCAGCCGTGTTGGTCCCAATTTATATCCACGAACAGATTGGAATACTCCTTGATTATCTCCACAATATTCCTATTCCAAATATGCTTCTTGAATCATATCCAAATCCCATAAATAAAGGAATTTTCCATGTCACAATATATCCCATATATTCGCAAATATCAACTCCATATATTTAGGGATTTTTCATAAATCAACTATGCTTCATACGCCTACTATATAACAGAATATAACAATTTCCATAAGTCACAAATAACATAATATTCTGTCTTCTTTTTACGAAAACCATCGGCGTAAATTGTCGAGTGTTCACATAGAAAGTTTTTCGTAATACTCCTGTCGAGTGTTCCAACATAGAAAGTTTTTCTTTTCCTTATATGTTCACAAATACTGCCAACTAAATAGTCAATGCAAATCTCTCTGACTTTACAGGCACCATCAGTGACAACCTTCTCCACATTGGGATTAAATTCGGTTCAACTGCTCGAGATGCCAGGCTCCGTGTCAAAGGCATCTTCCACGACAACCACACTGCACGGACTCCGGACCTTGAAAGTCGTTCATCAATGTCCGACTAGATTCTCTCCCTTTCGTTTCAGTGTACTGCATCACCTCAAATCACTAGCGGATCAACTCGGAGACGTCGAGAGCAGAGTCAGCGAGCAGCAGCTCATTCTAAAGCTCATCAACGGTCTGTCCACTACCTATGACACCATCGGCAAGTATTATTAGTCCAATGACATTGTTGCCTTCATTCACTGTCGCCTGAAGTATGCTTATCAGAGAGGAAACTGTTGGAAAATGATGGTTGAAAGGTTAAAATTTGTTAACTTTTGGGCATCGTTTTGAGTGGGACCCGGATGGATTTTGAGTCTGTGTATGTCATTTTTTGGTTCTCCTCCGCGAGTACTATAAAATTGACTATTTAAACTCTCAAAACGTATCAATGGTGAATGAGATATGGATGTTTGTCACTCTTGAAAAAGAAAAATTAGGCGGAAATTGGCCCAGATTAATTTTTCTCTGGACTGTCCAAATGCGTATGGACCGCATGGAAGTCTCTAGAAGGCCCAACCGCATAGTATATATGGAATTACTTGTGTGTAATTCTTAAGATATAAGAACAAAATACTTCCATATTTTGTGAGATATCTTGTCTTAAATAAATATGTGGCTTACCATGTTTAATACGATGAAGAATATTTGTGCAAATATTTCTTCCTTTTCCAGCAGATTTGATTCGAGTATTCATGGAATGTCTTGGATTTGGTGAGTTGGTGATTGGAGAATATTCTTCTCTAATCACAGAAAATTAGAATATCATGTTTCCATGATTAGGGTATCTTAAAGCAGTATAAATAGAGCCTCTAAGTCAGTCAGGAAATTCGCACCATTTTTCTCAAGTCCCTCCATATTCTAAACTTGAGTCTTCTTTCTGTCTTTCTCAAAGTTTTCATCCGTTACTCTGTCGAGGTGATAGTCCTTCGGGCCTTGCGTGAATCCGAGGTAACTCTTACGTGTTAATTGTTACATTCGATGGTTTTACCCTAGGGAACGATGTCCACAATGGGACTCATTCGTTTCAAGGGCAGTGAGTTTACTCGTGACACCATCAATTTGTTATTGATTGAAACGTGATTTATTTCTCCCATGTATTGGTTTAATTATTCATAATTTAAGCTTTCTAATTGTATGCCTGAATAATTAATAAAAGTATATTATTCACATATGTAAATTGCTTATTCAATTTTCATTATTTAATTTCCGCATGATAAAATCAATATATGCCCAACAGTCTTGAAAAGAATGATTTATTTTGTTGAATTATATTGATTCAATCGGAAATCGCATGTTGAACGAAATATGCAATCTGCATGAATAAATTGGGCATTAATGATTCGGTCTTGCATGGAAAAATATATATTCCAAATGTTATGCCTTAATTAAGGTTGGAAAATTACATTATGGAAATAGCATGTTGTATTTGTCTAACGACTTTAGGTTTCAAGTTTTTGTGTTATAAACTTGAACTTGCATGAATTACGTCATAATTCATGCTATACATGCTATACTGATTGTTGAAAATCCGAGTCTTTAATTTGCCATAATTACATGTTGTATATTCATTCAGATTTGCATGCTTCTGTGAGAAAATTTTATTCCGGAATTTGATGCAATTTAAATTGGAAATTGCATGATTGAAAAATGTGTTTGAAAATTATGCTTTACTTTTCTGCAACAATTTATTTTGAATTTGATTAAAAGTTTCGAAATTCAATGGTTTCGAATATTTTGTGAAATATTTATTTGCGACATGAGATTTGTACATATATTTAACGATGGAAATCTTTTGTATGTACGTATTGGTGAATTCGAGTATACACGGTTGTATATCTCTTATGGAAGAGAAACTTGGCATGAAGGTACGACAAGATTTATTGCTTGGTGGCATGAAAGAGTTAAAAGAGTTGACTTTTGGTCAAGAGTTGTAACCACGGTTTTGCAAACAATGGTACGTATACACTTTAATTAAAGTGAATCATGGCATATGCTATTTATACATCTATTGCTTGGATTATATTTGATAACCATTTGCGTGAATCTGGATGTGAACATGACTTTGTTATAAAGAGAATTATGTGAATAATATTTGCACATATATGTCCAGTACACTAAGGCTATCGAATTTGATAGTGAATGGATTTAGTTATATTAATCCCTTAATTATGTCGAAAAATGAGTTGAGCATGTATATTAAATTACATGGCGTAATTATGGAAATATGTTAATTCCGTAAAATTCATGCTTATGAGCTTAAATGTTGATATGGTAAGAAATCATATTTGATTCTTTGCATGAAAGATTGGATTAAATTTAGGGAAAAAATGCCATGAGTTTAGAATATGGGATCAGGCATTATTATTCAATTACTTGAAAGCAGTGCATATGGTTGGAAATTATGAGACATGTTTAATTTCCAAAGCCCTTGAAATGTTATAGTATTTGTTTAAATACTTGATCAGATGTTGAAATACCTATTTTTCATGGTATAATAATTTGGAAAATGGGTTGCTCATGTTGATTAAAGATTTAAACCATATTTGTGTGAGAATGTGCTGCTAGTGATTTAGGACTTTTATATGCCTGATCTGAGAATCGCATGCGATAAAATGGTAAACTTCATTTGCACTTAAACATAACATATCTCGGCAAGAGTGTAATATATTCGTGCATGAATGAAGGATGTGACATTGGGTTATTTGATCCATGATGTATTCTCGCTCATTTAGGGACTTAATTTAGCTGCATAAACAAAAATTTTAGATCTATGATGTGTCTAAAATTTTGTTATGTGTTTATATGCTATGATTATATTAATTGTTTAGGAAAGTGCCCTTTTGATGAAATGAAAGGTTTGACAAGGCTAGCTTGACTGATGGTTTACGAGCATATGACTCACGAGTGACAATTGTTAGATTGCACAGATAGAGCATATGGGCTCGAAGTTCGACATATTCTGGTTATTTTGTATGACCTGATAAATGTGAAAGTAAAGACATTAGTTTAAGACTACGTCTAGGGTATTGGTTCTAGTGAACCATGGTATAAACCCTAAAGCATGAGTTATCATGACTATGCTAAAAACTCTGATTACTTGTAATCAAAGAATTGAGGGAAAAATCTCAAGAATTTGGTTGAGAAAACTAAGAATCCCAGGAATGGGAATCCCGAGAATTTTGGTCAAATCTCTTTATTTATGGTTGAAAAATCTAAGAATCATGAGATATCCCAAGACATTTGGTCAATTCTCTAGATTTTTGGTTAGAAGGCCTTAGAATTCTGCGATGAGGAATCCTAAGACATTTGGTCTACGAACCCTAAGACACGAGGTTTTGAGAAACCTAATACGTGTGGGGATGTTTAATAAAACCAGCCCAATGTGGGGGGTAGACGAAAACCTAAAAATTCAACGACCATATGAATTTTGATAGGACTTGAGATGAAAAGTCATCAGGAGAGACGTGAATCAAGTTGATCAAGTCGGGAGGAATTTAACTCGAACCAAAAGGGTAAACCCAAAATCGATTCGAGCAGTGCACTCGAACTTGAGTTGAGTAATGGACTTGGATGTGTTTCGAGCATAAAGGCACTCAAGTTTGATTTGAGCAGTATGCAAGTAAAGTGCAGTTGTACTGAAACTTGGCTTTAAAATGGGCATGAAATTGTGTGGAGTTGGTAAACTCACACTGCGCCCTAGTGAGAGTTAATCGAATCCTCGATTGATTGATACTACATCGGTTGTGGTATTAATCATGAGAGGAAGAACGATTAATTGAGATCGGGAAGTTTAGTTATCTCTAATTCCAAGGGAGTTGAAGGAATAAGAGAGACTTGTGTGATAAAAGATCAATACATGAAGGTGTTTTGATTGTTAAAATGATCTAGCCCTAAAAGAAATTCTATGGGTAAGAACCTAGTATTTGATTCGTTATTGAACACACGAGACTTTTAGTAAATGAGGTTTGTAAATTAACGAAACCACTTATGTGATGCATAGAAGCCATATGTGGTTATATGTGAACATGATGTGAAGACACATAATCCTTTGGTGAATGTGATTCACAATGTTGAAACATTCGCAAGGTCATATGGTAGTTGAACGAAATCGCTAGAAATGATCAAAGCGATGGGGAAGAGCCTTTGCATTGGCTGGCTATCTTTTAAATAAGATGACCCAAGGAGGAAAATAAAACTCCTCATAGAGCCATCCTACGAGTTCTTTTGAATGTGGGGTCATATTGCGAAGGTAGTAAAAGCATTACTTAAACAATATCTTTACTAGATATGCACAATGTTGAAGTGCTATCAATATCTTGAAATTCACAAGAAAAAATATATGGAAACTAGAAATACATCTTAATGGAAAGTGTATTTTGTGGAAGTTTCTGTAAGAGATCCTGATTTATCTTAAATGGATTTAAGGGTCAATAGATGAAATCATTATGGATCAAGGATAAACCAACGAAGGAAACGAGATTCCATGAAATAATTTTTGTTGAAAGTGGTGATCAATAGAGAGATTGATCTACCATGATTGCAAATCACTAGAGTACTAGTAGATTTGAACAATTAGTAAGTATATTTGTGTACTTGATGAGTGTTCTCTAGATTTAAGAATGAGTCCAAGGGTGATGGTACTTGCTATCAAGGCTTTGTGGAAGCTAGAAGTACATCTAATAGACCTAAATGGTTATTTGGAGATTTAGATATTAAAATCTGAATAGAGCAAAATGAAAAGCTTAATGCTCCTAAATGACCCAGCATGTGACCAAACTAATTGTTGTTTAGCCAGTGATATTGAATCAATGAGTTTTATGAAGGTGGATATGCTAAGGGACGCGGAAAATGACCATGTCATTTATGTCTTTGAATTGATGATTTTCTCATTGATAGTAAAATTGATACGATGATTGAGTCTCTTGAAGATATGTCGTATTCAATGGAATGACTCTAAATATTGTGAGTTACCTTTTATAAGGTGAGGTGTCTCTTAAGAAGATAACTCAAGAGTCATTGATAGTCTTTTGTACTTATTAAAGTGCACATTAGACAATTCTTACAATGGATAGTAAGATGATACATGAGTAATCCAGAAATGATCACTGGAAACAAGCTGTGTGTGAGACTCATGGATATAGCTTGAGTTGTGTAGAGAAATGGTTCTCTCTTGCTAGATTCATAGAGGAACCTAAGTCCATTATGTTGGACAAAAATTGGGAAAGATATACCCTAGGATGACCAAAGCACTTGTATGCTTATTGGTGTAGCGTAAAGCCATATCGTTGATGGTGTGTCTCAACAAAGACACTTTACCATTGGATGACTACTCTCTACGAGAATTATCGACGTTGACTACGTAAGGTCAATATGATTAGAGTTTTGATTCTTTGACGAAAGGATTGAATCGATTTCTTCACAAAGAAATTGAATCGAGAGTTAGTTGAGAACTCATCGAAAGGAATATGACTAAATCAAATAAATAGTTGGGTTACATATGTGGGCACCCAACCTATGGGACTAAGGATCCCAAGATCTAGGTTCGAAGGGACAACTAAACTGCAAAGATCCATCGCGATCACTGTGGGAGTTCCATACCTCCTGTCTTATTCCTATGATGAAGAAACAATTATGTGAATGAAGGTTAAGCATTAAATTGATTTTAATGATTCAAGGCATCGAGTGTGTAGTACTGGAAAGAGTGCAACAGTTTACGGAACCGCTCTTACGCCAATAATCACCTATGTAAGCGAGAAGTGTGGCCATTTCTAAAGGGAATTGTTGGGATGTAATTCTTTAGAAACCTTACAGAACTAGGAGTGTGTCATGGCCTGATTAATGGACACAACCAAGGAAAGCACAAGGGCTAGGAAAGATGTCTATGGGAAGTGCATTGTCGTTCACACAAGCGGTAGGGGAAGTTCAAGGACATCGCGTCTACTTCCTAACCAGTGGGCTAAGTGTACTCTCTCAAGGAAAAGTTCAAAGGGTGACACCTACTTATCCTATGCAGCATCTATGCAGCATCTATGCCGTCGAAATGAATCTATCACCAAGTCAAACTCTGTATCTAGCATGATTGTTTTGATTCTTACATCAATATCTATTCATGTGGAGGATTGTTGGAAAATGATGGTTAAAAGGTTGAAATTCGTTAACTTTTGGCCATCGTTTTGAGTGGGACCCGAATGGATTTTGGGTCCGTGTATGTCATTTTTGGGTTCTCCTCCACGAGTACTATAAAATCGACTATTTAAACTCTCAAAACGTATCAAGGGTGAATGAGATATGGATGTTTGGAATGTCACTCTTGAAAAAGAAAAATTAGGCGGAAATTGGCCCGGATTAATTTTTCTCTGGACTGTCCAAAATGCGTATGGACCGTATGGAAGTCTCTGGAAGGCCCAACCGCATAGTATATATGGAATTACTTGTGTGTAATTCTTAAGAGATAAGAACAAAATACTTCCATATTTTGTGAGATATCTTGCCTTAAATAAATATGTGGCTTACCATGTTTAACACGATGAAGAATATTTGTGCAAATATTTCTTCCATTTCTAGCAGATTTGATTCGAGTATTCATGGAATGTCTCTGATTTGTTGAGTTGGTGATTGGAGAATATTCTTCTCTAATCACAGAAAATCAGAATATCATGTTTCCATGATTAGGGTCTCTTAGAATAGTATACATAGAGCCTCTAAGTCAGTCAGGAAACTCGCACCATTTTTCTCAAGTCCCTCCATATTCTAAACTTGAGTCTTCTTTCTGTCTTTCTCAAAATTTTCATCTGTTGCTCAGTCGAGGTGATAGTCCTTCGGGCTTTGCGTGAATCTGAGGTAACTCTTACGTGTTAATTGTTACCTTCGATGGTTTTACCCTAGCGAACGATGTCCACGACGAGACTCATTCGTTTCAAGGGCAGCGAGTTTACTCATGACTCCATCAATTTGTTATTGATTGAAACATGATTTATTTCTCCCATGTATTGCTTTAATTATTCGTACTTTAAACTTTTTGATTGTATGCCTGAATAATTAATAAAAGTATTTTATTCGCATATGTAAATTGCTTGTTCAATTTTCATTATTTAATTTTCACATGATAAAATCAATATATGTCCAACAGAAACTCACCTGTAGAAAATAAGGGTGTGATATTGTGATTGTATTCATGCCATGGGGTACATTATATAGTTTTACAAGAATCCTAAGTAAATAAGGCAAATGATACTAATCTAAATACATGTAATATTCACAAAATATTCTATTTTCTCAATACTCCTCCTCAAGTTGGAGCATGTAGATTGAGAATACCCTACTTGCCAAGTAGTAGTTGAAACTGATTACGTCCAAGAGCTTTCATGAACAAGTACGCAGGCTGATCAGAAGTAAAGATATGATGAGTAACAATAGTACTAGACTGTACCAAATATCTGACAAAATAACGGTCAACCTCTATATGCTTCGTACGTTCAAGAAAGACAGGATTAGCAGCAATATGAAGAGTAGATTGACTATCACAAAATAATCACTAGGGGCAAAATGAACAACACCTAAATCTTTAAGCAAAGACTTAAGCCACAATAACTCACAAGAGGTAACTATCATGGCACGATACTCTGCTTCAGCAGAAGAACGAGAAATCGTGGGTTGCTTCTTTGTCTTCCATGAAATCGGAGAATCACCGATCATAACAAAATGTCCAAAAAGTGAACGTCGTGTGATGGGGCATGCAGCCCAATCAGAATCACAATAAGCAATCAATTGTAAATAACTACATGAAGAGAGAAATAAACCTTGACCAGGATGACTCTTCAAGTAGTGTAGAACCCGCAGTGCAGCTTGCCAGTGAGGAATACAAGGTGGCTTCATGAACTGAGCAAGTGTATGCACCGAATAACTAAGCTCCGGACGTGTAATGGTAAGATAAATGAGACGATAGAATAGACGCTAATACTACTCCGGATTGTCGTACAATGGCCACTCCACGCGCGCAAAATCGTGTTGTTGCTCCATCAAAAAGTCTGTCAGTTTTACAGTCAACAAACCAGTATCTAATAAAATACCAAGGGCATAGTTCCTTTGTGAAAGAGATGTCCCCTCTGGTCTTCTAGCGATCTCTATACCCAAAAAATAGTTAAGGGCACCAAGATCCTTCATGTGGAAACAAGAGCTCAAGTATTTCTTGAATTCAGAGATGAGCGATGAAGAACTACTAGCAATCACCGAATAATCCACATAAACCAGCATATGCAAAGAAACTGAACCACGAGAGAAAACAAAAAAAAGTAAGCAGGGGGACGACGATCACAGTCACTAAACCGGGAAGCTAGCGGCTTAGCCGCAGAAGGCTGCTGCGAAGCCTAAGCATGAGGCAGTGGGGTCAGTGCTGTGGTGTCGTTCGGCTGGGCGGTAATGGTTAGCGGTGCCATGGCTTCATGAAGAATTTCTGGTGGAACCACCGAGCTGGGCCGAGCCGTGGTGTTGAATAGCATAACCTAGGTCGGTGGCGCTGGTGGAACGGTGGAAGCCGACGGTGGCTGAGGTAAGGTCGGGGCGGGGGTGATGACCGGTGGCTATTTGGCTACACCATGGGTTGTCACCGACAAAACCCTCATCAGATAGCCAACAGACCAAGTATCAATTTGATAGTGTGCGGGCTAACCAGGTACAAATGGCATAACAAACGAAAACTAGTCTTCATAAAAATCAGCATCACGACTGTTGAAGAAAATACATGATTCTAAATCGTAAAAGCGATAGCCTTTCTTGCCACCAGGATACCCAAGAAGAATGCATCGTCAACTTCTTGGAGAAAACTTGTCACGGTATCTGGGAATGTAAGAGCCATAGCACAAGTACCCAAAGACTCGCAAAAGCTTGTAGTTCGGATTGTGTCCATAAAGTAACTCAAATGGTGTGTGTCTGTTGAGTTACTTTGTTGGTGTCCGGTTAATAAAAAATGCAGCAGTAAGAACACATTCTCCCCGAAAACCAATAGGCAAATTAACTTGCAAGTGTAAAAGCACGACCCACATTTAAGAAATGGCAATGCTTGTGCTCCACACGATCATTTTGCTATGGTGTATCTACCATAGAAGTCTCAAAGCTGATATCATATTCATCAAAATAAGATTGCAAGGGTAGAAATTTTGTACCATTATCAGCACGAACACAATGAATGGTGCGCCCAAACTGGTTCTTGATCAAAGAACAAAACTTTACAAATCTGGAGGCTACATCTGACTTAGTCACTAATAAATAAACCCAAACAGATCGGGAATAACCATCAGTTATAGTTAAAAACAAAATACACCACTAAGGAAGGTGAGCTATAAGGCCCCCCAACATCACAATGCATCAATTCAAACAACGAACTAGCATTTGAAGATCTCAAAGGAAAACTATGTCTAGTCTGCTTTGCTCTATGACACACAGAGTAAGGTATAGATGTATTATTTGTGCTAAAATCAAGAGTATGAACAAAAGACAACACCATGGAGGATGGATGAACAAAATGTCTATGAACAAGATACTGAGGCAACTGTCGGAATAGACTACTGGATATGAGGACGAACACAAGTATCCAGCAGACGAAGCCAATAAACCCCCTCTTGCTGTTCACCCATGCCAATCACAGACCTCGTACTGATTTTCTGTAAAATGAAATATTTTTTAGTAAACCAAGCTAGACATTTTAAGGCAGATAACAATCTAGAAAATGATAATAAATGGCATCACAAAGTAGGTATGTAGAGCACATGGGTAAGGGTGACACCACTAAAGCAAATAGAACCATATTGTAAAGCATATGACACAAATCCATCAGGTAGTATAACATTCACAGAATCGACAATAGTAGTAATATCAGAAAGAGAACCCTTGTCACCAGTCATGTGATATTAGGCTCCCGAATCAATAATCCAGGGTAAAATAGACTTATGTGACCCATGATAAGAGAAATAATGAAACTAATTAAATAAATGTAGGGTCGTACTTGATTAGTCATCAGACAGAGAAGGACCAAAATCATATTGAGTAGGCATGCCAGAGAAGGCAACCGCTGCGAACCCTTGTGGCAACGTCACTGCACCGACAAAAAGAGCCATAACACAATTTATTTATTTTATTTAATAAAAATAAATAAAGAATAATTTTTTGCTGAAGAGAGAGCAAAAAAAGGGCACGAACACGCACGTCTCAGCAATGGCGAGTGCAAACATGCACTTCTGGAGAAAAGGGGCTTAACTGGTCACACACGCGTGACAATACGTGCTGCTGATGAAGAGATTGGGCAGGTGCATGACGACACACGCTGGGCTTGCGGGTGAATCTCACGCGCAGGAGCTTCAAAGTCACACCAGAAGAACAGAACGCCGGCGACACTGAACGGGAGCAAAACAAATCCACTGGAAAATGCCGGTAAAGGAACTGGGCGAGGAATGTGGGCGAAGCAGGCTTAACAACTGAACTCGAGCGTCCGGGAAGATCTCTGCAATGGATAAGCAGATGAACCTTGAACAACGGAAGATGGGGATGGCGACCAACGACTCTGTAGTGGATGGCGGTGGCTATGTAAAATGTAGCAGACGACAGCGGCGGTGGGTGGCAGCCAATCGAAAAAGGGACGGGAATATTTTAAAAAAATAATAACAGCAAAAGGCAGCTCGAATCAACAGCGTGTAGAGGTCTTGTGCCGTTGACGGCAGGGGCGTTTGCGGAAAATTTAGGACAAAAATTTAAGGTTTTAGGTTTCAGAATTTTAGGTTCTGATACCATGTAAAAAATAAGGGTGTAATGTTGTGATTGTGTTCATGCTCTAGGGTACATTATATAGTTTTACAAGAATCCTAAGTAAATAAGGAAAATACTAATAATCTAAATACAAGTAATATTCTATTTCCTCAATATCACTGGAATCGTCCCATGGAAGGGAAGAAGGCCATCCTCGCTGCTAGTGGGACGAGATCGGGGCCGTCTGCCACTGAGTCGGGCCACCAATGCCACAATAACAGCCACTACTGTGGTCAAGAAAGAATAAATGCGAGCTTCGCAGGAGGATGCCCATAGCATAACGACAACCGCAAGTGAGTGAGCCCTGCCACACCTCAGCCGTGGTACTCGCCGACGGGGAATTATTATTGGCCGGCCAGATAGAGTCCATCGACATGCCCTTACTCGACAACACATGCAACCTTTTCAAAATCTGGGCACAGGTCATACCCTTACCCGACAACACATGCAACCTTCTCAAAATCTGGGCACAGGTCATGCCCTTGTTGCATAAGATAACATGGGCTTCTCTTTCTTTAAAGGCCTAGGTCTAGTAGCTTATGGGCAACAACCCTATTTGGGCCAAAATTCACCTAGATCGCAACAGCAATACTTGGGTGATCTATCTCTAGCTTTCAGCATATGTCGCTCCAGCAGCCCTCCAAAAATTTGTAGATAAACACCGGGCCACCATCCCACATGACCGCTGATTTAGGTACCATTTGACCCATTTTAATTCGAGAAATTTATTACCTATTTATGATAGTATTGAAAATAATATTCCTGTTGTTGGTAAATGTTATGCAACTCTAAATACATCTTTGCCATACTATATGAAAAATGTTTTACACACTCCTGATATTGTAAAATAACTGTCTCTATTCGAAAGTTCACAGTTGATAATAATTTTAGTGTGGAATTTGACCCTGTTGATTTTTCTGTAAAGGACCTCACCTCAGGAAAAATCAAAATGAGATGTAATAGTTTTGGATATCCGTACCCGGTCACTAGACCCCCGACCAGTGCTTTTGTCACTTCACAATCACCACCTTTGCATGCTCGACTCGGTCACCCAGGTGACCACGTCTTGGATATTCTCAAGCGCCGGGATTTTATTTATAATATAGCCACATGTTCGGCCATTTACTCATCCTGTCATTTTGCTAAACACAAGCGTCTTCCATTTTTACATCTCAATTACTTTTGAACCTTTAGATGTTCTTCATAGTGATATTTGACATCTCCAATCTAGAGCACCAATGGTTTAAATATTACTAGTATTATTTTTGGATGTTTTCTCAAATTTCATTTGGATTTTTCCTCTCAAAAACAAGTTTAATGCATGCTCCAAATTGGTGTTATTTCATGTCATGGTCAACATGTGGTGAATTTGTCCATCGGTCTTCTTGCACAATATGTGAGCTAAACAGCATGTTAATGTGTTTTGCATGCCCTCACACTTTCCCTCAAAATGGCAAAGTCGAGCGACCACTCAACACTGTCAATGACATTACCCGCACTCTACTCACACGTGCCTCCCCCTGCTTTGGGTTGAAGCACATCCTAAGGCTCACATATCTCCACAATATCCTGCCTTCAAAGCCATGCACAATAACACACCAACCTACATTTCAGGCCAACAACAATTCACATACTCCCACCTCTGGATTTTCAGTTGCTTGTGTTATCTAAACACCTCCGTCACCGCTCCTAATAAATTAGCTCCTCATAGAGCCAGGGGCGGAACTGGGGCCCTAGGATTCGGTGACTAAGGTAATAGCACTGGGTGGATCGCCATCAATCAGCCAGGGGAGAAGAAGGCCTGTTCGAATTTTTGTTTTGTTTTGCCCAGACGTCAAATGACGTCGTTTAGTAATTTGGGGTTAAAAAAATGAAGATGGGCCGAGTTTTAAAGGCACTCTTCTATCCCTTTTGGGCCAAGGATTAAAGGCACTCTTCTATTCCTTTTTTAAATCATTTTTTGATTTATAAATGGGCCGAGTATTGGAGAAGCCCTCTATTCTGGGCAAAAGTATAGCTACCATCCCTATCTAATTACACTTTTATGGGGGAGATATTCTAGTAAAATATTTACGCTATTAACATGAAATCTAAATTGATTTGTCGTTTGAGTTCAAACGTTTAAATGAAAGTCAAAAGTATTACTGAACCATTTAATTTATTTTTTTAAAAATCTGCTATTAAAAGATATGGTGTGTAAGTTAATATATAGTCTATTGAAAAGAGGCTAATATGTAAGTTAGTAAATTATATTTTTCTTGTTAATATTTTTAATGTTAATTATTAAATGAATATGAATTTTTAATACTGTAAATTATTTGTGACTATAACAATATTATTTTTTGAAAAATTACATTGTGACTATAACAATATTATTTTTTGAAAAATTACATTTAATATTTAATATATTATTTAAAAAATAGTTTGAAATATTGATTTTTCAATTTTTAATTGGCCTAATTAAGGAAAAATTCAACTTAAACATTTGAATTTTTAAAAATGATAACACTAAGCACCCCCTAGTATTTTGGTCTGGTTCCGCCACTGCATACATCAATTGCCCAAGTATTCACAAATAGTAACGCACGCTTAACTGTTCCCTATTTTGTTATTACAGTCTGTATCAGTTATCTATTTTTCGTAAGAATTCGCTACTTACTTACCCGTTCCAACGACTACGTGTTGGTGAAATTAGCTAGCATTATACTAATAATATTATTGTTGACCAGGCTTAAACATACCATGAATAAATTAAACTAAGAACAATCAAGAACACACAGGAGTCATTAATAAAATAGTTAGACCCCATTATTAATGTTATTGAGGTGTGTATTGGTTTAGCGAATACTTTCCGTGGACATTTTAATAAGAGAAGTAATCGTTTAATTAGATATTAATCAACTATCGAAAAGGTAAGAAAAATGTGGGGGGCTCAAAAAATATTTGTCGTCCTATAACTGATAGATGCATAGGAATTTATTTATCTTTTCGCCAAGAATCAATGTTCAACTAATATGACTTATTCTGAGTCGATTACATTTTTAATATATCTTCTAGATTTTATATAGTTGTTAGTTTGCATTATTAATTCATATTTGATATTATTTAGTTTCCATTATTAGTTATAACAAATCTTGAAAATTAAGTCGTAGTGAATGCACTAAAAGATTCTATAGTAGTGGATGTTATTATTATCAATTGTTTTGTTCCTCATGGGACCGACTCATCTTTCTAGTGTACTAATTTCATATTTAGAGTTTGTAGGTGATTTTGGTGGGTGGAAAATGTTTCACCATCAAGTTATATTTATTTATGTCTCATAAATATATTTAAAAATATTTTCAAGAGTAAAGTTCCCATATAACTCTATGTTTTGGTCGAATGTGCCAATATGACCCCGTGAAATCAGAAAGTGCTATTATAACCCTATGTTTTGCTTGAACGTGCTAATATAACCCTGGAAGCCTCAATTTAGCTGAAATTATGTTAATTGACCATTACACCCCGATTTAAATTTTTAAAAATAGATAAATAGATAAGGTCCTGTTTACCCTTCCCTCATCTTCTTCTTCCCTATTTTATTTGTGCCCTCTCTTCTAAACCCTGATTCTTCCCCATTTTATAATTCTTGACCGCCTCTTCTTCTAATTCCCCGATTCTTCCCCATTTTATTTTTGTCATTGCCGCCTGAAATGGCCTGAATTGAAGCCTATCAAACAAGACTTGAGCGCTAAGTTTATTTTAGAAAAATAAGTATTCTTTGCCATACCTTTCTCCATCGATATATAATAACGAGATCCCACTTCTTAATCCAATGCCTTTTGTCTGTTTTTTGCATTTTTTAGTTTCCAGATCCCTCTGCCGCCGGCGTCGATCCACCTTTGAAGAAGGATTGTGCTGCAACCAATGAAAGCCCTCCATGGACACCCTCGGGAAAAACCCTAGGAGCCAAAGATGGCGAATTTTCAAAGAAGCAGCAAAATATTGAGCATTCTCGATCTGGTGGAAAGCCATCGACTTCCAACGGTGGTGTCCGGGAGCCAGAGGATGGAGTCGCCGCTGCCGTGTCTGGTGGTGTCCGAGAGCTGGAGGATAGAGTCACCGCCGCCGCCGTGTCTGGTGGTGTCCGAGAGCTGGAGGATAGAGTCACCGCCGCCGCCGCCGTGTCTGGTGGTGTCTCTGAGCTGAAGGTTAGAGTCGCCATCTTTGAGATTTGATGGCTTGCTTGAGGTGGAGGTGGCTGGAGGTAGCGTCGTTGTGGTGGCGCTGCCACTCCCGAACCCGTTATGCAAGGTTTTGCATTGTGTTTATTGCTTTGATTTTTAAAGATTTGATTGTACATTGAATTCAAAATAATGGTTTTAGATTGTTTGTCAAGATACACTCTTCCACCGCAATGCCACCCTATGGGATTTGATGATTTGTTTGGATCAATGTTTGTTTGATATTGTTTAGACTAGGTCAAACATTTGGTTGGGATTTTCCCGTCACAAAATCTTTTCCGGCAGAGGCGACGCGTGCTGTTTCGGAAGATGAATAGGAAGAAGAACCTAAGGTATTTTAGTCAATAAATTTGTAATTTGAAGACTAGGGGTATTTTTAGTCTTTTTGTATTTGGTCAATGTCGAAAAATACCAAGTCAACACCGAAATAGTGTCAAAAGGTTATATCTGCACATTTGATGCAAAACACAGGGTTATAATCACACTTTCTAACTTTACAGAGTTATATTGGCACTTTCGACCAAAATATAGGGTTATATCTGCATTTTACCCTATTTTCAAAGTTAAGGGTACCTCGTTGAAATAAATAAAAATAAACACCAGACCATCTCAATAGTTATGTTCATTATAATATGATTCAATCTAACGATTAGACGATCTAAAACAAAAAATTTTGCTCAAGAAAACCTTTTTAAATGGAACAAATTTATAAAATAAAAAAATTTCCTATATAAACACAAGCATATGGAATACGCTGTCAATTTTTCTGCTTTATTTTAGTATTATGTCTCATTGTGTGACCAAGGCTACTGAGAATATAGAGTAAGGGAAACCTAAATTTGGGGTTAAATTCCATATTATTTTAGTTTGAGGGTAAATTTTAAAATAGGCGATAAAAGTGAAAGGTTGGATAGCAATTACGCAAAAACAAACATATATGAACCACCCTTCACCACCCTTCACCACCGTCAGTGGCAGAACCAGGACGTTATGTAAGGGAGCTAAAAAGAGGTAATTTTTTAAACTCTAAATACAACAATATTTTAGCAAACAATGCTTACATAATAATATGAATACATAATCATTAGATTTTTACAACTACGACAAATCACTGCATAAACACGGTTATACGGAAAAATATGAAATTCAATTCAAATAAACAATTCACCATCCATAGAATTCAAATAAGCTATTCAAATTCAACACAAGTCCATAAAATTCAAATAAGCTAGTCATACAGTCACTATTCACTAAATATGCTATTCAGCACAATTTCACAATTTCAACACAACTAAATATGTATATGCTATTCAGTCCTCACAATTTCACACAAATAAGCAATTCAATTCAACACAAGTTACACAAAAAAATATTGGCTCCTTGTAAAAGAACGCTATTCAGTTCCTCTCCTCGCATACCTTGCCCTTGGTTTAGCTCGGACGCGGTAGCTGGATGAGGAGGGAGACGCCAGACGCAAGCAGACGGACGGCGGTGCCCGAAGTCGGTGCGGCAGATGGATGGCAACTTGTCACGGACTCATGGCGGTCGACGGAAGTGGGAAGACTAGAGGCAAAGTCTGAGAGATGCGATTCTCTTTAGAATCTCGCCCAAAGGTAGGGTTTAACATTTGTATTTGTGCCAATTGGTTTCAGCCCAATTGGTCATCATTTCTTTTTTTTGGCATTACATTAACAAAATGATATCATTTCACTCAAGGAAAAATGACGTCGTTTTGTTTAGTGAGGAAAAAAAACCAAAACAGCGATCGTCTTCTTCAACTGGTGGATGCCGAAAACAAGGGCGCTTCTGGGGCTCAAGGGGGGGATCCGGTTGCTCCCCGTGGCTCCAGGCTTAAATTCCGGGCCGCCGGATCCTAAGGGTGGTGCTAGCACCCCAAGCCCCCTAGTTCTGCCCCTAACCACCGTTCATGTTCGTCATCATTTTTTCCGCCATTCCAATGCATCTTCGCAATTGTCTTCAACACCGTCACTCTTTTGGTTATCAGTTGTGAAACATTGTTAGACTAAATCAGACTCCTGATTAGATTATGATTTATTCTGATTAGAGTTATTTCCTTATTACACCTCTATTGTACTCTCTATATATTCAGTTTCAATAATACAATTTATTACGGCAAATCATTCTGTCATGGTATCAGAGCAAGTTCTGATCCCAAATCATAAATTTATTTTTATTTCTTTTTCCGGCCGATCAAAGCAACTGTTTCTGGCGAATTTCCGATCAATTTCCGGCAAATTTTCGATCAATTTCCAGCAATTTCGGACGGCTCCCGATAGCCTATTTTGTCATCCTCTTCACTGGTGTCTCTTGCTTTCCGAAGAATCAAACTCCTCATCCCCCGCGTCTGTATCCGGCGTCGTCGGCGTTCAAACCCTCTGGCGGCGAACTTCACCGGCGTTCAAACCTTCAAGTCATCTCCGGTGGCAGCGGCTTCGTTTCCGGATATCAAATTTCAGCCTCCTCTCGTCTCTTCGTGCTCGTCACTGTGCTCATCGCCGTGCTCATCGTCGTGCCCATCGTGCTCGGCTTCATTTCCGGTGTGCTCATCGAGTCTCGGCCGAACCAGCAACAGCCAGATCTATGCACCAGGTTCTTCCAGAAGCGCGTGCGTTCACGCGCACGTGTGTGCAGATGTGCGCACACCCTTCCGCGCGTGAAGTCACGCGCCTGGCGGTTCAATAGCATTTTCTGTGCGTGAAGTCACGCGCCTAGCGGTTCAATAGCATTTTCTGTGCGTGAAGTCACGCGCCTGGCAGTTCAATAGTATTTTCTGGCATTTTTTGCACGCGCCCGATCATTTTGCGCATATTTTCTGGGCATATTCTTGCTATGGTTTATTTGGTGCCTTTTTCTCGGGCAGGTGGTTCTGCTAATTGGATTGCGGACAAAGCTTTGTTTCAGGCCAGTGTGAATGGTCTCAATCGTCATCCTTCGTCAAATCAGTGGGTTGTTGATTCGGGTGCTACATCTCACATCACTGCTCGCACCAGTAATCTTGATAAGGTACAATCTTATCGTGGTTCTGATTCTTTTCTTGTTGGAAATGGTGAATCATTATCTATTCCTCACATCGGCCAGTGTCATTTCTCTGATTTCTCTGTTAATGATGTTCTGGTAGTTCCTAAGATTACTGGAAGCTTATAATCCATCAGTAAGCTTACTCGTGATTTACCTGTCCGTATTATATTTGATGCCGATGCATTTTCCATTAAGCATAAGCATACAGGGACGATAATTGGTAAAGGCCGTCATAGTTCAGGTCTTTATTTTCTTGAGACTAGTGATTCCAGCTTTTTAGGCGAACTACGCTCTATAAAGCTTCATGCTTCTTTTGAGCAGTGGCACTCTCGCCTCGGTCATGTGTCTCATGATACTGTTCAGTTATTGAATCGACGGGGCCTTATTTCTGTCACTTCTGCTATGCCTGCACCTGTCAGTTGCTCTCCTTGTCAGGTGGCCAAGAGTAGCTGTTTGCCCTTTTCCACGAGTGACAAACACGCTACTGGTTTATTGGATAAAGTACATTGTGATTTGTGGGGACCAGCTCCTGTTTTATCTGTCGATGGTTTCTCTTATTATGCCGTTTTCATTGATAATTTTTCGCAATTCACATGGTTTCTTCCGATGCGGCATAAGTCGGATTTCTATGACACTTTTATCCAGTTTCAGAAATTCGTTGAGAATCAATTTTCTGCTAGGGTTAAAAAAATTTAGACCGATGGTGGCACCGAGTTTACTAACCACCGACTTCAGGCTCATCTCATATCATGTGGCATTCATCATCAGATGTCCTCGCCCTATACACCTGCTTAGAATGGCCAGGCTGAGTGGAAGCATCGTCACATCACAGAGACTGGTCTTGCCATGCTTTTTCACTCTTCTGTGCCGCACTGTTATTGGGTGGAAGCTTTCTCCTCTGCGGTTTACATTATTAACCGTCTGCCTAGTTCAGTTCTGAGTGGCAAATCACCTTTTGAGGTTGTTTTTGGTTATGTGTCTGACTATACCCTCTTTCACCTGTTTGGTTGTCGTGCATTTCCATGTCTGCGTGCCACTGCTATTGATAAGTTTGCACCCCGATCCATTCCCTGTGTTTTTATTGGCTATAGCCCTCTTCACAAGGGCTTCCAGTGTCTCGACCAGACTTCTTGGCGCATCTATATCTCTCGCCACGTTCGTTTTGATGAAACTTTCTTCCCTTATGTCTCATCTTCCACGGACAGTCGTTCAATTTCAGATCTAGAGATTTCATCATTTTTATGGAACTGTTACTTCATCGATTGGGGCCACCAAACCTGTGTCTATGCATGTTCCAGCTGCCCCTCATTCACCACCATCTTCCATCTGGACGGTCGACCTGGACCCGGCTCCTCGGCCAACGCCCACCATACCTCAGCCGCTGGCTATCACTCCTCAGCCACCATCTCAGCCATCGGCCACCACGTCTCAGCCTTTATTGCCTATTATTTCTCTGGCGACTTTCGACGGCCACTCTCCGGTCAGTGCAGCTCGAACTTCCTCGGTGTCATTAGCTGGTTCGACTCCTCCAGCTTCGCCGCCCCAGCTTCGTACTCATCGGATGGCCACTCGGTCTTCTACTAGTGCCATTCAGCACCGGGATTATTCAGATATTATTGCCCATGGTCTCACTGTCGCACTCCTCTCTCAGACAGAGCCCACTGATTATCGCTCTGCCCTTCAAGATCCAGCTTGGGTTTCAGCCATAGATGATGAGATGGCCGCTCTTCGTGGTCAGCACACTTGGGATTTGGTGCCTCGACCTTCGAATGTCAACATTGTTGGCTCCAAATGGGTCTATAGGCTCAAGTATCTACCAGATGGCACTCTTGAGCGTCACAAAGCTAGACTTATAACGCATGGTTTCTCGCAGATTCCGAGTTTTATTTTGACCACACTTTCAGTCCTGTGGTCAAAGCCTCCACTGTTAGGACGGTTCTCGCCATAGCCACCATGCGTTTCTGGCCACTTCATCAGTTGGATGTCAAGAACGCTTTCCTTAATAGTGTTCTTGATGTTCCAGTCTACATGAAGCAGCCCATTAGTTATCAGGATTCTGTCCATCCAGATTATGTTTGTCATTTGCGAAAGGCTATTTATGGTCTTAAGCAGGCTCCCCGGGCTTGGTTCCAGCGTTTCAGCAGTTATCTGACACACCTTGGTTTTCGGTGCAGCTCAGCTGATACTTCTTTGTTTGTCCTTTCGAAAGGGTCGTTGTTACTGTACCTACTTGTGTATGTGGACGATATCATTCTTACAGGCAATGACTCGACTCTTCTTCGCCAGTTCATTGATCGAACACACAGAGAGTTTACGATCAAGGATCTTGGTGTTCTTCATTACTTTCTTGGTCTTGAAGTTTCGCCTACCTCCTCAAGATTACTGCTTGGCCAAGCAAAGTATGCTCGGGATATTTTGAATCGAGCCGGTATGTCTGACGCGGCACCTGTTTCTACTCCATTTGTTGCTGGTTCTCAGCTTCACAGCTCTACCAGTCCTCCATTTCGGGATCCTACACTTTATCGTTCTCTTGTTGGTGCTCTCCAGTATCTCACCATCTCTCGCTCGGATTTGGCATTCTCAGTCAACACGGTGAGTCAGTATCTTCAGGATCCCAGAGATGACCATTTTGCTGCTATGACTTGGATTTTGCGGTATGTTCGTGGCACTCTTCATTTTGGTCTCCGATTTTGTTCTGCTAGTACTCCTAATGTGTTAGGATACTCTGATGCTGATTGGGCTCGCTGTCTGGAGACTCGTCGGTCCACTTATGGTTATGCGGTTTTTCTTGGTGGGAATATGGTTTCTTGGAGTGCCAAGAAACAACCCACTATTTTTCGCTCTAGCACTAAGTCTGAATACCGTGCTCTCGCCAACACTGCCTCAGAAGTGGTTTGGCTCACTCATTTGCTTCATGATCTTTGGGTTCCACTTTCTGGTTCTCCACTGTTGTTATGTGACAATAGTAGTGCTATCTTCTTGGCTCAGAATCCAGTGGCGCACAAGCGGGCGAAGCACATCGACATCGACTACCATTTTGTTCGTGAGTTGGTGACATCCGAAAAGCTGCGCGTTGCTCATGTTCCGACTTCTCTTCAGATTGTGGACATTTTCACCAAGGGGCTCTCTCGTCCGCTGTTCGAGTTCTTCAGGTCCAAGCTGTGCATCGGCGAGCATCCGACGCTTCGCTTGAGGGGGGGTGTTAGACTAAATCAGACTCCTGATTAGATTATGATTTATTCTGATTAGAGTTCTTTCCTTATTACACCTCTATTGTACTCTCTATATATCCAGTTATCAATAATACAATTTATTACGGCAAATCATTCTGTCAAGCATCACATTGAAATCGAATTGTTGCATCTAGTTCAAATAAGATTTGCTAAAGGTGAAATTGAATTTCAGGCATCGAGTTGAAATGGGTTTGCAGAAGGTTAATTGAGTTGAAATTGAGTTTGCTTCGTTGTGATTTTCGTCTGAATTCGGCTTGTTGACGAATCCAGCGTAGCTTTAATGATTGACAGATTTTGGGTGTCAATTTCGATCGGCGTTTCTGGTTGTTTATGAAACAAGATGAATCTTTGGGAAATTAGTAAATGACGAGCTTTGACGGAAAAGAAATGGTTGTCACTAGTTGGTTTTAGTCGGTTTTGAGTCGGTTCCAGTTGAATTCGATCGGTTTTGCCCAATCCAATATTTAAGAAGATGACAATGCAATATGGGCTGGATTTGGGCTTCCACCAGCCCAATCCAATATTTAACTTATTTTTCAATTAATTAATACTAAACCAAATTAAAACATTACAATATCAAGAAAATTAAAACATTTACAGAGTCTTATTTTAGACCGACTAACCGTTAGATGTGGTCATTTTATAATTGATGTAACTAATAGAGTGACATGATGTCTGCTTTTTATTTTTTGCAATGAGGTTCCTATAACTTTGCAAAAATATTTAAAATGTATCGCAAAGTATAAATAATTATAATTTGACCCTACAAGTTATGGAAACATGATTTTTCATGATTAATCTAATCGTTAGTCAGTCTAACACGAGACTTTCTCTAAAACATCAAACTAAAATAGTTATACATCAAATAAATATAAACATGAAACTAAATTATTTAAGCATCCAAACTAAAATTAAAAACATAAAATAAAATAATATATATAATATAAAATAGTTAACACAAAATATAAATATCAGAGGCAAAGTTTTGGGAAAGACCGTCTTTCTATAGGTTTATGGAAAGACCGTCTTTCTATAGGTTTATGGAAAGACCGTCTTTCTATAGGTTTATGGAAAGACAGAGTTTAATTAGAATAACAAAAGAAGTGAAATGTTTTAGTTGCAATATTAAAAATTTATTATGCAACGTGTATTAGCTATAAATTTTATGACATGTCAACCCAAAAATTTTATCTTCATTTATTCTAATTTGCAGTTTAATACTTGGTCTTCCCATGACTTATGGAAAGACTGTCTTTCAAGAGACACACTTAATATCAACTTAGAATGTTTAAAAATCAAATAAAAATACTTAATATAAACATCAAAGAGAAAGTCTCAGGAAATGTGGTCTATCAATAAACTTATGGACATTTCACTACATTTTTTTATCTTATATATTGTAATTTTAAAATAAAATTTAAATATTGTATTATAAAAGTTAAAGCAAGTAATAACTTTTTGAATGTGAAAATATAAAAATATAAATATAAAAAATACTTTTCAAATTTTCAAATTTAGTACTCCCTCAGTCCCACCTGAATTTGCACACTTACAATTTGGCAGTCAAAGTTGTCAAACTTTGACCACATATTTGAGTAGATATATGAATAATGATATTATCGCATGAGATATTGTTAGATTCATCGTAACATGTAGTTTCAAAATATCAACTTTATATGTGTCGTTCTTATCTGTAGTTACATATATTTACAGTCAAATATGTTTTTTGGAGACTGTGAAAAATATTCTGTGCAAATTTCCCTGGGACGGAGGGAGTATGCAATTTAACAAATGTAGTATATAAGTAAACAAATACAGTGGATTGTCCATTAGCTTATGGACAAACAGCTTGTCTGGAGACCCACTCAACATCAAAGAAGAATGGTTAAACATCAGATAAAATACTAAAAATACACATCAAAATTTAAATAGTTAAACATCAAATAAAAATAATTAAAAATCAAATGAAAACATTAAAAGCACATGTCAAAATAGTTAAACATTAAATAAAATATTAAAATAGCATCAAATTATAATAGTTAAAAATATATATTAAATTAAAATAGTTAAATATCAAATAAAAGTACGCACAAATTTCAAAACAATATCAAAGTATATATGCACAAAATGTGACACTAATATGGGAAAAGATAAACATTAATATTGAAATTTAAAAACAAATTCACAATATTGATACATCAAGCATACACTGAACAAAAATACACATGAATTTTAACACACCAAGTGTGCACTAATATGTGACACTGACATCGGGAAAAATAAAGCATAAATATATTAAAATTTAAAAACGACTTCACTCTATTGAAATATAAAGAATACACTAACTAAGAATCTAATACTACATCTGTTTTATTGGATTTGGCACCATAGGCGTGGATGTTTAGATTTAGATGATTGACATGAGTTGGTGGAATTGAATTTAGAAAGAAAAAGTAGAAAGAGTGGATAAAATTGAAGGAATCTTGCCAAAAAGGGAAAGTATGTCAAACTCATAAAAACAACTAAAAAGGGAAATGTGTCAAATCCAATGAAACGGAGGGAGCATTCAAAAATAAGAAACATCACTATTAATTTTTTAAATGACACGACGGAAAACTAATACATCAATCAGTACAAGTTAAAATTTCAAAATTAAAATAGTAAAATATCACGAAGTAGTGTCAAAATAAGTAAAGTGTAGAAAATTTAACTTATAAACACAAGATTTTACATTAAAACATCAAAATTTAACTTTAAAACACATAGTTTTAGTGAAAAAAATGACTTTCTATATAATATCACAATGTTTGATTTAAACATCAAATACTAATATTGAAACATCAATTTCGGTAATAAAAAGGCATCCATTGTACGAAAATTGGGAGGAACTTTTTACCTACGAGTTTTTTCTATCAGGATTCGTGATCCGTGAGATTCTTAGGACCGGAAATCATTAATTCCCCAATAATTTGTGCCCATCACCCAAAAAAATAATATTTGCATCTGGATTCCTCCTCATTCTCCATACTTTCTAAAAATTACACTTTAAACCAATCTCTAATTAAAATTTATTATGTTACACATTTATCATTGGCATCGCAATAAGATGGCCTCATACAAAACTGCCTTTAGTATTAGCCATAAGGTCACATACATAATTTTTGTTTTTGCTCAGTCTTGTTTTAAAAACAATTAACCGTTAGATGAATTCAATTTATAATTGATGTAAGTAACTAATGTGTGTTTATTTTTATTTATTGCAACAAAATTTCTATAACTTTAATTTTTTTTAAAAAAATGTATCACAATGTATAAATAATTATAATTTAAGGCTAAAACTTATTGAAATGAGATTTTTGTAATAAATCTATCTGATAATCGATTTAAGATGAGACTTTCTCTTTTCTTTTTTTGAACAAGTAGTACTCATCCGTTTCATTGAATGTGGCACATTTTTTAATTTTTTTTTTTGAATTTGGCACACTTTCTTTTTATGGCAAGATTATTTCAATTTCATCTACTTATTATACTTTTTCTTTCTAAAGTTAACTTTGTCCACTTATTTTATTCACTTAAATCTACGTACTCCCTCTGGTCCTCTAATATTGGCTCCCTTTCCTTTCAGGGAAGGTTTTTTAATATTGGCTCCTTTCCATATATGGCAAATCCTAGATTGTTTCATCCACTCAATTTACTTTTTGTATTTTCAATGCAATCCTCACCATTCATTTCACTCTTTGAAAAAAAAAGTGTCCAAAAGTAGGAGCCAATATTAGAGGATCAGAGGGAGGGAGTACATAAAAATATGGTGGTACATTCAACGAAACATAGGCGATACACATATTGACAGCTCACGGGAGAAAATCATAAATAGGCGAATAGCGGTACAACAACCAAACGTTAAGCACGACAAGACAAGAAACTCTTACATGAAGTCCACTGAACAACATACGACCGCGATAGACAATTGAAAAGACATTTTGTTCACGAGTTCCTTATTTGATTGGGACTTCAACGTTACATTATTGTTTTTAAACCTAAACAAAACTCGAACTTTTTGTTTATACATCGGGTGGTTGGCCCCATATGTAACCTAGCCTCTGTTGCGTGTTAAACTGTTTTGATTGGATCAGTATACTACTGATTAATACGTATTAGACTCCTAACATAAATTGTGAACTAACTTAACAAAGAGATGCCGTAAAGAGTATTTTTACCTTTTCTTTTTTATAAAAAATAATTGAGGTAAAAAGTTTTGATCAACTAGCCATTAACTAACAGCGATCGATTTTGGTTTGTGTGGCATATAACTGATTGGAATTTTAGTGGTTGATGTCGGTCGCTGCCGAGTGCTGAACAAATATGGGTCTTCTGTCGATTTAACCGACAACACGGTCGATATCGGTTATGAAATTGCGGCAGATACTAGTTAGTTTCGGTTATGTAAGTGACCAATGTTGGTTGGATAGGCATTATCCTGTTGTTTTCTATTCGATGACCGAGTCGATGTCGGTCACTAAGTTTCGGTTGAACCGATGGTGAATTGAGATATATAACCGAAATCGTCCAATAATATGAAATGATGATCTACTCAAGTGAAATGGAAGTCCACTGCACAACCATTGATACAACAACATATAAAAAACGTCTAATAAATACAGAGAAGTACTAATATGAAGTCCACAACAAGAAGTCAATCTCCATTACATTATCTATATAAAAGCTTCAAAATATGCATAAGAAAAGTTTATATGGGTATTGCGAGAATAATCTTTAGAATCGACATCCACTACAATACATTAATGTCAAGGTATTTGATTGAAAATTTTTGTGCAACTTCTTTACCCTTGATGCACCCCAATTTACCACCGCCATCGTGCCACCGTAGGTGATCGAAATCTGCAAAGACAAAGCCACGGAGGTTTCTGGGGGGAAGAGGCTCCGATGACCAAGTAAGAAAACACGTGACAAGAGTGTAATCAGGAATGAATAGTTGAGTGTGTAGGGTTACCTTTAACCTTTATATAGGTAGACAAGTAAGGAAACTGTTTTGTTTACTTGTGGAGCAAGTGCTTTCACCTTGGGCCAGCCCGAAAGGCTTTACCCTAAGGACAAAACTATGGACTGGTCGGCCGGCTGTACAGGTATTTAGGCTCATAAAGATTTACACATTATCAAGAAGGCTTGGAAAGCTGAGGGTTCGACATTCAAATTTATCCCGAGGGTGGGTTCAAATCCATGCTTGCGCCTGTGGGTTGTCGCTGCTCCATTTTCATGGGGACGTTTCAAATTAATGGCTGGGTGAGGATCTATCCTCCGAAACGCTTAAACACTCCAAGGGTACGATCCCGGTCCCCCTGCGACGCGTTGAAGGTCTGTCCCAGGTTGAAGCTTCGAACCTGTTGCTCGAGCTGATAAATGTGTCGGGGGTTTGAACCTTGGCTTTCTAGTCTATGCTAGAGCTTAATGGCTTAAATTCCGCCTCTTTAGCCATCGGGCCCCCGTTAGTTCTGAGTGAGGGGTTTAATCCTTAGGTTTTCTGATCTGTGTCAAGGACCAAAAGACCTTTGAGCCCCATTAACGGAAATAGAGAACTCAATTCCTTGCCTTCTAATCTGTGTTAGTAAATGAGGGCATTTAAATTCTTTTGTGTATATATTAGGAGAGAGAAACACTCTCGAATCCGGGCTTCAAATATGTGTTAAGGCCCTTTATTGTGCGGATATCAGTACCTTACCCATAGAGGGCATATCATTAGGGTTTTCAATATGTGCTAGAGCCCTCGGTGGTTCGAGTTCTAGTGGACCAGGATGGGGGATTCGAACTCCGGTTTTCCATACTATGCCAGAATCTAGAGGCGTCCAGATCCATACTTTTTAATCGTAAAGGGTTTTAGCTCCAGTTTTCTAAATTGTGCCAGAATTTGGGGAGTTCAAAACCCTATATATAGTGTGTTTTTCCTTTTGGGTTCTAATTTGTGCTAGAGTCCCAAGGAATCGAATTCAAGCATTTTAAGCATAAAGGTCCCGGGCTCTGTGGGTTCTAGTTTGTGTTAGAGCCCATGAGGCTCGAATCAACCTGCGAAGGGGTGAGGGGCTCGACCTTCGGCTTTCTAATCTTCTTTTAGAACTGTAGGGTTCAAGGCCAAAGTAGGAATTGAGAAAATTGCGTGGGATTAGGGTTTGAATCCAAGGCGGGAAGTGGAAAGGTCACGAGCGTGATGCTTACTCTCTTCTTCTGGGCGTGTGGAGCCCCTGTTGGGTTACACGCACGCCACTTTCCCCATAAATACATCAAATTTCTCTCCCACATGGCCCATTTACCCACATACCTACTTTTATGTGTGGTAGCTCTAGGCAATGATTACCTTTTATTCCCTCTAAATATATTAGGTTTTCACCGCCCTCCACTCATTTTATCCCCAAATAGTTTTCAAATTTTCACCGAACCCTTCCTTTCTCTCAAAGCACTTGACCGACAATTCTTCCCCGTTGTGCATTTCCCAGGAGCTCGGGCTACTTTTCGGCCAATTAACTTGTAAGTACCTTGTCTCTAAAACTTTAATTTCCTTTTTAGGATGTCGCAAACACCCTCGTTGGGGAATAACTCTATTCCGACCTATTTTCTTGCCGTTCATACCACCGCAGGCATGGAAAGCTCCCACCTCCAAGATTCCGGTGCCAATTTTTGTTCGGTAGCCAGTTCCTTTGCAATGGGTTTAGAGGCTGGGGGAGCTCCAGCAGTTGCTCTGGACCACCTCCGTGCTTTCATAAAAAATGGGCCTTGTCATGGTCTAAGGTGCCGAGTTGGGCAAAGGTTCATGAGGACAATGAGTGTCATCCCTACCTTTTTCCAGATAATCCTGACTCCGGTCCTCAGAAGTCCTTAAAATCCCGTGGCTCCGGAGGTCACCAATCTATTAAAGACGCTGCCTCTGTGGGTCCATCTTCCGGAGGATTTACGGTTGGAGGTCCTTTGAGAGGATGAAAATCCAATGGATACAAGTCCCGGTTGGTGCATAGTTTACGAGTGTCATCTATGGTTTGGGCTATACTTTCCCTTACCTCCTATCCTCTCTCATCTTCTCGAGGAGCACCGAGTAAGTCTGGCCCAAGTGTACTTGAACGTCGTTCTCTTCGTTATGGCATTCCTAACTCGATGAAATAGTCTAGGCATCACTCCTCGTTACGAGGTCTTTTAATCTCTATATTACCTTTCCAGAAGCAGGCCTATGGTACATACAGCCGGAGGCTGGGATACAAAGCTTGGGGGGATCGTGACCTTATGCAACAGGTTTTCGAACCACCCCGTGATGATCTCATCAAACTGTAAAGGGTGGCACCAGTCCCCCATTTATACATTCGATAAGGATGCTGAGGAGTACTATGTACCTGACTGGAATTCAAAGCTAAGGTTCAAGAATCCTTCCACCTTCATTTCTTTGGAGGGTGTGATAGAGGATAGAGATCCGCTGCTAAGTGATCCCTTCGATATTTTGAGGAATTTTGATTTCATCTGGTCAGAGGAGGTGTATGATTGGATCTATTGCTAGAAACCAATCCTGATAGAACTCTTTCCTTTGGTGAGTTTTGTGAAGTCTCCATCCGGCAAGGGGAAGGACAAGCAAAAGAAGAGTTCAAAGGAAAAGAAAGGGGAAGGAGATGAGGGAAACTATCCCAAGAGAACAAAAGTAAAGAGGGTTCCTTTTTGATTAATGATGAGGAGGCTTCGAAAAGCCAAAGAAGCAAAAAACCATGGATGATAGTTCAAAACCTTCCGGGCATGCCTCGAAGCCTGTTGAAGCAGAGCCCAAGCCTGCAAGAGCAAGCAATTCCGGAGAGGCACCTATTAGGATTTCTTCCTCACCCTTGGAAGATGTTTGCAACATCTTTAGTTTATGCTTTGATTTGTATCTAGTCTTTCTTTCCTCTCTCTCTTTTTGTTGACTGATTCGTGCTTTTTCATGTTTCGTTTAGTGGACTTTACTGCTACTTATAGTTTTGACAACGAGGTGGAGGCT
Source organism: Rubia yunnanensis (assembly GCA_037428765.1). Lineage (NCBI taxonomy): Eukaryota > Viridiplantae > Streptophyta > Magnoliopsida > Gentianales > Rubiaceae > Rubia > Rubia yunnanensis. Next base: position 104,187,932 of record CM075065.1, read on the forward strand.
AAGACTGTGTTCGAGGAAGCCTATCATAAGGTTGCCAACGACCGTCTGACTTCAAGCCCCTTCCTGCCGGAAGCTCATTTTGAGGTTCATTCAGAGCTCCAGGACGAATCTACTAAGAACAAATAGGGTCGGGATGGCACTTCTCCGCCCCCTCTTCCCCTCGGAGGTAAAAAATTGACACGACCATGCCGCTACCGAACCACCCCCTTCAGCTGGAACTTGGTCTTTCCGGGAACACTGGATCAGAGGTTGGCCATCTTTTGGGGAAGAGTAACTTTCTCTCTCCGGGTGGCAAGAGTCGCTCTTTGACTCTTGTTTCAGAAGTTCCCACCTTCTCAATTGCACTGGACTCTGTTTCCTAGGTTTACATGGCCAAGGCCAAAGAGGTCGAACTAGCTGTTGTTAAATCTAAAGAGCTCGAAGGGGAGCTGGAGAAGACTGCTCCCGTTAAAAGGAAGATCTAGAAATGGTGGCCTCCGATTATGAGGATGAGCATGCTAAGAATGAACTCTCCCACAAAGAAGAGCTGGAGAAGCAGGCCCTTATCCAAAAAAAGGAAATTGAGAAGCTGGAGCTCGAGAAGGACACTCACTTGAAGGAGCTCGAGATGAAACTCTCGGAGGCCCAAGTGGAGAATGCCAAGCTTGCCACCTTTTTCTCTCCTGAGAAACATGCTTTCACGTTCAAGGCCTACACTAATAGGCTAGTGAGGACCCAAGGGTTCCGAAACTTCTTTTTGGACCTTTCCACAGTTCTGGTGGGGCTTTCCCAAAACAACTTAGCTCGTTCCGTCTCCAAGGATCTCATTGCCGAGTATGCAACTATCCTGGATGTTAACAAGAACAACTTAGAGCCGAGATGCTGAGCCATCTTTGGAGGAAGTTCATCCAAGACGGGGGCATTAAACTCCCCCTGCTCGACCATTTGAAGGCTTCCAGCAATTAATTCTCGGCGGAGGAAATCCGCCACTTAGAGGTGGATGAAAACACAGAGTGGAAGGAGCCGGACCCCCTTACCACTCTGCGATCTCAGTGTGGGCCTGCTCCCTCGAGTTCCTCTGAGGCCACTCCTAGCATAGAGAAAGTTGTATGAAAACTTTTCCCCTTAGGGCTCCAGATGTACTCTTTAATTTTTTTTACTTATTAATGAAGAATTTTCTTTTCTCGTACTCATGCCTTTATTACTTTCTTTTTTTCACTCGTATGCCCTTAATCTGGTACCCTATCGCCCCCTCCCCATCTGCAAAGGGGCACTTCCTTTAATTTTTTCTTCCAAGTCATGAAAGAGTGGTATCACTGAATTGAGGAATGGGCTTGGGAGAATCGGATCGAAGCATCCTGGTTCTGGTACAGATATGTCCGACTTAAAGAGAAGCTTCAAGCAGCACAAGAAAAACTAGGCTTGTGGTGTAGCGGACCTCACGAGAGGTAGAAAAAACTTCTCGATGTACTGAGTCATTTGAGAGAGGAGAGAGATTCCTTAGATGTTGCAATAGACGAGATTTTTAGAGACTTCCGTTCTCTTGAAGCCCGGCATTAGGAAGTTCTCGAAGACAATACTACCAAAGTTGGGATCACTTCGATACACGAGTACCTTACTACCGCTAAGGCCTATAAAGCTACTGGGGGGCCTCGTCTTCCTAGCCCAATGAGACTATCGAACGCTACCGGTGTGATGCTCGAGTGACTCGAGAAAATGTAGAGGTGGCTCGAGCGGCCTTGGTGACTAGCACTGCTAAGCTCGAGGAGTGGAATGAGGAGGTTAGAAAATACCTACGAGATCTGATCCATATCTTAGAGAGAACCACTAAGTAAAATCAATCCATTATCGGATAGCTATCAAGGGCCAAGATATATCAGATTTCAGTGTCGAAACCACTGAACCGATAGAAATTAGAGACGATAACAAACCCCAAGAGACATAGATATTGTACGTTGATAGGTTCTCTCACTCCGGAAATATTGGGGTGAAGTTTTACTCACAAGCCCCGATCAGAAGGATCACCCCTATGCTCTACACTTTGACTTCAAGACCACAAACAATTAGGTAGAGTATAAGGCGCTAGTCACAGGCCTTTGTATCGCCAAGAATTTGGGAGTTCAAAACCTAGACATTTTTAGTGATTCCCAAATTGTGGCCCTACAAGTAAAGAGGGAATACGAGGCTAGGGAAAGAAGCTTGCAACACTATTTGGAAATGGTGAAGCCTCTCCTCGAATATTTCCACCATTATACCCTCACCCAAGTCCCTCAAGAGAAGAATCACAAGGCTAATGCCCTAAGAAAATTGGCCTCATCAAACCTGGACTTGCAATCTCTGGGGCACTTAATGGTGGTGATGCTAAGTAAGCGTAGCTTCGAAGAGGAAGTAACGGTGATGGTGGTTGAAGACCAAAAGTCATGGATGATGCCTATTATTAGCTACCTTCAAGATGGAACTCTCCCGGAGTACTCCATCGAAGAAAGGAAGGTTAGGCTAAAGGCGCCTAAATATGTTATCCACGAAGACATCCTATATCGCAGAGGCTATCTCCAACTATTCCTCCAATGCGTAGCCCCCCATGAAGCAGACTACTTGATTTGAAAAACCCATGAGGGGGCCTACAGAAGTCATCAAAGGACTCGATCGGTAGCTAAAAAGCTTCTCCTAGCTGGATATTATTGGACAAAGATGTTCGAAGAGGTAAATAAGTATATCCAGGCTTGCCACCAATGCCAAAGGCATGCACCAATCACCCACAACCCTCAAGAAGAAATGATGAGCATTGATAGTTCTTGGCCATTTGAAAAATGAGGGGATCAACTTGGTGGGACCTTTCCCAGAGGCCCCTAGCCACTTTTGGTACCTGATTGTGGCCATAGACTACTTTACGAAGTGGGTCGAGGCTGAAGTCCTAACTGACATAAAGGTAAAAGTAGTGATTGGATTTTGCTGGAAGAATATCATATGCCAATTCGGGATCCCTCGAACAATCATAAGTAACAATGGCACTCAGTTCATCAATGACCCCTTTAAAAGCGGGTGCAAGGAATACAAGATCTGCCAGAGGGAAGGTGGAGACCAATCGAACCATTGTTAACAACATTTGATCGAGGCTCGAGGGGGCAGGAGGAAATTAGAGCAACGAATTACCCAGCATGCTTTGGTTGTTCCAAACAATGAAATAATCTACTACGGGTGAAACCTCTATGGCCTGGTGTATGGCTCAGGGGCGGTCATTCCAGCAGAGATAAGGTTGCCCATATTTCAAAGGTTTGCCATCAGCAACGGACGATAAGAAGATAATTATGAGCAATGTCTCTTGGATTTGGACCTTTTCGAAGAGAAAAGAGAGAGGGCAAACCTCCGTGAAGCCAGGGTCTATGAAAGGATTAAGCGGTATCATGATGGAAGGGTCCGAAAATTCTAGTTTTCCTCAGGAGACCTCGTAATGAGGAGAAAAGGAAGAGTCATATAGAATCGGAGGGAAAGCTGTCAGCAAACTAGAAAAGACCCTACCGAGTCGTCGAAGCCAGCCTGGGAGGTAGTTATGTGTTGAAAACCCTCCAAGGTGAACTGATTCTACACGGATGGAACATTTCCAACCTTAGGAGGTATTATTCACCTAAATCTCAATAGACTTGAGGGGGCCGAGAGAAGGCCCGACTCATAGCCCTACTGGTCCATAAGTTTCCTCTTATATTTGATAATTCGTAATGAAACATAGTTGATTTCAGATTCGAAAGAATTTGAGCACTGGTTACAAATCATCCTCTTAAAAAATGAGTCACTAGTATTCGAAGGGCTGTCAAAGCCCCATCGAATGCGCAACAAGTGCCTAAGGCACAGACCTTGCAAAGGGTTCATAGGGCCAACAAAGCCATATTGAATGCGTAATAAGCACCGAAAACACGGACCTTGTAAAGAGTTTTAAGGGCCAACAAAGCCATATTGAACTCGCAAAAAGTGCCCAAGGCACAGACCTAGTAAAGAGTTTGAAGGGCCAATAAAGCTGTATCGAACGTGCAACAAGTGCCCAAAGCATAGACCTTGTAAAGAGTTTGAAGGGCTGAAGAAGCCCCATCGATCGTGCAAAAAGTACCCAAGGCACATACCTTGTAAGGAGTTCGAAGGGCCAATAAATCCTCATCGAATGTGAAAAAAATGCTCAAGGCTCAGACCTTGTAAAATACTCGAAGGGCTATCAAAGCCTCCGCGACAAAAAATCGACACAGTTTGTAAACAACAAAGTCGGAAGAGGAAACGAGCTAAAAAACTTTAGCATGGTTATAGCCCTTTAAAAGTATTATCTCAATAATAAACGGCCATGACGGCCTACAAGTACACAGAAATAAGTTACATCTATTTTACACCTAGGAAAACTTCTATGAGACCTATGATAGTGGCCTCCAGATGAAATACGGGGCCCTTAAGACTTAACGTCTTGGTCTCCTAACTAAAGGTTCTTCTTTGTCGTCAAGGGGCTGTGCTCGGCCTTGACCAGGAGTGTTATCGAGCTGCCATTGGTCTGACCGAGCTGCCACGGTTGGTCCCATCAATCCACTGCCGTTAAATCCGTTGACCAGCCGAATCTTTGTCGATGTTATCTTGGTCTTCTTTAGGTTCTCCGGAAGTGCCCGAGGAAGCCATTTCCAGATCCGCACAACTCTATCATAGGGAAGTTCAACTGACAGTTCAGCGAGGAAGAAGATCTGTGTGTGGTCCTCACACGCAAAGGCAAACATTGGTGCATGGATTAAACGTGTAGGATATTTGAGGTGCATCGTATACACGAGCGAAACAGCAGCCAATATTTTTATCTCACGATCTGTTCCTTTGTCTCATGAGTTGGTAAATTTATGGTGTTTCAATTTTCCAGGAGTTAATATGATTTTCTCGCCAGCTTGTACCTTCTCGTGAGTTAAAGTAGTTTTCAGCCTAATCAGCATCCAGTCTCTGCCTAGTCAGCGTCTAGGCACCGTAACTAGCAATATTTCACAGGGATAGCTTGGGACGTTTATCTCAATTTATTTTTGAAGATCATTCACGTTTCGAGGATGAAAATTTTTGACCTTGGAGGGAATGATACGAATTAGGTTTTCATTACTTATTTTTATCTTAGAAGATAACCCTATACTCTTTTTCCCACTGAGTTTTTTAATGAGGTAGTGTGATCATTTATTTTATTTTAGAGTAAGGCCCATTAACTCAGCCATGTTGGCCTTGGAAGAATTAATTTTTCGGTCATGCATTTATTTTAGGATTTAGAATATTCAATTCTGATTTGATTAGAATTAGATTTTGTAAGATTAGATAAGGCAATATCCATTCAAGATTTATCTTGAAGAATATAGTCATTTATTTTAAGTAGTCTAGTTAAATATGGTTTTAGCTTGTTAAAGCTTCCATAATCCTTTTCAGTTTCTTGTTTGTACTTTTGAAGATCATACCTATGTACTATAAATAGGGGTGGTTTTCAACATTATTTTTACCTGACCACTTTTATCAATCAAAATACAACATTTTGAGTTCATACTCTTTGCTTGCGAGCTATTCCATTTTTTCTTAACCCCGAGGGCTAGTTAAGTATCAATAAACCTTATAATCTGATCCAAAGGGCTAGTTAGAGAGCGAGTCAAAATTGAGTGTACCCCGAGGGCTAGACCTTGAAGTTTGTGCAGCATTGAAGGGTTTTCGAGTTCCCTTGTTTTGTCAAAGATCTTAATTCCGCAATCCAGACTCTTCGCTAGGGGATTCATATCATTATCTCTTTCCTCTGTCGAATGACTTAGTTCATCAAGAAGTTCTTTCTGCCTCTCATAAGTCCGCTGCATCACAATCCTAGTTCTTCGTGATGCTCAAAAAACTTGGGTGAATCTCTTTTCCCATGGTAGTCCTTTCTAGGGGGGGGGGCTCCTAAACATCCCCTTGTGGATAAAATGCATCTCCATCAGGGATTTGGCTAAGGAGATTCAGGCCTTTTGGACCATGAATCAGAGTTCTTTTTCGACCTATCTATCTCCCTCTCGTTTCCTCTTCGTGGCTTCTTCGATTTTCAAATACTGTTCCATGATTTCCTATAACTGTTATAGTGTCTCTATCTTTTTTGAGACCAACTTTTTGTATAGGCCGAGGTTGGTAATCTCATTCATGTATCCGAGGATCACCCTATACTCCGTTCAATTGATCACTCTAAGGATCTCGTCTACATATCGATGGTAGAAAACTTCTGTCGATTCACCTGAACTCTGCTTATTCTGGTAGAGATCGATTAAGGTTTTTGTAAACCTTTTCTTTTCGAAGAACTATCCCAAAAGGGCCCTTCCAAAGTCTCTATATAAATGTAGCATCCCCTTGCCCAGCTTGTTGAACCATTCTCGCACTTTTCCTTAAAGGTAGCTTCCGACCAACTTGTATGTTAGCTTTTCATTAGAATGCCTCGAATTTATCAAACTAAGGAGCGTTTGTATGAACTCCCAAGTGTCCGAGTCTCCACTGTATGTGAGGAGCCCTAGGTGGATTTGCAATGCTGGGCCATCGAGTTGCCTTTATTACTGGACTAAAGGGGGAGGTTGCGACTTTTCCCGAAGGCCCAATAAACCTATCAAGTTCTCTTGTCAAGGCATCTCTCGATCATCCTCATATCTGTGGATCTCCATACAAACTTAGCCAAAATGGGGTATCAAAACTAGGGGTCAGGTTCGAAGCCATGTATCCTGAATGGGATCCCCCTACTGCCAAGTTGTAATATAACTTTGGTCGGTAAGGATTGCAGGGGGGGAACCTCCAGCATCTGGCTTTCGAAGCCCGGGAAGAATCCCATCGGCCCAACCATTGAATAAGGAATGCTCTGGCTCAAGATGGAGAAACTGACATGGACGCAGAGAATACCATTGCTTTGGATATGTTCGGGAGCATTAGTTGGGGCCGTGTGAGGCATCCAATGTCCTATTGATATGAAATTCCCAGAGGGGTGGGCAACTGGAATCTTGGTAGCACCATCAGGGGCATTGAAGATGGAGGCCATCTACTGTTGGACCATCCTTTGGTAGAGCCCACAATGCTAAATCCTGCTGCGATGCTGGCCTAGTTTGTTCATACCCTTCGCTGCTCGAGCGGCACCTCGAGTAACTTCTATTTGCAAATCTTTCGTAGCCTCCGTGAACTGCAGCTCGTTGTCTCTTGGTCGATACACCTGGCTTTGCGATGTGGGGGCTTTAGCTCCTCCTACCCAAGGTTTGATGCTGATCTCCATGGTTCTTGGGGTGTATCAGCTCTGTACGAGAAGCTTCCAGACCCCTCACCGCTTGGATCTGGTCCTAGACTACTTCTAGGGGCTTGTTACCGGTACTGGTGGGAATGGGGTCTGATTGCATATTGGATCTACACCCTCTCATTTTAGGGTACATGGATTGTACTTCTTCATCGGCGCCTACAGCTTTGCCTTTTACTTGTTCACTTCTACAAAAAGTGCTTGTCATAGATGTTGATATAAACACAATCTCAAATGCAGATCTAACTGGCAGTCCCACTGGGTGTGCCAACTTGATGTGCCCAAATTTACCGCTGCCGCCATGCCACCTCAAGTGATTAGAATCTGCAAAGATAAAACCCCCGTAGGTTTCCGGGGGGAAGAGGCTCCAACGGCCAAGTAAGCAAAAACACTACAAGAGTGTAATTAGGAATGAATAGTTGAGTGTATAAGGTTACCTTTAGCCTTTATATAGGTAGGCAAGTAGGGCAACTATTTTTGTTTGCCCGTGGAGCAAGATCTGTACCTTCCTTAATTGAAAGTTTGTATTGTGCGCAGCATGATCTATCGCTAGCTTTTGTTGATGCCTTTGAGGCATACCTGCCATATTGCAAGATTGATAGCTTGCAGATTGAAGATTTGTACTGTGCGAAGTGGAAAGATGTATAGCTTGCATAATCGACAATTTGTACTTCTGTATTCATGCATTTTTCTTTTAAGATTTTCTAACTTTGTTTTCCAATTGCAAGGCATAGTTATGTAGGTAAAAAAGTAATCTTCTCCAAAAGATGGTTTTTAATATTTATATTACGATAATATCACCTTCGAAACAAAACAAGGGAACGAACATCACCAATGATCATGCCATGGTTTCTATACAATCAACAAGATTTCTCCTGCCTTATTCGTTGATCCTACACATAAAACTTTCTCAAGTTGATTTCGTGCCAATTTTTTCATTCATTCGTTGAACCTGGGGGCATTAGCATGCCTTTCTTTACTTTCTTGTAAGGAAAGCACAGTGGACTGTAATTGTGAAAAGATTGGAAGATCTGGCCAAAGAAGGTGATAGCCCTGCTAAAAAGGTTCTCACTGACACCAGAGAAGGTAAGGTTATCTTTCATTCCAGCTGCCATATGGTTTGGCTTAAAGCCATGTTGGGATGTAAAGAAAATTGAGATATCTATGAAACTTGTCCAATCTGGAGTTGCACGTACGGTAACAAGGGGTGTTCGCGTCTATACGTGTATTGCACGCTTGGGCCTGATGTGTGTTATATTGTGTTCATATTTTGTGGGATTATTATGATTTTATTGAGATATAATTTGCACTTTAAGGTGTTTTTGGTGCAGGAATTCATTGATTGCGGAGAATTGAGAGGGAGCTATACATTGTACTCTTTTTCCCTTAACCAAAGATTTTTTCCCACTGGGTTTTCCAGGTTAAGGTTTTTAATGAGGCGATGTGCTCCAATGGAAAATGTTCTTATCTTATAAGACATTTTTCCAAGGATGAAGGAAGAGAGGCAAAAGCAGAATTGCTGAAGTTATGGGGTGAAAAGTGAATTATTGAAGAGATGTGGATTTGAAGGAAATAAATATATTCACTGCCCATATTGATAAGGATTGTATTATCTCCTTCCATTTGAAATTCTTTAATTGTAGGAATTAGTTATTTAGAATTAGAATAGATATTATTTTATTTCCTTATTTCTTCCATAAGAAGAAAAGTAATTAGAAGTTGATTTGGATTTGGTTTTGGTTTGGTGTATATAAATACACGGCCGAATGGTTGGGAGAGCAGATTTCTTAGGGAATTATTTGGTTAGCAGTTCACGCATGAATACAAACCAATTTCCTGGTTTGTATCTTTAATTCGTCTGTGTTTTATTTTATTATATTAATTATGTTCGTAAATTATTATATTATATATTTTTTAGTTTAATTATTATGAGTAGCTAATTTATATATTGGCATGGAATAACAAGCATTAGTTTATGAATCGTGAGGCCTAATTGTTTTATAGTTGATTCTTATGTGTTCTTGATTGTTCTTGGTTTATTTTATTCTTGATATATTTAAGCCTGATCAACTTGAATATTATTGGGATTATGCTATCTAATTCTACCAATACGTAATCTTTGGAAAGGGTTAGTAAGTAGCGAGTTCTTGTGAAAAATAGCTAACTAGCTAAGACTGTAATAGCAAGATAGGGAACAATTAAGTGTGCGTTACTACTTGCGAATACTTGGGTAATTGCTATATCAGGTTCTTTTCATTCTTAATGCTATCGAGGTGTGTATCTGGTTCAGCGAATACTTTCCGGAGGCATCTTGGTAAGAGAAACAATTAATTAATTATAATTGGTTAATTGTCGATAGAGTACGAAGGAATTGGGGAGGTTAAGCGTACCTACTTTCCTATAACTGATAGATGCATATGAATTGATTTATCTTTGCGCCTATGATCGATGTTTAACTAATGTGAGTTATTCCGAGCCGATTGCATTCATCATATATTTGCTGGATTTTTATATTGGTTAGTTGCATTATTATTTTATATTAGTTAGTTGCATTATTAGTTGTTAGATAAATCTAAAAACTAAGGCGTGGTGGCTACACCAAAAGTGCTCTATATTAGTCGGAATTTTATTATAGATTTTGCTCCGTTCCTCGTGGGATCGACTCTGCTTACTACTGTACTAATTTCATCATTAGAGTTTGCAGATTATTTTGGTGAGTTAAACGACGCCCACCAAATTGGCGCCATTGCCGGGGAGCGGTAGTTAATTTCTATTTATTTTGCTACTAATTTTTGTTCTTTAGTTATTGGTATATGACCAGGTCCCAGGAGCAGGAATTGATATTTAATTCTGAAGTTGAAAAGACAGCCAGGAAGAATTACAAACTCGCCAGGGAGAGAAAGCTGAAAGCTGCCGCAGAGCCTCTGTTTGGCCAAACAGAGGCTGTTTCCGGGACAAAATCCGAATCTGAGATTGAACCCGTTCCCGATACTGTGATGGGGGACAGAGGAGAGGCGGATCCCAATGCTGACAATCCGTACATGTGGGAATTAACGGGGCATAGTGAAGAAGACCCTCCCACACCAATTTCCTTGCCAGATGCTGCGACCCCTGTGGAGATTAAGTTGGCATTGCTGAACGTGCTTCCGAAGTTCTATGGGAAGAGTAATGAAGACCCTTACAATTTCTTTAACGAGTTCATCAAGATTTGTAAGGTTCAGAAAAGACCAGTTGGTGTCACAGAAGATCAGTTCAAGTTGGTGGCTTTTCCGTTCAGCATGACAGGAGCAGCGAACCAGTGGTTTTCAAGCTTGGCTCCTAACTCCGTCACTTCCTGGAATGTGCTCAAGAAGCTGTTTTTGGACTATTTCTTTCCAGCCACTAAGACGGATGCACTGAGGAAAGAAATTTCGAGCATCAAGCAGGAGTATGATGAACCGCTGAGTACATTTTGGCTGAGGTTCAGACGATTGGTAGATCGTTGCCCTAACCATCGATACACGGAGGGACAACTGCTACAGTATTTCTACCAAGGATCCACAGCTGCGAACAAGGATTTGCTGAATACCGCAAGCAATGGTGGATTTTCGGAAATCAGAGTCAATGAAGCAAAGGAGATAGTGAAGAAGTTGATCAATTCCAAGAAGGAGTATGACACTGATGAGATCCGAATCCTGAAAAGAGTGGCACAAACAGAGCCCTCAAGCCAAGATGATTTTAAGGAGAGGATGGACAGGATAGAGAGGGTACTATCCAAGTTGGTGGATAAGGTCACCATTGCTAGCACCTCAGTTGGTCCTCAAGAAAAACCTTGTGACATCTGCTGCAGTCCAAATCACGTCACTTTACAATGCCCCCTTGCAATGGATGAACAAGCTAATACCATGGGGAATTGGAATGATAGGCAGCCAAGGAGGGACCCGTACTCAGCTACTTATAATCCGGGATGGAGAGAACATCCCAACTTTCGATGGCGAGATCTGGGAAATCCAGTACAACAACCATATGTTCCACCCCATCGAGCTCCTCCCCCTCCATATGCTCAGAATCCACCACCTCCTCAAGGGAAGTCTATGGATGAAAAGATAGACATGATGATGGGCATGCTTCAAAACCAGATCCAAAATTCGAAAAAGACTGAGGCTACCTTGGAGGAGCACACACGTCAGATTTCACAGCTGTCAAACTCGATGAATGAGCTCCGAATGAAGCAACCTGGATTACCATCTCAAGTGCAACTCAACCCCAGAGAGACGGACAATCAGATCACGTTAAAAAGTGGAAAGGAGCTTGAGCCACTACCTCCGAAGACCGCAGCAAAAGGAGCTAAGAAGCAGTCGGAGCAGTCTGCAGGAGGCCCCGATTTGGCCAAACAGAGGCCCCCGACAGAAACAGAAAGTGAGGTACAAGGGCATTTTGATCAAACCAAGGAGTCAAATCCAAGGTTGGGTCAGAATGATCCTCCAATTAAAATTATTCCTCCTTTTCCTCGTAGTTTAGCTAGAAAGAAAGATGATTCTGTTGATTTCCTATCTATCTTTGGAAAAATGGAGATTAACCTACCTTTCTTGCAGGCTATAAGGCTTCCACCTGTGAGCAAGTTTTTGAAAGATTTTATTGCAGGGAAACCTAAAGACTCAAGCAAGATCATGATGAGTGAATCTGTGTCAGCTGTGATCCAGAAGAAAATGCCTCAAAAGTGCAAGGACCCAGATATGTTTTCCTTACCTTGTTATATAGGAGATAAGAAGATCAATGCTGCCATGTGTGATTTAGGAGCTTCAATTAATGTGATGCCACTATCTGTTTATAATTCTTTGAAAGGGGCAGAAATGGTAAATACTAGAGTAATAATCCAATTGGCAGATAGATCTTGTGTATGTCCTGAAGGGTTGTTGGAAAATGTGCTTGTGCGAGTCAATAACTTTGTGTATCCAGCAGATTTTTATGTGGTAAAAATGAATCATACCAATGATAAGGGAACACAAGGGGTATTGTTGGGTCGTCCATTCTTGAAAACTGCAAACACCATTATTAATGTTGGGAATGGAACTATTTCACTTTATTATTTTGGTGATAAGTACACACTCAATATTGATAAACCCATGCAGAAATCTATAGATGCTGAGAATGTAAATGCAATTTATCATACTGACCCATTTGTCCAAGATTCTCTTGAGACTAAAGTTTTGCAGGACAAGTTGGGAATTCAAATGCCTACAAGTCCAGAAGAGGAAAATGTTCAAGTTTCAAGTGATTATCAAGAAGATGTTAATACTCTTCCAGTGAGTATGGAGTCGCTCAAGTGTGAGGAAGAACCAAAGTTCCAACTCCAAGAATTGATAGATCTAAGATTGAAGGGGTTTGATCAAGCTATGCGGTACAAGGAGCGCAATAAGTTGTGGCATGACAGAGATTTGAAGCCTAAGAAATTTGTGGTTGGGCAGATAGTTCTTATATCTGAGTCAAAATTTCGACATATTTCATGGAAATTCAAGTCTAAATGGACTAGACCATTCGAAGTGGCTTATGTTTGGCCTGATGGGATGGTAGAGATTATAAGCATGAACGCAAAAAGGGCATTCCTCGTCGATAGTCATCGCCTTACTCCGTACTATGATACTTCTCAGGTGGCATTAATGGAAGAAATTCCATTGTGCCCAACAAATATTCATTAAAGGCATCTGAAAGTCTAGCCAAAGACTATAAACAAAAGCGCTAGTTGGGAGGCAACCCAATTTTCTTAGTTTTTTGTTTTCTTTCTTCTTTTAAGTTTTTATTTTTTATATTTTAGGAATTTCAATTTCTCATCTGATCTCAATTCTTGATCTACAGATTTGAAGTACTTGAATTTGCACCATGGAGAATTCACACATTTGGAAAGCTGGACTCGCAGGGTTCCATTTGGCCAAACGAGAGGCCTGCGGCAGAACCTGATTATGATCAAACACTTTCCTCTTGTTTGAGAATTTCTCCGAAACCCACCATTATAAGTTCCCTCTTTCCCTTTTATTTTTTTTATGATGTTGAATATGTGTTAAACCTTTTCTCATAAGAGCTTTGCATTATTTGCTTGAGGGCAAGCAAAGTTTAAGTGTGAGGAGGTTTCTTGTGTGTTTTATTTTTATATTTTTGAAAAATAAAAAAAAATATATTTTATGTCAGTTTTTTTTACAGTCAAACATGTGTTTTTTGTGTTGTTTGAGTCGATAATTTGACATGAGAAAATTCTAGTGGCTCTTGATAAAAGTACCCTGCCGGTTGTAAACTTCATTGTAACAAACTTGGTAAATCTAATATGCCTTGAAGTTATTGAATGAGATTTTCTATGATTTGTGAAATTTGATTGATATGATTTTTGGGATGACGAAAAAGGACGTGTTTAATTGAATATTTTAGCCTACTAAAGTGAGGTTTGAGCTAGAGTAGAGCACTCTCTACATCAATCTTTGTTCTGAGATATCACATTGTTATAATTAGAGTTGTTATGTGTGAAAGTGATGGAAGGCACTAGGATGAACCACACAGCTTAAATTGCCTACCAATTACATTAACCCCTAGTGAAACACTTTGAAGCTTTGACTATGCTCTTTGATATGAGTTACTATATATTTAGCCAAAGCCTTGTTTTATCCTTTCTCTTGGCCCTATTATGCATGTTCTTGGAGTTAATGTTGATGAATTCATCCATTGTGTTCTCTTGAGTTGATGATATTACTGAGTATGTGTCCAGTTTGCCCAGACTGAATGGTTTCGAAAAATGAAGGATGAATTTTATGATGAACAGTGACACTGGGGTTCCGTTTGGCCAAACTGGAGGGGCGTAACTGTGAAAAAAGAGAAAAAATCTTATTGTTATGTTGCGATTTTCTCTCAGAAATACTGGTTTGGACTGTATTGAAGAAGAATGGTGCTGAAAGAAAAAAAAAGAAAAAAAAGAGAAAAAAAAGAAAAAAATAAATAGCACCTACTTTGATGTGATGTTGGCTTTCTCATAATAGCCATGAGATGAAGATTGTTGGTGAATGTCTACTATACATGGATGATGGTTGAAGGAAAAAAAAATATGCATAATATTTTGATCGATATTGTTTGAGCTTAAAACCCTTAGGATCTCACCAATCTGAATGGTCCCTAGCCCCGTTACAACCCTTGAGAAAGACCTTCCTGATTTGCATATTAACTTCTCTATGTTATAACTTGTGAATTATTTGAGTGATTGTCCTTCATATATTGAGAGTGATTGAGTGAAACCGTGAGAAATATTCATTGCTTGTCCGATTTTGACTGAATTGGTGATAAGATTTCCTGATCTTGAACATTTTCATTCCAATTATTCTAAGGGTTGATGATTTCCAGGTGCGTTAATGTGATCCTTTACTCCTTGGCAGGGGAAAATTTATCGTTATAAGAGTAGAAGCTAGAGTTTTTGAATGTTGAATTTTTATCTGTTTAGTTGTGTGATTTGTGTTTCTTTCTTACCTTTTCTTTTTAGGGTCATTTTAGATAGAGTCATATGAGGGAATGAGAATTTATGAACGTTGTGGATTGTTGATTACTCTTATATTCTTCACTTCATACTTGAGGGTAAGCATGATTCAAGTGTGAGGATATTTGATGTGTGTTATATTGTGTTCATATTTTGTGGGATTATTATGATTTTATTGAGATATAATTTGCACTTTAAGGTATTTTTGGTGCAGAAATTCATTGATTGCGGAGAATTGAGAGGGAGCTATACATTGTACTCTTTTTCCCTTAACCAACGATTTTTTTCCCACTGGGTTTTCCAGGTTAAGGTTTTTAATGAGGCGATATGCTCCAATGGAAAATGTTCTTATCTTATAAGACATTTTTCCAGGGATGAAGGAAGAGAGGCAAAAGCATAATTGCTGAAGTTATGGGGTGAAAAGTGAATTATTGAAGAGATGTGGATTTGAAGGAAATAAATATATTCACTGCCCATATTGATAAGGATTGTATTATCTCCTTCCATTTGAAATTCTTTAATTGTAGGAATTAGTTATTTAGAATTAGAATAGATATTATTTTATTTCCTTATTTCTTCCATAAGAAGAAAAGTAATTAGAAGTTGATTTGGATTTGGTTTTGGTTTGGTGTATATAAATACACGGCCGAATGGTTGGGAGAGCAGATTTCTTAGGGAATTATTTGGTTAGCAGTTCACGCATGAATACAAACCAATTTCCTGGTTTGTATCTTTAATTCGTCTGTGTTTTATTTTATTATATTAATTATGTTCGTAAATTATTATATTATATATTTTTTAGTTTAATTATTATGAGTAGCTAATTTATATATCGGCATGGAATAACAAGCATTAGTTTATGAATCGTGAGGCCTAATTGTTTTATAGTTGATTCTTATGTGTTCTTGATTGTTCTTGGTTTATTTTATTCTTGATATATTTAAGCCTGATCAACTTGAATATTATTGGGATTATGCTATCTAATTCTACCAATACGTAATCGTTGGAAAGGGTTAGTAAGTAGCGAGTTCTTGTGAAAAACTGCTAACTAGCTAAGACTGTAATAGCAAGATGGGGAACAATTAAGTGTGCGTTACTACTTGCGAATACTTGGATAATTGCTATATTAGGTTCTTTTCATTCTTAATGCTATCGAGGTGTGTATCTGGTTCAGCGAATACTTTCCGGAGGCATCTTGGTAAGAGAAACAATTAATTAATTATAATTGGTTAATTGTCGATAGAGTACGAAGGAATTGGGGAGGTTAAGCGTACCTACTTTCCTATAACTGATAGATGCATATGAATTGATTTATCTTTGCACCTATGATCGATGTTTAACTAATGTGAGTTATTCCGAGCCGATTGCATTCATCATATATTTGCTAGATTTTTATATTGGTTAGTTGCATTATTATTTTATATTAGTTAGTTGCATTATTAGTTGTTAGATAAATCTAAAAACTAAGGCGTGGTGGCTACACCAAAAGTGCTCTATATTAGTCGGAATTTTATTATAGATTTTGCTCCGTTCCTCGTGGGATCGACTCTGCTTACTACTGTACTAATTTCATCATTAGAGTTTGCAGATTATTTTGGTGAATTAAACGGCGCCCACCAAATTGGCGCCGTTGCCGGGGAGCGGTCTACTTTTTCCTTTCCTGATGAATTTGCCCTCCATTAAGTCTATTAGAATTGGTTTTGTATCAATGGAATCTCACCATCCATACATAACGAATTGATGTGGTATATTAATATCATAATATATGAACAGCAATAACTAGCATTCTTATTGAGGGAAAGAAAAACTGTATGACCGTACTCTTAAAGCACTTGTCATGTGGGTTTACAGGAGATCCCAGAGGCTCGCTCGCAAAGGCTGTTATACCATACCTTTTAACTATAGCCTAGTCTAGTAGTCACTAGACTCCCGATCCATGCATAATATCGTGAAAAATGGATACCCATTTTTTATTGCTACTTAGTATCATTACACCATTCATGTAGGTCGCTACTTATGCGAACAAGGAATTTCACGGTAGAACATGGGTTTCCAAAACCTAATGTCGTAGGTTCAATTCCTACTTATCTTGTACGGTCCTTCCCATCCCAGGCTGAACTTTCCTTTCTCCTCTGCCAGGCTGGCTTCATTCTTCATTAGCACCAGATCACAAATTTCAAATTATCTTTCTTTGACTTTCTGGTTGTATGTTCTAGCCATTCTTTCCTTGCATTTTGCCTCTATGATCGTTACCCTTTGTCTATTTTCTTTGAGTTTGTCTAAGTCCAACCTCATCATCTCAGGATTACCGTCCTCCTTGTATTATTCTACTCAAAGACTTGAGTTATCGATTTCCACTGGTATTACTTCTTTGTGCCCATAAACAAGACTGTTTGGTATTTCTCCTGTTGGTTGTCTTGTTCTGTGCAACCACAAGGTATTGGGTAGCTCATTAACCCAGCATGTTTGCTTTCCTTCCAGTCTTTTCTGGATACTCTGAACGATTGCTCTGTTTGTTACCTTCACCTGGCCATTTGCTTGGGGGTGAGCTACATATGTGAATTTTTGTGCAATTCCCAGTTTTGAACATCATTCAGTAAAGATTCCACTTATGAATTGTGTGCCATTGTTGGTGAAGCTGGTTTGCGGTACTCTGAAGCGACAAATTATATTCCGCCAGACAAACTTTCTTGTTACTTTCACTGTAACTCTTCCTAATGGCTTTGCTTCCACCCACTTCGTAAAGTAATCAATTGCCATGATTAGAAACTTGGCACTACCAGCACCTTTTAGAAAAGGTCCAACTAGATCAATTCCCCATTTATCGAAAAGCTAAGCTCTATATATTTATATTAAAGTGAACTGTGGCTTGTGCGATATTGGGGCATTAATCTAAAAACTTTTTCACTTGAGGACGAAGTTTATGCGTCATTAAACATGATTGGCCAGTAATATCTGGCTCGAATGATCTTCGTGATTGTTCGAGACCCTTGGTGCATTTCACATAATCCTTCATGTACTTCCTTCAAGATCTCGCTTGCTTGCGATGACCCCACACAATTTATCCACAGAGACAGGAATTCTTTCTTGTATAAGGTCCCTTCTTCATAAAAATAATTGTGAGATCACATTTCTAACTTCCTGGCTTGTACCTTGTCTGTCGGCAGCTTTCCCTTTTCAATGTAATCAGTTAACGGTGTCATCTAGTTTACCTTTTTTGTCTGAACCGTTGACACGGTTGTCCTTGCTATTCTCCTAACTAGGATGACCTCCACCTTTATATCCTTGTGTTCGGCCAATGACTCGAACCCAACTATTGCTAGCTTTCTTAGGGTACCTGCTTTTGTATTTTCACTTCTTGGAACATGCTGGATGTTGAAGGTTTCGAGGTGAGTGATAAGATGACGAACCCCAGTTAATTATTTTATCAATTGTTCCTCTCGCACTTCGTAGTCTCCCCGTACTTGCTGGACCACTATCTGTGAATCACTAAATGGCCAAATGCTCTTGACCTTCATCTTTACTGTGAGATCTAAGCCACATATTAATGTTTCATACTCAGCTTCATTATTGGTGAGTAGAAAGTCAAAACGAAGCGAGTATCTGTGTTCTCATCCTGCTGGGTTGATCAATAGCAGTCATGCGCCACATTCTTCCTTGCTAGATGCCCCATCAACGAATAGGTTATGTCTTCCGACTTGGACTTTCCTTTGTCCATGTCAAGATAGTGATGTGTTTTCACCTGCTGCGCTTCTACACTTTTCATCTCGGCGATGAAGTCTGGAAAAGCTGGTGCTTTGATTGCAGTTTGTGGTTGAAACTGAATCTCAAACTGCCTCTATTTAAGAGCTCACCTGGTCATTCTCCCGGATGACTCGGGCGTGCTCAGGATGTTCTTGATTAGGTAGTCAGTTTAGACTACAAACCTATGAATGTGAAAATAGGTTCGCAGTCTTCTTGCTGAATATATTAAAGCTAAAGTCAACTTCTCAATTGGCATATGTGCTATTTCAGCCTGTTGTAGTATTCTGCTGGTGTAGAACACTGGTATCTACTTATGGCCTTCTTGTCGCACCAAAATTAAGCTCACCACATTTATTGAAACCACAAAGTATAAATATAATGTTTCTCCAGGAGTTGGTGATTTCAACGTTGGTTGTGTCTGAAGGTGCTCCTTCAATGACTCATATGCTTTTTGACAATCTTCGCTCCATCTAAACTTTTTAGCCTTCTAAAGGACTCCAAAGAGTGGATAGTGTCTCTCGACCGCTTTTGAAATGAACCTACTAAGGATCCTCGTGATCCCATTAAAATTTGAACTTCCTTAATTGTTCGTGGCTAGGAGAGGTTAACTATCACTTGTATTTTCTCCAGATTAGCTTCAACTCCCTTTGAGGATACCTTGTATCCCAGGAATTTTCCTGGGCCTAATGTGATTGTACATTTTTTGGGATTCAGCCTCATTCCAATCGTACTTAATGTATCCATGGATTCCCTTAAGTCCTACGCAAAATCACATATTCTCCTGCTTTTTATGGCCATGTCATCGACATAAGCTTCTATGTTCTTCCTTATTTGAGTGTGAAATGCATTGTCAACCACCCTCTGATATGTTGCCCCTGCAATTTTTAGGCCAAATAGCATCTTCACATAGAAAAATATTCTGAAGCTAGTTATGAAGGCTATTTTTTCTGCATCTTCTGGGTTCATCAATATCTAGTGATATCCTTTATATGCATCCAAGAAAGCTAAGATCTCGTATCCAGAAATTGCTTCCACTAACTAATCGATCTTTGGAAAGGGATAACAATCCTTTGCACATGCTCTGTTTAAATTGGTGAAATTTATACACATTCTCCATCTGGAATCTTCCTTCTTCACTATCACTGGGTTTGCTATCAATTTCAGGTAGATCACTCCTTTATGATGACAGCTTGCAGTAACACTTTTACTTCTTCCTCAATTGCTTTCTATTTATCACTAGCTTTGTTTCTACTTGACTGATTTGATCGAATCACCGATATTCAACGAATGAGTTACAATGCCCAAGCCGACTCCTCCCATGTTTTGTACGCTCCATGTGAATGTGTCCTTGTGAACTTGTAGGATTTGTATCACCTTCTTTTTCTCCAGGTCTGGAAGACACTTTCCTATTTTGACACACTTAGAAGTATCATTGTCATCCAAAATGACATCTTCGGTCTCTTCTTCTAGATCTAATGGAGGGTCTACTTGGTTGAGTGAGTCACTATTTATGATAGTACTAACCATCTTTGTTTCCTCCGCCTTCTTTCCTGCTCTCATTGCGTTTGTTGGTTTCCTATCACCATCGTGATCCCTGTTGGGGTTGGGAACTTCATGACCAAATGGAATGGAGACCATATCACCTTCATTCCATTCATCCATGGTCTATCGATGATAGAATTAAACAAACTCGGCACGTCTATGACAACAAAGTCATAAATGATAGTACAGTTCCTATCATTTTTTCCAATTATTACAGGCAATTGTTTCCTAACGGTGTCTCTGCTAGTCCTATGAATCCTACGAGCGAGGACGTAGACTTTTTCAATTTGGTTCTCTTGAATCCTAATCTGTCAAAGCAGTCTACGAAAATGACTTCTACCACGCTTCCATAATCTACAAACACTCTATGAATTGTTGCATTATGGATTTTAGCGATAATGACCATTGGATCATTATAAGGTGAAGCGTTAGGAACTGCATCCTCTTTGTTTAATGTGATTGTTTCATCCACGTGCAATCTTTTATCTACAGGCTCTTGTGATTGTGAATACCTGACCTTATATTTCCAAGAATTATTTGATTAATACTCTGTTGACCTATATATCGAGAAGACTATTCTCTCTGAAGCCTCATTAGATACACCATCTTCATAATCCACCACTGCTGTCATCTTTTGATTCTTGTTCTGAGTGTACGTTGTGGCTTAGATTTTAACCATGGGCTTCCTGCCTTGTTAGCTTCGTTGTATCTGTTTCTGCCATCTTTTTTCTTGTACTGGATTAGATAGCCATTTCTCAAGTTCTCCTCTATTTGCCTCCTCGGATCTCTGCAATATTCAACATCGTGACCATGATCTTTATGGAAGGCACAATAGTATTCACTTGATCTTTTTTCTGGAAGTGCTATCATTGGTGCTGGTTCGGGGAATAGATCTCTATTCGCTTACCTGATTTCCTTTTGCGACTTTGTTAACGGTGTCTCTTGAGACATGATGCTTTGTGTTCCTGCTTCTCTTTCTTTGAAAGTGAGACTTCCCTTCTACTTCTTCGCCAAATTTCTTTGTGAGTCCTCCATTACTCTTTTTTCTTCTCGCTCCCACTCTATTTTGCGGTTGTTTACTTCTTCGGTTTGTATACACTTCTCTATTATATTTTGTAGCTCTTTTGGGTTTTCCGGCATATTCTTTGTGAGTTCCTTATAAAACTCTCTTGATCGCATGCCTCCTGTGAATGTACCCAAGGAAGATTGAAAAGGAAGATCACAAACCTGCAAACTTTTCGTGACGAACCTACTGTGATACTCTGCCAAACTTTCATCACTTCATTGAGCTATGTTGTTTAGGTCCACTATTATCTTGGTGAATTTCTGTTTTTGGTAGAAGCATCCCAAGAACAGGTCTAAGAGTTGTGCCTAAGATGTAATACTTCCGTTTGGTAAATACTCATACCATGTAATTCTTGTTCCCGACAGAACGATAGGGAAAACCTTACACACCAACTCAATTTCAACATCAAGGAATCTCATGCTACTATGATAGGTATGTAGGAATTCCTTTGGGTCAGTCGTTCCATCATAAATTTTGACATGTAAAGGCAACTTCAAGTCTTTTGGCATCTTGAAATCGCGAAGATGTGGTGCTAGTAGTGACTTATCCACATCGTCGTTTGCCACAATATCTTTTATTTCATCCCCATATTTAAGATCCTCATTCTTTTGACTCAATTAAGATCCTCATTCTTTTGACTCAAGTTTGAGAGTGCATAAGAACTGACTATACAGTTGTTCTCTGTTTACTTCTAGAAACAACACAAATGCTCTCCTTTCTTTTTCTTTATTCGTGTTAGGAGACTCTACCTCTTCCTCATCTTTTGTGCCGTCCTTACCACATTCTTGTTCTCTGCTTGGAACATAATCATGATCTTGACTAGGATGCATGTTCCTGTTTCGTCCAGCTATTTGCTCTTAAGTATAATGGTTTTAACATTTTTCACTTCTGGTGAACACCATTGTTGACTTTTCCGGGAATAAATGATCGATAAAAATTTGGTCCCCATAGACGGTGCCAAATGTTGTGGTATCCCCAATTTACCTAAGCGACCTTTGTTCACCATGATGTTCTTGCAAAAGAGATCCCGAAAGTGGTTCCAGAGAAAAGACTCTGACACTTAAGTCAGTAGCTTATCTCAATCAAGATTACTTAGTTTAGTTGCTTTTACCTGGACTAGCATTCTTCTTCTTTCTTTTATAGTGTGTTACAATCGTGGTTCCACCTTATTAGGGTTCCCCATCGTGGATTGCAATGTGGTTCAAATAAAGGTGGTTCATGCCAGAAGTGTAATCGTGGTCTCCACTTTTCTCGGTTCGTGGCTTGACCCGCCCTATCCTAATACCATATTTTCTGATTTGCATCGCAGGTTAATGTAGCGCCCAACTATGGTTTGGACCTAAAGTCCAATTTTATAGAGTTCATGGGCTAGGTATACACCATTAACCTTTACCTTTACTAATCATAAGTCAAACCTTCTCGACTTTTGACATAAACAAACACAGATGGCCAAGGATTGACATTTATTAACCTTAGGACAACTCTTGCTCAACTTGAAGTACAAGCCAACATAGATGACCAACGTTCGACCTTTATTAATGTTAGGTCAACCCTTGCTCGACATTTAATATAAACCAACACAGATGACCAAGGTTTAACCTTTACAGATCTTAGGTCAACCTTTACTCGACTTCTAATACAAGCCAACACCCAGATGACCAAGTTTGACCTTTATAGATCTTAGGTCAACCTTTACTCAAATTCTAATACAAACAAACATAGATGACCAAGGTCTGACCATTACTGATCTTAGGTCCACCCTTGTTTAACTTCTAATACAAATGAACAAAGATGACCAAGGCTGTCCCTTTAGTGATTGAAGGTCAAACCTAGCTAGATTCTAATATAACTCAACATATATGACTAAGGTTTTACTCTAAAATGGTCGAGGGCCTATTTAACTTTTGATATAATTCAACACAAATGAAGAATTTATGATAAGTAATTCAACCAATGGTAAATCCAAGCTTGACTTCTATAACTAGCCCACCAATACAGGCCATTATATATCAATTCAAATGTACGATGATTCCAATTCTTTTAATTTCGAAATGACATATTTATTTTCTATTTAATTATTTATATTTAATGGCTAAAAATTTAATTTATAAGAAACAATGAAGGCCACATCCGATGGGTCAAAATAACTACTATATGTGGATAGGTTAAAAAAATCCTGGCCCATCATGATTCATAGTTGACGTCAATCGTCAACTAGGCTGGTATCAGATTATTCGACATGTCAGCTGACTTCGCATGTTTAATGGTAGATTGTACGAGATGAATCGCCTTATATACTACCTAAAACGGTGAAATCGTTCAGACTTCTTCCGCTTCCCCCATTGTGAAAAACCTACAAATCCTTAGGATCACTTTGGAAGGTATGTCATTTTCTTTTTCAGCATGCATTTAATGAACCCATTTGTTGTTTGTTTGTATGTTGATTGTGAGTTATTAGGCATGTAATTTGATATGGGATTAGCCTTTGTGAATGATGCCTCTGTTTATTTTTTGTTTTGAATTACCTTGGAGATTCATGCACATGTACATTAATTTTTATTAGTGTTAGATTTAAATGTATGAACCCCCGTTTTGCCGCTCTTCCATGTTGAATGTTGTTGTTAACATAGGATTGGCCATTGAATGCAAAGTTAGTCTCCCTCTGACCGTGCTGTCAATTGACTGACTTGTGACCAACGTTGGCTTCACATTTCAGTTATGGCTCTATCAATAACCGACAATGGCTGCGATGTCATTATACTGTTGTCGCATTAATAGCTAGTAGTGGCGACCAGTTATCGACATCGCACGTCAATGGAGATTCTAACTTAACATAAAACAAAATTTTAAATCTTAGAGCCTCAATTTCCTCAACACATATATGTTATTAATGTCATATTTTTATTTCATTAGAATAACATTTAGGAGTCATGGGGAACGAGAGAATTAGTTGTGCAAACAACAATCAGAAGGAATGTGAATTACGTCAATTTTAAATTACTTATTTAATGCTAGTGCACAAAAGTAATTTTTTTTATTTTTCGAAATTAGTGGGATCCGGTAGCAGCAACGGAGCACAGGGTATTGAGCACTACACCATGTCGCTTGGCAACCCCTATTTTTCCTGCATTCTATCCCATCAAAACTTTGGGACCGTTTATGCGATGGTAATTTCGTGTGTCTACGTGCATTCCATTTTTTATATCTATTACCTATTATTTAATCCAAAATACTAACTGTCCTTTTTAAATTATGATTCAGTTTATTCCACTAGACATGTTAGCATGCCTACCTCTGAATAAGGTCCTGATCGTACTCAAGTGTAATGGATGTAACTAGTAGGTGAGCTACTCCGGGAACCAAAAGAACAAGGTTCTTTCTCCAAAGGAATGGGGGAAAATTGAAGAGGACAACGAGTTTTCGAGTGGGAAGGCCTATTTCTTTGAACTATTGGAAGCGGCCTATGCTCGCATCGCGTACAAGGTTCTCATCATTAGTGGTACTCTTAGGTGCAGAAGTTGTATGTGGATGGCCCATCACATTCAAGAGGAAGTGGAGCCAGGGTTCTGTTAACCAGCCCCAATGGAAAATATTACCCTTACGCATTGAACTTAGCATTCAAAGCAACTACCAATGAGGCTGAGTATGAAGCACTAATCACTGGACTGCACCTGGCAAGGGAGATGCAGGTGGAGGAATTGGAGGTTTTCAGTGACTCTCAAATTGTGGTTCAACAAGTGAATGGGGAATACAAGGCCAGAGAGAGTAACCTGAAAAGATACCTCGAGGTAGTGAAAAACCTGCCAAAAACTTTTAAATCTTACACTTTAATGCGGGTTCCGAGGGAAAGCAATCATAAAGCAGACGCTCTAAGCAAGCTCGCTTCTTCGGATTTGGTAACCCAATCCCAAAAGCAATAACTCATGGAAACTTTGAGCAAATGAATTCAAATAAGTTGTAGTTATGGCAGTGGAAGCCGAAGACTCCTAGATAACGTCGTTCGTGGCATATATTTTAGAGGGTGTCCTACTGGAAAATGAAGTGGATGCTGAAAAGATAAGGTTGAAAGCTCAAATGTATGTGTTGCAGGAAGACGTGTTATACAGAAGGGGTATTTGCAGTCGTTACTTCAGTGCATTAACCCTCATGAAGCTGATTATCTCATAAGGGAAGTACACGATGGGGTATGCGGCAGCCACCAGGGAGCCAGATCCGTGGCGAGGAGGATTATTCAAGTGGGAGATTATTGGCTGACAATGTTCGAGGATGTAAATTGATACATCCAGGCTTGCCACCAGTGTCAGAGACATGCCCCTATAACGCATGTTCCCCAGGATAAGATGAGAAGCATCTATAGTTTGTGGCCATTTGGCAAGTGAGAAATCGACCTGGTGGGCCCTTTTCCAGAAGTGCCAGGAAAATTTAGATACTTAATATTGGCCTTTGATTATTTCACAAAGTGGGTAGAGGTCGAGGCCTTGACAAACATAAGGGGGAAATTGCCATTTCCTTTTGCTGTGTGTGCCGTTTCAGAATCCCAAGGACATTTATCATGGATAATGCAACACAGTTTGCTCAGGATCCCTTCAAGAAGTGGTGTGAGGAATATTAGATTAAGCAAAAGGTGACATCAGTTTACCACCCCCAAGCTAATGGGTAGGTGGAGGTGACCAAGAGAACAATAGCAAATGATATACGAGCACGCCTCGAAGGGGTAGAAGGTAATTAGATATGGGAATTACCCAATGTGTTGTGGGCATATCGGACATCTGAGTCTTCCACTACTGGTGAAGCGTCTTATGGCCTAGTATATGGCTCGAAGGCAGTAATTCCCATGAGAATAGGTGTTCCAAGCCCTAGGATGATAGCTGTTGCAGATGAAATAAGCAATTAGTAGAACCGATGTCTAGATATGGATATGGGGGAAGAAAAGAGAGAGTTAGCTTCTTTTCATGAGTCTAAAGTCAAAGAACGGGTTAGAAGATACCATGACAGAAGGGTTAAGAAGGTGTTGTTTAATCTGGGAGACTTGGTTATGAGAAAAAATGAGAAAAGCATAAAGGAACTTGAAGGGAAGTCAGCTGCAAATTGGGAAGGACCCTATAGGGTGATCGAGTTGTACCCGGGAGGAAGCTATGTTCTTGAAAAAAAATGAATGGGATTCGATTACCAAGGAGAAGGAACAACACCAACCTGAGAAAGTACTACCAGCTATGATGAGTGGGTTTCTTTTAAGTGGCACTCTAGTTGATGTTCAAGCGGGTAACTCTTAAGCAGCGCTCTAAGCTGCACTCTAGTTGATGTTCGAGTGGTTTGCTCTTAAGCGGCACTCTAGATGATATTTCCAACTACGGCTGATGTTTGAGTGGTTTGATCTTAAGCAGCACTTTAGTTAATGTTCGAGCGGGTTGCTCTTAAACGGCGCTCTAGATGATATTTCCAGCTATGACTACTGTTTGAGTGGTTTGCTCTTAAGTGGCACTCTAGATAATGTTCGATTGGTTTTCTCTTAAGCAGCACTCTAGATGATGTTCGGGTGGTTTTCTCTTAAGTGACATCCTAGATAATGTTCGAGTGGTTTGCTCTTAAGCGGCACTCTAGATGATGTTCGAGTGGTTTACTCTTAAGCGACACTCTAGTTGATGTTTGAGCGGGTTGCTCTTAAGCGGCACTCTAGATGATATTTCCAGCTATGACTAAGGTTTAGGTGGTATGCTTTTAAGCGGCACTCGTGGGCTACTTTTGTAATCTTGAAACGAAGAACTAGTGGACAAAATTGACAGGATGTAGATAGAAACATCGAACCTAGGTAAAACGCTTGTGTCTGTAAACTTTTAAATTCCTACTTATCAAAGATATTATACTATATTTTCTTAAAAAGGTTACGCGTAGCACTCATATTCAGGGTGTAAAATGTTTGAATAAGTATGGGCACGCTCAACTCAAATCCTGTTACAATTTTAAGCCTCACTAACGCTAACAACAGGGGTTTGAGAAACCCAATTTTTGTTTTATAGGAACGAGAGTTAAACATGCTTTAACTTCATCAATAAACAGAATTTATTCATCTAAATGTGCATGAACTTATTCATCTAAATGTATTAATCTAAATGGAGGAAACCCCTCCCAAAATAAATCTTCAGTGGGAAGAGCTAGCCCATTCACCTTTGCCTCTATATCTTCGAGCTCTTCAAGCTCGATACCAGTGGCTCTCCGAATATCCTTTATTTGTTCTTCCACAAGATATTTTGAAGGATCCAGAGGAGCAGTGATCTTACCCCACTTCTTCGTGGAAGGTTTGAATGAACCCTTTGAGGATGACCCAACACTCTTACGACATTTTGTGAAGGATCCCTCGGTAACTTGGCTCGAGGGGGAAAAATGCTTTTCAGCTTCTTTAATGGAAGATTTTTGTGACTGAAGAGCAGAACCATAACTCAAGGGGGTAAAGCCCTTTATCTTCAGTTCCACCAGCCAATCAAGAATAAAGTCAAAGGCCTTTTTATGGCGAGGAGTTCCATTCTCATTGACGTTAACTTCCTCCATCCATTATTGAGTGGCTTTGAGTAGAAATTTTGAAAGCTGATCATTTCCAATTAAATATGAGGAAGGGATGCCGTGAGAAAGCATGTGGGCACGGCGGCTTACTTTGTGTGAAGCAATCTTTTCTTCAAAATTGGCAATCCACTCCTTTACTTCTTTGGCATGTACCTTCCAGGCCTCGATCTCCCCCGCAATTCATTTGTTCTCGGATAAGAGGGATTCTACCAAAGAACTATCCTCAACCGGGGGGTTCCCTTGAGGGTTGCATGGGGCTCGTTTGAAGAGAGGGGGTCTTCGCTAGCTATTCCTCTTCAAGGCTGGTTATTTTGCTTTGAGCCACTAGATGTTGCCAGCAATCAACTCCCTTTAGGCCACTAAACTGTAATTTTTTCCCAGGCAACCAATTAGGTGCCCTTTCACTAGTTGATTCTAGTCACAGTAGCAATGCATGACTTCAGAGAACCAAATTTTAAATATATATGATGCATTAGCTCTTCGAAGTCTTTAGCTGCGGGATCATGATCTTTGACAACCTCTAAAGGATATGTGCCATTAAATTCTTTTTCAAGAAATCCCTAACAAACCCTTTAAAGGTGGGATGGTCTTTAGACTGCCACAATTTTATCTCAGCTTCGAGCTTGTTAAGATTGCCCTTCGAAGATTCCTTCTCTTAATTACAATTGGATAAATCCTGTGTGGCTTTCGATAGCTGTTTGTGTATCTCACTCATTCTTTTTTAGCACTCGAAAGCTCTTCACAAGCATCTTCTAACACTCTCTTTAACAAGTTAAACTATGAAAAGAGAACAAAGTTAAAATCAATAAATAAGTCATAAAAATGCAAAAAGATATTTTTATATTTAAGTTTTTTAAAAAAGGGGTTACAACTGGGGACCCTAATTGGCAAAGTTACAATCAACGAAAAACCCTAGAATCATCCTCCATTAAGTGGATGCAATCTTTTCCTCCACTTGGGCATCTGCTGAATTCTGCTCGGGGGATCCATCTGTGGCCTTGGGTAGGGGGATTGCTCGAATCCCCTCAGCAGTGAAGAACTGCCCTTTGGACTTAATGAAATCATCAGGGCAAAGGAAATGCCATCGTTATTGATTGCCTCATCCCATTTTACATCCAGAGTAGCCTCGAGCTCTGGCTTGACTAGCTCATCCACCTGCTTAGCGAGTTCTTCAGACAGGGAGGCAGCCACTTGAGGCTTCAGGAATTCCTCAGCTAGATTGCTACAGCCGAGATGCTTGGCTACCTCTAGGAGGTCCACAAACAGTTGAAGCATCTCAAAGCTATTCAAAAGTTTTCTTTTAAATGCCTCGAGCAGCTGAACCTGCAAGGATGGGTCCTCACGAGCCTGAACCCTCCTTTTGAGGGTATTCTTCTCTAGTGTCCATTGATGCCTCTCGGCATCAACATTCTGCCTCTCCTCTTCCAGGGTTTTTTGGTTATTCTCAAGCACCCTATTATTCTCCTCGAGCACTCTCTTCAACTCCAAAATTTTAGAATCCTTTTTTGATGAGCTCCTCTTAGAGAGAACAATGCCTAGAAGTACAAGAATAGGAAAAAGCTTCCATCTTCTGAGTGACATCATGGAAAAGTCGGGAGACCTAGAAAAATAGTTAAATTTAGACCAATGCTAGGAAAAAGCACACTAAAATGAATTTTTCAAAGGAATATATGAAAACCTCGGGGGTTATAGATCATGCTCGCAAGGTGATGCTCAATGCTGGACATGGATACCGCATCACTCAAAGGGGGCGCCGATTGTTGATGAGCATTGTCACGGCCACGTACTCCTATGAATGGTGGATGAGAGGCGTTACCAACATTACTGCCATCTGCCCATTTATTCTGGCAAACATTTCTAGTATGGGGAGGGGGGTGGCCATCAGCAATGGTTGAAGTAGGCCTTCCACCACCTACTGGCGGAGTGGAGGCCTGATTCGAGAGAGTAAGGATCCCTTTAGGAGGACCCTGACCTTGCTTCGAGTGTGGCTTCTTGTTCCTTAAACCACTAGCGAGACCCACTGAAAAAAAGATAGGAAATGACAACATCAGTAAAAGTAAATGCAACGTCACAAAAGACAGGAGAAGTAGAATTCTATTAAGGCACCTTTGGAGGCTTCCGTGTGCCTAAAATCACTAACGAGGGTCTTGAGGGGAGTGCTATCTTTGGGACCCTCAAGTTCTCTTCTCCTCTTCCTGATTTTCTCCCGGACCCTAAAATCACATACTACTCGTAGATTTCAGGGGGGAACGTAAATCCGCCAATCCGGGGATTAGGATTGTTGAAGCGATGGTAGTCAAGGGAGTTGGACAACAACTTTTACCTATCCCTCTCAAGGGAATCTGGACAAATATACTCCCCTGGTTTGGGAGACTTAACTCGCACGTCCCAATTCTACGGTGGAACACGATACCTCCTGCTATCAAACGAGATCCCATTCTTCTAGCTTCTCCAATCACCTGAATTACTAGGAACAACAAAATCCTTGTGATGTGCCTCTCGACTGGTAAAAGTGACAATCATGTCGGTGGACCGCCCACTATAAGACACGAAGTACAGCGAGTAAGTAGCTTATACCTTGGCTTGATACCGAACTCGTCACATCTTGTCAAGAACATCATAATAATCATCAAGACATTGGGATGAACTTGTGCAAGGTTCACCTGCAATTGTTTAAGAAGTTTGGAAAAGAGAGGCGGAAAAGGAAAGGTGAGCCCGCAACAAAGATGTCTGAGGGAAATAGCTGATCTTCCATCGGGGAGGTTATGAGGGGTATGTTCCTCTCAAAAGGGTTGAAAATTATCATTTGGGGCTATTCGTTGGCCAAGAAGGATCGAGTCCAAAACCTTCGAGATGACTTTCCCCACTACTAGGGTCGGGGGCTCCTTTCCTGAATCTCTCAACCTTACCCCTCAATATTCCCTCTTTTTTATCTTCTGAGAGGATTTAGACAAAGAAGATGCCTGAGGTGCTCTCAAAGGCACTTCCTCCTCCTCGAGGGACGTCATCTCTCTCAAAAGAGGCGCATTCCTCTCCTTCTCTATGACTTCGAGGGACACTTCCTCGCAAGCCGGTGATGTATTTGACCTCCCTAGAACCTCGAGCTCTATATTTGGGGGAGGATAGAAGCCAATTTTTCCACTAGTAGGGGATCTCCTTATATAGGGCTTGCCTATGCTTGGTGGCCAGTTCTCAAAGGCCTCTCAAGGAGGCATATCAGTTACTGGGAAAACCCTCTCTTCCCCAAGACTGCTAGTAATGTGATCAGACATACCTCTTCCGACAATGGAATCATATTGGAATTCTTCGGAATGAGTGCATTCCAAGTCAGTAATAGCCCCTCCTACCCTAATCTCACCAGGAAATATCTCAGAGGCGGAACCCTCATCAAAATGAGGCATGATTGTAAGGGGAGGAAACGAAAAGATTAGAATAAGAAGAGAAATAAAGGTACTTACTGATTTTCTGGGAAAGCCAATGAAAATTAGACGCTTGAGAGAGAAGGGGAGAAAGGTGCTTGTAAGAAGTTCCTGCAAATGAGAAAAGTGAAAGAAAGAAGAGAGTTTCAGGGGTAGTAATGGGGGCTGAAACGACAGATAATTAATAACTGACTTGGAAATGTAAAAAGTTATAGAAACACGCAACAGCTTTTCTGCCTTCTGACAACACGCCGTTTGGGGAGCCGTGACACGCACAGTCGTATGGCATGCGCGCACCCTTTGGAATCCTAGCGCTGAGAGTTGATTAGAAAAATAGATTCCCTCCCTCGAAGGCAAGAACAACAAAATACAAGGTTCATTTCGAGTCTTCAGAGTCCTCGAACTGTCCCATGCATTCAAGGCCTCGAAGGACCTTTATACCATTCCAGCCTTCCGAGGTTGAGAACCTGCTTTCTTGGGGGCTCTTGATAGAGGTTGAACCCAAGAAGGCCATTGGGCTGAAGATGTGGCGGCCCAATTGGGGTATTATTTAATACCCTAATATAATTACCCCATTCGTGGGTAATTAAGGGTGATAATTAAGGAGGACGTTATTTAGGACAAGGAGTATAAATACAAGGTATGGATTTACTTACCATACATTTTGTCTTAATCACATTGAATGCTTGGACTAACTTAGGCATCAGAGTGCTGATCCCTGGAACCCCCAGGGACAGTTTTATTGCAAGTAAGTTCGAGAGGAACTCAAGCCCACGAGCTGGTCAGTCGCTCAAGATGCATAAAAATGTGTAGCAATGTATAAATAATTATAATTTGACCCTTAAAATTATTGAAATAATATTTTTCATGATTGGTCTAACTGTTAGTCATAGGCGACTTTCTCAATAACATTTTTATTTAAAATTTTATTAATATATGTAAATATATTAGAGAAATGTGCTTCTATAACCCTATCTAGTTGACATAAGTGCCAATATAACCTTCCAGTGTTCTAAAGTGTCAATATAACCTTAGATAGTTAGTGTAAATGTCAATATAACCCTCCCCAAAAACTTTTAGCCATAATTTTATAAAATAAACTTTTGCCCTTTTGAAAAGAAATTAAAATACTAAAAAAAGGAAATGACATTATTGCCATTAGAGTTATTAATACTTCAATATAGCCATCACCGGACCGCCGCCGGGTTATATCAGTACATTCGTAAAAAGTGTAGGTTATATCAGCCCACACTATAATATAGACGTTTTAATTATATTTTGTGTATATTGTTGTGTTTAATCCGGATTGATTATTGGATGACATTTGGTGTTGTGTGTGGTTGTTATTTTATCGTGTTTTACCTAGGATTTTTAATGTTGATAAGTTTTGAAATTAGGCAATGATATGTGATAATTGTGTTTAATATGAATGATGATGTCATGATGTCGAATTTTATGGTGTATAAGATATTGTTATGATGTGATAATGGTGTATATGATGATGTGGTCACCCGTTAAGGCCAGTCGAGTACCCACACTTAGCTTTTATAATATGTGCTAATATAACCCCATAAGTTTTAGGAATGTGCTGATATATCCCTACAAGTTTTAGGATTGTGTTGATATAACCCAATCAGTTTTCATAATATGCTAATATAACCGTACCTGGTCCGGCGGCGGTTCAGTGGTAATCCGGCGGCTATCCACCTAATTTCATATTTTGTCCAGAGGGTATTTTGGTCAATTACATATAGTCAATGCCGGAAAATCAAAGTCAATGCTGGAAATGGGGTCTGAGGGTTATATTGGCTCTTTCATTAACTAGTTAGGGTTATTTTTGCACTAAAAATTATCTTGGGGTTATATTGACACTGATTCAAATAGATAGAGTCATATTAGATTGATTGTAACATATATCAATTTTTCTTAAGTTATTCAAATACAAAAACTTGGGTGAGACGGTCTCATTCAATCTTACGGTCCAACAGGGGATCTAAATACAATTATTTGAATATGAGAGATGACATGTAGTACTTTTTATAATTTTTAAAATTTTATTTTATCCTTTGTTTCAGCATAAGATACGGTGAGACGGTATCACATGAGGCATTCTCTTATTGAAGTACATTTCGATAAGAAGTACATTTCGATAAGAAGTACAGTTAGATGTTTAAGATTAAAGTTGTCTTAAGTACTGTAAAACGTTTAATTGTGAACGGTCATTTTCAACGCACCAATTAATTCACGGGCTTGTACTGAAGAGGGAGACATTATCCTTTGGAATGGGTCAAAAAGACCTGCCTAAATTGGATTTTGATTTGAAGATTTCACATCATGTTTTAGTGTAAGAAAATGAGTGATTAGTTGAATCTAAATATATGATGGTGAAGTTACGTAGTTAATCAGTTTGCCCAACTTAGGTTTCAACGTGGGATTATTGCATAAATATAGCTACTCCCTCTGCCACATCCTATTTTGAACAGAATCTTTTCACCATCTCCAATAAATATATTTAACTGTAAATATGTATAGATATGGACAATAATGACACACAAAAAATTAATATTTAGAAACTACATATTACGGCGAATTTAACTATATCTTATACGATAAAATTATTATTCATATACCTATTTAAATATGTAATTAAAGTTTGGCATGTTGACGAAAAACATTTATGCGTGGAATATGATGGGAGTGAGGGAGCATAGAACTTCAGTTCACCGTTAACTTATACAACTCTTGCGTACTCAAGTCACCAACACGAGTGACTGATAGATGATTCAGCTTATCCAGGCAGACCAATTTGATGTTTGAAAGTATTTGAGTCTTGTTGTACTTTAAGCTTAGTTTGTTTTACTTTTTTGAAAAATTATGTATGCTGAGTTTTGAGTGGATTTCTCTTGTATTTGCATTTGGTGTTGATGAAAAAGGTTAATGAATAATTGAATTGGGTGCTCAATAATTTTGTCAGCATTTTTTTTCTCAAAATAATAAGGTGCTAGGAAAACGTCTAGCAATAATTACAATAAGTGGAATTGACACCCAACTTAATTAAATTACATGTCAACCAGATTGATCGTTAGTACACTTACATATTAGAGATTCAATAAAACTGTAATATCATCATCGGAATATTAACTCGATTCGACAATAAATATTACCACTTGCACACGCATTAATCACTTCGTCAAACAGGAATCATTAGGAACTGTAGCACCATTTGAGCCAAAGCACGATCTGTAAACATCATGAAAAAGACAAAAAATCCTAATAAAAATACAAATAAATTTATGAAAACATGATCTGTATAATCAGATTGTGAACAAAAAATTAACCCGAACAACAATTGAATCCAGTATTCAAAGATTTGGCATTCGCTATGGCTTTAGAGAGTAGATGTTCGAATTTAGATTTGGATTTTGATATTACTCCTTAGAAAAAATAATAAATATTAAAAAAAATTAATGAATGATTGAGAAATTAATTTTCAAAACGGTACCTTTAATTGTAAAATATATAAAATGCTGATGAAATAATCATATCCGAAATAGTTAATGTGTGGGATCTCTGATAGATTTATAAGTTCATACATTTTTAAAATTAAAATGAGTAATTTAGCCTACTTTTGGAGTCTGTCTCCTACGAGCATTCGCTTTATAAATAAAGAAAATCTAAAATAAGAGTCTTTTTTTAAAAAAAATAATAATTTGGGGTTAAATAAGTATTATAATTTATTCGGGATATATTATAAAAAGCTTGCAGAAATCCAGGGACCAAATTGCAAAATTTGAAGATAAAAAATGGAAAGAAATAGCGTCGCCGTCAAAGCCATAACCTCTCGCCAATGTCCACATCCACTATGTACGTTGTCGCCGTTCAGACTCACCGTCGTCATCGGTGTCAGATGTGGAAGATGGATGAAGCGTGACAGAGGAAGGATATGGGAAACTCTGAATGTCACATTTTACTACTGGGAGAACCCCTCATACGCACCTGTATTTTTACTTCATAGGCACCGGTATTTTTAGAATTTTCATACTGGTGCCTAAGTGACCCGGTGCAAAAGATATAGTTGCATACGCACAGGTAAGTCGTACCAGTGCTAGAATCTATTCCAGCACCGGTACATTTACCGGTGCCTATGCATGAAATACCGGTGCTAGTAAATAGGCGATCAATTAAAAAAAATTCAGCCAGTGAGAATAAACTCACCATCCGGAATATGAAACCCGGAACGAACAAAACACAAAAAAAAACATAAGCTCATGTAAAAAAACTAGAAAATTCATATCACACCCAGAACTTCATTACATATAATTGAAAATACATAGCACCTCTCAATTCATGAAACAAGTTATACCTAAACATAGATTAACAACATCAATCATCATAAAACTAGAACCCAATTTCCAGAAACCCTAGACAACATCAATGAACCAGAAAACTGAAGGTGAGGTTGGATATGAGCTGAACCGACAATTTTGGTGGAGCTCACAACTCCGACTAGCGACCAGAGCGCAGAGAGATGGTGTCGGGAATGGTGCACCATGGGGAGATGGAGTCGGAGCTGGTCCGAGAGATGGAGTTTGGGAGGCATTGAAGCGGGGGATTCGAGGAGATGGAGTCGGAGCTGGTGTATGAGATGGAGTCGGGGAGGCGTCGAAGTGGCATCGTCTGCAGGGGCGCTAGGCGGCGGCGGAGAGGGAGAGGTGGTGAGGGTGGAGGGAGAAGATGAAGAGGAGGTAGAGGAGAAGATAATGAGAGGGAAGTGAGGGTGGGTATATTTAGGGTTTCAGTGGTAGTATATATATATATGCAAATTTTTAACGGTTGAGATTCAATCAGCAAAAGAAATCAATGGTTCAGATGAAACCAAGTTGGGCTTTATTTTTTAAGTGTTGAGTACCAGTATTAGTGCCCAAAATGCTCTTACTGGTGCCTAAGAAATCGAAATGCAGCTACTTAGGGCTGCTTTGAATGTTTTTTTTTAAAAAAATTTGAACCGAGAGCAAATCTTGGAAAAAAATTTAAGTGTTGAGCACCGGTACAAATACCGGTGCCCAAAGTGCTTATACCGGTGCCTTAATATACAAAACACAGCTGCTTATGGCTGTTTTGAATGTTTTTTTTTAAAAAAAATTGAACCCGAGAGCAAACGCAAGAACTTTTTTCCAAGTATTGAGCATCGGTACACATACCGGTGCCTAAGTAACTAACACCGGTGCTCATTCCAAAATTTTAAAAATTTTAAAAATCTCTACAAAATTTGGAATGAAAATTCAAAAAAATTCATTAGTCCGCCATAACATAGCACCGGTATGAATAAAAAAACAATGCCAATGCTAATATTATTTGATCTCTAAGTCAACTTTTAAATTTTTACTATTAAGTCCATAGAAGAAATTTGGAGGTGGCGAATCACAAAATTGAAGGCACAAAATGCAATTAAATAAGAGATGATTGCGTCTTTAAAATTTGAGGTACAAGGGGTGAACGGAAGCGCCTCTAACAAAATTTTGGAAAATTATGCTATGACCTAAAAATTTGTTAAGACATTATCCTTCTGTCCAAAATATACGAATTTTGTTATTCTTGCATGAATATAAAAATAGAAAATAAATTTTTTTTTGATGAAATTTTGAAAAGTGCTACTACATGTTCTATGGTAACCTAGAGTTGATTCCTTATAAGATAGAAAGGGAAATCGGAAAGGATTATGGATATGTTCTTGTGCCCGATTGTTGATAAATATTTTGTTACGGACTTGGAAAATATAATGAGGGTGTATAGGGTATCATCACGTTCGAGCGGATTTCAATTTGGAGTTACGAGTAAAGTTTTTACCTTTTACACTTAGATCCCTCCAAGAAAGTTGGAGTCATCGAATCATGAAATTGGCGGAACCAAAATGCAATTCAATAATATATGATCGAAACTCTGTAATTTGGGTATGTATGGGTGAACGGAAGGGTCTCGGATGTCAACATTGATTACTTCTTTAAACTCTTAGAAAATTACACTATGGCACAAAATTGTGTTACCCCATTACCCATTGCTCCAAAATATATACTTTTTGTTATTATTTCCTGAATATAAATATATAAAATAAATGATCTTTTTAGTGAATTATTGAAAAATGCTAGTATATATTCTAGAGTAACTTATGGTTGATTACTAGGAAGTTACAAAGTGAAATCGGGAAGAATTATAGATATATTCTTGTGCTTTATTTTTGATAAATATTCCCTTACATGCATGGAAAATACAATGGGGGTGTATAGGGTATGATCAAGTTTGAGGGGGTTCCAGTTTGGAGTAACGAGTAAAGTTTTTACTTTTTACACTTAGGTCTCTTTAAGAAAGTTGGAGTTGTCGAATCACGAAATTGGCTGAAAAATGCAATTCAATAATATACTATCGTAACTCCGCAATTTGGGAATGTATTGGTGAACAGAAGAGTCTCGAAAGTCAAGATTGATTACTTCTATCAATTCTTAGAAAATTACACTTTAACCTAAAATTGTGTTATCAGTGCTGAATTTATTCATAGGCACCAGTTTTTTATGTACCGGTGCTAAATTTCAGTTTTGTAGCACTCGTATTCAGTGTACCATTGGTGAATTTATTCATAACCACCAGTTTTTTGTGTACCTGTGCTAAATTTTGATTTTGTAGCACTGGTGTTCGGTGCATAGGCACCAGTTTTTTGTGTACCGGTGCTGAATTTATGTAGCATCGGTATTCAATGCATAGGCACTGATTTTTTGTGTACCGGCGCTGAATTTTGTTTTTTAGCACCGGTATCGCTGACATACCGGTCCATATGTACATGTTTTCCAGTAGTGTTTGATGGAGTTGGGAGACCGTTTGATTTCTAGATCCAAACGTGAGAAGACGGGGGACGGAGGCTCTGAACGTCGAGTTCGTAGCCAGATTTGCATTCTCCTTTGGCTAGATGTGCACTTCCCGTCGATCGTGCGCTCTTCATGGTTTGTGATGTTTTTCTGGCGCGATTGCCGCCGTTAGTGCGGTCTTTATGCTTCTCCGAAAGATGTTGTATAACATCTCTTTCATCTATATATGGATTCATATCAGGAAACACAGCTCCAACCTCCAGTTCCACCTGCAACCTGGAAAAAGAAAGCCTCTCCAACTCTTTTGTAGCTCTACCAAGTTTCAGGGGTTTCCCCAATGGACTGATAATTCTGCTCAAAATTTCTGGTTTCCAGTATACCACTAGTAAATTTGGTAATGTACCCACAAAGGAACAAATTTAGGCTCATCTGAATCAAAATTCTTACTACATTTCAGATATGACTACTGGCTTCCCATCAAAATACAACATACCATTCTCAATTATCTTATTCCTGAATCGCTTAAACACAAATTTAATCATGTATAATCTCTGCTTCACTTTCTAGATTCTCACAATATTTTTGAAACCCCAAATTCTCCCAGAGTAACCTTCAGCAACTCTAAATGGAGGAAAAATACTCATAAACCTAAATATTACTGTAGATTCCCAGTTCTTAACACTCTCATTCACCTCATCAATTGGAATTTTCCCCATTTTTCACACCTTGTAATTCTACATGATCAATGAAAC
Organism: Rubia yunnanensis; assembly: GCA_037428765.1. Lineage (NCBI taxonomy): Eukaryota > Viridiplantae > Streptophyta > Magnoliopsida > Gentianales > Rubiaceae > Rubia > Rubia yunnanensis. The sequence goes on from CM075065.1 coordinate 104,226,611, forward strand.
TTACCCCTTCCTCATGAAATAGCTCAGCCCATGGTTTTTTTGTACAATCCTCTTGTTTTCCTTCCCAGTTCAATCTACGAGCAAAACCCTCTAGATGTTCAGCTGCTATCTCCCCCATTGCTTTAGCTCCTTCAGTTACCATTTGAGAGTGAAAAAAAGGAAATTGTGCCTAGAACTGGAGAAAGCAGTATACAAGTACTTGAAGCAGAAAACCAAAGTGAAGTGGCTGAAGGAGGGTGACAAGCCGACTAGGCTTTTCGATTCCAAACTGAAATAAAGGCAATACCATAACCATATTTTGTGCTTTAAAGATGGACTTGAGGAACTGGAGGGGTAGGCTTTACTTTACTACCTGATTTGCTTCTTTAAGCAACAATTGGGCTCACAAAACTTACCAAGAAGAAAACTGGAGGAAGGTATGACTGAAGGTAGTGAAAAACTAGATATGAAGCAGCAAAAGAATCTGAAAGCTGAGGTGGCTGATTCAGAAATACAGCATGCCCTGAAAGTATAAACTCAAACAAGAGTCTTAGTTTTGATGGCTACAATAGTTATTTTTATAAGAAAGCTTGGAACACAACGGGAAAGGATTTCACTAGTGCCATTGAATGTTTTTTCAAAGGTGAAGAAGTGCCAAAGGATTTCAGTGTGGCAACTTCAGCTTTGATTCCTAAATTTGCTCCTCCTCAAACTGCCTTTGAGTTAAAGCCTATTGTTTGCTGCTCCATTCCTTGTAAGGTAATCACCAAAATTCTGTGTAATAGGCTTGGGGAGGTGATGCCATTTTTGGTAAGTAAAAACCAAGGGGCTTCTGTGAAAGGCAGACACATTGCCAGTAACATTCTTCTGGCTCAAGAGATTGTCCATAAATATAAGATTAGAGGCATGAAAAAAAGCCGTGTCATAAAGGTGGATATCAGGAAAGCTGTTGACTCTATTTGGTGGGATTTTTGTTTTGATCGGCTGAAGGCTTTGAAACTGCCAGGATTGTTTATGAACTGGGTTAAGAGGTGTGTGTCTTTCCATAAATTGAGGTTATTCTGATTCTTTCAAGGGCGCTACTCGTGTTAAGCAGGGTAATCCCCTTTCTCCACTCTTATTTTCCCTTTGTATGGAATTCCTGACTAGACTCTTGAATAGAAGATTTAAAGAAAATAAGATTGTCAACCACCCGAGATGTAAAAAAAGTTGGAATTCATAGTTTAATTTTTTCCGATGACCGGTTAATATTCTGTAAATTAAGTCAATCATCCCTGATAGGCATCCAACATGTTTTTATGGATTTTTAGAGGGTTTTGGGATTGGCATTTAACAGTCTTAGCTCCACTATATATTTCTCAGATTTTGATGCACTGGAGTATGATGTTTTAGCAGATATTCTGAAAATTCAGAAAGGTGAATTCCATATGACTTATCTTGTACTGCCTATTTCTTCTTTCAGGTGGGATAAAACTTCTTGTGTAGCTCTTGAGACAAATTTGCAAAGAAACTATTAACCTGGAATGCTGCGAGTTTATCTTATGAAGGAAGAGCCCAGCTTATCAACACTGTCTTGATGAGTATTTTGGGATACTAGGCAGGGATATTCAAACTGTCATACAGTATACATGAAGGTATAGTAAAGCAGAGTAGAACCTTTGATCAACAAGTTTATATCAAGTCTATATCATGTCTGGGAGGAAAGAAATCTGTGGATTTTTCAGGAAAAAGTTGCAGATAAAAGGAGGTGGGGTGTAAAGTTAGGGATGAACTAAGTCTTTTGTTTTGAAAGTTGTTTTATGTTCTTAGCCGTAGGAAAGAAATGGATTTATTCATGTTATTGGTTTAAATAAGCCATATAAAATCTTAACCCTTAGTTGCTTAGGCTTTCAATTTGAAGCCCAAAAACAGTGGCATAGGATAAATCAAGCTAATTTAAACTATTAATATTGGATTCTAGTCCTTTTCTTTCGAAGTTTTGTGTAAAAGTCTACAGTTAAAGACCGCAATTTTCTCTGTATTTTTTTATTGATCTTCAGTGGAATTTCTTAGTTATCAAAAATATAATTATTCCCTAAAAGAAAAGTACAATTATTTTAATTCTACCTATTTAATACTTTTACAATTTACATTGAGAAAATTTATAAATATATAACTGTGAAAATTATCGTATGATATATTGCTAAAGTCACCGTAACTTATATTTTTAGAATATCTAATTAATATAATTTATTATGATTCATCATTTAAGATATAATAAAATTATCAATGAATAGTGAAAAAAAGAAGAGGTGAGACTAGCAAATTTTATAATTATTTTGGGCCCATCTTGAATTCTAGTAAGTATTCAAATTGATTACTCACTCCTAATCTCCTGTCACAAAGAGGAATTGTTAATTGGCTACGTAGAATACACTCTTGGCATGTATTAGGAAAAGGAGCAAACAATTATGTAGTATGCCGATCTCAAAACGCAGGAAATGGAAACCATAGTTAGGTCATCTTTGTTAGAACCGAAAGTAATACAATGCAATTTTAGCCTTTCACTTCACGTTTCTTTCCAGGGGAGACGCATAGTCTACTGGATAAGTCTTCTGTTTTTCTGTCATATTCATTTCACTGGAATAGGTACACATCCAATTACTCCCTCCGTCCCACCCGAATCTGCATACTTTTTTATCAACTTTCTCAAAACATGCTTGACCATAAATTTCAACTAGTAAATAGACATAAATATCATCATGTGAAATATTGTTGGATTCTCTGCACGATGTATTTTCTAAATATCAAAAATTTTGCACACAGTTAATATACGTAACTAAAGTTATCGTTGGTCAAACATGACCTGAAAAAGTTGACCAAAAAGTGTGCACATTCAGTTGGGACGAAGGGAGTACTATATTTATATACAGTGAATATGAAACTTCCACAACACCAATTTACAGTAACTAAAATAAAATCCACATCTTCCATTTAGATCGATCCTATTTTCTTAAAATTTCCGTCATATTAGGGTACGAATAATTTCACAGTATGGTACAGCAAGACACAAGCACAAGACGGTCACCACTTATTTTTTCAATTTAAGTATAGTTCACTTTACTTAATTTCATTTTGGTTTAGTTGGTGAAATTTATTTCAGTTTAATTATAGAGTATGTCTCTTGCGAGACCATCATTACTGGAAGATAGGGCTATTAATTTACGGCGGTTAAATAGGGTGTTAGAAGACGATTCGGAACAACCGTCTTAGCATTGCCCCAAGTCGAAAAGGTCGTTAGGCAACGGTTACACAACTGCCATTGAAAGTTTCCTTTCACGGGGCTTCCAAGTGTTGTGGAAGTATATTTTTTTGACAACTATCTATTTTTCCGACTTCTGAACAATAGTAGATCACCGAGGTCCAAATATACTTCCGAGTTCATAAGTATGTCCAATACTCTATTGGTACTTGAATTCTTCGATACCGATTCCGACATGAACTGTAAAATGGCTCTCAGAACATGGATCAGTTAGTTGGACATAAATCAGAAGGTCTTTTGGGTTCAAGTGTCCATTTTGTACGATAATTGTTGTGATATATATCAGAGACTGTATTGAAGGAACATGTTTCCTATATTGTTAATCTATTTGGAACTATGTGGTAGTTGCTTCATTTTTTTAATGATGGATGGGGTCTTAAAATCGACTGCTCATTCGGAATATTGGTTTTCACATTTTGTATTGAATTGTGTTTTGATATTGGAACAACACTCTGAATTCTGTAAGGGTAACATTGGAAAAATGATCTGAATTTGGAAATCTACATGAAAAATATGGTTATTATTGAAACGAATGAATTAATAAAAGCACGTCACTTTTCACATTCATTGACCAATATAGATAAGCCTTCAGAAAAGAATTTATAAATTGTAGGACTAACTAGTTGGATATCTCGCATTGGTCATTTGAGGTAGTCTGGGTTCTCTAGATACATACAAAATTCCTAAACCCTAACAAAATTTTATTATACCATGTGGGTTGTCTGGATACAGGCATTATCACTTACTTAGTTTGAAGGTAGGTAAGGATATTCTTGTTGTAAATATTTGAACAACATAGCTAGCTAGTTTGCATCTCGCCGACTTCAATTCTTCTAGTGTTGATAATACTCGGGCTGGATCAGCACTAAACATGGGCCTGGCTGAAGCAAGCCAAGGTTTAATGTTGGGAGGTTAATCTCCAATATTGGGCCAAACGAGCCCAATATGCTGATAGCTCTCATGAGGCAAAACTCTGATACTTCTACCACAAGAAAACAAGATTATAACCCCACTTAGAATAGATCGTCAGAAAAACAGGTATTTCACATTATATTTATATATATACTATTCATCTAAGAGGTTTACAGATAAGACCGTCGAAGATTTTTCCCCTCGAAATACTCTAAGAGATTTGAAATAAGGAGGTGTTCTAAGTTCCTATTCCGAGTACAGAAGTATGTAAGGAAGGCGATTCTACAGAAATTGAAAGGAACAACCATCCTTTAATATTGTAACTGCTCCTACCTCCACTGGTGAGTAAGAGTCATGAGTTTTTATAATAGAGCTAATTGATACAATTTAGAGGTGACCCATAAAATTATATATTGAATTAAGACTTCATCTACAACCGATGTGGGACTCTAACATAATGAAACTAAAATAAGTTAAATTGTTGTAAATCAAAATTAATTAAATTGAACTTAACCAAATTAAACTAGCTACTGTGTAGTTAAATCCAAAAAAAAAGGCACTACTAGAGAAATGACTTTTAACTTCGGTTCTACAACATTTTTAACTTTGGTTATGGACCAAAAACTAACCGAAGTCAAAAGAGGCGCAGTAAAAAGTCTTCTTTTGACTTCAGTTCATAACCAAAGTAAAAAGTGACTTTTTACTTCGGTTAATTCCAAGAAAAATCGCAATCATAAGTTTTAACCAAAACTACATCCGTAACCGCATCTGTCATCGGGTCACTCGAAACCGCACTTGAAACTGCATCCGAGAACCTACTGATGTCAGGTGGCTCATTTTCCAAATTAAAAAAAAAGAACTACCAAAAGTGAAACCGATTACGGTTCTACCTTCAATAGTTCATTTTAATCCATACTACAGCCATAATTTTAAAATTTTCAAAGTACAGTAAACACCAATTCACATTGTCAATACGATAATGAGAAACTAAATCAAAATCATCACGTCTATTATAATTAAACGATGTTCATTTCAAATCACATAAACTTGAACAAAGATCAAACTCTGCACTAGGGAACTATAAAGAACTAGAAAGAAATTTTCAAGAAAATAAAGAACTAGAAAGAATATTACTAAAGACTAGAAAGAATCTTTATATCTTAAAAGCGGCGATCCAGTGGATGAACAGTGACATTGCATCGTCGCTAATTTGTTTTCTTTTCCTTTTTCTTATTTCTCCTCCCCATCTCTACTAATACGTGTCATAATGTCTCTCTGTGTCCTTCTCTTTTTCCACGGCCGTAAACGTGTCCTGCACTTCTCTGGCCTGTCATTAATAATGTTGATGTTCCTCTTTTGTTGATATGGTGAGTAAATCAGCATAATCTCATCTTCAATTTTTTCCTTTCTTTCGGTGAATTTGATCTTTCTGATGATTAATTTTCTCCTGCGTCTAATTAATCTATTCCTCGATCTGCAACAGTGGCTCTACGGATGACGGCTCCTCCACCGCGTCTATTTCCTTTCAAGGTTTGTGTAACCTAAATTTTGATTCTTTTTTATGTCCCTATTTTTGTCGTTTTGCTTCATTACCATGGCGATGCCACTAGTTGTTTTGGATTTATAGGGTTTCAGATTTGATGATAATGTTAATGAGCTCCTTGATTTTGCAAAGAATCAGGGGCTAAGGTTGAAGGGTGAAACTCAAGTGTTCGACGAAATGACCCTTACAGAGGTTTTCGTCATCTACGTTGGCCTAGCGCCAAGGAGAACATCCAGAAGCGGCAGAAGTATCCCATCCTCGCCATCTTCCATTTGTACAAGTTGAGGAACATCAACATTCGAGTAGAGATTAGAGTGGTAACGGGTTCGAGTAGTACTGGTTCGAGTGGAGAGGTTCGAGTGGAGAGGGTTCGAGTGGTGAGGGTTTGAGTGGAGATGGTTCGAGTAGAGGTTTGAGTTGAGAGGGTTCGAGTGGTACTAGGTTCGAGTGGTTATGGGTTCGTGTGGTGAGGATTCGTGTGGAGAGATTCGAGTATAGGGGGTTCGAGGGGTCGAGAAGAGGATTCGAGTGGAGAGGCTCCGAGTACAGGGTTCGAGCGGTGAGGTTTGAGTCATGAGAGTTCGAGTGGTTAGGTTGGTCTAGAAACGGTTCGAGTGGTACTAGTTCGAGTGGTGATTGTTTGAATGGAGAGAGTTTGAGTAGAGGCTCTAGTGGAAAGGTTCGGTTGATCCTGGGTTCAACTAGTACTGGGTTCGAGTAAAGGTTCAAGTGGACAGGGTCCGAGTGGTGATGGTCGAGTAGTACTGGGTTCGAGTGGTACTGGTTCGAGTGGAGAGGTTTGAGCGGAGTTGTTCGAGTGGTACTGGATTCGAGTGGTTCTGGGTTCGAATAGAGGGTTCGAGAAGAGAGGTTCGAGTGGAGAGGGTTTGAGTAGTACTGGGTTTGAGTGGAGAGGCTCAAGTGGTACTGGGTTTGAGTGGAGAAGTTCGAGTGGTGAGGGATCGAGTCGTGAGAGTTTAAGTAGAGAGGGTTTGAATATAGGATTCGACTGGAAATGGATCGATTGGTACTGGTTTGAGTATAGGTTAGAGTGTAGTGGTTTGAGCTGGGGTGAATGGTTTATGTTTGAGGGGTGGATGGTTCGAGTGGTGGCGAGTCGGATGGTTGATTACTAGGAAGTTACAAAGTGAAATAGGGAAGAATTATAGATATATTCTTGTGCTTTATTTTTGATAAATATTCCCTTACATGCATGGAAAATACAATGGGGGTGTATAGGTATGATCAAGTTTGAGCGGATTCCAGTTTGGAGTAACGAGTAAAGTTTTTACTTTTTACACTTAGGTCCCTTTAAGAAAGTTGGAGTTGTCGAATCACGAAATTGGCTGAAAAATGCAATTCAATAATATACTATCGTAACTCCGCAATTTGGGAATGTATTGGTGAACAGAAGAGTCTCGAAAGTCAAGATTGATTACTTCTATCAATTCTTAGAAAATTACACTTTAGCCTAAAATTGTGTTATCAGTGCTGAATTTATTCATAGGCACCGGTTTTTTATGTACCGGTGCTAAATTTTAGTTTTGTAGCACTGGTATTCAGTGTACCATTGGTGAATTTATTCATAACCACCAGTTTTTTTTGCATGGGGTTCGAGGGATGATGATTGGAGAGGTGGATGGTTCGAGGGATGATATTTCGAGGGATGATATTTCGAGGGTTGATGGTCCCGAGAGTGGATAGTTGATGTTTCAAGTGGTGGCGAGGTGGATGGTTGATGCTCCCAAGGGTTCGAGGGGTGAAGCTCCGAGGGTGATGGTCCCAGGAGCTGGATGGTTGATGTTCGAGGGGTAGATGGTTGATGTTCGAGGGGTGGATGGTTGATGGGTCGATGGGTGATGCCTCGAGAGGGATGGTTGATGGTTCCAGGGGCTCAACGGTTGATGATTCAGGGGAGGATGCCACGAATCAACACCCTTTGAGGCGGATGGTTGATGTTCGAGGGGTGGATGGCTCAAGTGGATGGTTCGAGAGCTTATGTGGATGGTTCGACGCTCTCAGTGGTATACCCCTCTTTAGGGGTGATGTACCCTAGAGGGGTGCATGTGTGCTCTCGAGAGGTGGTGTACCCTCGAGGTCTGGTACACCTCTCTCGAGACGTAGACGGCGTACCCTCGAGGGGTGGAAGGTGTACTCTCTTCAGTGGTGGATGGTTTACCCTCTCGAGAGGTAGAAGGTGTACCCTCGAAGGGTGGTTGACAAACTTCTTGAGAGGTGGATGGTACTCTCTCTAGTGGTGGATGGTATACCCCTCTCGAGGGGTGGATTGTACTCTCTCCAGTGGTGGATGGTATACCCCTCCCGAGGGGTGGATGGTACTCTCTCCATTGGTGAATGATACCCTCACCACTCGACTCTCACCACTCGAACCTCGCCACTCGAACTTCTACACTCAGGCCCTCTCCACTCGAACCTTATACTCGGAGCCTTTCCACTCGAACCTCCTCTACTCAAACCCTTTCCACGCGAACCCTTGCCACACGTACCAGGTACCACTCGAACATAGTATCACTTGAACCCTTTCCACTCAAACCCTCTCCACACGAACCCTCTCCACACGAACCCTCTTTACTCAAACCTCTCCATTCGATTCCTCATCACTCGAGCCTCTCCGCTCAAACCCTCTCCACTCGAACCAATACCACTCGGACTCAGTACCCCTCGAACCCAGTACCACCCGAACCTAGTAACACTCGAACCTCTACTCGGACCCACTCCACTCCAACCCTCCCCACTCTAACCCTCTATTCGAACCATCTCCACTCGAACTCTTATTACTCGAACCACTTGACTCAAACCATCTCCACTAAAACCTCTCCATTCAAACCCTCTTCAGTCAAAACCTCTCCACTCGAACTCGTACCATTCGACTGGAAAAATTTGAGTACGCCTCCCTCTCTACATACACCACCTTCCGCTACCGCTGGCCTCCTCTCCACCAGCCACCAGACGGCAAGCCTTGCCTCGCCAAACCTCGGTGGCAACACCACCGGAGACCACCGGCTCTATTCCCACTCTTCCACTCATCCCTGCCTACCACCACCATCTCCCAACCTTCCTGCCACCTCTACAGCCTAAGCCGACCGCCTCCTCTGCCCCACCTTCACCGGAAACGACCAAGGCCCAGCCTGAATGACATGTTTGAGATGTGGTGCCGCCAACAAAACCATCTATCCCCTTCTACCACCGCTAAGAACGATAAAGTCCCGACGAACTCTGCACTAGCCCCGCTGGAGAGTCCTGTTCGCAAAGACCACTGCTACAATGCCGACAGAGATGGCCAGAGCAACTCATCGGCAATCCCAAGCTCATCCTGATTCGGCGGAGGCATTCCCTCAAAAAGAGTCATTGCCAGAATAGATCACACCAATTGCGGATTCTCCAGATCCATTACTAGTAGTGGAGCACACGTCCCCACGCGATCACCACCATCACCAACTACAACTCCTTGTATTCACTGGATTCTTGCTTCTCTGTTAGAATAAATTAGATTCCTGATTTATTCTAACATTCTCCATTCCTCTGATCGTATGACCTTCTTGTTCAACAATCAAGGCTATATAAGATGGAAATGGAGCAGATGCTAAATGGTAGTATATACACTGTGTAAGGTTATGATATCAACGGTTTCATATTCAAAAACTTCTCTGATCAACGGGAATAGAAACCGGAAATAGAGACTGGGGTTATCTACCTTATCCAAATCCATTGCTCTTACTTATAAGGATAACAACACACCCCATATATCAAATACATACCTAAAAAGACAAAAATAAGCAAAAATAATTTCTCGCAAGAACACCAAGCCATGTACTGCAATTATAACAAAATTCAAGTGTATGAAAATATTTCTCGTAACTAATACATATTTGGTTCAAACAGGACATGACATTTAACTTATAATAATTCAATGTCTCTTTTGGTTAAAACCGTTTGATTACTGACAAAAAAATTCATGGTTAACAAATCCATGGTCTACATTGCTTTTCACGGCAACCCTTTATTTTTTTCCACCTTTGGAATGAGCTTGAATTATGTTAAAATACACGTGCCGGTGGAGACAGTTCGAGTTCAGGGTTCAAGTGGAGAGGTTTGAATTGTAAGGATTTAAGTACTAAGAGTTCAAGTGGTGACCCATTGCGAGCTGGGCTTGGAGAACCCTAGTATTACTAAAGGGCCACAATTAGACTCCCACAATTTGAATATCCCAAGATGACCATGAGTATTAAAATATTCAGCAAAACTCCATAAAATAGGATGTTTTCGTCTTGAACTTAAAGAATATTAAAATATTCAGAAAAACTCCATAAAACAGGATGTTTTCGTCTTGAACTTAAAGAAATCCTATTTATGGCTACAAAATTGTACAACAGTCAATGTCCAGGATTCATATATGTAACTAAGTTCAAAAATTGATAACCTTTCCTTTCTTAAGTTCAATATGAACTGTAGCCTTTTGGTTGATGATAACGAAATTCTCATCATCGTTGGCACATACCTGCAGAGAACATGATCATCAGCCACTACCCTGCAGCTTGACATCCTATCAAACAATCAGCATAAGTACAATCAAGTTCATAACCTTATTTTTAAAGTCAATTATTTTTTTGACTTTCTCATCAACAGATCGTCATTCTGCAGCAATCATAGCCTCTCTCTGCACAGCATTTGAATACAAAAACCCAGCATTGACTTCACTGAGAAACAAAAAGAATATACATGTGAGTAAGAAGTATAGTGCAAATGATAACATCCAATTGCAACAGTGAGTCAAAATATGGCAATTCTCAGCTCGCCTCTTGTAACAATAGAAGCATATAAACAGTCATAGAATATGAATAGTCATATAGTTATACATAGTTATTTCACATAGTTATACATAGTAAAGCACATAGTTATTGCACATAGTTATTTCACATAGTTCTTGTAATTATAAATACTCTACCTAATTCTAATGAAGAGATATCTTGGAAATCACCTTAAACATGGTATCAGAGCTCTTCTAAGATCCTCTCTCTCTTTCTTTTTCTTAGTGTTTTACAAACCTTTCCCCTCCTCTCTTCTTCTCTTTGCCGCCCCCCCCTTCTTCTTTTTCACAATTTTTTTTTTGTGATTTTCTTGTTCATTGATCATGGCCGATGATAAGAGTTCGGATAAATTGTCCCTCACCACGTTGATTCATCTTCTCAATACCAAGCTTGAAGCTGCTACGTATCTGCAATGGAAGCAACAGGTTCAGTTTGTGCTTCGTTCACAGGGTTTGTTTGGCCATCTAGATGGCTCCTCTCCTCTCCCCAGTTTTCCGGCGATGGCGACGTTGGGTTCCTCCTCCTCCATGCCGCCAGATGACGCCACTGTTAAGGCCGCCCAGGATGCCTACTCCGCTGCCCGGAGCACCTATGATGCATGGGTTCTTGATGATCAGCGTCTCTGCAGTCTTCTTTATTCCTCTCTCTCCGCTGAGGCAAAGAATGAGATCTCGATGTGTGAAACCGCGAAGGATATGTGGGATACCTTCGCCACCGTCTATCAACCTGCAAGTTTGGTCAATGCTTTCAGCCTTCGTCAACAGGCTACTCTCCTTCGAAAAATGGGTACAGTTCACGATCTTCACCTTGCTTTACTGGCTATTATTGATAAGTTGTCTGCTATGGGTGATCCCGCAAAGAATGAGGAAAAATTGTTATGGTTTCTTACTGCCCTAGGCCATGATTATAAGGCTTTTAGTGCCCCTATCGCTAATCGTCAACCCCTTCCTGCTTATCTGAATGTGGTTGACGAAGCAAAGGGATATGAATCGTTTTTGCTTAGTTTGGAGAAAACTAGGGGTATTTCTGCACAGGGTTCGAGTACAGGTCCTGTAGCTTTCATGGCGGCCGAGCAGCAACCTCCTTCTGACGACGCGTGGGCTCACACGCCTGGTGGAGCCGCGCGTGATGGCGGCGCGTGGCGTCCACGCGCGGCCTTTTCTGGCCGCTCCGGCGGCCGGCGTGGTGGTCGTCGTCCCTGGGGGTCTTCTGGTCGTCAGCCCTGGTCCAGATCAGCTGCTAATGGTGGTCAAGTTCAGTGCTTTACCTGTGCGGGCTTCGGTCACATATCGAGTCAGTGTCCCTCGTTTGTTCCTCGTCCTCCGGCTCCGATTTTTCAGCCCTATGCTGCTCCAAAATATTTGTCACCTGCTGCTCCGTATGTTCCACCTCCACAGGCTTCGGTTGCTCAGCACTTTCTTCCATCTGCTCCTCCATAGCTTCCGGCTCCTCAGGCTCCTCATGCTTATCTTGCACAGCAGTTCCTGTCTCCGCCTCCTCCGTCCGCTGCCCATTTACTGCCTTATCATGCTCAGCCAGTTCAGTCATCTGCTGCTTCAGACTCTTCGTCTATTCCTGACTGGTATGTGGACTCCGGAGCTACCAACCATATGAGCTCTTCCGCATTGAATCTGTCCAGTGTCATTCCATATCAGGGTAACACTCTTGTCTCTGTTGGTAATGGTGCTTCCCTCTCTATTGCTGCTGTGGGTGATGCTCGTCTTAGTTCTACATTACACTTATCTGATGTTTTACTTGTGCCTGCTATTACTAAAAATTTGTTATCCATAAGCAAGCTTACTCGGGATCTTGGTGCTGTTATTTCCTTTGATGATCAGTCGTTTGTGATTCAGCACAAGGTCACCAAGGCGGTGCTGGGGCGGGGGCACAGTGAGAATGGTCTTTATGTGCCAGATCGTGGTGAGGAGGCGCTTGTTTCCTTTGTTCGTGAGAAGAATAATAGAGCATCTTTCGAGACCTGGCATGCTCGTTTGGGGCATGTGTCCCCTAGTATTATTTCTTTGTTGCATAAGACTGGTTCTGTTTCTCTTACTTCAGTACTTCCTAAGCCTACTGTTTGTGATCCTTGTGCTATGGCGAAAGGGCAGAAATTGTCATTTGTTGAGAACTCTAAACGTGCTAGTCATGTTCTTGACTTAGTACATTATGATTTATGGGGACCCTCTCCAGTACCTTCTGGAATGGATTTTTTTATTATGCTGTCTTTGTGGACGATTACTCGCGGTTTTCATGGTTTTATCCTTTACGACGGAAATCTGACTTTGTTGATGTTTACTTCCGATTTGAGGCACTTGTTGAGAATCAATTTTCTTCGCGCATCAAAATCTTCCAGAGCGATGGTGGTACCGAGTTTCTCAATACCAGACTCCAATCCCACTTTGGCACTCGCGGCATCCATCATCAGGTTTCCTGTCCCTACACTCCGGAGCAAAATGGTAGGGCTGAACGCAAGCACCGCCACATCGCAGAAATGGCTCTCTCCATGATGTTTCATTCTCACGTGCCCCTCTCGTACTGGGATGATGCTTTTGTTACTGCGGTCTTTACCATTAACCGCTTACCTACTCCGGTTCTCGACAATGTGTCTCCCTTTGAGGTTCTTTTTTGCCGTTCACCTGAGTACTCCAACTTTCATCCTTTCGGGTGCAGGGTGTTTCCCTATGTTCGTCCCACTGCGGCTCACAAGCTTGCCCCTCGTAGTCTTCCATGTGTTTTTCTAGGATACAGTGCACACTACAAAGGGTTTAGGTGTTTGGATCCAGCCTCAGGACGTACTTACATGACTCGTCATGGTCGTTTTGATGAGTCACTTTTTCCCTTTTCCACGGCATCTTCGGCAGGCCAGTTTACATCCTTGGATGTCTCCTCCTTTTTGGACCCCACTGACCCCGACCCATCCTCCACTGTTCTTTTTTATGCTCCTGCTGTGAATGATTCCGCTTTCTCGCTGTGTCCTGACTTGTTGACGGAGACTGCACCGTCAACACTTGTTGATGAAGATCCTCTTATCCCTCCTGCACGTTCTCCTGTGTCTTCAAGTTCCTCGTTGGATTCTTTTGATGGTGTCTTGTCGGTCTCGAGCTCCTCGTCTGCTGTCTCTTCAGCACCCGAGTCTTCGTCGTCTCCTGCGCCTCGCACTCATCGGATGGTTACTCGTCTTCAGGATGGGACACGTGTGGCTCGAGATCTTGGTCCTGACTTTGTGGCCACTGGATTAGTTGTTGAACTCCTTCATCAGCAGGAGCCTCGTACTTACCGCGCTGCTGTCAAGGATTCCAGATGGGTCGTTGCCATGGATGAGGAAATGGCTGCTCTTCGTCTTCAGCACACCTGGGATTTAGTGCCTTGTCCACCGGATGTCAATGTGGTTGGTTCCAAGTGGGTCTACCGGCTTAAGTATCGGCAGGATGGGTCTATTGATCGCTTTAAGGCTCGTCTGGTTGCTCAGGGGTATTCTCAAATCCCAGGCTTTGATTTCGATCACACCTTCAGTCCGGTGATCAAGTCTGTAACTGTTCGCACTGTTCTCGCCATTGCCACTATGAGGAGGTGGCCGCTTCATCAGCTGGATGTCAGGACAATAGAAGCATATAAACAGTCATAGAATATGAATAGTCATATAGTTATACATAGTTATTTCACATAGTTATACATAGTAAAGCACATAGTTATTGCACATAGTTATTTCACATAGTTCTTGTAATTATAAATACTCTACCTAATTCTAATGAAGAGATATCTTGGAAATCACCTTAAACACCTCTTCATGTCTGGAATCATGGTCAAGTCCCTCAAACATGCTTTGTGTTCATGTTTGGATAAAACCAGTGATAGAGGTCGGGCTCAAATACAATGATAGGATGTATTTATATTGGCCCAATTAGAATATGACTGCAACACCACATTTATGGGGTATTAAAGAGTTATAATTAATGTAAAAATAATATTGAGCCTATCTTGTACATATACTAGGCACATATTCATTTTGTATTCATCCAATCTTGAATTCAGTGCTTATACTTGTTATTGGCTTAAGCGTCAGAGGATAAACCCCTGGGATTCCCCAGGGACAGTTTTCTTGCAGGTTATAATCAAGGAGCTTGAGCCTACTGAGTGTTCGGTTGCTTCAGATGCATCAATTGGCATCGTCTGTGGAGACAATTAGGTTGGAGTCAAGTTCTTTGGATTATGTCTACAGTTACTCGAAGGAGTGAGAGATTAAGGTTAAAAGTTCCCGGAGCCAGTAACGAAGTACAGTCCAGGAGAACGAATATGGCCAATTCCCATGAGATGCAGGGTATCGAGCTTGGGTAGATTCGAGTATTAGCGGTTGAGTCGAGGACGGTGCATGTTTCGACTATAGAGCATGAAAGGATACAAATCTCAAATGGACATGATCCACAGGTTGTTGAAGCTTCTCAAGCTGATGCTGCGGGGTCCTCAAGACCCCCAGAGCAGGGAGTTGAGAATATTGAACCTGCTAGAGCGGGCCAGTTGGTACGCAAGATGACAGATATGAGTGGTTCACGGAGGTCTCTAGTGATTCTTCTATGGAGGCATACGAACGAACTATGCAAGGGAATCAGAACATGGGAATCATGGGGTCGAGTCAAGATTCGGCACACGCAGTGCATGTCTTAGTTGCGGTGGGATATTGAGTTACTTTCCCCCCTCGAGGGTTATAAGTACCTTGAATAATGTAATACCATAGTGCCTATAGGAATGGCGATGGGGTTTACATCTTAGCCCATCATAGCTAATCCCTACCCAGCATATGCAGGAGAGGCGTTGCAGAGGCACGACCTCAGCCTTCTTTCCCAGATTACTCACAAGGAATGGTGTATTCGATGCCTCCATTAGCCTTGTTAACCTCAACAGTTACACTCCCAAGAACTTAAACTAGATACATCATGATGACCTCTCTGGTAGTCCAGGGATATAGAAACACGGGATTAAAGATCTCAATGGATAATCAAGGGCCTTATTATTCTTATGGACAGTTACCAATCTACCCAGGGATCATGCAGCATTGGGCACATTCTGGGTATATGGGTGCCCAGCCTGCATACCCTTTGCAGCTTGGAGGAAACGAACGAGGGTTGAATCTTACTAGAAGGCAACACGAATTATCAACAGATGCAGGCGATTCATTAAAAAAGGAGCTAGACAGATTGATTAGGCCAATAGGCTAGGCAGCGGGATCGCCTTTTAGCTCGTAATAACGAGGGTTTGATAGCCGATGGATGTAAAGCCACTGGAAGGACTTCCCACATATTGTGGGGAATCAGATACTCGAGAGTTCATTCAAACATTCTTAAGTTTGATTAACTCAATGAATTTTGAGGAAAAGCTAACATGTAAAATGGCCGGGAGTTACCTTTGAGGAAAGGCCTAGGAGTGGTTCAACATGCTACTGAGGGGTTCATTGCACTCCTATAGAGACTTCAGTGGAGCCGTGTTAAGCCAGTATGCGCAAAAGAAATTTTTTTTTACAAAGACCCTATTGGAGCTCTTTTAATCTAAACAGAAGGTGGGAGAAAGAATGAAGGCCTTCTATCATCGATATGTGGATGAGAGCTTGGGGTCATAGATACCATGAAAAATGAGGTAATACGGGGATATTTGTTGGGGATTCAGGACTGGGAACTATACAATAAATTGAGCACAAATACTCCTCGCACATTGCAAAAACTCCAAGAGGTAGTGTAGTAGTACTCGAGGGTGGAAGAGGCTACTAAGAAGAAGAGAGACAATCTGGTAGAGAAGCCTGGGAAGAATGTTGACTCTCGAGGGAAGAGACCGGTGGAAACAAATAGGCCTAGTTTTGAGAGGTATGCTCCCATGTTGCCAACACATGAAGGAATAACCCCTGCGCAGATCCTTAGCATACATAGAGGATTGTTTCGGCCATCTCCACCTATGCCAAACACACCAAATGTCGTGATGGCAAGAAGGGCAACAAACTGGTATTTGATCAGCATAGGGATTATAGCCATGACACAAACGTCTGTCAGCAGCTAAGGATAGAGATTGAAATATTTGTAAGATAAGGACGATTCTAAGGCCCTTGACCCTGGAATAATCCTACTCGACCCCCAAGACCCAGGAATGATCGGGGGGACTGGCAGCTGTATAGAAGAAACAATAAAAATAATGGAGGTAGGGAAGACAGTAGACCCCGTGAACCTACGATTTGAGACAGAGGATAAGAGGGATGGCATGGAAGAGGCCACATGAGCAACAAGGAGGTAATCACGAAAATAGTTATGGAGATAATCTGCCAATTTGAAGGGTGATCAACATCATCAATGGAATTGCCCGAGAGAGGTCCTCGAATGCTATCATAAAAGCGCCATAAGAGGTTTGGCCAGATGAGAGTGAGATGTTTTTGGAGGATGACGCGGTCTCCCATCAAACACCACATGAAAATCCTATGGTGGTCTCAGCGGTGATTGGGACGTCCTTAGTAAAAAAAAGTTTTTATTGATGACGGAAGTGGAGTAGAAGTAATGTTCATGGATTTTTTTTATCAGTTGGTTATAGGGCGCAGTAATCTGAAGAAGTCAACCTCACCTTTATCTGGCATCACAAGGAATTCTATATTTCCTTTAAGGGACATATCCCTGTCGGTTTAAGTATCTCATGGTGATAAAGGGGCAATGATAGATTGCAACTTTGCAGTCATCGATACCTCTTCCCCCTATAATGTGATCCTAGGAAGACTGTGGATGTGCCAGGCTAGACCAGTCTGGTCACCCTATCACCATATGATGAAATTTCCAACCGACAGTGGAATAGCTTCTATTTGATGAGATCAGGTTGTGGCTAGAAGTTTCAACCTTATGACGGTGAAAGAGGCAAGAAGACAGAGGAATGTGGCTTCAGTACATGGAGAGGTGGGCCCAGTGGATACAGCACAAATGCACATTCAAGATGCTGGGACAGTAGCTGTTGGGAAAATTATGCCTAGAAACATTAAAGGAAAAATTGGGCAACTTGTTGGAAAGATATGATGATGTCTTTTCTTGGAATACTTCTGACCTCACAGAAGTGCCCTCGAACCTAGCAGTGCATAAGTAGAATATCGACCCTTCAAGAAAACCAGTAAAATAGCAGAGCAGGGTGTTTGCCCCTGAGAGGGATTAGGCCATTAAGGAAGAAGTTGAGAAGTTACTGAAGGCGGATGTCATTGAAGAAGTTTTTTATCCCAAGTGGATAGCTAATCCAGTTATGACCCCAAAACATGATGGAGCTTGGCGGATGTGCATAGATTTTACCAATTTGAATAGATGTTATTCCCAAGAACAGCTACCCCTTACCACATATTTATAAGTTAGGGGAATATATTGTTGGGTATCAAGTCCTAGCCTTCTTTGATTCACATAAA
Source organism: Rubia yunnanensis (assembly GCA_037428765.1). Taxonomy (NCBI): domain Eukaryota; kingdom Viridiplantae; phylum Streptophyta; class Magnoliopsida; order Gentianales; family Rubiaceae; genus Rubia; species Rubia yunnanensis. Next base: position 104,244,583 of record CM075065.1, read on the forward strand.
AGATACCATCAGATACTTATGGCAGAAAGAGACAAGGAAAAGACATCGTTTATCACTAATATGGGTACTTATTGGTATAAGAAAATGTCGTTTAGACTTAAGAACGTTGGGGGAAACCTATCAGCAGTTAGTGGATAAGCTATTTAAATAGCATATTGGAAGAAATAGGGAAATCTATGTAGTTGATATGGTTGTGAAGAGCAGAAGTTACGAGGAATTTTTGGTATACTTAGAGGAAACTTTCGAGAGACTTCAAGGGGAAAGCTTGAAGTTAAATCAAGCTAAATGTGTTATTGTTGTGGTAGCTGGAAATTTTATCGGATTCATGGTATCCAAGATGGTATTGATGTCAACCCCGAGAAAGTTGAGGCTCTGATGAGAATAAGAACTCCGCAAACATTGAAAGAGAGGCAAAAACTTATGGGATCTTTGGCCATGTTGAGTAGGCTTCTCTCGAAAGGAGCGGAGAAGCACCTACCCTTCTTTGATGTCCTTCGAAGAGCTAAAAAATTCAAGTGGATAGAGAGGTGTGAAGAAGTGTTCAAGCAGTTGAAAGAACATTTGAAAGTACTACCAACCCTTATGAAACTCGAGAGGGGGGAGACGTTGTACTTGTACATTTCTGCCTCGCCTCTAGCAATCAGTGCAATTTTGGTAAAAGATAAAAAAGGTTGAAACATCTCATTTATTATGTTAGTCAAGCTTTACAGGGGCCAAAGACAAGGTACACAGCTCTCGAGAGATTGACACTAGATTTAGTGCATGCAGCTCGAAGGTTACGTCCTTACTTTCAAGGGCATACACTAGTGGTACTTACTAATTACCCAATCAAGTAGATTCTATTGAAACCGGAGGCTTCTGGGAGAATGATGAAGTAGGCTGTGGAGTTAGGAGAACATGACATCCAGTATCAACCTAGAGTTACGATTAAGGGTCAAATGGTAGCAGTTTTTATAGTAGAAACCTCAGAGCTATTCGAGTATGAAGAAACCCTTTGAGAAGGGAATGTTCATAGAAAGGAGGTTTGGAAGTTATATGTAGACGATTCCTCTCATTGAGGTGAACTGGGGCTGGGGTATTGCTCACCAGCCTTGACGGAAAAGATTACCCATATGAGCTGCACTTTGCATTTAAGGCTACAAATAATGAAGCTGAGTATGAGGCCTTGACAACTCGTTTGCGGTTGGATAAAGAATTAAAGGTGGTAGATTTGGAGATTTACAGTGACTCTCAGATAGTGGTTCAGCAGGTGAATAGGGAGTATGAAGTCAGGGAATGCAATTTGCAGAGGTACTTAGATAAGGTGAAGTAGCTTTTGAGAAGCTTCAAATCGTATACTCTGACACGGGTTCCAAGGGAAGACAATCGCAAAGCGGATGCCCTTAGTAAACTTGCTTCTTCAGATTTGGGTATTCAATCTCACAGATAATTGCTTACGGAAACTTTGAACAGACGAAGCTTTGAGGAACTGGTAGTGATGGCAATTGAGGAGGAAAATACTTGGATGACTTCCATTGTGGAATATCTTCGAGAGGAAATTCTGCAAGAAGATGAGGTTGAAGATGGGAATATAAAGGCACCGAGGTATGTACTAAAGGCACCGAGGTATGTACTACAAGGAGTTTTGTATCGAATGGGTCACCTACAACCATTTCTTCAAAGAGTCACCCCTTATGAAGTAGACTATTTGATCAGAGAAGCTCGTGAAGGAATATGTGGTAGTCATCAGGGAGTTTGATCAGTGGCATGAAGACTCATTCAAGTAGGGTATTATTGGCTGACAATGTTCGATGATGCGAGCAGGTTCATATAGGCTTGCCACCAATGCCAAAACATGCCCCTATGATCCACCTCCCGCAGGAGGAAATGAAAAATATTTATAGTTCATGGTAATTCGATAAGTGGGGAATATATTTGGTAGGACCTTTTTCGGAATCCCCAGGGAAGTTCCAAAACCTTATAGTGGTTGTTGATTACTTCACAGAGTGGGTTGAGGCTTCTATTGGAAGAACATTATATACCGCTTTGGGATCCCGGGGATGATAATTACTGATAATGGAACACAGTTTACTCAAGACCCATTGAAAAGGTGTTGCGAGGAGTATAAGATTCAACAGAAGGTAATGGAAGTTTATCATCCCCAAGCTAATGGTTAAGTATAAGTAACCAATCAGATGATAGTGAATGGTATCAGAGCTAGGCTCGAGGAGGATGAAGGGAATTAGATAGGTGAGATATCGAATATTCTATGGGCATATCAAATGACTATATCTTCTGCCTCCGGTGAGACGCCATATAGCTTGGTGTATGGCTCGGAAGCGGTAATTCTCTTTGAGGAGTTCGCAGTCCGAGATTAATAATATTTGTAAAAGAGACAACTAATGAGGAAAAACTTTGCTTAGATCTCATTATGGTGGAGGAAAGGTGAGTGTTAGCATTCATTCATGAAGCAAACGTGAAAGAGATGGTCAAACGCTATCATGATAGAAGGGTAAAGAATGTGCTTTTTAGCCCGGGAGATTTGGTGATGTGGAAAAATGAGAAGAGTCTAAGAAAATCAGAAGGAAAGTTGGCTGCTAATTAGGAAGGACCATACAAAGTGGTCAAAGCATACCTAGGAGGTAGCTATGTCCTCGAGGCTATGGATGGAGTTCGAGTGCCTAGAAGGTGGGATATAACTAATTTGAGGAAATATTACCAGCTTTGAAGGCACGAGTGATATGCTCATAAGCGGCATTCCGTGATTTATTTCCAACTCAGCCTGATGATCGAGTGATATACTAATAAGCGGCACTCTATACATTAATTCAACTAAGGCCGATGAATCAAGTGAAAAGCTGATAAGCAACACTCTTGTGATAATACCGGCTAAGGTTGATGAAACAAGTGAAATGGTGGTAAGAGGTACTCTCATAGTACCCTTGTAATCTTGATTGTCAACCTAGTGGAACTATTCTTGCAGGATATAGGTGGAAACACTGAAACTGGGTAAAATCTCTCGTGTCCTTGCATTATATAATTTTCTTTAGTCTTACCAACTGCTCACGTTCAATCATTAAGCACTGTCATGCCTAGTGTTGTAGCTAAAGATTTAAGTGCTGTACAATTTTTAGATGATGATAGAGTGATATGAAAATAAGCAGCACTCTAAAATTAATTCCAATCTTAACTACAAACTGAGTGATATGCTTATAAGCAGAACTCATAGAGTAATCTCAATTTCATATGATCAATGATTTGATTAGTGGAGAATGCTGATAAGCAACTCAAATCCCATTTGGGCCTAACAATCCATTCGAGCACTGTCTCATGCAAAAATTAGTCTGATATATTGGATCTCTAAGCTACCCAATCCCACTCGCCTAACATGGGTAATTCGTGTATGTGATCTTTGCTAACAAGCTGATAAACATTTATTTAATCTTGAAATTTATAATCTACTTGAGTAATGTCAACTAAATCAGCATCGAGTATATAGTGATGAAAAACTTAAAGCTTTAACATATACATGGTACATGGTACATTGAATCGTTGGTATACAGTACAAGTACGCCCACAATTTAAGAACTTGTGCGATAGAATGGAGAAAATTTGTCTACTTGGTTGAGGGGTCCAACTTTCCTAATCTCATTTCTAATTGCTCAAGTTCTTCCATCTTAATATCAGTTGCACGTTGAATGTTTTTCATTTGTTCCTCTTCGGGATAGCATTGTCTTTGACTTACAATGCCTCGATACAGGACTATTTTCCAAGTTCCTCGAATGAGGCCCATCACTTCCACGACGTCTTTTTGAAGACTCTTTGCTCACATGACTCGAAGATTGACAATTTTCAGTAGCCCTTCTACCCCTTGAATTCTTTGACAGAGATGATCTTCGACCTCTCAAAGGGGGGTGAGCGCGGGATTGTAATTCCTGTAGCTAGTCTAAGATAGTGTCAGAGGGTGCTTTTTAGTGATCGGTCCCTCTCTCATATACCTTTCGATCCACGATCAAGTGATAGGATTCCTTAAGCAGAAATATAGGTAAGAACGGATTCTCTATAAATATAGGATTGATGATACCATGGGATAGGCAATGAGCTCGAAGGCTTACATCGTATAGAGTAATCCTTCCCTCCAACTCTTTAATCTGTACCTTCGAGGCCTCAACTTCTCCTAGGAGTCGAGCATTCTTAGCAATGAGGGAATCAACTAAAGAATGATCTTTGCTGGAAGGCGTATTCTTTGCTGACAAAGCTTCCTCCAACCTTACAATTTCACCAAGGGCCACCTGATGGAGCAGTACCACCTCCTCTAATTGAGACCTAAACTTATATGCTTCACCCAGGCTAGCGATTAGGCAGCCCTCGAGGACTGGTAGCATATTGGCATTAACAAGGAATCTTTTTTAAAGATCCAAACTGGCTGTTTATGCGATGTACAGTCTCTTGATAATCCCGCTCAATAAGGTCACAGTCATCCACAACCTCGAGAGGAACTACTCCGTTGTATTTCTGGGTTAAGAAATTTTTTATGAAATCTTTAAAGGTGGGATGTTCACTAGACCGCCATGATTTTAACTCCGTCTTGAGCTGATAATTCTTATCTTGTAAGGAGCTTCTTTCTTCATTGCATTTAGCAAGATACAACATTCCCTTCATAAGATGCTCGCTGGTTTCATTCAACTCTATAAGATTATTTGATAGTTCTTTGTAAATGCATTCCAGCAGCCTTATCAATGATTTATATTACGAGAGAAGAAACTTAAAAATAAGTAAATAGTTAATGAGCAACATATTTTTTCATTGAAAAGAGAAAGGTTACACAAGAGGGCCAAAAACAGGCAAAAGTTACATTTAATCACTCTACCCTAGTTACATTCTCCTTGGTAGTAGCTGGATTATGATCTCCCACAACTTTCTCCCCCGGAGTTGGCTGTTGAATTGCACCAGCGGCTACTCTCTCGGGGGTAAGAACTTGAATTCCCTCAGCTGTGTGAAAGCGCCCTCTGGACTTAAGTTAGTTTAGCAGGGAAAAGCTCAGGGTGCCATTCTTGAGTGCTTCATCCTATTTTGTGTCCAAATTGTCCATGAGCCCAGGCTTGATGAGGGAGTCCAAAAGTTTGATATCATCCTCGGACAAGGAGGAAGCTAGCTTAGGTTTTAATTTTCCTCGACCAGGGAGATGCATTCGAGTTTCTTGGCCAATTCAAGGAACTTGCGGAAGAATTCGAATAGCTCAGTACTGCTCATCAGCTTCCCTTAAAAAGTTTGAGTAGAAGGACCTGAGCATTAGGATCTTTAGCTGATTTCATTCTCTGCTCAAGGGACTCCTTATTGAGGATGGCTTTCATATTCTCAGCCTCGAGCATTTCATTCTTTTCCTTCTCAGCTTCGAGATTTTTTACCAGCTCGGCAATCTCAAAATCTTTTTGTTAACCTGCTCGTGCTACTGGCCATGATCTGAAATCACCGCTTGGAAAAGAGCAGCCAAACCCTAGGTCACTTGACCGAGATGTTAAGGGACCTACAAAATGGTTAAGCAATCAAGTAAATGATTAGATATATAATGAACTAGAAAATCAACTAAAAACTTCACAAAAAAGAAGAAGAAGAAGGTAACATGAGGATTGTAGGCAAAGGAATCGAGGAGTTGCTTATTGATAATAGGAACCCTTGGAACAGTTGCCAGAGTGTTCGAAGAGAATGTTTGTTGGTTCAGATGCTGTGGAAGATGGGGGGTTTGGCCACCGGTGTCATCTAACTTTTGGCGTTGGTTCTTCAAGGTAGAAGTGTAGGCATCCAACTTCTTATTTTGTGGCAGATGTCTGCTTCTAAGGGGGCAGGGCCACCCTTAGGATCATTCTTCTTAGAAGCTAGAGCTAAACCTAATCCCACCGAGAAAGCCAAGAGAATTAGATTACAAACCAAAAATGGAAAAGAGAGAAAGAAAGAAATAAAACAACAAAGCTTGTTAACACCTCCAGAGACTTCCGAGGGTCTAAAATCACTAGAAGGGGTCTCTAGAGAGGGCTCCTGGGATGTGTCTTTGGGGGTTCTCTTTTGCTTCTTGTCGCCCTTTCAAACCTTCTTGTATATGAACTTTTCATAAACCTCCGACGACCAGAAAAAACCACCAACTGTTTTCTCAGGGTTGGAAAAAAGGCTATAATCAAGGGATGTGGACAGAAGGCGTCTTCTTTCACCCTTAAGATGGTTGGGACAAGAGTACTCCCAATTATTCTAGGACTCAATATGTACGCTCGAGTTCTATCGAGGAACCTTATATCTCCTACAGTCGAAGGTAATCCTTTTCTACAATTTCTCTAGTTGCTCGAATGATAAGGAATGGTAAAACCTTTATGTTGTACTTCTCTGATAATGAATGTGATAATATTTTCTACCGACTTACCACTATAGGACAAGTTGTACAATGAACGAAGCAGTTTATACCTCAGCTCGATCCCAAATTCGTGGCATCTAGACAAAAACATTATAATAATCACTAGGAAGTTGGGGTGAACCTGGGCTGGGCTAACCTAAAACTCCTTAAGAATTTTGTAGAATAAGGAAGGAAACGGGAAGCAGAGACCTATACCGAGATGCCTAAGAAAGATGGTTGATCTCCCATCGGGAAGGCCAGGGGTTTCGCCTTCTTGGAAAGGTTGGAAGTGTACATCTTGGGCTATCCTTTGACCCAAAGGGATCGAAGATAGGATCTTCAAGATAGGTTTCTGTGCTCTCAATAATTGGGTATCATTGGCAGAAGTCTTAGTTTTTACCTCTCAACATAGCTTCTTGTTTCCTCTAGATATCTTCTTTCCTTGAGATACCTCTACCTCTCCTAGAGACACCTCATTTTCTCTTGGAGATACTCATTCTTCCTCTTTGGGAAAATTTTCTTTTTCCCTTTCTCGAGGGGTATATTTGGGGGAGGGTAAAAACCAACCTTAATCGCTAGTAGGAGATCTCCTCACATACGGTTTACCCATACCCAGAGGCCAAACTTCAGTATATCCTTGAGGTGGCATGTCTATGATAGGCCAAACATCCGGGTTATGGTCTATTTGGTCGAGATAATCAACCTCCATACCGGACTTATAATGTGACCCATCTGAATAATCAAGTTCAGAACCAGATTTCATATCTTTGGGGGAATTAACATGTTTCCCGTCCAACCTAATCTCGTCGAAAAACCCCCTCTCAGTAGATCCCTCACCGGAGATGGCCATGAAGTTAAAGAAAGGAAAGGAACAAAAGAATGAAAATTTGGGGGGGGGGGGGTTTTACTAGTTTTAGATGAGAGTTAGATGAAGGCAGAGATGTTGGTAGAAAAAGAAAAGAGAAAGAGCTCTGAGATATGACCTCCTTTGTGAAGATACCTGCAAATGAAGTAAAATGGAAGTTGAAGAAAAAAAAGAGGATGTAGTTAATAAACCTGAAATGACAATAAAGTAATGATAACTTTGAAAAACTAAATATTTTGAAAAGATGCAAGAATCTTTTCACCCTTTTGGAGCACGCCGTCTTGGACGAGCTAACACGCTCAATGGCTAGACACGCGCGCCTCTTGGTATTCCGGAAACGTATGAGAATAAGAAAACCGGATACCCCTTCGAGACCTAATATATGCGAAAAAATTCATCTCGAAAGCTAATAAGTTGAGAAACTTGAATCATCATAAGAGAAAAGGTTCTCGAACGCTGATTAACCGAGATCTTCGAATCATCATCAGAGAAAAAATTCTCGAACTACTATCTTGAAACTTCATAGTCTCGAGTAGGTATCTAGTTTTCTGGGAGCTTTTGATAGAGTTCAGGCTCAAATAAAATAATGGTCAGTATTTATACTGGACCAATTAGGATATGACTACACCACTTAACGTAAAATACTATTATAGGGTATTAAAGAGTTATAATTAATGTAAAATACTATTAAGTCTATACTGTATAAATACCATGTACGTATTTATTTTCCATATTCATTCAGTCTTAAATGCAGTGCTTATACACGTTACTGACTTAAGCATCGTGACTCTTGAGATTCCCCAGGAACAATTTTCTTGCAAGGTATAATCAAGGAGATCGAGCCTACTGACTGTTCGGTTGCTTGAGACGTATCAAGCAACCACTTCGACTGCATGATAAACAATCAAAACTAGTAAATGCACACAAATCCTTGAAAGCCACAACATAAGTCCACTTTATGCTGCAACTCGTAGTTAAACATTACTATATTACTAATTATTAGAGATAGCTGAAGGGTCAAAGACCATAAATGGGTTTAACTATAGTTCCTTGTATTTTGCCTATTTATTCTTCATAATACACCCTCATAAGTCATGGAGGTTTCACTCTAACATGGTATCAGCCAGAACGTCTTAGACGTCCTTTCTTCTCCTTGGCAGCTGCGTCTGTCTTCTTCTCTTCCTTTCTGTTTCAATTTCATACATTTCCTTCTTTGTTTATCTTCTTTTGCTTCAATCTTGTTCTTTACAAGATGGCCACCGATGATAAACTCACCTACAGTAATATGATTCACCTTCTCACAATCAAATTGGATGCTTCTAACTATATGATGTGGAGGAAGCAAGTCCAACACCTTCTTCGTTCGCAGCGGCTTTTGGGCCATATTGATGGTTCGAATCCTTGCCCTCCGGTTCCGTTGCGGGCCTCTTTTGCTCAGGCCGCCGGCTCGTCCTCCCCTACTGGTTCCTCCAAGGCAGCCTATGAGGAACTCAAGGCGGCTTATGACCAGTGAATTATCGATGAGAGAAGCTTTGTTGTCTTCTTCTCTCTTCTGTCTCGGTTGAGGTAATGTCCGAGATTTCTTCCTGTGATACGGCTGCTCAGATATGGGATACTCTTGCTAGTGTTTTTCATAATCGTAGTAAGTCTTCTGTGTTGAGCCTTCGTGTGCAAATCATGAATCTTCGTAAGCCTGGGTCTGTTCATGAATTACACCTTCATTTTAAAGCTTTATTTGATAAACTTGCTGCCATGGATGCCCCTGCCACAAATGATGATATGGTTCTGTGGTTTTTACATGCTCTTGGTGCTGAATTTAGAGATTTTAGTGCCCCTTTGTTGTCTCGTTCTCCGACTCCGGCTTATGTCGATGTTGTGGCTGAGGCGGAGAATCAAGAGGCCTTTCTGAAAAATCTGCAGGTTTTTGGAGTATCACAGGCCGCTCCTGTAGCCTTTCTGGCCCAGGAAAATTTTTCCGGCCATGGTGGTGGCGCGTGGAGCCACGCGCCCGCGCGTGGGGGTGGCGCGTGGGGCTCACGCGCCGGTAGGAATGGCCGTGGCGGCGGCCGCGGTCGTGCAGGTGGTCGTGGTAGTTCTTCTGGTGGTCAGGGTGGCGCTGGTTCGGGCAGAACTGTTGTAGAATGCCGGTTTTGCCATAAATTCGGTCACACCGCTCAAACGTGTTACAAATTGTTTCCGCCGCGACGTGGTGCAGCTGCTGTCCGTGATAATTCTGCCCTCTTGGCCCAGCAGTTCCAAAGTTCCTTGACCGTGGAGCCTTCTCCTACGGCGTCGGACTGGTACATTGATTCTGGAGCAACCAATCATCTCACCTCTTCCGCCTCTGCTTTGGAGAGTGTGACTCCATACTCGGGTAATTCTCGAATTTCAGTTGGTAATGGTGATTCCATTGGTATTCATTCTGTTGGTGATTGTCAACTTACTTCTATTTTGCGGTTATCTGATGTTTTATATGCTCCGGATGTGTCTAAAAATCTATTATCTATAAGTCGTCTTACTCAGGACCTTGATGCGATTATGATTTTTGATGACCGGGGTTTTGTTATTCAGCACAAAGTCACCAAGGCGATCATGGGCAGAGGTCGTAGTGTGCATGGTTTATATGTGCTGGATAGAGGAGAGGCTGCTCTATTATCTTTTATATCTCAGAATACTAATCGAGTATCGTTTGATTTGTGGCATGCTCGTCTTGGCCATGTGGCCCCTACAGTTATTTCTCATTTGATTAAGACTGGGGTTTTGTGTGCTTCCTCTTTATTACCTAAGCCGGGACTGTGTGCCCCCTGTGTGATAGCTAAGGGTCAAAGACAATCTTTTTCTGTTAACCCTAAACGGACTTTGAAAGTTTTGGATTTGGTGCATTGTGATTTATGGGGACCAGCCCCTGTTTTGTCAGAAAGTGGTTTTGCTTATTATGCTCTTTTTGTGGACGATTATTCTCGTTTTACCTGGCTATATCCTCTTCGCAGAAAATCGGATTTTTTCGATGTTTTTTTGCAGTTTGAGGCTTTCGTACAGAACCAGTTCTCCTCCACCATCAAAACTTTTCAGAGTGATGGTGGGTCCGAATTTCTCAATAATCGTCTTCGCTCGCATTTTGCCTCAAAAGGCATTCACCATCAAGTCTCCTGTCCATACACACCGGAGCAGAACGGTCGTGCAGAACGAAAACACCGTCATGTAGCTGAAATGGGATTGTCTATGTTATTCCATTTTCACTTGCCTTTGTCTCACTGGGAAAATGCTTTTGCTGCTGCAGTATACACTATTAACAGGTTGCCTACTCCTGTTCTTGACGGTGCTTCTCCCTATAGTGTTCTATTTGGTCGGACTCCAGAATACTCGAATTTCAGACCCTTTGGCTGTAGGGTCTATCCTTTTGTTCGGCCATATGCTGATCACAAGCTGTCCCCTCGTAGTATCCCGTGCCTTTTTGTGGGTTACAGCTCTCACTATAAGGGGTTTCGTTGTCTGGATCCTATTACTGGCCGGATTTATATCACTCGCCATGCTCGCTTTGATGAGACGTATTTTCCTTTGGCCACTGGAAGCACTGCGCAGGTGTTTTCTTCTTTGGATGTTCTATCATTTCTGTGTCCCGAGCCTTCTGTTTCTGAACCAGTCTCACCTTCTCCGACAGCCTCTTCTGGTCCTTGTACAGTCTGTGATGACTCACCATCTCCAGTTAACCCATCTCGATCCCTGCCACATCCTCCGGTTACTTCTCCTCCGGCTACTCCGCCGTCCTCTCCACCTCTGATTACTCCGCCATCTACTCTTTCGTTTGTTTCTCCATCTCCGAGAGCTCATCATATGGTTACCAGGAATCAGGATGGCACTCGTCGTATCAAATCCTATCCTGATTTTGTTCCCACTGGTCTTCTAGCTGCGGTTATGGATCATTCTGAGCCTCGCGACTATCGTGCAGCTCGTCGGGACTCGAAATGGGTGGGTGCCATGGTGAGGAGATGGATGCACTTAGAAGACAGCGCACTTGGGAGTTGGTTCCTCGCCCTTCAAATGTCAATGTTGTTGGGTCTAAATGGGTCTATCGCTTGAAATACAGACCTGATGGCAGCATTGATCGTTACAAGGCTCGTCTGGTCGCTCAAGGTTACTCGCAGATTCCTGGCTTCGATTTCGATCACACGTTTAGTCCGGTAGTTAAAGCTGCCACAGTTCGGACTGTTCTTGCTATAGCTACTCTGCGATGGTGGCCCTTGCATCAGCTTGATGTCAAGAATGCGTTTCTCCATGGCGTTCTTGACACACCGGTCTATATGGCTCAGCCTGTTGGTTATCAGGATCCTGCTTGTCCTACTCATGTCTGTCGACTTCAGAAGGCTATTTATGGCCTGAAACAGGCTCCTCGAGCCTGGTTTGATAGATTCAGCTCTTTTTTTAGTCAGCTTGGTTTTGTTTGTAGCTCGTCAGATACATCTCTGTTTGTTTTCTCTTGGGGTTCTACACTACTGTATCTTCTGGTCTATGTTGATGACATCATTCTCACTGGCAATGATGAGGGTGCCATTCGCCAGTTCATCTCTCGGACTGATAAGGAGTTTTCCATCAAGGACTTAGGGTCTCTGACTTACTTCCTTGGTCTTGAGGTATCCACTTCTCCTACCGGTCTCTTTCTTGGGCAAGCCAAGTATGTTCGTGATATTCTTTCTCGAGCGGGCATGACTGACACATCTCCGGTTACCACTCCGTTTGTTCCACTCTCACAACTTCACAGCAGCTCCAGTGCTCCTTTTGGTAATCCTACCTTTTATCGATCTCTGGTGGGTGCCCTTCAGTATCTGACTATCACCCGTCCAGATTTGACTTTTGCTGTCAACTCTGTCAGTCAGTTCCTTCAGGATCCTCGGGAGGATCATTTTGCAGCTGTCACACGGATTCTTCGGTATGTGGCTGGAACGCCCCATTTTGGTCTCACTTTCCGCACGGGAGGATCCTCTGATGTTTGTGCTTACTCCGATGCTGACTGGGCTCGCTGCTTGGAGACGCGTCGTTCGACCTATGGTTATGCTGTTTTCTTGGGAGACAACTTGGTGTCCTGGAGTGCCAAGAAGCAGCCCACTGTCTCGCGCTCGAGCTCGGAGTCTGAATACCGCGCTCTTGCAAATACGGCTGCTGAAGTCATTTGGCTCTCTCACCTTCTGAAGGAGTTGCATTTTCCGCTGGATGGTTCGCCTCTTCTTTTGTGTGACAACAACAGCGCGATCTTCTTAGCTCAGAATCCTGTTGCTCATAAGCGGGCGAAACACATCGACATCGACTACCATTTTGTTTGGGAGTTAGTTGCCTCTGGGAAGCTTCGAGTCAGTCATGTGCCCACTTCATTGCAGCTTGCGGATATTTTCACGAAAGGGCTTCCAAAGCTATTGTTTGAATTTTTTCGTTCCAAGCTTTGCGTTTCGGTTAACCCGACGCTTCGCTTAAGGGGGGATATTAGAGATAGCTGAAGGGTCAAAGACCATAAATGGGTTTAACTATAGTTCCTTGTATTTTGCCTATTTATTCTTCATAATACACCCTCATAAGTCATGGAGGTTTCACTCTAACACTAATTTACAAAATCCTAGTAATTGCGGAAAGCGAGACCATAGTTTGCAAAACTGGGGAAGCTTAATACTGCATCATCATAAGTATTTGAAATCAAAAACAGAAGTCCGGAAGGATTTAACACAATGCATCGGCAAGTCCAATAACTTAAGAACTAGAAACTCACCGGTCATTTCAAGGTCAATCGACTCGATCCACACCAGTGGCATCATGTACTCTGTGGAAGCTGATTTATCATTCCCCACCAGTCAGTCGAGTTCTCTGGTTTCTCCTTCTGTTAACTTCATCAACTAAAACACACTTTATATTTTGGTAAGTGAGGTACACAAGGGGAACTAGTATCCCAATCTTACAATTGCAAGAGGCAAAACAAAATCCAAATCTTAGGATCGTTGTTTTGGTACAAGCTAAAATGTAAACCTACCTTCAGGTGTAAGTAACGTTTGTTTATGATCATCAGACACATCCAGTTCAAGCACAAAAAAGCATTTGACAGATTATTCATTTCCACTAGGAGATTCTGCCTTCACTACAATAAAAATGATCTTTTACTTCGCCCCTTTTACCTCGGTTTTTATTCTTAACCCCAAAAAACTGAGGTAAAAAGTTCTTTTACCTCAGTTTTTCTTTCGAAGTAAAAGATTTATTTACCTCGGTTAAAAAATCAAGGTAAATAATTGGTTTTTACCTCGGTTAATAAAATAACCGAAGTAAAAGATCAAAAAACGAAGTAAATAATATTACCGAGTAGCGTGCAATGTCGCTTATATTGTGTTGGAAGCACAATCCATTTCGCCACTAACGTCGTTTGTACTGATACGTTTAGCGAATGATCTAGCGACGTCGCACATATTTGAAGAGAAAAGTTACAGTAAAGAATTTGACGTTCATAGAAAAGAATTTAAAAAAGGAATTGGAAACACATGTATGATGTTCAAATCATATGAAAACACACATATGAACACGTAAAGTCAATCTTATGATGTTCGAATTTGATAGTTTAACATCTAGAAAAATAGTAGTCGTGAAAACATTCTCACAATCATTACTTAAATTCGAATAATATTTGTCTTAATTCAAACATAATAGAGATTACTATAAACTCAAGCAGCTCTAATAATGATGACGTAGAAGACGATAGGCTCCCCAGCTTCGATCACCTCGAAGAACAAATTGTCCCTGATGCGTAGGTTGTTTTCCTTAAGGAACTCGCTAAAACCTTTTGGGGAAAGGGCCTTGATCTCCTCCCCCCCCCCCCGAGTAGTTCATACGGTACCCTGTCCCGTAGCACATCAACACTACGAGGGTTTTCGCACTCGGAAGTAGTGGTACAATCTCCCACGGGATGTACTAAGTCAGAAAAAAATAGGTTGATTGGAAATATACATATATGTGTGTGTGTGTGTAAATATTTGAAATTGCATATTAATTTTAAATGTCTTACCAAAGTTGGGTTCTTCCCGAAGTTCTGCTGCTTCAGAATACAATGGAACTGTGGGCTTTCGGGAGCCATTGTATGATCCTTAATGTCGAACGATAGGCCCAGGATTGCTCCATTGTGCATAGAACTGCATGAAATCAAAATATTGTGGTAAAGTGTGAAGATGTGTTTTACTAATAAATATTTTAGGACTTGGAAAAATGGACAACTTGAAGATCCTTCGCCAGCCATTAGTCCTGAAGAAGAAATGAAAATGTAAATAGGTGGGCAACTCATGAATCGCAATGTGCGACGTCGCATACACGTCTCAGGTGTGTGTCTGTCCAAGCTAGTGGCATGGACGACACATATTAGCGAAGTAGCCATAACATCGGGAACACATCGATTGGCCTGAAGGGTCGACCAACACATGTGCGAAGTCTCATAGTAAATAATATGCTACTAAAAATAACAGTATGTGACATCGCTTTATTATCGCAATAACCGAACTGTAACATATGTTCAACCGAGGTCACATATATCAGAGGAAGCAACGGGTAAAAATACATAACCCCAGAAAAAACTAAGATTTAACAACATAAAATTATACAAAAACCCTATGGAGACCTACCAAAACGTAGTACCCAAGTCTACATCCATCGAAAGTTCACCATGCCAAAAATGTGAGTAAAAACTAAAACACAAAGAATCTAGGATACATATTGCATAACCGTGGATTGGACAATGCAAAGTAGGAACTACTAACATTACATGTTAGAATGTTAGAAAAAGCCTACCTTTCTTCCAATGGAGAAGTGAATGGAGGTGAGAGACCATTGGAATTCGCAGCAAACTTGTGAAGAGGAGCTTGAGCTCGCAGGTGGGGTTCTCATATATATAACAGTTCTGAAGCGACGTCATTTCAATCATATTGCGGTGTCTGCCCAATATACTGTGATGCCGCACGTAGGTCGGTTAATCCAAAACTATGCCAAAATAGTGACCGATGTCGCATATGTTCCTGGGACTTACAAACTACGCCCACAAGCGAGTTACATTATATTAAATACTAAAAATTCAATAACATTCAATAGCATTGAATTAATGTGAGAACATTCAATAGCATTAAATTAATATGAGAACATTCAATAACATTGAATTTAAGGCTAAATATCCAATAAAATAGATTTAACAATAAAAATTTCATAAAGAAAATATGCCAATGTTATAATTCTTCCAATTGCGAATCAATTTGTTAAACGTACATTTTCATGTGATGACTAAGAAAATCATCTAATGTTCGCGGGGAAGAATGACAATGCGGAAAATTCCTAAACCAGCACTATCTAGGAGCTCGAAGTATAGGGTGTCCCCAACCACGAGTTGCTCTGCAGCAAGAAACAAGCCAAACCCCTCCGGGGTAAGGGTCTTGAGCACCCTGCTCCCCGAGTAATGCATGTGATACTCCTTCCCTTTGAACATGATGACAACATCCACCTTGTACGATGGTAGGAGCTACACAATTTTGTCAGGGATGTACTAAATTATAAACAAAAAACCTTTCTTAGTACTTATGAAACTAATCTAAATAAAATGTTAATTGGAAATTACATTTGTTTAAAATAGGGAGGACTTACCATAATTGGAACTGACCCGAAGTTTGTCTGGGTCAGAATATGGAAAAAGGCGGATATGTGCTTGAGAGTATGCATTGTGGACTATAATCATCTGAATCAGTACTGATCTATATTGGTCAAACAAATTATTAACATTTCATTTATACTATTATTAATATAATTGAAGTAATATTAAAAAATAACCAAAATTCGGTTACCTCAATCGGGTCACGGCTGGAACCAGCATTGCTAGACATGATTGTTGTAATTCATATTGACTCAGGTGTTAAATCTTGTAGTAGATAGAAATTGGACGATGCTTACAAATTATTTGGTAAGTTGACCAAGTTAACGAGATATCTCTTAGCCTTTGGTATGACCGAATGGTTAACCGAGAGCCAGGCAACGCCACTCTGACCAATTACATAAAGAAAACATTATTCACAAAGTCACACGTATTTCAGTAAAACAGAGGGTCGACAGACAAGAAACTGACGTCGCATGATAGAAGGTGGATTACATAAACAACAGTAGAAAATCGAGAACACTTCTTGGTTCTAAACCAAACAATTGAACCACTCCATAGATAGAAGACTTAAAAACCATATACTAACACCCCAAACCCATATCTTACCACCCGAATTCATATAAACTTTGAAACATTTACCAATTAATACATTAAAACCCTATTCCATATTGATAACAAATTCTAGGATAAATAGAATAACGAAAGCAATGTAACCACATGTGGAAATCATACCTTTGACAAGAATGGCAGCGGCACTGTTAAAAATTGAGGGAAATGTGAAATTTTTAAGTGATGTATGCAAGGTGGGCTCCATTTATCCATTCGTTATGCTTCCACCTAGGGTATGTGTGATGTCGCAACATATTCGCCTATACTGATTGTCTCACCGAAAGATGTGCGACTTCGGCTAGCCGGAGTGTGGGGCTAACCATTTCAACCCACTAGCATGGGAAAGGCCTGCGTTGAAATAAGTATGTGCGACATCACATGTTACTTCTGGTACTGCAACATATTACTGACATATGTGAGACGTAGGTTATCTGGAATTGGGCCTCAACATTTCAGCCCAATAGCATATCAACTACGTCCGCATTTGACCAAGACATAAACAATTGACCTTAATAACAGGTAATTGAATATTAGACACTGCTATATTAAACCTATAACTGTTGTCGGACTTTATTAGCGTCTGGTATGATCGAAATCAATTTTAAATTAAAAGCTAACTAAAGTCTGTTCATCAATTTTATAATTGTTTCCACCACATAGAATCGCATGAAATTATATATTCTAGGTTTTTATGAGATTAAAAGGTAATAAAAGTCAGTCAGTCAAATTTTAAAATGTGCAAGTACGGTGTCCAGAGTAAATTGTGGATGATTACTTATAAGTACACAAGGGTCATTCATAAAGAACTTGTGGAACTCTCTATGAGATTATGCGAGTTTCTTTATCAGTTACAGCGGTAAAGAGTTTAACTTGGGATTTCCACTACATAGAATCGCATGAAATTATATATTCTAGGTTTTTTTTATGAAATTAAAAGGTAATAACAGTCTATCAGTCAAATTTTAAAAAATGTAAGTACATTGTCCAGAGTAAATTGTAGATGATTACTTATAAGTACGCAAGGGTCATTCGTATAGAACTTGTGGAACTCTTTGTGGGATTATGTGATTTCTTTATCAGTTGCGGTGGTAAAGAGTTTGACTTGGGATTACAAGTGTCCCGTTGGTGATCCAGAGTAATCATCCATCATTTGTGTTAGTATTCCATTAATACCCTTACAATAAGCATTATGAACACCATACCTGTTTCCACCACATAGAATCACAAGAAATTATATATTCTAGGTTTTTTAATAAATTAAAAGCTAATAAAAGTTAGTCAGTCAAATTTTAAAATGCGTAAGTACATTTTCCAGAGTAAATTATATATGATTACTTATAAGTACACAAGGTTCATTCGTACAGAACTTGTGGAACTCTATGTGGGATTATGCAAGTTTCTTTACCAGTTGCGATGGTAAAGATTTTGACTTGGGATAGCAAGTGTCCCATCTATGATCCGGGGTGCCTGTCTGTCATTGGTGTTAGTATTCCATTATTACCCTCACAATAAGTGTTATGAACACCATAACTATTTCCACCCCTTAGAATCGCATGAATTTATATATTCTAGGTTTCTTATGAAATTAAAAGGTAATAACAGTCCATCAGTCAAATTTCTAAAAATGCAAGTACATTGTCCAGAGTTTGTAGATTATTACTTATAAGTACACAATTGGTCATTCGTAAATAACTAGTGGAACTCAATGTGGGACTATGCGAGTTTCTTTATCAGTTGCGGTGGTAAAGAGTTTGACTTAGGATTACAAGTGTCCCGTCTTGATCTGGGGTAACCGTCTGTCATTTGTGTTAGTATTCCATCATTACCCTTACAATAAGCGTTATAAACACCATACTTGTTTCCTCCACATAAAATCACATGAAATTATATATTCTAGGTTTTTTATGAAATTAAAAGCAAATAAAAGTCCGTCCATCAAATTTTAAATAGTCTTCCGTCATTTGTGTTAATATTCCATTATTGCCCTTTCTGAATTGCAAAATTGGAGATAACATTTATTTTATTCAAATTTTGAATACAATAAAGTTCAGTTGTTGGCATGAACGGGTCGATGGACGGGATGCAATCTTGAAACAATGTATTTTACCCCCAGAATGTTAATTACGTGTGAGTTTGCACTTGTGTCGATTGATACGACACTAAAATGAATATTAACTAACGTCGGTAAGTCTGGAATTTCAAGTGGGAATTAAAATTTTCAGCCAAAAATTTTGACCCAAAATTTCCCCCCACCCTATTCAATCCAATAAATCTCGGCACTAACACCCATTTCCCATTTCCAACACCAATCTTACGACCCAAACTCCCATCATTCATTTCATTCACAACCTTACAACATTTAAAGATCTAATCAAGTTGCTTCTCTCAAACATCAACCAATGTCCAAGGATGGAGCATCTCTGATTCCTAATTAATGGAGGTAGTTTTTCCATCTATTCCATGTTCAATTACCAATTATGTGATGATCCAACTACATGTTTTTTAATCAATAATTGATCAAAGATTCTTACATTACATGAGGTATGATTCTTGAGTTACATGTTATATATTTTTTGTTGTTATTCTTTCCAAGATAGTGCCGTGTTTGTTTCGATTATGAAGAAAGATCCAGAGATTTCTATGAACATAGTTTGAATGTGCAATCTCGGTCACATGTCATCGCCCCATCCGTAACGTTACCCAACCGATACCGAGTTCGCATAGAACTTCATATTGTTGTCATGTCATTGAATGCCCGACGTCGCTATTTTGTAGGTCTTTGCGGCGTCAGACATGACATGTATGCGACTTCGCATGTATCCATTTCTATTTGCTTTTACCATGTAGGATTTAATTTCGTCTACGTTTTACTACATTATGTGTATTTCATTTTATAACTGCTCAATTCTAACATAAATTTTGTTTCGTGTGTAATGATATTAACAGTCCCAGTGAGAGCCATCAATGGACCTTCAGTATGTAGATGGAATGACTTGTCATTACACTTGTCTTTTTTTTTGCGACCTCGGCCAATCAAAACGATGTCATTTTTGTAAACGTTCCACATCAGCATGCGCACGACATGGGACCTCCACGTCATGCGATATCGCACTCAATGTGGACTGTCGTTGGTCAAAACGACGTCGCAACAATTCATCCACCTACGACTGCCTTCCCGCGCTTAACGACCTCGCATACAAGTGGAAGCTGATGTCGCTCCGAACAAGGTCGCACATATGATCTTCAATCATCAACCTTCTTTCTATAACTGACGTCGCTGATAATTCCTACCGACATCGGTTAAAAACCGAGGTAAAAGATATTTTTTAACCTCTGTTTTCAACCGAGGTAAAAAATCTACTTTTTACTCTGTCAGTATTTACCTCGGTTTTCAACCGAGGTAAAAAACCTACTTTTTACTCCGTCAATATTTACCTCGATTTTTTCTGGACAAAAAATTGAGGTCAAAACACCCCTGCAGAACCGAGGTAAAATGTGTTGTTTCTTGTAGTGCTTCCTCCTAAACCGAAATAAAATTTAAAATAAATTAAACCATGATTAACACCTTCAGAAAAATTCAGGAGCCTGATTTATACATGTTCGCTACTGCTAATTAAGTTACAAGATTTGAACCGGAATAGCGAACTGTACTATCTCCACCGTAACGGCTATATCGCCACCATACTCTTCAACCACTGTTTTAACCTCTCATGGTGGCTCCTTCACCTGGAGGCAGCCCGCCATCGGCCTACACTGATTGCCTCAAACCAAAGAGCAACCTATGCTATCTGTGAAAATAAAATAAAATTGTAAGCTCGGTCATAGAGTTTCACGTAACTGTGGATAATCACGAGTATAAACGAAAGCTAAGGCTTTACTCAAACGGAAATGGGATAGTAAGGCTCACCTGGAACGGCGGCCTATGGAGTGGGGAGGAACAGAAAAGTTGGGGGTTTTGCCAGAAGCCGGAGTCGGATACTCTTGTGGTTTGATTGAAAATCAAACGTTGGTTCAAATTTTAATTATGGATTTATTTTAGTCAGAATATAATCCATTTCAATAGTTGAGCCAAATTCCACTGGGCCGTTAATACTACATTCACCAAAATCAAAATTGAGTTTTTAATTGAAGCTTCAAATGTCCAGTGGGTGGATATGAAATTTTATTAATTTACATTTAAGTCCAAGTATAAATATCAATATTTTTTCATTTTTCTCTAATATTTTTCTGACTTTCTCTCTCTTCTTCTTTCCTCTCCAATGCATAACTCCTCCTTATTCTCTCCCATCTCCATTTCTCTTCCTCCTTCTCCTCATCTTCATTTCTCTTTCATCTTCCTTCAGTTCGGACTTTTTTTCATCAATTCAACCACACGTCCTCTCCATTTTTCTTCCTTCTTTCTTGCGAGCAATTTTTGGAGTTTTTCAACAAATTTTCTGGCAACCGAACATAATACGAGCTTTGTTTTGTCTTTATCCTCGAATGTAATGTCTTTGCTCTGAGTTTTTATGCGTATTTTGTTGTTTTTTAAAAATTTTTGTTTGCTTTTTTCGGTTCATGTGATTTTTTAGGGTTTATGTTGTTCATTGTGTTAATATTTGGGGATTTCTCTATTTTTTGTGTTTTGTGAGTTATTTTTACGGATTTGTGCTAATATTTGTATTGTTGCTGCTGTTTGTTAGATGTCTAAGGAGATTTGCATCGCTGCTACTGCAATCGAGAAAGAAGAAGGATTTGTAAGATTTCTTAATTTTCGGTTGTGATGTTTTATGTATAGTTGATGATGTTTCTCGTTTTCAGTGTGATGTTTCAGGTTTTAGGCTTTAAGTATTGCTATTAGTATTGTTGTGATATTTTAATTTCAGCGCTTGATACTTTTGGTTTTTCATGCTTAAGTGTGCAAATGATGTCTAGTTTCGATTGTGTGTGATATCTTAGGGGTTTGTTACGATTTGTACTACTTTTTTGTTTTTGTTGTTGATGTTGATGTTTCTTAGATGTCTAAGAATGCTTGCCCATTGTTGCTGCAATTAAGAAGGAAAGATGATCTGTAATTTTGTTATTTTGCAGATGTGATGTTTTAAATACTGTTGTTAATGTTTCAGGTTTTCTTTGTGATGTTTCATGTTTAGGGTTCAAGTATTGTTATATGTGCTGGTGTGATGATTTAATCTCAGTATTTGTTGTTTGTAGTGTTTTAAGTGTGCAATTGATGTACAGTTTGATTGTTTGTGTGATATCTTAGGGTTTTGTTACTATTTCTGCTAATTTTTGTGTTGTTGCTGTTTCTTAGATGTCTAAGAGCACTTGCCCACTGTTGTTGCAATCGAGGAGGAAGAAGGATTTGTAAGTTTTCTTAATTTTCATCAGTGATGTTTCAGGTACAGTTAGTCATGTTCTCGTTTTTAGTGTGATGCTTCAAGTTTTTAGACTTTAAGTATTGTTATCAGTGTTGTGTGATGTTTTAATTTCAGGTTTAATGCTTGTGGTGTTTTCATGTTTAAGTGTGCAATTGATGTTCAATTTTGACTATGTGTGATATCTTAGGATTTTGTTACGATTCGTGCAAATTTTTGTGTTGTTGTTGTTGTTTCTTAGATGTCTAAGAACGTCTGCCCACTGTTGGTGCAATCAAGATGGAAGTAGGATCTATAATTTTTGTTATTTTTCATATGTGTTGTTTTAAATATTGTTGTTGATGTTTCTGGTTTTCTATATGATGTTTCATAATTAGGTTTTAAGTACTGTTATATGTGTTGGTGTGATGTTTTAATTTCAAAATTTGATGTTTGTAGTGTTTTAAGTGTGCAATTGATGTTCAGTTTTGTTGTTTTGATTGTATGTGTGATATCTTAGAGTTTTGTTACAATTTGTGCTAATTTTTGTGTTGTTGTTGCTATTTATTAAATGTCTAAAAACGCTTTCCCACTGTTGGTGCAATTGAGAAGGAAGTAGGATCTGTAGTTTTTGTTGTTTTTCATATGTGATATTTTTACATGTTGTTGTTGATGTTTCTGGTTTTGTGTGATGTTTCATGCTTAGGTTTAAGTACTGTTATCTGTGTTGGTGTGATATTTTAATTTCAGTATTTGATGCTCATGGTTTTTCATATTTCAGTGTGCAACTGATGTTCGGTTTTGTTCTTTTGATATTTTAGTGTGTACTGTTTGGTGTTTTTAAATTTTGATATTGGTGTTTTAAATACTGTATTTGATGTTTCTAAATGTAGTTGTAAGTGATGTTATGTGTGCTATTGTAATGTTTTAATTTCAGATATTTATGTTTTAATTACTGTATGTGACGTTTTATGTTTATTTCACAGGAATACTTTCCAAGCAAGAGCTCTACGATGTAATTGATGAGATATTAAAAAAATGCTATGAGGAATCATGCATCTGGGGATGTTCCCTTCAATAGAGTACTGGATCCGATCTTTGATCTTAGTGTTGGTGGAGTAGAAGAGTCATCCTCTTCAAAATAAGCAGGAAAGAAGGCAAGTTAGTGAACCAGCAAGCAATGAAGGGAAATAAGTTTAGAGGGAGATAGAATTCGATTGTTTGGAATGTGTTGTTTGACATTCATTTTTCAACTATGATGGTTGATTGCTAGTGTTAGTGTTGAGGCGCTTCATTGTAATTAATGTTTTACCTTGATTTGAATTTTTTTTCAATTTTTATGTTAGTGATATTTAGGGCATTTGAATGAATGATGTTTGATGGTTCTTGCGTATGACGAGTGACATTTTCACATGCTAATGTAAATTTTCAAATTAAAAGTTGCCATTTTCATATGCTAATTTTATATGTATTTGTTGTGCCTATGAAGATTCATCAAATACCTTTGATTTTGAGTTGTCAGTGTATGATGTTTTATGTCTTGTTCATCTGTAATATAAATAAAGTGATACGTATCATTTTATATCTGTAAATTATCATATAAAATACTAATAACATCAATGGATGGAAGTGGGATGTCAAAATAGTTTTTTCAAATGAAACAATAGTGGAATGTATATTTTCAACTTATTTTAATAAGGTGTTTTACAATGTTAGTTTGATATTTTAATTTTCTAATTTGATTTTTAGTAAATTTTATATGATGTGTATTTTTTTAGATGTATATTTTCATCTTATTGTAATAAGATGTTTTACAGCATTAGTTTAATCATATGTATTTTTTTTAGTGTTTATTTAATGTTAAACTATTTCAATTTTGATATAATCTTTTAGTGTTTTCATTTGATGTTTAAACATTCCATTTTTATTTATATTTTAATTTTGATGTTTTAAAGAATTTGTTTAATGTTTTAACAAATTTAATGGGATATTATTTTTTACTTGACCCATATACAATAGGCGCAACGGGCACAAAATAAACAGGCCAAATTTGGATCATCTTTTTCCATTCAAAATTCGACCACGATACGCTGTCAGAGCGACGCCGAGGTCATTGGAAAAATATGCTCACCGGAAAAATATGCTCTTATTCATCTTCCTAGCTATGCGACGTCGATTCAACCCTTGCGACGGCACTGGAGAACCTTGCCAAATACAACGAATTTGACGCCAACTTAGAAGAATTTGATACCGACTCTGACGATTTCCGATATGTAACCCATCCAACGAGGCGTATTAAGCGACGAGGCTCAATTTATGGCAAATGACAACGAGGCAGCGACGAAGATGATGAAATTAGCTGATGTGATGGCGGAGAAGACGATACGACGACAGAGAAGGCGAGGCAAAGAGACGATGGCGAGGCAAGGAAGAGAATGCGAGGAGGCAAGGAGACGGCAAGGAGGTGGCGAGGCGGCGCCATCGAGTAAGGAAGATGAAGGAAGACGTGTGGTTTGTGTACTTTTGTGATATTTGCTATTTGGTTCCCCACGTTTTTTACGTATTTCATTTATTACCCTGAGTCTGAATTAATTGTGATTTAACCCCTGAATTTAGTTTGTTTTTTTCTTATTTTGTCTCTAGTTCCTGATCTCCCATGAGACAGTCTCATAGGAGACAGACTCAATCAAAATATGTATTAACCTTGCATTTGTCAAATTGTGCGTATAAAAAAAATGAACTATTTATTTTTTGGTAAAGTGTTGGGAAAGACCTTCTTTCCATAGGTATATGTAAATTTAGAATCACGGAAATGTAAAACTATGATAGTAGTGTAAAAAAAATAAGAGTGCAAATAGAGATGTGACGGAGGGAGTAGTTTATTTATTTTTTGACAATTTAATATAAACTTCTATAATAACATTTAGATAAAGTTTACCATTAGACCGACTAATGGTTAGAGAAGTTATTAAAAAAACTCATTTTAATAAATTTTGAAGTTGAATTATAGTTATGTATATGTTGAGGTTTATTTTAAAATGTTTTCATAATTATAAGTATTTCATTGCAATAAATGTATATTAATATCAAATCATCCAATTAGTTATATTAATTATAAAATTAATCTATCTAACGGTTAGTTGATATAAAACAAAGACTAAATTATTTTTTTAGTCTCCTACAAAGTATCTTATGTCATGTTTTGGTCCCCATTTGCAAATCAATCCTTAGACAGTACCTCACAAATTCAAAACGATATGTTTTGGTCCCCGGAGGTGGTTTTCAGGGAAAGTCAACTATAAAATTGGTCAAAATGTGTGAAATGACCATTATACCCATGAGTTAAAAAATAATAACAATAATTGTTCGTCTTCTTTGCCACCGTCGCCATTGTTGAAATCTGGAGGAAAATGATTCCTATTCGCCGCTTGATATGAATCCCCTTGCAAAAAATATGGATTGCGGAATTAAGATCTTTGACAAAACAAGGAAACTTGCAAACCCTTCAATGTTGCACGAAATTCAAGGTCTAGCCCCCGGGTACACTCAATTTCGACTCGCTCTCTAACTAGCCTTCAGGATCATATTACAAGGTTTATTGACACTTAACTAGCCCTTGGGGTTAAGCAACAATGGAATAGCTCACAAGCAAAGAGTATGAACTCAAAAGGTTGTATTTTGATTGACAAAAATTGTAAGGTCAAAATAATGCTGAAAACCACCCCTATTTATAGTACATAGGTATGATCTTAAAAAATACAAATAAGAAACTGAAAAGAATTATGGCAGCTTTAAGAAGCTAAAACCATATTTAACTACACTACCTAAAATAAATGACTATATTCTTCAAGATAAATCTTGAATGAATATTGTCTTATCTAATCTTACCAAATCTAATTCTAATCAAATCTGAACTGAATATTCTAACACCTAAAATAAATGCATGACCAAAACATTAATTTTTCTAAGGCCAACATGGCTGAATTAATGGGCCATATTCTAAAATAAAATAAATGATCACACTACCTCATTAAAAAATTCAATGGGAAAAAGAGTATAGTGTTATCTTCTAAAAATCCAAATAAATAAAAACAAATAATCGTATCACCGCTGGAAGAAGAGGTGGTGAGAGGCGGCGTCGCCGAGGAAACCGACGGCGATGGACAACAAGAAGCCCACGGAACCACTTGATTCTCCCTGTCTTCTTCCTCCTCCTTCTCGTCGGAGCTCGCCGGCGACGAATTAGTATCATCCTCATCCTCATCCTCATCCTCATTCTCATCCTCATCCTCATCCTCATCCTCTTCGTCACCAGAACGAAGTGAGAAAATTTTTGTGGTGTGGTGCCTGATACGCTGCAATTTGCTTCGTCCTCTTGTCTACACCTAGAATGGGGTTGGAATCCGATACCAAATCCTCCAGCTAAATTCTAAGGTTATTCTTTTTTAAAAAAGAAAAATAAATTCTCTCATTCCCCCCTTTCTACAAAGTGTAATTTTTATGAGGAATTATTTATAGTTAATTTCCAAACCCTAATAATTTTGTTCTGATACCATTTCTGAGCTAATGGGGGATCTCACTACGATTAGGATTCTTTGCAGCTAAAAAAGATACAGTTTGATCATCTGGGCGGTCGTAAATAGTTGGAATTGGAAGCGAATATGGTAGTGTCGTGGGGCGGAATCAGTTGCTGCAGTGGAAGAAGGCTCTGCACAGCACGTGAAGAAGACTCCGCAAGCGAAGAAGACTTTGCGGTGACGGCGGTGGAAGCGGCGGCGGCGGAAGTGGAAAACCATTTAATTGAAAATGGTTTTTAATTAGGAATTTTAAAGAAAAATTTTAAAATTAGGAATTTTTAATTAAAAATATTTTTTAATTAGTAAAAGTGCCATTATACCCCTGACTATACCGGAAAACTACTTAGGCATACCTGAAAACCACCTCTGGGGACCAAAACATATCGTTTTGAATTTGTGGGATACTGTCTAAGGGTTGATTTGCAAATAATTTAGTATAAAACAAAACTTTGTGTAATATATAATATTGTTTGTTATTAATAAAAATTAGGATGCGCCTTCAATCTTCAAACCTCCTACGGTTGACATGATCACCCTCTATAATGAATCACAAATTAGTGTTCAACCATCTTTCCCTCTTTTCTTATCCAGTTGACAAGGATTAGAAACAAAAAGAATTCAAAATATAGTCAAATAGGGTTAAGTTTGGTTTCACCCGACATCGATAGGGGTTCTGTTACGGTTTTGTGTCACCTGGTATCGGTTGAACCTTCAACCGACATCGGTTGGGAGCAACTTTTAACTTCAATTTTTTTCCAAACCGAAGTCGAAAGACATCTTTTAACTTTGGCTGTTTCCCAACCGAAGTAAAAAAGAACTTTTTACTTCAATTTTTCTAATAATCGAAGTATTACTTCGGTTATTTGCACAACCGAAGTCAATGAGGCGAAGTTAAAAGTCATTACTTTACTTCAGTTATTAGCACAATCAAAGTCAATGAGGCGAAGTTAAAATTCATTTTTATAGTAATGAGGACATTAATCTAGATTCATATTATAACCTATATCACCATATAATCAGTCAACATCTTATAATTCAAAACCCGGCCACAACACCCTCTACCTCCTTTTCCAAAAGGCAATAACCCTCACCCTCAGGGCCCCGGCCGCAACTACACCAAGCCAATAACCGAGGAGGTAAATCACTTCTCCCAAGGGTTCGGCACGCGGTCCTCGAATGTACTCGGTGGCCACAAGTAGCACCTCCACTGGAGGATATTCCCACAATGCGCCTGCCGAGATTCGAACTCCTTCTCATGGGGAATGAAACCACAGCACCTAACCACTTGGGGTATTCAGTGGGTGTCTCTACTTCATTTTCCAGATGTATGAGTTGGGGGTCACCTCAAAATGGAGGACCACAAAGTTAAATGAAGTTAAAAGAAAGAACAGCAATCAGTTCCAACAAGTATTAAACAGGGGCCATCCTTCTATGCCTTGCACTTTTCAAGAAGTATTTAGCTGTATCACTATTTTGTTTTCGACTTTCTCAACTACCCGACGTTTTCAGCTTCAACTTGTGTGCACGGCCAGATTCACTTCCAAATTCCCATTGCAGAATTTTCACTTTCTTCTTTTCTTTTTGAGTGTGTCCGAAATTAGTACTCCCTTTGGTACAGTATGATCTCTTTAAATGGACACTTAGTTTTTTGAAAAGAGAAAAGAGTGGTGGAGGTTTAATTGAAAGTGTAAAAAGTAAAATGGGTGGATGAAAATAACCTAGAATTTGCTAAAAATTGAAGGAGACAAAATAAAAAAACCATCCATTTATGAAAAGAGTACCATAATTAGTGGACCAGAGGGAGTACAACACATTGAGTTCATGTATTTAAGGCATTGTGAATTACTTGGACTACGGAAGGTCTTGTGTCGTGTTTAGTTGTTCTTAAGATGGTTTATTTTGAAAGTAGGGGGAGACTAGATCTTCTTGCAATACTTAGATCTAAGGATAGTTCCCACATTAAAACTGGCGTCGGAACGAACAAACAACGTTTTTTAAAACTGTAGTGAATTGACTAACCATTGCATTAGAGATGGAGGCAAAAAATTCTATGGCAGGACTAGTTAATTAATTTTTAATAAAACAACATTCAATAAAAAAAATACAATAATACTCAAGACTTAAAATTATCCTCTTAAATTATTATTTTTTCAAACACCATAATTAATATTTTTTTCAAACATTGCATGGCGTTATCCTCGGGCAATGATTCAAAACTGTCAAAAGTGCTTTCATGCACTAGTGGTTACACTCATGTTTATGAATTCACACTATTCAAATATAAATATCATGCTCCCTGTGTTATTATATTCTGCACAGAATCTTTTCACAGTCTCCAACAAATATGTTTAGCTGTAAATATGTGTAGCTATGGACAATAATGACACACAAAAATTTGATACTTAGAATATACATATTACGACGAATTTAATCATATCTTATACGATAAAATTATTGTTCATATACCTATTTAAATGTAATCAAAGTTTGATATTTTTTACCAAAAAAAAATCTTTGCAGAATAGACTGACGGAGAAAGTATGACAAATTAGAAAAAGAGGAAAAGTAATGGTGGTTGTATGAAATAGCATTGTTTTCAGTCAGTAGTTGGGGACTGGACACCATTGACGCCACAGTTATAGGACTATACATGATGCCTCTTTAGTGAAATGTCAAAAATATCCTTGGATTTTACTATGAAGATCAAGGAGCTGCCTCTTTAGTGAAATGTCAAAAATATCCCTGGAGCTTACTATGAAGATCAAGGAGGTAGCCAAATTTGCAATATCCGAACACATTTAGTAGTACTTCATTTCGTACCAGGATGATTATATGAATTTTTGATGTATGAAATGCCTCTCCATGATATTGTCCAATGATAGTTCGACAGAAGAGGAACTTTTGCAACAAAATGCACATCTCCAGCATTATTTTGGTGGAATATACGTGTGTGGAGTTTGCTGGAGGCTGCAGTCAAAAAGGCAAATATAATCCAGGCTTATTTATATACTCACTCACATGACGGAGTTAGAAAATATATACTACAAGGGTTTTGGGGGAAAAGTTTAAAATTATTCCCAATAATTGAACTCAATAGCAAAAATTTTCAAAATTACCTTCCATAATTTTCTTCCCAGCAGGGACTGGAGCCCCTGAAGCCCCCATGTACATCTGCCTCTGCTCTCTAAGCGTATTTTTAAACATAGATCAATTTTAATTTTAATTTATTTTTATAGTTAGGCACATTTTAATTATGATAAATTCTATACTGATTTCCAACTCTTAATTTTACTGAATGTGTTTTTTTTCAAAATTTAATCTTGGAAAATGCAGTCTTTCGATAAGATATAGAAATATTACTGTACTTTTTAACATAAATATTACTATATTTTTTAAAACTTGAATACGAATATTGTAGTTTATAATTTAAATATTTTATTTTTTATAAAAAAAACTCTAATTTTGAATCATTCAAATATAAATTATTCATTTTGTAATTCATTAATTGTTGAGCACAAAGCAAGTATGACATGTTAAAAGAAAAACAAAACAAAAAATGAAGAGCATGTAAGCTCATTTCACAGTAGAGGAAACGTTGCGGGAGACAAGAATGAACCCTTATATCGATTACACATTTCATCAGTACCCAATTAATTCAGGAAGATTGATCCAAATTAATTGTGCAACAACATTATAATACCATACCTGCACATGTACATGCACCCACAACAACCCGCCAAAAAAATCATCAATTATACTGTGGCTTCGTTTGATTTTATACTTTAAAAAGGTAATTTTGAAATCAATTTTTAATATTACTCCCAACTTCTTAAATATGACGAAAGCATGTTTGTATTTTTAATTACGAATTTCAAGTGTTATGTTTTCAATACTTTATTTGAAAAGTATAAAACACACGGAGCATTCATATAGTAGTTTGTTTAAAATATAATTTTAAAATAGATGGGACAGACTAGATGCTTGATTGCAAAAAGAGATTTATATTGTTAACCAAAATTTAGGGCTTCATTTTAATTTTTAGTTTTCTTACTTTCATTTTTGGAAATTTCGCCGGCCTTTCTAGTAACTTCTGCCTCACTGGTAGCTTCTGTCACTGCCGTTCCGCTGTAACATTCTCTCGTAACCTCTGCCACCGCCGTTCCACAATATTCCTCTCGCATAACCTACCTCGCGAGATCTGGCTTTCTGAGGCCTAGTTTTCGCTCTTCGATTCCTTCTTCCTCGCCACAATCAGGAGCTAACTAGCGATCCATCATATGTGAACAGAGCTCCATCATTAAAGGCAATGATTTTCGCTTCCCCAAATCCTAAATTAAAGGAAATGGATGACCACCATCCTTAATCTTCTCAGCATACACCTGATCTGCTTTCTCTTTAGTTCTTATTTGAGCGCTCAATATGGCACCCTCGTGTGCAAGACCCTTAACCTGCAATTTTGAATTCTTCTTTTGGATGTTCAGCATCGCATTTCACTACCCCACGCACATAGAGGTGGAATATGTCCTTAATTTTTTTTTTAAAACCTATTGGTTTTCATAACATGGTTCTTCAATACACGAGTATAGTCCGGATGAGCAAAAACTTCACTCCTTAGCATCTGGAGCTCAGCTTTCAATACATTATTTTCAGTTCACTTTACTCATGGCGAAGACTCCATTCTTTTGCCAATTATAGTTCACTATTTTTAATAGCTTCCCATCTGTCCCAATAATGAGCAGGTGATTAAAGAGAAGTGGTTAACCTCTCTTTCCTTTATGCCGAACCAGGGTTGTAGAATGGGCAGCTAAGGTCTTCCCAATTTTGCTATGTTTCGTCAACTTCGATAATCGATGAGACAACTTATCTAAACGAACCTCATAATTTTACGCGTGTATGATAAATTCATTTGAACGTTGGATGAACGCATGCCTCTTCCATCCACCAAAGTTGGTAGGAAACACTTTCAATACTTGAACCCAAGGAATACCTATGTAGAAGGTAAGTAATTCTTCGCTATTCTTTAATTTGCAAAGCTAATTAAAACTTCTGAATAAACCCATTTTAAACTTTTTCCTAGCCCAACAACAAACCACATCAAAACCTGTAATAATAGCCATGCCATTTGGATGAAGTTGATCTAATGCAATATTGAAAGTCCTTAACACACTTACAACACAATCAATTGATGTAGTTAGCCCATAAAATAAGTGGTAATCATTCACAACAAAATATCCAGAAGGAGAGTTCTATACACTCTCCTTCGGGTTAGGAATCATATTATCACAATCATCCAGAAATGGATATCGCCCCCTCAAAATATCTAAATCATCTTCAATCAAAACGCTTTGACTACCCCCAACTTTCTGACCCTCGTCATGCTCATCTGCATCAGACCCCTTAGTAATAGTGGCTTATCAACACCAACATGACCCTCATGATTAACATTGATATCACTATGAGTAGCTTCTCTGATACACCCACTGGCATCAACGTTAGTAGATGAAGATGACGACTCAATATGCAACAACTATAATTCCAGAATGAGAAATGTTGTGCCAAAACTAAGAAAAAATATTCTACTTTCTAGACAGTCAGTTACTACTAAGGTGTCCAACTTGCTACTAAAGAACAAAGGGAAATCTAACAGAAGAAACAAGAATACCTAAAGGTTGTAATTTTTGTAGATTACCACAACATTTTATAGTGTTACCATGGAATACGAAACAAAAAGTAACTTTTTTAGAAATTTTTACCTTCTTGGTGGAAAAAAAGAATCACGTATCAGTTACAAATCCAAATCGTCACACGGCGATATAGGGATACACACTTCGTAATGAGTACCACGTTAAAAGTTCAATTTATACTGCACAGGTTCCCCTATTTTTGGCCCATAAGTAACGAATTCCCGAGATTTTAGGAATACTAAATGCCTCTTATCCCATCCATATGCAATAACAATTTATGTCTAAATATCAACTAAACACAAAGGTTGTAAAAATCCTTCAAATATAATTCTTACCCACAAAGTCATTTCAAATCTTGCCTACATCACAATTTATATCTGACTCGATTGCACTGATGATGTTTTCTTATAAACACATCACCTCAAACATCACACCGCACACATCAGTCTAACATGCCATGCTTCATCTCCATCACTTTGTGGCTTGGGGAATTATGGTTATATGACCCAACTTAGCTTATGAAGTATATTAAGATGACAAAACTAGATATGAAAAAATTAGATATGTGTAGCGACCATTTTTCTAAACTACGACAGTTTCCCTAGCTCACGTGGACCTTAAATAGAAACACCACCAACTGGTAAACCGAGGAAATAGCGGAAGGAACCACCCACTACGATGCCCCATAACCAGACCATGATCCAAAGATGGCATCATGGTAATTAGACCATGATCACATTATGGAAGAGCTATAAATAAAAGAGGATACACTTGCAAGAGGTAAGCAAAAACTACTATCAGTGTCTTACCACTTTTTTAACCATTCATGGATGATTTTATAAGTTCAATATTTTAAATTACACATAACAAAAAAATTTATTTAAAAAAATGATATTCTAAAAATATACGATACGATGAATGTAGCAAGGTCTCACACGATAGTTTTCATATTTTATATTTATGAATGTTTACAATCTAAACAATATCTACTTTATTGGTAAATAGTGAATTACTAGCTCCGTTTTGCTATGCTTGGCACCCTAGCTTTAGGTATTGTTATTTTTTAAAGTTAAAATGTGTGGAGAGAATTGAGTGAAGAGAGTAAAAAGTTTAATGAATGGTTGAAAATGATTACTTTTTGCCATAAAAGGAAATGTGTCAATCTTAGCAATACATACGAAAATGGAAAGTGTGTCATACATAAAAAAATAGCAAGAGTAGGACACTTATAAAGGGATGGAGGAAGTACATAATATCAAGCATTAGGACAATATACTAATTTGGGCGTCGGAGGTTCTTACCCAAGACCAATCCAGGGACATTTTCAGGTATTCGAAGAGGTATGAACTCGTCAAGAGTCAATTCTGGTTACTACCATTATTTGAAAGGAATCAGTCACATCAAATTTATTTATTTTATTAATTAAAGTTAACTTATATGGATAAAATTGAATGAAAAGTATGAAATTATTAATGAATAAATGGGGAAGTATTTTTTTTGTATAGCATAGCTAGAAAATAGATTAAAATTAGAATTGTGATGATAAGTTAAACACATACTCCAGAATTCCATAAGTTAATGTTAAGGAATGTAGATATTATTTGTAATTGTAATTAGATTATATTTCATTGTCGTAGCTTATATAGGTATTATGTACCACTATATAATGTACCATGAGATCATGAATACAAACACACATTATTACCCTTATTTTCTACATGATATCAGAGCCTAAAATCCCGAAACCCTAAGAAAATTTCCGTTGTTTTCCTGAGTCGCCGCTGCCGTCACATCTAGCCGCACATTTGTCATACACGTCGCCGGTCTCCACGCTCCTGCTCATTGATCTCTGTCCGCTGACCACCACACCAAGTCTCCAGGTTTCCGTGATCGTTCAACAGTCTACTACCATCCGTGTGTTGCCCTCAACGCACCGACTCCGAACTCCACGTGCCGCCACCGTCTAAGCCACGCGCCGCCACACCTTGCCGATCTAATTTACTGCCTCCAATCCGATTCGATATTCCACTGCTACTCTATTCTGATATGCTTCAATGTCTACCTCTGAATTTAAATATGTTACTTGACGCTGCCCTCGGCCGCCATTCACTAGCATTGTTACCTCGCTGCCAAGATTTGCTACTGCGGGCTTCGGCTCCCCTACCCGATCTGATTTTGGCTCTTCTTTGTATGATGACCAATGGAGTACAACCCTTCATTTATTTAATCAGTTACATCACCCCTCTAATCATGTATAATGGAAGCCTACTTTACCCTGGATTCTTGATTCGAGTGCTTCGTATCACATGACCGGTGACAAGGGTTCTCTTACTGATATTACTACTGCTATCGACTCTGAGAATGTTATACTGCCTGATGGATCTTTTTCATTTGCTACAAAATATGGTTCTATTTATTTTGGTGATGTCAGCCATACTCATGTACTATACATACATACTTTGATATGCCATTTATTATCATGCTCTAAATTGTTATCTACCTTAAAATGTCTAGCTTTATTTACTGAAAATTATTGCATTTTACGAAAAATTAGTACTAGGTTTTTTATTGGTGTGGGTGAACTGCAAGGGGGGGGGGGTTTACTAGCTTCGTCTGTTGGATACTCATGTTCATCCTCATATCCTGCCATCTATTCCGACAGTTGCGTTGGTCTCTTCATATGATTTAAGGCATCACCGTCTTGGGCATCCATCCTCTACGGTGTTGTCTTCTGTTCCTACTCTTGATCTTAGTACAAATCATACTTCTATTCCTTGCTCTGTGTGTTATAGAGCAAAACAGACTAGGCATAGCTTTCCTTTGAGTTCTTCAAATGCTTGTTCTTTGTTTGAATTAGTACATTGTGACGTTTGGGGGCCTTATAGCTCCCCGTTTTCTAGTGGTTCATTTTATTTTTAACTATAGTTGATGATTATTTCTGGGATGTTTGGGTTTATTTATTAGTGGCTAAATAAGAAGTAGCTTCTAGATTTATAGAATTTTGTGCTCAGATCAGACACAGTTTGGGCACACCATTTGCCATGTCCGTGCTGATAATGGTATTATTTTTGAGACATATATGGTTGATATATCATAGCGGAATGACTGTGTAGAGCGCAAGCATCGTCATTTGTTGAATGTGGCTCGTGCTTTGTGTTTTCAAGCTAATCTGCCTATTGATTTTTGGGAAGAATGTGTTCTCACTGCTACTTATCTTATTAACCGGAAACTGACAAAGCAACTCAATGGTCGCACACCATTTGAGATGCTCTATGGACGAGCTCCAAATTACGCGCCTTTGAAGGTATTTGGATGCTTGTGCTTTGTTGCTTACATTCCCAGATACCGAGACAAGTTTGGTCACTACTTTGCAGGTCCGGTCCAACACCGCACCACCGGAGTTGATGTCGCCGAGCGTGCCTCATGCACCACTGGCTCCGTCGACAACGAACCTCACGTGTTGCCATCTTATGACACGACTACAACATCACCACCTGGTGTGGCATCTCTAGCACCAATCACTATCGTCCGACGCCGCCTGGTGCCAGCTCTGCCTCTTGCATCGCTGGTTAGTCCGACACCACATTCCGCAGCCGAGCCACCTCCTCTCTGAAAGAGTACCCAAAATTGCTGACCTTCTCCTTACTTGGAAGAATATGACTGTGATGATAATTTTGTACGTGATTTTACCATTGAAGACCCCCCTACTACTACGTTCACTCATGCGTGTTCACTATCCTCAACTGTTCTCTATCCTCTTACATATAATGTAAATTATGATAATTTTTCTAGTACAGATTCTAGATTTTTGGGTGCAACAACTTCTAGTGCAGATCCCACCACTTATTATGAGGTTTCAAAGCATGCTCATTCGTGAGATGCTATGACTGAAAAGCTTACTGCATTTAAGTGCAATCAGACTTGGATAATGGCCTCTCTACCTTTGTACAAGGGTGTAATTGGTTACAAATGGATATAGAGTACACATTTTAACTCTGATGGCACCATTGAGCGTCATAAAGCGCGGCTGGTGGTTCTCAAGAATCGCCAAGTTGAAGGGATTGATTATACTAAGACATTTGCTCATATTGCGAAGATGAGTTTGGTTCATTTATTCTTGTCTGTTGCAGTTATTCGTGGTTGGGAACTGCATCAGATGGATGTGCATAACGCTTTCCTTCATAATGATCTGCATGAAGAGGTTTTCATGCGACCTCCACCAGGCTATCATGCGCCCCCTGGACAGGTATGTTGCCTTCAAAAATCTCTTTATGGTCTTCGCCTGGCTCCTCGCAATTGGTTTGCAAAACTAGCTCAGGCTTTACGTGCATTTGGCTTTGTCCAGAGTAAAGTGAATACTCTCTATTTTCTTTTTCCCGTGGTTCTGTATCTTTGCATGTACTAGTTTATGTGGATGACTTGGTTATTGCTGGTAGTTCTTCATCTCTTATCTCTGAAATCAAGAAATACTTGAGCTCTTGTTTACACATGAAAGATCTTGGTCCGCTTAAGAATTTCTTGGGTATAGAGATTGCTAGAAGATCAGATGAGATGTTTCTTTCACAACAAAAATATTCCCTAGAAATTTTATCTGACATGGGTTTATCCGCTTTTAAATCGACTGAATTTCCGATGGGGCAACAACACGATCTGGCGAGTGTTGAAGGTCCACCTTACCATGATCCTAAGCAATACCGGCTTCTGGTTAGGTGCCTGGTCTACCTCACGATCACTCGTCCTGGCAGTCAATCTGCTCATACTTCTCCTATGCGTGTATTTTGTGACAGTCAATATGCTCTTCATATTGCGGCAATTCTAGTATTCTATGAATGTACGAAGCATATCGAAGTAGATTGTCATTTTGTCCGGGATCTCGTGCAGTTTGGTACTATTGTTACTCATTATATCCGAACTTCTGTTCAACCTGTGGACTTGTTTACCAAAGCTCTCGGGTGTAACCAGTTTCATTCGTTACTAGACAAGTTGAGCATATATGATCCCATGCTCCAACTTGAGGGAGTGTGTTAAGGAATGTAGATATTATTTATAATTGTAATTAGATTCTATTTCATTTTTCTAACGTGTATAAGTATTTTGTATCACTATATAATGTACCCTGAGATCATAAATATAAACACACATGAATACACTTATTTTTTACTGTTAAACACATACTAGAGTACCCAAAATTGCTGACCTTCTCCTTACTTGGAAGAATATGACTGTGATGATAATTTTGTACGTGATTTTACCATTGAAGACCCCCCTACTACTACGTTCACTCATGCGTGTTCACTATCCTCAACTGTTCTCTATCCTCTTACATATAATGTAAATTATGATAATTTTTCTAGTACAGATTCTAGATTTTTGGGTGCAACAACTTCTAGTGCAGATCCCACCACTTATTATGAGGCTTCAAAGCATGCTCATTCGTGAGATGCTATGACTGAAAAGCTTACTGCATTTAAGTGCAATCAGACTTGGATAATGGCCTCTCTACCTTTGTACAAGGGTGTAATTGGTTACAAATGGATATAGAGTACACATTTTAACTCTGATGGCACCATTGAGCGTCATAAAGCGCGGCTGGTGGTTCTCAAGAATCGCCAAGTTGAAGGGATTGATTATACTAAGACATTTGCTCATATTGCGAAGATGAGTTTGGTTCATTTATTCTTGTCTGTTGCAGTTATTCGTGGTTGGGAACTGCATCAGATGGATGTGCATAACGCTTTCCTTCATAATGATCTGCATGAAGAGGTTTTCATGCGACCTCCACCAGGCTATCATGCGCCCCCTGGACAGGTATGTTGCCTTCAAAAATCTCTTTATGGTCTTCGCCTGGCTCCTCGCAATTGGTTTGCAAAACTAGCTCAGGCTTTACGTGCATTTGGCTTTGTCCAGAGTAAAGTGAATACTCTCTATTTTCTTTTTCCCGTGGTTCTGTATCTTTGCATGTACTAGTTTATGTGGATGACTTGGTTATTGCTGGTAGTTCTTCATCTCTTATCTCTGAAATCAAGAAATACTTGAGCTCTTGTTTACACATGAAAGATCTTGGTCCGCTTAAGAATTTCTTGGGTATAGAGATTGCTAGAAGATCAGATGAGATGTTTCTTTCACAACAAAAATATTCCCTAGAAATTTTATCTGACATGGGTTTATCCGCTTTTAAATCGACTGAATTTCCGATGGGGCAACAACACGATCTGGCGAGTGTTGAAGGTCCACCTTACCATGATCCTAAGCAATACCGGCTTCTGGTTAGGTGCCTGGTCTACCTCACGATCACTCGTCCTGGCAGTCAATCTGCTCATACTTCTCCTATGCGTGTATTTTGTGACAGTCAATATGCTCTTCATATTGCGGCAATTCTAGTATTCTATGAATGTACGAAGCATATCGAAGTAGATTGTCATTTTGTCCGGGATCTCGTGCAGTTTGGTACTATTGTTACTCATTATATCCGAACTTCTGTTCAACCTGTGGACTTGTTTACCAAAGCTCTCGGGTGTAACCAGTTTCATTCGTTACTAGACAAGTTGAGCATATATGATCCCATGCTCCAACTTGAGGGAGTGTGTTAAGGAATGTAGATATTATTTATAATTGTAATTAGATTCTATTTCATTTTTCTAACGTGTATAAGTATTTTGTATCACTATATAATGTACCCTGAGATCATAAATATAAACACACATGAATACACTTATTTTTTACTGTTAAACACATACTAGAGTACCCAAAATTGCTGACCTTCTCCTTACTTGGAAGAATATGACTGTGATGATAATTTTGTACGTGATTTTACCATTGAAGACCCCCCTACTACTACGTTCACTCATGCGTGTTCACTATCCTCAACTGTTCTCTATCCTCTTACATATAATGTAAATTATGATAATTTTTCTAGTACAGATTCTAGATTTTTGGGTGCAACAACTTCTAGTGCAGATCCCACCACTTATTATGAGGCTTCAAAGCATGCTCATTCGTGAGATGCTATGACTGAAAAGCTTACTGCATTTAAGTGCAATCAGACTTGGATAATGGCCTCTCTACCTTTGTACAAGGGTGTAATTGGTTACAAATGGATATAGAGTACACATTTTAACTCTGATGGCACCATTGAGCGTCATAAAGCGCGGCTGGTGGTTCTCAAGAATCGCCAAGTTGAAGGGATTGATTATACTAAGACATTTGCTCATATTGCGAAGATGAGTTTGGTTCATTTATTCTTGTCTGTTGCAGTTATTCGTGGTTGGGAACTGCATCAGATGGATGTGCATAACGCTTTCCTTCATAATGATCTGCATGAAGAGGTTTTCATGCGACCTCCACCAGGCTATCATGCGCCCCCTGGACAGGTATGTTGCCTTCAAAAATCTCTTTATGGTCTTCGCCTGGCTCCTCGCAATTGGTTTGCAAAACTAGCTCAGGCTTTACGTGCATTTGGCTTTGTCCAGAGTAAAGTGAATACTCTCTATTTTCTTTTTCCCGTGGTTCTGTATCTTTGCATGTACTAGTTTATGTGGATGACTTGGTTATTGCTGGTAGTTCTTCATCTCTTATCTCTGAAATCAAGAAATACTTGAGCTCTTGTTTACACATGAAAGATCTTGGTCCGCTTAAGAATTTCTTGGGTATAGAGATTGCTAGAAGATCAGATGAGATGTTTCTTTCACAACAAAAATATTCCCTAGAAATTTTATCTGACATGGGTTTATCCGCTTTTAAATCGACTGAATTTCCGATGGGGCAACAACACGATCTGGCGAGTGTTGAAGGTCCACCTTACCATGATCCTAAGCAATACCGGCTTCTGGTTAGGTGCCTGGTCTACCTCACGATCACTCGTCCTGGCAGTCAATCTGCTCATACTTCTCCTATGCGTGTATTTTGTGACAGTCAATATGCTCTTCATATTGCGGCAATTCTAGTATTCTATGAATGTACGAAGCATATCGAAGTAGATTGTCATTTTGTCCGGGATCTCGTGCAGTTTGGTACTATTGTTACTCATTATATCCGAACTTCTGTTCAACCTGTGGACTTGTTTACCAAAGCTCTCGGGTGTAACCAGTTTCATTCGTTACTAGACAAGTTGAGCATATATGATCCCATGCTCCAATTTGAGGGAGTGTGTTAAGGAATGTAGATATTATTTATAATTGTAATTAGATTCTATTTCATTTTTCTAACGTGTATAAGTATTTTGTATCACTATATAATGTACCCTGAGATCATAAATATAAACACACATGAATACACTTATTTTTTACTGTTAAACACATACTAGAGTAGTAAACAATTTACAAACTTTTTTCCAGAATTCTTCATGCTGGCTTACAATTCACCTTGTGACTCATTCCTCCCCCCCCCCCCTCTAGTACACTTTGTGGATGAGATTCCTCTACTCCAGTCCTTCTTAATTATTGACATTTGGCATCTCCAAATGCAATATGAATGTGTTCAGGTTTTTAAGGTAGGGGAAACTAGCTAGTAGCACCAGCTCATGAGAGCATTTACTATGTTTACTTCTTAATCTCACTTTTTTAAAAAAATAAACAGCACTTCTTATTTAAATAGAAGTACTTCTTATTTAAATAGAATTATTGTAGAGTTTTAAACATCATTCTTTAATAAAAGGTTGCTCCTTATTAAAAAGTTGGTACATCTTTATTTGTGAAAGACCAATTATTTAATGATGGACTTTTGGCATGGCTTGTTTTGTACTCCCTCCGTTTCTCTATTTTTGGCCCCCTTTGACCAGTCATTTTTTCATAGCATGTTTGACCATCAATAACTTTTGTTGTATACATTAATAGACATTATGTGAGATGTCTTTGGATTCTACGTAACATGTAGTTTTTGAAAAGTAAATTTTTATAATCTATTTTGGTACGTAACGAAAGTTATTAATGGTCAAATATGCCTTGAAAAAATGTCAGAAAAAAGGAGGACATAAATAGAGGACCAGCGGGAGTATTTGTAATTTGATTGGATTATAATCAAAGTTTAATTTTGGTTATGTATACTTTTTCATAAATGAGAATTTTTTTTAAAAAATTGAATATTTTCTATTTTCATTTATTTATTTTCTATTATTTTATATCACGTAATCTATTATATATATTGGAATGTAGAAGATCAAATTCCAACTATATGCAAGTCACTGAAGGGTTAGTTCAAGAATTTCAAACTTCAATCCATCAATGATCGGAGATTTGGGGTTGGGGCATCATCATCAATTTAGAGCGGATATCGTTGAATATATTTCCAAACATTTTGGAAATAAGGATCAAATGTAGGTTTTTAGAAAATATTATGATATTGATTAACATTGAAAATTTTTAAATCATATAAATTTTATATAAATATTATTATGGATGAAAGAATAAACATGTTTGTTTCACATTTGTATAGTCAATACAGTATAATTTTAAATTTTCATGATATTGGTATTTTATAAAATATAAATAAATGTTTTTTATTAGAGATGGCGATGTGACGCTAAAGAAGTGATTCTCAAATATCATCCATTGTTAGTAGTTGATTTTTACGTAATTTTTTTCAAAATTGATGATGTGGCACATAAGAAGTGATCTTTAAGTCCACTACCATTGTGGATGCCCTAAGAGTATTCACAATGGTCACTCCTTAACTCCACTTTTCTTAATAAGGATCAAATTTAGTTTTTTTTAGAAAATATTATGATATTGATTAATGTTGATAATTTTAAATCATATAAATTTTGTATAAAATATAATTATGGATGAAAGAATAAATATGTTTGTTTTATATTTATATAGTCAATACAATATAATTTTTAATTTGGATGATATTGGTATTTTATAAAAAAAATTTAAATACTTTTTATTAGAGATGTGATGAGGCGCTAAAAAGTGATTCTCAAATATCATTCAATTGTTGGTAGTTGGTTCTTATGATATTGCACTTAAGAAGTGCTTCTTAAGTCAACTACCATTGTGGATGCTCTTAGTTGGCTGCAAATGCAACAAATAACATTAAATAGTGCTCGATCAAAAAAGTTTTGCCCATAAGTAAAATATTCT
This sequence comes from Rubia yunnanensis, assembly GCA_037428765.1. NCBI lineage: Eukaryota > Viridiplantae > Streptophyta > Magnoliopsida > Gentianales > Rubiaceae > Rubia > Rubia yunnanensis. Next base: position 104,286,747 of record CM075065.1, read on the forward strand.
TAGAAAGTATGGGGAGATCCGCTTCTGTTTTTCCTCCAAAATACTAACTGCTTTCAAATAAGTTGTCCTTTAACATCTTACCAAATACTATAAGATTTGTCATACACACCCTAAGAAGTGTTGATGATAAAATATATATATATATATATATATATATATATATATATATATATATATATATATATCTTGTGTAGTACTTCCTCCATCCTAGTTGAAATTACACTCTTGCTTTTTTGACACTATTCTCTATCAAAGTTTGACCGCTTATTTTGATAGATATATGAACAACAGTATTATGATATATGATATTGTTCCATTTGTCGTACGTGTAGTTTCTAAAGATCAAATTGTTACATACCGCTATTATACGTAGGTAAATATATTAATGGTCAAATATATTTCTTGAACAATGTGTCAATAATTGTAGTGCGATTCTAATTGGGATAGAGGGTGTAGTAGTTTTAGTTTTTTAGTATTACATTGGGTTGCTTTGTTGTACTGAAAATAGATACAAACGGCTTATTTTTTCTATTAAATAAAATATTTTAATTGAATTCAATAAATTTTAAATTAATGTAATTTTATTCACAAAAATCTGGTTCTAACTGCTTGGCATTAGAAGAAGTCATTTTTATAATTAATGGGATAGTTTGATGTTTGTTTCTATTTATTCTAACGAAGTTACTATAAATTTGACGATCTTTTAATATACATATTCTAAGTATAATCTGACCCTAAGAATTACTCGAACGTAATTTTCTATGAATAGTCTAATATTTAGACAGTCTAACAAAAGATTGTTTCATTAATTTTAATCTATTATTATCTTCATTATGTTTAATTTTACTTCAATTTAGTGCAATTCAATTTGTAGTTCGTCAAAAAATGACCTAAATATGGGAAAGAAATTTACGGAGAAAATGAAAATTAAATACAAACGATGAGAAAGTCTACTATTATACCGACTAATTGTTAGATCAATCATGAAAATTTTCATTTCAATAATTTTAGGATCAAATTATAATTTTTTATACATTACAATACATTTCAAAAACATACAAAGTTATAGGAAGCTATATAATAAATAAAAGCGAACATCAAATCACCTCAATTTATTAATTAGATAAAATTGCGTATTTAAACCTATATTTTGTACGAAAGTGCAGATATAGCCTTGTAAAATATGAAAGTGCAAATCTAACCCTTCTTTGACCAAAAGGCCAACAGCCAAATTGGCCAAAAATTGATGAAATGACCATGATACCCCTGAGTAAGTTATATATATATATATATATGAAAAGACAACAATAACCTCCCATCTCCTCTTTCCACCTCACTTTCCTCTCCTCTTTCCACCTCATTCTCCGCCAAAAATTCACCACTCAGCCTCTCCTCCAACTCCCCCGCCTAATCCCCTGTCCTCATCTCCTCTCATTTCCTCCCAACCTCTCCTTCCATCTCCTCCATCTAATCCTCTGTCGGAAACCCACCACTCAGCCTCTCCTCCCATCTTCACACGCAGTGAACGGTGGGCGAATGCGACGGTGGTGCGAACGGTGGGCAAGCAAGGGTGGTGCGAACGACGCGGGAGCGAGGGTGGTGCAAATGGTGGTGCGAACGACGCGGGAGCGAGGGTGGTGCAAATGGTGGTGCGAACGGCGAGTGGGTGAGGTGATGATCTGTTCAATCAGTTGTGGTGGGGGGGTTATTCTTGCGAGGGTGACGGGGAGCTATTATGGCGGTGATGATGAGGCTAAATGGTTGAGGCTGAGTGGTTAGGTTTTGGGGAGTTAAGCGGTGTGAGGTTAGGGTTTCCGAAAGTGGTGGGGTTGAGTGGTGGCGATGTGGGGGGCGGTGGTTCTGGATTGGGGGCGGAGCGGCGGTGGTTCAGCGGAGGAGCAACGAGGGTTTTGGGCCAGCGGCGGAGGTTCGGTAGAGGAGTGATGGTGGTTCTGGGCCGAGTGCAGAGCGACAGAGGTCTGGTGCGGAGCAATGGTGGTTCTAGTCCGGCGGCGGAGGTCTGGCGATGGAGCAGCAGTGGAGGTGTGTTCGAAGAAGAAGAAGAAGTCTAGAGATAGAATTGTCATTACATATTCAGTTTTGAGTCCAGAAGTAATTTTGTCTTTTCATGTTTCGTCAACCGCTGACTTTTTTGAGTCAACGCGCCAGAATCATGCAAAATGGGTATAATTGCAAAATTTTACCAAAACATAGGGCTAATTTCGTACTTTCAAATTTTAGAGGGTTATACATGCACTTTTGAAATTTAAAGGGTTATTTATGCACTTTACCCTATTGATTATATTTCGGAACATGGTAAAATTTGTAATTTAATCAAAATATGGGGAATTTTTATTCATTTCCCCAAATTTAAATGTGAAAGGCAAATTTAAATATGAAAGGCTATTTTTCATATTTCAAAAAGGGGACTCTGACTGTTTTTTTATTATATTTCGAAAAAGGGGACTCTAATAGTTTTTTTGTATCATATTTCGACTCTAATAGGCTTTTAATCAAATTTTGGGGAAATTTTATTCATTTTTCCAAATTTATATATGAACGACAGTTTTTCAAGCACAATTTATTCCGCAATCAAGTGTCCATAAAATTACTGGCACAAAGAAAACCCACATTTGTACCACAGTAATTAAATCTGGATCCGGACCATTACTCTGGTAGGACTAATTAATAAAGTGGAGTTACCATAAATAGATGCATTTGGTTTTCTATTCCTCTTTCCCTTTCAACGACGAAAGTGCAGGAAAAAAATGATGTGAACGTAACTCTTAAATGGCAATGAAAATTAGGTCATGCAATCAAGAAATTATTGGTCCGTATTCATGTTTTTTCCCAGAATTTGAGCATTAATTCTCACAAATTTCTGGTAAAATAATGCCAGGCTATGAAACCACTGACAATTTGATGAGCCAAGCTAGTGTAGCATAGGTTACATATTCAGATATCTTCGCCAAACTTACATGCATGGAATAAGTCCAAAATTTCTGCTACTTTTTCCCCACATAGGAAACCTTTTCTTTTACAAAATCCGACTAGGTTTAGCCCTTCATATATATCTTGATTTCTTGATCATTTTACAATCCCTTTTGCATTCATTAAAATATTAATACCCAGGAATAGAAATTAACATAATCTAAGATTTAAATCCAAGTACTGCTAAAAATTAGAAAAATGAAGGGAAGTGTATGCAAATGTATCAAAGCCTGAGGGATAAGTCGATCTGACTGTAGTCTTCTTGATGAACGTGACCTTCAGGGTTATATCCACCTCTATTCCAATCATGATCCATCTCCCTCCTCCCATAGATTATTTCACCTGTGTATCGCCCGAATGAATTGTGATGATTGTGCTCCATCTGAGACTGCTGGCCGTGATGACTTGGGAAGGAGCCGGATCGGTTGCCCGACCCAGAATGGGGTCGGACGGCCGAGCTCAGCTCCCGGCTCTTTTTCGCTAAGGTCCTCTCGAGTTTGTGAGCGTTCTGGTGCCCTCCGAGAGCTTGTGAGCTGTAGAACTTCCTCCGGCAGTAGTTGCACGAGAAAACCCGTGGCTCGGATGGATTAAGGGGCGGCGATGATGATAAAGATGACCTTTCAAGAATTAGGTCTAGGTTGAGCTCGTTGTTGCATAGACTAAGGTTGAGGGCTGTGTTTGGCTCGTAACTCATGGCTGCAAATTTGAGAAGAGTTTTGCCTATAGATTGATGGATCAAAAAGAGAAGAAGAAGAAGAAGAGTTTTGATTTAGTGCATGCACTTGACTTTAAAGGAATAAGGAGATGTATATAAAGAGCTTGCTTTGCTTTGCTAGCTAGAGATAAGCGTTATGAAGGAAGATAGGTTAATGAGCGGACACTAAATAGATATGTCTAGTGCGTGAATGCGTGAGAGAGAAATGAAAGGTACGTACGTATTATTGTTTTTGATGAAATATCAAAGTACTAATGTCTTGTGTAGAAATCAATGATTGGATTAGATTATATCAAATGTGAATGTGGAGAGAAGAGGAAGTATTTATGAAGATCGTGTCGTATGTATTATTTGTGCTTGCATGAATATAATATTATTGTATTTTCAGCCAACAAAAATGGATTAATTAAGAGAAGGGTAAAGTGCAAAATGGGGAGAATTGGGATATCTTAATTACATGAGATGAGACTGAGTGAGAGAGAGAGAGAGAGACAAATACCCTGCAAGTATCTATGAGGGAATCAAAGGGTTGTCGCCTCCATTAATGGCACCATGAGACTCACTTTGTCGGTCCATGTATTTCCTGGCCATTTCTGAAACTGGATTCCTAATAAATAAACAATGAAGAAGATTATTAAAGCTTGCTGGGATGGAAATCGCTGGGGAGAAACAGAATGGTCATAATTAACGGCGTCATTAGACGGTTACTCCGTAAAATAAAATTCAAAGTTCAAAAACTGCCTTTAATCAGAATTCAAAATAGGTTTCGAATACGAAACTTATTTATGATATTCTAAAAAAAGTTGGGTTTCTAGCAGCCTTGAAGCAAAGACAACAGAGCAACAAAGCAACAAACAATAGAAACAACATTGGTGAAAGAAACCCTCATGGCGGGAGAGCATCGGCGGGAAACCCTCACGGCGGGAGACTAGCTGCGTAAAAAACCCTCGCGACAGAGAAACACCATCGCGACGGAAAACTAGCGGTGGAGGTGGTTGTTCTTCTCTAGCGCAGAGGCAGTGGGCCTTCTCAAGCAACACAATGATGGGTGGAGGCTGATAGTGGAGGGTGGATGGAGGCTGAGGGCAGGTGGTGGAGGGAGAAAGAGGGCAGGTGATGGTGGAAGGCTGGGGGAGGAGGATGGGTAGAGGTAGGAGAAAACGAGGGAGGGAGAGTGAGGAAAAAATTTTTAAGGGGGTGAAAAATCTAAGGACATGCATTTTATTTATATAGTGGATCAAAAGGTCCAATTAAAGGCAACTAATAGAACCGCCTTTAATCAATTTTTATTAAGGGAGAAACTGCCTTTAATCCCTTTAAAACTGCCTTTAAAATGAAAAAAATGGTGACCTGGGAAGGGATTGCGAATTCGGAACCTAATTCGGGTCCTAATTTAAGGCGGTTTCGAAGGAACCGCCTTTGATTGCATGCATTTTATCACCCTTTCCCCACTAGTGAATGCAAGTCTGAACTCTGAACATGAATTTTGGTAGTCTGGTTAACGATCAACGACAGTTGGGTGTGAACTGCCATTGAAAGTGTTGTACAATGGCTCTTTTGTTTACTTTTCTGCACATCCAACAGCACTTGGAACATGTGTCTGAAGTGCAATAAAGTAGACAACGGTGGTTGAATCATTGTCTAAGAAACTCTACAAAAATATGCACTAAAAGCTACAATTTTAAGGTATTTCTAAGGGCACTTCTGAAGGAAGAAGTGCCTTTAGAATTTCACTTCTGGCGTCGGTAGCTATTTCGGAAATGCCCCTGAACTACACAAAAGAAGAAAAAAGTGTTTCACTACTAGAGGAAGGCCTATTAAAGGAAGCAATGGAAGGTGGTTCGCTGAAAACCGCCTTTAATCAACGTTTCCAGGTTCGAAAACCCCCTTTCGTGTCCCCCTATAGATTTTAAAGGCTATTTTTTTTTGTTAACTTAAGGCGGTTTTCCATGAACCGCCTTTAATTAACCCTAGTTAAAGGCGGTTATGACTAACCACCTTTAAAAATGATTGTTTACGAATTTGGAAACATGGCACAGATGGATTTTCGAGTTCGGAAATGGCACATTTCTGAGTTCAGAAATATTATCCTAGGTCACTTTTTTGTTTTAAATTAAAACCGCATTTAAAGGGCTGAAACCTCATACTTAGCCGTTTCTTCTTCAACCCAAATGATCTCTTATTTCATTCATTCAGCCAACACCTATCCTTATCCTCTTTTATTTCATTCCCAAACCTATTTCCCTAATTTCCCACATCATTGTCTATCATTCTTCAACACAAAAATTCTTCCCCATTCTCTCTTATTTCCCATACCTGAACCCTATTTTCGTCTCCTCTTTCATCCGCCTAAACACCGTCGCCGCCTCTCTCTCCTCCGTAGCTGAGCCGTCAGATCGAGCTCTAGCACCAATACCACCGCGCCGGATCGAGCTCCACCACCGCCGCCTCTCTTCTCTCTCTCGCTCCAGCGCCTCCACCACAGCCTGACCACTTCTCTTCTCTCTCCCCCTCAAGTGCCTCCACCACCGCGCCAGATCGAGCTCCACCACCGCCACCTCTCTTCTCTCTCCCGTTCTAGCACCTCCACCATAGCCCGGCCGTCTCTCTTCGCTCCCTCCCAAGTGCCTCCACCACCACCGCCGAGTCGAGCTCCACCACAGCCGTCGAGTCGAGCTCCACCACAGCCGTCGAGTCAAGCTCCACCACCGCTGGATCTAGCTCTGCCATTATCGGGCCCTTCGCCATTGCGTCGCTTCAGCACCGACGCTTAAATCCTCATCCGCCACTAGAGTTGCGATAAAAATTGTTTCTTGTGTCGATTGTTTTTGTGTTGATGGATTTTTGTGTTGATTTGTTGAGATTAAAATTTGTTTTTTGTGTTGATTTGTTGTGTTTATTTGTAGTGTTGATTTGTTTGTGTTGCTTTTGTTGATTGTTGTTTGTCCAGATCTAGTTTGTGCTGTCGGAAACTGATTGGTTTCTGGTAGCTATTTTTTTGAAGACAAGAAAGGGTTTCCAAGTTCGGAAACTAATTAAAGGAGGTTCTTGGAGCTAACCACCTTAATTTCAAGGCACAACCATTAAAGACACCAAAAAGTGCCTTTAAATTACCGATAAAACTGCCTTTAATAAACCATTCCAACACTGGTGTTTGAACCACCATCCAAAATATCCTTCACTATATGCATTAAAAGATACTATTTTAAGGCACGTCCGAGTCATTTCGGGAAGAGGTTTCGACTTCGGAATTGGTTTTAGGAGTGTACTAAAGTAAGAAACCCTAAATGACATTCCACCTTTATAATGGAGTGCATCGGCTTTTTTTTCATTCTTCCATATGTTATTTCATTATTCCATGTTTCCTTTAATTCTTCCTTCATTCTCTTTCTTTCTTCCTTCCTTCTTCTCCTGCTCCTTCTCCAATTCTAACACTTCCTCCTTTTAGTTTTAAATGCAAATCTGCAACGGCGACTTCAAACAGTCAATGACGGCTATGAAACTGCCATCTAACGGCAACACATGATCCATGGTGGTGCTAGGGACGGCGATTTGGAACCACCGTCTAAATCCCTTTTCACTGCGGTTAACAATCCTATTTTTCACTAATGAAATGAACTCTTAGCTGCGTTCTTTTGACTATTCTTCAAAAGATAGAAAGGAAGAGTACTAATATTTTTAAAAAATTATTTGTAATCATTTTGTAATCGTAGTTGATGTTACTTTTAACTTATAAAAAGCGATACTCTCTGTCTCACCTTAAATTGCATAGAATGTTTTTTACGGTATTCAAGAAACATGTTTGACCATTAATATGTTTACTACTTATAATAATGGCAAATAAAAAGTTAATATTTAGAAACTATTTATTCCAACGAATCCAACAATGTCACATACAATAGTATTGTTGCTTATATATAATATATATTGTATATTATAATGACAAATAAAAAGTTGATATTTAGAAACTATTTATTCCGATGAATCCAACAATGTCACATACAATAATATTGTTGCTTATATATATATATATATATTCAAATATGCGATTAAAATTTAATAGAGAATAGTGTTAAATAGTAAAGTGTGCAATTTAACTTAGGACAAAGGGAATATCATTTTTTGAATTCGATCACACCTTCAAGAATACTCTTAGCTACTGGGTTTTTAATTAGATCACACCTTCAGTCTCATGATCAAAGCTTCCACTGTTTGTACGGTTCTTGTCATCGCCACCATGCAACAGTGACCTCTGCTCCAGTTGGATGTCAAGAATTCCTTCCTTAATGCTATTCTTGATGCTACTTCTATTTGGTGCAACCTGTTGGATACACGGATCCTGTTTGCTTGAGTATATGTGTCGTCTGCAGAAATCCATCTATGGGCTCAAGCAGGTGCCTCAGGCCTGGTTTGAGTGATTCAATACTTATCTTCGTCAACTTGGTTTTGTCTGCAGCTCCTCTAAAAATTCTCTAGTAGTTTTTTCTTGAGGCAATGTTCTTCTATATTCGTGGGTGTATGTGGATGGCATCATTCTTATTGGCAATGTTCCCACTATTATTCGCCAGTTTATCTCCCGCACCCATCAAGAGTTTGATATTAAGGATCTTGGTTCCTTGAGTTACTTTCTTGGCTTGGAGGTATCTTCCACTTTGCCCGGCCTATTCTTAGGACAGGAAAAGTATTCTCGTGAAATTCTTCATTGGGCGGGCATATCTGATGCTTCCCTGGTCTCCACGCCTTTTGTGCTTACTTTCCAGCTTCTCAGCAGTTCAAGTGAGCCCTTCACCAACCCCACCTTATATCGATCTCTAGTTGGTGCCCTTAAATATCTTACCATCACTCGACCAAATTTGGCATTTGCATTGAACTCTATCAGTTAGTTTCTCTAAGATTCTCGTGATGATCACTTTGCAGCCATGACTAGGATACTATGATATGTTAGTGGTACTCTTCATTATGGCTTATCCTTTTGTTCTTTTACTTCAATGGAGGTGCTAGGTAATCTGATGGTAATTGGGCTCGTTTTCTTGTCTTATGGTTATGCAATTTTCCTTGCTGGAAATCTTATTTCTTGGAGTGCCAAGAAGCAGCCTACAGTTTCCTGTTCCAAGTAAGATATAAGTACCATGCTTTAGCCAACACCGCGGATGAGATTGTTTGGCTTTCTCATTTTCTTTGTATTCTGCACTTTCCGCTTTTTGATTTGCCTCTCTTGTCGTGTGATAGCAACACAATCTTTCTTGCTCAGAATCCAGCTCATAAGCACGTGAAGAACATTGATATTGACTACCATTTCGTTCTGGAGTTGGTTGCCTCTGGGAATCTGTGTGTCAGTCATGTGCCTACCGCTCTTCTGCTTGCTGATATTTTCACTAAGGGGATCTCTCACCCTTTGTTTTAGTTTTTAGGTCCAAGTTTTGCATTTCGGTTCATCCGACGCGGGGGTGTTGAGATTGAAGGGGTCTAGGTACAATTTTTCTTTAGGGTTTAGGTATTGTGTATTTACCTTTGTAACCCTCTTGTACTTAATATCTATTTCACGTAATATCATCGGTACTCAATTAGATTCCGCATTCTGAAGAATTATATTAATGTTTAGAGACAATTTCACACTTATCAATAACACATTCAGAATATATCATAGAAAAATTATTGTTTCACCAAAAGGGAAGATTGGAAAAAGAAAATTGAAGAAAAAAAGAGAGGGGAGAAAGGGTGTGGAAGAAAAAATGGGTCATATACAAATGTAACCCGATATATTTGCGAAAGTGCGAATATAACCCTTAGAGGTTTATGTAGCACGTTTCCAGTATTCGGCCGCTTGGTCATGAAATGTCAAGTAAGGGTTGATCGTTGATTCCTCAAGGTCAAAATTGTTCATTAGTGTTTATGTATGAAAAGTCAAATAATGGTTGACCGTTGATTAATTAAGGTCAAACCCTAGCTATTGTTGTTTATTTATGTAAATTCAAGTAAGGGTCAATCGTTGATTGGTCGAGATCAAAATTTTTCATTAGTGTTTATGCATGGAAAGTCAAATAAGAGTTTACCATTAATTAGTCAAGGGAAAGCCTTAGTTATTAGTCTTTATGTATGAAAGGTTAAGTAAGGGTTGACCGTTGATTAGTTAAAGTCAAACCATTTCATTTATGTTTATATATGGAAAGTCAAATAAAAGTTGGTATTTGATTAATTATTTTATATAATTATGAATAAGTGGTATATGAAATTTTATTTGGTGAAAAATAATTTTTTTATGGATATTGATCATATGTTACTCGATCTCTACGTTAAATTTATTTTATTTGAAAATAAAGATATAAATTCATAGTTAAAAGTATAGTTATAAAATCTTTTAAAAATTCAAAAGAAATAGAGTAGCATAAAAAAATTACAAAACTACATTTTAATTTTTGTTTTAAGAAATTATATTATTAATATATATATATATATATATATATATATATATATATATATGTTCACTTATTCTAAATTGTGCATCACACTGGTATAATCTAGTTACTCATATACTAATAAATAAAATAATAATATTAACAATAAAATATAAAGGGTGAATGTGAATTTGAAAATGCATAAGTTTAATTTTTAATATAGAATATTAAATATTACTTTTACAATTTATGTATATTATTGGAAAATGTGGAAGGCCTAAAATATTACTATTTTAAAAAAATGAGCCTAGGAATATGACTAATGTCTACGAGAGGAAGGTGCGGCGTTGGTCCCAAAGACAGCCGACGTCGGTAAGCGAGAAAGGCATGCGGCATCAGCCATTCATGTCAGCGAGAGGTACGTGCGACGTCGGTCCCAAAGACAACCGACATCGGTAAGCGAGAAAGGCATGCGACATCGATTATTTCATGTCTGTGAAAGGGACGTGCAACGTTGGTCACACAAACAACAGATGACGGTAAGCGAGAAAGGCGTGCAATGGTTGGTCGTTCATGTCTGCGAAAGGGACGTGCAACGTCGGTCCCAAAGACAACCGACGGTTGTAAGTGAGAAAGGAGTGCGGCATCGGTTATTTCATACTTTTTAACTTGACGTTTTTAAAATCGAGATAAAAAGAGTACTTTTTACCTCAGCTTTTTAAACTAAAGAGTAATATTTTTTACTTCGCTTTTTAAAATAACCATGTAAAAGAACATTTTACTTCGGCTATTTGATCTAAGCCAAAAAACAAAGTAAAATGGGCAAAGTAGTAGGTCATTTTCTTGTAGTGGGATGAAGAAAAGATTAGTGTGTAATGGTATAATAGTAATTTGAGTGAAGTGCACATATAACCCTGTGATAATTGAAGTGCAAATATAATCCTAGATAGTTAGTTTATGTGCAAATATAGCCTTTTCCGGCAATTTGAGACCAGATTATGATGAAAAGACCAATTTAACCCTAACAGCTTTTGTTTAAAAGAAAAACTCCCAATTAGGTAATAACCATATTGCCCCCACCCATTTCTTCTTCTTCTTCTAATCACCGCCGCTCACCCGTAAGGCCCCCAAACCCTTTCTCTTTATTTTGCAACCTTTTTTCTGCAAATCTCATCCGAGCGGCGGTGGCATGATGTACAACCCTTACCAGGAGCTGAACATCCCTTACCAGACGCTCTACAAGTTTCCCACAGAGTACCTCTTCCATAAGGAGGTCATCGTGCAACACCGATCGTGGGGCAAGAATCTGACCTACTTCACCGGCATCACCTACCTGACCGGCTCTAACGTCGGTGCCACCAAGGGCTTCATCAAGGGGTGAAGGCGGGGATACCTTGAAGCTGAAGGTTAATCAAGTTCTGAGCGCGTAGGGTCACTCGGGTTGGCAGATCGGTAACCAAATGGGGATTTGAGGGCTAATGTGTGTTGGGTTGGAGAGCGGGATGGTGACCGTGAGGGATACAGATGACGTCACCAACAACATGGTGGTGAGGCTGGGGACCGGCGTGCTGTCGGTGGTGGCGGGAGTTATCGGCAGAGTGGTGGTGGGCCTCGCGGTTACTAGAAAACAGGCGATGAATTAATATATGAGCTTGAAAATAAAGCTGATTTGTTGTAATGTGGATTGTGATTTACCACGGGAAGGTGAAATTTGACCGGCCGGAGATCGGACCGGGAAAAATGACATCTAGGAAGAATGTTGGAAATGATAATTTTTTTGTCCCTTCGTATCTCTCTCGCTCTCTGTATATGTGTGCAAACACCTTTCGGTGATGATTTTTTAGTTTTTTGGAATTTGTGACTAAAATTTTGATCAAATGTTGAGAATGTTCTTTCATAGTGTTTTCTTAATCATTGTTAGATTGAATATGAATGTCTGTATTGTACTTGTTGAATATGAGCCTAATTTAAAATAAAAAGATGGCGATGCGATGGTGGAGCAGTAGCGGAGGTATGGCGGCGAAGGTGGTAGAGGCACAACAGTGAAAGGGCAAGGGTATTTTTGTCTTTTAAATTTTTGTCTTTGGCCCAAAGGGCATTTTGGTCATTTTTATCGGTCAATGGCCGGAAATGACCAGTCAGTGCTGAAATATAGTCTTTAGTGTTATATTTGCACTTATATAAAGTAGTTACAGTTGTTTTTGCACTAAAAACTATCTCAGAGTTATATCTGCACTTTCTCAGGTATATAGAGTTATATCTGTATATTTCTCTAGTAATTTCATAGCTTTTTGTATTTTTAAATTTTTTTATAAAGGGATAAAATAGTCCTTTCATCCTAAATCTACCGGAATAAATATGTTTGCACTCTCAATTGATTCCTGGAATTATATTGACACTTTCAATTATCAGAAGTGTATATTAACACGTCTATGAATTATAAAGGATTATATAACCACTTTTCTCAATACAATAAAAGATAGCCTTAACTTAAAGGTTAACAGTCAATCATGAAAAAATCTACAACGTAGAGGACACAACTTCATTAATTAGTGTATAGTGTTTCTTTATCCCTCATCTGATCTTATATTGTCTCATGAACGAAACCATTATGGCCATCCAATCATGGCTTTGTTTTGGCCTTGCCACTCCCTTGCTACCTAGGACAAAGGGTGCTTGAGATCTTGCACTATACAACCAATTAAAGTACCAGAAAGTGATTAAGATAAGCCATCTTGACTTGACCAATTGTGCAATAGAATAGTGGACCTTACGCATTTGTCCCCAAGTCAGTTCTTTTGTACCCAAATACCACGTCAAGCTTTGTTACACTCCATTCTCGAATTGTCTTGCTTGTCCACAACCATATGGCGATCCTCTCTGGTGGTATATAATTAGTTGATTCTTGTTTCATCTTTGTCCCAGCATAATGTATGATCAGTCGTACTTGTACAGTTGATGTCTTGCACCTCTTTAATTAATGAGCTTTACCTATATTATATGGCTTCAGATTGACTATTAATTATTGGCCCATCGGTTTGATGGTAACAATTCAATTAACTTGTAGGTATGTTTCTGTCATGAAGACGCATGTTCTACTGATGTGCCTGAAATTCTTCTTATTCCTCCGCTTACAGGTAACTGGCACCATAAGTTTAAATGCTTTGATTTATGGGGAATGAAATGAGTGGATAAAATTGAGTTTAGGAAAAAAAATAAAATGAATAAATAAAATTGATTTTCTTTTGTCAAAAAAAGAAAGTGTGGCAGCATTAAAAAACCAAGGATAAAATACATTTCTAACCCTAACTTTTGGCTGAAACTGCCAATATAACCCTGCAATCTCAGAAAGTATCAATCTAACCCTAACACATTACCAAACGTGCCAATCTAACCCTAATTGTTGGTCGAATTGTGCCGATATACCCAAACTCCCCAATTCTAGCATTGATCAAATGAATTCAGGCATGACGAGATTCTGAAATGATAAAAATACCCCTTAAGACCGAGCTAAAAAATTAATACCCGTTTCTTTCTTCTTCAACCCATGCTCCCCCTTTGCCGTCGTGCTCCAGAAAGTTCTTCAAGAGCAGCATCAATGCTAGCAACGGATCAGTCTCAATGCCCGACACCGAGTTCGAGAGCTTCCACTCCCCGCTGTGATCTGAGTCGCCATTTTGCTCCGACAATCCTATTTTCCGACCAACCATCAACAACAACTCGAAGAAGATTTTCTCCGCTGTTGATAAGTACTTCTCCCCCAAGAAGCCCGCCTCAAATTTCTCCAACATTGTTGCCGTGCTCCGCCGCCTCCAGAAACCTCACCACACCACCACCGTTGATGCTCCCTACATCTTCCCTTCACTTTCCCTCACCACACCACCACCACCGCAGAAAACTACCCTCGATTCACCACCCCTGAACCCTAACTCGTCACACAACCACCCTTGAACCCACCCTCGTTTCTCATCTTCATCCCCGGTGGTTTTTCACCAACCCCACCATTCCCGATTCACCACCCATGAACTCTAACTCATCGTACAACCATCGCACAACCACACACCACCAACCTCAAACCCACCCTCGCTCCTCGTCTTCATCCCTGGTGGTGGCTGACCACTCCCACCAGCCCCTATTCACCACCCCAAATCCTAGCTCACCACACAACCACCGATTTCGAAACCTATATAAATAAAATAAAATCTATGTATGCACCCTAAGACAGGGTTCCAAAACTGAAACTAGGATCAAGTCCGAATTTGGAACTATATTGAGGAGTAAGTAGAATATGAAGAGGTTCCGAATTCAAAACCCAACAAAGGTGCTTCTATCGTCCAGACAAATGCGGCAAAAATTGCCTTCGATTGAGCCTGAATAAAAGCAATTTTTGGAACCGTCCTTCATCATGAACGATCAAAGGCAGAGTTAGAGAAGAAAAAGGAACCTACTACTCCCTCCATTCAACTAATTATGACACACTTTTCATCCAACGTTTTTGAGGCACTTTTGACCACTAATAAGTTTTGATACATATACCGATGGTATGTAAAATTTTAATATTTAGAAAGTACATATTACTAGGTATGATAGTGGGGCGGGTTTTGGTGGAGATCTGCCCCGCATCCGCCCCAATGGGGCGGGTATGGTTGTAGTTTTCGTAGGGGTGGGGTGGGTATGAGTATGAAAATTGATACCCGCCATTGGTAGTGGGTTGGACATGGATATTAGTTCATACACACCCCACCCCCTCCCCGCCCACCCCACTATAACCGCTATGTACACACTAATTTATTATATAATAAACTATTATTTATCTATAATGCACAAGTTTTACTGATAATGTTTTTATGTAAATATTTTAACATTAAAATTATTAAAAGGTTGCGGTGCAGCAAAGGTTGAGGTTTCTGTATTTTCTTTCGTCCAGGCCAAATTTCCTTTGTTGACAAACGATATCTTGTAGCAACTAGGGAGACATTCTGGCATCATAACTTGCTTTATTGGAGTACTTCTTCAACTTTGAGTAACTGAAGGGAAAAATTTGTCAGTCATATGCATCTATACTTAACATAGAAACTTGCAGCAAAATTGTAATTCATCACGTTCATGCATGAAATTCATACACGGAAATAGTGCTTTGACTTAAAAAAAAATTTAAAAAATTGAAACTATTAATTTTAAAGTAAAATTCAAGCATTTTTGGAGATATATATGAGGTGAGTAAAATGGATTTACATTGGGTATTGGAGTTACGCCTTACTTTTATATTAATAACAATGTGAAAAGGAGCCTCATTTAAAAAAACAAAGAAATTTCGCGATAGACTCAGGTGGGGGCGGGTGGATTTTAGATAATACCCGATAAGGCTGGGTAGATTTTTATGTTGTACCCGTCATGGATGGGATGAGTATGGGTATGAAAATTTTAGGTGGCCATGATTACAGAGGTACCATAATCCGTACCTGCCCCGCCCCATTGCTATCTTTACATATTACAAAGAATCTAAAAATACCTCGCATGATAATATTACTACTTATATACTATATAAAATTTATGGTCAAACATGGCAACATTACTCGAAAAGTGTGTAAATATTAGGTTAACGGGAGAGTAAGTGGCTACATCACATAGGGGTGGGCGTCGGTCGGGTTAATCGATTTTTGGTTTATTCGGTTTGGGTTATATGGTTTTGCCCCTCAATAACCCAAAACCGAATCCGACCCAAATAACCCGAATTATCCCACAACCGAATTCGGAATTTTGTTTCGGGTTGAAACCGAATTCAACCCGAATAAATCGAATTTATTGTAATTTTTTAAAAATAATTACTAAAATCATGTAACTTAACTTAAAATTAAATAAAAATATGTATCTAATATCTACGTCATCAAAATCAAGTTTTCAAAATAAAAATCAAATAAGTACAATACAAATTCATAACAATTTTAGCATTACATTTAAGATTAAAAAAATTATTCGTTTTAATATTCATCCTCAAAGACTTCACATTCTTCAGGCATTCAAACACTCCATATTCACCTTCACCTTCACCTTCAAGCACTTCACAAGCTTACTTAGAGTTTGGGGATAATTATTTAAATTTAAAGATTAGTCCTCCAACTTAAATTTATTTATTAATTTCATTTTATTGTTTTAAAAATTAAATATTATTATATATATATAATTTATTTAATTAATTACCATTCGGCATTCAATTTACATTTCAATTTAAGTTTTAATATCCAAAATTGATCCAAAAATTATATTTACAATTCAATTTATTCAATTCGATTCGAATTATCCATATTCAAATAGTAATTTAATTTCCAGTTAGACTTTTTAATTTTTTGTCCACCCCTAACATCACATCTCGAATGAATCTCTGCCAGAAATTTGACATGATTTCATTAAACCAGTAGTATAGCTAGTAGTACTGGTAGTGTTGAAAACTTTAATCCGAGCACATGGGGTTACTGTTTTCCCCAACAGAATTTGCTCCCCCGCTCTTTGAATAAATAATTGAATCCACTTAGCCGAAAGAATGGGCTTCCTTTGCAATATATTTTTTTAAGAATTCCTTTGCAGTGTTAACTAGCACAAACAATTAAAATGGATCGTAATCTCCGCTGTCGGATATAATTGCGGTGACTATTGCCCGTCATTTAGAGACACAGCATCATCCGAGAGACCCAGATAGTTTTGTAGGAATACAGAACTTCCCCGTCCCAATTAAATCTGCACAAACAGATATTTCAGTTAAAATTATTGATTTTCAATGATATATTACCATATAAGATGATGTGAGATTTATAGTAGAGTAGTTTCTAAACATAAACTTTTTATATGTCACTAGTATACATATAATAACAAATATATACAGTTAAATATATTTATTGGAGATTGTGAATTTTTTTTTTTTATAAGTTTAAGTGGACGGAGGAAACATGGTACTTCAGATTCCATGGCACGAAACATCAATTCCATGTTAATACCCAACATTAATTTTATGCTCAGTCACTTCTGCTAGTACACTGTACTTCACTAATCATCCCCACTTGATATGCCAAATTAGTCAATGTGTAATCTCTTAAATCTTTGCTTAACACGTAGTAGTATGTCTGTCTGCTTCTTCTGCTATGTTCTTTCCTAGCATGATCGTAGACGACGTAGAGAAAAAAAACTGTTCAATTAAATTTGTGTCCCATAACAAACTAGCTAATTAGTGGCCTTATAGATCGAGTTCCCCTCAATTAGAATTGATCATTAATTAGACGAAGTGATAATATATATATATATATATATATATATATATAGACTTTGGCATGGTGCATTGATTTGAAATCAATGACCCCCCTATCAATGATGATGAATACAATATATAGGGGTGCAATAAACCAAAGTCTAACCGAAATAATATTCTAAAGTCTATAAGGAAATTACCATCTATAACTAATTCTATAAGGAAACTAATTCTATAAGGTAAATATCATTTATAATATTTTCTACAAGGAAATAGTTTCTATTTTCTTAATACTCTCCCTCAAGTTGGAGCATGATGAACAAGAATGATCAACTTGCGAAGAAGATTATGAAATCGCTAATCATTAAAAAAAATCACCATAGAACAAGATTCAACTTCAGTAGCGGTAGAAGTAGCAGTAACAACAGTAACAATATTAGCCGATAGAGCAGTATTCATATTCATTATTAGTAGTAGCAATAATAGTGTGATAGATTTTGTGTTGGAATAGGTTACTAGTTACCTTAGTCATATCTTGTACATTTGGGTATAAATAACCCATCATTCTGTCAATATCACACAAATAATCATTCACAAAATATCTTTGTTTTCCCTTGTTTCATGGTATAGGAGCCTACTCTCTAAAACCAAAATTTTTCCAAACCCTAACCTACCGAAGTGCATTCCCGCCGCCACCAACTCACCATGAGCTACATGAAAAGCACACTCAACCCCCTCCCCATCAGACCCCCGTCGGTGACGTCACAATGACGGCGCCGCCTCCTCCGCCGTCGGTAGATGACGTTCTCGACCCTCAACCGCTTCCGCATCCTCTTGATCACTCATCTTCATTCTACATTCATCCTTCAGACCATTCGGGCTAGTATGTATGTTTGGTTGTTCTCAAGGGTGACAACTATCAGGAATGGACCACCTCGATGAAGAACGCACTCAAGGCTAAGCGTAAGTTGGGCTTTATTGATGGTCAAATTTCTCAGGTCAATATTGCCTCGGTTGATTTGAATGACTGTAGAGTTTTAACTCAATGTTGATCGGATGGGTAGTTCAATCCATTGACCCTTCACTATTATCTTCTATAACCTATCCCGAAACTGTTTTTGATCTCTGGGAAGAATTGCGCCATCGTTTCTCTGTCAGTAATAGCCCTTGTCTTCTCCAGCTTTGCGCATATTTGGTGAAATGTCGCCAAGGTGGACAATCTGTCGCTTCATATTATGGTGCTCTCAAGAAAATTTTGGACGAAGTCACAATATATGTTCCCCTCCAAACCTTTCCCTGCATCGATTATTCGTGTAATATCACTGCCAAGCTTTGCACCAAATGTGATGTTAAGCGCCTTTATTAGTTCATTCTTGGACTTGATGACACTTTCAGGACTCTTCGTTCCAATATTATGGCGCAGGAACCACTACCTTCTCTTAACAGGGTTTACGCTCTTGTTGTTCATGAGGAACGCCACAAGACCCTGATGCACGAACGCAACACCAAGTCTGATGGTATGGCGTTCGCTGCTCAGGCTCAGCCTATTTTTCTGCAACGCCGGTTAGCTCCATCTGTACCGAGAAGTCCACCATCAACTGCCCCTCTTGCACTCACTACGGGAAGCTCGGCCACGATGTTTTTCGCTGCTGGAAGATCCACGGTGTCCCGGAAGGCTTCGTCCACCACGCTCGGCCAGGCATGGGACTGGTCGCGGCTGTAGAGCTCCGGGTGGCGGCGTCGCCCTCTCGGCTCAGTACCAAACTGCGGTTTCTAATATTGTCTCCCTTCCAGAGTTAGTGATTTGCAATTTGAATCTTAGCCCTGACCAATGGCAGGCTGTCTTGTAGATGTACAATTCCATGAACACTCCTTCCACTGATGTTACTAGTAAGCATTCTTTATGGATTCTTGACAATGGTGCCTCTTTTCATATGACGGGTAACCTGCCCTTGCTTCATAATATGATTGATAGTGCACCTGTTCCTATTAAACTTCCAGAATATTGTGTTGTTATAGCTGTTTAAGAAGGTTCTCTGGTATTCTCTCAATCTGCTAGAATTGATCATGTTCTTTATTTGCCGACTTTGGAGTGCAATCTTCTCTCCTTTGCTATGTTGCTTCTACATGTTCAGTGTTTTGCTTTTGTAATTGATCAATTGTGTGTAATTCAGGAAAGCGGTTCGAAGACAGTGATTGGTGTGGGTGAGCAACAAAGCGGACTTTAAAGGTTACAGCATTTCTCGGCTGCCGCACACGCATGCTATGCATCTAAATCCAAGAAGTACTCAGTCAAATTGTGGCATAAGAGGCTGGGTCACCCTTCATATGTTATTTTATCTTCTTTGTCTATTTCATTTGATTCAGTTTCTAATACTGTAACTTGAGATTTTTGTTTCAGTTCCAAGCAAACATGAGTTGTTTTTCCCTTAAGATCTAATAAAGTCACACATTTATTTGAACTTGTGCACTGTGTCATTTGGGGCCCTTATGGTACTCCTTCTTCTTATGGTGCTACTTATTTTGCCACGTTTGTCGATGACTATTCTCATGTTACTTGGGTCTATTTACTGAAATCCAAGTTAGAAGTTTCGCTTATGATCATGGATTTCCTGTGCTTTGACTGTTACTCAGTTTAAGTCTCTAGTTTGGCATTTTGGATCAGACAATGGTAAAGAGTTTCTAGGACTGGGGGATTATTTTGCTACTCATGGCATTGTTAAGAGACTTCATGTGTTTACACATCCCAACAAAATGGCAGAAGGGAGTGCAAGCATCGCCACCTCTTATATGTGGCTCGTGCACTGCGGTTTCAAGCCTCTCTTCCCATTAAGTTCTAGGGTGAATGGGTTCTGACTGCTTATTTTTTAATCAATTACACTCCTACACCAGTTATCCAAAACAAGACTCTGTTTCATCTGCTATTTCAGTACGAACCCAAGTTTTCTGATTTACGTGTCTTTGGGTGTCTTTGTTTTGCTGGGTTCTTCCTCAACCAACTGATAAATTTACTGCTCGTGGTTGCAAATGTGTTTTCATAGGATATCCCCATGGTAAAGATGGTTGGCAGTTGTATGATCTCGAAATTGGCCAATTCTTTTTCTCTCGCGATGTGGTGTTTTTCAAAAACATTTTTCCATTTTGGGTTCCATCCGGTTCCTCATCGCCACATCCTCAGCATCACCCACCTCATCCTGCTGTCTTTGACCTTTTGGAACTTTTGGCCTCCCCAGCAAGAGGAAGCTCTTCCTAACAGCACGTAGCACACAGCCAGGGGGAGTCTGAGCGGTCGTTGGAGTCAAGCTAACATTCCCAAATTGAGCACCGTGAGGGTTCGCCTGAGGTAGTTTCTGAGGTGGCTCATCCAGAGGTTCGACGAAGCACCCCCGATTGTAGGTCAGGTATTTTTCTTAAGGATTTTGTATGTAGCTCCACTCTCATGGGAGTTTCCCAATCAAGCTCGGCCACTTTGTCAACTACATATCCTATCAGCCACTTTGTTTCTTCTTATAGGTTCGCTCCTGCTCACTCCCACTTTCTTGCGGCTGTCACTTCTGGGCACGAACAAACTCATTTTTCTGAGGCTGTACAACATCCATGTTGGCGATAGGCCATGCAGGCAGAGCTCGATGCTCTTGAGAGAAATAACATGTGGTCTCTCATACCTCTTCCTCCTGCAAGAAACCTATTGGCTACAAGTGGGTCTACAGTATCAAGTATAAGTCAAACGGAGACATAGAACGCTTTAAGGCTCGCCATGTTTTTCTCAGTAATCATTGGGTAGAAAACATTGATTACAATGAAAATTTTTCTCCAGTATCCAAGTTGGTCACTGTTCGTACGATCTTATTAGTGGCTGCAGTTCGTGGTTGGGAACTCCATCAAATGGACGATCACAATGCATTTCTTCACGGTGATCTGGATGAGTTGGTTTTCATGTCTCCACCACCGGGGTACTCTAAAGCATCTACTAGTCAAGTATGTCATCTCCACAAGTCTATTTATGGTCTCCACCAATCTCCTTGAAATTGGTTCTCCAAGCTCGTACAGGCCCTTCATTAGTATAATTTTTGGCAAAGCTATGTAGACTATTCTTTGTTCAGCTTCAGCCAAGCTTGTCACACTCTTCATGTCTTGGTGTACGTTGATGACTTGATTATCGCAGGTGATAGCTCTACTGCCATCTCTACTTTCAAACAATACTTGTCTTCCTGCTTTCACATGAAGGACCTCGGTATTCTTAAATTTTTTTGGCCTCGAAGTTGCCCAAAGCCCCCCTAGTATTTTTGTTTCTCAATGCAAGTATGCCCTGGAGGTGGTCGCCGAGGCTAGTCTTCTTGGTGCAATGCTAGTCGCTTCTCCTACGGACCCAACACATAATCTCGCAAATGCTACTAGTCCGGATTATGATCATTCAGGCCAATATCGTCATTTGATTTGCAAGTTAGTATATCTGACTATCACTCGGCCTGAACTCAGCTTCACAGTTCATACTCTATCTCAGTTCATGCAGAAGCCAAAGTTGGAGCATTGGACTGCTGCACTTCGTGTTCTTGATTACATCAAACGTAGCCCGGGTCAAGGTCTATTTCTTTCTCAAGATAATAGTTTAGCTCTGACTACTTATTGTGACTCTGATTGGGCAACCCGTCATATCACTCGTCGCTCTAACACTGGTTACTTTGTCACTCTAGGTGTGTTACCGATCTTTTAGAAGACAAAGAAGAAACACACTGTATCATGCTCGTCTGCCGAGGCTGAGTACAGAGCTATGGCAAACGCTTGTTGCAAGATTCTCTAGCCTCACTCGGTTCTCCGCTCGCTCAGAATTCACCATTCAAATCTAGTGCACTTATATTGTGATAGCCAGGCTACTCTCCACATTGCGAAGAAAAATTTGCGAAGAAAATTATGAAATCGCTAATCATTAAAAAAAATTTCACCATAGAACAAGATTCAACTTCAGTAGTGGTAGAAGTGGCAGCAACAACACTAACAATATTAGCCAATAGAGCAGTATTCATATTCATTATCATTAGTAGCAACAACATCGAATTTGGGATTCGACGTGTTAGAGATCGGTAGAAATCAGTCGGCATTTACTTTGAAGGAGTTGATCGGCGGGTTGCGGTAGCAGATAGCTGCAAGCAGCGGACAACAACAACAATTAAACAACAATAAAAGTTAGCTGGCTGTCATAGCAGATAGTGGCGAGCAGCAGACAACAATAACAATGAAATGGGAACAAAAGTAGGAGGGCTGCGATAGCAAATAACGGTGAGTACCGAACGACAATATAATAAAAACAAAAACTACAGTTGGGTGGAAATGATGTAAATCTATAGTAAGCTACGTCAGCAGATAGCAGTGGGTAACAACGAGAAGAACGTCCGGTCTTAAGGATCTTAGGCTCTGATACCATGGTAAAATATAAAGGACTTTGTTATGGTGTATTAATATCACATCAATGACCCCCTCATCAATGATGATGATTACAATACATAGGGCTACAACAAAAAAAGTCTAACATAAATATGATTCTAAAGTCTATAAGGAAATTACCATCTACTCCATTTGTTTCTCTATTATTGGCACACTTTCCTTGTTGTGCTGTTTCTTTTATATTGGCACAATTTCCACTTTTGGCAATATTCCTTCTATTTCATCCCTCATTCTACTTTTTACTTTCTACATTCAATTGCATCCACTCATTTTCTTCACCTAAATCCAAGCACCTAAACCCATGGTGCCTATTAGTGAAACAAATGAAGTATAACTAATTCTATAAGGAAAATAATTGTATAAGTTAAATATCATTTGTAACATTTCCTTGTTTCTATTTCCTTAACACAAAGTCTCTTAATGTAAAGGAATTGAGAAAGAAAAAAACTATCCCTGATATACAATAGTTCAGCTTAACACAACTAAATAGTAACATAAATACATTTGCTTTTAGACTAATCGGGATAGAAAGTTACACGGGAGACATTTGAACAAAAATGGAAAAAATAATTCGAATAACAACATTTATAAATAATGTTTATTACTATAGTTAAACAATGAATCAACGAAGAATTAGGAAACAATTCCCTTTCTATAGATTTGTAACATTCTATTTCAATTATAAAATGTACCCTTTGTACTGATCTATAAATATCAACACACAAATCTAATAATTTTGGGCTTTACATTCTATCATGCTATCATACAGGTTCCTCTAAACCCTGATTTTCTTTCCTCAATTTTGTGAAAATCAGCTCGCATCTTTTTTTTTTGTTCTTTTTCCTGTCGGAAGATCACTCCCACTGCCTCCTTTTCGATCGACCACCGCCAACCCTCCCCTCCAACGATTATCCCATGTTCCATTGCTTAAAAGCTTTTCTAGCAAATTGTCGACTGCTTGTCACAAGCTCCTGCTGTGTGATCGGTCCGATCAGCATTTTCCGCTTCTCTTTCACATATCCACGTTGCTGCTATAATTTCATCATTTTCAGTTTCATTCGTTAGTTTGATCTCAAGTAATCTTGATGGATCTAAATACATGGTTTTAATTGAGCAGGTTTCTTCTCTCTAGTCGTCTTTTAATTTATTTGGATCTGTTAATGGATCTAAAACATGTATTGTTGCTTCATCAACTTCCTTGTCATCCAAGGACTCTGAGAAGTCATCGACAACGCCGATGCTCCATTGAAAACTATTATGTTTGGGCTAAGACAAATAAGTTGATCAAGACTCTACCGAATTCGTTTCTAACTGTCACCTCCAAGTCTATTATTGTTGGATCTTAGACTTCTTCTCAGGTTTGACAAGCATTGAATTTTGTGTACTAGTATAGCTCTCACACTCGTAAGCTCCATATCATTGACTATTTAATGAAGGTCCGTCTAGATTATCTATCTACGCGTGAGTATTATTCTCACTTCAAATTGATGTTGAATGACCTTCAAGCTATTGGTCATTCCATTCCTACATATAAGATGATTTTTTTTTATTCTGTCGTGGTTCAAATACCTCTTTCTTTTAGTTCGTTTATGCTTAGATCACCATTAACCCTCCTCCAGCACTATATGATGAGGTGTCCAAGGCTCAATCCTATGAATTCTCTCTGAAACTCATGCCTCGCCTAGTCCGAGTTGCCAAACAATGCCTTCACCGCATCGCAACAATCTTTCAGTCAAGCTTCTTACTGTTGTGGCTCTAAACCCGAGTAGCGGCTCCTCCCGGCGTGGCCGTAGCTGTGTCGGTCATTCCTCCCAAGCTGGTCGTGGTGGTGGCACCAAGTGGCAGTGGTGTAATCTCCTGGGTCATTGAGATACTTCTTGCTGGAAACTTTCTTATGATGATATTGCAAATTTCGCAGATACTTATCAATATGGTCCCCAATAGCCTTAGCAGCATGTCAATGTTATTCTTGATTGGTATATGGATTCTAGAACTACCAATCACAATACTCCTACTTTATATGATCTAGATAGCATCGCTCCTTATCACGGTAATCATAGTTTTTATTTTGGTATTGGTTCTTATCTTAATATTTCTAATATTGGCGATTCCCAAATTTCTAATTCTCTTACTTTATCTGGTGTCTTGGTTGTTCCTTAGATTACCAAGATTTTGTTGTCTATTAGCAAACTAACTCGAGATTTGAATGTTGTTTTGATAATCATCAATATTCAGCTCAAGCTTATTAAGGATCTCTTAGGTCAAGGACACAGTGAGAGAGGTCTCTACATCTTAGATTATGGTGGTGTTGCTTCAGTTGCTTTTGTTAATTCTAATAAAGCCAAAGCTTCCTTTTAGCTTTGGCATGATCGTTTAAGGCACGTTCCTCATTATGTTATTTCCTCTTTAAATAGGACTTGTTTATCTACTACTAGTTTGTGGTGTTGTTTATCTACTACTAGTTTGTTGCCTAAGCCACAACTGTGCTCTTCTAATAAAATGACTAAAGGAAAATGTCTTTCTTTTACGGACAATATAAAGCACTCACTATGCATACTTAATGTAGTTCATATTGATCTTTGGGGACCCTCTCATGTTGTCACGCATACTAGTTATTCTTCTTATGTTATAATTGTTGATCATCAATTTTATTTCACTTGGTTATATCATCTGCGTCAAATGACTATTTGCTAGTAGAGTATCAAGTGACTATTTGTGAGTTTGCAGGACGATTTGCCAGTAGAGTATCAAATGACTATTTTACTGTGGTTTCTTTTCACCAAAGAGGAACATATTTTTGTTATATAAATTAATCTTATGTGCCTTTGTGTAAAATTAGTTTATTCCATCTCATGATGTTAAGGTCACTTAGATTGCAAGTTGTGGGCAATTTGATTAATATAAAGCTTGTATAATCAAACATTCCCGTTATTGATTTTTTATTTAGATATACATATATATACACACAAAATTCTTATACCGTATCTCAAGGGTACCATGACTGTTTATTATATATATGTAGAATGTGCAATAAAAATTTGCATAATTTTATGTGAGGTTGTGCATTATTATAATTTGCATATGATTATTATGTTAATATTAAATGAAAAATATTAACAAAATGCATATTCTACATATTTACAATGCACATTTATGGTACCCTAGCAATACGATATAACAATTGTATTTATGTAATAATCACATTCAAATTATAACAATGCACAATTTTACATAACATAATACACATTCCTACAATATGAAATGCATAAAATATCCCTGGGGATACAGTGCCATGTATCCCTGGGGTACCATGAGCACCGTATCCCTAGGAATATTTGGTTTATTTTAAATGGTAAGAATGTGCATCATTTTAGGTGGGGTTGTGCATTAATTTGCCTATGATTACTATATTAATATTGAATGCACAAATAATAGTAATGGAATGCACATTCTACATACTTACGATGCATATAAATATTGAATGCACAACTAATAGTAATAAAATGCACATTCTACATACTTACAATGCACATTCCTGGTACCCCAAGGGTACGTTATAAGAATTGTATGTTTGAAGAGCACAAAATTAATAAGAAAAAATGTTTGAAGGAGTGGTAGAGAGAGGGGGGGGTTGGGGAAGAGAGAAAGTAAATGAGTGTGTAGAATAAAGAGAAAAGTGTGTTGTTAACCCTATGTTTTGTTCGAAAGTGAGGATATAACCTTGTAAAATCTGAAAGTGCAAATCTAACCCTGAACTTCGTTGACAAATATGTCAATGGTCAAATTGGCCAGAAATTGGTGAAATGACCATTATACCTTAGATATAAATGTTTCAAAAAAAAGAAAACAAAAAGACAACATAACCCTCACTCTCCTCCTGTGATAACCACATTCTTCCCCACGTAAAGACACATAAACCGTGAAGGCACAAGGTTAAGGATGCAAGTGGTGAGCGGTGCGGCTAGCGGGGCTAAGGTTTAGGGGGGAGGTAAGCAGCGGGGCTAGGGTTTAGGGCGGAGGTGGGCGATGCAGCTAGGGTTTTGGGCAGCAAGGCTAGGGTGCTAGGTGGCGGAGGTGGGAAGCGTATCTAGGGTGGTGGGCGACAAGGATGGGCTATTGAGTTAGGGTGGCAGGGCTAGGGTTTCTGGGCGGTAGGGTTAGGATGCCGGGCAACAGAGGTGGGCGGCGCAACTAGGGTGCTGGGTGACGGAGGTGGGGGCTTAGCTAGGGTTCTGGGCGGCGAAGGTGTGGTAATGATACACTGGAGATCCTGGAGTACTTTGATATTGTTGTCACCATTGTTGTTGTTGCTACTGAAGGTTTGCCTATAGCTATTATTCTGAGTCTCGTAGTCGCTATAAAGAAGATGATGAATGATAAGGCCCTAGTTAGGAGGCGGGGTTAGGGTGGTGGTGAGACTAGGGTGGGAGGGCTTGTGTTTCTATGCGGAGGTGGTTTTTCAGGGCGTAGTGGGTGATTTTGGGTGGCAGCAAGGTGGCGGAGTGGCGACGATGGGTGGTGGCGTGTCTAGGGCAGAATGGTCATCAAAAAATAGTTTTGAGCCTGAGAATATTTATGCCTTTTTATGTTTAGTTAACATCTAACATTATTTAGTCAATGTCGAAATTGAACAAAATGGGCATAACTGGAAAATTTATCAAAAACTTGGGATTAGTTTCACACATTCAAGTTTTAGAAGGTCATATCTGCACTTTTAAATTTTAATTGAGTTATTTTTGCACTTTACCCTAAAATAAATTGAGTCTTTAAGGAATATAAATATTACTCGTAGTTGTAGTTAGATTATATTTCATTTTCCCTTTCCGTATAGGTCTTTTGTACTACTATATAATGTACCCCATATCATGAATACAAATATACATTATTACCCTTATTTTCTACATGGTATCAGAGCCTAAAATCATGAAACCCTAAGAAACTTCCGCTACCATTGTCGAGTTGTCATCGACGCCCAAAGCCGCGCGTCCGTCAACACACACCGCTGTTGCTCATTGATTTCTGTCTGCCGACCACCGCATCCCTTCGTCAGGTTGCCGCGATCATCTGACTGCTTTCCCGTTCTGATCTGTATGCGTGTGTCTGCTCATATGCCAATCAAACACCCAACGCGCCATTGCCGTGAGTCTCACGCACCGCCGTTCATCTCACCTCCAATTGTCACATCGTCGTCGGTCTCCCTAGTTGCTGTCTATCTCATCCAATTTGCTCGCTATGGAAAATCCTAAATAGGAAGCTTCCTGTAATACCGTCGAACATTATCACACTACTGCCAAATCTAAGGCCAATAAGCTACAGAATCTCAATGCCACTGATGTGATTGCAGCTTTACTCAAATAGTTGCAATTGCAATCTGGCACTGTGTCATCTGGACCTACTTGTTGATCTTTGAATTCTTCATACTATCTTGGTCCTTCTGACGATCTCTGCTTGGTCATTTGTACCGTGAATAGAGCTACCTTGAATGAACTACTGGAATTTGTAGTGCTATGCTTGCTAAGAAGAAGATTGGTTTCATCGATGGAACCATTACCAACCCCCCCCCCCCGGATGATCATCCTGATGCAGATGATGGGCCTGGAGTTAATGCTATTCTTGTTTGCTGGATCTTACAGACTTTAGATCCAACTTTACGTTCTTCTACCAGCTATTTTTACAGTTAAGGAATAGTGGGATGATTTTAAAGTGCGATTTACTCTTGGTAATGGTCCAAAAATTCTGCATATGCTTGATGATATACAGAATTGTCGGCATAATGGTCAGACTATTGCCATTTTATTTTGGAAAACTAAAGAAGTTGTTTGACGATTACAACTCTCTTTGGCCTCCTTTAGTTTGCACCCGTGAAGCTTGCAAACCACTATGTACATGCAACCATGCCGATGCTGCCCTCCACGTGCATGAAAAAAATCTTATCTATTAATTTCTCATCGATCTAGATGAAAGCTATCACACCTTGTGATCCAACATTATGTGTCTTAATCCACTACCACCTATCATGTGTGTTTATGATTTTGTTTCTCAGGATGAGAATAAAAAAGCTGCCATTAGGTCTCACGAGCCTTCTTTTGACACTATGGCATATGTTGCACGACGCTCACCACCTTTGGGTTCTTCGGCAGTTATTCTCACTTCAGCTCATCATAAGAATCTCATCTGTACGCATTGTCATCGCAAGGGTCACGACAAAGATTCCTGTTTCAAGCTCACAGGCTATCCAAAATGGTTCATGAAGATGTAGGAGAGAGCCAATGCCACCAAGAAGAAAGTGCTAGCTCAGCTGATTGTAGCCACCGTAGGGAACAACGTTCCGGCCGCCGGTGTCACCCTGCCTCCACCGCCATTCACCGGCCCTGCGGTGTCGCCGCCTGGTTATACACCGGCATCATCCAGTGCCCCTACCCGGTCTAATTTTTATCCTGCTCTGTCTGACGACCAATGGAGCATGACCCTGCATATATTTAATCAGTTTAATTATGTGTCTGACCATGGGTTAGGTAAGTCTACTTTACCCTGGATTCTTGATTCAGGAGCCTCATATCACATGACTGGTGATAAGGGTTCTCTTACTGATATTACTACTGCTATCAATTGTGTGAATGTTATACAGCCTGATGGATCTATGTTATCTGCTACACAATATGGTTCTATTTTCTTTGGAGATGTCACCCTTACTCATGTGCTCTACAACCCTACTTTACGATTCCATCTATAATCATGCTTAAAATTGTTGTCTACCTCAAACTGTCTAGCTTGTTTACTGAAAATTATTGCATTGTATAAAAAAAAATAGTACGAGGACTGTGATTGGAGTGGGTGAATAGCAAGGGGGGTTTATTGGCTTTGTATGTTGGATACGTGTGTCTGTCCTCATATCCTGCAGTCTAATCCGACAGTTGCTTTAGTTTCTTCTTCTGATATATGGGATCATCGTCTTAGACATCATTCCTTTACGGTGTTGTCTTCTGTTTCTACTCTTGATTTTAGCACAAATAATATCTTTGTTGCTTACTTTGTGTGTTATAGATCAAAACAAACTAGACATATTTTCCCCTCGAGTTCTTCAAAATGCTAGTTCATTGTTTGAATTAGTACATTGTGGTGTTTGGGGTCCTTATAGAACACCATCTTCTAGCGGTGCCTTTTATTTTTTTAACCATAGTTGATGATTATTCCCAAGTTTTTTGTGTTTATTTATTAGTTTTTAAGTCAGATGAAGCTTCTAGATTTATTGAATTTTATGCTTTGATCAAGAATCAGTTTGGGCACTCCATTTGTCATGTATGTGCTGATACTGGTACAAAATTCCTGCCTATGAGATCATACTTTGCTAAATTTGGGATTATTTTTTTAGACATCAATGGTTGATATGCCATAGCAGAATGGTCGTGTTGAGCGCAAGCGTCGTCATTTGTTAAATGTAGCGTGTGCTTTGTGTTTTCAAGCTAATCTGCCACTTGACTTCTGGGAGAATGCGTTCTTACAACTGCATATTTAATTAACCGGACACCGACAAAGCAACTCAATGATCGCACACCATTTGAGTTATTCTATGGAAGCACTCCAAATTACAAGCTTTTGCGGGTATTTGGAAGTTTGTATTTTGCTTCCTAAATTCCCAGATTCCGTGATAAGTTTGCTACAAGAAGTCACCCATGTTTGTTTCTTGGGTATCCCACCAGAAAAAAAGGCTATCGCTTTTATGATCTGAAATCATGTGCTTTCTTCAACACTCGGGATGCCTGATTTCTATGAAGACTAGTTTTCGTACACTGTGAAACTTGATTGTTTGCCATCAGCTCTAACAATGAATACCAGTGGTGCCACCACCTCACTGTCGCTGATCACGAATGCCTCACCATTCCCGGATCCAACGCCGCCGGATGCAACCTCTAACCCAGATTGCTAGTTTATCCTGTCGTTGGCCAATATGGCTTCTAACATGCCTTACACGCCACCGGCCATTATACCTTACGCACCACCGGCCATTGTACCTCACTCGCCGATATACGATGAGCCGACCACATCTATGCCGCCACCTGATGCAAGGTCACCTCCTCGTGATTCTGCTTCCCAACAACCAGTTGTGTCTGCTTAACCGCATGCCTCGTCGGTGTCCCTAGCACCGACTCCAGCCGTTGAGCTGCCTCCTCCCCAATAGAGTGTTCACGATCATCAACCTCCTACATATCTGGAATATTATGTCTTCTTCGATACTGATATTGAACCCCTCCCACTGCTATGATCACTCCTGCGCCATCACTTATCCTCATATGTTCTTTATACTTTAACTAATTTTATAAATTGCAATAAATTTTCAAGAACGCATTCTAGATTTTTGGGTGTAATAACTTCTAATGCATATCCCACTACTTACTCTGAGGCATCAAAGCATGCTCATAGGCGTGATGCTATGGCTGATGAGATTAATGCTCTTGAGTGCAATAAGACATAGACCTTGGCTTATCTACCTTTGGATAAGACTTCAATTGGATGCAAATGTGTTTATCATACCAAGTTCAAGTCTTATGGCACCATTGAACGTCACAAAGCTCGTCTGGTGGTTCTTGGGAATCGTTAGATTGAAGGAATTCACTATACTGCGACATTTGCTCATGTTGCAAAGATAAGTTTGGTTCGCCTATTTTTATTAGTGGCAGTCATTCGTGGATGGGAATTTCATCAAATGGATGTGCATAAAGCTTTTCTACACGGTGATCTGCATGAAGAGGTGTTTATGCGCCCTCCCCCCGGCTATTATGTGCCTCCTGGATAGGTATGTAGCCTTCAGAATAATCTTTATGGTCTTTGGCGAGCCCTTTGCAATTGGTTTGCCAAATTTGCTCAGGCTTTGAGCGCATTTGGATTTGTTCAGAGAAAGGCATATTACTCTCTCTCTTTTTTTCTTGTGGCTCAGTTTCTTTACATATGCTTGTTTATGTGGATGATTTGGTTATTGCTGGTAGTTCTTCGTCGCTCATCTCTGAATTCAAGAAATACTTGAGCTCTTGCTTTCACATGAATTGGTCCACTTAAGTATTTCTTGGGTATAGAGATTGCTAGAAGACTAGATGGGATGTTTCTTTCATAACGGAAATATACCCTAGATATTTTATCTAACATAGGTTTATCAGCCTCTAAACCGATTGATTTTCCTATGGAACAACAGCATGATCTTGAGCGTGTTAAAGGTCCTCTTTACGATGATCCTGAGCAGTACCGGCGCCTGGTTGGTCGCCTAATTTATCTCACCATCACTCATCCCGAGCTTAGCTATTCAGTTCATACCTTTGCTCAGTTCATGAAGTCTCCTTGTGTTCCTCACGAGCAAGCTGCGATTCGATTTCTTCACTACTTGAAGAGTAATCCTGGTCAAGGTTTATTTCTCTCTTCACGTACTTCGTTACAGTTGACTGCTTATTGTGATTGTGATTGGGCCGCATGCCCTATTACACGTCGCTCTCTTTTGGGTGCTTTGTGATGATTGGTGATTCTCCGATTTCATGGAAGACCAAGAAGCAACCTACGGTTTCTCGATCTTCTGCTGAAGCGGAGTATCGTGCTATGACTGTTACTTGTTGTAAGTTGTTGTGGCTTAAGTATTTGCTTAGGGACTTAGGTGTTATGCATTATGCTCATATGCGATTGTTCTGTGACGGTCAATCTGCTCTTCACATAGCGGAAAATCCAGCATTTTATAAACGTACGAAGCATATTGAGTTGATTGTCATTTTGTCTGTGATCCTGTACAGTCTAGTGCTATTGTTACTCATCATATCCGCACTTCAGATCAACCTGCAGACTTGTTCACCAAAGCTCTCGGCCGGAATCAGTTTCATTCACTACTTTGCAAGTTGGACATTTCCGATCCTCGTGTTTCAATATGAGGAGTATTAAGGAATATAAGTATTACTTGTAATTGTAATTAAATTATATTTTCTTTTCACTTTCTGTATAAGTCTTTTATACCAATATATAATGTACCCCAGATTATGAATATAAACACACATTATTATCCTTATTTTCTATATAGTCTCTAACAAAAGCAATTAATCGTGACACAAACAAAAAAAAATTATCAAATTGTTTAGATGGGATAAAACTTCATCCTTTTGAAGTGCATGTTTGTGCTAGAGCTAGCAGATCCTGAAGTTGAAACTTGAGACTCGACTTCGTTTTATATATTTTTAGTGTCCCATTTCTTCACTTTCTCCAGGTGTAGTTTTGGTCGTCTACACATTGCTCATTAACTTTATGACAAAGGTGATATTGGAGTCAATTCCATCTAGTTTAACTTTAGAGAACATGGCTTTATAATCCTACCTGATTGATATAAGTGTCAATATAAACTTTCAGTATTTAAAAGTGTCCATATAATCCTAGATATTAGTAAAAGTGTAAAACTATCCATTCCGATAAATTTTAGCTGGAATTTTGTAAAATTACTATTTTACCCCTCTGGAAAATAAAAAAATAAATGTGAAATGACTGTGATGCATTAACCTTAAATTTATCCTTTCCTTCTCTTCTTCTCTTCTTCTCTGTCATTTCTCCTCTTTTCCTTCTCCTATTCTCCGTTGTTTCCTTCGTTCGCCGGCGATGTTAAAGCCTCCGCAGTAAGCGGCGGTAAGGTTGAGGATCCCTCGAAATTTTTTTGGAAGAGCGGTGGATGTAGACGGCGGTGAACTTCCTAATGCACTGGCTGAGGAGGCACTGTGCGGTGTCGATTAGAGTGTCCACAAAGCTCCCGATGGCATATATCTAGATGTTGAGACCGCTCATTGCGCGCATTTATAGTCACCTAACGCGTGAGCGTAAGCGCCTGCTATCCATTTCACACTTTTTGGCTTCCTCATCTAGTTGTGTTTCTTTGGACACTTTCTTCATCACAATTATGAAGCTTTTTGGTCCACATGATCGTAATAGTTATTTTCTGATCGGTGGATTATTGACTCTGGTGTTATGGATTATATGATTGCTAGTTCTTGACACCTTGAGAAGGTATATTTGTATCTTTGTTCTAATATTATTTTAGTGGATAATGGTGAATCGTTATCGTTTTCTCATATTAGTCAGTTTAACCTTTCAATTTTTTCTCTCTTCATAATGCTCTCGTGGTTCTTCAAATCACTAGATGTTTACTGTTCATTAGTAAACTTACTTGTTATTTACCTGTTATTGCTATATTCGATGATGATGTGCTTTTGATTAAGCACATGCACACATGACAAATAGTAGGTAAAGGTCGTCATATTTTGAGTCTTTATTTCCCCAGGACCAGTGATTCTACCTTTTCAAGTGAATTATTCTCCTGTAAAATTGAGCATCTTTAATAAATTAATGGCATTATCACCTTGGTCATATGCCTTATAACACCCTTCAACTGTTGAGTAAGCAAGGTTATATTTCTGACACCTTTATTTTTCCTTCTCTTATTAGTGGTTCTTTAGGTTAGATGGCCAAGAGCAAATGTTGCCCTTCTCCATCAATGACAATTGACAAGCGAGGTATTGGTTTGTTGGATGAGGTGTGCACTGTGATTTATTGGGACCTATCACGGTTTTATATGTAGAGAGTCATTCTTATTAGGTTCACGTGGTTTCTCCCATTATATTATGATAAAATAAGAGACTTTATTATGGTGCACTAATATTAATCAATGACACATCTCATCAATCATGGGGATTATAATATATAGGCATGCAACAAACCAGAGTCTAATAGGAATATGACTCTAAGTTTATAAGGAATTACCATCTATAACTAATTCTATAAGAAAACTAATTATATAAGGTAACTACCATTTATAACCTTTTCTACAAGGAAATAGTTTCTGTTTCCTTAACAGATCTAAAACAAGACTAAGTAAACGATTTTTTCTTGTATCAGTAAAAGAAAATTTAATATTGTGTACTTTGTAGTTAAAAGAAACTACTAGATCAAAAGGCGATCAAACGGCTCACCCTCGGCCGCCCCAGCCGCACCGATACCACAATCATAACCGAAGAGGTAAATCACGGCAGACACCCTAAAAGAAACTACTAGAGTAGCCATGGAATCTTGTACTGCCGAGCTGACCCGCAAGCCCGATCCGACTTGCAAACTTGAGTCTATAAACCCGACCCGAATCATGTTTGCCCCCATCGATTCTAATTTCTAATGTCTAGTGACGTGCTATTCATTTTAAGCGGATCAGTTGAGTAAGCAAACAAGAGAAGGATTAAAGGGGTGGGAGACAAAACTGAAAACACAAGTTGACTCCGAAAATTGACACGTCGGCTAATGGAAGCTGAGATGTCACCACTTTCCTGTGGGGTCCTCTACCATTTCCTGTGGAGTATTAATGACTTCTTCATCCTCGTATTGGCAAAAGCGATCATCCGCTCGCCCTCAGCGGCCCATACCAACCCACACCCAAACTATCGTATGAGAGGTAAATTATGGTAGCCCAGCATCAGGACCCATGGGCTTGGCATTGCCTCGGTGCGCATAAGGGAGCCTTGCAAAGCAAGAACTCGCCACACTGCCGCTGCCGAGGATCGAACCTGGATTTATCTTCATCCTCGTATTGAAGTATCGAATGGATGAGGTGTGGATGCGGTCGAACTCAAATGTGAAAGGAAGTCAATGCCGATGTCTATCAGAGATGACCATTGGCCAATACTATATTTTCACTGTACCTGTTTAAACCGTATACTTTATTTTATATTATTATTTACTGTTAAATTTTGATTACATATTTAAAAATATATAACAGTAATGTTATTATATGTAATATGGTTGGATTCATTGTAAAAAAGAATTTTTAAATATCAAATTTTTATTTACTATTATTAAATGTAGTTAAACATATGAACGGTCAAACTTATTTCTTGTTAATTGCAAACAAAATTCCTTATACTCTGATGTGGGACAGAAGGAGTACATATGTATAGTGTTGGATTGGTCTCTTTACAAAAAAAAATATGTTCATTGCATGTGAAATTTTTGTAAAGACAAATACAAAATAACTGCTCACTTCGTCCAGCACGGTTTTCAAGAATCAACCATTAATATGTTTAACTCACTAAAATACATATAAATAAAAAATTAATATTTACAAATTACTTATTACGATAAATTCAACAATATAATATATGATAATATTATTATTTATATCTATTCAAATACGTGGTCAAAGTTTAAGTTTAACAGTGTTAACTTATCAAATAATAGTAAAATTGCAGGTTAATCTGGGACAGAGGGAGTATATATTTTTGTAATTGTGTCGACATAATTTTTTGTTCTTTGAAAGTAGGGTAATATGCAAATATAACCCTATATGTTGGAGAAAGTGCAAATATAACCCTGAGTTATTTTTTAGTGCAAATATAACCCTAACTATTATACATATGTGCAAATATAACCCTTACTATTATACATATGTGCAAATATAACCCCGGAGCTATTATTTCCGCATTGACTGACCAGGGTTATATTTGCACTTTCAATTATCTCAGGGTTATATCTGCACTTTCAATTATCTCAGGGTTATACCTGCACTTTCATCAATTATATAGGATTATATATGCACTTTTCTCTTGAAAGTAAAGAAAGAATGCTAAATTTACGTTGAAGGGTTATACCCAGCTTGCTCATGACTGGAGTTGACTCTAAAAATTTGGGTTGATCATTCTGTAAATGACCAAAATACCCCTGTTCAGTTTTTGAATTTTTTTTGAACGATTTTACCTTCCCACCTTCAGAACCTAATATCAGCACTTAACTTTGATTTTCAAGGTTATATCAGCTCTTTTAAAATTAATATTGGGGTCAGATAAGAATATTCCAAAACTTAATTTCTCCTAATTATCCAAAGGAATGTACTCGTATACGATGTTAGACTAAATCAGACTCCTGATTAGATTATGCTTTATTCTGATTAGAGTTCTTTCCTTATTATACCTCTATTGTACTCTCTATATATTTAGATATCAATAATACAATTGATTACGGCAAATCATTCTATCATGGTATCAGAGCAAGTTCTGATCCTAAACCCTAAATTTTAATTTATTGTCCAGTGCCTACCTCTCCGGCCCTGATTCCGGCGAAATTCCGGCCAAAATTCCGGCATCTCTCAATCCTCGATTTTTCGGTGAGTTCTTCCAAATTCGAAGCTTCCGTCAGTGGCAAAGTTCTTCCAGCGGCGAGTTCTTCCTCCGACGTCTTACTAATCCGAGTCAATCTCCGGCGAGTTCTTCCGCAGTGAATCAAGTTTCCATCTCCGGCGTCCTCTCCAGTTTGTATCTTAGACTCCAGCACCGCCATCTTCCAGCGGCGATCTTCCTTCTAGCGGCGCCGCCGTGCGTCCGACGGCTAAGAAGATTTCCGCCGCCGCCGTCCTCCTAGTCATCGGACTCCGCCGTCGTCCTCCTGGTCATCGAGCGTAGTCCGCCTGCGTCTCGTCTGATTTTTCGTGAGATCCACGCGCCCACGAGTTGAGACTTCGGCACGTGAACGTCACGCGCGATCTGACTCGCGCACAGGGGTATATCTCGCACCTCTATTTTATCGCGAGTGGATCAGTTTTATCGCGATTTGCAGCAGTTATCGTGGTTCTCGCGAGCCAAAGCCATTTCTCGCTAGTTGAAGCACTTTCTCACGAGTTGCTCAAATTGTCGTCTTCACCCAGTCAATTTTTGTGCAATTTTTGGTCCTTTGCTATGGTTTATTTGGGCCCAATATCTCGGGAAGATTGCTCCACTAATTGGATTGCAGACAAGGAGTTGTTTCAGGCCAGTTTGAATGGTCCCGACCGTCATTCTTCGTCAAATCAGTGGATTGTTGATTCGGGTGCTACATCTCACATCACTGCTCGCACCAGTCATCTTGATAAGGTAAAAATCTTATCGTGGTTCTGATTCTATTCTTGTTGGCAATGGTGAATCACTATCTATTTCTCACATCGGTCAGTGTCATTTCTCTGGTTTTTCTGTTAATGATGTTCTAGTAGTTCCTAAGATTACTAGAAGCTTATTGTCCATCAGTAAGCTTACTCGTGATTTACCTGTCAGTATTATATTTGATGCCGATGCTTTTTCCATTGAGCATAAGCATACAGGGATGATAATTGGTAAAGGTCGTCATAGTTCAGGTCTTTAATTTCTTGAGACTGGTGATTCCAGCTTTTTAGGCGAACTACGCTCTACAAAGCTTCATGCTTCTTTTGAGCAGTGGCACTCTCGACTCGGTCATGTGTCTCATGAAACTGTTCAGTTATTGAATCGACGAGGCCTTATTTCTGTCACTTCTGCTATGCCTGCACCTGTCAGTTGCTCTCCTTGTCAGATGGCCAAGAGTAGCCGTTTGCCCTTTTCCACTAGTGACAAGCGCGATACTGGTTTATTGGATAAAGTACATTGTGATTTGTGGGGACCAGCTCTTGTTTTATCTATCGGTGGTTTCTCTTATTATGCCATTTTCATTGATGATTTTTCACGATTCACATGGTTTCTTCCGATGCGGCATAAGTCGAATTTCTATGACACTTTTATCCAGTTTCCGAAATTCGTTGAGAATCAGTTTTCTGCTAGGGTTAAAAAATTTTAGACCGATGGTGGCACCGAGTTTACTAATCACCGACTTCAGGCTCATCTCATATCATGTGGCATTCATCATCAGATGTCCTCGCCCTATACACCTGCTCAGAATGGCTGGGCTGAGCGGAAGCATCGTCACATCACAGAGACTGGTCTTGCCATGCTTTTCCACTCTTCTGTTCCGCACTGTTATTGGGTGGAAGCTTTCTCCTCTGCGGTTTACATTATTAACCATCTGCCTAGTTCAGTTCTGAGTGGAAATCACCTTTTGAGGTTGTTTTTGGTCATGTGCCTGACTATGCCCTCTTTCACCCATTTGGTTGCCGTGCATTTCCATGTCTGCGTGCCACTGCTACTGATAAGTTTGCACCCCGATCCATTCCCTGTGTTTTTATTGGCTATAGCCCTCGTCACAAGGGCTTCCAGTGTCTCGACCAGACTTCTGGGCGCATCTATATCTCTCGCCATGTTCAT
Source organism: Rubia yunnanensis (assembly GCA_037428765.1). Taxonomy (NCBI): domain Eukaryota; kingdom Viridiplantae; phylum Streptophyta; class Magnoliopsida; order Gentianales; family Rubiaceae; genus Rubia; species Rubia yunnanensis. The sequence continues at coordinate 104,325,603 of CM075065.1, forward strand.
TTTGATGAAACTTTCTTCCCTTATGTCTCATCTTCCACGGACAGTCGTTCGATTTCAGATCTGGAGATTTCATCATTTTTTGATGGAACTATTACTTCATCGATTGGGGCCACCACGCCTGTGTCTGTGCCTGTTCCAGCTGCCCCTCTTTCACCACAATCTTCCATTTGGACGGCCGACCTGGACCCGGCTCCTCGCCAAACGCCCACCGTATCTCAGCCGCTGGCCAGCACTCCTCAGCCACTGTCTTAGCCATCGGCCACCACGTCTCAGCCTGTATCGGCTATTCTTTCTCCGGTGACTTCCGACGGCCACTCTCCGGTCAGCACAGCTCGATCTTCCTCCGTGTCATCAGCTGGTTCGATTCCTTCAGATTCACCGCCCCAGCTTCGTACTCATCGGATGGTCACTCAGTCTTCTACCGGTGCCATTCAGCGGCGGGATTATTTGGATATTATTGCTCATGGTCTCACTGCTGCACTCCTCTCTCAGACAGAGCCCACTGAATATCGCACTGCCCTTCAGGATCCAGCCTGGGTTTCAGCCATGGATGATGAGATGGATGCTCTTTGTGGTCAGCACACTTGGGATTTGGTGCCTCGACCTTCGAATGTCAACATTGTTGGCTCCAAATGGGTCTATAGGCTCAAGTATAGACCAGATGGCACTATTGAGCATCACAAAGCTAGACTTGTGGCGCAGGGTTTCTCGCGGGTTCCGAGTTTTGATTTTGACCACACTTTCAGTCCTGTGGTCAAAGCCTCCACTGTTAGGACGGTTCTTACCATAGCCACCATGCGTTCCTGGCCACTTCATCAGTTGGATGTCAAGAACGCTTTCCTTAATGGTGTTCTTGATGTTCCTGTCTACATGAAGCAGCCCGTTGGTTATCAGGATTCTGTCCATCCAGACTATGTTTGTCGTTTGAAAAAGGCCATTTATGGTCTTAAGCAGGCTCCCCGGGCTTGGTTTCAACGTTTCAGCAGTTATCTGACACAGCTTGATTTTCGGTGCAGCTCAGCTTATACTTCTTTGTTTGTCCTTTTGAGAGGGTCGTCATTACTGTACCTACTTGTGTATGTGGACGATGTCATTCATACAGGCAATGACTCGACTCTTCTTCGCCAGTTCATTGATCGGACACACAGAGAGTTTGCGATCAAGGATCAATCTTGGTGCTCTTCATTACTTTCTTGGTCTTGAAGTTTTGCCTACCTCCTCAGGATTACTACTTGGCCAAGCAAAGTATGCTCGGGATATTTTGAATCGGGCCGGTATATCTGACGCGGCACCAGTTTCTACTCCATTTGTTGCTGGTTCTCAGCTTCACATCTCTACAAGTCCTCCATTTCGGGATCCTACACTTTATCGTTCTTTTGTTGGTGCCCTCCAGTATCTCACCATCTCTCGCCCGGATTTGGCATTCTCGGTTAACACGGTGAGTCAGTATCTTCAGGATCCCAGAGATGACCATTTTGCTGCTGTGACTCGAATTTTGCGATATGTTCGTGGCACTCTTCATTTTGGTCTCCGGTTTTGCTCTGCTAGTAATTCTGATGTGTTAGGATACTCTGATGCTGATTGGGCTCGCTGTCTAGAGACTCGTCGGTCCACTTATGGTTATGCGGTTTTTCTTGGTGGGAATCTGGTTTCTTGGAGTGTCAAGAAACAGCCCACTGTTTCTCACTCTAGCACTGAGTCTGAATACCGTGCTCTCGCCAACACTGCCTCGGAAGTGGTTTGGCTCACTCATTTGCTTCGTGATCTTCGGGTTTCACTTTCTGGTTCTCCACTGTTGTTATGCGACAATAGTAGTGCTATCTTCTTGGCTCAAAATCCAGTGGCGCACAAGCGGGTGAAGCACATCGACTATCATTTTGTTCGTGAGTTGGTGACATCTGGAAAACTGCGCGTTGCTCATGTTCCGACTTCTCTTCAGATTGCGGACATTTTCACCAAGGGGCTCTCTCGTCCACTTTTCGAGTTCTTCAGGTCCAAGCTGTGCGTCGGCGAGCATCCGACGTTTCGCCTGAGAGGGGGTGTTAGACTAAATCAGACTCCTGATTAGATTATGCTTTATTCTGATTAGAGTTCTTTCCTTATTACACCTCTATTGTACTCTCTATATATTTAGATATCAATAATACAATTGATTACGGCAAATCATTCTATCATACGACATCAGATATTGGACACATACCATAGATTTCTTTAAAGTAATGGATAGATTCTGCCCACTCCTAGCGACTGGGCTTCTTCAAAGCAAGACATATAATTCATTTTATTGTCCCAGGTTTGAGTTCAGCCCAAGAGGAAAATAAATGGTACTTGGCCCAAAGAGGATAAAAGGATTAAAAAAGATCTGAATTATGAGCCCAGTGAAGCTTTTCTTTATTTATTTATCCTTCAATCTTACATTTGCTTCTTTGTTATTCTTCACTTTAATTGTGGACACGGGACAGGGTCGGCCCTTTAAATTTCAAAGATATGAAGCAAATTAAAATAAGAGTTAAGTGCATATATAACCTATATTTTGGTCGAAAGTGTTGATATATAACTTTGTAAAATATGAAACTGCAAATTTAACCATAAGTTTTGGACGAAAAAAATATTAATCTAATCATGACAACCTGAATTTGGCTAGAAATAAATAAAATGACTGTTATACTCTATGTTGCACGGGTACGGCATTTAGGGGGAAGACCCGGTACCCGTACTGTTCCGGGGACGGGTACGCCGACTGGTACGGCCTGGGGACGTCCCTTTGCCGTCCCCTAATTGCCCGGGACGGTCAGCCGTACCGTCGGAAAGTTGACCGATGCATTGGGGACGTACCCGGGACGGAAGCTTAACCATTTTTGCCGTTTCGGGACGGAAGCTAAAAATGTAGTGTCTTTCTTACAGCATAGATAAGGTCTTCTTGAGAGTGGGACCGAGGTGTGAAGCTGGTTTTGTAGATAAGTGCCCATGTTAGAACAAGAATGGCAACTCCAAAAGCAGAGATTCTGGCTAAGAGAATGAGGATTCTTGAGGAAAATGGTACTGAAACCATGGTTGTACTTCAAGGTACAACTCCGAGATTCTACTTCTCTGTCTCACACAAACATCGCACCGACAATCCAGATCTTAAGTAATGCACAGTGGCACCAAAGACAGAGAGAAAACTAAATTCGGAAATGGTTTGGATTGATATATTTATTTTATTATTAATATTTTCAGAATTCTATATATTATTAATAATATTTATTATTAATATATTGTATCCGTACCCTCGCCGTACCCGTACCTCTATTTTTTGGATTTTGCCGTTTCCCGTACCCATCCCCGTACCCGTATACGTACCTGTACCCGTTTTTAGTGCAACTTAGGTTATACTCCTGATTTAAAAGAATTTGAAAAACAAAAAAATGGCAAAGACAAATTTGATCGCTCACGCTAAACTCCTCTCTCTTCTTCCCCAGAAAACACACAGCCGCCCAGTTTGGATGAAGGCCACCGCTAAGAAAGATGCAACTTCGGCAACATTCTTCCACCACCATCTTCTTCTTCCGTCACCATCTTCATCATTCCCCAAAAAATTCCGTACCTGCACACGAACGGGATGCAAAAGTTGTGCTTGTTGATATGATTAACATCATCGACGAGTGTTAGAACCTCGGATGCATCGACATAGTCGATTTCGATGGCTTCGAGAATCCAGGCTTCGAAGAAGTGCCTGATTCGATTCTTCGCCAACAGGGATTGTAATCACCTATTTCATCTCCTTGATCAGTTGCAAGTCCGAGATGCGGGCGACGCCACCTTGGGCACGGATGTCGGCGGGGACGTGCTCAAGAGCCATGACAGTGCCCTCGCCGACTTCTTCGGCAATGCGGACCAGGTCAGCGCTGACGATGTCCATGATGATGCCAATTCTTTTAGGACATTGTACATAATGACCCACCACTTCAATTGTAGGGAGGGTCTAGTCTGGGAGGTGGTGGGGCGGGTTTAATCTGGGCAGCAGTAGACCTGGCAGGGCTGGTATGGTCTATACAACTTTAGGGCTGGTCTGGTCTGAGCAGCAGTGGGGCGGGGTGGGTCTGGTCTAGTCTAGGCAGCAATGGGTTTGTGCGGGTGGAGGCAAGGTTTGGCGGAACTCCAGATTCTGGCCACCGCTGGTGCTGGTGGAGTATTGGCGGGTGGTGATGGCGGAGCAACAGAGTTGCAGCGGCCTGGTTTTGGAGATGGAGAAGAACTCTTAAGAGTATTTTTGTCATTAATTTCTTTTGTTTTAATATTAGGGGTATTTTAGTCTTCTTAGGTTTGGTTAATTCCGAAAAAGACCAAGTCAATGCCAGAATAGTGCAAAAAGTTTATATCGGCACATTTGCTGAAAAACTTAGGGTTAGAATCGCACTTTCAAATTTTACAATGTTAGACTGATACTTTCATAAAATAAGAGGGTTAGATTTGTATTTTGCCCTTAAAATAAGAGTCACATGTATAATATTTAAGTTAGGTAGTATTTGTAATTTTGAGCTGAACATGGGGAGAAAAAGAATATTGCTGAGGCAACTAATTAGGTCATGTAAGATTATATTTATCCATGACCCAACCCAACCAAATAAATCAATTAAATTTTATCTCTCTCTCATTCACCTACACAACCCACAATCCATCCAATTATTTATTTTTAAAGGTTTATCAATGACCTGACCCAACCCAATCTAACTTCATCTTATATTATTTTAATACTAAATAAAATAGTTTATTTAAAATATTAATTATTAATTATATGTTATAATATTTAAATAATAATATTTTCAAATTTCGTAAATAAAATTTTGAAGTAGGGAGAAGAGAAATATAGAGTTATGCATTGAGCTATGACATTATTGGTCTCTATTTCTAGAGAATGAAAAATGTAGTTTATTACAATTAATTTTATTACAAAAATATTTAAGAAAAGGTATATAAAGTCAGATATGTAGATAAGGAGATAAAATAATTAAATTAGATTTGATTTGGTATATTTTTAGCTAATAGGAGTGTGACTTATGGCCACACTCCCCATACCCCACTTTCCTAGAAGAAAATAAGTTTTGACCTCTTATTTACTTGTAGTTGGGCTGGCGAATTCACTATCCCTTATTTTTCATGCAAAAGTGGTGACCTCTGCCTGGGGTCATCTATAAACATAGCTAATATTTGCTCTTTGTATTCTATATATACATTAGATTATATATATATATATATATGTATATATAAATGGAGCTCTATATAATTACTAAATTGGGGCCATGAGACAAACATATCTGGTAGAGTAGAAACGTTCCTATCTTGATTGATATTGTACACATGTACAACAGTATAGGTTCAATGTAACATAACTAACTGTATTCTATTTATTCTTAATACGACAGACACACTAGACATGGTGAATTACCAACTTTCACTATCATTTGCTTCACCCATAAGGCCGGTCCTGATTGTTGAATAATGTACACCTTTGTTCCACCCTTGCTGCACACTTTTTGGTCAGGTTTCTCAAACCATGTTTCTACAATATCGGATGTTGCTCATGTTGTGGGTGTTATGAGTCGTTGTCTCTCTAATTTGGGAAGACAACATTGGGAGGCCGTGAAGTGGATTTCAAGGTATGTTTGAGGAACAACAAATCTTCGACTAACAAGGGGATGTAAGAAAATTTGGTTGGTTATATAAATTTGGATATGGGCGAGAGCTTGGATAATTGAATATCTACGTTTGGATAGATGATATCATTTGTTGGGGGGAGTTGGGGTGTGGCAATATAAGTTTCAAGAGAAGTGTTATCGAAGTTGAGCTTATAGCATCGTGGAGGAAATGAAAGAAATGTAATGGCTAAGAAATTTCACAATTGAGTTTGGACTTAAGAAAGCAGGCTATGTTTTGTATTGTGATAATTAAAGTGTCATTCATCTTGTACGAACTTTTTCTTTCCACTCAAAATTTAAGCACATAGACGTGCACTTATCATTGGATTGTGATGCTTTGGATTCTAAATTGTTGGAACTTGAGAAAAATCACATTGATGATAATGACTTACATATGTTGGCGAAAGTGTTTGTTTAAGCTTCTTCGTAATGCCACAAGATAGACCTTACCCTCCAACTAGATGTTGAGGGAGTTTGTTGGATTTGATCTCCTACTTGGAGAAGATTTGAGATTGGAGTTGAATGTATTATTGGGGAGCATGATTATCTGTGGCCTTATTGTAAATCTAAATGCACCATTTCTTTTGATCCAATCTAGTTTTGACTTAAAATAGCTTTTGGTATCTCTAAAAGTAAGAAAAGAATGAGAAAATATCAAAGATACTAAAGAGAAAAAGAAGAATTCTGGTAGGGTTCATTGAGTTCCCCCCACCTTTTGTATTCTGACAATTTCTTAAGAAGCTAAACATTAGATTGCTCTAATTTTTTTATACTCCCTCTGTTTAGTTGTTTATGGCACACTTTCTATTCTAGTATGTTTTTTTATTATGGCACGTTCCAATTATGGCATGGTTTAAGGTATTGTAAGCCAATAATTTTACTTTTTTCCCTTTGGAATTAATTTGAACCACACAACTAGTGTGTTCTTAATCCTTGTGCAATAAAGATATACGCCATAAACAATTGAACAGATGGAGTATATTTTCTATGAGGGTCAGACACACATCATGAATGATGGAGAGTTGATTTGAAGCTTTATAGTTTTGTGTCCGGTGGACAAATGTTTGACTATTAATATTGGAGCTTCAAATTATTTCTACATTGATTGTTTCTTCTTTTACTTGCTATCTACAAAACTTGATGTTCTTACCTTTCCTCCAGTCGGTGCTAGGAAGAACTTGTGTACCCAGTATTATTGATTATAATGGAAGAGTTTAAGTGGCTTTCTAGCCCCTTGATATTTGTTCCTTGGTTCGAGGGAGTTTTTCATACTAAACATATTGTTTTTTTCTTGTTGCGTTTATTTTTATATTTATCTATTAGCTATTGTCATCTTACAATAAAATTTTGGGAGAGGTCTGCTAGGGTCATCTTCCACATTGCTCCATGTTTTCTTCTAACACTTTTTTTGTGAGATATATTAACATATGAGTGAGTTTTTAAAATAACTTATCATTGTAATAACTGTTTTTTTATCATAACACAATTTTATTAATTAGATAATAAAGATAGTTTAGTACAGATTAACCAAATCAAACGCCAAGGAGACTTCCTCCCTGCTAACTTTTAAAAACTTAACTGCGACTAAGGAACGACATATATGCAGTGTGTCTTTGATCTCGTCTTTGACTCCAATAGATAGCCTCTACTTTCCTGTGATCATGTTGATTTCCAGCAAAGAATCTGACGCCACCCATACATAACGATATATTTAAAGCTCATTATACTCCAAACAAGCAAGAATTGCCATGATCTCGGCTTGCAACGGGGATGATGCTAAATTGATGCTATAAGATTCATCCTTCTTTAGAACCTGGAAAAGATTATGTGTGCTTACCAGACACCATGCCCCGACACTCACCCCTTTTATGTCTATTCCACGCCACATCTGTGACGAAAACCTGAAAGAGTGGAGGTGGAATCTATAATCTTCCATTGAGAAAAAAAGAATCCCTCTTGTGGTGACTCTGTTCAATACTCCAGATTGCAATAGATGGGACTTCATGTATGTTTTCCCCTTCTTTGCAGTTCCAATAATATTGGTGCAATCTATTTGCTTCCTCCCATGTTTCAATTGGGGTTGTTGCTGGATTGATCTGAATGTCGTCCCAAATGACTCTATTTCGATTGATCCATATCTCTCGGATTATGCAGAAAGATAGGATAATCTCTTTATAAGTATGAGCTATGCGAATCTACTCTGCAAGCCAAACCTGAAAGTTTGTTACTTTCGTAAAGTCGAAACCCAGCGTACTACATCTCCAAGCTCTTTTACTTATTTCTCATTTTGCAAATAGGTGATGAGCAGATTCCATGTGGTTGAAACATCAATGAAACACCGAGGAAACATCAACTCCTCTTCTCTGTAGTTGCTGAGCATTTGGGAGAGCCCCTACTAATATTCTCAAAATGAAGAATTTAAACTTGGATGGAATCGGCAAATTCCACATTCTATTACACATTTTCTTGTCAAGCGAATAAGCTTGATTTGAAGCCTGAGAAGCCTGAGGATTTGAGGTCATTGTTCGGCCTTTCTTGTATCCTATCTTGACCATATATTCCCCTGTTTGAGACTCAGTCCAGATTCTTTCATCCTCTTGCTTTTCATTCGAGAATTTTGGCAATCTAATCTGCATTCCTTGTGATGCCTTCAGGGAAAATAGCTTGGACGAGGGGCTTTCTCCACTACTTTTTGGCATCAATTAAATCTGAAACTCTTAGATTAAACTGATTTATCCAAGGATGGCCAATTTGCAGGGGTTGGTGGCTCCTGGTATCCAGTTTTCCCGAATACTGATGTTTAAACCTTGTATCACTTTCCATTTGAGGCTAGGCTTGAGGATTTCTGCCCCCAGTGTATGGATTCCATCCCCAAGAGGATCCTATTTTGGGACTTTTCTTGATCAAATTATCGATGCCATATTTTGAGTCAAAAAACCTTGTCATCAGTGAATGCTTGTCATGTAACAATTTCCAAGCAAGATTTGCAAGGAGAGACTGATTCATGTACTCAGACGATCACAAACCCAAGCCTCCTTCTTGCTTTGATCCGCACAAAGTCTTCCAATTCTTCCAGTAGATTTTCCTGTCACCTTTTAAACCACTCCATATAAAGCTCCTGACCACCTGATCAATGCTGTCTAGTACTGATATTGGGAGTTTATAAACCGACATGAAAAAAGAGGTAACAATTTGTAGAGCAGATTTAGCCAACACTACCATCCCATTCATTGAAATCCCATCTTGTTTCTAGCTCATGATTTTCCTTTTTAAATTTAAAATCAAACCTTCAAAGAACAGTATTTTCCTCCTCCTAGTTAGGATGTTGACTCCTAGGTATTTATCTGGGAGACTGTCCTATGTATGTTGAGTGCATAGAACGCCCATGAACTCCACCATATTTCTGTATTTGGGCTAAAAAGAACGGAGATTTTTCAAAGCTTATCCTCTGTCCTGACCATCTTGCATAAGAGTCTAATCTTTGAGCTAACAGCCTAATATTTTGCTGGGTATTTTGAATGAAAATGATGCAATCATCGGCATGCATAAGATGTGAGATATTAGGACCCCGCCTACTATCCTTGATACCCAACCTTGAAGAATTGTTTTGAGGTGTTTCCAATGCTGATAACAGGGCTTGTTGGCACAATATGAAGAGATATAGAGACAAGTGGAAGCCTTGTCTGAGCCCCTTTATAGGTCCGAAACTCTCTGAATGCTGCCCATTAATACATGTCACGTAGAATACCATTGATACACATTGCATGATCATGTGTATCCAACTTTGTGGGAAACTCATCTTTTCTAAGACTGTCTGCATGAATAACCATGACATTCTGTCGTATGCCTTATTCTTATCGATTTTGATTGCCGTAAAGGGTTTTTCCCCTTCTTCTTGTTTTTGATGAACTCCACCAGCTTATGTGCCATTAAAATATTTCCCCCTATTTGTCTACCTGGTACAAAGTCATTCTGGTTTTGAGAGATTAAGCCTTGAATGACCCGTTTGAGCCAATTTTGCAGCATTTTTGTAAAAAAAAATAATTTTATTGTACTTAGCACAAACTGATTGCCTTGAAATCCTTTAAGAAAATTGGATTCTTCACCTTTGGAATGAAAAAATAATTGTCTCATTCCATTCCGGATTCATCAGCCCTCTCTGCTGCAAATCCACCATACATTTCAGTAATGGTTCCTTAAGCACCTGCCAATGTTTTTGATAAAATCCTGATGGATAACCATCTTTTCCTGGAGGAAGACCAAGCCTTCATGGTTTTTACTGTTTTCCAAAGTTCATGCTTTGAAAAAGGTTGTTGAAGACTGAAAGGAATGAAGTTAAGAAGCTTGTATTGTGAGTAATGATAGTCCGGCATATATATGGGTAGATATCTTGTATCTGGTAAAGATTATTGATTTTCTTGAGAAGCTCCGCCTGAATTGACTTGGAGTTGGTTATCCATTTTCCTTGCTCTGTCAGTAACTCCACAATTTTCTTAGACCGTGACCTCTTGGTTGCCCATGTGTGGAAAATTTTGAGTTTGCACCTCCAAACCTATCCCAGTTGAGCTTTGCTCTATGCTGCTAGTAGCCAGTGTGAAATTACACCAGCTCGATCAATTCCCCTTTCACAGAAAGTTCTTCCTTGTCTCGATGCGAAGCATCACTCTTTAAACACTTCTGGATATGTTTTTCTAACAGCTTAACCATGTTATCAATGATGATATAAGCCATTTTATGCCAACTCTGTAGATGAGACATGGTCACCAATAACCAATAACCAATGGGAGAAAAATGATGCTGAGTCCATATGGAAGTCCTCCTGGAATTGGTGTTTAGCTAATTCCCAAATCTTTGCCACAATCTATTAGACTTCTGGATCACGATACCAAAAAGTCTCATATCTCTTATACTGTGCCTTATACTTTTCCTCCCTGTTTATATCTAAAATCATGGCACCATGATCTGATATAGTGATTGGTAAATATGTGAGCAATGCATCGGGAAACAAAATTTTCCAGTCCATATTGCCAAATGCTCTATCAAGTCTTTCTAGAATTAGATCACGATCTCTTCTTCTAGTGCTCCAATTGAACCATGAACCATGATGCATGATTTCTACCAACTTCAGGTTTTGTAAGAAATCATGGAGTGATTTAGTATCTAAGAGTGAGACATCTTTGCCCCCAAGCCTATCTTGACTTCCTGTTAATTGATTCCAGTCTCCAATATACAATACAGGATAGTCCATAATAGATTGACATTGCATTATGTCTTGCAAAACTTGGCCCTGCCCTAGTTTTTTTGGGCATCCATAAACAAAAGAAGACAACCGGGGTTGGAGTCTATGATCCTTGATCATGCGTTCTATTACATTTTTGTTACTACTTAATGCCTGGAGATCTAAACCATCCATTCAAAAGAGGTTTAATCCCCCAGCTAAATGTGATGGTTCTACATAAAACAACTTGTCAAAATAAGTGGAACCTAACCATACATCCATTTGTTCTTTACTAACTTTCGTTTCCATGAGACAGACAACTTGAGACTTGTGTAACCTCACTAGTCTATTCAGGTAATTCTTCGCAAGGGGCTGACTGAAACCCCTGCAGTTCCAGAAAATGATCCTCATGGATAATCGGGTGGTTGATTTTATACAACCACCGGAAGACATGCAACAAGATTAGCGAGCACCTGCAACTAATCCTGATCAGGGAGTTTGAAAATGTCATCACCTCGTTGCCCTCAGCATGTTTCTGTTGGTTTGGTGACTTGCACAACTTGATCTTCACCCTAGCTAAGAGCAATACCCCTAGGTGTTTATTTCACTATGCCCGGGATCATCACCAGTTTCTTCTTAAAATCCTTGAAAGCGCTAATCTGATACTCACATCTTAGTGCATCATTTTCCAGCTCTTTCACCTTTTTTGCCATCCTCCCCTTATCTGCTGCAATGATTGGGTGCTTTCTTTTCTTCAGATGTGCTTGCAATTTGATCCTTTTGATTTCTTCCTCAACCGTCTTTCTGCCCAACTCTTGGTATTTTTTTTCCTTGACTCTTTTACCCACTTCTTTTTCTTCGAGTCGCTTCACTTGTTAGCTTCAAAATCCCCTCTTGTTCTCTTCACACTCTTCCCCTTGTCTTTGTATTCTCTGTCTTTCTGGATTACCTCTGCTATTACATTTCGCGTCTTTGTTAGAACATGAATTGTCTCCATGCTTTTGAGTGGACCTATAATCCAAGTGATCTCTAATTCTGCCTCTAATCCCTCTGAATCCTTTGCATTAACCACTATCGAGTCTACTAGAATTAGGTTAAGTCGGGAACCCCAAAAACTTAGTGCCATTTCCACCTCCAGATATGGAGTATGAGAGTCCAGACTTGGCTGTAATGCCATGCTTATCACTTGTGAGGCCATAACCACTGTATCTTGCTGCATGGATGCGGGATGAGCAAACCACCCTTCCTCCGCCTATTGTTGTTCTGATATTGGATTCCACTGGACCTTCATGGCCTTATCTTCCATTGTTTGAGGTGCGGGTTGAAAAAGGGTTGTATTAACATGTGAAACACAAACAGGAGTCCAAACTTCCATTTCTTCGATCGAGACTCCTAGTTGATGCTCAGGCAAGGAAAGATTTTCTGGGATCATTGAGAGAACCTGCGATTCCAATTGCCAAACGTATGCATTCATCTGATCTAGTGGATATTTCTCCATATCATCTATTAGTATGATCTCATTGTGAGAATGGGTCGACCGATAGGCCCGGTCTTGGTTTGGCATCATAGATCCTCCTTGCTAAGATGATTCTCCAACATGAATGTTGGTTAATTGATTCTGCTGGAAACTTGACCCTATGAGCTGGAAAAGATGTGCATGACCCAAATACTTGTGCTTGCTCTCTGGATCCTATGGATTTGCAACAGAGAACCGGTATCTGAGATATGGAAGCTCATTATCCACAAGTACTGTAAACTTGAATCCACTTTTTATCCTTAGAGCCCCTGCATGGACGAAGTTCCAATTATCCTCCAAAAACTCCATTGGGAGGTTTGAGTTTAGATGCGAACTTGATATGGATGCAACCACGTAGTATCTGTGAACATTTCAGCACTATCATACATCCCAATATCCATCCCTCACTGAGAAAAGTTTTTTTATCAGTTCATTTTTGACAAAATTTTCAAGTTCCCCATAGTCTACAAAGTTGCACCGCCTAATAGTGTGCCTAATAACCCCACAACGCCTACAAAATCTCATAATTTTCTCATAATCACACAGATCCAGAACTAATGATGATTCTTATCTTGAATAAAAAACTTGAAATCAGCAGTTGGTATGGGTCAATCCAAACCCTGGCTTTGAGAAACTGAGTTGATGTTGGGCCTATAAGTGATGTTAACTTTCTTCACATCCCCGATCATCCCAGCCAAATCTCTACCAGCAATTCCGTTAAACAAGGTAGTTGGGAGATTAAATAGATGGATCCATACCAAAATCCTTGTGAGGTGAAAGCTTGCTCATTCCATCTTCACAAACACAAGATACGTTAATCTACTGTGTACGACCTATTGTTTAAAACCACCAACACCTTGACTTCAGTTTCGAAGCCCAAGACCATAAATCTATGATGTCGATGCACGACCCATATATGTGGCCCCCAATGCTGTTGAAAGTAGTACGAAAAGCATTGATTTGAGAATATTCTATCATCTACCCAAAAGCCCAACAGATAAAAATATATTCTAGGTTGTTGAAATAGAGTATGTTCACTTGAAGTCATAAGCATGCCACTTCGTCTTGTCATCCGAAAAGCTGATCCTCCGAACGGGTTTACCGCATCCAAATTATTTGCGTCCCCTACCTCCAAATACTCTGCATGCATGTGATTTTGTACATGATCCATGGATCCCTCCGGATCAAAATCTGGTAAGAAACCATTCATGATGTGTTTAGTCATGGGATTGGTTTAGAAAGGGTTGTAACTTGGTTAAAGACCGTTGAAAGGTTTGGAACAGGACATGGTTTGAGTTTTAAGGCTTTTTTTAGAGAAACCGAGTTTTCTTGAAGTGCCTATTTATAATCTCTCAATTCCCATTAATAGAAGTTAATCCTCCACTCTTTGTCTGTGGGTAAAGAGCCTATGGTACTGTTACATGCAAATACTGTAGAATGCATGGGGTAGAGAGTTTCTTCACATTCTCTGTGTTGGAGATTACTTCCTTTCTGCATGAGCGAATCTCAGTTTTTGTGCCCATGATTACTACTATTTAAATTTCTAGATTTCTTGTTGCAGTAAAAAACCTCCTTCTCTCTCTTCCGCTTGAGCAAACTTTTCCTGTGATCTCGCTTCTTCCTAAACGAGGTAAACCAAGCCCCTTCCAGGCACCCTAAAACCTTATTTACCATCCCGCACTCCTTTTTTTTTTGAAAGGTTGGCATAATTTTTTGATCCCAGCAATATTCTCCTTGGAATGTTGCTTCACTTTATTGCCTGAGAAAGCTAAAATGCCGGTTTGCAGTCAGAACTCCGAGATCACTTTTATTGGGAACCCGACAAATATACCTTTATTGCCAATGTATCTGTTCTCTTCTTAATGCTTGATAACTCTTACCTTACCTTTGAAATGCTCTTCCACTTTTCATTTACTTTTCATCAGATTTGAAGGAAAAGAGCTGGAACACCAACGTGGAAATAAAATAAAAACCACACCGAATATGCTTCCCTGAGAATTTTGATATGAGATACTATCTTTGAAGAAAATCCCAAGTAAGACGGATGGTTGTTAGTCTTTTTGGTTTTTGCTCTCACTCTATGTTTTTTAGTGAGAGAGTCTCCCAAGTAATAACCGTTTAATGTTAGTATAGTTCCTTGCAAAACATTAACCTTTGTGCATTAATAAACTAAAAGGATGTGAATACAATGAAAAGTACACTCCATATTCATAACTTATTCTGAAGTGAGATTATAATACATTTGTAACCAAGACTAAATTCTACCTTCCAATAATCTCCTTCAAATTACATACAACTTCTGCTGCAAGCTTTGCTCTAAGGTCTTTCCTCAATATTTTGCCCGATGGAGCTTTAGGAATTGCATTCACGAAGAACACACGGTGGATTTTCTTATAGTAAATCACCTGCAAACATAATTGGAAACATATTCAGCATAATATATTTACCTTGAACTCAAATTAAAGGGGAGACTTCGAATGAGGATCCCAAAACTATTACGGGCAAAATTCCTATCTTTTAAAAAAACTATCCACAAATTTATGGATAGGCCCTGTAAATTTTCACCTTGAATTTAGTTTTTTTTTAAATTTTGAATATTGTATTTTATAAATTAATGAATAAGTGAAAAATATTGTGAACTGCCCATAACTTAAGAATACAGACCACCTGTCAGGATCTCTTCTTTAACAAATACTTTTTTTTAAAATTGTTGTGTGTGTTTTTTTTCTGTTCTTTTTCTAAAAAAGTTACCTGATTGGAAATATATTTTTTGACTTCATCTTCAGAAATCTTGGAGCCGTTTGATCTGACAACAAAAGCAACGGGAACTTCTCCAGCAACCTCGTCTTTCATGCTGTAACAAGAACAAAATCAATAAATTCAATCAGTTCATCACATTATTCACTTAATCAATTCCAGACAAAATAATTTCCAATAAAAATGAGTGCAAAATATAATTATTTGATTTTAAACTTACGGGACAACTGCAGCATCAGAGATTGAAGGATGAGAAATTAACATGGCTTCCAGCTCTGCAGGAGCCACTTGAAAACCTTTGTATTTAATCAGTTCTTTCAATCGGTCAACTATGAATATTTCATCGTTTTCATCGATGAATCCGATGTCTCCTGTGTGCAACCATCCTTGTTCATCTATGGTGTTTGCTGTCGCCTCCGGATCGTTTAGGTAGCCTAATTACAACAAGAATAAACCATTAATCCCAATACTTCATTTTATGGCAAAGTCTTGGGAAAGATCATCTTTCCCTGGATTTATGGAAAAACGGTCTCTCTCTATACTTATGAAAAGACGGGATTTAATTGAAATTAAAAAAAGTAAAAGATTTTAGTTGCAATATTAAAATTTTATTATACAATGTGTAGTAATTATAAAGTTTATAACCCGATTCATGCAACCCAAAAATTTTATCTTCATTTCTTCTAATTTGCACTTTAAACCTTGATTTTTCCATAACTTATGAAAATACCGTCTTTCAAAAGACAGACTCTGATTTTATTACTTATTAATACTTAATTATTTAATTGTTTTTGCCTGGTCCGATAATAATTGATTTTTTTGTTGAGGCAAAGACGTGTGAGAGAGTACAAAACATCAAATCTTGTTGAGCGCCATTGTTTTCCACTTTTATCAATCTTAGTATAAGTTTTGTTTTCATTTCCTACCCACTTTCTACTTTCTGTTCACATTCGATACACTCACTTTTTTACTTTTCAGCTTTTGACAAATTACTACTCCCTCCTCTATTTCAGTCAAAGATTTAGTTTCAAATAAAATTTCTATGCTAAATATTTTCTTATTTTAATTGAAATTTATAATTGAACTTGAAACAACTCATTCTAATCCTTCATTTTCCCACAATAGCAGTGCGATAAATGTGCATATAAGGATACGATCAAATTTTTTTATTGGGGTACAAGTAGTACATTAGGGTTAACTGGTGAGACAATTTTCGATCTTCTATTTTCCCTGTCTATCCATCTAAAAATTTACCAATATTTTTATCTATAGTTCATTAACTTTACTACTCTATGGTTTCAAATATTGATGTGCATGCCATGGTCTCTAAACGTTATTTTTGTCGAAATGAATTGAACTGAACTAAAAATAAATATATTAAATCAAGCTAAACTTCATCGAACTAAGTTTTTAGAAAAGTGAATTGAATCGAATTGAAGTGCATATAATCTCTTAAACACAATCTCATGAATAGTGAAAATGGGTACCTTTCATGATCTGGTCGCCTCGGATGCAAATTTCTCCACTCTGATTGCGGGGTAGAGAGACACCGGTTTCAGGATCCACAACTTTCATCTCAGCGTTTCTAACCACAGTCCCACAGGCTCCGGATTTGACCTCAAAGGCCTCTTTTGCAAAAGCCAAGCACATTGATAGCACCGCTCCGGCCTCCGTCATCCCATAACCCTGCTCCACAAGAGAAGTTTCTTTGAATATGCTAATTGACCTAAATTCGGATGCAATTATGCTGATTTTGAAAATTGAACATATTTGTGGAGGATGCAATCAAAGAATTCATCCTCAATTAATGATTATTTTTTGAAGAGAATGCAGAGGACGCATTCTCTGCATTATTTTTTTTTTGTCGAATGCTTGAAGAGGACGCATTCTCTGAATGTGTCCTCTATGTAATTTAATTTTTTTTTGAATGCATGAAGAGGACGCATTAAGAGAATGTATCCTCATTTCAATGTATTATAAATAATATAAGTAAGCCAATGTTAACGGAATAGAGGAAGTGTATGTTAAGATGAAACACATTGACGAGAAATTATACTCCCGTTTCCTTGTATATGGTACCATAAGTTTATGTACTTGATTTAGGTAAATGAAATATCATGGGTGTGTTTGGCAGGGTTGTGCTTATAAGTAAAGTTAACTTATTCAGCTTATGTTGAATGTAGGCAAGACCAACTTCTGTTTTTCCTCAACAAATAGGTTTAACTTCTCAAATAAGTATTTTTTTAGTAGATTACTTAACATAAAAATGTGCTTAGTTTATCAGTAACACACCTATAAATCCAGTCAAACACACCCATAGAGAAACGTGGGAAGCATCAGTACCCCCAAAGCATTTCCACAATTAGGATTAAGACATGGAAGTTCAATGCAACCACTTACATGGCTCTTAATAGCTCGATGGAGAAATATGCTCAATATTCACGTGAAAGATGTTGGGTAACTAGGATCCATCTTACCGAATGTCTAGTTTCTAACAAAGTTTTGAGAATATAGAATAAAGAATGAACTTGAACTTGAACTTGAACTTGAACAAAAAAATGAATGTCATTTCTATTGAAAAAATGGTTCGAACTAAATGAACATTGGATTGTTCTATTTTTTGAAAACATGTCTTGTAAAAATGATCCAAATGGAATGATCGATAATGAAGAGGACAAGAGGTGGAAGGTGGGGATTCTTTTTTGGTGGTAGGACAATCCCATTACCGACGATATTGATTCTAAAATCTATGTAATAGATCTGGTTAATTTGCATTCTATATTTGCTCCTTATTGTTGGTCCCACCACGAAGAAAATTAACACATACTTTTATTATTTCATTATTGGCATAAAGAATGGATAACGCACATGTATGAAGATAAATACGCCACAAAGCATAATAATAATAAATTTAAAACACCAAAGTTTGACTATTTTTTTAATTATATAATACTATAAACAGAGTTGATCTCCTCACAGCTAGTCTGTCCTTAAATTATGAATAATCAATAGTATTTTTAAACTTTTATATTGTATTTGTTAACTGACAAGGTCTTGGGAAAGACGGTCTTTTCATATGCTTATGGAAAGACAGGGTTTAATTTGAATAATAAAAGGTAAAAGGTGTTAGTTGCAACATTAAAAATTTAGTATGTAACATGTAGTGGTTATAAAATTTATAACCCGGTTCATGCAACCCAAAAGTTTTATCTTCATTTCTTCTAATTTACACTTTAAACATTGGTCTTTCCATGACTTATAGAAATACCGTCTTTCAAGAGACGCACTCTGGTTAACAACTAAACTTTAAATTTAAATAAAGAATTTTTAAAATTAAATATTATACTTTTATACTACAATATTTCTTATATTTTCATACATAAACATACTCTATTACATATTTTAATTTATAAAGTACCACATTTATATCAAAAAATATATATTTTTTAAGTTAAAAAATACAATAGCATTCCATAAATTTATGGATACGTCTTGTTTCTTGAGATTTTCCCTATATATAACTCTGGCTTGATTAGAAAAGTTGAACCATATTTACTATTTCAAAAATATCAAAAGTCTCACTTTAATTTTGAGCATTTAAAATTAACTGCTATCATGTAATTCTTTTTTAGAAAATTAATTACTCCTATCGTCCAGAATCGTTCGACAAAAAATTAAAAGATTTACTAAAACTTTGATTTTCAACAAGTCAAAGCAGAAGGGATACAAGGACTATATCATGGGTACTTTGAAATCTTGAAATAAGATTATGGTAATTAGCCAAAACAAATACCAAAACTAACAAATTAACCGTTTTCAAGCACTCAAAGTCAAAATAGTGTTCAAAACAAACAGTATATACCTGTCCAAGTGTAGCACTCGGAAGCTTGGCTCTAACCGCGTCCTCCAGCTCCTTCCCCATCGGTGCGCCGCCGGACATGATCATCCTCACAGACGAAACATCGTACTCGTCCACCGCCGCGCTCTTCGCGATCTCCACCACCAGCGGCGGCACAAACGGGGCCACCGTCACCTTGTACTCCTGCACCAGCTCCAACATCCCCTTGATGTCGAACTTCTGCATCATCACTATGGCGGCGCCGGCCCTCAGCCCGCACAGCATGATCGAGTTGAGAGAGTAGATGTGGAATAGGGGCAACAGGCACAGGATCACGTCCTGGCTGTGGAAATAGAGGTTCGGGTTTTCGCCGTCGACTTGCTGTGCCACGCTCGTGACTAGCCCCTTGTGCGTCAGCATCACCCCTTTCGGGAGCCCCGTCGTCCCGGAGGAGTAGGGCAGCGCCACCACGTCGTCCGGGCTGATTTTCACCGCTGGCATTTCCTTCTCATCCGCCTCTGCCAGCTCGGAGAAATGCTGGCGTAGCAAAAGTTTTCATTAATTTAGTTAGATACCGTCAACGTGATCCCCCGTCTTATAAAAACATAAACATTTTTTTATAAGACGGAGGCACATAATAATATAAATTTAATTACCAAGAACTCAGAATCCTGCTTAGGCGAATCGATGCACATAATCTTCACTCCATTGTCCCTGTAAGCGATTAAATTTTTTATTAAGTGGTGTCAATTGCACTCGTAACGCTATTTATAATTATTTATTACCTGGCGTAATCTCTGATTTTATCCACGTAACGCGCTTGTGTGATGATCAATTTCGCCTTGGATGCCTTCGCCTGCTTCTCAATCTCTGCCGGCTTGTAGAATGGATTGGCCGTCGTGCTCATGGCTCCACGGAACGATGCCCCGAGGAATGTGAACACGAACTCCGGGCAGTTCTGGAGCAGGATCATGATCACGTCGCCTTGCCGGATCCCGACCTTGTCCAGCCCCGCGGCTACTTTCCGGGAGGTGAGCTCGACCTCCGAGTACGTGTAGGTGTCGCCCGTGGCTCCGTTGATGAGGCACGGGCAGGACCCAAACTCGGAGATGTTTTCGAAGCAGTAGGAGTGGAGGGGGAGGTGGTTGGGAATGTAGATGTCCGGCAGCTTTGATCGGAAAATGAATTCTTGATTTTGGTTCTCATTTTTGGCTTCCATTTTTCTTTTTGTATTGGGAGTATAGAGAAAGATATGAAATAATGAAGGGAGTTAGGAAGATTTTGGTTTGGTTGGGTTTTGGGCGTTGGGTATAGTATATA
Organism: Rubia yunnanensis; assembly: GCA_037428765.1. NCBI lineage: Eukaryota > Viridiplantae > Streptophyta > Magnoliopsida > Gentianales > Rubiaceae > Rubia > Rubia yunnanensis. The sequence goes on from CM075065.1 coordinate 104,345,930, forward strand.
TAGACGTTACACATGAAAGGGGAGTAGGTGAAGGTAAGGAGGGAGGGTGGTTGTATTTGTTTTGGTAATGCATGCCTAAACTTTTGAACATGTATTTCCTGAAAATTAATTAATTAGCAATTGAAATGGATTTATACACACCCCATTACCGTTTGGTAATATATTGAATTCGAGTGTTCGCTCCCGAGTGTTGGACCGTGTACTACATCTTTGGCTTGTGTGTGTGAACCCATGCTCCTATTCTAAACTTAAAATTTGGTTTTACCACATTTTCTAATTATTACTCATATATTCCAACATAACATATATAACCAAATATGCAATAAAGTAAAGCATTTAAGGCACGAGACTTGGTTACGCTGTTCGGTGAAATCACCTACATCCCAGTCAGAATGAATCCACTAATCAGAATGATACAGTACAAAGTACACCATACAAAATACTTATCTTTACTAATTAAACGTGTGAATTCTATTAGCTCCCCTAGCTACCGATCTGTCTTGATCAGACTCCCTCTGACCTCGAAACTCGTCGATGCTGGATCTCCTCCTCCCGAGGAATTAAGGTGTATGATTCTGAACTTTGAACGGCATGTCACGTATGTTGGAACATAGAATTCTGGCTCTTTGCAATTCTCTCGGAACATTGAAAATCTGTGTGCATATTTTCCCTGATTAAAACCCTATTGAATGCAGCCGTGGTTGTCCCCTTTTAAAGCAATGAGCATATCGGAATTCTTTATGATTATCTCCAAATATTCATATTTCTTATCTGCTTCTTGAAGCATATCCAAATTTCATAAATAAGGGGATTTTTCTTATCACAATATCTCTCATATATTCGATAATATCAACATCATATTTGTAGGAATTTTCCATAAATCAACTATGCTTCTACACGCCTAATATATAGCAGAATATTCAGATTTCCCTATCTCACAAATACCATAATATTCTTACCCTTATGCGTAAGATCTGATTGGCGTACATATGCTAATCCGCATGTTCCAGCATGGAAAGATTTTTGTTTTCAAATATGTTCACAAAATTGCTAATTAAAATATTCAATGAATGTCACTTGACTTTACAAAACTCGTGTGTATTTCCGCTGCATACTCAACCACGTCCCTCTAAAGATTTGGTGTGCTACGAGCAATCAAGTTGAGTGCAACACGTGCACAATTAGGCGGTAATCATGACACGATTTACACGGCTAGGCCGCACGATTAGCAGCCTTAACGGGCGACCCGTGACTGTTGGTAAATCCATTTCAATTGCTAATTAATTAATTTTCAAGAAATACATGTTCAAAAGTTTAGGCATGCATTACCAAAACAAATACAACCACCCACCCTCCTTACCTTCACCTACTCCCATATATACATAACCTTTTATTATGAAATGAGTTACTATATGTAGTATATTTTGGGAATATATAATCAAACAGTATTATGTTTATTTCATCTATTTTGTGTTATTTAGAGGACACATTTGCATCAATTGAGCAAAATAATTTAAGTCGTGTTCTTAGCATCTTATCTCTATTTCAGTTCTAAAATAAATTTATTTCGCTGAAATTTATCTTAGTTTAATTCTATTATTAATATTTTTAATACATTTATTTTTAGTTCAGTTTAATTCAGGAATTAGACGATCTAGTATTTTTATAATTTAAGATAAGTGTACGTCATGATATTAAAGATGGTGTTACAATCTAGACTATTCATATTGAATGAAAGTAAGACTATTTTAACAATTCTTCGTTTGATCTTATTACGTAAATACGGTCTTTCAATAATTAATATGTTTCTGACAAATTGTAGCACACTAAAAAGGGAAATTTGGTACTATAAAGTTGTGAAAATTTTAAATGGAGAAGGTCAACGGATTATTTATAATTACTTCAATATTATAAATTTAACAAATGCAAGGTATATGGTAAAAAAATAAGTGGCATGTCCATAATTTTATGGATAGACCGTCTGTCAGGAGACTCACACGTATAAGGCACGGCACGGAATTCTCTTATCAATAGACCAGCTCATTTTGGAGGATTGAATATTGGGAATTCCTTGGCATATAATCTTGTTTTACGTGGTCTACACTTTAGGCAGGGACTCATCTGTAATTTTTTCCCATTCTTCTCTGTATCTTCTACTGGGACCTTTCCCAGTTTTTCATAAAAAGAGAGAAATGAAGAAAGAATTATAGAAAAATCTCAGCCTAAAGTTTAACCCGTTTTCCAAGAGCCCATCTCATTCAGTGGAATTTCAAATACTCAAAAAGTCCTACCCATAAAATGTTTCGCATTTTCAAACAAACCTTAGACTTTGAAACAACATAGAATACCCTTATACCAATTGCACAATATCAGTAGTAACCAGCACCTAGACTTGCTCAGTTTAATTAAAGAGCCACCTAATAAACATTTACGAACACGGTGGCAAAGAAATTGCTCTTGTCTACGGTCAACATATTGACCTAATACTTAAATTCCCACTTATTTGGTGCCAAATATAATCAAGTAATGATTTATAGTTGAGGGAAATTTCTGTATTAGTGCTTGAGAACTATACTTCACGTTATAAGCGTTTGATAATTTTCCTCTAACAAAATACAATGAATTTTGACAATATGTTGTTTGATTATTAATTAAAATAGTGCCTGAATTTTGTGTGTCAAAATGTTGTACCTAACATGAACCTGGTTTTCTCACCAAGAATCCATCCACATGTGTGAGGTTTCAATTAATTATGGCGTTCAACTTTCAGAGGCAAAATCTGATTCATTTATTCATCAATTAAGTTGTGTTATATGTTCATAACAACCTGCCAAATTTTGTTCAATATTTCCTTCTAATTTGAACATTTACCTAGAAACATGCATTTTTATCCAATATAAAGAAAACTAACAATTACATATTAAACCCGTATAAGAATATAAAGAATCACTCATGGAAATGGAAATAAAGAGATGATAACTTGTATAATATACACGTTTAGTTGACTATTTTTTCTAATAAATAATTAGAATAAAATTGTACTTTACTTATGTGTCAGGCCTATTTTGCATAATGCATACACATTTGTGTACACGCACCCCTTAATTATTTACCCAATAAACTCATTTCCATCTTAATTACTGTATATATTACAAAGTTTGAAATAATCAGTGTTAGAATAAAGCAAGGTGATGATTAGATAAAATTTTATTCTTGATTACTATGCTAGGGTTATGTTTAGACTAGTCTACTTGATACTCTATTTATACTCTTCTTAATTAATTAGAATCATTATGGGAAATCACTCTTTCAACCTGTTGAAAACATTTTAATTATATGCATTGATTTGGCAAGTTTTGACTCAAACATTATGTACTTGTGTATTACAGTCTTCTGGTTTGACATTTTCAAATTTATAACGGTTAAATTTTGATGGTGAATTTTGTTGATTTATAAATTAAATATGAGTCTGTCTCTTGAAAGACGGTATTTCCATAAATTATGGAAAGACCAAGATTTGAAGTGCTAATTAGAAGGAATTAAGATAAAATTTTCAGGTTGTATGACTCGGGTTATAAACTTTATAGTATTACACGTTGCATAATAATTTTTTAATATTGCAACTAACACCTTTTACCTTTTATTATTTTAATTAAACGATGTCTTTCCATACGCCTATGGAAAGACGGTCAAGACTTTGCCATTAAATATAAGATAAATATCAAAATTGCAAAAATATTTAATTAGATATTTATAATATTAATTGCGAAATCTATGTATCTTTAAACTTTAAAGAGTCAAGTGAAATGAGAGATGGAGTATAATCTAATTCATTTTAAATTTCTTTGTAGTAGAAGGGACACCTAAAACGTTCTTTGAGGTTTGAACAACCAACAAGAATAAACACATATGAAAAGGAACAAAGAAGTGTATCAGATACCTTTGGATTTCATTTGGAAGTGGATAATAACAATTAACATGGCCTTTCTCTCCGTCCCAAACAAACGTTCCACTTTTATTCCAATTAAAGATTCTTAATATTTTAACTATTTTTTAATTTAGATTAAAATTTATGATTGAAATTCGATCAGCCCATTCCAAACTTCCATCTATAAATGTTCTTGAAAGAGCATTAGAAATCTTTAACTGAAACGAAAGGCAAAGGAAATAGTACTAGCAACGAAGTGGTTGAAAACTACAAATACTCATATACATTTAGTGAAGCAGGTATTGATAACAACATGGGATGCTAATTATAATTTACATAGGGACATCTTTGTGCATTAATTCATGGATTTGTTCACTTTTACAATCAAACTAGCACTCAGGTTAAAGTCACTCGGTTCACCAACCCTCTAAATTGGCCTTTTGTATGTCGTGGCCTGATGTCAGCATCGGCATATCTTTAAACCGTGAAGTGTGGAGTTGGCCAAATGTGGTGGATGGTAGTGGTAAATGGTGTGTCCATTTTCACCGAGCAGTAGTACAATAATTTGATGTTTACAATATATATATATTTAATCAGTTTGGGTTTATAGGGTTCTCATTACTTTTTTATTAAGATCTATTTTGCACAAAGTGCAATTACAATCAAATAATGTGGTGAAATAAACTCATTTACACTGAAGCGCTAACTAGCTATTACAGTTTAGATCTAAGGCTACAGTGGGTATAAGAGAGAAATACACAAAGACACTAGTCGATATTACAATCATAACCAAAGGCCTATGTGGCAGTAAGAAGGGCACATAATCATAAGTTACACCGTGTGACTGTCTAATAGTACCGACCCAAACCACTAGAGAAAACCGATCACAATGAAGCATCAAGAGAAACGCACGCAAAATATTCCATCCACACTTCTGACCAAATATCAAGCCAATCAAAACGAAGAAAAAAATGAACATCCCCGACTAAAGATCCAACTCATCTCCATTTAACCTGTTCAGGTCCTTTCCTATACTAGGAGACTAAAACTGGTCGTTTTAATTGGCCAAAATACTTTTACATCGATGTATATGAACACTTATAATGCGCATAATCAGCTCTAACTTGACTCCAAAATCAATACCAAATAATTGATATTCTAATGGATCAAATCTATATATTTGATAAGTCCTCAGAAGAGAGGTATCGCCAAAAGTTTATTTTCTAACAACTTTGACTTGGATTTCTCCTAACCATCTTTGAAACTTTGGACATACCAGAAACAGGTCGCCGGAGAAAATGGCAGACAGAATTAATTCCTTCCTGACACTAAAAGTCAAAAAACAATTTTGAAAACACCAATTTATAATCTTAAAAAGCAAGAAAGCAAAAAAAAAACTAAAAGAACTGAATCAGCAGTACTGAAATAAAAGCCTCTCACCCCGAAAATAAAAAATGACATAAAAAATAAAAAATAAAATAAAGAGAATTACCCCTCCAAATGCCTATATCTCGCCAGAAGACTTTCTTAAACTTGTAACCTCGCAGGAAACTACTATTGAACAGATCTTTAAAATTCCATATCCTCTTTGCCGCTATCATCTGGAAGATCCATTGGTGGAAATGACGCTGTCGCACCTTTAAAAAAATCAAGGAAGCCTTAGTTCACCGTCACGAGCTTGATGTTCACAGCCGAGTTGAGCCAATTTTACTCGAGTTGAGCTCTAATCATCCGAGTTGCGCCGAGTTCGGATTGAAAAAAGTTTACACAAGTTTTTACAGAGGATACGGGGGCATAATTATTTAATATAATAAATAAGAGCAAGTTCATACATAAGTTTAGTTTTAAGTGGGGGATAAAATATGAATAAACATTTATTTTTAATTTAAATATTGTATTTTAAATTTAAATATGTAATAAAAGGTATTTGAATGTGAAAGTTCAAGAAATATTACAATATTTAAGTTGTAAACACTAGTAGAAATGCCTCTATTATAGGCGGTTCTTTTGGCCAATAGAAGTCACTTTGGAGGTGACTTCTATGGACGTGACTTCCATTGATGACGTTAAAAGGCGGTAGTGTAACAATGGAAGGCGGTTCACAACCGCCTTCTAACGAGAGTTGGAACCACCTTCTATTAGATCAGAAGAGGTTCCATATCAGAACCTATTTCTAACCTTCTAAAAAAACTGGCGGAAACAGGTTTTCGACAACTCTTGGAATTATCCGGCGGAGAAACAAGGACAAACAGTAAACATTAAAAAAATAAGTTGGACTTAATAATAAGTTGGACTTAATTAAACAAATCTAAAAATTATTGAATAGATCAGTAAATATTATTGAACAATAAACATTGTTGAACAGTAAACATTATTGAACAGATCTAAACCCTAAGCGGAAGACCATTAGCGGCGGAAGACCATTAGCGGCGGAAGACATCATCAGCGGCGGGCGGAAGACCATCAGTGGCAATGGTGGAAAACCATCATCGACGGTGGTGGAAGACCATAAGCGCCGGTGGCGGAAGACCATCACCGGCAGCGGAAGACCATCATCGGCAGCGGAAGATACCTTCATCGGCGACGGAAAAGGCTTTCATCGGCGGAGGGGCTTCATTGGCGGATCTGAATCGGTGGAGACGGAGGGGCTTCATCATCGTCGAAGGCGAAGAGCTTCGTTAGCTGAGATGGACACCGGCGTAGATCTTTGTCAGCGGAGGGAGAGAATGACGGCGTAGGGTGAGCGAAGAGGGAGAGGAGAGTGGTGCAGGGAGAGGAGACGAGAGAAGGTGAGGGGTGAAGGGAGAGGAGCTAGGGTTTATTGTACTGGAGGGAGAGGAGGCTGGAACTTGTTTGGGGTGTTAGGAAAAATTTAGAAGATTTTACTAAGGGAGAGAAGATAGAAATGAGCTATTTATACTCAGGCCCAAAAACACATCAAAGCCACCCGACCCATTAAAGTTAAAACTGCCTTCTATTGATGTCAATCAAAGGCGGTTCCTCAAGAACCGTCTTTGATCATTTTTGAACCGCCTTTTATTTAATTATGTGGGATCCGAAATGAGTTCCGACATCAGAACCTCGTCTGACCCACAATGGAAGGCGGTTCTACAAAAATTACGCGGAATTGCCTTCTAACAATGACTTTTAATAAAGCCTCCTCCACTAGTGAGAGTACATTATTTAAGGTAAAAGGTAAAGTGATTACAATGTACAATGTTTAATTTTTTTTGGAAAAAGAAGTCATATGAATTTAGTTTTATTCAAAAGTTGTTTGGGTTCTAGAAAATAATAGAATAGGCCATGAAAATGAGCAGTATCGAGCAACGAGTGGTGGAGATCCTTGTGGTGGGGGCGGCAGTTAGGAGCAGTGGCGATAGGAGGGACATGATGGTCGTGTCGGGCTAATGACAAGCCTTGGTCACACACAAATAGCTGAAAAGATCTAGCGAAAATATTTCCTATTACAGCGAACTAACAAGAAGCGAACGGTCAGCCCAAAATGCTAAACACCCGGCACGCAACCACATCAGGGGCCACAATCAGTAGATCATGTCTATCCTACATAGTTATAAGACAATCTTGCAACTATGACAATGGCGAAGATCACTAAGAGTCTTGTGTCAAACGCCACCCTTGTGGTTGCGAATCGAGGATCCTATAAATAGAGGAGAAATCGGGAGAACGAGGTCACAAAGTGTCCTTGAAATTAGAATCTCAAGAGGAAACTTAGTAATTTAAACATCGAAGCTTTTACCCCAAGCCAATCCAGAACTTTGATTACAAGACTCAGTGAGAAGAGCACCGGTGGATAGTAAGATGGAAAAGAATTTTAATCTATAAACAATCTTACATGGAAGGGAATTCTAATCAAATATTACAAAACATCTTAATAAATTAGATTAATCATAATAAAGTATAATTTTTTAACATCAATTTCTTATATCTATATGGTTAGATGTATCAATAGTAAGGCATATTTATTGAGAAATATGAAAATTATTGTGCAAGTTGATAGAATTAGATTTTCCGTAATCAATTATTGTATTGCTGACAAGAATATATAGAGTACAATAAGGAAACATAATATGAGTAGAACTCAGCCTTAGTCAACATGACTAATCTAGAATCAATCAAGATCTAATAAAAAACGTGATTTACTCTAACACCCCCCTCAAGCGAAGCGTCAGATGTTCAGTAACGCAAAGCTTAGACCGAAAGAACTCAAACAGTGGACGAGAACAGCAATTTGAAGACCAGAGGAGACTGAGCAACACACAGCTTGCCAGAAGGCACCCATTCACGTACAAAGTGATAGTCAATGTCAATATGCTTGGCTCGCTTGTGAGCAACCGGATTCTGAGCTAAGAAAATGGCACTACTATTGTCACATAACAGCAGTGGGGAGCTTCAAAGCGGAACATGAAGGTCGCAAAGCAAATCAGTCGTCCAGACCATCTCCGAGGCTGTGTTGGCAAGAGCTCTATACTCTGACTCAGTACTGGAACGAGAGATGGTAGGCTACTTCTTGGCACTCTAGGAAACATGGTTTCCACCAAGAAAGACTCCATAGCCATATGTAGATCGACGAGTCTCAAGACAACGAGCCCAATCAGCATCCGAATACCCCAAACCTCAGGAGTACTGGCCGAGCAAAAGGTGAGGGCAAAATGGAGAGTGCCTCGGATGTAGCAAATCGTTCGAATGACTGCAGCGTAATGGTCATCACGAGGATCCTGAAGAAATTGACTGACGGTGTTAACCGCATACGCCAGATCAGGGCGGGTAATCGTCAGATACTGTAGGGCACCAACAAGGGATCGATACAAGGGTCGGATTTCAAAATGGTGGACTGGTGGAGCTATGTAACTGCAAACCAGGAACAAATGGGGTAGAGACCGGGGCAATATCAGACATTCCAGCACGAGTGAGAATATCCTGAGCATACTTAGCTTGACCGAGAAGTAGACCTGAAGAAGTGGGCAATACTTCTAAGCTAAGAAAGTAGTGGAGGGCACCCAAATCCTTAATGGCAAACTCCTGATGTGTCCGATCAATAAACTGTCGAAGGAGCCCAGATTCATTGCCTGTGAGGATGATATCACCGACATAGACCAAGAGATAAAGCAATGACGAGACTCAAAAGAGAACAAAAGGGGTAGTGTCTGCAGAACTGCACTGAAACCCGAGCTGAGAGAGATAGGTGCTGAACCACTAAAACCAAGCTCGAGGTGCTTGCTTAAGACCATAAATGGCCTTTCGCAAGCGGCAAACATAATCTGGATGAAGAGAGTCCTTGTAACCAACTGGTTGCGCCATATATTCCGGAGTATCAAGAATACCATTCAGAAAGGCATTCTTGACATCCAACTGATGAAGTGGCCAGGAGCGTATAGTGGCAATGGTAAGAACGGTCCGAACAGTGGAGGCCTTGACCATCGGACCAAAAGTATAATCGAAATCGAAGCCCAAAATCTAAGAGAACCCCTCCGCAACAAGCCGAGCTTTCTGACGATCAACTGTACCATCAGGATGATACTTCAGCCAATAAACCCATTTGAATCCAACAATGTTGACACCAGATGGGCATGTAACAAGATTCCAAGTGTGCTGGCCCCGCAAAGCAACAATCTCCTCATTCATAGCAGCAACCCAAGACGGGTCCTTCAACGCCAAACGATAATCTGTGGACTCTGACTGGGCAAAAAGGGAAGGAAGAAGACCATGAGCCACAAGATCAGAATAGTCTCAACGCTGAATAGCTCCAGTGGATAATCTAGTGGCCATGCAATGAGTACGATGATGCGGTTAAGAGGCCGGAGGAGAAGGAGATGGAGATGACGTCGGGGACTGAATGACCGAGGTGGCCAGAGATGATGCCTTTGTGGGAGTAGGACTGGCCGCTGGTGATCGTGAGGGGGTTGACCGGTCAAGAGACGGTAGAACAGAGTCCGACGAGCAAATGGTGCAGGGCGTAGATAATGGCTAATCAAGGGTCAAGAGTAGTGGGCCAGAACTACCGTCAGTGTCCAAAAAGCATAAAAATCTAAGGCCTGGATAGCTGAACCAGTTACCGAGGCCAAACATGAGGTAAAAGAAAAACAGCCTTCATCGAAACGAGCATCACGGGTGATATAAATCTTGCCAATGGAAGGAACAAGGCAGTGTTAACCCTTATAATGGCAGTTGAAACCGATGAAAACACAAGGAATGCTCCGAGGGGATAACTTATGAGGGGCCATGGGACGAACTTATGGAAATACTCGACAACCAAAAGGATGGAAGTTTGAGTAAATCAGATCACGCTGATAAAGAAGTCCATAAGGAGAGGTCCCTTGTAACACCGGAGTTGGAAGCTGATTAATAGAGTAAACGGCAGTGGCAAAGGCATCATCCCATCTGGACAAGGGTAGATGCGAATGAAAAAGCATGGTGAGGCCTATTTCTGCAACATGTTTGTGTTTACGCTCAGCTTAGCCGTTCTACTCCGGGGTGTATGGGCACGAAACTTGATGATGAATTCCTTTAGAGGCAAAATGGGATTGTAGGCGCATATTTAAGAACTCAGTGCCACCGTCACTTTGAAAAACCTTTTTTTTGGACGTAAATTGATTCTTGACTAAGGCCTTAAACTGCAAGTAAGTGTCAAAATACTTGGATTTTTGTTGCAGTGGAAAAAACTAGGTAAAGCGAGAGTAATCATCCACAAACAAGGCATGATAAGAAAAACCATTTTCAGATAAAACTGGGGAGGGACCCCACAAATCGCAATGTACCAAGTCCAAGATGTGCGCATCACGCTTATGATTCTCAACAAAAGCTAACCGCTGCCTCTTTGGTAAAACACAAGGAGCGCAAGTATGCAGTTTAAGTAGTAAAGAGGTAACTAAAAAAATACCGGACCTCTGTAAACTAGAGACAATAGTCGCTGGCACGTGCACCAGTCAAGCATACCAAAGCTTATACGATGCTCGTCCTTTATTTTACTGCAAGAAGGAAACTAGTGTTGTGTCACCCTTGTCTAATACGTACAATCCTCCATCACCGTGGCTCCTGCCCACGACTGCCTTGGAAACTTTGTTCTGAATCACAAAGTTTTGGTCATCAAAAGTGATAAATACATTTAAATCCCTGGTCAGTTTACTAATAGACAGTAAATTTCTAGTGATGGCAGGAACGACCAAAACATCAGACAGTGTCAAGGTATCAGAAATCCTAGAATCACTAATATGAGAAATTGGAATAGAAACACCATTACCAACATAAACACAGGTACCAGAATAAGTTGCGACACTGTTAAGGCCAGAGGCTGAAGATGCCATATGACTGGTGGCACCAGAATCAACATACCAGTCAGATGCGCGAGATGATGGCTCTAACTGCAGGGAATTCAAAAAATTTTGGCCAAGTGGGTAGAGTCTGAACAACGAGTCTGCGCTAACATCTTGTAACAAGCAGCAGCATAATGGCCCAGACGACCACACCAAGTACAGTGAGGACAGCCGCATCTGGTACTAACCCCAGTCATGAACTGACCAGGACTAGAGCCGAACCAACCGCATCGGCGACCACTAGATCGGCCACCTCTGGCAGCGCAAGAACCCCACGCGTCGCCGCCCCTGGCTGGTGCATGATCCCACGCGGGGCCGGCTGGGGGTTGCTCACCTGCAGAAAATGCTACTGGGCCAGACGCAGGTACTGAATTTCCTTAGAGATTTTTCAAAAATGCCTCATGATTCTTAGCACGTGACAAAACTTCAGCATAAAGGGGCGTAGGGGAAGAATTTATCAACGAAGCAGAAAAATATTTGAATTCATTACCAAGGGCAGTAAGAAACCAGATTATTTGATCATCATTATTAACCGGAGAACCCATAACAGACAGTTGGGCAAAATTTTCTTTAAATTTAATATGGAGTTCATGGATTGTACCCGATTTTTTAATACCATGAGTGTCTGCATAGAGGCGAAGGATGGTGGAAGTGTTGCTATTCTGATAGGTTGCAACAAGATGATCCCAAACCTCCTGGGAGGTTTAACATTCAGGAATCTCAACAAGGGCTTTCTGGAGTGAGAGAAGAAAATAGAAGACTGCATACCCATTGATCTTGATTGACCCATTGCTCATACTCAGCCACAACCTTCAAGTATGCTGCCTGAGGATTGGATTTTGCGCCACTAGGAGGAGTGGTCGTGATCGACGAGAAGGAGGAGGAGCAGGCGGCGGTGGAGACGAGCGAGTCAGACAGGGAGTCGAGCCTTCGAGAAAACTGTAGAGTTTTTTATACTGGAGAACGTAACCTGCCTGACGTTTCCAGAGGAGATAATTGTTAGAGGTAAGCTTGATCTGCATCATGTGAAGCAATGTGTTGTATGAAAGCTTTTCTTCAGCCATTTGGATAGTTGAGAGACACCGAGAAGTGTGTCAATTGATTGGAAAAAGGGAAGGGAGGGAGGTAAATGTTTTTTGGAAAAGTGATGGGGAGAAGGCAAGTCGGCGGCAGCAAGGGGAGAAAGAAAAAAATGCTGACTTAATTTTTAGGTTTTTGGTTCTTGGATCAGACCATGCTCTGATACCATGATAGAATTATATTTCCCGTAATCAATTATTGTACTACTGATAAGAATATTTAGAGTACAATAAGGAAATATAATATGAGTAGAACTCTGGCTTAGTCAACATAACTTATCCAGGAATCAATCAAGATTTAATCAGAAATGTGATTTACTCCAACACAAGTTAAATTGGAACGAAATCATATCAAAATATATAACAACTAATCAATAAAAGTAAAGGCCATAAAATTTCTATTTGTATACACATTCTAAGCTTAAGCCTTTGTTACAAAAGAGAGATCAATTTCTTTTTTCAAATACCAGTGCGAGTCCCACCGCGCGTTGTGCGGCGTTCTTGATTAAAATATTTAATTTAATTAATATATAATATTTACATGTCATATTTGAATTGAAATAAATAAATAAATTATAAGTATATTCTTCTAAGAATAACTATCTAAATTGTAAAAAAAAAAAAAATTTGTTGGAATTTATTAAATAATCAATAAGATAAAAAAATATTATTTTTATAACCTTTCAAGAAATTATATATTGCAAGTACATGAAGTAAGTAAAATATAAAAAATAAATGTTGAACTTGTGGAAAAACAAGGAACTGTATATGTGAACTAAACAATGGATTGGGTGGCATAAATGCAGACAAGTTTTTGTCACAATCATTGTCTATATGTTTATTTTGAAGAATTGTTGTCTATATACCAATATAATCTTATATACTTGCGTAAGTTTCGATATAACCTTCAAAGTTAGAAAAAAAACTACCTAATTAATGAAAGTGCCAATATAATCCTCTAGTAGACTTTTCGGCATTGACGATGCTTTTCCAACTGTTGACCCACCTTAAAATGATAATAATGCCATCAGGCCAAGAGCTGAATTTGGGTGCACAATTATAACCTTACCCACAACCATCGAACTATCGTCGTTGCTGTCGTAATAGGTAGGGGTTATATCAGGACATTATGAATTTGATAGGGTTCGGGTCGTACTGGATTCAAGTGGAGAGGTTTGAGTGGTACTGGGTTCGTGTGGAGAGGGTCGAGTAGTAATGGGTTTGTGTAGAGAGGTTCGAGTGATATTGGGTTCGAGTGGAGAGGGTTTGAGTAGTACTAGGTTCGAGTGGTACTGGGTTCGAGTAAAGAGGGTTCGAGTGCTGAGGTTAGAGTGGAGAGAGTTTGGGTGGTAAGTTTCTAGGGGTGGTGTACCTTCAAGGGCTGATGTACTCTAGAGGGGTGGATGTGTGACCTCTCGAGGGGGTGCTGTAGCCTCGAGGGCTGGTACACCTCTCTCAAGACGTTGATGGCGTACCCTCGAGGGGTGGAAGGTGTACTCTCTCCAGTGGTGGATGGTTTACCCTCTCGAGAGGTAGATGGTGTACCCTCGAAGGGTGGTTGACAAACTTCTTGTGGGGTGGATAATACTCTCTCCAGTGGTGGATGGTATACCCCTCTCTAGGGGTGGATGGTACCCTCACCACTCGACTCTCCCACTCGAACTCTCACCACTCGAACTTCTCCACTCGGACCTTTCCACTCGAACCCTTGAACCTCCTCTACTCGAACCTTTTCCACACGAACTCAGTACCACTTGAACATAGTATCACTCGAACCTCTCTACTCGAACCCTCTCCATTCGATTTCTCACTACTCGAACCTCACCACTGGAAGCTCTTTGCTCGAACCTCTCCACTCGAACCCAGTATCACTCGAACCCTCTCCACTTGAACCCAGTATCACTCAAACCCTCTCAGGAGCTTGGACATTTATATGAAATCTATTTGATTTCATACACAAACCATGCACGAGAACTCTTAATTTATGGTTCTTTCTACCACCCCGATTACTTGAATTTTATGTTTATTCTATATCCCTTGACTTGAAACCCCAACATCTGGAAAGAAGTACTAAATTCCTACAGTCTATAAACACAAGTCACTAACCAAAAGATAGAAAGTAAAAGGAAATGAGGCATACTGATTTCGAAGTGACAACATTCAACTATAAAACAAACAAACAGAAGTCCTTCAAGGACACCTACTCTGATTATACAATAGACACTATTTAAATGTAATTCCTTTAGCTCAAAAAGGCCATCACAAAGTCTCATCACACAATGATAAATACACACATATTGGGGCACTAATTTTCTTAATCATGTGACATAAATCTTTTGCAAGTAAGAGTATTATTACAAGAAAACACAACAGTTACAACATATAGAATAAACAGAAAATTCAAGTAATCGGGGTGGTAGAAACAATCATACATGAAGAGTTCTCGTGCATAGTTTGTGTACGAAATCAAATAGTTTTCATATAAATGTCCAATCTCCTGGTAGTATTAACAAAATAGGAGGTATGCAACACATGTATAATACCAAAAGGTTAATAATTAGACCTCCACAAAAGTAGTTGACTTACAACAAGTACCAAACTCTTAAGCTACAACTCTTGAGAGTCAGAAATAGAAGTGAAAAATGGGAAATAAAAGGCAGGGACAAGTCAAGTGGAACACAAATATGAAGAGCAGGCACAGAGAGTCGGAAATAGACAAAAACACATAACAATACACATACCAAAACCCAAAATTTCATCCTATGGAAGCTCGTACAAGTAAGAAAGCCAAAAGTGCTTTCAGGAGTAAAGGAAAACAAGAAATAAAGGTTAACGTTAAGTAAGTAGCTCTAGAAAAATGTAAAAAATGTAAGTTGACGTTAAGTAGCTGTTAATGTTGTTTACTTCATGTCTAAATCATTCGAGTTGAGGGGGTCGATAAATCTTCGTGATTCTGAGAGATGAAGTACAGTTTCAGTGGAGAATCGAGAAAGTGTCTTATGTATTAAGTTAAGTTAACACAAGTTCTCACAAGAACATACCAATGCATCATCTACAACGTCTGGCTCATTAGTCATATCGAGGGTAGTTTCTCCTGATCAGGGAGTTCTGAATTTGTCATTATCTTTCTGATGACACAAGGGGAAGGATTTCTGAAATAGCATTAAATTTTTTAGCTTCTCAAAGGAGAAAAATTAAGGAAATGTAGCTATTGCTATGTTTATTAGATAGACGAAGCTTACTATGCTTACCACCTTCCTAGGAATCACCAAAGGCTTCGGAGCATCCTTAACATACTCTTCCATGGAAGCTAGGAATTATTCGAGAGGCTACAATTCAAGGTTCAGAAGAATAAGAAACGCTAAACTAAATTAAATCATGAGTATGCTAGAATGAATGGAGTCTAAAAGATGGTACTTGATCAATTTTAGCGTAGCTTTGTCCTCGTCCGAATTTAAGGCTCCTGCAGATCTCAAAGAACTCGAATAGCTATTCTACCTTCACACATTACAATTCTAGTTTAAAGTTGAGAATATTCAAACAAAGTTAGTATCCGTAGATGAAATCAGGAGCAATGATCACACTCACCTTACTATGCTCATTCACAAATACTAAATGAGGTCGATTTTGCAATCTAGCAACTCTCGAAATCAATCTTCCAAAAAAGAAACTTGTGTAACACCAAATTGTTGTAAAGCAGTTGCATTATATTTCAGTATATCATTTGTCATTTTTTAATTAAAAGGAGTTGCTTCCTGGCAAGTTCCAAAGTGAAAATTCGTGGTACCCTTCCACTAGGAAATTCAGCCCTGTAACCCGACCAAGTGAACCTTCACCGACTATTTTCTTGAGGAGAGCATAAGAAGTAAAAAATTTTAGCATAAGCCAGGGTACTCACTAAGTTGCACTCTTCTAGAATTGTCTATGGAGCCTAATTTAGCTAGTGTAAAATTAGAACCAACCATTTTCTTTAGTTACCTTATCTCAACAATCATACTAGCTGGCATCACCTTCGAAGTTTGCAAGTAACGCTATCCCATAACATGCAAAAATGCAGCAGCAAAAACTGTTTCAACAACCATAAGAAACAGTAAGAAAGAAGTTATGGCAAACTATAGTGACGAGAATTTAGAGGACCAAATTCAATATCATATCATGATGATTGCGAGGCCTCAAGCAGTAGTAGTTCATGAGCTAAAAAAAAGTTAAAACTAAGAATTACTATTAGAAATGGTTGGATTATATAGACTTCTGCCTTCTCTTTTCAGCAAAACCCTCACTGTCTGAGTTGCATAAAATCTCGAGGAAAGGCCTTGTAAAGGTCCACAAAAAAAAAACAGACAGCATCACAACAATAAACTGCAATAAGAAGATGATTGAATCAAATTGTTAAGAATCAATTAAACAAGCCTTATCCACTCTGAATCAAATTTAGGTTTCTTCGTGTTTGAGAATCAAATTTTTAACTTTGATCTTATAGCCTATACAAATTCACCGTCATTTATAATCAAATTTATGAAGTGCGATAAAATCATTCATAATCAAATTCACTATCAACAATCACTCCAAACATAATAGATATCACACAATCATCATTCTGAAACTGAGAAAATTAACCAAAAAATGCCAGAAATTGATGAAAAATACATCGCTTGCATGCAGGAAAAGTTGCTTTTTGGATTTGGGATTACTTCGTCCAAGTTGCAAATGTATGCTTCTCTTCGTCGTCGCCGCTCCGACTTGTCCCTATTCCATCCCTAGCCATCTTAATCCGATTCTCGGCTTGTTCTTGGCGAGGAGGCGGAGCTCCAGCGTCGCCTGCTTCTGCAGTTGGATTGATGGAGAGCTGAGGCTGGAGACCATCTGGGCGATGAATTCATCGGAGGCGGTGGCTATGGGATGAGGAACTTGTAGAGATATCGAACAGGAGCGAAGGTGAGGAAAAAGGCGATGAAGAAGCGGAACAGGGAAGAAGAGAGGGATTTTGAAGGAACGGGGAAGGAGAGAGGGATTTTAAAGGCAAAACGGTGTCGTTTTCTCAAAGAAAGGAACTCATAAAATTACTGAAATAGCCTCGGTTGACAGACAGAAAGCAAACAATATCTATTATTAGGTGCTCGGGAAAAGGAACTCATAAAATTACTTAAATAGCCCCAATTGATACACAGAAAGCAAATAATATCTATTATATGGTGCTTGGAAAAAAAATGTGTGTTAAACAGAGGGAGTAACTTTATTTTTCCAAATTTGGATTTGAACACTTGAAGAGTCGATAATGACCCAAACTTGAAGGAAAACATAATTAATTTTGAACAAATCTGAACTTGAAATTAGTAATTGAGTGGGTCTCCTGACAGACGGCCTGTCCATAAGCTTATGGACAGGCCACTTGTTTTTTACCTTATATACTGCATTTCTTAAATTACATACCAAATTTAAATTTTTAAAAAATATTATTTTATATGATATATTTTTATATTTTCACCTTCAAATACATATTATTACTTGTTTTAACTTATAAAATGCAATATTTAAATTTTATAAAAAATCACAACATTTAAGATAAATATCCCTAAGTACTGTCCATAAACTTATAGAAAGGCCGACTGTCCTGAGACTTTCCCTTAGTAATTTAACCAAAACTCCGTGAATATATATAAAATAAGATGGAAAGTTGGCGTAATTAGCTAGCTTGTGTTTACCGAATCAGATTTAAGGACCGGTGAAATTGGTTGTTGGGTGCGAGGTAGGTGGATCAGTTTGAGGCCTTTGTCAAATTTGCGTACCTAAATGGCGACTCCGGGTCTTGCTTTTACGTTGCACCGGTCAATTTACTAATAGTTGTCTATTTATTTTTACTACTCTCTCCTCCATCCCAGCTATTTCTGTAAATTTCAACTTTTTTACATTGATTAAAATTAATTTTGATCACTAATATATTTAATTGTGTATAATTAAAAATGATAAAAAATATATTATAAAAATAAATATTATAATAATTATAATAATATTACATATGATAATATATTATTTTATATATTACTTTAAATTTATTTTTTTAATTAATAAAATTTAATTAAATAAATAATGATAAGTGCAAAAATGAGGGAGTAAGGCATGCTTAAAGCTTTTGGAATTTGGAAGGCCATCAAGAAAAATACTGACCAGACAGAGAAAATTTCAATTTTATAACCGAAGTTGCCACTTTCCCCAATAAACACGCTAAAAATTTTCTTAATTGCCCCCTTATATAATGACACATTTTATTCTTCTTAAAAACCAAAAGAAATAGTGAAAGTTGAATTTAGGATTTACTAAACGGATATTATATAAAAAATATTTAAATAATAAAGCCCTTTTTTGGAACTGATATGATATGATATGATTTTATTTGAACTGAATTAAACTGAAAATAAGTGTGTTGAAATAGTATTGTATGACTAAGTTAGGTTAAATTCACCAAATTAATGAATTTAATTGAAATGAACTAAATTGAACTGAACTGATTGAAACCTAACTAAATTAAATTAAATTAAACTAAAATACAAATAAACTCTGGAGAAGAGCTCTAAGTGTAACAATAAAATAAAACGGGAGTATGAATATGAAAATTATATTTTTACTTCTCAAAATATTCTACAATAAATAACATTGGGGTTGGACATGGAAATACTCCCTCCGTTTTTTTAATATTGGCACACTTACTAAAAGTGGGTGTTTTTTTTCATTGGCACTTTCTATTTATGTCAAGTTTAAGGTTGTTACATCCACTAATTTTAGTTTCTCTTCTTTCATTTCAATTTCATCCACTCATTTAACATCTCCTAAATTCTAACACAAAAAATGAGGTGCCAATATTAAAAAAATGGAGGGAGTACATTTTTGCAATATCAACAAAAATCCAACCTCACGGTTTAACTAGATGGAAGTGACACAATGTAAAACTTCAATTTGCCCAAGAATGTGTCATTTAGGGACCAAGAATGTTCAACATAAAAATGGAAGGTTATGGGTGAACGATGATAATAGTTTAAGGGCTACAAAACTTATTTGCCCATTTTATTATAATTATTATATAAAATATTATAATGTACAAATAATAATAATAAAAATCTACCTTCTACAAACTTGCAACGCCCATTGATATTATCTCAGAGGTACGGTATAAAGAGTTGAAATTTTAAATGGCACTTATTAATACGAATATTCATTCAAATTTTAATCTTTTTCCGAACTATACTTCCTCCGACATAATTTTCATTTTGACCTGTCCTCTAAAATCTCAATATCTTTATTTGTAGTAAAATGTAAAGTACGTTCATTCATTTAATCAATTTTTACTGGGTTTACTTAATTTTATTGATGTGTTTTAATATGTATAGAAAGGGATTCTCAATTTCTTTTTTTTAAGAAACAGAAAGTGATTCTCATACTCTATCTGTTTCTTTATTAGTGACACACTTTCTTTTTTGGGTTGTTTATTTTATATTGACACACTCTATTTTGGCAAGATTCCTTCAATTTCATCCACTCATTCTACTTTTTACTTTTTACATTCAATTTCATCCACTTATTTTCTTCACATAAATTCAAGCACATAAACATATGGTGTGACTGGTCGCTGCACATATGGAGTATTAATAGATCATCAGTATTAGTAAAGCTGGGGAATATATGTGGATAAACTTGAAGCATGAAATTGAGAAGCCAACATCGATTCATCAATCATCATGAACACATTTCCTTTTACGTGGAAAGGTGGACCCATCCACCCACCTCAGAATGTGAAACATCCACTTCGACTTTTCAAGGCCTAGTGGAAACAGTCATCATGTTGACCTCATATTTACGTCAATGATCCGGGTTTTATTTTTTCATTGGAATCATAAAACGTTAACAAATATTTATAAAAAATATACATATCAAAGATCCCAAAAATATGCACAAATAAACAAATAACATTAAGATGTAAATTGTGAGCGAAACTAAAGAAATCAAGCAATAGAATATGACATTGACTGCTTCTAATAAATTTCTTCGGATTGCCATTTTAGACCGACGAATAAAGTTGGTGAGATTAAGAAATAAGTAATTTAATCCTCTTACCCGGAAATGCCATATTCATGCAAGACAGAAATAAACTCAGCGAGGACGAGTAACTAAATCAATATTTCGGACTGTGGTATTTAAACCGTGTGAAAGATGTTTAAATTTTGTAATGTACTCATATTTTAGTCAAGCTTAAACTGCGTGCCAAAATAGATAAAATATAAAAGAATTTATTATAGTGCATTAGTATCACATCAATGACACATCTCATCAATGATGAAGATTATAATATATAATGTTACAATACGCCAAAGTCTGACAAGAATAACATTCTAAACTCTATAAGAAAATTACCATTTATAACTAATTCTATAAGGAAACTAATTCTATAAGGTAATGGTAACTTTTTCTACCTAGAAAGTTCAAAGTTAACATTTTTTTTTAATATATCAAAAACAAACATAACAGTGTCTCATATAGGCCATCACAAGTTCAAATACTACCGGAGAAAATGGCGATTAAAGGTGGTTCTATCGAACGAAAGAACGCATTTTAGAACCGTCTCCTACGGTTCCACCTTTAATCAATTTCGATCAAATGCGGTTCCGAAACTGCCTTCCTTTATGGTCCGATATAGGTTTCGAATTCGGAAACTATTTCCGAACCCCAAAAAAGCTGTCAGAAACCAGAGAGGTTTTCGACAGCCTGAAACAGAGTTGGATCTGAAGCCCAAGCCCATGCTGGATCTGAAGCAACAACTCAAGCGGCGTCGAATAAACCCAACGCACCAGTCGCGTCGACCTCGAATAAACTAGCGGCGTGATCCGATGTGGTGGCGGAGCTTTGATGTGATGTGGTGGCGGAAGATGCGACGCAGTGGCGGAGGAACGGAGGGAGGTGTCGAACGAAGTGTGCTTCGATCCGGCGTCATCGAGGATGGAGGGAGGAGTCAGCAAGAACAGAGGGAGGCAACGGGAGTTGTTGATTTTGATGTTGTGGAAAACGAAAACTTGGACCACATTATGGTACACGCTGGATTTGGAAGCAAAGGGTTGAGGACGCATTTCCATAATGCGTCCTCACCTTTTTAATTTCCACCTCCTTCTCTTTTTGTTTTTTCCCGGTGCTGGCCCCTTCTATTTGTTTTTTATTTTGATCGAATTTTTTCTTCTTCCGAAATTTTTTCTTCTTCCGAAATTTTTTTCTTCTTCCGAATTTTTTCTTCTGCCGAAATTTTTTCTTCCGAAATTTTTTAACGCAATTTAGCACTCGTTCTGGGGAGCGACTCCTCAGATCCGGCGAATTATTTTTTTGAAAGTATTTGGAGGAATCGTTTTTTACGGAAGAATTTAACTATACGGATAAATATATAAAAAATATATATATACGGATATATGTATAAATATATACGTAAATATAAATAATTATGTATATATATATTACAAATATATAAATATATAAATATATATAAATATGTATACACGCGTAAATGTGTGGATGTATACACCCGTAAATGTGTGGATGTACGCACGCGTAAATGTGTGGATGTACGCACGCGTAAATGTGTGGATGTACGCGTAAATGTGTGGATGTACGCACGCGTAAATGTGTGGATGTACGCACGCGTAAATGTGTGGATGTACGCACGCGTAAATGTGTGGATGTACACACGCGTAAATGTGTGGATGTACACACGCGTAAATGTGTGGATGTACACACATATGTAAATATAAATATAAATATAAATATAATTATGAATATAATTATAAATATAAAATAAATATAAATATGTACATATATATAAATACAAATACAAATATAAATATAAATATAAATAAAGATATATATGTATATATATATATATAAATATATATATACATAAATACATACATATATATAAAAATAAAATTATATATAAATATGAATATAAATAAAGATATATATATATATATATATGAATATATATATAAATATATACATATATATAAATATACATAAATATAAATATGAATGTAAATAAAGATATGTATACAAATATTTAAATATACAAATATATAAATATATATATATATATATATATGTAAATATATAAATATGCACACACGTGAATGTGCGGATGTACATACATATATATATGTAACTTTATGTATATAAATATAAATAAAGATAATATAAATATAAATATATACATATATAAATATAAATGAAGATTGCGCATAAGCAGACTTTTGTTTGTTCGATGAAAATTTGGAAAATAGTCAAAAGATGATTTTGGGTCTCGTTGTTCGAATCTTTTTGAGTAGTCTTGAATGTCGGTGCAGGAACGGAGTGTTGCATAGTTAGAATGGATACTAGTTAGTATGAATGTACAGTGTAGAACAGTACGAGTGAAATGTAATGCCAATTAGTGGTGAATAGCATGTACTGTCCTATCGATGGTCTCTGCAAAGCTTTCCCCCCGTTCCACACGGGGGAGGACGTATGGTCCTCGATGTTCGCCGTGGTACAACCGTCTGTGCGGGTACATGTTCTTCCTCACGTGGAGCTCCCGCTGGTATGTCCTCCTCCATTTCGTATCCCGCTTCCTCGTTGGAATCACAGTAGGCATATGGAATAGTACCTGTATGTGATGGATCGATATGGGACATGTACTGATGACTGGATGCCGGAGTGACATATGTATTGTAATCTGATGCATCCATGTTGTACTGTGAGGGTTCCCCGGCTGATGGTCCGCAAATGGGTGGACTCGCATGTGAGGGGCCCGCTTGTGATGGACCAATGTGTTCCGCATGCCCCCTAGCACGAGGCCTCCGACCTCCTTGCCGACCAGGTGGGGCCTGACGGTGGGTTCTGAGGTCAGTATATCTGACACCAGGGAGCGGTTCCTCACAGTGCACGAACGGTTGATAATGCTGCGGCCTGGAGGGCTGATGCGCTTGTTGTAGACTACGTGTGATAACATGATGCATCCCCCTTATGACGTCCGCACAATGTGGGGGCCAACTATCCAGATTAATGTCTGACATGCCATGCAACTGTGTCATTCCCTGCAACTACGGAATCGAGATGAATATGTCAGATATATAATTTTGAGGAGCTTTGTTGTATTCTTTCTTGACAATATTTGAAATTTGGGACATACCAAGTACTCGGTGGTTGCACCGTCCCCGTGGAAACCCTCAGCAGCTGTTACAGGCCGCCCTGGTTGATCAATGAAGGACACCGTCTTGCGGAAGTACCACTCCAAGTAATCACGGGTGGGTAAGTATGGATCCGCACTCTCCAGTGGGGGTAATTGTCGGTTGGACCGATGTTCCCAAGTGTCGAGATATCTTCTGAGCTCGACGCGCCAATCCATGCCCGACCTTCCGCGCCGGTCTCTAGTGTGGACCAAGTTGTACTCATCCCTACTGACCAACTGGGTGGGTATTGGCTGAATCAGGCCAAACTGCCTGAGAACACGATGCGCATGATGGAACTCCACGGCATGCCAGCAGATGAGGTCGACGCAAAGCAGCCAATTGTTTCTACCATCCGTACAATACTGCGGGAGTTGCTGCAGGACGTCCTCCGCATATGGCTGCCAGATGAACTGAGACAAGATGCAAGTGTTGCCGTTAGGTATGGGAAACCAATTTCCGTGCGAAGTCTAGAAATCAAAATCCAATTATTCCTATACCTGATTATGGGTGAGAGACGTCAGTTGATCTCGGTATACTTTGAGAACGTGCATTGGCGATTGTGAACAATCGTAACGTGCCCTCCACCTATGAGGAACCGAGTGACACAAATTAGCCGAACTATGGAATTGCATGTGGACTTATGAATACCGCATATTGAGGGATCAGACAAGTACCGGGATCCAAGAGCACTCATCGTCACTGTCACCGGCAGTGCCCCAGCCGGACGGATGGATGGTATGCGTTCCCATGCCCACAGCTGCCAGTAAATGCAATAGAAATGCCCGTTAATGTTAAGCACGGTATGTACGAACGGCTATGTTGACCAACAATTTTACCTGTAACAAGACAAGTGGCCCGGATATGGATTTAGATTGTGGGATTGCCGCGTCACACAACGACCTGTACAAGCATGCAAGAATCGAACTCCCCCAACTGTACCGATGGACTGCACCCAAATCCGTAAGTGCGGATAAGTAGAGCAACGGGATGAGGTGGCCGGACGTATCGGACATCAGCATTCCCCCAAGAAGCAGCAGAAGGAAAACCCTAGCCCGCTGTTGGCATTGTACATCAGTGGCATCATCGGGGAACGGACTGTGTAGTAGCGTTCCCAACCACCTGGCCTTAATGCGGCCCCCCCTGATACAAGTGAGGTCTGGTGTAGCTCCCAGGTAGTCTGTGCAGATGAGCTGCCACTCCTCCGGACGCCTGACGGTATCAACCCCTGTTACTGGGATGCCATCGATCGGTAGACCCCACAGGACCCCTATATCCTGCAAGGTGACTGTGGCCTCCCCCATTGGTAGGTGAAACGTGTGCGTCTCTGGGCGCCAACGCTCCACTAGGGCGGTGATGAGGGAGTGGTCAATCTGTATTGCGGCAGAGTCCAGGAGTCCCTGAAATCCGGCGTCACGAACATACCGCATAACCTGTTCTGGCGGTTGGTCAGTCCAGCATGCCCCGTCGCACCGACGCACCTGCAGTGCCTCGTCATGTAGAGTGCCGTTGTATAGGGCACGAGCACGGTGCTCCTGGTGTAGGTACAACAAGTCCTCCTCAATCGGTCCTGGATGGTACATGGTGTTACCTGTGCGCAAATACCAACCCAAGTTAGATGTTTTTTCTGGAAGAATAACACAGATAAAAGTAACACTGCGTAATGTAACACATATTTGCCAAACATAAGTAATACAACAAAATCTGCCACATATATCATTTAGTACAAGGAATACTACATCAGACTACGAACGACAGACTACGCATGTACAATGCAAACCAAGTGAAAGATGGAGGTTCTGTTACAGACACCGTATGACACCACGATACTAAGCACGACCACGCCTACGATTGCCCCTGGTTTCACCCGCCACCCTGTCATCCATCTGATTCCTTATCCGCCTCTCCGCAAACTGTCCACGCCTCCTGTTGCGAAACTTTTCTACATCCGGAATCAACCTCCAACTGGCACACTGCCACAGTGATGGATCTCGCACGGGCATGAACCCCTGACTGTATTGTTGGACATATGTGGTCGTGTGATACACCCGGTCATACAGACTAGCAGGATCGTCACGCCTATGGCGACAAACGGCCAGGGCATGGGAACAAGGGAAACGAAATATTTGCCATTCGCGACAAGTGCACTCCCTGCTACGGTATTTGATCGTGTACTGTCGTTCACTAATGCTCCCGTCGATGTTCCTCGCCACAACCCTGTATGTCTGCGACGCGTGCCCGAACAGGGTGACGATATGTCCCCGTGCCAATGTATCCTGCTTCTGGAACTTTTTCCAGATCCTCTGCGGGAACACGGACCTGGACAGACGGGCAATATCTCATAAGCATCGAACCAGCATACCGGTAAATCTGAAAATGCAATTAACTGACAGCGTACCTCCAATCCGTAGCGTCCGTAAGCCTCTGTGCAAACATTTCAACCGTTCGCTCGAACGTTGCTTTGACACACGCTGTTATTGGAAGGTGGCGTGCGCGCCGTAAGCAGTTGTTGAAGCTCTCCGACAGATTCGTTGTCAAAATTCCCCACCGCCGATCACCATCATCGAAGGCAAGACACCACCTACTCCTATCTTGCCGTTCCAGCCAAGCCCAAGCTGACGGATCCATACTCTCCAGCTCCTCCTTGTACTCCCTCCACCTGCTCTCGCGCCTGGCACTACCGAGCTGCCACACCAGAGACTTCATGAGCGCATTCTTGAACTTCCCGCGATCATGTGATAAGAAGTTTGACTGAAAATGCCGCAAGCAAATCCGGTGGTATCCGGCTGGCTCCATCCACTCCTCCATATTTGTCATCGCATTTACAAGTCTTGCGTGCCTATCTGATATGACACAGATTGGTCTGCTATCACCTCCAACAACGTGAAGACGCAATCTCCCCATGAACCAGTTCCAGCTTTCATTCGATTCCTCGTCGACAATTCCGTAAGCGATAGGGAGGATGTAATCATTTGCATCGTGGGTCACGGCGACCAGCATTGTCGACTTGTACGCACCTCTCAAATGAGTGCCGTCGACGCTGATCACTGGCCTGCAGTGGCGGAAGGCTGCAATTGCCTGACCGAATGCCCAGAACACAAATTTAAATTTCATACACCCGGGACCGTGTATTCTGTCAGGTACGCCAGCCCAATCAACAACGGTGGTCGGATTAGCCCTTACAAGTTCATCCATAAAAGTCGGGAGCTGTTCAAAAGAATCCTCCCACGTTCCAAATACCATGTCAATTGCCTTCTGCCGAGCATACCAGGCCTTCTTGTAGGAGATCGTGACGTTGAACTCATCATTCACTTGAGCTCGCACATCTTTCACCGTGTACGAAGGGTTAACATCAATGTGGTGGCGGATTGAACGGGCGATCATCACCGACGTCAGATTCACGTTACCCGTGGATCGACCAGCCCCGACACACCCATGGCTACTAGCCCATTTGGTGATCTGCCACATACCATGCGAAGCCTTTTTGGAAGCTCTGCAAACCCAAACACAATTCCCAGTTCCTTCGACGACGTCCTTGCATTTCGCATACCATGTGCGAGAACTGCTCTCCACAACCCTGTGTTCCCTGTTCATCATAGAACTCCACCGAGAAATAGCTTCGACCAACTGCGGCTTTGTCTGAAATCGCATACCCACGTCCACTTTACCAGTCTCCTGGACATAGGTAGAAACGCCGGACCCAAAATGGGTAGGGTCATAACTATCCTCATCGGGGCCCCCATAATCTCTGTAGTAGGCCTGTGTCTCCGGGTTTGCCAGAATATGAAACGACGTCGGTACATTGTTCGTGCACACCAATTGCTCTTCCTCGTCCCCGGGGTTCGAATCGGTTGACAAGGAACGATCATCCTCGGTTCCACCATCAAGTCCAGGTACCGAGCCGTCATCCTCGCTACTATCATGCCGAGCATCGCGGTCGCTAACGGCACCCACAAAATCATTGCAGAAGACATTCTGCTCGCCATAGTCTACCACGGCTCTACCACCACTTGTGGACGGCTCGGCACAATCCACGTGGGCATACTGTCCAGGTTGGCTGGACTCACCAAATTCACGACCCCAGCTACGAACAGGTGGTGGTATACTGGGCACAGCGGCGGAGTTCTGCACGTTGCTCAGCAATGACATGAACGTGCTTCCCCGCGCCCCGTAATTAGCAATTGGCAACTGTTCCGTAATAATGTAAAAATCCGCAGAGGACAATGCCATTCGATCAACAACGTTGAAGAAGAACGTGGTGGACGCATCATCTTCCACAGGATAACATCGATAGTATACCGCCGAACCGATCAGCTCGGGACACCGGTAATACATTTTCAACGAACAACTCTCCCTCACAATGGCCAGTCTCGTTACAATTAAATCAAACAATTCCAAGTAGTTCAGCCTCCGCTCGAGAGTCGTAACTCGCTCCGGCATTGGAGGATCATAATAAACCCCCACACCCAAATCAAACTTAATCTGGCCCCCTCTATACATATACACTGCCAAAAACATCGCAGAACTGCAACACACAAACACGTAACACATAACTCACAACGCAACGAACCAAGCTCAATCATGAAATGTACACACAATCAGACAACACAATCATACACATACAATTAAATTAACTAAATTACTCCAGCATGTCAACAGATTATAATTCAACCCAAACGGCAACAACTGACCGACGACCGGCAATGTGCGACACTCACATAATGTCGGAACACGTTCGTATAATTCTATAGGCCGCAAATACCTACTACATAAAGGATAACAGAGTGGGAGGGGTTCTGAGACTTACGGGTCAACGTCGGTCAACGTTGGTCAATGCGGTCAACGTGGGTCAACGTCGTTCAACGCGGGTCAACGACGGGTCAACGGGGCAACGGCGGTTCGACGGGGTCAACACGGTCAACGCGGTCAATGCGGGTCAACGTCGTTCAACGCGGGTCACCGGCGGGTCAACGAGCCAACGGCGGTTCCACGGTGTCAAGAAACGCAGTCAACGTCAGGTCAACAAACGGGTCAACGACACGATCTCTGCAACCGAAATCCAATTAACAAATCAGTAACAATTAACAAAAAAAACAAACACATATTCAGCGGAAAAAAGGAAAATACCGGATCCCGAACAAAACTCGAACTGCAGATAAAAATGGAGGAACACCGGCAGAGCAATACTGGAGAACGAGTGCAGCGGAGAAAGAGTGCAGCTGAAAAAGGCGAAAGCACCCGAACACTGGCGAAAATGTGACTTACAGTGGGGGAAATGAGAGGAAGGAAGGCTGAAGAAGATGGACAAGGCTGGAGAAGAAGAGCAATTCGGTGGGAGAAATGAGAGGAAGGAAGGCTGAAGAAGATGGACAAGGCTGGAGAAGAAGAATAGCAATTCGGGTGATTTAAACACAAAATTTCTGACGCCTCCGCCACGTGGCAGCATGCCATTCGACCGAAAATTCCACAATTGACCAAAATGGTTCACATGCAGCCGCGACACGTGGCAACTCCCCTGGCCGACACGTGGCCTGGGGATTTAAAGGTAAGGGCCGGATCTGGGTTAAAAAAAATTGACCGACACGTGGCATCTCCGGATTAGAGGACGCATTACCATAATGCGTCCTCTGCCACGTGGCGCGTCCCCATTCGGCCACGTGGCGCCTGATATTTTGGACCAAAATTTTTTTTTAAAAAAACGCTCTGCCAGGGAGGACGCATTACAATAATGCGTCTTCTGCCACGTGGCGCGTCCCCATTCGGCCACGTGGCGCCTGACATTTTGGACCAAAATTTTCAAAATAAACTCGGCCAGGGCCACGTGGCGCGTCCCCATTCGGCCACGTGGCGCCTGACATTTTGGACCTAAATTTTCAAAAAAAAACGCTGGCAGTGAGGACGCATTACCATAATGCGTCCTCTGCCACGTGGCGCGTCCCCATTCGGCCACGTGGCACCTGACATTTTGGACCATCCCTTCTTGACCAAAAAATGAAAAAAAAAGGAAAAATGGGAGGACGCATTTCCGAAATGCGTCCTCCATATTCAGTTGCCGTTTGTGGCTACTGTAGCCACAAACATAGCAATTTCTCGAGGCAACGGGTGAGGCTCAAACCAAGTGTGCTTTGATGCGGCATCAGCGAGAACGGAGGGAGACATGCGACCGGTGAAAATGAAAGAAAATAATTAAGGAGAGAATGGGGGAGGCGGGAGGAAACCTTAGGGAGGGAGGAGAAAATTAAGGGAAAAAAGATTAAGTGGGTTATTAGGCCAAAAACTAGTTGTACAATTAGAACCGCATTTAAAATAGAAAAAACAACATGGGATGGCACTTCCGAGTTCTGAAGTGCTTTCAGACCTTAATTAAAGGCGGTTCTACTTCTAGAACCGCCTTTAATCGATTGTTTTAAAAGGCGGTTCTGCCTTTAATTGATTTCAAACAGCCTTTAAATTGAGAATAAGGGAACTTGGGATGGGAGTTGCAAACTCGGAACCTCTTTCGGCTCCTCATTAAAGGTGATTTATCGGGAACCGCCTTTGATTGTTGCATTTAATCAAAGGCTCTTCACTAGTGAAAGCTGACATTATTTATCAGCTGTATGATGGGTTTAAAACTAAAGTATTGGGATAGCTTTTAATGTAATGAGAAATTTGTTGGCATGATAAACTTCGTGGTTTAAATAATATTGAATTCTAAGATTTTAAATTAATATCTATATTTTTAAAGAGTAAACATATCAACATTTGGACTGATTATCATTCATTTTTGTTTTCCTGCTGTTCAGAATTCTTATACTCACAGTGTCCCGGACTAACTTACAATTGCACGAACTTCTACATATATCCATGCAAGAAGAAGTCCACAATACCACACGTGATCAAAAAAGGTTGTGGCCACCCCATAACATGTGTCCTAATCGTCCAAAGGATCAAAAGAGAAACGCACTAATTTTGTTGATAACTATTTTTATGCTGCAAATTGATTTTGGTCCGCAAGAGCACCACTTCAGCCACATATCTTATTCGTCGTCACATGTAAAAGACAGATAAAAGATATATGATTTACAAATCTGTTGCGATTTTACGCACTGCGAACAGTACTAGCATTTATATTATTTAATTAAAAAATAAATTAGGACAGAGTCCATCCGAATAAAAAATGACTTGGTAAGAAAAGAATATTGTTATACTTATACAGTTATGATGTTGGAAGTACACTCAAGATGTAATTAAAGTGGACTCTTTTCTAAATAAGCAGCCCTTCAAATTATCTCCCAAAAAAAAGAAATCTACTCCATCTGTCCCACCCAAATCTGCCAAGAATTTTTTTTTCAGTAAAAATTGTCAAACTTTGAACATGTATTTGAATGCATATATGAACAATAATTTTATCATGTGAGATGTGGTTGAATTCGTCATAATATGTAGTTTCTAAATATTTTTATGTGTTGTTATTGTTCGTAACTACACATATTTACAGTCAAACATATTTATTAGAAATAGTGAAAAAGGTTCTATGCAAGTTTGGGTAGGACAAAGGGAGTACTTTAATTTTCTATGATATTCATTTCACATCAGTCCTTTATAAAAACTGCTAAGGAAAAAATGATATTGATTCAAAGACTATTACTAGTGAATTTAATGGAGAGAATGCTACTTTCATTGTTTTTTATGATATGAAACATTCTTGAACTATGGAACATGTGAATTTCATAAATACTTTTGTATCTATTGCCCAAGAGTCCCTTGAGATGAATTCCATGCATGTTGAGTTAGAAAAGCCTTCCTACAAGGGTAGGATGGACATTGATGAAGATTTTGAGACTCAATTTCGTCTCTGCAATCACAATACATAAATTTAGAAAAATCGAAACCTTCTCGTTTCATGAAACGAGAGACTTCCAAAATTGTCTTACCCCCTACTTTTGCAGAACTCGAAGTTCAAACTTGATCACTTTCCTTCATACCTGAAATATATTTATCCCGATGATAGAAAAACACTTTGAGTGATCATTGGCAAATATATGAATAAATATGAAGAGGAGAGATTCTTACGACACTTGAGAAGAAAAACAAAATCAATTTGAGTAGGAAGTACATTCATTCCAACCCAATATGTGCTATACTCATAGTAAGAGTCCATTTAAGGAGGCCGAGGTGGATGAATTCTGCCTTGCTATGCCTATATATCCTTGAGTGGAAACCACGGTCAAACTCGTTAACACTAAGACATAATTAATGCTTATTGGGAGGCAACGCAATGTGTTTCTTTTTCTGCATTTTGTTTTGTATAAATTTAGTAATTTTTATCTCACTAGTGCAATTTTGACCATCAAAGGCGCAATTGTGCAGTGTCTTCGAATTTCTTGCTCGCAACAGTCGTCTTTCATTTGTTCAGATATTCGAACAATGGGCCAGGAGAATGGCCAATCGTTGGACGACTATGAAATTCCATTGGACGATGGCATAAATTTAACCGTCATCTAATCATGTACAATTTACGACATTTGAAATCAAACCGTCCTCTATTTTTAAGAAATAATTTAACTGTCATCTTGATGAAATTTTACGAAATCGAATTTTCTGTCATATTCAGGTCGTGTACCCGAAACCAGTGTCAAAACTATGAAAAATGAGTTACGTGCACATTAGCGCCTAGCATCGGCCATGGAAATTGTTTCCAAGGAGTGCGTTTCATTTTCTCTGGTGGAATTTGTAACAACTCTCTTTGAATCATCATTACCATTCTCTCTCATACACACATACATACATATACACATACATACATACACATATACATACATATTCCTTTAAACCGTCCCAGCTTCACAAACAAATCATCCAACTCGGTTCACCATCACCTTCATCCTAAATTTTACACTGACAAAACTAATTGTGGAGACACCATTCCAAAAGCTGCCGGATGTGATTGTTGTTTCTGTCCTCGGCCGAGTTGCGGCCAATTTATTGCTCAACCTAGGGAGGGTGTTAGAAATAGTCAAATATTTGATTAGATATGGATAAAGTTTGATGCCTAGACTAGAGTTATATTAGTACTAGCATGTCTTTTGTACTCTATTTATTCTGAGCAGTAATACATTCATCATTGCAGGAAATCATTCTATCATGTTATCGGAGCAAGTTCTTATCCAACCTTCTAAGCCCTAAAAAAAATTTATGGTCGTCTCTTTTCTCCATTTTTTCTCAACGGTCGAACCTTCTCCTCCATTCTTTTCCGATAATTTTTCCGGTGCACTTCCCAACGTTATCTCAATTCCATCATGGAAAATGAAAAACTCTGCCACAACACCCTTTTTCACATGATGCAGATTGAACTCACCTCTTCAAATTATCTTCTATGGAAACGTCAGGCTGGTTATGTTCTTTAGCCTCAAAGGCTCTTCAGTTTTGTCGACGGATCGCATCCTTGTCCTCCTCTCCCTAATCCGCCATCGATCGATTCCTCCCTCACCTTTACCGCCATCACGTCCACCTCTCTTGGTGGTGCCAAAGTTTATCCACAGGTTGCTTATCATAAGGTCAAAGCCGAGTATGATCAATGGATTGATGAGGATCAACGAGTTTTTAACCTTATATTCTCCTCACTCACGCTTGAAGCTCTTGCGGAGATTCCAGATTGTTCAACTGCCAAGGAAATCTAGGATAACATTGCTGCCATTTTTTATAATAGTAGCACCTCCACCATTCTCCGTCTTCGTGCCGATGCTCATGGTATACGTAAGACTAGCACAGTTCATGAAATCCATCTCAAACCTAAGGATATTTTTGAGTAGTTGTCTGGTATGGGTTCTCCAACTAAAAATGATGATCAAATTATTTGGTTTTCAACTGCTTTTGGTCTCGAGTTCAAAGATTTTTCTGCATGTTGATTAATTCTTCCCCTACGCCTTTATATGCCAATGTTTTGTCTCGGGCCAAAAACCTTGAGGCATTTTTGAAGAATTTACAGTTCCATTTAACACTAGTATCCAGTCTGGTGACATTCGCTACAGGTGAACAACTCAAGGCCGACCGCGCGTGGGATCACGCACTGACGAGGGGCAGCAGAAAAAATGGTTTATGCACTGCTAAGGGAGGCAGATGCGGCAGTTGCCATGGCAGAAGAGGCCTCCTCAGTCTGCGGCTAGTGCTTCGGTTTTGGGCTGAGGTCTTCCGCACTGTACCTGGTGTGGTTGTCCCAGTCATTATGCTACGACCTGTTGCAAGATGTTGGCTCAGACTCGTCGTTCAGAATCGACCCATTTGGCTGAAAATTTGCAGTCATCTATGCAGTTAGAGCCTTATGTGCTCACCTCTGACTGGTATGTTAATTCTAATGCGAACAACCACATGGCATCGTCAGCGTTTGGTTTGGAAAGTGTCACTCCTTATTCTGGTAATTCCCATGTTTCTGTATGTAATGGTGCTTCCATTCATATATCTCATATTTTTGGTGATTTATGTTTATCTGATGTTCTGGTTGTTCCTAAGATTACTAAGAACTTGTTATCTATTAGTTAACTGACCAGAGATATGAATGTTTTTATCACTTTTGATGACTTGAACTTTGTCATTAAGAACAAAGTTTCCAAGGAAATCGTAGGCAGGGGCCGCAGTGAAGGTGGACTTTATATTTTGGATAGAGGAGAGGCATCTCTAGTTTCCTTTTTGCAGCAGAATAAAGCACAAGCATCCTACGAGCTTTGGCATGCTTAGTTAGGTCATGTGCTGGCTGCAATTATTCCCAGTTTACAGAAGTCTTGTTTACTTTCCATTTCATCTTTGTTGCCTACACCGCAGACCTGCGCCCCCTGTGTTATGGCGAAATGTCAACAGTCGAATTTTGTTGAGAACCATAAATGTGTTGCGCACGTACTTGATTTGATACATTGAGATTTGTGAGGCCCGTCTCCAATTTTATCATCGAATAGTTTTGCGTATATGCCTTATTTATGGATAATATTTCTCGATTTACTAGCCTTTTCCCACTTTATCACAAATTGGATTTTTTGACACTTATTTGCAGTTTCAGGCACTACTTGGGAATTATTTTTCATCATAAACTAAGGTATTTCAAAGTAATGATGGTACGGAATGTCTGAACACGCGCCCACAGTCCCATTTCACCTCCAAAGACATTCACCATCAGATTTCGTGCCCGTATACTCTGGAGCAAAATGGGCGGGCTGAACGCAAGCACATACACGTCGCTAAGATGGGTCTTAGGATGTTTTTTTCACTCACATATTCCTATTTCCCAATGGGATGATGCGTTTGCCACCGCAGTTTACACCATCAACCGATTACCTACTATGTTCCTTTAGGTTGCTACTCCTTATGGGCTTTTCTATGGTCGTGATCCTATCTGCTCAAACTTTCATCAGTTTGGGTGTCAGGTATTTCCATTTGTTCTCCCATTTGCTGAACATAAGCTTGCTCCCAGAAGCATTCCTTGTGTTTTTATTGGCTACAGATCCCACTACAAGGGTTTTCGGTGCATTGATCCTTCCACAGGTAAGGGTTATGTCACTTGCCGTGCCAGATTCTATAAGATGTATTTTCCTTTTGTCTCCTCCACTGCCTCGGCGACTAGTTCTTCTTCGTCGACTTTGGACGTCTCTGGATTTATTGATCCTGATGGCGCCCCTGCTCCTTCCTTGCCCGAGTCTGTTCCATCTTTTTCAACACCATGTTCTATCTGATCCTCTGATCCCAATCCAGTCCTCATCGATCAACCTGAGCTGCCAGCATCTCAGCCAGGCAACCCAGCCGTACCATCTTCGGCCAACTTAGCCACCCCTTCTCCGGATGCCTCGGTTGAGCTTACACCTCCGACCTCCCCCCTAGGTTGCGCACTCATTGGATGGCTACTCGATCGGCGACTGGGGTTATTCAGCGCCGAGACTATTAAGATATTGTCACTCATGATATTTTTCCTGCTCTACTTTCTTAGTCAGAACCCACTTATTATTGCACGACTCTTTAGGATCTTCTTAGGTTTCTGCTATAGATAATGAGATAGTATCTTTTGTGGCCAGAGTACATGGGATTTGGTTCCATGCCCATCGTATGTCAACATTATTGGCTCCAAATGGGTCTATCAGCTGAAGTACCATCCCGATGGCATATTTTATCGTCATAAGGCTTGGCTTGTAGCCCATGATTTTTCTCAAATTCTGAGGTTTAACTTTGATCACACTTTCAGTCCTGTGGTCAAAGCCTCCACTGTTAGGACAGTTCTCGCCATTGCCATGATGCGCTCCCAACCGCTTCATTAGCTGGATGTCATGAATACTTTCCTCAATGGCGTCCTTAATACTCCAGTTTATATGGTGCAACCCATTGGCTACAAGGACACCCGCTCCATTCAGATTATGTCAGTCACCTGTGGAATGCCATTTATAGTCTTAAGCAAGCCCCTCGGGTCTGGTTTCAGCGATTTAGCACTTATTTGACTCATATTGGGTTCCAGTGTAGTTCAGTCGACACTTCTTTTTTTCCTTTCTCGGGGATCAACGTTACTGTGTCTTCTGGTTTATTTCGACAACATCATCCTAATATGTAACAATTAGACCCTTCTTTGGCATTGATCAGACACATCGAGAGTTTTCTATCAAGGACTTAGGCATCCTTTATTACTTTTTTGGCTTAGAAGTATCACCTACTTCATCGGGTTTACTTCTTGGTCAAGCGATGTATCATGTCGGGATTTCTGATGCTTCTCCAATCTCTACTTCTTTTGTGCCAGGCTCGCTATTACATACTTCCACCAGTCCATTTTGGAATCTGACGTTGTATCGGTCTCTAGTTGGAGCTCTCTAGTACCAAACCAATACTCGTCCTGACTTGGCCTTTTTGGTCAACACTGTTAGTCAGTATCTTCAGAACCCTCGTGATGATCATTTTGCTGCAGTTACTCAGATTGTATGATATGTTTGAGGAACACTACATTTTGGTCTTACATTTCGCTCTGCAATCTCTCCCGAGGTGTTAGGTTATTCTAAAGCTGATTGGGCTCATTGTCTGGAGACTCGCTGATACACTTATGGCTATGCTATTTTTCTTAGTGGAAACCTTATTTCCTGAAGTGCCAAGAAATTGCCAACTATTTCTCGTTCCAGCACTGAGTCTGAGTATTGGACTCTCGCCAACACAGCTTCCGAGGTTGTTTGGCTGACTCGCCTGCTTTGATATCTTTGAGTTCCACTTTCTGGTTCTTCATTAATGTTATGCGATAACAGTAGCTCTATCTTCTTGGCTTAGAATCAAGTTGCTCACAAGCGGACGAAGCACATCGACATCGACTATCATTTTGTTTGAGAGTTGGTTGCTTCTGGCAAGCTATGGTTGCTCATGTTCCTACTTCTCTTCAGATTGCGGACATCTTCACCCAAGGACTCTCTAATCCACTGTTCGAGTTCTTTAGGTCCAAGACTAGCATCGCCGAGCATCCGGCACTTCACTTGAGGGGGGTGTTAGAATCAATCAAATATATGATTAGATATGGATAGAGTTTGATGACTACACTGGAGTTATATTAGTACTAACATTCCTTTTGTACTCTATTTATTATGAGCTATAATACAGTCATCATTATGGGAAATCATTCTATCAGAGGGTGAAACTATGATATGTTTACATTTGATTGTTGATTCAATTATTGGTCACTTGTGTTGTTTTTATATAATGTGGTTTCCATAGGCTTAACAAACTTTCCAAAAACCCCTTCATATATAAACATGTTTTGTTGGAAGGTGTTGCACTTTCTACATGGCCTCCAAACAATGAATTCAACAACTTCATCAAGGAATGCAGTGAGGCCAAAAATTCAAAGCATTGTACAAGAAGAGAGTTGTGAGCTTTCATGTTTTAGTTTTAGTGCAAGAATATTGTTTGGTAACTTATTCTTGTATTTTATCCGTTGGAGGATTTTCTTATGGAGGAAAGTCCAACCAATGGTTCTCAATCGCTAGGAGAAAAAAGCTCATAGTTCAGGGCATCTAGGAGGCTATTATGCGTTGAAGGTATTTAAAATATTTTTGGAAGGTGAATATGCGGCCAGGATGGATTAGTTTGATGCAACTAAAGAATTCAAGTATCGATCCCCTGAAGACCCCTAATTGTCAACAACGGTTGCTAAAAATATGGGGATTTGGGTTTGGAATAAAATGCACGCAAATCATCATCGTCCAACCTTTTGTACTGCTGCACATCACCATATCAGATAAGTTGGTTGGGATGACGAATTTGAGTACATTGATTATCCTGCCTGTCAATGCGAAATAGAAATCGCTCCATTTTATGATTATGTCAATCTTCCCAAGTAGCAACATGTTTGTAATGTTGTATAGTGTAGGTGTGTTGGAAAAATTATGTAAATGCTAGTTTGTAAAAATATGTAATTTAATTTCTACATCACTAAAATTAAATCTTCAAAATAAAATTGAACAAGTACAATACAAATTCAACCATATGATAATTTTATGATTACATTCAACATCTTTGATAAATATTTTTTTAAAGCCTTCGCCTTCAACGAAGACAAAAGAACGAGTAACAACTACTCTGCTACGTATTTTCCAAAACTTAGATTTTAAGTTTGGGGAATAAATTTTTAAAATTTTAAATTGGCCTCAAGTTTATACTCCCCCGTCCCATTTCAAGTTTCTCCTTTTGACTTTTAACAGCTGACTTGAAAAATGTTTGGTCCTTAATATATTTCATTAAGAATAACTAAAACTTGTGAAAATTTCATATTTTGAAAATATATATTATGACGAATCTAACAATGTATCACACAATAGTATTTATACTCTTATACTAATTCGATTTTAGGGTCAAAGTTATGAAGTTTTGACTAATTGAATAGTTAAATTGCAACTCGAAATGGGATAGAGGGAGCATCTATTTATAAAATTTATTTTACATTTTTAAAATTATATTATTTAATACAGAGTGGGTCTCCTGATAGGCGGCATGTCCATAGGTTTATGAACAAGCCACTTATTTTTTACCTTATACACTGCATTTGTTAAATTACTTACTAAATTTAACAATTTGGAAAATATTTTTTTGTATTGTATATTTTTTATATTTTTACATTCAAATACATATTATTACTTGTTTTAAATTTTGAAATACAATATTTAAAGTTATAAAAAATTATAACATTTAAGGTAAAAGTCATTGTCGACTGTCCATAAGCTTATGTGAAAGAGTGATTTTCCGTGATGATTATGATATTATTGAATGAAATATATGGAGTACAAAGATATGGACTACGACTAAAATAACTCTAGCCTAGTCAACAAGATAAATATAAATCTAATCTAATCTAATAATCTGATTGACTTATCATATCACCCCATTCAAGCGAAGCATTAGATGCTCATCGACACACAACTTGGATCTGAAGAACTCGAACAACGCACATGAGAGCCCCTTGGTGAAGATGTTTGCAATATGAAGAAAGTTTGGAACATGAGCATCACGCAGCTTGCCAGAGGTCACCAATTCACAAACAAAATGTTAGTCGATATCAATATGCTTAGCCCTCATGTGTGCCACCGGATTTTGCGCCAAAAAGATAGCACTGCTGTTGTCGCATAACAGCAATGGTGAACCGGAGAGCGGAACCCGAAGATCACGGAGCAAATGGGTGAGCCAAACAACCTCTGAAGTAGTGTTGGCAAGAGCACGGTACTTTGACTCAATGCTGGAGCGAGAAGCGGTGGGTTATTTCTTGGCACTCAACGAGACCGGATTCTCACCAAGGAACATAGTATAACTATAAGTGGACCGACGAGGCTCCAAACAGCGAGCCCAATCAGTATCAGAATACCCCCAACACCTCAAGAGAACTGGCAGAATGGAAGCTAAGTCCAAAATGAAGGGTGTCACGAACATAACGCAGAATCCGTGTGACTGCAGCGAAATGGTCATCTCTGGGATCCTAAAGATGCTGACTAACCTTGTTGACCAAAAAATCCAAATCCGGACAAGTGATTGTGAGATACTGAAGTGCCCCAACAAGTGAACGATACAGAGTTGGATTCCTGAACGGAGGACTGGTCGAACTGTGCAGCTGAGAATCAGGCACAAATGGCATAGAGACTGGTGGAGCATCAGTCTTTGCCGGTCCGAGTCAGAATATCCCAAGCATATTTCGTTTAACCAAGAAGTAACCCTGAAGAGGTTGGCAAAACTTGAAGGCCAAGAAAGTAATGAAGAGCACCAAGATCCTTGAACGCAAACTTTTGGTGTCCAATCAATGAACTATCAAAGAAGAGTCGAGTCATTTCTTATAAGGATGATGTCGTTCGCATACACAAGGAGATATAGTAACAACGACCCTCTCAAGAGGAAAAATAAAGAAGTATCAGCTGAGTTGCACCAAAACCCAAGCTAAGTTAAATAACTACTGAAGCACTGGAACCATGCCCGAGGAGCCTTCTTAAGACATAAATGGCCTTTCGCAAGCGACAAACATAGTTCGGATGAACATGTTCTTAATATCCAACAAGTTGCTTCGTATAGACTGGAGTATCGAAAATGCCATTAAGAAAAGCATTCTTTACATCCAGCTGATGTAGTGGCCAGGAGTGCATGGTGGCAATGGCGAGAACTGTCAAAGTAAAAACTCAAAATCTGTGAGAAACCCTGCGCCACAAGTCTAGCTTTGTGACGATCAATAGTACCATCTGGATGATACTTCACTCTGTAAACCCATTTGGAGCTACCAATGTTGGTGTCCGAAGAGTGATGCACCAAATCCCAGGTGCGCTGACCACTAAGAGCTGCCATCTCGTCATCCATAGCAGAAACCTAGGCCGAATCCTAAAGGGCAGTATGATAATCTGTGGGCTCAGGCTGAGCAAGTAAGGTAGCAGTAAGACCATGGGAAACAATATCTGAATAATTCCTGCGCTGTATAGCCCCAGTAGCCATCCGATGGGTACGAGGCCGAGGAGGAGAAGCCTGTGGAATGGAGTCAGCTCAGGAAATTGGTGATGAGGTGGCCAAACTGGGCAAAAACTAGGTGGCCGAAATGGCCGTCGGAGATGCAGGTGGCACCGATGGATGAGCTGGAGCTGGATCTGTAGCACAAATGGAGCAAGGGGCCGAAGGAGATGTAGTCGACACAGGAGAAACTGTAGGTAAATGAGGTACTGACTCACAATCAGGATCAAGAAATACATAAACATCTAACACTGAAGGTGGGAACCAGTCACCGAAGGTATGGATGAGGCAAATGGAGAGAACATCTCGTCAAAAATGAGCATGTCGGGTGACATATATTTTGCTAGTAGTGTGATCGAGACACTGAAAAACTTTATACTGCGAGTTGTAGCCAATTAATACACACTGAATACTGCAAGGAGTCAGCTTGTAGTTGGCAAAAGGGCGAACAAATGGGAAGACTCGACAACCAAAAGGATGAAAATTGATGTATATAGGAACCCAACCATTAATAACTTCATATGGTAATCGTCCGCCAAATATAGGAGTGGGAGACCAATTTATGGTATAAGTGGTTGCAGCAAAGACATCAGACCAGTGGGAGAGAGAAACGTGAGGGTGATACAGCATACACAAACCCATCTCAACAATGTGGCGGTGCCTGCGCCCATCCCAATCGTTCTTCTCAGGAGTATATGAGCAAGAAATATGATGGTGAATGCCCTTTGTATGAAAGTGAGAGCGTAAGCGACCAATTACAAACTCAGTCCCCATCACTCTGAAACACCTTAATGGTCAAAGAGAATTGGTTCTCCACAAAAGCCTCAAACTGGCGATAAACACCCCAAAAATTAGATTTGCCGCTCAGTGGGTAAAACCACGAGAATCGAGAATGATCATCAAGGAAAATGGCATAGTAAGACAAATCATCAGTAGACAAAATCGGAGAGGGCCCCTATAAATCACAATGTATCAGATCAAGTACCATAGCAACACGTTTATCATTTGTATGGAAATATAAACGTTTCCCTTTAGGCTTTTCCCACGCATCACTAAGTGTGAGTTTAGGCAAAACTGATGAGACAGATAAGCATCCAGAAGCACGCAAACCAGAAATAACGGAATGCAGAACATGACCAAGCCTAGCATGCCAGATTTCAAAAGATGCATGTGACTTATTTGACTCCATAGTAGACAACAAAGCAGATTCACCATAGTCTAAAACATAAATCCTATCTTCAATAGGACCGTGACCCAAGGTGGCCCTAGTGATTTTATGCGAATAATAAATGAACACTTATCAAAATAGACAACACCATTTAAATCCCGAGTTAATTTTCTAATCGAAAGCAAGTTTTTAGTGATATCAGGGACAATAAGCACATCATAGAGAGGCAAAGACTTAGAAATCCGATAAACACCAACATAAGTAATCGGGAGTTGAGAGCCATTACCAACATAGACGTGGGCAGAACCATTATATGGTGTCACATGATCAACAATAGCGGAAGATGGTGTCATGTGTTTTGTGGCATCAGAATCCAAAATCCACTTGGAACTATGGTGTTTGAGCTCCGACATACCACCAAAATAAGACATAATGCACGCAGAAACAAATTGGGAACAAAAAAGGTGCAGACGTGTTAAGCGCGTGGATGTACGCACTGGAACAACAATGGGCACGTGGATGAACGTGACGGAGCACCTGTGGGCGCGTGGAGGGGATGCGCTGAAACTTCTGTGAGAGTATTAGTGACACGTGTGGGGACACTTGCGTGGATCTGACGTTGAAAACTCAATACATGCTGAAGCAATGAAGAATGGCCGGCACTGAGCATTTAAGTTCAATTCTCGTCGGCGCAAAAAAATAGAGTGAAGTGGAGAGCACCGCTACCAGAGAAAAACACGATGGGAAGAATGGATGACTGGAGAAGATAACACAGGGAGCTGCCACAATGAGGCAGCAACGGCGATCTTGAAAATAAAACCAGAGAGAAACGCCCCTGAAGCAAAAACGCCAAAGAAATAGCCGCCGGAGAAGAAGAAATACCATTGGAATATGCCGGAATGATGGTCGGAATCCGCCGGAAGTTGGTCGGATTTTGACTAGAAGTTGCCGGAACCGGTGGTGGTTTTTTTGCCGGAAAGAAGAGAGGGGGAGCTGGCAGAAAAAAAGGAATTAGGGTTTAGGATCAGAACTTGCTCTGATACCATGAAAGAGTGATTTCTCGTGATGATTATGATATTATTGAATGAAATATATAGGGTGCAAAGAGATGAACTATGACTAAAATAACCCTAGCCTAGTCAACAAGATAAACATAAATAAAATCTAATATAATCATCTAATTGACTTATTCTAACATTATGGAAAGATCGCATTTTCTGAGACTTATTCTAAAAGTTTTTATACAGTGCAATTCGATATTCGGGTCAAGTTTCAGGTTGAGTTTCAATATTCAAAACCAAACTAAAAATCAAATTCAAAATTTGATTTACTCAATTCGGTTATTCGAAAACCACATTTTAAACTTGGTTAAAGTTATTCAAATTTAAATTTATCAATTTTTGGTTCAAATTTTGTTTGGTTTTCGATTTTATTACGCCCCTAGTCTTGAGCTATACCAAAAAATATTAGTACTCCCTCCGTTCCAGGTATTTTTGCACTTATCACTATTCATTTAGTCAATTTTCGTTAATTAGAAAAGTAAATTTTAAGTAATGTATAAATAATATATTATCATATGTGATATTATTAGAATCATGTTAACAATTATTTTTTTATCATTTTTAAATATACACAATTGAAGATATTAATGGTCAAAATTAATTTTGATCAATATAAAATAATTAAAATAAACAAAAATATCAAAAACGGAATGAGTACGCTAAGTCATATTTTGTTGAGTTGATGGCCGGTTCATTTTTATCCGCATGGCCAATTTATTGGATTAGCTCAACAACTCAATGTAATGACGAATTATATAACCCAGTACAGAGACCGTACGTAGTGGCGAAACTGCT
The DNA here is from genome assembly GCA_037428765.1 of Rubia yunnanensis. Taxonomy (NCBI): domain Eukaryota; kingdom Viridiplantae; phylum Streptophyta; class Magnoliopsida; order Gentianales; family Rubiaceae; genus Rubia; species Rubia yunnanensis. Next base: position 104,389,482 of record CM075065.1, read on the forward strand.
CTGAAATCGTACATATTATTTTAATTTATTAAATATTAAATTTTTCCCTTTTATTTCATTAAGTGAAATCACAAAACAATTGCTTCATTTTTTTATTTTACAGTGATTGAAATCACTTCATCGACCTCATTTGATTTTCTCGATCCTACTCATTAATTTTATCTTTAATATTTAATTTAAATAAATTTGTCTAGAGTCTGTCTTTTGAAAGATGGTCTTTTCATAAATAATGGAAAGATCAAGGTTTAAAGTGTAAATTAGAAGAAATGAAGATAAAATTTTCATGTTGTATGAATTGTGTTTTAAACTTTATAACCACTACACGTTGCATAATAAAATTTTAATATTGCAACTAAGACATTTTACCCTTTATTATTTTAATTAAACCCCATATTTCCATGGACCTATGGAAAGATGGTCTTTCCCAAGACTTTACCATTTGCGTATCCAGAATAAATTAAAATGTGAAATTTAGCAATACATTGGTATTTTTAAAATTGAATTTCGTTTTAAAAAATTATTTCATAAATTAAAATTAAGTACTCCCTCTGTTTTGTTATTTATGACACACTTACTATAAATGAATGTTTTCTTTTATTTGGTACAATTTCCATTTTTTGTAAGATTGTTTTAATTTCATCCACTCATTCTACTTTTTACTTTCTATATTCAATTTCGTTCACTCATTTTCTTCACCTAATTCTAAGCACCTAAACTCAGGTACCACAAAATGAAAAACAGACATAGTAGTAGTGAAAAAATTAACAAGATTTTTAAAAAAATTCGTCGGGACACGTGGCCCAATGAAAGCATGAAACATGTCCCATGCATGCAAAATTTAAAGCAAAAGAACAAGACCGGTGACTTTCACGTGGGGTGTGCAGGGACAACAAGGCAAAAAGAGTGACGCCTTCATGTGGGGTGTGCAGAAAAATGAGGTGTGGTTGATTCCAGTTAAGAAGAACCATTGACGGGTTTCAATTTTCTGGAATTACTTTGAATTCTCCATTGTAATGTCATGGTTTCACTTTAATTTTTGAATGGTTCCAGTTCTGAATTGAAACCATTCTGAACCCCGCGATAGATACGCTGATTGTACTGCATAGTTATCCATTAGAAATAGAACGTGAAAGGAAAACAAACAAATGAGCATGAACAAAATTCATCCTCGTCATTCTACGAAAGGCAACTTCATTCCTAATGGATAAATGTATTTTATTACTTTATTTTATCTTTAATTATTTGAATAAATTATATAATTTAATTTAATTAGAACTGATTATTTTTTATTCAAAATTTTACACACATAAGACATTAATTTGAGAAAGTTATTTGTTAAATCGCCTAACAGTTATATTAATTCTGAAAAATGTCGTTCCAATAAATTTTATTGTTAGATGTATATTTGAAAATATATTTTAGAATATTTTAAAATTATAGGAACCTCGTTAAGTAAACTCGACCCAAACTAACCGAGCAAAATCAACTAGTTTAAGTTAATGCCGTAACCCAAACTAACCGAGCAAAATCAACTAGTTTAAGTCAATACCATAACCCAAACCACTCACAATATATAATATCAGTGTAGGAGATTCTAGAGAATATGTCAACCACAACAATACAAACTTTAATTGGTTCCAATGCACTTTCCAAATTAAAAAAAATCCCAAAAATCGAGACTATTAAAGCACTTCTACTAAAACAGGGGTCAATCTCCACTCCCTTAACTAAACTAGGAGAGTTAATCCAGTCATTTTCGGTAGCCAATTTTTTTCATAAGTGTATCAAATTAATTATTTGTCTAGGAACTGCCGATAATAAGAATCCGTTGGATACTTCAATAAACGGTCTAAATACATGTTTAACCGATGAAATGATCTCACAAGTCTGAAACATCAAAACATGACGAGATCTACTAATCTAGCTAAAATGCTCAGGCCAGAAATGCTGACAGCCTGTTGGTTAAACGGCTTTGACTTGAATTTCTTCTAAACCTCCATTGGAGAGTATATCAGAAGTCAAAAAAAATTCAAAATTTTATTTTCATCGAAAAAACTTAGGTTGACCTAGACAATCAAATCTAATACTTTAGACAAAAAAGAACCATTTACAAGCGATCCGCAAGTAAATGTTTGAAATAAAAGGAAACTAAATGAAGATTGAAAAGGTACATAATCAAAAGAATCTCATCCCCAAAAAAGAAAATTTTAAAAAAGAATAATAAAAGAAAATACTACCCCACCGTTTGCTTTACCTCATCGGAAAATTTTTGATAATCAGGTCTGAAAATCATTTTGCCCTTCTCCATTCTCTGTTTTTATCGGTGGAACGACATCGTTGTGTTGGTAAAAAGGGAAGACCCACCACTATTGCATTGATGTTTTCCATACACATCCCTCTAATTCTCCATTCGTTGATAGCTCGCCACCATTTGGTAGCGTTGGAAATAGCTTGCCGGTAGCTTGCCTCAATGTGGTAGCGCCGAAGATAGGTCGCTTGAGGGTGCGTCTGTTCGCTTGAGGCACCGCTGGAAATAGATCTCTGTCCATCTGTCGTGACCCATTTCTGCTAGAGGAAGACCCACGTCTTTCTACCATGACCGAGTTCTGAAACAAGGAAGATTTTGATATTTTGGGAATAATGTTTTGATTGTATAATCACAAGATAATGAGTGATTTATACCTAGATGTAAATGGTGTAACTAAAGTAACTACGTAACCTATTACAACACAAACTCTATTACTCCCCTTCCAATTGGAGCATGAAGGTCGAGAATGCCCAACTTGGAACTGAGATGAAGAAAAGCTGTCCACCCTAGTGCCTTGGTAACATGTCCACTAGTTGTTTCAAAGTGGAAATATGATGAATGGAAATGGTACGTGAAGACACTAGTTCACGAACAAGATGGCATTCAATCTCAATATGCTTGGTTCTTTCGTGGAAAACTGAATTTGCTGCAATGTAGAGAGCAGTCTGACTATCGCAAAAGAGACAAACTGGATCAGAATGAAGAACTCTAAGAGAGCGAAGAAGAGACCGAAGCCAAAGAATCTCGCAACAAGTATTTGCCATAGCTCTATACCAGGCCTCTGCTGAAGAGCGCAAAACTGTTAGTTGCTTCTCGGTCTTCCAGGAAATCGGTGACACACCCAATGTGATAAAATAGCCTGTGATAGAGCGACGAGTGACTGGGCAGGTTGCCTAATCTAAATCACTATAGGTAGTCAAAGCTAACCTACTATCTTGAGAAAGAAACAGACCTTGACTTGGACTACCTTTAACATAGTGGAGAACTCTCAAAGATGCAGTCCAATGATCCAACTTTGGCTACTTCATGAACTGAGTGAGAGTGTGAACGACAAAGCTGAGCTCAGGCCTGTTTGATAGTAAGATAGACCAACTTCCCAATAACATGACAATATTGATCAAGATGAGCATAATTTGGACCAGTAGCCTTGGCAAGATTGTGCGTCGGATCCATGGGCAACGAAATTGTTTTGCAACCAAGAAGACCGGCTTTGGAAACCACCTCTAGAGGATACTTGCACTATGGGACAAAAGGGTTTGAGGTATTTTGTGCCACTTTGAGACCTAAGAAATACTTGAAAATGCCGAGGTCCTTCACGTGAAAATAGGATGACAAATACTGCTTGAAAGTAGATATAGCAGTAAGGATTTCTCCAGAAATAATTAAGTTATCGACATACACCAAGACATGAAGAGTGTGACCAGAACATTTAAGGCTGAACAATGAATAATCTGCATAGCTTTGTCAAAACACATATTGTCGAAGGGCCTGAGCTAGCTTAGAGAACAAATTACGCGGAGCCTGTCGGGAACCATAAAAGGACTTGTGAAGACAACATACCTGACCAGGAAATGCCTTAGAGTAGCCCGGTGGTGGATTCATAAACATGAGCTTGTCAAAATCTTCATGTAAAAAAGCGTTGTGTACGTTCATTTGGTGCAGTTCCTAACCTCGAACAATAGCAATTGTTAAGAACGTACAAACAGTGACCATCTTGGCAACTAGAGAAAATTTTTCATTGAAATAAATGCTTTCAACCTGGTAATTTCTAACATAACAAGACAATCCTTATGGCATTCAATTTTGCCCTTCGACTTGTACTTAATACAGTATACCCATTTGCAATCGATTAGTTTCTTGCCAGGGGGAAGGGACGTGAGAGACCAAGTACCATATCTCTCGAGAGCCTCAAGTTTGTTGTGCATGTCATCTCGCCAATAAGATTGTTGTACGACCTATGAGAAATGAACTGGTTCGTGGCCTAAGGTGACTGCTGCTAAGAAGTGAGCATGAGCAGGAGCAAATTGTGTTGATGAAATAAACTCAGTGATGGGGTAAAGAGTGGACGAGGAATCCAACCTGAGATCATCACAAAGCATGGAGCTGCAAACAAAATCCCTGAGGAAAACACTGGGTTGACGTTGGCGAGAGTTGCGCCGAACGTCAAAGTAAGCTTCCTCGGTTAGAGAACTGGCCACGGCGGGTGAGCTAAGAGACACCGATGACCTATCGCCATCGGGAGTGAGCTCGGCAATGGAGAAATTTTCCATGGGGGACATGACCGAGGATGAGTTGTTGTGCTCCAGTGGAACGCTCCCCCTTGCCGTGGAGGAGGGAAGGTCCGGTGGAAGGCTCCCCTTGCCGCTGAAGATGTAAGGTCTGGTTGGTCCATATGAGGCATAAGAGATGGCAGAGTAGGCGACTATGAAGGAGATTACACCTGAAATGGAAATTGATCTTTGAAGAACACCACATCTCGAGAGAAGAATTTTTTTTTGAATTCAATATCATATTGACGCCAACCTTTCTTTCCACTGGGGTATCCCATGAAGACACATTTACGACCACGAGCAGCGAATTTGTCCGTAGGTCGAGGAAGAATCGAGGCAAAATTGGGATAGCCAAATACACGAAGATCGAAATATTTCAGATCTATTTTGAAGAGCAAGTGAAACGAAGTCCGATTATGAAGAACCAGCCAAGGAGTTTGGTTTATCAAAAAGCATGGTTTTAGTACACACTTTCCCCAAAAACTTAATTGGAAGAGAAGCCTGAAGCTGCAAAACAAGCGCCACGTTTAAGCGATGGAAATGCTTGCGTTCCACCCTACCATTTTGTTGAGGTGTGTAGATGCATGAAGTTTTGTGAACAATACCATGTGCAGCAAAATAATCTTTAATGCCAAAAAACTCTGTACCATTGTCTGATCGAAAACGACGAACTGATGATTGAAATTGAGTAACAGTCAGTGCACAAAAATCCATAACCAAATGCAAAACTTATAACTTGGATTTAATTAAATAAACCCAGGTAGCACGAGAGTAATCATCAACAATATTAACAAATTAAGTAGCACCACAAGAAGCAGGATCTGTACGGATCCTAAATGTCACAATGCATAAGCTCAAATAAGTTTATGGATTTATTAGAACTTAACTGAAAAATGCTCTTGTTTGTTTGGAATGAAAACAAATATTACAAGGAGTAGTACTCCAAACAGAATCACAAGGAACAGGTAAATATGCTAAAACTGCAAATGAAGGATGACCCAGCCTTTTATGCAACAACTCGGCTGAGGTCAACCTCTCGGACTTAGTCGCATGACAGGCATGTGCGGCTGCTGAGAAGTGCTGCAACCATTAAACGCCTCGCCTCTACTGACCCAAACCAATCAGCAGAGAAACAACCTAACACTTTCCTCAAGGACATATAACTTATCGGTTAAGAAAGCAAAACACCGTGCATTGAGAAACAACCTAGCAAAAGAGAGAATATTGCATTCCAAAGTCAGAAAATATAGAACAAGATCAATCTTGGCATACTAAGAGAAGACCAAAGAACCTTCTTGAGTTACTATAATAACATGATTGTCTGGAAGTTTAACAGGAACAAGTGCAATGTCAATAATATCACGAAGCAAGGCCATATTACCCTTCATATGAAAAGAGGCACCGGTGTCAAGAATTCACAAGGAATGCTTATAGTAGCAATAGCGGAATAAGTTTTCATGGAGTTGTACATTTGAAAGACCACCTACCATTAATCATGACAGAGATTCGAGCCACGAGCTGCAGACTCCGAAAGGGACACGACATTGGATGCCGAAGACTGGAGTTGCTGTTGGGCTAAGAGAGCAACACCGCCACCTACAGTTCAACGCCCGCAACCAGTGTCAGGATTTCCATTGACACCATAATGGTGGACAAAACCTTTGGGAACGCCATGGATTTTCCAGCTGCAAGAGACGTCATGGTCGATCTTCCCACAATGAGTGCATGACGGACGGTCGGTGGAAGACTTTTTTGGCACTAATAGGGATGATGGGCGTGGCGGAAAAATGGGCTTGGCCTGAGCAGCGAACGCCATGCCGCTAGAATTGGTGTCGCGTTCGTGCATTAGGGTCTTGTGACGTTCCTCCTGAACATCTAAAGCCTAAACCCTGATGAGAGATGAAAATGGTTCTTGCACTATGATGCTGGGACAGAGAGTACCAAACGTGTCATCGAGGCCAAGAATAAATTGATGAAGGCGGTCGACATCACGTTCAATCTGAAGCTTAGCCATGATGTTACAGGAATAATTACTGTAGAGACATGTTTGAAGAGGGACATATGTAGTGACCTTATTTTCTTGAGCGCTCCATAGTATGAAGTGACGAACTTTCCACCCTGGCTACAATTCTTCAAATTTGCACGAAGTTAGAGTAGGCAAGGGCTATTGCCTACAGAAAAACAAAGACACAAATCCTCCAAGAGTTGAAAGACATTGTATGGATAGGTGATAGAGGATCACAGTGATGGGTGAATAGACTAAATGACCCAACCGATCAACATGGTGTTAACGTTGTACCAATCATAAAGATTCACAGAAGCAATACCAGCCTGGGAGATACGATCGTCTATAAAACCGAGCTTACATTTTTCCTTGAGAGCATTCTTCATCGAGGTGGTTCATTCTTGATAATTGTCGCCCTTAAGAACAACTGGACATGGAAACAAACCAGAATAATCTGAGGGATGAATGTAGAATGGAGACAAGTGATTAAGAGAATGGGGAAGAGGCTGAGGGCTGACGTCATCGTTGACCGGCGATGGAGGAGGCGACGGTGGGATGTGAGTCTCATCGACGGTGGTAGGCTTACCTGGGTGGTTTATCGTACTCTCCGCGTCGCTCATGATGCAGCGACAGTGGAGGGTTTGGTCGAAAAAAATTAGGTTTCAGAGAGTAGGCTTTGATACCATGAAACATGGAAGATTTTGATATTTTAGGAATAATGTTCTGATCATATATTCACAAGATAATGGGTGATTTATACCCAAATGTACATAACGTAACTAAGGTAACTACGCAATCTATTACAACACAAACTCTATTAAGTTCTGTCACATGTATATCTCCCAAAAAGATAAACAAATCCAAGAACGTGTTCACTCCATGTTCAATCGTTGGGTAAGGTTGGGGGAAATGCAGGGAAGGGAGGGTTGTGGCGGAGATACCGCCAAAGGTGGTGGTGGAAGGCAATGGCCTCCCCAAGGAAAGTGGTTATTAGGGTTTACTATGTTGTGGAAAGCGGTTAAAAGAGAATAAGAGAGGGTCTCGAAGAGAGAGAATAATATATGATTGTGGATATTCACTTATTCAGTGCACACCATCAAGAATTTGTAATTCACTAATATTAAAAAAATCACTTTTTAAAGTTATGTTTCACCATAAATATTATAATATATGTAACGGTATCATATAAAATATCTTTGAATTTTTTGTAACATTTATTTTCAAAATATCAAATATTTATTTATTATTATTATATGTTAAAGTTATTGATGACCAGACATACCTTAAAAATGGTGGTCAAACCGAATCAATATTAGTGAACGAGAATAAGTATATAACATGAATTCTTATTTGATAGCAGTCGAGACTCAAAACTCAATACCTTATACTTTCTCTGTCCCATTTATAATGACAGAATTACTTTTGACTCAATACTTTAAGCAAGTTGATGTGGCGGGACACAAGTGTGGAAAAACATGAATATTTTGGGAAAGTAAGAGACTCAATATGAAATTTGTTAAATTTAAAAAGGACATTTTGAAGATTTAACAACACATTTCTTTGTCATTTTAGATAAAAGTCAAACTATACCAATTCTGGTGGGACGAGCGAAAATAGAATTATGTCATTTTTACTTGGATGAGGAAGTATTGATATGATTGAGTGCTAATTGATGGGATCCTACAATATAAACCATCGGTAAAATAATATGTGACTTGTACTGTTTTAAAATGAAATACTTTCTTCGTTCCAACTAAAGTTGCTTAGTTGATTTTTTGGAGTCAATTGCATTAGTACTTAACTACTAATATTTTCAAAAACAATAATTTGAAAATATATGTTCTAATGTATCCAACAATATAATGCATAGTAATAATATTTTGTATATTAATATAATTTTATAGTCGAAGTTAATTTAGTTTAAATCAAAATAGTCAACTAAGTATGTTTGATTGTGTCAGAGTGGTATTGTATTGATAGGTGGGTCTGGGGGGCAGTGGCAGAACATAAAGGACCAGGGGGTGCCTTATCCCCGACAACCTTTTTTTTATTATTATCATTGGTATTTTATTTCTCATGTTAGTTTTTTTATGGTAAAAAATAGCTATTCCCCCCTCCCCAAATGATACTTGCTGCAGAATGTATGTAAAATAAAGTAGCGCATAACGTAGATTAAGATTTAAGAAAAAAGTAGTTTAAAATGTTAGGATTATTTATTTTTAATTGTAGAGTCCGAGAAGAAATAATGTTTATTTTTTTAAAAAAAATCTAATTTCACCTTTAATATATATTCAAGTTATACTTGGAAAAGGTTATAACAGAAATAATTTTTATCTTTAAATATTTATCTGTTGTACGCATTACAAATATTTTAACAGGAATATTAATTTATCTGTCATAAGCGGGTTTTATTTAACATAAATAAGTTGATCCCAATTTAAAATTGATTTATTTCTCAATACCAAGATAATATAAATAGATGTGACATGATTTAAAAAGAGTAAAGTGCATTCATGTCTCTCAGTTCCTTGTTTAGTGCACATATACCTCTTAATTTTTCAAATGTCAATCTCCAGCTATAGGGGTATATGTGCACTTTCAAAAAAGTAGGAGGGGTGTATGTGCACCTTCAAAAAACTGGGAAGGGTATATGTGCACTTTCAAAAAACTGTGGGGTATATGTTCGCTTTCGAAAAACTATGGGGTGTATGTTCTCTAAAAAAATAACTCGGGGGTATAAGCACTAGTGGAGACACCTTTATTAAAGGCGGTTCCATTGGCCATTGGAAGTCACTTTTAGGGTGACTTCCCTGGACATTTCTTCCATCGATGACGTTAGAAGGCGGTTCCTGGAACCGCCCCTTAACGCATTAATGGAATGCGGTTCAAAACTGCCTTCCAACGTTGGGGTGAAGCCGCCTTCTAACGGGTTCTGAGCTTGTAACATCTTGGTGTCCCTCGGACAAAGCAGTTGGTTACGATCTTGGAAAAAAACTCACACAGTCGAATCTTCAGATACTTGAAGCCAAATCCGCCGGATCTAATGTTTGGTTCCAAACTCAGAACAAGTGCCAGTTTATCTGATCTATGCACTTGTTACAATCTCGGAACTAGAGTGCATCCCGAGATTGGATATATTTTCTGATCCTAATCTGTTTGTTTTAGGGTTTTGAGCATTGAATGCTGGATATTAAGTTCCGGACTCGGAACATGTTTTTGATTATATGTTCCGAGTTCGGAACTCTAGATCTGTTCTATTATAATTTGTCAATGAAAGAACGACATATGTTCCGAGTTTGGAATACCAATCAGAAAGTATGGTAAAAAAATTACAATTTCAATAAAATCTGTCTAAATGGAAGCCTCCCATACCAGGTTAAGATACACCAAAATAACATGTCATTTTCACACTATCTATAAAAAATCTATAGACTACACTAGGGAAGCAACAATCTATAGATAAGAATAGAAACCTAAGAAAATATATTCCAATGACAATGTCACCATATATAATAGCTACTTAAACCCCTCCTACGTTGACATTTCCAATGGAATGGGAACGAGCGTTGACAATATACCTTGCCAAGCAATTTCTTGCCATGTTGATATCAGTTTGCGAATACGGCTTCTCATTATCTTTAAAAACCTGGGAATTTGGGAATGTTATTAATATGTGTAAAAAACCTATAGTAATGAAAAACCTATACATCTGATTCTAATCTTACATCGTTGATTTTAAGCAAGTCCATACGGATTTGCTGAAGACACTCCGCCGCATATAGTATTACGTAATACCTGCATTCCCAATTGCTCGTTTGTTTCTTGTACTGTTTAAAATAAAACAATAACAACCTTATATTAAAACTTTGGGAATCCTAGAATGTCATTGAATTGTAAGCATGGGAAAAATAGTTTCACCTTGATCTTGATTATCTCCAAATTCTTTGTACTGGATTCAGTGAGGGAATTGACTGACGCATCCAAAATCTTAATAAATGATCTGGAAGGTTGATGATGTAGAGGATCCATCCAATGGACGTTGTTGTTCTTCGGGAAAATAAATATTAATCTCCAATGGCCCTTACAATAATTTCATACATTAAAATCATCCAAAATAAAAGTATGTTTGGTATAGATTTGATATTTGACCTTCACCTCTCAATGTATGGGGAGATGGATATTTTTTTATTTGTTTGTCCAAGGATTTTTCGAATGTAGTCGACCCTCTGTTTGACCGTGTTTCCAAATTCTTGTGTCATCACGGGGCACAAATACCCTATCCACCCTTTCTCCTTTTGGTTAGCAAAACAATACATGTACCCATGATATATAAAGAGAAAACATTATTTGCAAAAATAGTAAAGTTAATAAATTATTTAGTTGAAATACAAAAGTATATAGTACTTACAGTACGTATAAGAACATTATGGTTTGATTGACTTGGTCACACCTCCACAAGTCTTCGAAGTCACTCCATGTCACAATTATTTCCCTCTTTTTACCAAATACGCATTCATTGCCTGAAAATCTATCGGTTAAGTTTACTTGGTGTCCACCAATCAAATAATATAACACTATAACAAAGCGCGGCAAATCCTGCATAACTTGCGCCCTTGTGAGTGTTAGCTTAGCCTTGTTTGCTATTTTGTGAACTATTCTGGGTGCTTTTTTAGGCGTGGCCTTCAAATGAGCATCCTTTGTAGGGTCAACATTGATTAGTCGATGAGGCCATAGGAGGAACAGACCCTCGGCGGTTCCCATGTGCTTGAATTGGCCACCTGGAATTGGCAACATGACGTTGAGGACTAGTGGCTTGTCTAGTGGGACTCTACATATTCCATCCCGGATTGGTACGGAGGGATGATGTCGTATTGACTTGTGCAAAATGCCATCGGCAATGTGAATCAGCCTACCATTTTCTGCTTGATCAGTGTACAACTCACACAAATGTGATGTCTAAAATGAAAAAAAAAATAAGTAAGTCAAACATATGAAGGTAATTGAAAATCAATATTATTATAAACATAAAAGTTTTGACCTTCTTTTCAAAAGAAATGATGGCAAGGTCAACTTTATTCACTTCATCTAGTTGTAGAGGTAGAATAGGTTTGTGGTTAACCTCAGCATCTCCATCTCCCGGTGAGTGGCACAATCCCCTTGACGGTGCAGTCCAACCCGGTGTTAAATCGGCTAAAGTTTTGGGAACGGAGGGACCAGTGTGTTCAATTAACTTGCAGATTAATAAATCTTGTTGCTAAATCTTTTTGTCTAGTGCAAGCGCTTCTTCTTGCAAGACGTAAACCTGGGATGGTTTGGTCTTCTTGTACGAATAGAGAATTCCGAACGCATCTCTTTGTGATATGTACGATCCAACACCTCTTGCACGGCCTGGGTGATCTGGTTTTTCTATAGCCTTGCAAAGGATGACGTGCTTACCCTTGGCAATGAAACGCCCTTCCAATTGTTCGATCTTTAATTTAGCCTGAGAAACATTTTAAATTAAATCATCTTAGTCGTAACGTGGTTTAACATCTATTATTCTGCAAACCAAAGATTAACAGTATTTACGACTCTTTCGGCAATTTCATGCCCGAAACTATTTTTGAATTCATCTTTATGGTTTTGACGGCTGATCAGGAATAGATCACACCGGTCTATCTCTTCATCACCCAAGGGATTCACCGATGATCTTGCCTCCTCCTCGGTCTTTCCCCTGCCAATTTCTATTTTGACATCCCTTTCGAAACGTTCCTTAATTAACTGCAGGGCCGCCAAACCATATCCACCACGACTCTTATGATGAGTTGTATTTCTTTCCTTTGCAAACTATCATTTTGCACTCCTCGTACCCTACATATGTAGGTAATACATTTTTTAAATTAAAAAAATGAAATATATATTATTGAAATAAAAATAAGCAGTAAAGGTTGTGAAACTGACGCTTTTATCATTCTCCAAAGCTTGCCTCTTGTGGATCTCCCAACTTTCGAGTATAATATGTGCATAAATCAACCATGGATGATCTCCTTTCCTAGTAGAGAAAATGTAATCTCGTGATAAGGTATATTTGTGCTCCCTCCAACTGTTCGCCATCATGGCCCTCTTTTTTAAGCCATCCATATCTGGGGCATCAAACTCAAATGGTCTCTACATGGATTGAAATAAAAATTAATAATTAAAGATTTATGTAGGACATCATTTAGTTAGGCTTGTATTGAATAGTTTCAAATTCTATAGTTACCTTGCACTCCATCCACAGGACATCTTTATGTTCTTTTGGAACCTCGAGCCAACTATCGTACTTGATATCTACCCTAGTTCTACCAACCTTCCTTACCCAACTATACCATTTAGCTCGTTCTTCAGAGATACACACTCCCGATTTGTTGAAAATCAACAAAGTCAATTCTTTTCTAGCCATTCTCCTTTCTAATGTTCTACAACGTGTTCTAGCTTAACACCCCACAAACGACCCCTCCTCCCCATTATCATCACTTCCTAGGTTTTTTGAATGTCCACCTCTTAGACCCACATCTTCATCATGAAGCCTCTTCCGTGACATTAAACTACCAAACAACATACATGACAATGAAAAACTAGGGTTTCTTTTAGAACAAAATGAACACTAACTTTGAGGCTTAAAACATATAACAAAACTTACAAAAAAATTGATAGATATTTCAAGGTATAATAACCCTAGTTAGGATTCATATAGTAGAAGAAAGGAAATGGTGAAATGTTTACCTTTAAATCCAAACAATTCAAAGTTGGATGTAAAATTATAGCCATGCACACTCATGAACTTGGAATCCCTAACACTTGGATTGCCTTTGCCTTTTGGAAATCCATAACCCATGGACATTGCAAAGATGAAGATTGGTGGAAGAATTTTTGAAGTGATCAAAGATGGAAGGAGGGAGGAGGGTTTTGGAGTGGAAATTGGTGGGAATTTGCAGTTTTCTGAATGGGTATTAAATGCCCATTTGAAAACTGCCTTTAATGCTACTTAGAAGATATGCCCGACAATCAGCTCCAAACTCGGAACGAAGTTACACACTCAGAAGTTGATCATTTCTTCAGTAACATGGAAATATCAAGTTTCGCTCTCGAAACTTGGTCTGACTATATAAAAAAATCCAACAAGCCAATCATTTCAATTGAGCCCTTTCAACAGAAATTCCCTAATTCAAAAACCCTAAAACTCAAATAAACCAAAAATCCGAATTCAACCATGCCTGGGTACAGAGGTGGATGATCCAGCGGTGGATATGGGGATGCTAATACACAGATTCAAAATCTAACGGAAGAGTTGGGGCAATCATCTCTATTCTTCAACACTGATGCGGAGTCTAGGTATGCTCAGTTCCAAATTAGGAAATGTGGTAATCCTAGGGTTTTTTTCTAGTGCAGATATTGAAGACTTAGGCTAGGCTATTTAATTGATTATTTAAAGCCAGCCGATTTTGATAAATTAGTGAATTTGGAAGAACCCATCCATTATGATGGGGTATTGCAATTTTACGCTAATTTAGGGAAGAGTAGGAATGACAGAGATCTTACTATGGTTAATGGCGTAACGATTCCTGTTATAAAATTCAACATTAATGATGCCATAGATTTCAAGTACACCAACCCTTGTAAACTTGTTCCAGAAGATGGGAGTAATGACCCAATAGAGATATTTCACCAACAGAGTTGGCCTGTCGTTGGTGAACTCACCCCTATATGCCCAGTTCAAATGGGTCAGAAATATTTTGGTAGCACTGGGAAAGTTGCAGGCTGAGCTTATGAGTATTATGTGGGGGTCTTGAGTGTGGAGTATAGGTTAGTATTTGAGTGGATATGCTAGAATATTCTCCCATCGGGTGGTTATGGATGTCAGCCGACCATAGGGAACTTAATGTTGTTCTAATATGTCTTAAAGGGGGTGAAGTTGAATCCGAGGTACACAATTTTGAAGTACATGCTAAAGGAAGTTGGAGGGAAGAAGAAGGATCTACCGTATGGCGGTTTGGTTACCGCTTTGATTAAGAGGTGGAAAGTGATCCCCGTTGACAAGCCACTCCATTTAACATACTACGATGAGTCATGATTTGATCACAAGCATCTTGAGTTTGATGAGGAGGAGAAGAAGTGGCGAGTTTGCAACCTTCCTGGGAAAGCCGCCAAATCCACAAAACAAGCAAGGGAAGCTTCATGGGATAAGGAAAGGCGTCTACATCACGTATCCTTAACATTTATAAATTATATTCATTATTTACTTTTAAAAGTATTCAATTTGCACTCATATATTTGATTGTGCAGGTGACAATAGGGGGTTAGATGGCGACATTCAAATAATATTTGGCATGCATAAAAAAGGATGTTAGCTCGGAAAAAAAATGAAGTCGCAGCAGTGGAAACATATTGATAATGTGTAAATTCATATGGGCCTAAATACCCATGCGGCCAACCTTAAGTCCATAGCTTTACCCTTTGGGTAAAGCCTTTTGGGCTGGCCCAAGGTGAGAGTATTTGCTCCACAAGCAAACAAAACAATTGCCCTACTTGCTTACTTATATGAAGGCCAAAGGTAACCCTACACAACTCAACTATTCATTCCTAATTACACTTTGGTAGCTTGTTTGCTTACTTGGCCATCAGAGCCTCTTTCCCCCGGAAACCTCTAAGGGCTTTGTCTTTGCATATTCCGATCACCCACGGATGTGCGGCGGCGGTGATAAATTGGGGCGCATCAAGCGACATGCCCCGTGGGACCGTCAGTTAGATATGCGATTAAATACTTGCTGTTTATGTCCACATATACAACAAGTGCCTTCCGTAGGAGTGAATGGTTAAAAGGAAAAGCTTTAGGCATCGGCGAAGAAGTACAATCCCCGTACTGGAAAATGAGAGGGCGTAGATCTAATATGCCTCTTGATCTCACTCACTCTAGCACCTGTATTGGGCCCTCAGAAACTGGCCAGAACTAGGTCCTAGAATGGAGGGGTCCGGAAGCTCCCCGCGAAGAAGCTGATGCATCCCTACAGACCATGGAGGTTAGCGTCGTACCTTGGGTAGGTGGAGCTGAAGCTCCTACCTCGCAAAGACAGGTGCATCTACAAAGGGAAAATGAACCACATTTTATGGAGGCTTTGGTGGATTCGTAAATAGAAATCTTAAGAGGGGCTATTCGAGTATCAAGGGGTACGAGCAAGGCGGGCCCCCAATTGCAACAAGATCTAGCATCGTGGGCTCAAGCCCTCAGATATGATCAAGTGGAGCCTCCAATGCTCTACCATAGGGTGATAAAGAAGCTGATGGGGCCCCAACCTTCGATGCCCCTGGCACTATAGCTAAGATTCCAGTTGTCACTCTCTCGGGAATATCTTATTAAGCCAACGTTAGTTCCCTTACATGGCCCCTGCCAACACTCCCAAGCATGTCGCAAATGATAGCATACTCCGTGCCGATCTTGACGCCTATCTCAGTGCCCTCAGGGCTGAGATAGACTATTCCACATGCGAAGGTAGGGCCAATGGGAATTTTCCCGGGTTTCAAAAGCAAAATATATTCAGGACTCCGTCTGGAGGTCCCCCCATACAACCCTTACCGTCCAGGTCTATATTATGGCTCGGCAGGGGGAGGGTCGCGCTCAGGGTACTTGGGTTCAAATCAGCTCCTCCCTAAGCCCCCAAATTTCGATATCCCAGTTTGGCTCAGCCCATACGGAGACTCATGATGGGAGGGGGACCGAGCGACTCTCTGACAAGATAACTCGACAGGCTAATTGGGCCTTCAGGACAGGTCGTAACATCCCATTTTAGTCCCAAAATAATGACCGCCTGATGGCCCAGTGAAATGAAACATCACGAAGAGCTCCCTACATACAATAGAAATTTGGAACCTCGCAAGTTCATACACATGTTCCTTAATTTTATGAACTTGAGGGACTTCGATGAACACCTAACATGCAAATTGGTCGGAAGTTACCTTCGAGGGAAAACCCAAGAATGGTTTAACAAGCTGGGCAGAGGAACATTTAACTCATACATAGATTTTGTAAAGTCCCTTATAAGTTAGTTTTTTCAAAAGAAAAGGTTCACAAAAATCTTAATAGAGTTGTACCAAAGCAAGCAGAGTCTGTGCGAGTCGATAGAGGTGTTCAACCATCGATATTTGCATGAAATTCTTAGCGTAATTAATCGGACTGAGGAGGAGGTAATTCTTGGGTATATGAATGGGATGTTAAACATCAACCTCTACATAAAGCTGGTCTCAAAGAAACCTGAGAACCCACAACAATCGCAGAGCAGTATTTGAAAACCGAAGAGGCCACAAAGAGATAACGGGAGCGGGGGAGGGGGATGGCTCGAAAAGAGACCTAAATAATCCGAGCCTAGGTAAAAAAGGCACAACCACCCAAAAAAGGATTCGAAAGCTTTATTCCCTTAACCAAGTCCCTGATGAAGATACACTCTATCCATAAAGGAATGTTTTGAAGCCCCCCCGGAAAAGACTACCATGGGAAGAAAGAATCCCCCAAGTTTTGTGATCACCACAAAGAATTGTGCTATGACACAAATGAGTGTACCCATTTAAGATAAGAAGTGGAAAGATGTGCAAGGGAGGGTTTACTCCCTGACTGTGTCAAGGGTCCAAGAGGAGAATCCTCTTCGAGAGGCTGAGCAAAATGTCGTTGGAAAGGTAAAAGGAGAGCCAACCGAAATGGTAGAGAATAGCAAGTGAATGATAGAAATCAAGCCAGAAACCAAGCAGGGTTCCGAGTTGAAGCCGAGGCTTAGCCAAACAGAAACCGGATGGACAGGGTGAATCTGGTAATCAACTTCATCAACGGAGTTGTAGGCGATCAATATTCGAACACAATCATCAAAGCCCAGTCCCAATATGTTCCCCCCGGAGAACCCTGTCAAAAACATTTCTGGCCCAAAGAAGTAATTACCTTCTAGGAGGCTAACCTGGTGCCTAGCCGAACCCCTCACACGGATCCCTTAATGATCCATGCAACCATATGAGATTGTTATGTTAAAAGGGTGTTCGTGGATGACGACAGCGAGGTTGAAGTAATGTTCGTCAATTTTTTTTAACTATTTAGGGCTCGGACATGAAAACCTAAGGAGAGCAACCTCTCCCTTGTTCGGCTTCACCGGGAAAATAGTGTTACCCCCAGGGGTGGTTACCCTTCCAGTTAAGTAGCTAAGGGGGACAAGGAATTCACAATTCAATTGTAGCTTTGCAGTAGTTGATGATGTGTCCCCATACAATGTGATCCTCAGAAGGCCTTGGATGTTCCAGGCAAGAGCGGTATAGGCCCCCTATCATTTAACCATGAAGTTCCCCACGAAAAGGGGGATAACAGTTATTAGAGGGGATCAATCAGCGGCTAGAAGCTATTTAGCTCTAGCCCTCAAAGAGGTTAGAAAGAAGGACAGTTGGCTTCAATTGAAGGAGAGATTAAGCCTACGGACACAAAGCCAATGGCTATTCGAGACAAGGGAACGATGGCCGTAGGAAAAATCATTCCACCCGCAACAAAGCAACAGTTGAAGGACCTCCAAGACAAATTTTTTGATGTGTTCTCATGGGATACCTTCAACCTCATAGGGGTATCTAAGCAATTGATGGTCCACAAGATGAATGTGAACCCTTCCCAAAAGGAAATCAAATATAAGCATGGATATTTCGCTCCCAAAAAGGCCGAGGTCATAAAGGAAGAAGTCAAAAAATTGCTGAAAGCTGTAGTTATCGAAGAGGTATTCTACCCCGAATGGATAGCAAATCCTGTGATGGTCCCCAAGCATGATGGTACTTGGAGGATGTGTATCGATTTCATCGATCTTAACAAGTATTTCCCCAAGGACAGCTATCCATTTTCCTTCCATTGATGTATTGGTCGAAGCCATAACAAGATATGCTGTCTGACTTTTTTCAATGCCCATAAGGGCTATTACCAAATACTAATGGCAGAATAGGACAAGCTAAAGATTGTTTTCATAACTGACAGGGGGACATTCTTCTACAAGAAAATGCCATTCGGGTTGAAGAATACAGGGGACACCTATCAAAGGTTGGTCGATAAGCTCTTCGAAAAGAAAATTGTCAAAAAACATTGAGATATATGTTGATGATATGGTGGTTAAAAGTAGGGTCTTTGACCAATTTCTTCTAGACCTCGAAGAGACCTTCCAAAAACTCCAAGAAGCAAATTTGAAGCTAAATCTCACTAAGTGCATCATCGGAGTCGGAGTGGGTAAATTCCTAGGATTTATGGTTTTAGAGAAGGGGATCGATGTCAATCCCGAGAAATTTGAAGCATTGGTCAACATGAAGCCCCCCAAAATAGGCAAAGACACCCAAATGCTCACATTATCGTTGGCGGCACTCAGTCGATTCCTCTCAAAGGGGGCTGAAAAACACCTGTCATTCTTTGATGTGCTTCGTAAAGCAAAGAAATTTGAATGAACGAATAACTGTGACAAAGCCTTCAGAGAGCTGAAAGAGCATTTACAAAGTTTTCCCACACTTATGAAACCAGAAAGAGGGGAAGATATGTATTTATACATCTCTGCACCCCCCTGAGATAAGCATTGTTCTGGTAAAAGAGAAGGAAAAATTCCAATTCCCAAATACTTCGTAAGAAGGGTACTGCATGGCTTGGAAACCCACTACGCTTCCCTTAAGAAACTAATCTTGGCCCCTGTCCATGCTGCAAGACGCCTTCGGCCATACTTCCAAAGCCACAGGATAATCTTGCTCACTAGCATCCAATCAGGTAGGTGCTTCTAAAGTCGTAGGCCTCGGGAAGAATGATGAAATGGGTAATCGAACTGGGTGAACACGACATCTAGTTCTGCCCAAGAACAGTTATCAAGGGCCAAGCATTAGCAGACTTCATTTTCAAAACCACCGAACCGATAGAAACTGAATAGGACAATGAACTAGATGAGACATGACAGGTGTACGTTGATAGGTTCTCTCAGTCCGGAGTTAGTAGGGCTAGAGTTCTGCTCACGAGCCCGATCAAGAATATTACCCCTATGCCATACACTTTGACTTCAAGGCCACGAATAATGAAGCGGAATACGAAGCACTAATCACAGGCCTTCGAATTTCCAAAGATTTGGGAGTTAAAAAACTTTTCATCTTTAGTGACTCCCAAATCGTGGTCCTTTAAGTCAAGGGGGAATATGAGGCTAGGGAAATAAGTTTTCAATGCTACCTGGAAGTGGTAAAACCCCTCCTCGAACACTTCCACCATTATACCCTCAACTAAGTCCCTCAAGAAAAGAATCAAAAGGCTGATGCCCTAAGCTAATTGGCCTCGTCAGATCTGGACTTGCAATCCTAGGGGCATCTAATGGTAGAGATGTTGAATAAACATAGCTTTGAGGAGGAAACAACAATAATGCTGGGAAAAAGTCTTGGATGACGCCTATCATGACCTATCTTCGAGATGGGACTCTCCCGGAGGACCCCATCAAAGCAAGAAAGGTTAGGCTGAAAGCACCTAGATACGTGATTCATGAAGATGTCCTGTACTACAGATGCCATCTCCAACATCTCCTCTGATGCATAGCCCCCTATGAAGCTGATTACTTGATCTGTGAAACCCACGAAGGGCTTGTAGAAGCCACCGGGGGGTTCGATCGGTAGAAAAGAAACTTCTCCTGGCCGGATATTATTGGCACAAAATGTTTGAAGAGGTAAACAAACACATCCAGGCTTGCCACCAATGCCAAAGGCATGCACCAATCACCCACACCCCCAGGAAGTATTGATGAATATTAACAGCTCCTGGCTATTTGACATATGGGGGGATCGACTTGGTAGGACCTTTTCCAGAAGCCCCTGGCCACTTTCGATACTTGATCGTGACAATAGACAACTTTACGAAGTGGGTTGAGGCCAAATCCCTAACTGGTATAAAGGGAAAAATGGTGATTGGGTTTTGCTGGAAGAATATCATATGCAGATATGTGATCCCTTGACCGATCATAAGCGACAGTGGCGCTTAGTTTGTAAATAACCCATTCAGAAGCTGGTGCAAAGAGTACATAATCCACCAAAGGGTCACTAGCATTTATCACCCCCAAGCCAATGGGCAGGTAGAGGTCACTAATCGAACCGTTGTCAATGACATTTGATCGAGTCTCGAAGGGGCATGTGGGAACTGAATTAGGGAGTTACCTAGTATACTTTGCTCTTTTGGAACAACGAAATCTTGTGCTAATGGAGAAACCTCGTGCTAATGGAGAAACCTCGTATGGCCTGGTTTATGATTCCAACGCGGTCATTCCAGTGGAGATAAGGATTCATAATTTTCAAATTTTTGCTATAAGCAACGGACGACAGGAAGACAATCACGAGCAGCGCCGCTTGGACCTAGACCTCCTGGAAGAGAAAATAGAGAAAGCAAATCTCTATGAAGTCAGGGTCAAAGAAAGGTTTAAGCAGTATCAGGACCAGAGAGTCCAAACAATCCAGTTTTCCAAAGGAGACCTAATGATGAGAAGGAATGAGAAAAGTCATAGAGAGCCGGAGGGGAAGCTGTCAGTAAACTAGGAATTACCCTACCAAGTTGTTGAAGCCATCCCGGGAGGCAGTTATGAGTTAGAAATCCTCCAAGGTGAAGTGATTCCATGCAAATGGAACGTTTCAAACCTTAGGAGGTATTATTCCTCAAAATTTCAATAGGCTCAGGAAGATAAAAAAAATGGCCTGCTTAGAGGTACCCTTTGGTCGGAAGAGACCCTTGTTTTGATAGCATTGTAAACCAAGAGAACTCCTCTGCCTTTGGCAATTTTGTATCAGAACCCAATACTTTCAAACAAGTTCTTGGTTTCCACTCTCCTAAAATCAGAGTAACTCCTATTCTAAGGGCTAACAAAGCCTCGTCGAACGCGCGGCAAACGCCCAAAGCACAGACCTTGTAAAATATGCGAAGGGCCAACAAAGCCCCATCGAATGCGCAACAAGCGCCCAAGGCACAGACCTTGAAAAATATTCGAAGGGCCAACAAAGCCACATTGAATGCGCAACAAGCCCCTAAGGCATAGACCTTCAAAAATATTCGAAGGGCCAACGAAGCCCCATCGAATGCACGACAAGCGCCTGAGGCACATGCCTTGTAAAATATTTAAAGGGATAACAAAGGCCCATCGAATGTGCAACAAGCACCCAAGGCACAGAACTTGTAAAATATTCAAAGGGAAAACAAAGCCCCATCGAATGCACAACAAGAGCCAAAGGCACAAACCTTGTAAAATATTCGAAAGGTCAACAAAGCCCCATCGAAGGCGCAACAAGCACCCAAGGCACAAACCTTGCAAAATATTCAAAGGGACAACAAATTGCCATAAAACGTGGAACAAGCGCCCAAGGAATAGACCTTATAAGTTTCTCAAAAAAGTCGGCATGGTTTGACCGAGGACTGATGGAAAAAGAAACAAGAGAAGAAAGTATTATTTTACAATATTAGGACAACACAGCTTACAAGTACATAGAAATAAACTAAAACTATTTTACAAAGTAGGAAAACTTCCAGGGGACCTACGCTACTAGCCTCCGGATGGAAAATACAGGAACCCTAAGACCTAGCACCGGGGTCTCCTAACTAAAGATTCTTCTTCGTCGTCGAGGGACCGTGGTTAACTTTGACCAGCAGTGTTACCTCCCCTACTGGACGAAGAACCTCTTCCTCGGTTAGCGGTGGAGAGGTTTTGAGTCATGTTAGTTCCTCAAGTCAAAGCTACAGGAGGAGGGGCTTCACTAGATCCTGAAGCCTCGCTTCTCCTAGGGGCAGTACGGGAACTTGAAGCTCCCGTTTTCACTTTCTGCACCCTGTTCAACCACCTCCTAGCCTCATCATATGCTTTGCAATACTTGGGATTTTGAGTAATATGTTTCTGCTCCATGATATTGATCGTTTCTTGAAGAAAGCCTTCAAAATCTTCAATCAGTGGAGTCTCAACTGTCTCGAGTCGGAACCCGTACGCTTGAAGGTTATTGGTCATTGCCTCATATGTTGTATACAGTTTGGAAAACTCTTTATTAACCTTCTCTTTGTCCCTACAAATGATAGAAATGATGGCCCGATTCTCCTTAATGGTTTGTTCCAACGCAGGAACTAGGTCTCGCTGATATATCCAGACTTCTTCTTTCCACTGCTTAAGTTTTTTGGTAGCAGTTTTTAGGGACGCTCGAGCCACCTCTACGTTCTCTCGGGCCACATGACGGTAAATTTTAATGGACTCGTTTAGTTGAGAAGTTGATGCTTCCTTAGTAGTTTTATAGGGTTTAGCAGCTGGAAGGCATTCATGCATCGAGGTAAACTCGACCTTGGTAGTTATCTCTTTTAGAACTTCATTATGCTGGGCTTCGAGAGATCAAAAATTCCCCAAAATTTCATCATTCGCAGCAAAAAAGGCATCCCTTTTCTCCCTCAAACGGCTCAGTGTTTCAAGGAGTTCCTACTGACTTCATGAAGACCACTACTTCATAAGCCCAGTTCCTCGTACATAGCTCGAAACTCCTCTTTGAGCTGGACAGACTTGTACCAAAATCGGGATACCTCAATTCAATTCTCCCAAGCCCATTCCTAGAACCGGTGATACCACTCCTTCATGACTTGAAAGAAGAAATCTAAGAAAGTACCCCTTTGCAGATGGGGAGGGGGACAAAAGGGTACCAAGTCTAAAGTCTACAAAAGACAAAGGAGAAATAGATAAGTTCGAGAAAATGAAAGTCTTCATTAATAAAAGGAAAAGAAGTACACCTGGATCCCCAAAGGGAACAATTTTCATAAAGTTTTTCCCACGCTAGATGTCTCTTGGGAAGACTCAAAGGGGCAGACCTGCGTCGAGACCTCGGAGTAATAAGGGGATCCAGCTCTTTCCACTTGGTGTCTTCGTCCACCTCCAGGTTGCGGATCTCCTCCATTGAGAAGTACTTTCCAAAAGCCTTCAAATGGGCGAGAAAAGGGAGTTTAATTCTCATATCTCGGATAAAATTCCACCAGAGATGGCTTAGCTGTTTGGGCTCCGAATAGTTCTTATAAACATCTAGCATAGTAGCGTACTCATTCGGGAGATCCTTGGAGATGGAATGAGTCAAATTGTTCCGGAACCCCAACCAAAACCGTGGAGAGCGAGGAGAAAAAAAATCCCAGAATCCCTTAGTCTTCACTACCCTGTTGGTATAGGCCTCAAAAGGGGAAACATGTTGCTCAGGATAGCAAAGGGTAGACAGTTTGGAAATTTTTGCCTGAGCCTCAGAGAGTTTTGGCTCGAGCCCTTTCAAAAGATTTTCCTTCTCGGAAGCCTCTCGACCTTCCCTTTGTGAACAATATCCTGCTTCTCCAGCTCTTCCCAATGGAAAGGGAAGCGATAGCACGCTCGGCCTCGTAGTCGGAGGCCACCTTCTCCAAGTCTTCCTTGTAATGGGAAGCAGTCTTGCGCAACTCCCCTTTAAGCTCTTTAGACTTAAAAATGGCCTATTCGGCCTCCTGAACCTTGGCCAAATAGGCCTGGACAATAGAGTCTAAGGAAACCGAGAAAGGTGTCTCTGGGACAAGGGTCAAATAGCGACCCTCCCCACTAAGAGGGGGCAAGTTGCTCCTCCCTAAAAGATGGCCAGTCTTCGAGCTGTGTTCCAGGATGGACCAGGTTGATTGAATGGAGGGGGCCATATCAATTCTTGGCCTTTGAGGGAAGGGCTCAGGTAGGGAAGCACCATCATGACCCCATTTGCTCCTAGCGGTTTCATCCCGAAACTCTGACTAAACCTCAGATTGAGCTTCCAGTCAGATAGGGCTTGAAGTAGGGTGGTTATGGGGGTACTTCGGAGAGGCCTCTACAAACATTGTCTCGGCCTCCATCTCATTGTCAAAGCCAAGAGTAGCATCAAAATCCACTAAACAAAAGAAAAAAAGGGAAAAATGAATTAGCCAAGATAAAGAAAGCAAAAGAAGACTAGATAAAAGCAAAGGCAGGTAAAGGGGGGGGGGGGGGATAAATCCCAATGGATGACTCCCCGAAATTGCTCACGCGAGCAGACTTTGGTTCCGCCCCCATGGGCTTCGAAGCATGCCTGGAAGTTTTCAAGCTATCAGTCTTCTTCCGGATAAAGATAGGTGGAAAACCGTGCCGACGGCAATGAGGGTTTCTGAGATTCGGGAGCAATTTGGGAAAGATGGTGATGTGAGAACAGTGGAGAGTCCATATATATATACAAGGCATTAAAAGGTAATCATTACCTTGGGCCGCCATTCAAAAAGTAATTGTATGGGTAAATGGGCCGCGTTGGGGAGCCAAACCCAGAGCATTTATGATAAGAGCGGCTCGCGCATGGAAATCCAACATGGGCTTCACACACTTCAAAATTAGAGAGACAACACCACGCTCGCAACTCCTTCACTTCCTGCCTTGCATTTGAATTACAGAAATTGAGGAAATCCCATGCGACCTTCCTACTTCTCGCTATAAGTTCGAACCATGTAGGTTCTAGCACAAATTTGAATCCTTGAAGCCCGGAGCCTCTATGCTTAGACCCGCAGATTCGAGCTCTGGGGACACTAACACAGATTAGAACCCTGGAAGCTTGGAGCCCCCATGCTTGAACATGTGGATTTGAGCTCGCACAGATTAGAACCCTAGAAGCCCAGAGCCTCTATGCTTAAACATGCAGATTCGAGCTTCGGGGATGCTAGCATAGATTTGAACCCTAGAAGAGTATCCATGCATAAACACGCAGATTTGAGCTCTAGGGATGCTAGCACAGACTAGAGCTCCGAGAGCCCGAAGCTGTTTGCATTTAAACGCGCAAGTACGCACCCTTCGAACTCTAGCATAGACTAAACACTCGAAGGAAGAATGCATTGTACCAAGGATATGGATACCTTGGATTTTGGCACAATTCAAAAGGTGGGAATTCAAACCCTATACAATCAGAAATTCATATTCGGACGTAAGAAACTTCTAGCGCAGATTGGAAGGTTAACATCTGAATCTATCCTGGGCCCCCAAAATTCGAGTGACCCTAGGTTCTAACAAAAAATTAGAGACCTGAAGGTCGCACCCCCTAGGGGTAAAAAGATATGACTTGCATGATCTAGGGCTCTAGCGTAGATTAGAAGCCCCAAATTTTAAGGCGTCTTATTTTGTCCTACATACAACAAAATTCAAAGTTCCATGTCTCGTAACTCAGATTAGAAGACAGTAAACCAAACTTTGTGTTTCCATCCTCGGGGCTCGAAGGTCCGTGGGTCTCTGACATAAAATAGAAGATCCAAAGACCGGATCCCTCGGGAAGTGCTATCAAGGGCCCAAAGGCCCCTAGGGAGATAAAAAGAGGCAGGATTTAGGTTCTTGGGCTCTAACACAAACTAGAAAGTCAAGGGTCAAACTCCTAACACATTGATCAGCTCGAACAGTAAGTTTGAAGCCTCAACCTGGGACGTACCTTCAAACACATTGTCAGGGGCACCACCATCGTACCCCTAGAAGTATTAGAGGATTTCAGAGAGTAAACCCTCACTCGGATATTAGTTCGAAACACCCCCATCAAGAGGGAGTCATGACGAACCCACGAACTCAAGTATGGATTCGAGCCCATGATCTCACGATGAGTAGATTGAAATGTAATATGATGGAAGAATTTGTTTGGACATGTACGTGAATATCATGTTTTGTTGTTGCTTTTGAATTTGTAACATTGTTAAACTTAACTTTTTTGTACTATGTTTCTAATTTGTCAAATTTTTTATGATGATCTTGATTATGTTTTTCATATTTTGCAAAGACCTTGTTGGATTTCTCTGCTTGTTTAGATGGAAAAAATGCAATTGTTATCTAACTTATTTTACCAAACTGTCTGACAAAGTTCCGAGTCCGAAACTTGCTATTGGGTTTGAAAATTAAGTGCAAAGACACATTTTAGATCTTGGAACTATGTCGGAAAGTTTGGAACATTTTTTTAATGAGCTAGTTCAAAACTTGGAACCGACGTTCCAAAATCTGTTCTCCATTCTAATCCTACACTGGAGTTCTACGCTTGGAACCTGATTTGATTTTTTAAACTCACAGACTCTATTTCGAGTTCAAAACTGGATTTCTAAAATCTTTTGTTATTTTTGATCTAGCACTATAATTTTTTAACTCTTGTTTGCATTTTTTGATTTTTTATAACAGATTAAGTTCCAAGTTCGGACACAGAAGTATTTCCAAGCTAAGATCTGGAGATTCGACCTATTACAAACATGAACTGGAGCTCAGACTCGGAACATGTGTTCTGAAATATTTACTATTATCTTATCACAATCTGTTAAATTAACTCTTGGTTAACCTCTTTTTATTTTAATTGACAGATGATGTTACGAGCTCGTAACTGGTGTTCCAAAATCTGAGAGTTTTTCTGATTGACGTCTCTTAAAATTTTATTAAAGGAAAGACAGTGTTCCTAGTCTGGAACACTATCACCTATATAAAAAATGTGAAAAATATCATCAAAATACAAAATAATAAACCCTAACACATTTCTGGAGGCGGAACCAGATGAAGAAGATTTTCAAATCCAAAATTTGGCGGGTGGCAATGTTAACATCAAACGCCGGTGCTCCAAGTCGTGAAAGGAGGTCGAAATCAACATGAGGAGGCATGAACGTGGACGGAGCAACGATCCTGACTACTATTCGAGAAGGTTCATGTCTCTTCAATCGAAAAATAGATACAGTGCCTCAAGAAGTAGTGGCAAATTGATGGATTCTTATGTGATAGACCTTAACCTTCACAGTACCATAGGGTTAGCCGACCCCTTACAAAAATTGGAAGGGAAACATGTTCTAAAATTATTGACGATGAATGAACCATCTTATTTTGATGAAGTTTGCCAATTTTATAGTAATTTTCATGAGATTGAGGGGGGTGGTGCGTATTGGACCAAGGTCAATGGTTTTAATATGGAACTTAACCCGTGGATTATAAACAAGCTAATTGATTGTCCACATACGGCCCCTAAGGATTGTTATCCACAACAAGAGAATGATTCATTCAGCACAATACTTCTACAATTATGGTTTGTAATCGATCAAGCTTTGCAGCACTAATGGTTTTTGAACATATATATTTGAAGAACAAACATAACTTAGTAATACAACATCGTACATGGGACGACAGTTACCGAATCACAATGTCATTCAAGTCTTGCATAAGATTGTGACAGTCGTGGGATTTCAATCCACCCAACTTCAACTTTGTTATCGATACACAGGCGCTGATATTTGAAGAATAAGCTCCAGGCACTTTCACACTACTTAGCATCTCACAATACGACTTCTTCTCCTACTGAGACATTGAATAACAAGCGGGGGGAAGATAACAAGTATCTCCACCAGTAACGGGTCCAAGATTTTCCCTAATACCCATCTCAACCAAATTAAGTTGATACTTCAATATATCTTTGGTTTTACTGGGAGTATTCAAAAGTGTGCCAATTAAAGCATCGCAAACATTTTTCTTTATGTGCATTACATCAAGACAGTGTCTGACATCCATGTCACGCCAATGAGGGAGTTGAAAAAATATTGGGCATTTCTTCCAACTACCTTCAATTCCCAACTTCCGCTTCCCATTACCAAAATTGTTAGGAAATCCTTTAAAATTTTTCAAATACCTTTTCGCCTGTGAGTGGAACAGGCGTAGCGTACCTCGCAACTCTATCTTGCTATTGAACCACTTCTCTGCAAAATGCCATGGATACCCCTCGGGGAGAAATCATCGACGTCCCTGGTAAACAATTTTAGAACTATGCTTAATTTGACATAAGGAGGTTTCTTTCTCACAAATCAGGCATGCATAGTGTCATTTCACAGAATATCCCGGCAAATTTCCATAAGCTAGAAAATCATTTATGGTGAAAAACAAGAGGTCCTTCATCGTGAAAATATCATCCAACATAGCATCGTAAGTACGAACTCCATCATTGAAAAACATCAACAAATCTTCCACTAGGGGTGCGAGAAATACATCAATGTTATTACCCGGTTGCTTAGGGCTGGAAATCATCATGGACAAGTGAACGTATTTTCTTTTCATTATCAGCCACAGCGGTAAATCGTATATCGCCTACATTACAGGCCAAGAACTATATGCACTGCTCATGTTGGCAAATGGATTCATTCCATCGGTTGACAATCCTAACCTTAAATGTCGGGAATCCGATCCAAACTTCGGGTATATGCCATCAAGATTTTTCCATTGCTCACCATCAGACGTATGCCTTATCACATCATCCGTCGGATGATCTCTTTTGCATGCCATTGTATTTATTTTGCATCTTGTATGGAAGTAAACAACTTCTGAAGGCGTGGAATTGTCGAAAGATACCATAAGACCGTAGCAGGTGTCCTCTTCTTCTAAACGGTTCCCACCTCCGCACACACTCCTATTTCACCATGCTTTAACTTGTACCAAGATTCACCGCATGCCCAGCATGTTTCAAGTTTCTCATCCTCGTTTCCCCTAAACAATATGCAATCATTCGGACAGGCATGTATTTTTTCTAATTCTAAACCCGTAGGACAAAGAACTCTTTTTGCAGCATAGGATTTCTCAGACATTTGATTTCATCCTGGAAACAATTCTCGAACCAATTCCAGAGTTTCTATCATCCATTTTCCAGTCCAGCTAAATTTGACCTTCAAATTCATGATTTTCAACGTCGCACTCAAAACTGAGTGTTTTGACCCCGTGTACAATGGACAATTCTTGTCATTAAGCAACGAATCTAGGACCTCCTGTTTACCATGGAATTATTTGGCAACATCCTCCACCATCTCATCAAATCGATCATCATAATCTAATTCAACCCCTTCCCTCGTTCCACCATTTCCACCATTATCTGTACGTACCTCGTCATGCCATATCCAACAAGTGTAACTTGTTTGGAAACCTCAAAAAATAAGGTGTTCAAGCAACTTCTTCCTCCCTAAATATGCATCATTCCTGCAATCCTTGCAGAGGCAACGTGCACGCACCACCCCATTTTTAGCCGCATGTTCAAAAGCCACCCCAATAAATGAATCTAATAAACGAATATAATCGGGTGATGTTCTAATGTCGCTCTCGATTACTCTGATTCTATCCCTTAACTACATGAAAATAACATCAAGTCAAATTCAATCTTATCGACAATGACATTAAAATAAGTAACATGTCAAATAAAAACTCTATTTTCCAAAGCATTACAAAACAAACTTCAACAATAATATAATTAGTTCGATGGGGTAAGAATATTTGTATATGTACAATTACCCTAAAATTTTAACTTATTTCTCCAAATGAAAATGAACTTGGCGGTCCGCATTTATTGCTATCTTTAAGGTGTTCCGGGTTCGGAACTTGTATCGTACCAGACAAATGACAGAGCATTTAAGATAAGATGATGTTCCATATCCGGAACATGTTAACGAATGTTGTTACGAGCTCGGATCATACATCGTTGTTTCAATTACACAGCATGCATACAAGTTCCGAATTAGGAATGTAAATTGAATCCATTTTTCGATTGCGGAACTTTATTCGGATCTGCATTTCGAGTTCGTTACAGGAGCGTTCAAGTCAGCACAACACAACCGCCTTCCATCTTCATCATTTAAAGGCGGTTCTAATCAAACCGCCCTTAAATGACATGAAACTGCCCTAAAATTTTTAGAGGGGCCATCTGAAGAAAGTTCCGAGCTCAAAAGTGCCCAAGGAAGGCCGTTTTACAAGATTCAGGCGGAACCACCTTCCATTGGTGTCTTTAATAGGGCCTCCTCCACAAGTGAAGTGCTTTATCCTTTAAAAAAAATACAAATCTTGGATAGGATATCAAGAAGTAAGGTGAAAAAATCAACTAAAGGTATTTAGTATTTGATTTTTGTTATCCTTTACCGAAATAGTCTACATGATTAGTTACTTTAATGATCTATTCACAAAAAAAAGGTTTATATAACTTTAAATCCCTGCTTCCCCCTGGTGGAATTGAACCTTTGGCCTGCCTAAAATAGTAAAGAAAAAATCAGATTTTTAAAAGTAGAATTCTTGCAAACCATGACTAAAAACCAGAAGACAACTTCACCGCGTCAAATTTGTTAAAAGTTGAAAGGAAAAAGAATTTGACATCTCAATACTTTAGACCCCGAGTGTCTGGGTTAATAGTTGTGAGTCTGTCTCCTATGAGATCGTCTCATAGTGAGACCGGGGATTAAGGTAAAATAAGAGAAGGAAAAATTAAATTGGGGGCAAAAACAGAGTTAATTTTGACTCGGGTTGATTAATGAAAAATGCGAAAATGTTGGGGACCAAACAGCAAATACATGGAAAATAATCACAGATCTGGGTATCTCCCTCTTCTGCCTTCTCTATCGCGTCGCCTCTCTGCCGTCACCTTCTTGCCTTCTCCATCGTTGCCTCACTGTATCCTCGCCTTCTCCATCGTCTCCGTCGATATTCTCCGTGTCGATGCTATTTTTTTACCATCGTTGTCTTCAGTTGGAGAATCGGAGAATTCAGCGAAGATGGAGAATTTGAGAAGATATAGAATCCGAGAAGATGGAGAATCGATGAATCGGAGGTGGAGAATCGGAAGAGATGGAGAATCGGAGAATCGGAGAAGATGAAGAATCTTCAGTCACTAGGGTTAGATGCAGAATCGGAGAATTCGGTGACTGAATCGGCGACTAATTTCGATGAGGAAGAGGAGGTTCAATGAGGCGGCGGTTGATTCCGGTAATAACCGTCGAAGCAATATTCTAGTGACCTCGGTGGCGCTCCAACACAGTTTCCGGCATTATTCTTAGTTAATTGGCATTATTCCTTGGAGCTCTACGCTAAGATTTCCAACATGATTCAGGCGATGTTGTTCTTTGTTGATTAGCGAGTTTCCCGAAGCTCAGCCCTCAAACCATCCCCGAAGCAGAACAATATCACCGGCCGGAGGTAGCAGGAGGCGGTCCGGTTCGCTGAGCGCGTCTTCCGGTGAGTCGAGCGCGTCTCCGATGAAAAGGTCCGACGTTTGCTCGGAGAAGAAGGCCGCATTGCAACCTTCTTTTTTTTAATGGCCAAGTACTAAAACGACGTCGTTTCACGTTAGTGAAACGACGTCGTTTGATTTAGTAAAATGAAAAAAAACTGAATGTGAAATGGATTGGGCCAAAAACGGAGCACAATCAATAATCCAAACACAAACATAACATTGGCAATTTGGCACAGTGAGAGCAGCAAAACTGCAGAAGCTCTCCCTCTCCCTCCGTCATTTCCCTCAGCCGAGAGCCGTCCACCACCACCATCCGCCACCAGGTCTCTGCCGCGCCACTGCCGGAAGCTGCCTCGTCCCGCCGCCTCTGCACGCCGGCCGCCGCCTCTCCAAACCACCGGTAGACTTCTTCTCTTTATGCTAACTTGCTAATATTTATTAATTTTAGGGTTTATTGTTTTTTTTTTATATTTTGCTTCAAAACTTAAATTTATGTGAACATGATTTTTAGATGGGATGTCGAATTGAAGTTATACGGTTGTATTATATATGATTGTTGAAATTTAGTTGAATTGCATATTTGAATTTACTAAATTTAGTTGGTATGTTTTTGTTTTCGATGGATTCGCGGAAAAGGTTGAAAATGGGTGTTTGGTAGGTGCTTGATGAAATTCCCGAGTGGGATGGTGAAGTTGATTGTAGGCATTGGATTTGGTTTGATTTGGGATTGTTTTGCAGCATTTCTGATGGGATTGGTTTGAAAAGAACCCTTTGTCAATGTAGCTCTGTTTAGTCGGTGGAGCGAATTCGAGCACGAGTTAGTAGAAATGGATAATGCAGTAGTTGGGAGTTATTGATTTGTTTGTTGTTTGAGTGATTGTTAATGGAGGCTTGTGTTCTTGAACAACTATTGAATGTTTGTGCCATGTGATTATACCTGTATATGGTTTGCTAGTTTTTTTTGAGGCTGATTGTTGTGTTTTGACAGAGATTCTAAGAATTTCCGGTATGATCGACCAACAGAGTTTTGGGGACTACGACAGACTGCTGCGTGGGAGCCCTAGTCATCTACCTCCTTTGGACATTGCTCAGAATGCTGCAGCTAAAGGGTTGGGTGTCTTTTCCAACAGCCCCCTGCTTGAGGTCAGCACCTTCATCCCTTTGCATCAAATTGAAAACAAGTTGTGATTCTTGTTGAGTGGCCTCCTTGTTTATCTAGTATCCTCACACCCTTAATTCTATATTTGTGCCACCGGCAGACTGAACTTCGTAAGGATTTAAACAAGTAGTTGCATTTTTTTGCAGTCTCTTAATACAGATCACCACTTACTTATTGGTGTAAGAATCTAGAATTCAATGCCAGTTGGCAAACAAACTTGTAATTGTGGTCATTGAGTACACGTATTATGGTAGACTGATGATTTTTAAATGTAGTACAGACTGGAGTAAAGCTGAAATGCTTAACTTACAACTGATTAATGACTTTTCGGGGTTCTTTTGAGGGGTGAAAGGGGGATGATGCACCACTCTTACGGTCTCTTTCCTAGAAGGTTAATGAAAATAGTTAAGGGAAGTGTTCCTAGAGCTCGACTGGTGTATGTTTGGGTGCTTTCAGTTTTTATTAGATCATACTTTTTGACCATAAGAGTTCTCCCTCTCCCTCCGTCATTTCCCTTAGCCGAGAGCCGTCCGTCACCAGGTCTCTGCCGCGCCGCCGCCGGAAGCTGCCTCGTCCCGCCGCCTCTGCACGCCGGACGTCGGGTGCCAAAAATTTTCCAGCCTCCCCTGAAAAGTTTTTCTGGTTCCACCCCTGTGAACAACTATGGCTTTTTTTTTGTTTCTGCAGAGATCAGTCTCTCAGAATCCTTGTACAAAACTATGATTTTGAGCCTCAGGACTTTTAAACAATGACCAAGGACCTTGAATCATATGTGAAGGCTGATTCAATAATATGTTGTTGTCTTCGAAGGAGAAAACACAAGATGCTTCCTTGCTTGCCAATATTCCACAAACTGTTACATAATTTCATCCTTGAGATTGTTACTAGATGGACCCAAGAGTAATTTAGTCAAAAATATTAGGGTAATATGAAAATATAACTCTATATGTTAGAGAAACTGCAGATATAACCCCGAGTTATTTTTTAATACAAATATAACCCTAACTATTACACATATGTGCACATATAACCCTAAAGCCGTTATTCCGACATTGACTAGCCATTTTCGGCCATTGGTGGACAGGAAATGACCAAAATGCCCTTTCAACCTAATACTAAAATTGAAAAGACAAAATTTCACTTTTCATCAACATTTCCGACCCAGAATTAAGAACTCAAAACCGAAGATTAAGAACAAGAACACTATCCTTGAGATTTGAGTCGGCGAAGACTAAGAACAAGAATGCTAAATTAATAACCCATCTTCCGACTAAGAATGATGAAGATGGATTAAGAACAAGAACGCCGATCAAGAACAAGAACGCCGGAAGATGAATTAAGAACAAGAACGCCAATCAAATTGACCAAGAATCTACTGAAGATGGGTTAGACTCCTCCGGCGATGACTCCTTCGCCACTCTCACTGCAGAAGAGGACTCCTCGTTCCGCCTCGTAGATGATGCCATGTCCAAGTCCCACCACAGCAACCCCAATCGCCCGAAGTTTAACCGTCGTTTCACTTCCGCTGTAATTAGCCCCACCTTACCGGAAAATTGAGATGTCGGGTCAAGCAACGAAACCCACCTGAGCCCACCACCACTAAATCCCCGCCACCATTTGACCTCTGTTTAGCCCCGCCCCGCCAACACAAAACCCAACACCACCTGAGCCCCGTCACTACCATTCTTCCCTACTCTGCCACCTAAACTCACCTCCGCCACAATTCCTCCCTCCTCCACCACCAAACCCACCACCATTCTTCCCCCCTCTGCCACCATCAGTCACCATTTTCGGTGCCGCTCAGCCAAGCACCAAAAAATTGAGACTCACCACCCCCACAGATTACCGGCGACGTGGCCATAAAAATGAGATTATGAGAAGAAAAGCCAATTGGGAGATTGAAAATGGGGAAATTGTAAACGAAGATGAAAACAAATGAAGATGGAAATGGAGAATGGAAATGAAGAATGAAAACGGAGATGAGAATGAAAATGGATTGTAATTCCTAAATTGATATTGAGGGGCGCCGCCATAGGTTCAACACTTTGGATGTCATAATTTCATTCAGGGGTAGGATTTATTTCCAATGTTTTTTTCTTTTTTTACATAGGGGCAAATTAGTCTTTTCAGTGTATTCCGGCTTCCAACTGCTAGAAAAAGTTTATATTTGCACATAACCTTAATAGATAGGGTTATATTTGCACTAATATAACCCTATATAATCGACGAAAGTGCATATATTGCCACACTTGGTTCGAAAATCATTGCTTCTGAGAATAGTTCTATTTGATGTGACTTACAAAATGATCCCGCCTCTACAAGAAAAGCTTCACTCAGTGGGAGTATCAATTTTATGTGGATGATACAACAAAATATTACACTCTTACATTGTGATGATTCAAATTTTTTTGTTTGATGTTTTACAAAAATGTACTGATGTGGATGTTGATTTAAACAGGTATTCATATGCTCCATTGCACTTGTACATTCCACTGTTGTTACATTTGAAAACAATAAATTGACGTTTCCCTTCTATCCACTGATGTTATTATTTTTTACATTATAATCTATAGATGTAAGATGATAAATATCAATTCATGTATATTGCAGATGAACAAGATATGAAACATCATACAATGACAACTCAAAATTGAAGGAATTCATTGAATCATCAATGGCACAGCAAATACATATAAAAATGTGAAATCCCATAACTATCAAATCATTAAACAACATTATGTACAAAAGGTTTCAAGTGCCCTAAAAACCACTAACATAAAAATTGAATAAATCCAAATCAACCTAAAATATCAATAACAATCTAGTGTCTCGGCTCTAACAAATAAACCAATATTTAACATCATTCTCACACAATAAATCCCAAACCATCAAATTCTATTTTTTTCCCTGACTTGTTTTCCTTCGTTGCCTGCTTATTCACAGGCTTGCCTTCTCATATGCTGGTTTTGAAAGGGATGGCTCCTCTATATCATCAACGCAATGATAAAAGGTATATTTTCGATCCTCTGTTCAAGGGAACACCTTCGAAAGCATGATACCTCATAGATTTTTTTTAATATTTCATCAAAGACGTCGTAGAGTTCTGGCTTGAAAAGTATTCCAATGAAAAAAACATAAAACATCACATACAGTAATTAAAAAATCAATTTCTGAAATTAAAATATCAAAATAGCACACATAACATCACTGGCAACTACGTTGAGAAACATCAAATACCGTATTTAAAACATCAATATAAAATTTAAAAACATCAAACATCAAACATTACACACTAAAATATTAAAAGAACAAAAATGAAGATCAATTACATACTTAAATATGAAAACACCACGACCATCAAATACTAAAATTAAAACATATCACCAACACAGATAACAACACTTAAAACCTAAACATGAAACATCAACAACAGTATGTAAAACATCACATTTGAAAAATAACAAAATTTACAGATCCTCCTTCCTTCTCGTTTACACCAACAGTGGGCAAGCGTTCTTAGATATCTAAGAAACAGCAACAACAACACAAAAATTAGCACAAATCGCAACAAAACCCTAAGATATCACACACGCATAATCAAAACAACAAAAGTGAACATCAATTGCACACTTAAACACCACAAGCATCAAATACTGAAATTAAAACATCACATTAACACAGATAACAGTACTTAAAACCTAAACATGAAACATCACACTAAAAACCAGAAACATCAACAATAGTATGTAAAACATCACATCTGAAAGATAACAAAAATTATAGATCCTACTTCCTTCTCGATTGCAAAAACAATGGGCAAGCATTCTTAGACATCTAAGAAACAATAACAACACAAAAATTAGCATAAATCGTAAAAAAAACCCCAAGATATCACACACAATCAAAACTGAACATTAATTGCACACTTAATCATGAAAACACCACAAGCATCAAGCGCTAAAATAAAAAATCACGCCAACACTGATAACAATGTTTAAAGCCTAAAACCTGAAACATCACACTGAAAACGAGAAACATCATTACTTGTACCTGAAACATCACAGCTGAAAATTAAGACAAATCCTCCTTCCTTCTCGATTATAGAAGCAGAGATGAAAATCTTATTAGACATCTAACAAACAATAGCAGCAATACAAATATTAGCACAAATCGAAACAAAACCCTAAGATATTACACACACAATCAAAACAACAAAACTGAACATCGATTGCACACTTAAAACACTACAAACATCAAATACTGAAATCAAATCATCACACCAGCACAGATAATAGTACTTGAACCCTAAACATGAAACATCACATTAGAAAACCTGGAACATCAACAACATTATTAAAAATATCACATCTACAAAATTACAAAATATATAGATCCTCTTTCCTTCTCGATTGCAGCAACAGTGGCAAAAGCATTCTTAGACATCTAAGGAACATCAACAACAACAAAAAAATCATACAAAACCCTAAGATATCACACACAATCAAAACTGAGCATCAATTGCACACTTAAGCATGAAAACACCACAAGTATCAAGCGCTAAAATTAAAGCATCACAACAACACTGATAGCAGTACTTAAAGCCTAAAACCTAAAACATCACACTGGAAACGAGAAACATCATTAACTGTACCTAAAGCATCACAACTAAAAAATCAAAAAACTTACAAACGATTCCTCCTTCTCGATTTCAGCAGCAAGTTATGCAAATCTCTTTTGAAATCTAACACACAACAGTAGCAACACAAATATTAGCACAAATCCGTAAGAACAATTCACAAAACACAAAAAAAAACCCCAAATATTAACAAATGAACAACATAAACCCTAGAAAATCACATGAACCAAAAGAATCAAACACAAATAAAAAAATAACAAAATGTGCATAAAACCTCTGAGCAAAAACATTACCTTAGAAGATAAACACAAAACGAAACTCTATTGTGTTCGGCCGCCAGAAAATTAGCCGGAAAACTCCAAAAATCACGACGAATCACAGCGCACATGAAAGAGGAATAAAAATAGAGATGATGAGCAGTTGAATGGAAGAAAATGAGTTCTAATTGAAGAAGAAGAAGGAAGACAAATGGAGAAGAGAGCGAAGAAGGAGATTTGAATTGGAGAGATAATAAGGAGGAAATAAGGAAAAACGGTTGAATAGGAGAGAGAAATTTTAAGAAAAAATGGGAGAATAATAAGGAAATTTTGATTTTTATGCATGTATTTAAATGTAAAATAGTGAAATTTCACATCTTCACTTTTAAAATTTTAATTAGAAACCACATTTACAATTAAATTTATGGTCTCATTATGAGACGGTTTTATACAAGACTCTGTCATTAATTGTTGGATTTTCTTCTCTCCCACACCATCATGTAGGCAAATCCCATCACTAATTGTGACCACTTGTACTTAAGCAATATGTTACTCCCTTCGTCTCAACCGATTCCGCGCACTTTCCTTTTTAGTTTGTCTCAGGCAATTCTGCACACTTTCTGTCTTAGGAAAGTTTTAACATATCAAAAGACAAACTCACCCTTAAAGAATTAAAATTTTACAACTCTCATTCCACACCTACCAAAAATAATCAGATTCAACCTCATTCCAAAACTCTCTCATCTATTTCAGTCGGGTTCCACAACTCTCATCCATTCCAAAATCTGCTCACAAACCCATCCAAAAACAACTCACGCTTGCCTAATATTTTCACAAATTTCACACAAAATAACCCAAATATTCAAGAAGAATCAAATTTTTCTTGGCGATTTAGGGTTTCATCAGTTGGATTAACGTCTTTTTTCCTTTGCTATCCAATTGGCGATTTAGGGTTTCATCAATTGGATGAACGTTCATCCAATTTTGCTTGGCGATCTAGGATTTTAGGTTTTCGTCGATTTGGGTCATTGTCAATTCAGAGTTTCATCAATCGGATGAACGCCTCCTTCTTGTGTAGGATGAATCGCGGCCACGACGCTATACGATGCACTTTCAGGCTGGATTTGGAGCTGTGTCACCGGGAAGAGGGAGATTCAGGCGAGATTGCCAGTCGGGGCGGGTGAGGTGTAGATCCTGCTGAAGGCGCCGGAATTAGCATTGCCGATGAAGCGGAAGGCGGTGGAGATAAAGGTTGAACGCTGTGGAGATCTAAGAGGTTGAGGGCAGTGGCCGGGTTGAAGATTTCTGGTGGGTTGAAGGAAGCAGGGGGGCATGTGGTTGAGGATTAAAGAAGATGAGGGTATTATA
Organism: Rubia yunnanensis; assembly: GCA_037428765.1. Classification (NCBI taxonomy): domain Eukaryota; kingdom Viridiplantae; phylum Streptophyta; class Magnoliopsida; order Gentianales; family Rubiaceae; genus Rubia; species Rubia yunnanensis. The sequence goes on from CM075065.1 coordinate 104,428,496, forward strand.
GTTATTTCCTCCCGTAAAAAAAGCCAGCCCCTTCTCTTTCTGCAAAGCCCCTTCTTTCTCTGCAGAAAAGACTGGGACCTGAGGGAGTGGCAAAGTTTTAAAACAAACTCTCTTTATTATTTTCACGATTGTGTTTGACACAAAGATCAAAATAGATGTGTAGAAGAAAATAATTTTTAAAACTATAAAAACAAAATATTAAAAGTGATACTAATGAATGGAAGAAAATGAATGTAATCTTTCCAAGAGAGGAATAAATCAAAGAGTAAAAGAAATTAAAAGTAAAAACATCACAAAAATGAAATTGTGAAGAGGAGAGGGTAATTGAGTTAATAAGTTTAGACGATCATGATGGGAAGATAAGCAAAAGGGCAAAATAAAAAATTAACCCTATAATTTTTTTAAGTAACAATCTAACTTTGTAAAATCTGAAAGTACGATTCTAACCCTAAGGTTTTCAGTAAATGTGCCGATATAACATTTTTGCACTGTTCCGATGTTATCTTGACATTTTCCAACATTGACCAAACCTTTAAAAGCCTATCTTACCCCTAGTTTTAAAATTAAATTTTAATGACAAAAGTACCCCTAGAGTTCTTCTGCTCCACCACCACCCTCACCACCGCTGCTTTGCCAAAATCTAGAGTTTTGTCCGCCTCACCACCTCCACTACCTCATCACTCTCACCCCTCTAACCAGCCCCCGACCACCTTATCCCACCAACGCCACCCAACGAACTCTAGCATTGATGCCACTCCAGTGAATCCCAGTGCCGGTGCCACTCCAACAACTCCCAACGTCAACACCACCGTAAAACCCCAGTCCACCCAGCCCCGGCGCCACTGCAAAACCCTAGCCCACACCACCCTGGTGCCACCGCAAAACCCTAGCCCAACATAGCCCCACTGAAGGTCGACGCCACCGAGAAACCCTAGCCCAACCCACCCCGCTGAAGATTGTGCCACCCCACCCTAGTGCCACCACAAAATCCTAGCCCAACGCTGCCCTGCTGAAGCCTGATGCCACCCCACGCCACCCAATTGAAACTCGATGCCGCCCAATGCCACCTTGGAGAAGCTCGAGAAGAAGAAGATCTGAGAAGATCCGAGAAGAAAATAGACCAGAGAAGAAGAAAAAAAATGAAAATTGTTTGGCTAATAGATAATGAAGGTATAACCATCCTTTCACTTTTTCTGAATTTTTATTATTTTACAGGGGCATAATAGTTAATTTGTAGAATTCCGGCCAAATTAAGGTTCCTATAGTTAGATTGGCACTTTCGAGCAAATCACAGGGTTAGAAATGGACTTTCAAATTTTACAGGGTTAGATTGGCATTTTCGACCAAAGCATTGGTTCATTTTAGCACTTAACTAAGAAAAAATATCCTTCCCTTTTAAGTGAATCTATGAGGAGCAGTGGTAAAATATAATGGTAGCAATAATAAAATAGATTAAGCAGTACAGTCGACAAAAGCATATAGGTGGGAACTTCTCCAATGTGAAGGGTAAAAATTACGCAACTCAATCATCTCTATTAATCAACAAGGAGTATTACAGGACCCTCAAAACCAAGCTACTACTAGCACACATTTCTTTTGTACAAAGAATCTACCACCACTACAACAACAAAGATTAAACAAAAAAGAGTTCATCAATCTGCAGAGATTCTACCCAAGGACAAATGAACCTCTTCCATACCTCCAAACACAATCTTTACCGTTCAAAATTTAGCAACAAAGTTCGAGAACATCCTACCAAAATACAGCAAAATTTAATGATCGAATACTATGAAAATGCAGTATTACCAAAACTGGAACCGCGTCTGAAAGTGAAAAATTTTCCCATCACCCACTTTTGACTTTTTCTTTCCCTCTTTTGTCCTTACTTGGTTCCACAGACTGGACCCAAACACAACGTCACCTCTAAGGAAGCCCTACTCCATGGTCTGCTGTAATTGTTGGAATGCCCCCTTTAAGTTTAGGTCAAATTTCACGGGCAAATTTCCTCAAATAGCTCCTTATAGATTTAATTCAATAGGGAATGATAGTTTCACTTATCTTCTCATCAGCAATAATAAAATAAATCAAGCAGTGCACACGACACAAGCATATAAGTGGGAAACTCCTCCAATGCGAAGGGTAAATATTAAAGGTCAATCGACCCACCTAAACCATCTTTATAAATCCACAAGGAGTGTTACAAGACCCTTAACAACTAGCTACTAGTAGCACACATTGCTTTTAACAAAAACCCAACAATTCTCTCTCTTTCCGACTATGTGGAGGAAATTGCCAAACTGGAAATCTCTTTGCATAATCAAACTTTCCAATGATACTAGAAATCAATATGCTTTGTCCTACCACGAGATGTAGGATGCTTACCAAGATGAATCGCACTCTGACTGTCACATAACTCCATCCCCATCCCTGATACGTCCCTAAAACCTAAGCAACTCTTCTAAAAAAGAGTCAGTCGTACCCAGCATTTTGGGGACATCCTACAGCCTTACCAATCCCATCACCAATCCCCTAGCGGTTCCCGGCATGGAGGACTCGTGCTACATATGTAATTTTAATATTTTTCTTTGATAAAAGCGTAATATAACAAATAGACTCCCTCCTCTTGTACTAGGCGAGATTCGAACCCCACAACTTATGATAGTATCACCATATTTAAACAACTGGGACAATATTCAATCTTGGGTTTACCCATGAGCTCTCACAAGCATTAAATGCCAAAAAAGAATCAACATACCTAAATATGGGCAATTTTAATCCAGCAATGGTGCCAACACAATTTGGTGGCTTCCCTGATGGCATCATTTAAGTAAGCTACTGTCCAGATACAAGCAATTAAACAACAGAAAAGATAAGAGCAGAAAAACTTTGTATCTCTAGTGCTCACTGAGATCAATGATGAATCACAAGTCCCAGTACCATCCTTCACTGTTTGCACAATTATTTGCTATAAACAGTACACAAGCAATGGGAGAGAGGCTGTGTCTACACAGGATCTGGAACTAGAGCTGCTGATACTATAGAGATGAAATGCATCTACTGGTTTCCGACAACAGGTCCATCACGACCTTTCTTGACATCGTCCCGCCCTCGCACCCAAGGCTGTCCAGGAATAGCCCGTGTTTCTGGAGAGGAATGGCTTTTAAGATTGTTCATCACCCTTTTGTGCAAACCAGTAAAAACCTACAAGGACAGTCGATGTGTTCCAGAGATCATCGCAACATTTATAGAAATAGCAGATGTAGCAAATAGCTATGGATTTTATGCCTCACAGGATTCGTGTTGACTGCCTCTAGAGCTTTCTCCTGACCAGTTAACCACCTCCATAAGTCTGGATTCTCCTGCGAGTACAAATGCAAAAACTGTGCTGGCCAATCGTCGGCTCAACAATTCAAAGGATTGTCCAAGGTTACAGGCTGCCTATAACACGGATTGCTCTCCTCTACTCAAGGTAGAAAGACTTGCGAGTTTTTCGATTGAAATTTAGCACGGAAGCTCAATAAATTTAATGTAGCGAGCTATTTGAGATCTGTATACACAATAAGAATGGCACACCACATACCTGTCTAATAGATTGAAGACCGGGAAGAGAGAGAATCAAACGAGATTGCAGGTCGGGGCGGGTGAGGTGTAGATCCTGCTGAAGGTGCCGGAATTAGCATTGCTGATGAAGCGAAAGGCGGTGGAGACAAAGGTTGAACGCTGTGGAGATCTAAGAGGTTGAGGGCAGTGGCTGGGTTGAAGATTTCTAGTAGGTTGAAGGAAGCAGGGGGAGCAAGTGGTTGAGGATTAAAGAAGACGAGGGTATTATAGTTATTTCCTCCTGTAAAAAAAAGCCAGCCCCTTCTCTTTCTGCAAAGCCCCTTCTTTCTCTGCAGAAAGGACTGGGACCTGAGGGAGTAGCAAAGTTTTAAAACAAATTCTCTTTATCATTTTCACGATTGTGTTTGACACAAAGATCAAAATAGATGTGTAGAAGAAAATAATTTTAAAAACTATAAAAACAAAATATTAAAAGTGATACTAATGAATGGAAGAAAATGAATGCAATCTTTCCAAGAGAGGAATAAATCAAGGCAAAGTCTTGGGAAAGACGGTCTTTCCATATGCTTATGGAAAGACGGGGTTTAATTCGAATAATAAAAGGTAAAAGGTCTTAGTTGCAACATTAAAAATTTAGTATGCAACATGTAGTAGTTATAAAATTTATAACCCGGTTCATGCAACCCGAAAATTTTATCTTAATTTCTTCTAATTTACACTTTAAACCTTGGTCTTTCCCTGACTTATGGAAAGACCGTCTTTCAAGAGACGCACTCATAAATCAAAGAGTAAAAGAAATTAAAAATAAAAAATCACAAAAATGAAATTGTGAAGAGGATAGGGTAATTGAGTTAATAAGTTTACACGATCATGATGGGAAGATAAGCAAAAGGGAAAAATACAAAATTAACCCTATAATTTTTTTAAGTAACAATCTAACTTTGTAAAATCTGAAAGTGCGATTCTAACCCTAAGTTTTTCAGTAAATGTGCCGATATAACATTTTTGCACTGTTCCGATGTTATCTTGACATTTTCCAACATTGACCAAACCTTTAAAAGCCTATCTTACCCCTAGTTTTAAAATTAAAATTTTAATGACAAAAGTACCCCTAGAGTTCTTCTGCTCCACCACCACCCTCACCACCGCTGCTCCACCAAAATCTAGAGTTTCGTCCGCCTCACCACCTCCACTACCTCACCACTTTCACCCCCTCTAACCAGCCCCCGACCACCTTATCCCACCAACGCCACCCAACGAACTCCAGCATTGGTGCCACTCCAGTGAATCCCAGTGCCGGTGCCACTCCAATGACTCCCAACGTCAACACCACCATAAAACCCCAGCCCACCCAGCCCCGACGCCACTGCAAAACCCTAGCCCACACCACCCTGGTGCCACCGCAAAACCCTAGCCCAACATAGCCCCACTGAAGGTCGATGCTACCAAGAAACCCTAGCCCAACCCACCCCGCAGAAGATTGTGCCACTCCACCCCAGTGCCACCACAAAATCCTAGCCCAACGCTGCCCTGCTGAAGCCTGATGCCACCCCATGCCACCCAACTGAAACTCGACGCCGCCCAATGCCACCTTGGAGAAGCTCGAGAAAAAGAAGATCTGAGAAGATCCGAGAAGAAAATAGACTTGAGAAGAAGAAGAAAAAAATGAAAATTGTTTGGTTAATAGATAATGAAGGTATAACCGTCCTTTCACTATTTCTGATTTTTATTATTTTACAGGGACATAATAGTCAATTCGTAGAATTCCGGCCAAATTAAGGTTCCTAGAGTTAGATTGGCACTTTCGAGCAAATCATAGTGTTAGAAATGAACTTTTAAATTTTACAGGGTTAGATTGGCATTTTCGGCCAAAGCATATGTTCATTTTAGCACTTAACTAAGAAAAACTATCCTTCCCTTTTAAGTGAATCTACGAGGAGCAGTGGTAAAATATAATGGCAGCAATAATAAAATAGATTAAGCAGTACAGTCGACAAAAGCATATAGGTGGGAACTTCTCTAATGTGAAGGGTAAAAATTACGCAACTCAATCATCTCTATTAATCAACAAGGAGTATTACAGGACCCTCAAAACCTAGCTACTACTAGCACACATTTCTTTTTACAAATAAATGATCTACCACCACTACAACAACAAAGATTAAACAAAAAAGAAATCATCAATCTGCAGAGATTCTACCCGAGGACAAATGAACCTCTTCCATTAGGGGTGGGCAAAAAACTGAAAACCGAAAACCGAACCAAAAATCGAATTATCCGAATTCGAATAACCCGAACCGAATTTAATATACGGTTTTTGGATATCCGAATTGAATAAGCCGATTTCTGAATACGGTTTTTGGTTTGGTTTTGGATATTAAAACTCAAACCGAAACCCGAACCGAATACCGAATTGTAATTAATTAAATTAATTAAATATATAATAATAAATAAAATTTTAAAATACAAAACTAAATTTATAAGTAAATATAAGTGGGAGGACTAATCTATAAATTTTAAAAAATTACCCCAAACATCTTAACATGAAAATGTGAAATGGATCAAATAGACAATAGACTGATATTCAAGTGTTTTACAATCCATATTTATTATAAAAAAGTTTAATAAATTAGTTCGTTTAAATTTCTTATAAATTTAAAAACAAGTGTATATACACACACACATATATATATTCTTTTAAATTCTTATTGGAATGAACGTAAACGAAAAGTATTAACTGTAATCAATAAATATCCATATCTAAACTACAGTGATCTTAGTAATCACAGTGATAAGGTGCACCAATAATTAATTCTTCAACAGTATTCACTAGACTAAATCATTCCTCAAACAATGGACATTTCCCCCTGCTCTAAAAAATTAACAAACTACAATGGACTCATAAGAGATTACTTGGTGAAGAGATGAAAACAGTGATTAGCCAACCGAGAAGCATAAACAAGTGAGGATGTGGATCCTTGTGTAATGGTTATGCTTCCGGTAGCATGAAAATGAGCCTATTTCAATCTGATTTGTAATCTCCAGTCTTCACTTCCCATATTCACTAAAATAAAAGAAGAAAATATGTCAGTTCAAAGTCAAAATCAACGTTTAAATCTACTCGTATAGAACCTAAAGAAACTAGCCTGGTACAACCTTTATTTAACCGCAGACAGTGGCCGAACCATAACTGATTTTAAGGGGGGGCGGGATGATAATAGTAGAAAAATAATTTAACATAATACACGATCTAGAATGTATAAAATATAAACATAAAGATGTAAGAGATAAAATTAATGATAATTTAGATTTTATATTTGAACTAAAATATAATACATTTTAATACATTAACTCTTAGTTTTAAAAAAATACAATTCCTAATAATTTTGATGAATACATCTACTAAAATATGTAATTTTAAACTTAAAAAAAACTTAAAAACTGTAATATATAAATATCATAGTTAATTTAGGAGAAAGTCTCCTATTAGACCATCTAAAGGTTAGACTAATCATGAAAAATCTCGTTTCAATAACTATTATGGTCAAATAATAATTATTTATACATTACTTTACATTTTAAAACTTATAAGAAATTTGTTGCAATAAATAAAACCAAATATCAAATCAACTTATTAGTTATATCAGTTATAAAATAACCTCGTATAATGATTTTTCAGTCTAAAACAAGACGCTGTGTTAATTTAATAGTGGAATTTTTGTTTCACCCTCTAAATGTATTTAAATTACTTATATAAATAGAAGAGAAAGAAATCATAAAATATATTATAAACACATTCATCATGTATGGAAATGGTAAAAACATAAGTCAAATTAACCGGGTAATAATAATAAAAAGGATTTGAGATCAAACGGTATTAAATAATCTTCAGTCACAAAATACTCCTCAAATTAAATAATGTAATAATAAATGACAAAATCTTGGAAAATATCATCTTTCCATTATTCCATAGGCTTATGGAAAGACAGGGTTTAGTTATAATAATACAAAGTAAAAGGTATTAGTTGCAATATTAAAATTTTATTATGCAACGTGTAGTAGTTATAAAGTTTATAACCCGATTCATTCAACCCAAAAAATTTATCTTCATTTCTTCTAATTTGTATTTTAAACCATAATATTTTAATGATTTATGGAAAGACCATCTTTCAAGAGATAAACTCATAATAAATTCAACCAAAAAAATGTAATAAAGTTGAAAATTTTGAAATGAATTTCGCAGGTGAAGGAAGAGTCAAGAGGCAATGCTTTGAAACTTGAAAGAAGACTTAGCAAGTTAGCATTACTACACTCATTTAGTCCCACATCGGAAAATGTAGGAGACTTAGCATATCTAGCAACTATAAATACTAGACTCACTCCTCCTTATTTTCACAGCAAAGCATCAGCCTTTAGATGCAATTGGCAATTGCCAATTGGGCCTCAAGTGATAAATCACTTGGCCTTGAATTATTGGGTTGTAATTATTTTAAAATTTTGACATATTTATGAATTTTTTGGTTTGGCCCACAATTGTTGTGGGTAAAAAAACCGATTGAATTTGATAAAAACTAGAATAAATTCGGTTTATTCAGATGAATTCGGTTTTAAACCGGAATCAAATTTTGAATTTGGTTCGGATAATTTGGATTATTTGACTTGTTTGGGTCAGATTCGGTTCTTAATTTTTAAGGGAAAAAACTGAATAACTCGAACTGAATAGACCAAAAACCGAATAAACCAACCCAATGTCCACCCCTATCTTCCATACCTCCAAACACAATCTTTACCGTTCAAAATTTAGCAACAAAGTTCGTGAACATCCTACCAAAATACAGCAAAATTTAATGATCGAATACTATGAAATTGCAGTATTACCAAAACTGGAACCGCATCTGAAAGTGAAAAAAATTCCCATCACCCACTTTTGACTTTTTCTTTCCCCCTTTTGTCCTTCTTACTTGGTTCCACAGACTGGACCCAAACACAACCTCACCTCTAAGGAAGCCCTACTCCATGGTCTACTGTAATTGTTGGAATGCCCCCTTTAAGTTTAGGTCAAATTTCACGGGCAAATTTCCTCAAGTAGCTCCTTATAGATTTAATTCAATAGGGAATGATAGTTTTACTTATCTTCTCATCAGCAATAATAAAATAAATCAAGCAGTGCACCCGACACAAGCATATAAGTGGGAACCTCCTCCAATGCGAAGGGTAAATATTAAAGGTCAATCGACCCACCTAAACCATCTTTATAAGTCCACAAGGAGTGTTACAAGACCCTCAACAACTAGCTACTAGTAGCACAAATTGCTTTTAACAAAAAGGCAACAATTCTCTCCCTTTCCGACTATGTGGAGGAAATTGCCAAACTGAAAATCTCTTTGCATAATCAAACTTTCCAATGATACTAGAAATCAATATGCTTTGTCCTACCACGAGATGTAGGATGCTTACCAAGATGATTCGCACTCTGACTGTCACATTACTCCATCCCCATCCCTGATACGTCCCTAAAACCTAAGCAACTCTTCTCAAAAAGAGTCAGTCGTACCCAGCATTTTGGGGACATCCTACAGCCTTACCAATCCCATCACCAATCCCCTAGCGGTTCCCAGCATGGAGGACTCGTGCTACATATGTAATTTTAATATTTTTCTTTTATAAAAGGGTAATATAACAAATAGACTCCCTCCTCTTGTACTAGGCGAGATTCGAACCCCACAACTTATGATAGTATCACCATATTTAAACAACTGGGACAATATTCAATCTTGGGTTTACCCATGAGCTCTCACAAGCATTAAATGCCAAAAAAGAATCAACATACCTAAATATGGGCAATTTTAATCCAGCAATGGTGCCAACACAATTTGGTGGCTTCCCTGATGGCATCATTTAAGTAAGCTACTGTCCAGATACAAGCAATTAAACAACAGAAAAGATAAGAGCAGAAAAACTTTGTATCTCTAGTGCTCACTGAGATCAATGATGAATCACAAGTCCCAGTACCATCCTTCACTGTTTGCACAATTATTTGCTATAAACAGTACACAAGCAATGGGAGAGAGGCTGTGTCTACACAGGATCTGGAACTAGAGCTGCTGATACTATAGAGATGAAATGCATCTACTGGTTTCCGACAACAGGTCCATCACGACCTTTCTTGACATCGTCCCGCCCTCGCACCCAAGGCTGTCCAGGAATAGCCCGTGTTTCTGGAGAGGAATGGCTTTTAAGATTGTTCATCACCCTTTTGTGCAAACCAGTAAAAACCTACAAGGACAGTCGATGTGTTCCAGAGATCATCGCAACATTTATAGAAATAGCAGATGTAGCAAATAGCTATGGATTTTATGCCTCACAGGATTCGTGTTGACTGCCTCTAGAGCTTTCTCCTGACCAGTTAACCACCTCCATAAGTCTGGATTCTCCTGCGAGTACAAATGCAAAAACTGTGCTGGCCAATCGTCGGCTCAACAATTCAAAGGATTGTCCAAGGTTACAGGCTGCCTATAACACGGATTGCTCTCCTCTACTCAAGGTAGAAAGACTTGCGAGTTTTTCGATTGAAATTTAGCACGGAAGCTCAATAAATTTAATGTAGCGAGCTATTTGAGATCTGTATACACAATAAGAATGGCACACCACATACCTGTCTAATAGATTTAAGACCTTATTCTCACAAACTTGCATACGGAAGCCTTTCAAGATTGCACCTCACTGTTGCCCTGCTATGCGCAACTTAATTTAGCACAAAAGGTATGGCAACAATGTTTAACTGGACATACAAAAACACTTGATTTGTCAATAACCATAAAAGCTACTATGAAATTGCAATGGATAAAATCAACCAGTTCCTCGTAAATTGGAAGGAAACCATTACTATGTAGTAGGAGAGTTGATCAGAAAGGAACATACCAAGTCAAGAACATTGACAAGAGCTTTGATTCTATGCTCATCCATAAAGTGAACATGCTCCTCGACCCATTTCCCCAAAACCAAATCTAGCTCCAGGAAACCTCTTTGTCTGCTCTTATATAGCAGCCGGGAGTTTGATAGACAGTGAATCTGCTGTCATAGAAAAGCCAAGTAAACAAGATCATAGTCACGCCTTTTGCTTTCTTCAGTGGAAAGATCAATATCCATTGGTTGATCTGAAGAATAAAAACGGGGAATTGAGCTAAGAATTAGCAGGAAAATTGAGCAAGAAAAACAGCTCAGAGGTGAACAAAAGTGTAAAGCAATAACAATTTAGCCCATTCTCTTACCTGCAAAGGCTGCAAGAGGAGATAGCAAAGGTGGAAACTGTGTTATGATTGGAGGACTTCCGAATGCGCGGAATTGTGAAGGAAAGAGCCCTCCTAAAATTTTCCATCTTCAACAAAGGTAAAAATTAGACACAAGAAAATATCAAAAACAAATATGATCAAACCCTACATGATACATATCGTCGAATAAAACAGCACTTCTAGTTCAGAACTAGTGTTACCAGTGGCAGCCATGACATTGCAAATCTAAACCAATTACTAATCTGTGAAATTTGCCTATCATCTAAATTTGACTATTCCCACAAACTTCTTGTTACTTCAATGTCAATCAAAATTTACTTAGAATGACATCACAATACAATCACAAGAGCTGATATGTTTACTCTGGTTTGGCTCGTTGGTTACAGCATTCTTGTCAGTTTTTTCTGCCGAATGATATGGCATGTGATAAACAATAAATTATAACAGCAGTAAATCTGTGAATAAACAGATATCAACCCCAGTCTCAATCACGAATAAACAACAAACAGCAACAAGACAAAACACACCCTAAACAAAGACAGTATCTACAGCTCCACGTCTATTTGAAACAGCACAATTGAGCAAATCAAATCCAACAGCTCGAGAGAGCCCATGCTGATGAATGAGAAGGAAGAACTGTAACTTCAAAATTATAATTTCATATTCCTATTTTCAAGAGTTCTTTATTTTCAAAATGTGTTAGTTATTTTAAGTATGGGTTTGTTTTGTTTCCTTTTAGTTTTTAGAATCTAATTAGATAGTTGTTTGTTCAGGAAAACTAGAGGGAAATTCCTTTTCCCATAGGATTACTTTTTAGCTATAAGTAATTTTCCTCCCAACAAGGAATGGACATAGCTTCAGTTTAATAAAAAATTCATGGGATATTGCATCGTTCTTGGGTTGTGTGATACAACTAAACCTTAAGGTGTGAGGCCTAAGGATCCCAAGGTATGACACTAAGGGTTTAGAAGTGATTCCTAGATAACGTTGGTTTTCCTAAACAAACATTTAGTTTTTCTATGGATTTCCTGCAGTTCTCTATCCATCTACAACCAAAAATCATTTTCGTTAAATATCCTTTAGCCAGGTTCTACACCAAAGATCTGTTTTCAAACAATCTAAACTTGTGCTCCATCAGTTTCGGTATCAGAGCAAACCTTTAAGGAATCGGCTTTCTGGTTGTAGATGAATACAGCAAAAAACAAATAGAAAAACAAACCTTGTCCAGAAATCACACCTAAAAGCAATGCTTATCTAGGAATCCCTCCTAAACCCTTAACGCCCCACTTTGGGATCCTTAGACTTCACACCTTAAGGTTAAGTTGTATCACACAACCCAAGAATGATGCAATCTCACAGTTTTTATTTTATTTTTTATAAAATTGAATCTCAGTCCATTCCTGGTACAGGTACATGATTCATAGCTACAATGTGAAATCCTATGAGAAAAGGAATATCCCTCTAGTTTTCCTGAACAAACAACATTCTAATTAGATTCTAAAAACTAAAAGAAAAGAAAATAAAATCATTCTTAAAATAACACATTCTGAAAATAAGAAACTCTTGAAAATACGAAGATGAAAATAATAATTTTCATTTTAGAAAATGAAATTTTACGAAAATGAAACTACTAAATAAGTTACAGTTCATCCTTCTCACTGAACAACTTTCATGCCTTCAACCGCTTGGTTCGCCATGGCAAGGGCAACATGAAGGCTGAAGCAAATGTGTCATTTGCATAGTTTACTTTGAATTTCATCTATCACGCTATAAACTTAAGACACACTCCTTCTCATTTGTCAAGTATCAGGCCAATTTTCTGGATATCAAATTCAACTAAAACCACAATCACTTTCACATTGTGTTGAGTTCCAGACATGGGCACTGTTGTGCGGAAAGGAGAAAGAACAGAAAATATGAACGAAAATAACAAGACACAAGATTTACGTGGTTCACCAATTTGACTACATCCACGGGAGACGAATTCACTAATTTTGTGCGGAACAGAATTAGAGTTAGTTTACAGAGAGAAGAGAGACACTTTATATGTTGTCTCCACTAAACCCTAACAAACTGGGCCAAAAACACAATTCGGCCCAAATCAACAGCAGTCCAATAAAGAGACAAGCTATACCGTCGGACCGGGGGCGACTCCGCCCCCCCGGACCCCCAGGCCAGGGTCGCAAAAGCGGCTATTACAGTATTCAAGGCATACCAACAAATCTCCACCTTGACTTGAATCCTCAAAGTAGAAAACGCCAGATGCACCATTACAGTGCCAAATGAGTAGACTTCGCCCTCCACTCCCGGGACTGCCCATATAGCACCTAATCAGCTCTGATGGTCAGCAAGTCCAAACAATGTTGAAACTTGCTATGTGGAACAGGTTTGGTGAACATATCAGCGGGGTTATCTGCAGTTCCCACTTTCTTCACCCTGATTCTCCTCTCACTCCTCAAGAAATGATATCTGACATCAATATGCTTGGTCCTCTCATGATGGACCTGATCCTTGGCTAGGCAGATTGCACTCAAGCTGTCACAGTACACAGTAGCCTGATCATGATGTAGACCAAGATCACTAACTAGCCCTTTCAGCCATATTCCCTCTTTTGCAGCCTCTGTCAGAGCCATGTACTCTGCTTCCGTAGTAGACAACATCACTGTAGGTTGCAAAGTCGCCTTCCAGCTAACCACAGAACCTCCCAAAGTGAATACATAACCAGTCATCGATCTCCTCGTGTCAACATCACCAGCATAATCAGAATCAGAGTAGCCTGTAACTAAGCACTCGGTATCACCTCCATAAATGAGACCCACATCAGACGTACCTCTAAGATACCTGAAGATCCTCTTCACTGCTTGCCAATGTTCGTTTCCCGGTTGCCCCATGAACCTGCTCACAACACTGACTGCCTGTACTAAATCTGGCCTCGTGCAAACCATAGCATACATCAAGCTCCCCACCGCGCTGGCATAAGGAACCCGAGACATATACTCCTTCTCCTCGTCTGACTGAGGAGCAAACATAGTGGTGAGATGAATATTTGCAGCACTAGGAGTGTCTATAGGCTTGGCTGTAGACATACCAAACCTAGCCAACACTTTCTGAATGTAGCCTTTCTGTGACAAGAAAAGCTTCTGCTGACTTCGATCCCTAAGAATCTCCATTTCTAGTATCTTCCGAGCTGCACCCAGATCCTTCATCTCAAACTCAGCACTAAGAAGTCCTTTCAACTTCTGAACCTCGTGCTTACTCTTTACGGCTACCAGCATGTCATCTACATAAAGCACCACATAGATGAATGACCTATCTCTCAACCTGCTGTAGTAGACACAACAGTCATAAGCACACCTCGTATATCCCAGCTGAAGCATGTAAATGTCAAACTTCTTGTACCACTGCCTCGGAGACTGCTTAATTCCATACAAAGACTTCTTCAACTTGCAAACATACTTTTCCTTGCCAGGAACCTGGAAACCATCTGGCTGAGTCATGTACAACTCTTCCTCCAACTCTCCATGTAGAAAAGCGGTCTTCACATCAAGTTGCTCGAGCTCCAAATCCTGATGTGTCACCAAGGCTAGCAACACTCTGATGGAAGTGTGTCTGACCACTGGTGAGAAAATCTCATTATAGTCTACCCCCTCTCTTTGACTAAAACCTCTTGCAACAACTCTTGCCTTGTACTTGACTCCCTCTGCTGGTGATATTCCTTCCTTCTTCTTGAAAACCCATTTGAAACTGATTACCTTTCTCCCTTGAGGCTGTTTGACCAATTCTCATGTCTGATTCTTCTGAAGAGACTCCATCTCATCTCCCATTGCAGCAAGCCATTTATCAGCATCAGTACATGAAGTAGCCTCTCTGAAGGTTGATGGCTCTTGAGTATCCACTTCCTCGGCAACTGACAGTGCATAACCCACCATATCCTCAAACCCATTCTCTTTGGCGCCCCAACTGCAACCCTCCTGGGTCGGTCCTGAGCTAAACTGCGGACTGTAGCTCCTGATGGTTGAGGATCTGGTGGTGGAGATTCCGGTATCTCAGATTCTGTCTGTGGCTCTTAATCCACCTCAAATTGTTCCAATCTATTTTCACCTTGAGTGACTTCAAGCTCCACCTGTTTATAAACTCCACTAGTTTCTAGGACAACTGTGGGCTTCACCATAGATCTAAGCAAAGAATTTTCATCAAAGACAACGTCCCTGCTCAGAATAACCCTCTTCTCAGATGGTGACCATATCCTGGAGCCTTTAACTCCATCTCCATAACCCACAAAGACACCCTTCTTGGCTCGGGGCTCTAACTTACCATCACTAACATGATAATAAGATGTACAACCAAAAACTTTTAACTTGGAGTAATCAACAACTTTACCTGACCAAAACTCCATAGGTATTTTGCACTCTATACCCGTGTGAGGCCTGCGGTTGATCAGGTAACAAGCTGTACTCACCGCCTCTGCCCAGAATCTCGTTTCCAAACCAGCATTAGAGAGCATGCACCTCGCTCTCGCCAGCAATGTCTGATTCATCCGCTCAGCTACGCCATTCTGCTGTGGCGTATTCCTGACTGTATGATAACGAGCAATCCCTTCATCCCTACAAAACTGATCAAACTCAGATGAGCAGAATTCTAGCCCATTATCAGTTCGAAGCCTCTTGATCTTCTTCCCAGTCTGATTCTCCACCAAAGCTTTCCACTCCTTGAACTTCGAGAAAGCTTCACTCTTATGTTTCATCATGATAACCCAAGTCATCCTTGAGTAATCATCAATCAGAGAAACAAAGTACCTGTGACCTCCCAGTGACTCAACTCGGGAAGGTCCCCAACAATCAGAATGGATGTAATCCAATGTGCCCTTTGTTCTATGAATCGCCTTAGGAAACTTGCTGCGGTGATGCTTCCCAAAAATGCAATGCTCACAGAAGTCCAAGCTCTTGATCTTGTGGCCACCAAGAAGATCATACTTCGACAGAATCTGCATCCCCCTTTCACCCATGTGACCAAGCCTTATATGCCATAACTTAGTCATATCATCCCGGTGAACCTCCGAAGATGCGACATTAACAGAATCCATAACCGTGGAACCTTGTAGAAAATACAAAGTACCATGCAGAACACCTTTCAGAACCAGCCTAGAACCTTTACAGACACACAGAACTCCATCACTCCCTGAGTAGACGAAACCCTTTCTATCCAACGTAGGAAGAGAAATCAGATTCTTTGTCATCGATGGAACATGCCTGACATCGTTCAAAGTACAGAAACTACCATCATGCATCCTGATCTTGATTGAACCAATCCCAACTACCTTGCACGCAACACCATTTTCCGTAGTAATGATGCCCTCAGCTTGCTCATAAGTTGAGAAATAATCTCTCCTGGGGAATATATGGTAAGATGCCCCAGAATCAAGAAACCACACATAAGAATGATTATTTTGCCCAGTAACAGCTAGAGCAAAATCATCTTCAGAACTGAAATCCCCTTCAGCCACAGCAGCAGTACCAGATGTACTCCTAGATTTACTAGCATTCTTCGGACATTCCTTTTTCCAATGCCCCTTCTCCTTACAGTAGTTACAAACATCATTGGCCTTGGGACCCTTTGAAGATGACTTCTTGCCTTTCTTCTTATTGCCAGTTTCCTTGCCTTTTGTGTTTCAGTCACTAGCAAACAAGCCAGTGGCCTGACTTTCTGTACCTGTACTGTTTTCCTTATGTCGCAACTCTCTACTATGGAGAGAGGATCTTACTTCCTCCAGAGACACAGAATCTTTACCAACAATAAATGACTGAACAAAATTCTCATACGAAAGTGGTAAAGAAACTAGCAAAATCAAAGAAGCATCTTCATCTTCAATTTTCACATCTATATTTCGCAATTCTAATAACAAAGTATTCAATTGCTCTAGATGGTCTATGAGTTGCGTACCTTCCTGCATTCGGAGACCGAAGAGGCATTGTTTCAGAAGCAACTTGTTGGTTAGAGATTTCGTCATATACAAACTCTCCAACTTCAGCCACAGTTGTGCAACAGTCTCCTGATCTGAGACCTCAGTGATGATTTCGTCCACGAGACACAGCATAATCGTTGAGTTTGCCTTTTCTTCCAGACCCACCACATCGCCAGAACTGCTCGCGAAATCCTTCGTCAGCGAAGTTCACAAACCTTGCTGTTTCAGCAAAGCTCGCATCTTGATCTGCCATAAACTGAAACTGTTTCTCCCAGTAAACTTGTCGATCTTCACGTTCAACCCAGACATCTTTCTCCCCGATCAGCCCCGATCTGATGAGCCCAGAATCCGATATACCCACTATGGATATCGCCGGAAAAAGAAACCGCTCTGATACCAGTTTGTTGTGCGGAATGGAGAAAGAACAGAAAATATGAACGAAAATAACAAGACACAAGATTTACGTGGTTCACCAATTTGGCTACATCCACGGGAGACGAATTCACTAATTTTGTGCGGAACAAAATTAGAGTTAGTTTAGAAGAGAGACACTTTATATGCTGTCTCCACTAAACCCTAACAAACTGGGCCAAAAACACAATTCGCCCCAAATCAACAGCAGTCCAATAAAGAGACAAGCTATACCGTCGGACCGGGGGCGACTCTGCCCCCCGGACCCCCAGGCCAGGGTCGCAGAAGCGGCTATTACAGTATTCAAGGCATACCAACAGGCACATCATTTTCTCTTACTACATCTTCTTGCCTCTTCTTTAGTGTCGCCTTGGAGTGCTTCAAACCCAGCCCCTTATTCTTACACCGCAACTCAGCTTCAATGGGAACCAGAAAACCTTGCTCATTCTTACCTAAACCTCCTCTATAACCCATCTTCTCCAACAATTTCATACTAATTCCTTTGTCATGCCTCTCAAACTCACCCACATCACCAGACTCGGGATCATCCTTCCTCCTCACTTGGGAGGACTTGACTTTTTATCTCATATGCTGCAACCCAGATGTGTGAGCCCGAAATTCATCCTTCTCATTTTTTTTATCAATGTCCTGTCTAAGCATAACAGTGCCAGAGGAAACAAAATTAAACTTTCCAGCAAGATCTTTGTCTTCCTCATATTCTTCGAAGATACTAAGCTCACATAACCAGAATAACTAGTATCTCTTGTCTGGGTTTGTATTTCTTTCAGTTTTCGATAATTAAATTCTCCATCAACTAATCGTGCATCCTCAAAACCCTTATCCATCCCAAACTGAAATCCAAAAAATTTAAAGAAAACTGTTGAATTTGCTAAATCAGAAAAATGAAATGAAAAAGAACAGAGGAAGCAGTAGCATATCTTTCATCAAAATTGTGCCAAAGAAATCCAAGCTCAAAATAAGCTGTGTTGTTTTGTTTATACCAGACCACAAAACATTTCTACCTATTACAAGAGGACACGTGTATAAGCTAACAACCAAAACAACAGAAAAATGAAACTGCATCAGAAGTGTGCGTTTTGGCAACGTGTCAAATTGGCGCCCAAAATTTGAAAAGGAAGAACACCCGCCATGTGTTCAAACTTCTTCTTCTGAATTCTGAACCAGCTCATTCTTCACTCATTTTTCACCCCCTCCTCAAGATCAGGTTTTGGGGACAAAAAGATGAGCTTGAAAAGATTAGCACGGAAAGGAGCAGGAGGTAAAAGTTTGGTCAGTAAATCTGCCAGCTGCATTCGGGAAGAGACAAAAGAAGGAAGCAGGAAGCCTTCAAGGTAGTAATCCCGAACCAGATGGAAATCAATGTCCAGATGTTTAGTACGCTCATGGAAGACCGGGTTAGCCGTGATGTGGAGAGCAGCTTGATTATCACAGAACAAGGGGATAAGAAAATCAACCTGAAGAAGAAGATCACGAGCCAGGTAACTAATCCACTTGAGTTCACAGGAAGTCATAGATAGACTTCTGTACTCTGCCTCAGCTGAAGATTTTGAAACGGTGGATTGCTTCTTAGATTTCCAAGACACCAGAGCAGATCCCAAGAAAATGGTATAGCCAGTAACAGAACGTCGGGTAACTTTACAAGTAGCCCAGTCAGCATCACAGTAGGCATGAAGCCTGAGATTGTTATCAGAAGCATAGAAGAGACCATGATCGGAGTGATGGTGAAGGTATTCAACTATATGTAAAGCACCTGTGAGGTGATGGTGAGAGGGGATTGTACAAATGGCTCAATTGATGCACAACAAAAGTGACATCAGGCCGAGTGTAGTTGAGATAGAGCAATCTTCCAATCAGCCTTCTAAAAATACTTGGATCAGGAAGGAAAGGAGAAGATTCATCATGAATACTCCATGTGGTAGGAGGTGGAGTGGAAACAGGATTACATTGAGTCAAATCACAGTCAGCAAAAATATCAGAGATGTACCTACTCTGATGTAAATGAAGACCTGTGGTGGATCTGTGAAGTTCTAAACCCAAGAAATAATGTTCAGCTCCAAGATCCTTAATAGTGAATTTCTGGTGTAAAGAGTGCTTGATCTCTGAGATAGCATCCAGAGAAGTTCCCATAATCAAGACATCATCTACATAGACTACCAAAGCCAGGATACAGCTGGAGCTGAATTTCAGAAAAAGGCAATGATCATGATGAGATTGAGTGAAATTCAGGGATAAGAGATGCTGTGTAAATTCTCTATTCCATTGTCTAGAGGCTTGTTTTAAGCCATAGAGACTCTTGGTCAGCTTGCAAACCAGTGAAGAATCAGATGCAGCATATCCATCTGGCAACTTCATATAAACCTCCTCATCCAGATGGCCATGAAGGAAAGCATTGTTGATATCCAATTGATGAATATGCAACCTGGAGGCAGATGCTAAGGCAAGGAGTATCCTGATAGTAACTGCTTTGGCAACTGGAGAGAAAACCTCAAAGAAACCAATCCCTTCAATTTGATTGAAACCCTTTGCCACTAATCTTGCCTTGTGCTTAGCAAGAGAACCATCTGCATTATATTTTATCATGTATACCCACTTAGATCCAATGGCCTTCTTTCCAGGAGGTAAGGGAACCAGATCCCAAGTATAATTTTGCTCTAATGCAACTAGCTCATCATCTATAGCTTTGATCCACTCAGGTGAATTCCTTGCTTGATGATAAGTGGATGGTTCTAGAATCTGTGAAGAGCTACATGTAGTATGTGCAGTGATAATAGACTGAGGAAGAATAGGATGAAGAGAAGAAGAAGATACATAATCTTTGGACCAGACTGGAGGTTTAATGACTCTAGTGCTGTGTCTCAAATTAGAATCAGGTGAAGGAGAGGAAGCATGAGGAAGAGATGGATTAAAGGGGGCATGCATCTGTGATTCAGAAAGTGTGGAAAGATGTTCTGAATCTAAGTAGGGTAAAAGGAAAGAAAATTGATCAGGATGAGAATAAAGAAAGACAGACTCATGGAAAACAACATCCCTGGAGATAATAATTCTCGGATTATGAAGATCAAATAGCTTATAAGTTTTTTGCCCTGGAGGATAGCCAATAAAGATGCAGGAAAAGGCTCTTCCTGTAAACTTATCTTTGCGAGGTGAAGTATTTGTGGCATAAGCTAGGCAACCAAAATATCTAAGACTATGAATATCTGGACTGAGGTTAAATAGAAGCTGATAAGGAGAATGTCAGGAGAGAGTTAGAGACGGTAATCTGTTTATAAGATAGGTAGTAGTGAGAATTGCATCACCCCAAAAGATTTTTGGCAAATGAGATTGGAACATAAGAGCTCTAGCTACTTGAAGCAAATGCTGTTGTTTTCTCTCAACAACACCATTTTGATGTGGAGTGTAAGAGCAAGATTTTTGATGTAAAATACCAAAATATGAGAAAAGCCTTTCACAGTCATGATTTACAAATTCACTTCCATTATCTGATCTCAAAAATTTAACTGAAGCATCAAAATGATTTTTGATCATGATTAGAAAAGTTTTCAGTAGGAATGGTATTTGATCTTTGGTCTTAAGAAGATAAGCCCATGTGCATCTTGTAAAATCATCTACTATTGTCAAAAAAATATTTGCAATCTGTAGTTGACTTTACTCTATATGGTCCCCAAAGATCAACATGCAATAGAGTGAAGGAAGAAGATGTAAAAGAAGTACTGGATGGAAAAGGCAATCTGTGCTGTTTTGTCATAGGACAGATAGAACACATAATGTCATTTGGAATCTCTTTGATTACATCAAAATGCCTAAATACATCAAAAGAAGGGTGCTATAATTCCAAGATTTAAGAGATAAACCAGGCTGACTTGTTGCTGCACTAAAAACTGGAGTTCTTGGTACTGATTGGGAAGAAGCTGATTGGATTCTTTGATGAATGATTTCTAACTGAAAAGAATGTGGATCAAGTATGTATAAACCATTGTTTTCTTGATCGCTGCCAGGACTTTCTTAGTCCTGAGGTCCTGCAGCAAGCAATGGTCTGATGAGAATTTGAACAAGATTGGCATTGACCTAGAGAGTTTACTGACTGAAAGAAGATTATACTTGAAGTCTGGAACATGCAAACAATCAAGTAAACTGACTGATGAGGTTAAACTGACAGTTCCTTTAGCCTTAACTAACTTGGTGGTATGATCTGGCATATAGGCTGGAGTAATATGGTTTACAGGTGACAATGAAGTGAACTGAGAGATATCTCTGCAGATATGACTTGAAGCCCCACTATCCACAGTCCAATTATCATCATTCAAAGAAAACACATTAAGTGAAAAATTAGTAGTAATAGTACCTGCAAAATCATGATAATGAGCATAATTTTCCATTCCTCCTTGATGTTGTATAGGTTCCTTTCCCTTTTGCTTCTTCTCCAGCTAAGCTTTCACCATTTTTGCAATTAGAGCTTGAAGTTCTCCATCAACATCACTTATTGGACTTTCTTCTTCTTTCTCAGTCACTGCATGTGCTGAGAATTTCTTATAAGCATAATTAGGTTGATATGCCTTCTGATAGGACTGTTGAGTGAACTGTGGTTTCTGTGGTGGCTGAACCTTCACTATTGTGTCTCTATTTCCTTACCACCATTCTGGATAGCCCTTGATCTTGAAGCATTTCTCCTTGACATGCCCCAATTTGCCACAATGATCACATCTCAGATCTGTTCTCCTAACATTCCTTCTTCCGTTGCCATCTGCATCCTCATTTCGTTCAGTGGATCCATCTCTGTATTGATAAGGCATCTTTGCATCCCTGTAAACTCTGACTGACATTGTAGATGTATTCTGAATTTCCTGATATCCTTCATGTACTATTTTCTGCTTCTCTATTCTACTGATCATTTGACAAGCCTTACCGACACTAGGAAATGGATCCATCAGTAAAATTTGGTGACTGATGGAACTATACTCCTCATTCAATCCCATCAGAAACTGAAGAAGTTTATCATCCTCTTCTTCAGCAGGCAAACATGTATAGTTTATGCAATCCACATTACATCTCTTCCTAGGTCTTAAACAGGCATACTCATCCCATAAACCTTTCAACTCAGTAAAATAGACAGCCACATAATCATTTCCTTGCTTCAATTCACATATGTCTTTCTTTAATTTATGAATTAAAGGTCCATTACATTCACCAAATCTCTCTTTCAGTTCATTCCACAAAGTATGTGCATCTTTATATAACATAAATCCCCTAGCTATTTTCTTTGAAATCGAATTCAAAATCCAAGAAATCAAGGTTGAGTTTACGTTGTCCCGTCTGTCAAATAATGAATCATCCATCTCTGGTGCCTTCAATTCTCCTATCATAAACTTAAGCTTTCCTCTGGATCTGATTGCCACAACCATTGATCTGCTCCATGTTATGTAGTTGTATTCATTGAGTGGCTCTGCAGCTAACACCAAATTCGAGTTGTCAAAGCTTTGAAGACTAAAAGGATTGTCTATCTCATTCCTTCTAGATCTTGTGAAACCTCTGTTATCTCTCAGAGAATTCGCAACTGAATTCACAGATTCAGAATCTGAATCCATTACTTATGAATATCAGTAGAAGCAAAAAAAATTGATTGAAGAGAACAGCACTGGATCTACCTAGTGATGCTCTGATACCATGTTGAATTTGCTAAATCAGAAAAACGAAATGAAAAAGAACAGAGGAAGCAGTAGCATATCTTTCATCAGAATTGTGCTAAAAAAATCCAAGCTCAAAATGAGCTGTGTTGTTTTGTTTATACCAGACCACAAAACATTTCTACCTATTACAAGAGTACACGTGTATAAGCTAACAACCAAAATAACAGAAAAATGAAATGGCATCAGAAGTGTGCGTTTTAGCAACGTGTCAAATTGGCGCCCAAAATTTGAAAAGTTTGAACACCCGCCATGTGTTCAGACTTCTTCTTCTGAATTCTGAACCAGCTCATTCTTCACTCATTTTTCAAAAACCAAAGACATATTCAACAAAAATTCCAGCTAATTTAACTATATGACACACAACAACAATCAGCCGAAATTCAAATCAAATCTAGATAATGAAAAAGAGAACAAAGCATGTATGTGTGCATTACCTGAACGATCAGAGCGGAATCAATCGATCGAAGGCGGAGAGGAGGGCAAACAACTAGGTTGTATTGATCCCTACGAAGACTCTGGGGTTGCTAGTACAAACTCGAATCCGGAAATATAATGTAATTTCTTTTAATTACGGATTGTGGATGATTATGTTCCCTTTTTTGGGTTTGGTTTGGGAAACTTTTTTTGTCCGACGATGTTTTGAAAAGGAGCCAAAATTATTGATTCAAACTTTTTTGAGATAAAGTACCGGGAAAGAAAGACATGTTCATTTAGAATAAGAGTGGATCTTCTGACAGAGGATTGTCCACTTATTTCTTACCTTATATATTGTATTTGTTAAATTACATACAAAATTTAAATTTTTAGAAAATAATTTTTATATTTTTACTCTCAAATACATATTATTACTTGTTTTAACTTAAAGTCCGTCTCTTAAAAGACATTCTTTCCATAAGTTATGGAAAGACCAAGGTTTAAAGTGCAAATGAAAAGAAATTAAGATAAAAATTTTGGGTTGCATGAATCGGGTTGTATAATAAAATTTTAATATTGCAACTAAGACCTTTTACGTTTCTATTATTCCAATAAAACATTGTCTTTCCATAAGCCTATGGAAAGAAGGTCTTTCCATAAGCCTATGGAAAGAAGGTCTTTCCATAAGCCTATGGAAAGATGGTCTTTCCATAAACCTATGGAAAGATGGTCTTTCCCAAGACTTTACCTTTTAACGTATAAAACAAAATATTTAAATTTTATTAAAAAATTACAACATTTAAGGTAAACGCTCATATGGATTGTCCATAAGTTAATGGAAATGCCGCATTTCCTGTGACTCTCTTAGAATAATATGAATTTAGTTACTCTCTCCGTCCCAACCAAATCTGTATACTTTTCTTTTTCGTCTATCTCACGTAAATTTACACACTTTCCATTTTAAGAAATATTTAACCTATTAAAGACATAAATGCCCTTAAATATTTAAAATTTTACAAAAACCTACTACCCACCACCCACCCACCTACCTAAACCCTCTTTCTTCCACACACACTCTCTCTCTTCCCTCTATCTTTAGCCCACTTCTTCTTCTCTTTCTTTCTTTTAAAATTCTTCACTCTCCTCCTTCCCCCAAATCCCTTCTCCTCCTTTGTTTTATAATCCATCGATGTGGTGTTGCTTGAGGGCGAAGTTGGGCAGTGGTGGTGTTAGAGGACGGTGGTGCTTGAGGTCAAAGGTGGGAGATGGTGGTGATTGTGGTCGGAGATGAACGTGGTGGTGAGTGAGATCGGAGATGAGTGGAGAATGGGTGGAGAAGGAGGACAGTGTGGTGGAGATGAGCAGAGTTGTGGTGGTGCTCGATGATGGAGGAGGACGAGGCACCGGAGATGGAAGAGGATGAGGCGGTGGAAATTAGTGGAGTAATGGAGGTGCTCGATGACGGAGGAGGACACGGCTAAAGAGAGGAGTTGCAGAGTTGCGGTGTAGATTTGACCGAGGAAGACACCGCTGAAGAGATGTTGTTGAAGAAGACATGGGACAGAGGCCTTTTAGAACTTTCAACTCGATGAAATTAAATGAATGAGTTTCTCCCTTTGCAGATTACCCTGGGACAAAGGGAATAGAATAATATGAATTTAGGGGTTTATACTTTATATGTAAGTGGAACATTTAAGTTTTGATTAGTAACATTGCATATGTAGAGTAGTGCTAAAAATTTAGATAGAGGAGAGTGACTAGATAACACCAGGGTGGGCAACATGTTGATAGTGTAGGTGGTCACATTAAATGCATCGCACCAAAAAGAGTTATTCAAATCGGAATGGAAAAGCATGGAAAACCTCATTTCCGTGATGTGACGATGCTTCCACTCAACTCGACCATTTTTCTCCAGTGTGTAGGGACACTACAAGAAAAACCCCTTTTTCCAGCGACAAATGTCGTTGTAAAAAGTTTATTTTTCTTTGTAAAAAGGATTTACAACGGGCATCATTCCCGTGTTTTGGATGGTAAGAGTTTTGGATGGTAAGAGGCATGGTTGTAAATAGATCTACAATCGGCTTAGCTTCTGCGTTGTAATTGAGAATTTACAATAGGATTATTACCCGCTGTAAATAAATGTTTACAACGGTAATATACACTATTTACAACCATTGTTTCCTTGTAAATAAGTGTTTACAACGACATTGGACACAGTAAAGATGCAACTACCGTACAATGTTATAACTATATTTCCCCTTTAAATCCCATTGTAAAAACACATTTACAATAAGAAAACATTTGTTGTGAACGAATTTTTATTCAACTAATTAACTAATGATCTAAATATGAAAACTGACTAACAAAGCATATCATTGGTATAAGCAATCCAATCTGATCCAAATCATTGTATTACAAAGAAACCTAGCTAGAAAGTAGAAGCCTAACTGAAACCGGTCTTTGATTGATGAAGAGTTGATGCAATGTTTCGCTCAAGAAGAGTACACGATTCTGGATCCCTCTTCGAGCTATGTGCCAGGAAGTTGCTTGCCACACTAATATATAGAGTGTA
This sequence comes from Rubia yunnanensis, assembly GCA_037428765.1. Lineage (NCBI taxonomy): Eukaryota > Viridiplantae > Streptophyta > Magnoliopsida > Gentianales > Rubiaceae > Rubia > Rubia yunnanensis. Next base: position 104,454,413 of record CM075065.1, read on the forward strand.
CCTGCACAAGAACATGGATTATAGTCAATCATAGTAACTGATACAACATTACTACAATACCAGGAAAATCAAAATAGCATCATAATCAATCTCATCAAGTGACTCCACTTCTCTGTAGGTAGCTTCCCTTCGAAGTACGAACTTAAGTTGCTAAACTCACCCGCAGTGCCTTCTTAAATTTATTCACGATAGAAAATTGCTTCAACCACGATCTCACTGTCACCTAATGGAACATTTGAAGCTTTTGCATGTTGCATCCAAAGGTGATCTGATATGGGGACAAATAAAAAACTGTTACCACAAAAACATAGCCAAGAGATGAAATCAGTGAAGCCCATGGCAATAAAAAAGACAAAAAAACTGAGCATCAAGAGAACCACAATCAGTTGTCAAGGAATTGTGGCTATGTTTCCCCCACACACAAAAAGAATAAACAAATTCAACATAGTAGAATGCTAGCAGAACTTACATCTGCCAGTAGAACTACACGTGGGTAGTCAAATCATATGCAAACATTAGGTTTCTTTTTCCCTAAAAGTTCACAGTATACATGCAGAGCTATTCTCATAACAACGAACAAACTTGAAAAACCTGAGATCATGAAAGAAACGGAGAAATTTGATTTCCCTCCAAAAAAGAACATCCAGATGATAACTACATTCAATCTCACTCACTGATGCCATTAACCTCCTACTCATTAAACAACATCAATCTCATTCTTCGAATCATTAAAGAAAACAACTGAAACACACACACACACCCCCCTCTCCATTAAGTAGACTTAGGAACAAGTATAAACAAAACATTATAAGACCACTTCAAATTTTAACAACATTACAGAAAAAGAAAGAAGGGAAGGCAATAAAAACCAAAGATATAAAAAAACATTTAAAAGAACATCCCATTCAGAAAAGCAAAAACATTTTGAGATCATATCCCTAAGAAGAGATCATACATGAAATCTCACCATCCAACTCACCAACAATTGTATGCCGAGCTTGAAAGAAGTTAAGTAGAAAATACCCATAGCCAAGAGAGAGAGAGAGGTCGACAGTCACTCTATGAACTATTCCTATACAATTATACAAATTTTAGTTTTCCTTCACATATGAGGAAATTAGAAATATTTCAATAAGCATTTAAATCCTACTTCCAATAATTTCAGTAAGCATGTATGTCTACTTAAAGACAAACTTGGTTCTTGATGAAGAACATCAGCAAGAGTTTGATGTTTGAATCAGAGCTTGGCGGCAGAAGTTCAAAGGAGAACTTGGCGGGAATAAAAAAACGACGTAGCTTAGCTTACCAGCTTTGTTTTTGTTTTGTTTTAATTCCAAATCCACCTGTAGTTATCTTATTCGCTTCTCCTTTCTATCATTTTCATTGAGGGTCGGTAAAAGTAATTGAGCAGAGTCCTCCTTTTCACGTGTAACAAACTATTGATGATTTGGAACCCATGAATGACTTTTCCCCCAAGAAACTCTTATCTTCTTTGAATCTAAAATTTAAACATCTCTCGAAGGCTCATGGGAAACAATTCTGTTACTGCATACTTTGCTGAGCTAAAAGGCTTATGGGATGAATTTGCATGTTTTAGGCTTAGAAAATTTTGTGATTACTGTAATTATGGTGTGGTTAAAATAATTATTGAGCAAGATGATGATGACAAACTGCATCAGTTTGTGATATGCCTTAACCTTGAATATGCTCATGTCTGTAACTAAATCTTAGTGATGGATCCTCTGTCATCAGTGTCTAAGGATGTCTCTATGATTAACAAAGTTGAGAAACAAAAAATTGTTCATAATGAACATTAGGATGTCTAAAGAAACTCAGCTATGGCTGTAAAAGCTTCAGACCAGTCAAAGGAAACTATCAGAGGGATAGCTATAAGAAACCTGCTACCATAGGCAGAGATGGTGTAGGTAAAAGAACATTGAAGAGGACAGATATGTAGTGTGATCATTGTGGTGCACTTGGCCATTTGAAGGACACTTGTTTCAAGCTCCATGGCTACCCAGAATGGTGGGAAGGTAGCAGGGACACTTCTGTGAGAAACAAACTCTTGGGCACTCAGGTGGCACATAGGGCTGCAGAGATGCAGGACTCTCCTTGGACACTACTGAGCCAAATCTCAAGGAAATTATGGCAAACTTACAAATGCAAGTGGATAGGTTGATGAAGGGCAGAGAAAAGATTGATCGGCCAATGACATGCCCTCAGTCAGTGAGCTTTGCAAACTATCATGATTTCTCAGATATTGTTTCAACACATTCCTGTGGCAATGATTTTCTGTGTGAATGTGTCTCATGGATACTGGATAGTGGTGCCACAAGCCACATGTGCACTTTTTCCTAAATAACTTTTAATCTCATCAATATTGTCACCAATAATCCTGTTTATATGCTAAACTACTCAACCAAACTGGTTCAGTCTATAGGATCGGTGAACATTCATCCCAGCCTAACTCTTCAAAATGTTCTGTGCATCCCTGATTTCAAATGCGATCTGATATCTGTTCATAAGCTAGCTAAGGTCTCTCTCATTGACACACGCTTTTTTTTATTCTTTCTATCTACTGTAGGACCACAGGACTAGACAAGTTCTTGTAGAAGAAGAAGAATTCAATGGTTTTTTCTTGCTGAGAAAAGAATCTTTCAATTCTAGCTTCATAGATCAAGTGCTTAGGGATTATTTCATTTATCTTATTTCTCAAAAGTCCAGAGTTTATCTGGCCAACTCTAAAGTTTATCTTTCAAATTCCAAGTTGAATTGGCACTATAGATTAGGCCATCCCTCTAAAGAGGTAACGCTGAAGTTAAATGTTGATGTTGACTCTATTTCTAAACAATTTCCATGCTTCATCTATCTATTAGCTAAACATAACAGACTAGCTTTTCCAAATAGTGTTACACCTTCTGATAATCTCTTCGATCTCATTCATGTTGGCCTATGGGGATCTTATAAGATATCTAGTCATAATGGCTTCAAGTAATTTCTCATTGTGGTTGAATACTATAGTATTAGTACTTGGACATTTCTGGTTAAAACAAAGGATCAGACTCTTTATCTTCTCAAAACCTTTTTTGGTCATGATTCAGAATCAATTCAATCTAACTATTAAAGTGATTAGATCAGATAATGACACAAAATTTCTCAACTCATAATGCTTTACACTCTTTTCTAATCTTGGAATTGTTCATCAAAGATCTTGTGCATATACTCCCCAGAAAAATGGGATAGCAGAAAGAAAACACAAACACCTTTTTCAAGTTGCTAGAGTCATTATCTTCCATTCTCACCTACCCAAACACTTCTAGGGGAATGCCATTCTAACTACAACATACCTTATCAATAGACTTCCCTCTTCAATTCTTAAACGGAAATCCCCCTATGAATGTATGTCTGGTAAACCACCTGATTATCAATTTCTCAGAGTCTTTGGATGCTTAGCTTTTGCAACCCACACTTCTCACAAAAATAAGTTCATCTCCAAAGCTTATGCTTGTGCCTTTCTAGGATATCCTCAAGGTCAGAAGGCCTATAAACTATTTGATCTCACAAACAAAAAGGTTATAGTGTCTAGAGATGTTCAATTCTTTGAAGATCAGTTTCCTTATAAGGATTCATCCACATTGTCATATTATGATCAGTCATCTTCTAGTCTAATCCATCCCAATCCATCCTAATCATACCATTCCCAGTCATGTTCCCTATCCAAGCCATACATTTCCCGATCCACCTTCTTATCTATCTCCTAAACCATCGACCTTCACTCCTAATCAGCATCCCCTCTCCACTCATTTGTTCCTGTCCAATCCACAACTCTCTCAGATCCTGTCACTTCTACTAGTTCCCCCATTCCGTTTCCTGATCACACCCCTCTGCCTCCTAGAATAAAAAAACCTACTGTTTGGACTAAGGATTTTATACTCAATTCAGTCACTGGTCCAACATCCATTCCATTCTTTACCCCAACCCATATCTCCCTCCTTGGCACCATTATTGCTATTAATGAGCCACATTCTTTTACACAGGCTATTCAAAGCCCATAATGGGTTAAATAAATGCATGAAGAGATTCAAGCCCTATAAAGTAATCAAACCTGGGATCTTGTTTCACTTCCTTCTAGCAAGAAGGTTGTGGGATTTAAATGGGTGTACAGGGTAAAATGTAATCTTGATGGACATGTAGCTAGATACAAAGCCAGATTAGTTGTCAAAGGATACAATCAACTTGAGGGAGTTGATTACTTTGAAGTGTTTTCTACAGTTCCTAAAATAGTCACTATTAGATTACCGTTAGCTCTTGCTGCTTCCAGGTCTTGGTTCATCCATCAGATTGATATTAACAATGCCTTTCTTAATGGCAATCATAATGAAACAGCATACATGACTCCTCCACCAGGATATCAACTGCCCTCACGTGACCTGGTTTGCAGACTCAAGAAAAGCCTCTATGGTCTTAAAAAGGCCTCAAGACAGTGGAACAAGAGGTTTACTAGTCACTTGCTCTCTCTTGGTTTTCACAGTCCCCACATGATTACTGTCTCTTTTACGATATCAGATTCCACACTTTCATGGTTGTTGTAGTTTGTGTGGATAATTTACTAATTTTTGGGAACTCTCTGAATGATATCATTTAGGTTAAAAATTCTCTTCATGAGGCTTTCACCATCAAATGTCTTCAGGATGCCAAATTTTTCTTGGGCTTTGAGCTTGCAAGATCTTCTGCTGGTGTTTTCTTCAATCAGAAAAAATATATTCTGGACATCATTTATGATTGTGGCCTGACACAATCAACACCTACTGCCACACATGCCTGTTCCCCTTCCTTGGAGAGGTGATGACAGTTGTCCTCTTTTCTCTCATCCATGTGTTTACGGAGGTTAATAGGCCGATTTCTATACCTCAGTTTCACCAGACTTGGCCTGACCTATTCAGTGCACCAGCTGTCACAGTTTGTTCAGGCTTCTACTGCTCACCAGTTAAAGGTTGCTCTTCACATTGTCAGATACCTCTAGTAATGCCCCTCTCATGGCCTTTTCTATCTTGCTGATCCTAATCTTACCATCACTGCCTATTGTGATGCAAACTGGAGTAAATGCACTAATCCCAGGAGATCAGTCACTGGATTTGTCATCTTCCTTGGTTATTATCTTATCTCCTGGAAATCTAAGAAACAATCAATTGTTTCTAATTCATCTTCATAATCTGTTTACCGAAGCATGTCCATGGCCGCTTGCAAGCTCAAGTGGATCAGCATCCTTGCCTCAGATCTTCATCTTCCTTTGCAGTTCCCTTTACCATTGTATTGTGACTACCAAACAGCTATCTACATCTCTGCTAACCCAGTTTTCCATAAACGCACAAAAAAATTGGAGATTGATTGTCATTTAGTGCGGGATTACTACTTAAAAGGTTTTCTTTTGCCCACAAAGATTCCTTCCATATTACATATGTCAATGAAGGTTTTTTAAGTGTCAATAAAGGTTTTTGAAGCAAAATGAGATCGCATGTGAGAGAGTTCACAAACTCTCTCCCACTATCACCCTGAAAAACTTTTATAAAGGTAGAAAACCAATTCTCAACCAGGGCCTCAAAATGAGGATATGCCTCTACAAATTCATACTTGCACTATAGAGGGTATAACTAAGTGAAACGAGAGTGATCATTAACAAAGATAACATAATAATAGAAACCAGCACGAGAGACAACAAGTGTGGCCCCCAAAGATCACATTGAGCCAAATCAAGGAAATGTGGTGCACGCCTATGTTTTATAGTAAAGGAACAAGAGTGTTTCCCCTTTACCATCTAACAAGAGAAACATAAATGTAGCTTAAAGCAGACTTGTAACAAAAAACATCCAGGTTTTCTTAAGAAAAAAAATGATTTTGTGAGGAACATGACCCAATTTAATATGTCATAGTTCAAAAGATGCTGTATACATAGTCGATACAACAAAAGCAGATAAAGCAGTACCACCAAAATCCTAAACATATAATGTGAAACCCCGAACCCAACTAGATTAATAGATAAAATATACCTCCTATACAAATCATGTTATCTCAATTGAACCTTTTTAATCCCTCTAATTGAAAAAAAAAATTATTATTATGGATTAACCTAGATATTTATCTCGGACGAAGTAAATTTGAATTAATAATCTTAATTATTGAAAAATATATATTAGTTAATATCAAACGTGATAAAGTTTAGTATAGGTTTCACTTAAGAAAGAGGAAGAAAATAATAGTACGTCGAATCAGATTGGAAACGCAATATACAAATTGCACATTTTAAAAGAGTTAAGTAAGAAATGATAAATTGAGTTGTTAGATAACTATCTAGATTTTTATAAAAGCATCTCCAATAGTTTACCTTGTATCTTCCTCTAAAATGAATATTTCTTTCAATTATTGAGGAACACTAATTTTATAAATATTCTTTCATAATTATCACAATTTTATATAATAATAATTTTCATATGTAATTACAAATAAGAATAAAATAAATAAGTTATCACTTCTAATATTGTTTTGATTTCAAGGAATATCAATGTATTATATATATATATATATATATATAATTGATTATAAGTGTTGTAAATTAAAAAGAAGAAAAACCAGTAAATAAAGAATTCAAAGAAAGGAACAAATAAAGATAAAATGAGACAATAAATAATTAAAAAAATTAAAACACCAAAAAGGAAAATAAATAGTACGTTGGGATGTGGTGTCATAAGAAAATATTTGGGGTACAGGAGAAAACAAAGAAATTATTAAAATAATAATAGTAATAAATAAATAAATAAGTAAATGAATAAATAAATAAATGAGCAAAAGAATAATTACATGCAAGAAAATTACCATGAAGAAAAGCTAGCAGCAGATATTGACGTGCAGGAAATTAATAGCAAATGAATAAAATGAATAAATAAATAATAGCAATAAATAAAAACGGACGGCGGATGTAATAGCATGAATAAAACAAGCAAAGGAAATTAACTTGAAGATGAAATGATGGCGGACGTAAAGAGGAAGAAACGGCGGACGTAAGAAAATTTATTCAAAGTAATTTCTTGACAAATGAAATTGCTAGGAAGAAGAAATCCCAAGTAGACAAATGGAATTGCTGAGAAGAGGAAATGGACGGCGAACGTGAGGAAGAATTATCCAAAATAATTATTTTGGGCAAGTGGTGGAATATACAGTGGGAAGTGAGAGAGAATAATCCAAAGTAATTATTTTGGGGCAAGTGGTAAAACTGGGAGGGTATATACGGCGGACGTGAGAAGGAAAATTTTTGGCCAATAGGTTACAGGATAAAATTTGTTGGGTGAGTAGGTTTCAGAACCTAGGTTTCACCAAGTATAAATACTTGATCCCCAACTCTTACCCTCTCACGCATTAAACAAAATTTTTGCCAAAGAACAGTGGTGAATAGTAGGAAACGGAAGTGTCCAAGCCCAAGTTTAACCAAGGTGAGTGTTTTCATTGTCTTAGCATTAATTGAAGTAATATATATATATATATATATATATATATATATATATTGTCTTTAAGCGTACAAACTGCCACCAATGAACAGTACCCCCCGAACCCCTGATAAACAGTAGCCCTCGAACCCCTGCTAAACAGTAGCCCTCGAATCCCTGCCCTCGAACCCCTGCTCTGCCCTCGAACCCCTGCTTTGCCCTCGAACCCCTGCTTTGCCCTCGAACCCCTGCTTTGCCCTCGAACCCCTGCCTTTGCCCTCGAACCCCTACTCTGCCCTCGAACCCCTATACTCAAAATACACACTCGAACCTGTACTCAAACTCCATTATAAAGGGATATACCTGTTAGACTTAAATTGATAATATATACTGAATGTTAAACTGAGTGTGTATATTACTGTGTTCAATTATCGTGAAACTGAATTATGAACTCCTCCGATATTTTTCTGTGAATGACCGGCTTGTACTTTATCTTGCCGTGTCAAACTTGAATTATATACTGCTCTGATATGTTATGTGGATGACCGGCTTGTACTTTATATTGCCATGTCAAACGTGAATTATCTGCTACCTGATTACCTGTCTGTTGGGGGCCCCGATGCGATTGTAGTTTGGTCGAAGTCGGCGGGGAACAGTACTAACCGGGCCATCTGATTAGACCAGCTACACGTAGAGTTTGGTATGCTAGCATAACCACCTGACTGATACGAGCTCTTAATTGAACACCTGGGTGAATGGGAAAGTGAATTCTGAACTGATATCCTACGGGCATCACTGATTGGGTTATGTCGTGTATGTTAGCCACAGTTTCCATATAGGCACTTGGCAGCAACTCGACATTAACCACCTGTATCCTTTTTACTATGTGCTAGGACATACGTGGCTAGTTGTTAATTGTTAATTCCTATTCTGTGATCACTAAAACTCAACTTGGTAAATACTGGCAAATGAACCTCACTAAGCAAGGAGCTTACCTTAGTTAAATAATCATTTTTCAAGTGAAGAAGAACAGTAAAAGAAAAGTGCTTATTGCCTTTACTTCATTTGATAAAGATTTTGGGTAAACTGCTAAGAGTGTTAAAGAAAACTTTTGATTCTGTAATAGTTAGGTAAAACTTCCATTTAACATTGTAATAGTAAAGTTAGATTTTTATTTATCTAAATCGCTTCCGCATAAAATTTACCTGCTCATTATTGTTATCATTTCTGGTAGCACGACCAAACCCGACCTGGCACTTGTGTTTGGGTTTGGGGGTGTTACAGATGTGTTATCAGAATTTCCTCAGATCAAGTAAAGGAAAATCAAAACTTAATTTAATAAAATACTTCACATTTGCTTAACAATTATAGATATTCGAGACATGGTTGAACCTTATCTACAAAACTAACAATTTATTGATGGCACTATCTAATAGGGAAATAAAATAAATTATCAAATATAATAATTTGAAATACATAAATCTATGAGGATTGTGAAAAATAAAAGGGTATAAATGATTCCAACCATTACTGAACTATAATGAAATTCTTCCGGCGTAATATCCCCGGTGAGAATACTAACATGTAGTATGACAATAATTACGGCAAATAAGGCTAACCTTAGTCTCAACATATTATCAACAAATTGAGAGAAAATGTGGTGAGAAGAATATGAGATAAAAGAGAAAATGTGATTTTGAATTGTTGGATAAATTCGCGTTTATACTATAAAATATAGCTGTTTATAACTGTTATATTACCGTTACGAATATAGCCATTTATAACTGTTATATTACCGTTGGAAATATAGCCGTTTATAGTCGGTATATTACCACTAAATACATATTGACTAATTGTAGTTAAATGCTAATAGTTTAATGTTATCAAAGAAGATGTAAAAACACATAGTAGAGAAATAAGAATAGTGCCATCAATATTTGCTTCTTTTGAACTTTCAAAGACTTTCTAAATTGAAAATAAAAGTGTTCTCCTACAGAATTTTAAAGAAAAGTTAAATCTCAACAAAATAGATAAAAGGTTTTTGGATTAAGGCATAAAATTTTAAATTTATAAAATAAATAATAATAATAATAATAAAATAGGTATCCTTTCCATTTGACCTGAGAAAACCTTTGAATCACTTGGGGATGGCTAGCCCAAAGTTCGAATCAGGTTCTCATGTTAAATTGAAAGGTCCCTAAATAATAATGATAAAATTTTAGATCTAAAAATGGATAATAAAGCACTAGTCATCACATGAATCTTCATAACATATACAACAATATTAGTCCGTTAAATAAAATTAAGCTAAACTCAAAAAAATCAGTAATTAGAAACCTTAATTAAGCTAAACTCAAACGAGTATCCTACCCTAATTGGACGAGGTTGATCCTGATTATGGAATGAGAAACCTTAAATCCTTAAAATATTTATCATAAATAATCAGTAATGGATATAGAGCCGATGCAATTAGCATAGAACTCGATCAAATAAGAAATACCAAGACATAGGAACTAGAGTTGCAGGATATAGCACGAAAAAGTTGAGTCAGACTCAAGGTGGCATCCGAGTCCTGCATAGGCGGCATACGTAGATGGCAGAACTTGTAAGGGGACCCTGAGAAAAGGTTGGGGTCACATAGATAAAACTCAAGTGATAATTGAACAAAGAATTTATGAACCTCGGGTTGACCTTAGGAATGGACCTCCCATGATACATAACGAGATAAAGAATGTGACTCCACTAAATGATTTAGGGTTGGATAAGGATAGAATCTAGAGGGACTAAAGTAGTAGTATATAACTATTATAAAAGTACTGGTAGTTCTTAAGAATGTATACTCTTTGATGATCATTCAAGCTACGGATGAGAACCATGATTTGACCGAGGTCATTGAATGCACCCTCTCTATTTTGGGTAAAATTTCAGTGAACTTCGGGGATGAAGTTCATTAAGGGGGGGGGGGGAGATTGTGAAACCCCGAACCCAACTAGATTAATAGATAAAATATAGCTCCTATACAAATCATGTTATCTCAATTGAACCTTTTTAATCTCTCTAATTGGAAAAAAAAATAATTGTTATTATTATGGATTAACCTAGACGTTAATCTCGGACGAAGTAAATTTGAATTAATAATCTTAATTATTGAAAAAATATATATTAGTTAATATCAAACATGATAAAGTTTAGTAGAGGTTTCACTTAAGAAAGAGGAAGGAAATTATAGTACGTCGAATCAGATTGGAAATGCAATATACAAATTGCACATTTTAAAAGAGTTAAGTAAAAAATGATAAATTGAGTTGTTAGATAACTATCTAGATTTTTATAAAAGCATCTCCAATAATTTACCTTGTATCTTCCTCTAAAACGAATATTCCTTTCAATTATTGAGGAACGCTAATTTTATAAATATTCTTTCATACTTATCACAATTTTATATAATAATTATTTTCATATGTAATTACAAATAAGAATAAAATAAATAATTTATCACTTCTAATATTGTTTTGATTTTAAGGAATATAATTGTATTATATATATATAATTGATTATGAGTATTGTAAATTATAAAAAAAGAAAAACCAGTAAATAAAGAATTCAAAGAAAGGAACATATAAAGATAAAATGAGACAATAAATAATCAAACAAATTAAAACACCAAAAAGGAAAACAAATAGTACGCTGGGATGTGGTGTCATAAAAAAATATTTGAGGTACAGGATAAAACAAAGAAATTATTAAAATAATAATACTAATAATAATAGTAATAAATAAATAAAGAAGTAAATGAATAAATAAATAAATGAGCAAAAGAATAATTACATGCAAGAAAATTAGGGTGTTGCTATATCCCGCCCTGTATTTTACTATCCTCGCCCTAATACGTATAAATACACGTATTTTAAATTAAAAAAAAGAAAAAGAATGGAAGAATTAAACCCTTATAAATACCCCTCCCCCTCTTCTTCTTTCTCTCCATTTCTCTCCCCCTCTTCTTTTTTCTTCTTCTTTCTCTCCCTTTCTCTCCCCCTTCCCTCTCTCCATTTCCGCCGGAAACCCGCCGCCCGCCGCCCGCCGCCGCCGCCGGAAACCCGCCGGAAACCCGCCGGAAAATGTAAGTTTTTGAGGAATTTTTTTTTACTTTTCGTGTGAATTGTTGCCCGATCTATTCGAATTTTGTTGAACTTGTCGGAATTGTTAGAATTGGGGTTTGTTACAATTTTGTTAAATGTAGAATGGATGTTCGGTTGGTGGTTAGATGTTGGGTCGGTGGTTAGTGTAGGAGATTAAGGTGTAGAATAATAATTTGGAGAAATCTAATATTAGGAATTTAATGAATTTTGGAATTAAAACGAAGAAATTGTGTTTTTTAGAAATTATTTAGTTTAACTTTGGACGTAATATTGTAGAAATTGTATTTTTTAGAAATTGTGTTTTTTAGAAATTATTTAGTTATGTGACATAGTAGAAATTATTTTCTAGAAATTGTGTTGTTTGGAAATTATTTAGTTAGTTGACATAATTGGAATTGAAACGAAGAAATTGTGTTTTTTAGAAATTACTTAGTTTAAATTTGGACATAATATTTTAGAAATTGTATTTTTTAGAAATTGGGTTTTTTAGAAATTATTTAGTTATGTGACATAATAGAAATTATTTAGAAATTATTTTTTAGAAATTGTGCTTTTTTGGAAATTATTTAGTTATGTGACATAATTGGAATTGAAACGGAGAAATTGTGTTTTGTAGAAATTATTTAGTTTAAATTTGGACATAATGACGTAATTGGAATTGAAACGAAGAAATTGTGTTTTTTAGAAATTACTTAGTTTAAATTTGGACATAATATTTTAGAAATTGTGTTTTTTAGAAATTATTTAGTTATGTGACGTAATACAAATTATTTAGAAATTATTTTTTAGAATTTGTGTTTTTTTGGAAATTATTTAGTTATGTGACGTAATTGGAATTGAAACGAAGAAATTGTGTTTTGTAGAAATTATTTAGTTTAAATTTGGACATAATATTTTAGAAATTGTATTTTTTAGAAATTGGGTTATTTAGAAATTATTTAGTTATGTGACACAATTGGAATTAAAACGAAGAAATTGTGTTTTTTTAGAAATTATGTAGTTTAAATTTAGACATAATATTTTAGAAATTGTATTCTTTAGAAACTGTGTTTTTTAGAAATTATTTAGTTATGTGACATAATAGAAATTATCTAGAAATTATTCTTTAGAAATTGTGTTTTTTGGAAATTATTGAGTTATGTGACATAATAGAATATAGTTCTATTTAAATAAACTTTATTAATCCGATGTAAACAATTGTGTAGTAAACTATTACGATATGTTTTAACTATTGTTTCCTTGAATGTTATTAATTGTGTGATGTGGTAAAAAAAAATAAGATTATTTAGTAATGTAATCTCCAATTTGTAACTTAAAAAAATATGTAGTTCGTTGTATGGGATTGTACGAGAATTACATTTGCTGTTTGTGGAGGGATTTTTTTTATGTTATATCCACCTTTTCCTATGCATTATAGAATATGTAGTTTCCATTAGTAAATTGAAATGATGCACTGTTCGAAAATATTAGTTCACACATTGTTGGAATGTATGTTAATTTATCTTATCATATCAGTTTGATTCACTTGTTGTTATACTAATTACATATCTTGTGTCGTAGATGAGCACTGCTGGTCAACCTGACGGCCATGGTCGTTCCATACGACGAAGAGGTGTTAGTGCCTCGGCGAGACAGGCTAGAGGCCGCGTGGTCGAGGATGAACCGTCGCCTCGCCCGCAGGAGTGTGATGTAGGAGCGGAGCGGCCTTCTCCACCGAGCGTTCGTGCATTCGATCCCATGCCAACATGGGATGGTCCGGAGATTAACATTCTCGCGTCTGGTGGAATCCGTCACGATAGTGATTGGCAGTTGAATTATGACCTGCCGGCAGATGTCCCCCTGATGGGCCAACCTGGGACGAGTGTGCCATTGGATGCCGGAGCCAGGCACACCGTGAGGAATAGAGCTGGTCAATTCGCACAGTTTTCTGGTGGATCGTGCAATGCCGGTGAGCCTAGCACCGGAAGGGCACCGAGGAATAGGAGGAAGCGACCCGCCGATGAGACGTGGCTAGTGCGGGGACCGATGGCTGGTGGCCCGCAGGATGACCTCGTCATACCAAGCTTCGGAGGACACGTCGTTGTTGACGTTTGGAATGGTACAGAGCGAGGTGTGCTGAGATGCCATGCTCGGTCGCCGCTATGCAAGCAGCTAGTCGCCACGCTCCCCGAACTGAGCGATGTTGCACAGGCCCGGATACATGCGACCGGGTTGGCCCACCTGCCTGCGATTATGTTCCAGTTCCTTGACATGGCACTGATATCCGCTTTTGTCGAGAGGTGGCAGCCGGACACGAACACGTTTCACAAGCCCTTATCCTCCTACGAAAGGGTAACTCCCAACCTACGACATCAGGCTTCCTCAATGTGGTCCACATATTAACCACGGGGGGCATGGGACAGTTTTCCTTCACGTGTACCCGGACGAAATGGCTTGCACTGCGAACGTATACAATGTGTAGCTCCCTACTTGTTCCATCCTCGCCCCCACCCGCCCTCAGTGGAAGGACTGTGTAGCAATGGTCCGCCGACCCATTCTCTAAAATGTAATATAAAACTACAACCGTGTTGTAGTAGGTGGCGACAGGAAACATGTCTGCAATGACCGTAAACCAATACTCTGGACCACATGGACCGCTGGTGTGGTGTATACGGGCTCTGGCGAGTTCAACGTCATTCTGCGAACCGTATATGGGAACATAGTCAGGCCAATGAGTTGATATCTCGTTAAATACTGCCCGACGCGCTGTAGACCATTCACCTTCACCGTCTACGTGGAACGCATCAGCAACGCATCTGAAGCCACAGTTTCCATCACTCTCGACATCGTTCCAGCCTTCGATGTAACGCCCGACAATGTGGGGGACACTTTCGAGGAACGGGAATGTCGCTGCAGGAGAAAACATTAAGATTAATATCTTGTTCAGGCGGACTTCATTAGGAAGAATGGTGCTTGTACTTACCGTGCCGGCGACCGCTCCCTGAAGCACGCCCCGGGGATCTTGAACTACGCCCGTATCGCCTGTTCACGTGCTCGTGGTAGCTCGGTGAACGTCGGGTTGATCTTGACCGGGGGACCTGCTCGCTTGGTCTCCCACGTGCACTGGTACAATTGTCCGGCTCGGCAATGCCGCTCTCCTCCGGACGCAACTGCGAATCTATGTAGGATGAAACTCGTCGGCGGACCGAAGGGTCGCTGCGCTCCAGCTCCTCCAACAGAGTGTTGAACCGCGACTGATCTTGTTCGGCCCTCACAATGTTTTCCGTGCTCCGCACGTGATCACCCAATGCCAGGCTCTTAAACAGCGGATGAATGTCGTCCAAGTACAAGGGGATTCCTTCAGCAACTGCCCCTGCCATGACGCATGCGCACGGTATTCCGTGTGTCGAGCACAGCACACAGCCACAGTATGCATATACCTGTGCTCCGAGTGCATCAATCCTCCCGGACTCGACCGTCAACTTATCCAGACAGTATTTGGACACATTGTTGTTCAAGTCGCTGAAAAGGGCCCTACGGTGCAATCTTCCAATGCACGTTTTTTATTTCTCCAGGCCGGTCTTGATCACAGTAATCTGCTGGGCTATCTGCAGGTCGACACGCCTCCATACCGTGTCCAGTGAACCAGTCGACGTTTGTAACCACCCTTTCAATGACGAGTGTGCACTTTTGACCCTGCATGTAGTTGTGTTCCCGAAATGCAGCAATCTGTTCGTCCATGCCCTCACAAATTTCTCCTTATGGGGGGTGAGCCACGTCGTCTCAGCGTAACTAATAACAGCCTCGCTCCAAGACCATCCAGCCCTCATATCTACCAAGGTGGTTTCGTACTCTGCAACGGTGGACGCATTGCAAACCCGGAACCATGCACCATTCTTGAACGCTGCCCCGTTCCTCTTATTCCCTGTCAGCACAGTAACACGTGCCTCCACATCCTTGTTAATATGCCAGGTGCAGAGTAAATGATTCGATTCTGGAAACACAGTCCGAAGTGGCCTAATCAGTCCCATCTCCCGATCGGTGACCACAACCTCAGGGAACGGTCCATCCACAAGCAAGTCCTTCAGCGCGTTCAGCACCCACTCAAAGGTATCTGCCGTTTCATCAACGACAATTGCGTAGGCAATCAGGAAGTTTGTGTTGCAAGGGGACATCCCCACCATCTCAATGAATGGCATGCCGTAGCGATTGGTCTTGTACGTTGAGTCGATGGCCACAACCCACGGAAACGTGCGAAATGCCACAACAGCATCGGGATTGGCCATGAATAAATGAGTCAAAGTACCATCACCTGCTGAGCGGTGACTAGTGACATACCCTGTCGCGGTGGCCAGATGCAAACAATTCTCCGCTGTGTTGCGCCCGCCTCGCCTTTCTGTTACATATGCCGACCTCTCATTGTACACCTGCCTAATGTTCTGATGCAGGTCCGGAAACGAATTACTGAGGCTGGCATTGATATGCCTTGGGGCTGTTTCTGAATCTGTCAAATCTCTGATCATTTGCTTCGCGTCCGCATGGAGCTTGCTACTCTGTCTATGACCCTCGGGGTACACTGAGAAAGAGTGGTTGTGCATCCCTCGCCTAGGATCCTTGCACGGCACTACATTCCAACCATCCCCCGTGATGCTCTGTTTCAAGACAATCGCGAATGGGCAGTCACAACTTCTGGTCGAGCTGCTACTCCGTCGGACTACATCAGATTCGCTCGTATCTACATCCTTATCCTTTCGGCCCCGATTGCAAATGCAATATAACCTCAGGGGACCATTCCTATTCTGTTTGTAGGACCCCGTGACAAGTTCAAATCCCACCTGCAGAGCAATCCGTTGCAGGTAGGAATAAGCCTCGGCAACATCTGGGAACACAGCTGAGGTGGCAAATGGAGAGTATCCATTCCGCCCTGCAGCAGCTTCACATGACTGATTGTCATCCTTAAACAGCAATAAATATCAAGCAATTAGTTACACTCAACTGCTATACCAACGACAATGATGTCGTCAATTAACGTTTACATATGAACGAATAAAGATAAAATTACAGCCAAAACGTTAAAACATATACTTAAAGAAGAGAACATAAAGATAAAATTATAGTACATGAAATGCCATTACAGTTATAAAATTAACGTACACAAATTAACTCCCTAAACTAAAATACATTCATCCATTTCAAACTGTCCTCCTAATGGACTTAAGGGTGCACTCCGCCATTTCTCATTAACAGCTAAAACATACATGTAATGGAAAAAAAAATGAAATAACATTGTGGTTAGAATTAATATTACATTCTTACATTCCACATTAAGGTTGAAAATTAATTAACGTAACGAATTTAATGTTTACTAGTGAACTTTTGGAATCCAAAATGCAACCGGGTCGTTTCAGAGTAACTTTTAATACTTGCATTTGAATAATGTAAAATGAAACAAAGTAATTACATTTCAACAAATTAAACTAACAAAATAGCGTAAAAAAAAGTAAATTAACGTTACAATAATTAACAAAATAACAAAACTAACAAAACAACAAAATTAACGTTACAATAATTAACAAAACAACAAAATTAACAGAACAACAAAATTAACGTTACAGTAATGAACAAAATAACAACATTAACAAATCAACAAAATTAACGTTACAATAACTAACAAAATAACAAAATTAACAAAACAACAACATTAACGTTACGGTAAGTAACAAAATAACTAAATTAACAAAACAACAAAATTAACGTTACAATAATTAAAATTAACGTTACAATAATTTTTACGTTACATTTAATAAATTAAAATACTAAGATGAGCATAAATACTAAGATAAATGTGCAATAATTTCATCGTAACAGTTAATAAATTAAAACACAAAGACGAGCATAAATTTCTACGGCAAAAATTATTAAATTTAACAACTACTTATGGACAGAAAACTAATTAGTAAAATTACCTCCGAAGACATGGAATTTCTAACACCCTTTTTGGAGTAATTTTTGCTCGTCTTGGATAGCAAAAAATTTGGGTTGCCCTCAAAATCAGTAGAATTCGAGCTCATTTATAGCAGTTCAATTTTGGGATGCAGCCTGGCACGGCTCGCGCCCAGGCCACGGCGAGCCGAGGTGCGTCCGGCTCGCGCCCGTGGCTGGCGACCGGACCGCGTACTCCTCGCGCCGAACGCACGGCGAGCCGTGGCTCGCGCCCAGGCCACGGCGAGCGGCGCCGGTCCGGCTCGCGCCCAGACCGTGGCGAGCGGTCCGGCGGCGGCTCGCGGCCTGTCGGTGGTGACCGAACCGGCGGCAGCTCGCGGCCAGGCCGCGGCGACCGGACCGGCGGCGGCTCGCGGTCCGCCGGTGGCGACCGAACCGGCGGCGGCTCGCGGCCAAGCCGCGGCGACCGGACCGGCGCCGGCTCGCGGCCGGGCGGTGGCGAGCGGACCACGGCCCAGACCGTGGCGAGCGGAGCTCGCCACGGCTCACGCCCAGGCCATGGCGAGCCGACCGGCGGCGCCTCGCGCCCAGGCCGTGGTCCGCTCGCCACCGCTCGGCGGCGGGCGGCGGCCCGGCGGCGGCCCGGCGGCGGCGGAATTTCTTTCTCATTCATTCAGTTAAAATTAACTAACTACAATTATCTAAATTAATTTTAATTCAGTTACTGAAAAAAAATACTGTATACGTATTAGGGCGAGGATAGTAAAATACAGGGCGAGGTATAGCGATCCATGAAAATTACCATGAAGAAAAGCTAGCAGCAGATATTGACGTGCAGGAAATTAATAGCAAATGAATAAAATGAATAAATAAATAATAGCAATAAATAAAAACGGACGGCGGATGTAATAGCATGAATAAAAAAAGTAAAGGAAATTAACTTGGAGATGAAATGACGACAAACGTAAAGAGGAAGAAACGGCGGACGTAAGAAAATTTATTCGAAGTAATTTCTTGACAAATGGAATTGCTGGGAAGAAGAAATCCCAAATAGGCAAATGGAATTGTTGAGATGAGGAAATGGACGGCAGACGTGAGGAAGAATTATCCAAATAATTATTTTGGGAGAGTGGTGGAATATACGGTCGGAAGTGAGAGAGAATAATCCAAAGTAATTATTTTGGGGCAAGTGGTAAAACTGGGAGGGAATATACGGCGGGCATGAGAAGGAAATATTTTGGGCAATAGGCTACGGGATAAAATTTGTAGGGTGAGTAGGCGTCAGAACCTAGGTTTCACCAAGTATAAATACTTGATCCCCAACTCTTACCCTCTCACGCAGTAAACAAAATTCTTGCCAAAGAACAGTGGTGAATAGTAGTAAAGTAGGAAACGGAAGTGCTCAAGCCCAAGTTTAACCAAGGTGAGTGTTTTCATTGTCCTAGCATGAATTGAAGTAAAATATATATATATATATATATTGTCTTTATGCGTACAGACTGCCACCAGTGAACAATACCCCTCGAACCCCTGCTAAACAGTAGCCCTCGAATCCCTGCCCTCGAACCCCTGCTAAACAGTAACCCTCGAATCCCTGCCCCTGAACCCCTGCTAAACAGTAGCCCTTGAATCCCTGCCTCCGAATCCCTATTTCTGCCTTCAAACCCCTGCTATGTCCTCGAACCCCTGCTCTGCCCTCGAATCCCTGCTCTGCCCTCGAACCCCTGCTCTGCCCTCGAACCCCTGATCTCCCCTCGAACCCCTGTCTTTGCCCTCGAATCCCTGCCTTTGCCCTCGAACCCCTGCCTGTGCCCTTGAACCCTTGCTTTGCCCTCGAACCCCTGCCTTGCCCTCGAACCCCTGCCTTGCCCTCGAACCCTTGCTTTTCCCTCAAACCCCTGCATTTGCCCTCGAACCCCTGTTTTGCCCTCGAACCCCTGCCTTTGCCCTCGAGCCCCTACTTTGCCCTCGAACCCCTGCTTTGCCCTCAAACCCCTGTTTTGCTCTCGAACCCTTGCTTCTGCCCTCGAACCCCTGCTTCTGCCCTCGAACCCCTGTACTCAAAATACACACTCGAACCTGTACTCAAACTCAATTATAAAGGGACATACCTGTTAGACTTAAATTGATAATATATACTGAATGTTAAACTGAGTGTGTATATTACCGTGTTCAATTATCATGAAACTGAATTATGAACTGCTCCGATATTTTTCTGTGAATGACCGGCTTGTACTTTATCTTGCCGCATCAAACTTGAATTATATACAGCTCTGATATGTTATGTGGATGACCGGCTTGTACTTTATCTTTCCATGTCAAACGTGAATTATCTGCTACCTAATTACCTGTCTGTGAATTTTGGGGCCGCAATTGTAGTTTGGTTGAAGTCGGAGGGGAACGGTACTGATCGGACCGTCTGATTAGACCGGCTACACATGGATTTTGGTATGCTAGCATAACCACCTGACTGATACGAGCTCGTAATTGAACACCGGCATGAATGGGAAAGTGAATTCTGAACTGATAGCCTACGGGCATCACTGACTGGGTTATGTCGTGTATGTTAGTTACAGTTTCCATATAGGCACTTGGCAGCAACTCGACATTAACCACCCGTATCCTTTTTACTATGTGCTAGGACATACGTGGCTAGTTGTTAATTGTTAATTGCTATTCTGTGATCACTAAAACTCAACTTGGTAAATACTGGCAGTGGAAACTCATTAAGCAAGGAGCTTACCTTAGTTAAATAACCATTTTTCCGGTGAAGAAGAACAGTAAAAGAAGAGTGCTTATTGCCTTTACTTCATTTGATAAAGATCCTGGGTAAACTGCTAAGAGTGTTAAAGAAAACTTTTGATTCTGTTACAGTTAGGTAAAACTTCCATTTAATATTGTAATAGTAAAGTTAGATTTTTATTTATCTAAATCGCTTCCGCATAAAATTTACCTGCTCATTATTGTTATCATTTTCGGTAGCACGACCAAACCCGACCCGACACTTGCGTTTAGGTTTGGGGGTGTTACATATAAGGCACTTTCACGATGGCCTTCGCCAATAACACCACAAGTAAACTTGTTCAAAATAGTGAAGGAGGAATCAAAATAAATAACAACATTCATATCCCGGACCAATTTGCTAATACACGACAAATTTTTAGTAATGTGTGGAACAGCCAAAACATCGAACAACGATAAGGAATGAGATATTCAAGAATGACTAATATGTGTAATGTTAAGGGCAAAACCATTATCAACAATAATACGGTTGTTACCAAAATAAGGAATTATGCTATGAAGAGCGGACTGAGAGGAAGTAATGTAGTTCGCACCAAAAGATAAACAAATGAGTAAGATGCAAGAGTACTCGTTTCACAATTTGTTCAATCTATTTCAACTAACCACTTTAACTAACCGTTGGAGATGTGCTTTTTGCTTTCCACTAGTTAAAGTGGTTGAGAAGAATGATTTAGCAAACTCATTGGAGATTATCTAAAAGCATCCACTCTAGAAGAGCATTTAATGAGCACTTTTTAAGTTTCACATCACTATTTTCTTTTTAGAAGATTAAGAAGTAACTCTCAATAATAAACAAACATATAAGAATTTTTTACAGGACCCATACTTCATTTATAAGAGACATTCCATGACAACTGATATTCATATATTGGTTAGTCAATTCTAGTTAAAAGAGGTACCGACTCTTTAAGTAAGGAGCTGTTCTTTTTTAAGGACTGGTCAATGGTTTCTTAATAAAAAATGTTTCTTATTAAGGAAAGTGTATTGAATAAATTATCATTGTGGCTGTTCTCAGATTGACGAGGTCAGCTCAGCATTGTAATCCCAACTTAACTATCGTGTACTTTGATTTTTCTAAAATAGAAAATGAAAAATAAATTTATAAACTTCCTACAGAAGTTATTGCTGCATTGCTATGTAGAGCATTGCTTAACAGCATCTACTTCCAATTAAAATGATGTCCAAGCATGATGTAACTATCATACCCGAAACAATCCAAATTATTACATCATCACAAAACATTATTCTTCTCCTCCCTTCCTTTTCCAATGTTCGCTCAACAATAAATGAACTAAGAATAATGAAAACTCAAGCCAAACAAAAGGCAGATTGAATGTTCAAAGTAATCCAGAGAATCCAAACTGCTGCATAATGAATCAGAAATCTGAAATCGAGTGCCCAAAAACTCCGCAAACTCAAGCCAAACAAAAGGCAGATTGAATGTTCAAAGTAATCCAGAGAATCCAAACTGCTGCATAATGAATCAGAAAATCTGAAATCGAGTGCCCAAAAACTCCGCGCTCCCTCTGACTTGCAATGGAGATCCATCAATAAAAATTCAAGACTCCCTTAAACTCTGCATTCCTATTATGTATCCTCAATTTCCCAGATTCCTTCAAAATTGACAAGAAGAAAACATAGAGAACGGTTTCATGGAGATGGGGAAGAACCGAGGCTGTATCCCCTAGCGTAGCGTATCTGCAAAGAAATCTGTCTTTCCATTTTCAGCTGCTTGTAGAAGTTAGCTATGAACATCTCAGCTCTCTTATCAATATCCTCCTGGTCGGAAGGGCAGCTGATCGTCCTCTGCAAGCTCCGGCGAGAGCCCGAGCCGTTCGAATCAGAGTCGTCGTCCTCACAGGCCAGCAGCCCCGGGCGGCTGTTGAAGCTCAGCCGCTGCCGCTTCCGTCGCGCGCCGAGAAAAGTCGCGAGCCTGAACTTGTTGAGTTCGAAGCTCAACAGGATTCTGATCTTCTTCACCGCCCCTCTCAGCCGCCCCAGCAGGGACCAACTGGTGCCGTCCTTGTTCGGACCCATGGTTGTGTAGATTGAAATGGCTGTTTGTGGATCGAGTTGGTGTGCGAATTGGATATGAATTGTTAATGAATGAATTGGGGACGGTTAGGGGTTTATATATGTGCGTGTTTGGAACAATTGCTTGGGAAGTTTGCGTGGGGAGAAGGTACACTGTACCGCGTCGTGATTGGCGAGTAAGACTATGTTGTTGGTCATATTTAAACAATTTACCTGGATGGATTCCATTTCTTTTTTCACAGCCGAAAGTGTAAAGGAATGCGGTCGGTCTGTCCATAAATTTATGGACAGTTTACTGTACTTATTTCACGTACTGTATAATAAATATTGTTTGCTTTTTGTCCATCAATTAGGGGTATTTGAGTCATTTTGACACCCATAGTTTACTGAAACGTCGTTGCTCCTAATCTAATTTACTTCCTCGGATTTTCAATCATCATCATCTTCTTCGTTTTAAACTAACTTCCTTTTGCTGCTCTGTTGTGCATGTGTCATCATCGTCGTTATTTCTCCGCAGGCGGCTTTGTCATCACCATTTCTTTGTTGTTTTCATCGTCGCTGCTTCGCCATTTTCATCATTTCGTCGGAGAAGTTCCATCCGCTTCTCCGACTTTCGTCAGAACCCGATGACTCTCACGTAAGTCCATTGCGCTCTAGCGAGGGGGCATAATCCTTCCCGGTGAAGTGCTTTCGGACTGATTTGGTCTGTACCGTCGATGAGATGACGTATTGGTGTAGGTGTACGGACGCGTATTGTGCCGACACACGCGTGGAAAAGGTAGTGTTCTGTGAGGTCAAAAACACGAGAAATTGCTATGTTTGTGGCTACAGTTGCCACAAACAGCATTTGCATGTAGAGGGCGCATTTCCGTAATTCGTCCTCCCATTTTTTATTTTTTATTTTTGAAAATTTTCAGTCAAAATTTTCAAATGACGGATGGGAGGATGACACGTGGCGAGGACGCATTACCGTAATGCGTCCTCTGTGGAAAACTATTTTTTTTTATTTCAGGTAAAAATTAGGTGATGACACGTGGCCAATTGTGGTGATGCCACGTGGCAATTATAATTTTTTTTGTAAAAATCTTTATTTATATTTATATTTATTTTTATATTTATATATATGTATATATTTATATTTATATATATCTTTATTTATATATATATATATATCTTTATTTATATTTATATTTATATTTATATATATGTATATATTTATATATATATTTATTTAGATTTATATTTATTTTTGTATTTATATATATGTATATATTTATATTTATATATCTTTATTTATATTTATATATATCTTTATTTATATTTATATATATATTTTTTATATACATATATCTTTATTTATATTTATATTTATATTTATTTTATATTTATATATGTATATATTTATATTTATATATATCTTTATTTATATTTATATATATCTTTATTTATATTTATATTTATATATATATTTATATATATCTTTATTTATATTTATATTTATTTTATATTTATATATGTATATATTTATATTTATATATATCTTTATTTATATATATTTATAAATTTATATTTATTTTTGTATTTATATATATGTATATATTTATATTTATATATCTTTATTTATATTTATATATATTTATATATATATATATATATATATATATTTATATTTATATTTATATTTATATTTATATTTATATTTGTATATATTTGTATTTATATATATCTTTATTTATATTTATATTTATATATATCTTTATTTATATTTATATTTATATTTATATATATGTATATATTTATATTTATATATATCTTTATTTATATTTATATATATATATATATTTATATATATTTATATATATATATATATATTTAAATATATATTTATATATTTATATATTTATATATTTATTTATTTATATATCTATATTTATATTTATATATATCTTTATTTATATTTATATATATATATATATCTTTATTTATATTTATATTTATATTTATATTTATTTTTGTATTTATATATATGTATATATTTATATTTATATATCTTTATTTATATTTATATATATCTTTATTTATATTTATATATATATATATATATATATATTTATATATATCTTTATTTATATTTATATTTATATTTATATATATATATATATATATATATGTATATATTTATATTTATATATATCTTTATTTATATTTATATTTATATTTATATTTATATATGTGTATATATTTATATTTATATATATATCTTTATTTATATTTATATTTATATTTATATATCTTTATTTATATATATATATATATATATCTTTATTTATATTTATATATATCTTTATTTATATTTATTTTTATTTTTATTTTTATTTTTATATATATGTATATATTTATATTTATATATATCTTTATTTATATTTATATATATATATATTTATATATATCTTTATTTATATTTATATATATGTATATATTTATTTTTATATTTTTATATTTATATTTATGTATATATTTATATATACATAAATATATACATATATATAAATATAAATATAAATATAAATATAAATATAAATATATATATATATAAATATAAATATATACATAAATATAAATATAAATATATATATAAATATATATATATAAATATATATATAAATATAAATATATACATAAATATAAATAAATATATATATGAAATTTTCGGAAACAAAAAAGGAGAGGACTCGTTTTCGAAACAAGTCCTCTATTTAAATTCTGGAAAAAAAATAGGCCCCCCAGAGGACGCATTATCGAGGAGTCGTTCCCAAAACGAGTGCTATGAAAATCATTTTCGGAAAAATTAAATAATGCTAAATTACGCATTATTTGATTTTAGAAACGAGTCGTCTAATTGATGCTAAAAATAAAATCGTCACCAAAACGAGTCCTCTAATTGATTTCAGAAACAATAAAATAAATCATAATTATTTTTGGAAGAAAAAATGGAGAGGACTAATTGAATTAAAAAAAAGGGAAGGAACCATTTCCGGAAATAAAAAGGGATAAATTCTGGAAAAAAAATTTGGGCCCCAAGAGGACGCATTATCGAAATGCGTCCTCGTTCAAAATGCTGGGGAAAAAAAATTGGGCCCAAAGAGGACGCATTATCAAAATGCGTCATCCACCCTCTACGTCCACAATGAAAAGGTGGCACAATATGGACCATTTTGCTACATTTCACCACACAAAAATCATGCACTCTCAAAAACACTGGCTTCAGCCCTCTCTCCGGCCAAGCGCTCTTTTTGGTGCACATTGTTTGGCTCATTTTGCTCGGAATCTTCGTTATATTCTCAGATTCATTTTGATATAAAAATGGTTTTCGTTGATGAGGACTTATTCTGTGGTGTTTGCAATTTGTATTCTTTGTATACATTCTTTTGTAATCGATATGATATTACATCTTTTTTTAAACACCAATCTATGGGCAGAAATTCACATCTGAAGTCCTCTGAGTTGATTAGGGTTCAGGGGGTGGAGTCCCAATTGGCAGAAGCTGCGTGGGGGATAGTATTGGACTTCAAAAACGCCGTTCTCTAGGAGCCTTCGAAAGTTCCATTCCCCAGAGGTACTATGCATCTGTTGGGGCTGCAATATGTCGTCAAGCCTTCTGTTTGGGTATGTTTCTAGCCCCAAATGGCATGAAATGCTTCGATGTTTGCTTCTTCTTTTTTGAGATTTTTCATGTGGGTTTTGTAATGTTTAATTGAAATTGAAGGGTTATATGTTCCGAAATAGAAGGGTTTTGTAGTGTTTAATCGTATTTAATTGATTGTAGTAACTTGGACGACCATCACGCTATTGAGTTAACACATACCAAATGATTTAGCTTAACTGGTATATCATCTCTCCTTGATATTGGTTTTCTGTTGTTGTTTCCTGCAAGTTGTTAGTTTTCTCAGACCTGATATCCTGTTATTTCAAAACAGGCTCTAGTGTTGGTACTGATATCTGGACAAGCTATGCAACGATCATCATAGTTGTTTCTGTTATAATTCATTCACATACGGCAAGACACTTGGTTGTCTTGATTGCTCTTGTTGTGCGGAATTGGAGAAAGAACAGAAAATATGAACGAAAATAACAAGACACAAGATTTACGTGGTTCACCAAATTTGGCTACATCCACGGAAGACGGATTCACTATGTCAGAATTTAATGTTTACAGAGAGAAGAGAGACAATTTATATACTGTCTCCACTAAATCCTAACAAACTGGGCCAAAACACAATTCGGCACAAATCAATCGCAGTCCAATAAAGAGACAAGTTATACAGCGAGACCCCCGTTTGTTTCCCGGGGGCGATTGCTGCCCCCCGACCCCCAGGCCAAGGTCGCAGAAGCGGCTATTACAGTATTCAAGACATACCAACAGCTCTTATTGTCTCTGTCTCGGTTCTGATCTCCTACGGCGTGTATCAGGTACTTGTCCTCTTTCTCATATCTAGTGGAGGAATGTGGTCTGTCATTTCAAGGTCGATATTTTTTTTGTGTTTGAGAATTTTATTCTCTAGGATTCTTTAGTATAGTTTCAAGTTGCAGTGTCGAGCTGATTTATGTAAAGTTTTGAAAATATCGGTGCATATCAGGCTGGATTAAGCTTTTTTATGGAACTACACCATTACCATGCTCCTGTCATATTGGCATTGTCATTACTTGTTGCTTCAACCTTTTTCTCTTTCTATTGTCTAAACCCATTTTAGGCTTACTTATGGTGCTCTTGATTTTTGTAGGTACTTCAACCTTGGATACAAAGGAGACAAAGGAGAAAGGAGAAAGATTGTTTATGCAAAGCATAAACATGTCATTTCAGGAATTCTAAGGTAGCTAAAAATGCGTGCTTTGGGGAGACTTTGCAAGGATAATGGAACAATTGATAAAGGTATTAGAAAAGTATGTCTTGTTTCTGCTATGGCCGACCTATTTTCTTTTAGCCTTATCTATGGATTAATGCTTTGATAAGATACTATAAAAAACTTTTCCTCTATTGTCACAGAATAAGTAATAGATATGAATTGCCTATGCTTTTCGGACATACTTCTTTGAGGTATAATGAAATTTGTATTCTAATTAGCAGGTCATTTGTTGCAATAGATGAAAATGGTGACGACCATCTGTCCCGTTCTGAATTAAGAGTGTTTATAAATTGTAATAGGAATTTGCTTTAATGAGAAAACTTGGAGCAGAATGATGCTCTTGAAAAAGTGATGAAGGATTTCGAAGATTCTCAAATTTAGAGGAATTCGTTAGTGGTGCAGAGAGATGGCTCAACAAAGCTAGTGGCGGAGCCAGATCGCCTACTCAGGCTGGGCTGGGCACAATAAACTGAATAAAGTACATAGACGACTTCCATGAGGTATGCATACTATTCATTCTGAATGTAGACAGGGTATTCACTATTCAGGACAATTTGCTCTACAAGGCAAGTCTACAAACAAGGAGCGCTGCAAGTGGCTCTTTCCGCGTTCAGTGGAATTAACAATAAGAATCAGTTCTGGAAAACTGTCCTATATTGATCTTAGTTTAGCCGATGCATGGCTCATTTGATATATGAATGATGATGTCTTCAATTTTCAGCCACTGTTTTTTCATATGGACAAACGAGTAATGGAAAAACATACACCATGACTGCCACTACTGGATATACCATTGCAGATATTTATGATTATGTGCAGAAGGTAATCTATTACCACCTTATTATCTGCCCTTCGTCCTTTCTGTTTTGAACTGTAATCTGAGAACATGAAATGAATGGTTTGCAGCACGGCGAGAGGAAATTTATTCTTAAGTTCTTGGCAATGGAAATCTACGATGAATGTGTTAGAGACCTCCTTAGTGCAGATACCTCACCTCTTAGACTTATCGATGATCCTGAAGTAAAGTTCTTGCTGTTAAGTTTCATAGTAATGTTTTTTACCATTAAGTTCTTAAAATTCGAAAAACATATGACACCAATGTGATACCTTTGCAGCAAACAAGGAAAAATCATTACTTCCTCGGGGAACAGGAGAAGAGCGATGAAGTTGTTGAGGGTGCTAAGAATCCTGGAACGACCTCCATAAAGGCTGTATTGCTACTGATACTGTTATTGCCGCTACATTTGCAGATCCATAGGTTGATGCATTCGATGATTTCTCAGCCGTAATATATGTGAAGTTGGCATGTTATGCTCTTGTTGCACATTAAGCTTGTACAATCGATTGATTCAAAAGCCTACATGGCTTTAGTTTTATATTTAGGACATGTATTGTCAATAAAAGAGTTTGTCACCTAATATACTGGTCACACATTATAATAAAAACTCATAAATTGAGAACACCAGCCACACATGTATGTTTTATGAAGTGACACTGATTCCAAAACATATTTGCTCTTTCATTGCTACACTTAATATTTTTGGAAAGATTCCTAAATTCAAATATCTTAATCTATGGTGTCAAATACAAAGAAGTAGAGGGAGTAGTTTTTCTTAGTTTTTTTTTTTGAGAATAATCTTCCTAGATGAATAATTTTTTTAATTTTAAATGTAAACTAAACTAAATTTTTTAATCAACAACACCGCGCAACGTGCGGTGGTGCTCCATCTAGTTATTTTAAATATTATAATTTTTTAGAAAATTTAATATCATATTTATATCATATTTTAAAAGTTAAAACAAGTAATAATGTGCATTTGAATGTGAAAATATAAATATATTTAATATAAAAATTTTAAATTTAATACTTGGTCTGGTCCACTAATATTGGCCCCCTTTGACCAGCCAATTTTTTATGGCATGTTTGACCATCGATAACTTTTGTTGTATATAGTAATGGACCTTATGTGAGATGTCTTTGGATTCTCCGTAACGTATAGTTTTTGAAAAGTAAAATTTTATAAACTATTATCGTACGTAACAAAAGTTATCGATGGTCAAACATGCCTTGAAAAAATGTAAGAAAAAAGGGGCCCATATAAGTGGACCAGAGGGAGAATGTAATTTAACAAATGCAGTTTATAAGGTAAAAAATACGTTGATTGTCCATAAGCTTATGGATAGACCTCCTGTAGGAGACCCACTCTTTTCACAAAGGCTTATTTTACACCAGAAATTTATATGTGGGATTTTGCTCGTGAGGATCTGAGAGTCCAATCAACTTTTGACAAATTTTAAATTCAAGCTAAAGTTAAGGGAGAAAATTAGGATGTATAATTGTAAATTCTAAATGACACTTGTCAAAAATGATTGAGCCACTACTTTAAATTAGAGTTATCGTAACAGTACTTTTCTTACAACACTTATTAAAATATTACAATAACTTGTACAGTGTTATTTAAACCTTCAAAAAGTGTTACCTAAATCTTGAAATATGTTACCTAAATTTTGAAAGTGTTGCATTAGACCTAATGCAACATCACCTATAGTAATGCTTGTAAAAAAATGTTGTAATAGGCTCAATTTAGTATTATTAGCACCTAAAGTAACACTTTCAAAGTGTTATATTAACCTTGGTTTGTTGTAGTGGTCCTCACCTTCCCACATACAAAACTCCTCATATAAAATTTTCTGTTTTTACACCGAACAATGGGTAGATAGAGTCATTTTATAATTGATGTAATTAATAAAATGATATGGTGTTTTTTAAATTTATTACAACGAATTTTCTATATTTTTATTTTTTAAAATGTATAGTAATTATAAATAAGAGAAAAGTGCATATATAACCCTATATAATTGATGAAAGTGCAGATATAACCCTGCGATAATGTAAGTGCAGATATAACCCTGCGATAATTGAAAGCGCAAATATAACTCTGATCAGTCAATGCCGGAATAATGGCTTTAGGGTTATATTTGCACATATGTATAATAGTTAGGGTTATATTTGCACTAAAAAACAACTCAGGGTTATATTTGCACTTTCTCCAACATATAGGGTTATATTTGCATATTACCCTATAAATAATTATAATTTAACCCTAAAAGTTAATAAAACGAAAATCTTCATGATTGGTCTAACCGTTAGTTGGTATTAACAAGAGACTTTATCTTTCTGTTTAGTTTCTTAGTTTTTCTAAGATTTAACCACTTAAATAGCACCAAATTTTATGCCAAGTTTTAATTAGTGCTACAAGTTTAGAAGGTAATTGCTTTTAAAAGAAAGAAGAAGTTTAAAAGGTAATAATTTCATTTCTTAAATTGGTTATACTTATTGTAAATTCGTCTAGGTTCAAAATGTAACAGTTTGATTCCAAAAGTTAGTTATACCTATCTTAAATTGTCATAAGTCCCTTTTTTTTCGTAAAAATTTAGCAAACACTACTTTGTCATTGCTAAAAGATGATTTTTTTTTTGGAATACGCACTCTATTTTTATTACCATATTCAAGTTGCTTCACACATAGGGGTGAGGCTCCTGTTACTCAAGTATTATCGGAAACATAATGAGTAATCTCCCATTATCTTTTTCATTATTAATTGTCAAAAAGCATAAAGAAACATAGGGAAAATATACCGGTTGATTGACGTAAAAGCACTTTAAGAAAATTGTGTAGAGCCAACCTTTCTATTAATTGCAAGTGCAAAACTTCAACTGATTTAGTTGTATCTTGGATATCAATGACATGCGTGAAGTATCTATTTTTTTGTTCGATTATATTTCCCATCTCCCCATCCGCGAGAGAGATGGGAAAATAATAGCTTTTTCAATTAATATTCTTATAATCTTTATATTATCAAATAAGTGTAAAATTGTTTCCACACATTAGTATTATTTTTCAACATGCTAGATTAGATCTTGCATTATAATGATCGCTAGATTTAATTGTCCATATTTATGTATATGTCTGATCTGGTTGTATAGATAGTGTGTTTGAGGTTTTGTTTATGTTTTCATATGGGTCTATTTGTGTTATGCAATATGTTTACAATTTGGGCAACATAAATTATACTTTGGATCAATTGTTGTTATAATTCTTTTTTTTTTAAGATTACATACAAGCAATCAAATTGCATATTAACATCTTAATCTAGGACCTAACTAGGAGACACCACCATTGAATCTATTGAATCTCAATTGAGCCTGAAACTACATCCATCTGAATAGATAGGAACGCCCTCCATCATCGACCACCTGCAGGTTGGGAAACCATAACGGGGACCACCGGCATGGTCCTATGATATTGGGTAATCTCCATCAAGAAATTGCTCTAATATTCACAATTCGTGATGGGGGTGTGTTTTGAACCATGGACCACTCAGTTATAAAGAGTATGTTATAATTCTTGAAAATCCCTGTTTGGCGTAGTGATATTGATTTGTGATATGCTTCTCTCTGCCAAGTGGTCATGATTTTTGCGAAAAACAAGTTAATATCACAATGACGACATTACTATTTTTATTAGATCACTAATATGTAATAGTACATGCGACCACTCTGATTAACATGTAATTAGAAATCATTACACTAGATTAGTTATTGGTAGAGACTTGCTGAGTTGGATATCAATTCCACTTACTGTAATCTTTGTTGGACGTTTTTCCTAGCATATATGAATAATTATTATTTTTATAAAAGGACATGCGTGAAGTATGGCCATACAAATGCTTATGACATCTCACTAATAAAGGAATGCCCATTAACAACTCTTTTGCTCGGTGAAGTTTAGCGCTCGAAACTGCCAACCTTCATATGTTATGATATTGGAACAAGCAGTCGCCATGATGCCC
The DNA here is from genome assembly GCA_037428765.1 of Rubia yunnanensis. Taxonomy (NCBI): domain Eukaryota; kingdom Viridiplantae; phylum Streptophyta; class Magnoliopsida; order Gentianales; family Rubiaceae; genus Rubia; species Rubia yunnanensis. The sequence goes on from CM075065.1 coordinate 104,486,545, forward strand.
GATCGTTGGACGACTACGGAAAACCAATACACAACATTTAAAGTTAAACCGTCATTTAAGGGTATAGAATTAGCAGCAATTAAAAATAAGCCGACGTCTAATGTCTTGAAACACGGGGGTTACTTTCAACTACCACCCTATTACACCTTTCCGATTTTGGATTTAATGTCAGACTCGGGTTGCGTACATCGAAAGTTGAAAGACTCATGCTGCAATTTGAAAAAAAAATCCATGCACATATATACCACGCGTGCAACCAATGGGAATGGTTTCCAATGGGTGTGTGCATTTTCCTAACATGTATATAAAAACTCCATATGAATCATGATTATCATTCATTACATATATTCCTTTCAACCATCATTTTTAATCTAACTATACAAACAAATCATTCAACTTTTTACCCACTATGTTCACCCTCATTCTCTTCCAAACAAATACACCAAGAAAAGAGGTATGGAAACACCATTCAACAAAGTCCCGGATGAGATTGTTGTTGCTATTCTCGGACAAGTTGCGTCAAGTTCATTCTTAGACCTCTGAAGTGTGAAACTATGTTATGTTTTCGTTTGTGTTAAGCCCAACACTTATTTCCCATTCTTGCGTAAAATAAAGGTTCAATTGTGGTTTATTTATGTTGTATTTATATAATGTAGTTGCCCTGTGTTTAACGATATTTCAAACGAAAGCTTGATTTATTAACATGTATCATTGGAATGATGACAACTATAAAGTTTCAAACTTTCTCAACAAATGCTTTCGGTGCAGAAATCCGGAAGCATTGTACATAAAGGGAGTGGTGAGTTTGCATGTGGTAGATTTAATGCGGGAATAAATTTTGGGGTTCAAGTTGATTATGTTAGAGGGGAAGATACATGTATTGGTGTTGTGTGGCTTCAAGGAGCTTCAAATTTATGGCATCTAGGAGCTTTTTACGCATCGGCGATGGTTGCACTCTTTTTGGAGGTGAACGAAAGCTGAGAGAATTGGAATTTCTTATGCGTATGAAAAAAATCGTGATTCGATCCCATAAAGCTCACGGATTGTCATTGATGGTTAGTCAACATTTTGAGGGCGATTTGGGTTCGACATGAAACGTTCATCAATCGTTCCTGTCCAATCTTTTTTACAGCAAATCACACAATCAGAAGATTTGGTTGAGATAATGAATGGGAGGAAACTAATTGTGCAACCTGCTCCTGCAAAATAGAATCGGTCCCATCTATAATGTTTTGCGTTTACCTAACTAGTAGTATATCTTCAAAATAAAGTGATAGTTTAGGCGTTTTTCACAAAAATATGTTAATGTTAGTTTGTTTATAATTATACTGCTTTACATAATCGAATTTGGATGCAAAAACGTTGATATGATTCAGTGTTTAAAATAGCATATGGGGGTTTTGATATCAAAAAATTAATATTCTAACCCGTTTGGTGATGTCCGATGAATATTTTCAAACTCATAAGCATATATGGATAACCCTTTTAATGAATTAATAATTCCTCAGAGTTTTCATAAGTCTTTTTTCTCAATTGTATTATCTTCTTCACCTCTGCCTTCATATTTTGTACATGTTGCACATGAATGAGTTGTTCTCCACCTCACCTACATTTGTTAGCCTCATATAAGAATTGAAATATGATTTGCAAATGAAACTGAAATATCATAAGCATATTTTGCTTCACCTTCATTGGTACGCTCTCTCTTGCTGCTTTCTCTGATAACTCTATGCATCCATTTTCCATATATGAGTTTCAGCTTCATGTTCTCAAAGCACTCTTGGCCGTACATTTTAGGCGGGACATCTGCGCTGCAAACGGAAAAGTTTTTATCTTGTTGGAGGAATTTGGAAATAAGGGAACTATACGTGAGCTTGAGAGCTTTCTTGTTCGAATGAACAACTAATGACAGCATATGTTGAACAATGGTGTAGCCATGATTGATCTTCACCTTCTATATGAAATAGTAGAACAACATAATACTAGTGATCGTTGGCTCACATATGTGACCTCCCGGTAGAACCAAACCCCCTAACACCAACTAGAAATGAAATATGATTCAAGTAGGCCTGGAATCAATATTTTCATTTCTCCCCTTAATTCCTCAAATCGTTCCAAATATTATGGGAATGTGACAGCCCGATGGAGATTGTTAAATTCATCCACAATATCCCTAACTAATTATCAAGTTATCATCAAGCCTAGTCTTAAACAAACCCCATCATAAAGGTACATTGGTTAATGTAAGGTCCAAATTTATCTATTTGGCAATTTGTGGAAGTTATGCAAATACGGAATTGTTGTGTTGAAACATCAAATATAGAATTGTTTGGAGTTTTATGGAATGACATGAAAAAAATCCAATGAGATATTTCATCCATGGTTTTAATTTGAGAATATATCAATTCCTATATTTATGGGATTGGATTGGATTTATTTGAAATTGGAATTGATTTGATAAATATCCTTTTTGGAAAAGATTTGGACGAAATCTATTAATTCCCTTCTTTAAGGGATTATATTTGATAATTCATATCTCCAAGGGAATTGATTAAAATCAAAATCTGAAATGGAGAAGGAATTTTATTTACGCAAGACTTTTTATGTTGTAACATACAGACAATTGAAGCCTAAAAGGATTTGATCGAGTCAAGATATTGAGGGGATATTAATTTATGGAAGATTGGAGATTTCGCAATATATTATTCTAGGCATGTGATTGAAGCATATTGGATTTATGGAAAATCCACACTCTTAAGGAATTAGATTTACGGAATATTATGGGATATATTGAGATAAGAAAAATCCTTTTATTTAGGGGATCTTGATATGCTTCAGAAGCAGATTTGGAAATGGAATCTTTTGAAGATAAATTTGGAGAATTCTAATTTTCTAATGTTATATATATTGATGGACATTACGGATGTGTGGCTCACAAATTTAATTGAATAAAATTCTCATCCAGATTTTCATATCTTTCGAGTGGTACTACAGAGTCATTCGTCTGTGTTCCAACATAAACATAATTTGTTGATCATATTCAGAATCGTATGCCTTAATTCCTTGGGGGGAGGAGATCCAGCGTCGGCAATTTTTGAGATCAGAGGGAGTCTAATCAAGGCGGATCGGTAGCTAGGGGAGCTAGCGAAATTCACACGTTATAGTTAGATAAGAAAAGTATAATTGTATGGTGTACTTTGTACTGTATCTTTCTTATTAGTGGATTTATTCTAAACTGGGCTAGGCCCCGTAGATGTAGGTGGATTTCACCGAACTGCGTAACCAAGACTCGTGTATTTATGCTTTACTTTACTGCATGCTTGGTTAGATAGGTTATGTTGGAACACGCTATTAATAATTGAACTAATTAAGTAAAACTAAATTTCAATTGGTATCAGAACTAAGTCACCTGTTTTACCTTTGTTTTGACAAGGAAAGTGTGATCCAATTTTACCAATGGTGACCAGAGAAGGAACTTCTGTGTCTCGACCACTACTGCTGGAAGGAACGAATTACAACTACTGGAAGGCTCGCATACGGGTGTTCATAAATTCACTGGATGAATTAGCTTGGCACTATGTTGAAACAGAATGGAAACCCCCAGTTGTTGGAAGTTCTGAAGGAGGAGAATCTAGTTCTTGAGCCTAAGCCTAAAGAATCGTGGACACCAGTTGAAAAAATTTGTGGCTTGGCTAACTCCAAAGCATTAAATGTCATCTTTAATGCAGTAGATGAAAATTAATTCAAACTTGTCTATATGTGTCATCAAGTAAAGAAAGCTTGGGATATCCTATAAACTGTACATGAGAGGACAAGTTGTGTATGTGAATCAAAGCCACAAATGTTGGCCACAAAATTCGAAGAGCTGAAAATGGAAGAAGATGAGGCTATTGCAGTATTCAATGGAAGACTCAAAGACATCACAAAATGTCGCATCAATTGGGGAAAATTTTACAAAGAGTCTAAGCTGGTGAAGAAGACGCTGAGATCACTTCCCCAAAGATTTTCCATTAAAGTAACAACAATAGAAGAAGCAATAGACATGGCCACAATTACTCTGGATAAGTTGATGGGATCACTACAAACCTATGAAATGACGGTGGAACATCCAACAAAGAAGTTGACACTCAAAACTTCATCATCAAGAAACAATCATGAAGAGGATAACAATGATGTAAATGAATACCTTGCTTTTAAGTGGTAAATAATTATTCTTAGGAAAGGTTTAATGGGAACAGATCATGGTATCAAGACTTTGGCAACAATCATGGACTAGGGATGGAGCAAACCACTCAGCAATCCTCAAGAAATCAAAATGATAAATTGAGGCATTCAGGAAGGATACAATGCAGAGAATGTGAAGGGTATGGACATAGGCTGAATGTGTCAACACTCGGAAGAAACAAGGAAAATTACATGTACCCTTATGGAGTGAAGATGAATACGAGAAGAATTATGAAGAGGATCTGACCGGTAATTATATAGCTTTCGAAGAAAAACTTCAAGGAGGCTCAAAACTTGGTACTGACATCGGACAAGAAGAAGTGGATCGATGTTCCAACATGGTTCAGGTTACTGAAGTTTGAAGTTCCAACACAGAGAAGGTGTGTGAAGAATACTTCTCGAGTGAGACGAAGACAAGATTGTGAGTGATGAGCATGTTTGTGATGCTCGTGAAAAGATGTATGAAATGTGGCTGAATGTTGCTGATGCTAACAAACTCTTAAAAAGGGAGAAAAAAATTTTAGCTGAAGAAGGAAGAGAGATGACATCCCTAGTGGAAGGACTTTGAAAGGAAATTAAGTTGTTGGAATTAAATATGAGTTCGATGACAAAGAGGGCTGAAGTTGCTGAGACGGATATTAAAGGATTAATTTCTGGAAAAGCTAAATTGGATGACATTCTCACCATGGGTCAGAGTTCTTGAAATCGACAATGGATAGGCTACGAAAAACCATCTACTGGCACTGAGGTATTAAAAACAGAGGTTCAAGTTATGAAGAGAAAAGTGGTCAAAACATGCCCACGAAAAGCTTTAATGTGTGGTTACTGCTATCAAGGTCATATAGAGGATCATTGCTTTAAGGTTCTCAGAGATATTATAAATGGACATAAGCTCGCAGCATGTTCCAACATGGATCAAGTGCAACGGTCAAGGATGGTCAGAAAGGTATGGATTCCTATCGCTCTCTCCAGGAGGTTGGCCGCCTGCTAAGAAAGAAATAATAGAAAGAGAATGCTACTGCCCCTTCTTTCTTGGGAACCTCTAAATTGTGCTTTGTTGCTCACACGTCCCTTATTGCACACCCTAGGGATTCTCGGTATATCAATAGTGGATGTTCTCAACATATGACTGGATTACAAGAGTACCTAAAGAATATCAAACCCTATGATGGTGGATTCGTTACATTTGGCGATGGAAAGAAAAGCATGGTAGTTGGAAAATGTGAGCTGTCGATAAAGGGATTTCCAACCATTACTAGTGGTCTGGTGGTGGAAGATCTAAAGGCTAATCTCCTAAGTATCATCCAGATGTGTGATGATAATATGACCGTGGAATTCCATAAGGAGAAGTGCATAGTGAAACATGGCAACAACAAAGTGCTTACTAGTATTCGATCATCAGACAAATGTTACTTGTTGGAACAAGAAGTGAACTGCTTGAGTGTTGAATATGATGGGTTAGATCTTATGGGTGACCATGTTCCAACATCGGATGATTTCTCATATCAAGGATGTAATGATGTTGGAACATCAGATGAGCTAGATCTTACAGATGAAGCTGATGGCTCTTATAACTTTAGCGATGTTGGAACACCGTCCTCCCTAGAACTCCCCCATGTTCCAACATCAGTGCAAGCTGAATCAAGCAGAAGAAGGACTTGATAGATCCCTCGGGTTAATTATAGGGAACTTGCTGGCCTACAATGTTTTCTCTCCCTCATTAAACCCAAGAATTACAAAGAGGCTCTACTTTATGCGTATTGGATTATGGCAATGCAAGAAGAATTTGGGCAATTCAAACTCAATGGTAATAAAGCAAGGTTAGTTGCTCAGGACTACACTCAGGTTGAAGGATTTGATTTTGATGAGACATTCGTTTCAGTTGTCAAGTTAGAATATATTTGCATTCTCCTTGATATCACTTGCATTATATATTTTACGTTGTACCAAATAGATGTCAAGAGTGCTCCCTTAAATGGTGCGGTTAATGAGGAAGTAAATCATCGACTCAAGAAAGTTTTGCATGAATCAAAATAAGCACCAAGGGCGTGGTATGAACGACTCACTACCTTTCCTATTCAGAAAGGTTGTCATCGAGGGAGAGTAGAATGCACCTTGATTGTTTTTCGTGAATCATCAAATTACTAATTGCTTAAATCTATATTGATGATACGATCTTTGGGTCTACTTCACCATCATCGGTACAAGATTTTGTGACTTTTATGCAAGCCAAATTTGAGATGAGTATGGTGGGAGTATTTGCAAGATTTCAGGCTAATCCTAAGGAATCTCACATGATTGCAGTCAAAAGATAATTCAATATGTTAGTGGAAGTTATAAGTGTGCAATATGGTATTCTAAGAATCAAGACTCTCATCTGGTTGGTTATTGTGATTTTGATTGGGTTGGTAATGCACATGATCAAAATAAGCACCAGGAGCTGATGTTAGTGGAAGTTATGCAAATATGAAATTGTTGTGTTGAAACATCAAAAATGGAATTGTTTTAAGGTTTATGCAATGACATAAAAAAATCCAATCAGATATTCCGTCCATGGTTTTAATTTCAGAATGTATCAATACCTATATTTATGGGATTTTATTGGATTTATTTGAAATTGGAATTTATTTGATAAATATCCTTTTTGGAAAGGATATGGATGGAATATATTAATTCTTTTCTTTAAGGGATTAGATTTGATAGTTCCTATCTCCAAGGGAATTGATTAAAATCATAATCTGAAATGGAGAAGGAATTATATTCACACAAGACTTTCTATGTTGTAACATATGGAAAGTTGAAGCTTAAAACGATTTAATCAAGTGAAGATATTGCGTGGATATTGATCTATGGAGGATTGAAGATTTCGCCATATATTATTTTAGGCGTGTGATTGAAGCATATTGAATTTATGGAAAATTCCTATTATTAAGGAACTGGATTTATGAAATATTATGGGATATATTGAGACAAGGAAACTCCCTTTATTTAAGAGATTTGGATATGCTTCAGAAGCAGATTTGGAAACGGAATCTTTTGAAGATAAATTTGGAGAATTCTAATTTGCTCATGGTATATATATTAATGGACATTACGGATGTGCGACTCACGGATTCAATTGAAGAAAATCTGCATCCAGATTTTCATATTTTTTAGAGGTACTACAGATTCATTCGTTTGTGTTTCAACATGAACGTAACCTATTGATCATGTTCAGAATTGTATACCTTAATTTCTTGGCAGGAGGAGATCCAGCGTCGATGAGTTTCGAGGTCAGAGGGAGTCTGATCAAGGTGGATTGGTAGTTAGGGAAGCTAGCGGAATTCACACGTTATAGTTAAATAAGAAAATTATAATTGTATGGTGTACTTTGTACTGTATCTTTCTGATTAGTGGATTCATTCTGAACTGGATCAGACCCCGCAGATGTAGGTGAATTTCACCGAACTACGTAACCAAGTCTCGTGTATTTACGCTTTACTGTATTGCATACTTGGTTAGATTTGTTATGTTGGAACACGATATTAATAATTAAACTAATTAGATAGAATCAAATTTCTGTTATCAATTCTCTCTGGTACCATATTTCTGCATCATTTTCAAGATACATCTCCACAACACTCAATGATGAACAAGAAAAAAATTTCTCTCCCATTTTGGAACCCAGTCTTTAGAGTTAGAGGTGCCTCAATACATACATGGTTGCGCAATTTTACCACTCTTAGATCATCTTCAACCGTACATCATACTTCGTGTGAGTCGTGAGTAATGGCTATATTATAGTGCACACTACTCCATTGCGTACCATATATTTGATGGGTAATATCAGTAAAATACTACTCCCTTCTTTTCTTTAATAGTGGCACACTTGTTAATTTGAGACGTTTCTTTTATATTGACACTTTCTATTTATGACAAGTTTAAGGTTATTATATCCACTCATTTTACTTTTTCATCTTTCAATTCAATTTCATCCACTCATTTAGCATCTCCTAGATTCTAACACAAAAAATAATGTGCCACTATTAGAGAAACAGATGGAGTATATTTATTATTTTTTTACTATTCATTGCGCCATATATAAAATAGAGTAATGATATTACTAGTAAAACTTCACATTGAAACACCAAAGTTAATGATGTGACATTAGAAAAATGACAAATACATCCATGGTTAGTTTTATTTTTAAGGAAGGTAATTAGTAATTTGATCTTTTCATTAATGTCACAACATTCACTTTTATTTTTACAATGAATTTTCACTGAGAGCATCATTACTCTATAAAATATTAGTATTTTATCAACTATTTGAATTTTTTGTTTGCTCTTTATTTACTTTCATTAATTTTAGTTAGTTTTAAATTTCACGTTATCTTCTTTTCAGTTTATTAATATAAATGTAAGTTCTTAATAATTTAAGTTTAAATTTTTTATTTTATAATAACTATCTACATTTCATAACTAATATTTTATTATAAATAAGCCCATATTAATTCATTAATGTAATAAAAAGAATAAAACTCTAATGGTATATGGTTGAGTTTAAAATTATTTAAACTATGTGGTCTTATTGTTCTATAATTGAAAAAAAAAAAAAAACACATAGTACGTTAAGTTTAAGCAAGCAACATTATTGTAGTTAAATTAGACAGTCTTTTATAAAACCGTGTCATAGGGAGATCAGAGATTTAATTGAAAATGAGATTTCTAATTGAAGTTTTAAAAGTCATGTGACTAGAGGTGAAATTTCATTAATTTACATTTAACTTCAGGTATAAATATCAATATTTCCCCATTGTTCTCTCATATTTTTCTGAAACTTTCTATCACTTCTCCTTTCTTATCTCCTGCGCGGAACCTCCTTATTCTCTCTCATATCCATTTCTATTCCACCTTCTTCTCTCTCATCTTCATTTCTCTTCCATTTTCCTTTAATTCTCACTGCTTTTCTTCCAATTAATTGCACATCTGCTCCATTTTCTTCATCCTTTCTTGCATGCAGTTATTCATTAAGATCTTTGAAGTTCTCCGGCTAGTTTACTGGCAAATTTTCCGGTACTGCTTCAGTTTCCGGCGGCCGAACACAATACGAGATTCGTTTTGTGTTTATATTCAAAGGTAATGTCTTTACTCAGATTTTTTATACAAATATTTTTTTTTAATTTCTGTTTGCTTTTTTTGGTTTATGTGATTTTCTTGGATTTATGTTTTTCATTGTGTTAATATTTGGGGATTTCTCTATTTTTTTGTGTTTTGTGGGTTGTTCTTACGGATTTGTGTTAATATTTGTGTTGATGCTGCTGTTTCTTAGATGTCTAAGAAGATTCTCCTCACTGCTGCTGCAATAGATAATGAAGGACGATTTGTAAGTTTTCTTGATTTTTGGCTGTAATGTTTTATGTACAGTTAATGATATTTCTCGTTTTCAGTGTGATGTTTCAGGTTTTAGGCTTTAAGTACTGTTATCACTGTTGGTGTGATGTATTAATTTCAGCGCTTGATACTTTTGGTATTTTCATGCTTAAGTGTGCAATTGATGTTCAGTTTTGATTGTGTTATTTCTTAGATGTCTGAGAATGCTTGCCCGCTGGTTCTACAATTGAGAAAGAAAGAGGATCTGTAAATTTTATTATATTACAGATGTGATGTTTTAAATATTGTTGTTGATGTTTCAGGTTTTATGTTTGATCTGTCATGTTTAAGTTTTAAGTATTGTTATCTGTGTTGGTGTGATGATTTAATTTCAGTATTTGATGCTTGTAGTGTTTAAAGTGTGCAATGATGTTCATTTTAGTTGTATTGATTGTGTGTGTGATATCTTAGGGGTTTGTTACTATTTGTGCCAATTTTTGTGTTGATGTTGATGTTTCTTAGATGTCTAAGAGCACTTGCTCATTATTGCTGCAATTGAGAAGGGAGAAGGTTTTGTAAGTTTTCTTAATTTTCAGCACTGATGTTTCAGGTAGAGTTAATGATGTTTCTCATTTTCAGTTTGATGTTTCAGGTTTTAGGCTTTAAGTACTGCTATTCGTGTTGGTGATGTTATAATTTCAGCGATTGATGCTTGTGGTGTTTCCATGCTTAAGTGTGCAATTGATGTTCAGTTTTAATTGTGTGTGATATCTTAGGACTTTGTTACGATTTGTGCTAATTTTTATGTTGTTGTCGTTTCTTAGATGCTAAGAACGTTTGCCCATTGTTGCAATCGAGAAGGAAGTAAGATCTGTAATTTTTGTTATTTTTCATATGTATTTTTTTTGCATATTGTTGTTGATATTTCTGGTTTTCTGTGTGATGTTTCATGTTTAGGGTTTAAGTATTTTTATCTGTGTTGGTGTAATGTTTTAATTTTAGTATTTGATGCTTGTCGTGCTTTAAGTGTGCAATTGATGTTCAGTTTTGTTGTTTTAATTGTGTGTGTGATATTTTAGGGTTTTGTTACTATTTGGGCTAATTTTTGTGTTGTTCTTGTTTCTTAGATGTCTAAGAACACTTGCCCATTGTTGCTGCAGTCGATAATGAAGCAGGAACATAAGTTGTTTTTTTTAAAAGCTATGATGTTTTAGATACCATTGTTGATGTTTTAGGTTTTATCTTTGATCTTTCATGTTTAAGCTCTAAGTATTTTTATGTGTGTTAGTGTGATGTTTTAATTTCAGTATTTGATGCTCGTGGTGTTTTCATGTTTAAGTATACAACTGATGTTCAATTTTGTTGTTTTGATATCTTAGTGTGTATTGTTTGATGTTTTAAAATTTTGATATTGATGTTTTAAATATTGTATTTGATGTTTCTCAATGTAGTTATCAGTCATGTTATGTGTGCTATTGTGATGTTTTAATTTTATACATTGATGTTTTAATTACTGTATGTGATGCTTTAAGTTTATTTCACAGGAATACTTTCTAAGGCAGAGTTCTACAATGTAATTGATGAGATATTAAAAAAATGTTATGAGGAATCATGCTACTGAATATGTTCCTTTGAATAGAGGACCGTAACCGACCTTTGATCTTGGCGTTGGTGTAGTATAAGAGACATCCTCTTCAAAACCACCATGAGCAAAGGCAAGTTTGTGAACAAGCGAGCAACGAAGGGAAATAAATTGGGGGGGTGGAATTTGATTGCTTCTGTTGTGCGGAATGGAGAAAGAACAGAAAATATGAACGAAAATAACAAGACACAAGATTTACGTGGTTCACCAAGATTGGCTACCTCCACGGGAGACGGATTCACTATAATAGGTAGCAGGTTACAGACGCCAAGAAATTGGCCAGATTTCTACCTATCTAAGTGCAGAACAGAATTCATGAATTCATAATTTACAGAGAGAAGAGAGACCCTTTATATATTGTCTCTACTAAACCCTAACAAACTGGGAATAAGAAAATAACTACCATTCCTAATAGGAATAGGAACTACCATTCCTAATAGGAATAGGATTCCTATTCTGACCGGGCAGCGAGACCCCCGTTATTTTCCCCCGGACCCCCAGGCCAGTGTCGCAAAAGCGGCTTATTACAGTATTCAAGGCATACCAACAAATCTCCACCTTGACTTGAATCCTCAAAGTAGAAAACTCCGGATGCACTATTACAGTGCCAGATGAGTAGATTTTGCCCTCCACTCCCGGGACTGCCCATATAGCACCTAATCAGCTCTGATGTTCAGCAAGTCCAAACAATGTTGAACTTGCTATGTGGAACAGGTTTGGTGAACATATCAGCGGGGTTGTCAGCAGTTCCCACTTTCTTCACCCTGATTCTTCTCTCACTCCTCAGGAAATGATATCTGACATCAATATGCTTGGTCCTCTCATGATGGACCTGATCCTTGGCTATGCAGATTGCACTCAAGCTGTCACAATACACAGTAGCCTGATCATGATGTAGACCAAGATCACTAACCAGCCCTTTCAGCCATATTCCCTCCTTTGCGGCCTCTGTCAAAGCCATGTACTCTGCTTCCGTAGTAGACAACGTCACTATAGGTTGCAAAGTCGCCTTCCAACTAACCACAGAACCTCCCAAAGTGAATACATAACCAGTCATCGATCTCCTCGTGTCAACATCACCAGCATAATCAGAATCCGAGTAGCCTGTAACTAAGCACTCGGTATCACCTCCATAAATGAGACCCACATCAGACGTACCTCTAAGATACCTGAAGATCCTCTTCACAGCTTGCCAATGTTCCTTTCCCGGTTGCCCCATGAACCTGCTCACAACACTGACTGCCTGTGCTAAATCTGGCCTCGTGCAAACCATAGCATACATCAAGCTCCCCACCGCGCTGACACAACAGTCATAAGCACATCTCGTGTATCCCAACTGAAGCATATAACTGTCAAACTTCTTGTACCACTGCCTTGGAGACTGCTTAAGTCCATACAAAGACTTCTTCAACTTGCAAACATACGTTTCCTTGCCAGGAACCTGGAAACCATCTGGCTGGGTCATGTACAACTCTTCCTCCAACTTTCCATGTTGAAAAGCGGTCTTCACATCAAGTTGCTCGAGCTCCAAATCCTGATGTGTCACTAAAGCTAGCAACACCCTGATGGAAGTGTGTCTGACCACTGGTGAGAAAATCTCATTATAGTCTACCCCCTCCCTTTGACTGAAACCTCTTGCAACAACTCTAGCCTTGTACTTGACTCCCTCTGTAGGTGATATCCCTTCCTTTTTCTTGAAACCCCATTTGCAAGTGATAACCTTTCTCCCTTGAGGCTGTTGAACCAAATCCCATGTCTGATTCTTCTGGAGAGACTCCATCTCGTCTCCCATTGCAGCAAGCCATTTGTCAGCATCAATACCTGAAACAGCTTCTCTGTAAGTGGATGGCTCATGAGTATCCACCTCCTCAGCAACCTGTAGTGCATAACCCACCATATCTTCAAACCCATATCTCTTGGGCGCCCCAACTCCAACCCTCCTGGGTCGATCCTGAGCTAAACTGCGGACTGTAGCTCCTGATGGTTGAGAATCTGGTGGTGGAGATTCCGGTATCTCAGATTCTGTCTGTGGCTCTTGATTCACCTCAAATTGTTCCAATCTATTTTCACCTTGAGTGACTTCAAGCTCCACCTGTTTATCAACTCCACTAGTTTCTGGCACAACTGTGGGCTTCACCATAGATCTAAGCAAAGAATTTTCATCAAAGACAACGTCCCTGCTCAGAATAACCCTCTTCTCAGATGGAGACCATATCCTGGAGCCTTTAACTCCATCTCCATAACCGACAAAGACACCCTTCTTGGCTCGGGGCTCTAACTTACCATCACTAACATGATAATAAGATGTACAACCAAAAACTTTTAACTTGGAGTAATCAACAACTTTACCTGACCACAACTCCATAGGTATTTTGCACTCTATACCCGTGTGAGGCCCGCGGTTGATCAGGTAACAAGCTGTACTCACCGCCTCTGCCCAGAATCTCATTTCCAAACCAGCATTCGAGAGCATGCACCTCGCTCTCGCCAGCAATGTCTGATTCATCCGCTCAGCTACGCCATTCTGCTGTGGCGTATTCCTGACTGTATGATGACGAGCAATCCCTTCATCCCTACAAAACTGATCAAACTCAGACGAGCAGAATTCCAGCCCATTATCAGTTCGAAGCCTCTTGATCTTCTTCCCGGTCTGATTCTCCACCAAAGCTTTCCACTCCTTGAACTTCGAGAAAGCTTCACTCTTATGTTTCATCATGATAACCCAAGTCATCCTTGAGTAATCATCAATCAGAGAAACAAAGTACCTGTGACCTCCCAGTGACTCAACTCGGGAAGGTCCCCAACAATCAGAATGGATGTAATCCAATGTGCCCTTTGTTCTATGAATTGCCTTAGGGAACTTGCTGCGGTGATGCTTCCCAAAAACGCAATGCTCACAGAAGTCCAAGCTCTTGACCTTGTGGCCACCAAGAAGATCATACTTCGACAGAATCTGCATCTCTCTTTCACCCATATGACCAAGCCTCATATGCCATAACTTAGTCATATCATCATGGTGAACCTCCGAAGATGCAACATTAACAGAATCCATAACCGTGGAACCTTGTAGAAAATACAAAGTACCATGCAGAACACCTTTCAGAGCCAGCCTAGAACCTTTGCAGACAAGCAGAACTCCATCACTCCCTGAGTAGACAAAACCCTTTCTATCCAACGTAGGAAGAGAAATCAGATTCTTTGTCATCGATGGAACATGCCTGACATCGTTCAAAGTACAGAAACTACCATCATGCGTCCTGATCTTGATTGAACCAATCCCAACTACCTTGCACGCAACACCATTTTCCGTAGTAATGATGCCCTCTGCTTGCTCATAAGTTGAGAAATAATCTCTCCTTGGGCATATATGGTAAGATGCCCCAGAATCAAGAAACCACGCATTAGGATGATTATTTTGCCCAGTAGCAGCTAGAGCAAAATCATCTTCAGAACTGAAATCCCCTTCAGCCATAGCAGCAGTACCAGATGTACTCCCAGTAAAATTGTCGATCTTCACATTCAACACAGACATCTTTCTCCCCGATCAGCCCCGATCTGATGAGCCCAGAATCCGATATACCCACTACGGATATCGCCGGAAAAAGAAACCGCTCTGATACCAGTTTGTTGTGCGGAATGGAGAAAGAACAGAAAATATGAACGAAAATAACAAGACACAAGATTTACGTGGTTCACCAAGATTGGCTACCTCCACGGGAGACGGATTCACTATAATAGGTAGCAGGTTACAGACGCCAAGAAATTGGCCAGATTTCTACCTATCTAAGTGCAGAACAGAATTCATGAATTCATAATTTACAGAGAGAAGCGAGACCCTTTATATATTGTCTCTACTAAACCCTAACAAACTGGGAATAAGAAAATAACTACCATTCCTAATAGGAATAGGAACTACCATTCCTAATAGGAATAGGATTCCTATTCTGACCGGGCAGCAAGACCCCCGTTATTTTCCCCCGGACCCCCAGGCCAGTGTCGCAGAAGTGGCTTATTACAGTATTCAAGGCATACCAAAACCTTCGGATGTATTTTTTGGCATTAATTTTTTCAGTTATGATGGTTGATTGTTAGTGTTAAGTGATGTTTTAGCTTGATTTGAATTTTTTTATTTTTTATGTTAGCAAATTTTTGGGGCATTTGAACCCTTTTGTAATGAATGACGTTTAACAAGTTATTTCAAATGCAACAGTGGAATGTATAAGTGCAGTGGATCATATGAATATCTTATTTAAATCAACATGTTCATCAGTACTTTTATAAAACTTCAGACAAAAAAATTGAACCATCACAACATAACTGTATAACATTACAGTATGACACTAAATAATAATCAAGTCTCAACAAGATGATTTTAGATGAACTGAGCATTATGTGTATTTTAATTTTGCATTGGATGTTAATTTATTATTTTTTGGATGTTTGACTAATTCTATTTGATGTTTAACTATTTTTGTTTGATGTGTATTTTAGTTTATATTTGATGTTAATCTATTTTAATTTGTTTTTATGTTTAACACTAATCTAGTGTATTTTTAGTGTTTTTATTTGATGTTTAACTATTTTATTATTTTTTATGTGATGTTTATCAATTTTAATTAAGTTTATTTTATAATTTATTTTTAACCTTGATGTTTAAATATTTTAGTAGGATGAATTATTATTTGGAGGGGATGTTTTAGAAAGAGTCTATTTCTTGAAAGAAAGTTTTTCAATAAGTCATGGAAATACCAAGTTTTAAAGTGTAAATTAGAATAAATGAAGATAAAATTTTTGGGTTGCATGAATCGGGTTATAAACTTTATTACTATTACACGTTGCATAATAAATTTTTAATATTGTAACTTAGACCTTTTTGCATTTTAATATTGCAACTTAGACCTTTACATAAGCGTATGGAAAGACCGTCTTTCCCAAGACTTTACCTTTTAGAAATTAGGCCCAACATAAGTGCAAAAACAATGAGGCCCCAAGTAATTGTGTTGGATCCACCTTCCAAATTGGGTTGACCCAAAATTCTTCTCCGTGAGAGACTTTGGTGCCGCCGGTGACAACATTCACTACGACATAGCCCCCATCCAATCCGCGATCAATGCCTGCTCAACCACTTGAATCACTTGCTGTGACTTCGTCTGCGGTCAAAACTGGCGAATTGTTCAACGTCTCCAGTGAAAGATCGGATGAATTTTTCAACTATCTTTCAACATCTCTGTCGAATTGCAACCGGAATCCCTCAATCGAAACCCTCACCACCTACTAGCACCTCACTCGCCACCACCACCACCACCACCACTATGCCTCACCCATCACCATTCGCTCAATTCCGTCACCACCTCGCCACTATGCCTTACCCATCACCATCCCCTCAATCCCGCCACCACCCTGCCCATATGCCTCGATCCTCGAGTACCGGCAAATCAAAGCCGGTGAATCAGAACAACCTCAAGCCTCGATGGAGTTACGAATGAAAGCTGGCGACGCGATTTGAAGTCGAATAAACACAAGAATCAGAGCAACCTCAATCTTAAGCCTCGATGGAGTTACGAATCTCTAAAACTAGGGTTTTGACGGTGGAGAAATCGATTCAATGGCGGAGAAGGGGAGGAGACGGCGAGGCAACGACAGCGGAGAGCGAGGCGGCACTAGTGGAGAGCGAGGCGGCACTAGTGGAGAACGAGGAGGCACCGATGGAGTAAGCAAATTGAAGGATAAAGATGCGTTGTTTGTGTAATTTTCTTATATTTTTTTGGTCCCCCGCGTATTTTGCATTTTACGCTTATAACCCCAAGTCCAAAATAATTCTATTTTTGCCCCCGAATTTAGTTTGTCCTTTTCTTATTTTCTCCTTTAGCCCTTAGTCTCACCATGAGATGGTCTCATAGGAGACAGACTCTTTATATTACATGTAAAAAAGTAGAAGAATGTAATAAAATAATATAGTTACATTGGCATCTAATGAAATATCTTTTAAGTATAAAATTTAGTGTTTTGGTTGAAGAGAAATTGTGTAAAGTTGTTGTACAACACCAAATTTGGAGTAATGTAACACCAAAAATATTGTTTATGGTTGGAGAGATGGCCTTATTGTGCCGGTATCACCCCTGCTCTGATCTACGGGAGTATGTCGCAACACTGGTGTTCTTGAGCTACTACCAGCTCCTTCCTCATTCCTTTTATAGAAATTGTAAAGACTGATTGATATATTTCATTGATAGGTACGTAGCTATTTATACAAGTATTACAACTAATTGATCCTAAGTATCTGGAGTCATGGAATCCGTTTCTGAGTAACTAATCCTATAGAATAGGTCTTGATGGTTGGCTAACTAAGTTTACAAGTAGTGTACGAAATATACAAGACTAAATATACAAGATTAATATTTATTCTACACCCCCTCAAGTTGAAGTCGGGGGAGAAATATTGAGCACGCCCAACTTGGAAATAATGTTATGAAAGACATCTGCACCAAGAGGTTTGGTAAAGATATCAGCAAGTTGATCAGACGAGCGTAAGTAGCTGGCGGAGATGAGGCCGAAAATCATCTTTTCGCGGACGAAGTGACAATCAAGTTCAATATGCTTCGTACATTCATGGAAAACGGGGTTATTGGCAATGTGAAGAGCAGCTTGGTTGTCACAGTAGACACGTATAGGTTGTCGAGGAGGAAATCCAAGGTCAGAGAGAAGATAATAAAGCCATTGTATTTCAGCAGTGAGAGTAGCAAGAGAGTGATATTCAGCTTCAGCGGAAGAGCGAGAAACTGTAGGTTGTTTCCTAGTTTTCCATGAAATAGGACTAGAACCAAGCATGGTGATGTATCCCATGGTAGAGCGGCGAGTGGTGGGGCAACCAGCCCAGTCAGAATCAGTAAAACCAATAAGAGAAAGAGAACTATTAGATGAAAGTAGTATTTCTTTACCAACAGACCCTTTAAGGTGGCGGAGAACACAATGTGCTGCATCAAGATGGGTAGAATATGGATTTTGCATGAATTGACATAGAGTATTAACGGCATATTGAATATCAGGACGTGTGACCGTCAGATAGAGAAGACGACCCACGAGACGTCGATAAATAGATGGATCAGGAAGGGGTATACCTTCATCGGGAAGTAAATGAAGATTTTGTTCCATAGGAAAAGAAGAAGGACGAGAACACTTTTTGTTCATTTTTCTTTTCCCCTTCTTTTGTTTTACAAGTATTCCTCTCTACATTAGTATTATGCACTACAGGAGAATAACTAGAGTTCACGTAATTTCCACATTTAGACAACAGAGGTGAGTTACCAGGATTTATCACATTTCTAGGCCTTTTAAACATCATTTCAAAGTTTTGCTCCTGTAGTATAACTACTTCTACAGTTTCTTGTACAGTCACAGGTTTTAACTTCTCTTTAAAGCCACTAATGAAACTTGAAAGAAAATAAGATTCAGGCAGTCGAGGATCCTTACCCAGTACCAAAGCTTTCAAATCTTCAGTCCTGCCACGTTGATAAAGCTAGTTGAATTCCTTGAGCTCATCCTGTCCACCTAGTTCAACAAACCTTTTTAGAAAAGCTTCTGAAAATTCTTTCCAAGAATCTGCTCCACCGCAGCCTTCTCACTGTGAAACCATACTTCAGCTTTCCCCTCCAAATATATCTCAAATGCTTCCACCCTGCTTGGATCAAAGACCTGAAAGAAATTGAAGAATTTATTGCACTTTCTCAACCACTATTGGCCTTAAAACTAGAGAATGTAGGGATTTCAACTCTCGACTGATTATTTTCAGAGCCGCGACCAATATTATTCCTCTAATCCTCATGTTCGAAACCTTTGTTTACCACAATCTTAGGCTCATTCATCACAACTCTAGGATTCTATAGCACTGCCGACCTTGCACGCTATCTGAACTCCTCAGCATCAACCTTCCCTTGCTCTATAATTGGTGGAGTATTTTTGACAGCTTTGACAGATGAAGAAGAATAAAAAGTTTCTAGACCTTGACAGCTGTAGGAAATAAGGGTAATAATCTGTATCTTTATTCATGAATTCAGGATACATTATATAGTAGTACAGGATACCTATCCCAGCTAGGAGAAGGTAACAGAATACAATTATATCTATAATTATGGTAGGAATACAATTCCAATTCCAATACCAATACTAATTAACACTAATTCCATAACAACTATAATACTAATTCCGTAACACTCCTCCTCAAGTTGGAGCATGTGGATCAGAAATGTCCAACTTGCCAAGTAAGGAATGAAACTGGTTACGTCCGAGAGCTTTAGTGAACAAATCCGCGGGTTGGTCAACCGTACGAATATGTTGAGTAACAATAGCGCCAGATTGAACAAGATCTCGAACAAAATGACAATCAACTTCAATGTGCTTAGTACGTTCATGGAAAACTGGGTTGGCTGCTATGTGAATGGCAGATTGACTGTCACAAAACAATTTCATAGGAAAAGTGTGCGAAACCCCTAAGTCTTTCAGTAAGGACCGAAGCCATAATAAATCACAGCAGGCAACTGCCATAGCACGATACTCTGCTTCAGCAGAAGACCAAGAAACAGTAGGTTGCTTCTTAGTCTTCTAGGATACTGGAGAATCACCAATCATAACAAAATAACCGGACAAGGAACACCTAGTAATTGGACAGGCGGCCCAATCTGAATAACAATAAGCTGTCAATTGTAGAGTACTGCGAGAAGAAAGAAATAAACATTGACCAGGATGACTCTTCAGGTAGTGCAAAACATGAACCGCATCTTGCCAGTGAGGAACACAAGGAGACTTCATGAATTGCGCTAGAGTATGAACTGAATAACTAAGTTCAGGATGAGTGATCATCAAATAAATCAGGCGCCCAACTAAGCGATGATACCGCTCCAGGTCATGGTAGGCTAGACCTTCAACACGTGCCAAATCATGTTGCTGCTCCATTGGAAAATCAATTGGTTTAGAAGCAGATAAGCCTGTATCGGATAAGATGTCCAAAGCATATTTCCTTTGCGAGAGAAACATCCCCTTCGGTCTTCTAGCAATCTCTATGCCCAAAAAATACTTAAGCAAACCAAGATCCTTCATGTGAAAACAAGAACTCAAGTTTTCTTGAACTCAGAGATGAGCGAAAAAGAGCTACCAGCAATGACCAAATCGTCCACATAAACCAGAACATGTCAAGAATGTGAACCATGGGAAAAGACAAATAAAGAATAATCTGCCTTACTTTGGACAAAACCAAATGTCTGTAGAGCCTGCGCCAGTTTAGCAAAGCAATTCCGAGAAGCTTGACGAAGACCATAAAGGGATTTCTGAAGGCGACAAACCTGACCATGCGGAACCGCATAGCCAGGCGGGGGACGCATGAACACTTCTTCGTGCAAATCACCATGTAGGAAGGCATTATGAACATCCATCTGATGCAATTCCCAACCACGTATAACAGCAACTGACAGGAACAAGCAAACGGAACTCATCTTCGCGACTGGAGCAAAAGTCTCTGTGTAATCAATTCCTTTAACTTGGCGGTTTCCAAGAACCATGAGACGAGCCTTGTAACGTTCAATAGTACCATCAGAGCGAAACTTCGTTCGGTAAACCCATTTACATCCAATGGCATTTTTATGCACATGCAAATGAGACAAAATCCAAGTTTGATTGCGCTCTAGGGCAGTGAGTTCCTCAACCACAGCATCTTGCCAATGAGAATGACGGGAAGCCTCGAAGTAAGTAGTGGGATCTGCACTAGAAGTTACAGCACCCAAAAATCTAGAATGCATACTAGAAAAATTATCACAATTTACATAATCATTAAGAGGGTAGAGAACACCTAAGGACGCATGAGGGAACGTAGTCGAAGAGGGGGGTTCTTCAGTAACAAGAGCACAAGTAGAATCATCACAATCATAATCAGCCAAATACGACGGGGGGCGTCGAGCACGAACACTTAGTCTGGTGGATGGGGATCGACTGCAGCTGTCGGAGAAGGACCGACGTCGGGTGGCGTAGTCGATGGTATTCCACCGGAGACCACCAATGGGAGTTTGTCGGTCGGAGGTGGCACGCCTGCGGTGATCGAAGTTGGTTGGATGTCGTTGACCGGTGTAGAGTCATCGGCATTGACCGGCGTTGACTCGCCAGCATTGATCGGAATTGTCCGACTGGTGTTGACCGATGTTGACCAACTGGCATGGGACAGCGTTGGGTCACCGGCGTTGACCGACGTTGACCCATCGGCGTTGACAAGCGTTGACCCACCGGTGTTGACTGGCGTTGACCCACCGGCATTGATTGGCGTTGACCCACCAGCGTTGACCAGCGTTGATTGGCATTGACCGGTGGAAAGGCAACCGACGATTGATCGGAAAAATCGTAAGGTTCCGGCGAGTAGGAGGAGGAAATCGGCGGTGCAGTGGTGACGCCGCCAGGTTCATCTGAAGAAGCGGATTGCTGAGATGCAGAATACGGGAACTGGTCTTAGAAGAAATCAGCATCTCGAGTATTAAAGATAACTCGAGAGTCCAAGTCGAGAGGACGATAACCTTTCTTTTGCGCCGGATAACCAAGGAACAAACACCGACGACTTCTTGGTGCAAACTTGTCACGGTATCTTGGAACACGAGCAGCAAAACACAAGCATCCAAATACTCGTAAGGAAGAGTACTTTGGCGCCTGTCCATAGAGTAACTCAAAGGGAGTACGACCGTTTAGAAGCTGTGTCGGTGTTCAGTTAATCGGTAGGCAGCAGTAAGAACACATTCTCCCCAGAAGTCAATAGGAAGATTGGCTTGAAACCGTAAAGCCCGTGCCACATTGAGTAAATGACGATGCTTTCTTTCAACTCGACTATTCTGTTGCGGAGTATCGACCATAGACATCTCAAAAATGATCCCAGATGCAGTAAAGTGAGATCGGAGAGGCAAAAATTCCGTGCCGTTATCAGCTCGAACTCGTTGGATTGTTTTTTCCCCACTGGTTCTTGACTAAAGCACTAAATTCTGAAAATCTAGAAGCTACTTCAGATTTAGCTACTAACAAATAAACCCAAACAGCTTGGGAAAAATCATCTACTATTGTCAAGAAATAAAAAGCACCACTAGAAGATGGTGTATTATAGGGTCCCCAAACATCACAATGAATTAATTGAAATAATGCAGTAGCATTACTAGCACTTAAAGGAAAACTATGTCTAGGCTGTATTGCTCTATAGCATATAGAACAAGGCACAGAATGTTTATTATTGCTAGGAGAAATAGAAGACAACACCGTGGAAGATGGATGACCAAAACGCTGATGTCATAAATCAGAAGAGGACAGTGAATCAACTATAGGAAGAGGCTGCAGGACAGGACTTCGAACACGAGCATCCAGCAGACGAAGCCAAAACACCCCCCTTTCTGTTCACCCACGCCAATCACTCTCCTCGTACTGATTTTCTGTAAAATGCAATAATTTTCAGTAAACAAAGCTAGACAATTTAGGGTCGATAATAATCTAGAGCATGACAGTAAGTTGCAGCGCAATGTAGGGATATATAACACGTGCGGCAGTATAAAACCATCAAAACAAATGGATCCAAATTGTGTAGCGGAGAACATCGAGCCATCGGGCAGAAAAATATTCACAACATCAATAGTAGTAGTAAGATCAAAAAGAGAACCTTTGTCACCGGTCATATGATAGGAGGCTCCCGAATCATGGTAAAGTATGCTTACCAGACTCATCACCAGGAAGAGAGTGAAGCTGATTAAACAGGTTCATGGTCGTGCTCCATTGTTCATCAGGCAGAGCAGGGCCAAAATCGGAGCGGGCAGGTACAGCAGAGGAGGCCGCCGCCGCCAAACTAGGTGGCGACAAGGCGGCTCCAGCAAACGGCGGCGGCAGCGAGAGATTGGTGGCGCCACTTGTTTGACCGTCGTTAACTAATGGCCGGTCAGGTGGTGCCAATTTCTTGCCCTTCTTGAACCACTCTGGGACACAATGTATCTTGAAACAGGTATCTTTATCATGGCCCTTGCTACAACAATGGGTACAAACAAGATTCTTGCGGTCGGCTGCAGAAAGAACAACTGGCGAAGAACTTGCAGGTGGGGTACGTCGTGCAACATACGCCATAGAGTTAGAAGAAAACTCACGAGCTCGAATGATAGCTCTATGATTCTCCTCCTGAGTAACAAGGGCATATACCTTCATGATAGATGGCAGTGGCTCAATGCTCAAGATGTGGGATCGCAAGGTGTGAAAATCTTCGTCGAGACCAGAGATGAATTGGTAGATCAAATCCCCCTCTCTCTTGGAGGATTTTCGCCTGAAAATTGCACTGGTATAATGCATTGTAATCTTCACAAATACAAACCAGAGGAGGTCGCATGCAGTGATAATCTGCAAACAACTTCTTCAGTGTGGCAAAGTAGATGTCGATGGGCTGGCCGTTCTGCCTGCAACCTTGAATGGCTTCTTGTGTCTGCAAAAGCTTCATTCCATCAGCGAAAATAAATCGTGCCTTAAGATCATCCCACAAATCCTTGACCGTGGAAAAAGAACTTGTAGAAGATCTTATCACCGGATCCAGGGTTTGCAAGATCCAGCATACAAGAGCAGCATTAACCCCGGGCCAATCAGCAGCATCAGGATGATCATCCTGGGGTTTGGTGATGGATCCAGTATTGAACCCAATCTTGTGTTTGGCCAAGAATGCGCGACAAATCACATCGGACCATTCATTGTAGTTTTCTGCACCTTTCAGCATGATTTGTACAAGTTGTAAACCCGGACCATCGCCAGGACCAATGAAGTAAGGATCAGTCGTCACACGACCAATCGGCAAAGTAGGATGAGGGCCAGATCGCAATTGCAGCTGCTGAAGTAAAGCTGTAATCACATCATAACCACTCATGTCCTGAATCTTTGGAACAGCAGAACCAGGCTGATCTTCGGAGCCAGACATATTGTAAAATCAGGTACAACTCAGGAGCACAGGACACACCAACGCAGAGTGAGCGGTGGCGCATGAGTGCGGGCAACGACGTCGGACGTTGGACTGCGGCTCCGACGATCGGCGCGTGGCGGAGGATAGCGCCTGGCATCAGGATCGGCGGCGCGTGGACGTCGGACGGCAGGGTTTGATGCAGCAGAAAATTTTCTATTCAGGTTCCAGAATTTTAGGCTCTGATACCATGTAGGAAATAAGGGTAATAATCTATCTTTATTCATGAATTCAAGATACATTATATAGTAGTACATGATACATATCCCAGCTAGGAGAAGGTAACAGAATACAATTATATCTATAATTATGGTAGGAATACAAATCCAATTCCAATACCAATACTAATTAACACTAATTCCATAACAACTATAATATTAATTCCATAACAACAGCTCCATTGTTCTTCTGACAGGAATCCAAAATCAGATCCAGCCACTTTGACAGCTCGGTTTGAAAATCCTTCAAAGTGTTTTCCACCGTGGTATTGATCTTCTCATCGTGCTTCTCATTTTGCTCCTCCAGTCCAGCAATTCCATGTGAGATTGCAGCCACTTTTGCATCGAGCTCCTTCAGATGTCCTTCACACAGCTTCGTTCTTGTGTTATCTGCCATGAATTTCCAAGTACCAAAATGCTCTAATACCAAATGTGCTCTTAAAAGATTAACAATTCAGTAATTGTTTTTGCCAACTTTACAAAGGGAACCAAGCATTATGAGAGAAAGCAGAGAATATTATAGACGAGGGAGAGAGAGAGAGAATCTGATCTGCCAATTTACATCACAATTCAACGAATTCCTAATACATTCCAAATCCAAAAGTATATAATCTCGGCTCAATTACTGCTTGCCGCTTGCAGCTAACCACCATCAACAGAAAATTCGTTAAGAATCTGTTGGATGTTAGCTGAGGGTGAAGGAGCAACTACTCAGCTAGCAGCACTGGTTTAATCCCAAGAACAAATGAAAAAGACTACTACCTTCGTCCCAGCCGAATCTGCACACTTTTTGGTCAACTTTCTCAAGGCATGTTTGATCATATTTTTCAACTAGTATATAGACACCAATATCATCCTGTGAGATATTGCTGGATACCCTGCATGATGTATTTTCTAAATATCAAATTTTAACATACCGTTAATATACGTAACTAAAGTTATCGTTGGTCAACCTGACCTGACAAATTTGATCAAAAAATGTGCACATTCGGGTGGGACAGAGTAATAGCATACCCTTTTGACCTGAAAAGTATGACAACGTATAACTGTCTAGTTAAACCTCGCCTCAATTAGGGACTAATCCCAATGGGATTAGGCATGGTCAAGCCCGACAATTTTATTTAAATATAAAAATATTTTACACACATGGTCTGAATATTTCAATGTTATTTTTTGTACCCTGGTAGGAGGCCATTGATTTTATTAATAAAAGATATATATTGACCATTTTATTTAAATATAAAAGTATTTTACACATATGGTCTGAATATTTCAATGTTATTTTTTGTACCCTAGTAGGAGGCCATTGATTTTTTTTAATAAAAGATATATATTTAAACATTGTCATTCTTTTTTTTGTTTGATTTTATAACAATGACAGGGTAAAATGCATTTCGAACCCTGCCTTTAGGCTAAAAGTGTCAATATAACCCTGCAAAACAAAATAAAAATCAAACTAACTCTAACTTTATGATAAAATGTACCGATATAACCTTCAGGCCTGAATCCGGCGTTAACTCACAAATTGTGTTGTTGACCAAACCCAAAATGACAAAAATACGTTTACTCCTAGAATCTTAATTATTTTTCCCATTTTACCCTCTTAAAATAGAAAATAAAAACAAAAAAATAGACGTCCTGCCCGCCACCATTTCCCGGCGCCAACACTCCACACCGCCACCAACATCGTTGATTAGTTATTGCTTAATCCGCGACAGAACTACCAAGCTTCAATTGATAAGTAAATGATTAATATGCTACCGAATTACAAAACTTCAATTACTCTGCTACACAAGAACATTGTCTGTCATATCGATTCCCCCCAATTCACTCTAAAGTTCCACCAATTATGTTGCTCTAAGCCCTAGCACTGTTTGACTCTTCAGATCATCTCTGGTGTCGCTCTCGTCGCGAAGGCAGTGTTTCAACCACTGGCTCATCACCATTGATTTCTCCAGGGACAAAGAAACTTCGGGTTCTTTCTAACCCTTCCTCATGCCTACCACCACCCCAGCCCACCCTAACATACCACCAGCCCAGCCCGCAACCAACCCACCCTGCCACCAGCTAGCTTGTCGGCCTATCTCCGCCATCTTCGTTGCCACTTTTAATACACCCGGTCAGTCAATCGAATCGTGGGGAGAGAGTCAATGAATACCTGGGATGCCGGGAAAAGGTCTTCCTTGCCAGAGAAGTAGGTCATGTCAAGGCCGTCGTCGATCATGGTAAGGGACGCAGGGTTTGACGATGATGGAGACCTCTTGGGGCTTGTCGGATGGGCCGTGGGTGGTGGCGTAGTTGATGACATAGGGGGAAAATGGGCCGTGGGTGGTTCTCTGGGCAAGATTTTCAAAGTTGGGTGGCGGCGTCGATGGCCTCGTCTGGGTAGTGGCGGTGCACAGAAAGAATACAAGGGAAAGAAAGAGGGAAAAGCCAAAATCCGGGGGTAATTCTATCTTTCTATTATTTAAAAAAATTAGGGGAAAATTGTCATTTCAATGATTTTTGGTCAAAATTTCCGTTGACAATCGAAGTCAATGGCGTCTAGGGTTAGATTGGCACATACATTAAAAAGTTAGGGTTATTTTGGTATTTTCTTGTTTTGCAAGGGTAGATTGACACTTTCAATCTAAAGTTAAGGTTATATTATCACTTATTGATAGAATGATTTACCGTAAGGAATTGTATTATTGATGACTGAATATAGAGAAAGTACAATAGAGGTGAAATAAGGAAAGAAATCTAATCATAATAAATCATAATCGAATCAAAAATCTAATTTATTCTAACACCCCCCTCAAGCGAAGCATCAGATGCTCATTGACGCATAGCTTGGACCTTAAGAACTCGAACAGCGGATGAGAGAGCCTCTTGGTGAAGATGTCTGCAATCTGAAGAGAAGTCAGAACATAAGCAACGCGCAGCTTTCCAGATGTCACAATCTCACAAACAAAATGGTAGTCAATATCGATGTGCTTCGCCTGCTTGTGCTCCACCGGATTCTGAGCCAAAAAGATAGTACTACTAATATCGCATAACAGCAGTGGAGAACCAGAAAGAGGAACCCAATTATCACGAAGCAAATGAGTGAGCCATACCACTTATGAAGCAGTGTTGGCGAGAGCACAGTATTCAGACTCAGTACTAGAGCGAGAAACAGTGGGTTGTTTATTGGCACTCCAAGAAATTAGATTCCCACCAAGATAAACTGCATAACCATAAGCGGACCGACGAATCTCCAGACAGCAGGCCCAGTCAGTATCAGAGTACTATAACACCTCAGGAGTGCTAGGTTAACAAAAGCTAAGACCAAAATGAAGAGTACCACGAACATGCTGCAAAATCCGTGTCACTGCAGCGAAATGGTCATCTCTGGATCCTGAAGATACTGACTCACTGTGTTGATCGAGAATGCCAAATCCGGGCGAGAGATGGTGAGATACTGGAGAGCACCAACAAGAGAACGATAAAGTGTAGGATCCTAGAACGGAGGACTGGTAGAGCTGTGAAGCTGAGAACCAGCAACAAATGGGGTCAAAACAGGTGCCGCGTCAAACGTACCGGCCCGATTCAAAATATCACGAGCATACTTTGCTTGGCCAAGTAGTAACTCTGAGGATGTAGGCGAAACTTCAAGACCAAGAAAGTAATGAACCAAGATCCTTGATCGCAAACTCTCTGTATGTCAGATCGATGAACAGACAAAGAAGAGACGAGTCGTTGCCTGTAAGAATGATATCATACACATACACAAGTAGCTACAGTAACAAAGACCCTCTCGAGAGGAAAAAAAAGAAGTATCAGTTGAGCTGCACTGAAAACCAAGCTGTGTTAGATAACTGCTGAAGCGCTAGAACCAAGCTCGGGGAGCCTGCTTAAGAACATAAATAGCCTTTTGCAAGAGACAAACATTGTCTGGATAAGCAGAATCCTGATAACCAACGGGCTGCTTCATGTAGACCGGAACATCAAGAACATCATTGAGGAAAGCGTTCTTAACATCCAACTGATGAAGTGGTCAGGAATGCATGGTGGCTATGGCGAGGGCCGTCTCAACAGTGGAGGCTTTGACCATAGGACTGAAAGTGTGGTCAAAATTAAAACCCGGAATCTGCAAGAAAACCTGTGCCACAAGTATAGCTTTGTGATGCTCAATAGTGCCATCTGGTCGATACTTAATCCTATAGACCCATTTGGATCCAACAATGATGACATCTGAAGGTTGAGGCACCAAGTCCTAAGTGTGCTGACCATGAAGAGCAACCATGATATGAATCTCCATGCGAAGACTCACGATTTGCGGAATTAATATCTTTGATCTAGTGAAGGGATCTGCAAACCCACACTATCTCGCACGAAATTCAGGAGTCTAGCCCTCGGGGTACGCCTAACTTCGACTTGCTCTGTAACTAGCCCTCAGGATCAGATTACAAGGTTTATCGATACTTAACTAGCCCTTAGGGTTAAGCAACAATGGAATAGCTCGCAAGCAAAGAGTATGAACTCAAAAGGTTGTATATTTGAATGATGAAAGGTTGTTAGGTGAAAATAATGTTGAAAACCACCCATATTTATAGTACATTGGTATGGTCTTCAACAAATACAAATAAGAAACTGAAAAGGATTATGACAGCTTTAAGAAGCTAAACCATATTTAACTAAACTACCTAAAATAAATGACTATATTCTTCAAGATAAATCTTGAATTAATATTATCTTATCTAATCTTACCAAATCTAATTCTAATCAAATCAGAACTAAATATTCTAACATCTAAAATAAATGCATGACCGAAACATTAATTTTTCCAATGCCAACATGGCTGAATTAATGGGCCTTATTCTAAAATAAAATAAATGATCACACTATCTCATTAAAAAACCCAGTGGGAAAAGGAGTATAGTGTTATCTTCTAAAAATCCTAATAAATAAATATAAATAAATAAACCTAATTCGTATCATTCCCTCCGAGGTCGAA
Organism: Rubia yunnanensis; assembly: GCA_037428765.1. Classification (NCBI taxonomy): domain Eukaryota; kingdom Viridiplantae; phylum Streptophyta; class Magnoliopsida; order Gentianales; family Rubiaceae; genus Rubia; species Rubia yunnanensis. The sequence continues at coordinate 104,515,952 of CM075065.1, forward strand.
AAGTTTCGTCCTCGAAACGTGAACGATCTTCAAAAATAACTATAGATCAACGTCCCAAGCCATCCCTGTGAAGAACTGCTAATAAAGCGGTGATAAAACGATGACTAGGCAGGAACTGGATGCTGATGTGGCTTCAACTCGTGAAAAAAGGCTGCTGGCGAGATAACTCACGAAAAAAACCAACTTGCGAGAATACTAAAATATCGCGATAAATTTAGAGCTCGCGGGATGAAGGAATGGATCAAAACTGAGCGCGTGAGCAGACGCGCCTCAACTGTCGCGCGCGTGAGAATCATGCACCCTGTTGATGGCTCGCGCGTGAAGATCACGCGCATCTTCTTCTTCGCTGGAACCTGAAAGTTTTCTTCTCCGTGCTGAACCTACGCTGCCGGCGGTCGAAGAACTCTAAACGGCGAGGGTTCTCTACTTTGAAAAGCCAAGCGTGCAGAAGCGAGCTCGCTGAAGAAAGAAAGATGGAGGATTCGCCGGGATTTTTTGGAGATGGAGATCGATGCAATCGGCGGCGATCAAGTCCGACGGCGATCAAGTCCGGCGGCGATCAAGTCCGACGGCGATTGGAGTTTCTGTAGATGGAGAGCAGAACGGTGGCTTTGGATGGTCGATCAGAGATGGAGCTGGAGGAGCTGGACTCGCTGGAGGTGGAGTTTAGAGCTGAGCGGCGACGATGAGTTTTCTTGCGGTAGCGAGATCTGAAGCTAAGCGGCAACAAATTGTCTGGCGACGAAATTTTTCTATTTTTTTTGTTTTTCAAAAATAAATTCAAGCAAAACTCGAAATCCTTGTTGATGAACTCTTCCAAGAATCTTTTGCTTTGCTCTGATACCAACTGATATGAATCTTCTTGCGAAGACTCGCGATTTGCGAAATTAATATCTTTGATCTAGTGAAGGGATCTGCAAACCTGCACTACCTCGCACGAAATTCAGGAGTCTAGCCCTCGGGGTATGCCTAACTTCAACTTGCTCTCTAACTAGTCCTCAGGATCAGATTACAAGGTTTATTGATACTTAACTAGCCCTCGGGGTTAAGCAACAATGGAATAGCTCCCAAGCAAAGAGTATGAACTCAAAAGGTTGTATATTTGATTGATGAAAGGTTGGTAGGTGAAAATAATGTTGAAAACCACCCATATTTATAGTACATTGGTATGGTCTTCAACAAATACAAATAAGAAACTGAAAAGGATTATGACAACTTTAAGAAGCTAAAACCATATTAACTAAACTACCTAAAATAAATGACTATATTCTTCAAGATAAATCTTGAATTAATATTACCTTATCTAATTATAATCAAAGCAGAACTAAATATTCTAATATCTAAAATAAATGCATGACCGAAATATTAATTCTTCCAATGCCATGGTTGAATTAATGGGCCTCATTCTAAAATAAAATAAATGATCACACTATCTCATTAAAAAACCTAGTGGGAAAAAGAGTATAGTGTTATCTTCTAAAAATCCTAATAAATAAATATAAATAAATAAACCTAATTTGTATCAAACCATCTCATCACCCATGGCTGAAACCTAGGCTAGATCTTGAAGGGCAAAGAAATAATTAGTGGGCTCTGTCTGAGAAAGGAGTGCATCAGTAAGACCGTGAGCAATGATATCCGAATAATCCTAGTGCTGAATGGCACCAGTAGAAGACCGAGTAGCGATCTGATGGGTATGAGGTTGTGGCGGTGAAGGTGGAGGAATCGAACCAGCTGAAGATGCCAAAGAAGATCGAGCTGAACTGACTGGAGAGTGGCCTTCAGAAGATGCCGGAGAAAGGACTGTTGAGACTGGCTGAGGCATGGTGGCCGGCGTCCGGGCCAGCCATCCAGATAGAGCATGGTGGTTAGGGAGAGGCGGCTGGAACGGGCACAAGTGTGGTGGCCCCAATCAATGAAGTAACATCTCTATAAAAAATGATGAAATCTCCAGGTTCAAAATAGAACAACTGTCCGCGTTAGATAAGACATAAGGGAATAAAGTTTTATAAAAAAATGAACGTGGCGAGAGACATAGATGCGCCCAGAAGTCAGGTCGAGACACTAGAAGCCCTTGTGATGAGTTCTGTAGCCAATAAAAATACACGGAATGGATCGCAGTGCAAACTTATAAGTAGCAGTGGCACGCAGACATGGAGATGCATGACAACCAAATGGGTGAAAGAGGGTATAGTCAGACACATGACCAAAAACAACCTCAAAAGGTGATTGGCCACCAAGAACTGAACTAGGCAGACGGTTAATGATGTGAACCGCGAAGGAGAAATCTTTCGCCCAATAATAGTGCGGCATAGAAGAGTGAAAAAACATGACAAGGCCAATCTCTATGATGTGACGATGCTTCCACTCAGCTTGGGCATTCTGAGCAGGTGTATAGGGCGAGGACATCTGATGATGAATGCCACATGATATGAAGTGAGCCTGAAGTTGGTGATTAGTAAACTCCGTGCCACCATTGGTCTGAAAATTTTTAACCCTAGCAGAAAACTGGGTCTCAACGAATTTCTAAAACAGGATAAATGTGTCACAGAAATCTGACTTATACTGCATCGGGAGAAACCATGTGAATCGCAAAAAATCATTGATGAAAATGGCATAATAAGAAAAACCACCTACCGGTAAAACAGGGATTGGTCCCCACAAATCGCAATGCACCTTATCCAACAAACCAGTAGCGCGCTTGTCACTAGTGGAAAAAGGTAAACTGCTACTATTGGTCATCTGATAAGGAGAGCAATTAACAGATGCCGAGTTAGCAAAAGTGATAGAAATATGGCCCCGTCGACTCAATAACTGAACGATATCATGAGACACATGACCGAGGTGAGAGTGCCACTGCTCAAAAGAAGCTTGAAGCTTCCAGAGCGTAATTCGTATAAAAAGCTGGAATCACCAATCTCAAGAAAATAAAGACCTGAACTATGACGGTTTTTACCAATTATCTTCCATGTATGCTTGTGCTCAATGGAAAATGCGTTGGCATCAAATATAACACCAACAGGTAAATCATGAGTAAGCTTACTAATGGACAATAAACTTCTAGTAATCTTAGGGACCACAATGACATCATTACAGAGAAACTAGAGAAATGACACTAGCCGATGTGAGAAATAGATAATGATTCACCATTGCCAACAAGAATAGAATCAGAATCACGATAACATTGTACTTTATCAAGATGACTAGTGCGAGCAGTGATGTGAGATGTAGCACCCGAATCAACGATCCACTGATTTGACGAAGGATGACAGTTGGGACCATTCTAACTGGCCTAAAAAAACTTTGTCCACAATCCAATTAGTGGAGCAATCTTCCCGAGACAAAAGTGCCAAATAAACCATAGCAAGAAGATGCCCAGAAAATATGTGCGTGATTCAATGTGCCGAAGGAAGGCTGGAAAATATGCCCAAGAAATATCGATAAAAAATTTTCTTTTGCGCCAAGAAGCTTATCAAAGTTGCACAAAATTCCATAAAAAGATGCACAAGGTGCGAGTAAAGCACTTCCAAAGAATAGAACTGGACCACGCGTGCAAGTACGTGATGGGAGACGCCGTGCACGTGACTTCACGCGCCAAACGCAGAAACCAGGTTGAACGTGCATGGTTTCCACGCGCTGAAGTTCCTCTTTCACGGAGCGCGTGAACCTCACATTTTACAGAGGTGCGTCGAACGGAAACCGGCTCGGCCTCCTCTGCAACCTACGCTGGAACTTGAACGGTGGTGAGAATTTGAACTGCCTCTTGTCAGAGACGAACGAAAACCCAACTTGGACTCATCTGCAACTAACACCGGAAGTGGAATGATGGTGATCATACTTGCTTTGATACCATGATAGAATGATTTTCCGTAAGGAATTGTATTATTGATGACTGAATATATAGAAAGTACAATGGAGGTGAAATAAGGAAAGAACTCTAATTATAATAAATCATAATCTAATCAGGAATCTGATTTATTCTAACACTTTTCTCTTCTTTTTATGTCAAAATTCAAGGTGATGTACAAAAGGGGAGGTTCTGAAGAGAAAGGATGTTCTAACGAGTTAGTGGCAATAACCGATAGTGATTATGTAGGGAATTTTGATGATAGAAGAAGCACAAGAAGCTATGTTTTTCTGCAAAGTGGAGGAGGTGTATGTTGGGCTTTGTTAGAATAAATCATATTCCTGATTAGATTATGATATATTATGATTAAAGTTCTTTCCTTATTACACCTCTATTGTACTCTTTATATATTCAGTCATCAATAATACAATTCCTTACGCCAAATCATTCTATCATGGTATCAAAGCAAGTTCTGATCCTAAGCCCTAAATTTTAATTTCTTGTTCAGCGCCTCCCTCATTCTCTCTTTTCCGGCCCTGATCCCGGAGAAGTTCCGGTCAAATTTCGGCAACCTCTAGCGGCTCTTTTCTGTCTACTGCAGTAATCCTTTTGGCGTCGTCATCTTCCGACTTCCTTTCTTCAACCAACGGGGTTCCAGCGGTGGTATTCATCTCCAGCATCCTCTCGATTTTCCTTCGCTTCGTCACCGATGAATGTTTCTATTTTCTAGTGAGTTCTTGCCCGTCGGTTTTTCTCCAGCAATGCCTTCTTCCAGCGGCGAGTTTCCATCTTCGTTGTCATTCTCTTCTAGCGGCATCCCTGACGTCTTCATCAGCAATGTCTGAAGAAGAAGAAGATTCCCGCGGCGAGATCCACGCACCCACCTGAAGAAGAACCCTCCAGCGTGTGAAAGTCACGGGCGATTTGACTCGCGCAACAAGGGTGTTTCTCGCATCCTCCAATTTCTCGCGAGTTGAAATAGTTTCTCGCAATTTGGCATAGTTTCTCGCAAGTTGAAACTGTTTCTCGCGAGTTGCTCAAATTCTCGTGAGTTGAGGCACTTTCTCAAGAGTTGTTCAAATTCTCGTCAGCACCCAGTCAATTTTTGTGAAATTTTTGGTCCTTTGCTATGGTTTATTTGGGCCCCATATCTCAGGAAGATTGCTCCACTAATTGGATTGCAGACAAGGTGTTGTTTCAGACTAGTTTGAATGGTCCCAACCATCATTCTTCATCAAATCAGTGGATCGTTGATTTATGTGCTACATCTCATATCACTGCTCGCACCAGTCACCTTGATAAGGTACACTGTTATCGTGGTTTTGATTCTATTCTTGTTGAAAATGGTGAATCATTATCTATTTCTCACATCGGCCAATGTCATTTCTCTGGTTTCTCTGTTAATGATGTCATTGTGGTCCCTAAGATTACTAGAAATTTATTGTCCATTAGTAAGCTTACTCGTGATTTACCTGTCCGTGTTATATTTGATGCCAACGCATTTTCCATTGACCACAAGCATACATGGAAGATAATTGGTAAAGGTCGTCATAGTTCAGGTCTTTATTTTCTTGAGACAGGTGATTCCAGCTTTTTAGGTGAATTACGCTCTGGAAAGCTCCAGGCTTCTTTTGAGGAGTGGCACTCTCGCCTCGGTCATGTGTCTCGTGATACTATTTAGTTGTTAAGTCGACGTGGTCATACTACTATCACTTCCGCTATACCGGCATCTGTTAGTTGCTCTCCTTGTCAGATGGCCAAGAGTAGCTATTTACCTTTTTCCACTAGTGACAAGCGTGCTATTGATTTATTAGATAAGGTGCATTGTGATTTGTGGGGACCAGCCCCTATTTTATCGGCAGGTGGTTTTTCTTATTATGTCATTTTCATCGATGATTTTTTGCGATTCACATGGTTTCTCCCGATGCGGTATAAGTCGGACTTCTATAACACATTTATCCAGTTTCAGAAATTCGTTGAGACCCAGTTTTCTACTACGGTTAAAAAAATTTAGACCGATGGTGGCACAGAGTTTACTAATCATCGACTTTAGGCTCACTTCATATCATGTGACATTCATCATCAGATGTCATCGCCCTATACACCTGCTCAGAATGGCCGACCTGAGCGGAAGTATCGTCACATCACAGAGACTGGTCTTGCCATGTTTTTTCACTCTTCCGTGCCACACTGTTATTGGGTGGAAGTTTTCTCCTCCGCGGTTTACATCAATAACCGTCCGCCTGGTTCAGTTCTTGGTGGAAAATCACCTTTTGAGGTTGTTTTTGGTCCTGTGCCTGACTATACCCTCTTTCACCCATTTGGCTGCAGTGAATTTCCATGTCTGCGTGCCACTGCTACTTATAAGTTTGCACCGCGATCCATTTCGTGTATTTTCATTGGCTACCGCCCTCGTCACATGGGCTTCTCCAAGGAACAACCGGTGGTGACGTTGTCAACTACAAAAGCTGAATTCTTTGTGGCTGGTGCTTGTACGTGTTAATGTGTGTGGATGCAAACAATTTTAGAGTAGCTTGGTATGATTCATGCTCAAGGTACTTCCATTAGATATGATAATTGTTCAATTATAAAATTGTCCAAAAAATCTGGTCCTTCATGGGTGCGGCAAGCATATAGATGTCAAGTTTCATATTTAATTTGAGAGATCTTGTGAGATAAGAGGTTGACAAGATGGTTTATTGCCGAACAAAATAGCAGGTTGCAAACATCATGACAAAGCTGCTCAAGTTGGACGTATTCATGAAGCTAAGAGAAAAGTCAGGAATACGAAGGGATAAACTGATTGTTGCCACGATCAGTTTTGGAGAGACATCGTCAGGTTCGATTTAGTTTTGATTGGTTTATTAGTTGCTGGAATAACCCCTTCTCCTCTATCCCAATATAAATTGCTTATTTATTTTTTGGCAAAGTCTTGGGAAAGATGATCTTTCCATAGGCTTATGGAAAGACGGAGATTAATTAGAATAATAAAAGGTGAAAGGTCTTAGTTGCAATATTAAAATTTTAGTATGCAACATGTAGTAGTTATAAAATTTATAACTCGATTTATGCAACCCGAAAATTTTATCTTCATTTCTTCTAATTTACACTTTAAACCTTGGTCTTTCCATAACTTATGGAAAGACCGTCTTTCAAGAGACAGGCTCTTATTTTTTTATGATTTTCAATGAGTATGTTTAACATAAATATCTCTAATTACCTACAATAATGCTGCATAAAAAATGATATTTAGAAAATAGATGTTAAGATAAATCTAACAATATCTCATATATTTATATACTTCCCCCATCCCAAAATAAATGACACACTTTTTGGTCAACTTTCTCAGACCATGTTTAACCATCAATAACTTTCCTTATGTATATTAATGGTGCATTAAAATTTGATATTTAGAAACTACCTGATGCAGGGAATCTAACAATATCTCACATTATGATATTAGTGCTTGTATACTAATTGAAATTTATGGTCAAACGTGTATTGAGAAAGCTGATAAAAAAATGTACCTTTTATTCCGGGACGGGGGGAGTATTAATTTATATCTAGGGTCAAAGTTTGACTCTTAAAAAGCAAATGAGCAAGAGTCTGTCTCCTACGAGACCGTCTTACCGTAAGAGTCTGTCTCCTCTGATTTGAAGGGGGCGCGATCAATTCACCGTTGATTGCAGAATTTATCGTCAACTCCATGTCTCTAGTATTACAAGACAAGGAGCCAGGGACGAACGACTATTTATTTCGACGCAAAACGACGACGGACCAAAACCCGCGTGATTTGGGAATGAAAAAGATGAAGATCCAATGGAGCAAAGTAAGCAATCAGAGGAATTTCTTCGTTGTTGCATATAGGAGTGATGGACTATCGACGGTGGCACGGTGAGAGGGAATATCCCAGCTTCAGATACACGCGAGTGTGGCATTAAATTTGATTGAAGAATGGTGAACCATCTCTTTTCAATTTGAGTTATTCAAAATAGCAGTTGAGCATTTAAAGTTTCAACTTTCTTTGGAGTTGGGGTTTGTTAGATGAAAATGGAAAGATAAAGAACCAAATGAATTGTCTGAATTCCAACCTCCTAGGTCAGATTTTTTGTGCCTGTCCGACGAGGGTTCCGGTCAAAATCCAGCAACTGCAACTGTTGCAAGACACAGGGTTCAGATCAAAAGTTGGGGCTGAAATTAGATCCAAATTTAAGTGATAAAACATCAAATTTAAAATAAATTACATCAAATAAAAACTCTAAACCATCAAATTAAATAATTAAACTAAAATAGACATCAAACAAAATAGTTAAACATCATATAAAAATTACTAAACATCAAATTACAAAATTAAAATATCAATCTAACATTGCAAAACACCTTATTAAAATAAAGTGAAAACATACATTCCACTATTGTAGCATTTGAAAAAATTATTTTGATGCTCCACTTCTATCCACTAATCTTATTATTATTTTTACATGATTTACAGATATAAAATTATATGTACCACTTTACGTATATTACAAATGAACAATACACTGACAACTCAAAATCGAAGGAATTCATAGAATCATCATTGTCACCACAAATACATATAAAAGTTGCAAACCTTAATTTGAAGTTTTACGTTAACATGTAAAAATGTCAATCGTCATAACTATCGAACCATCAAACATCATTCATTACAAAAAGGTTCAAATGCCCTAAAAAATCGCTAACCTAAAAACTGAAAATTTTCAAATCAAACTAAAACATCAATAACAATCAAGCTCCTCAACACCAACACTAACAATCAACCATCAAAACTGAAAACTCAATGTCAAACAATACATCCTAAACAATCAAAATTCTATTTTTTTTTCCCAACTTACTTCGTTTCACCGTTGACTTTTTCATAGACTTTCCTTCTCCAGCTAGTTTTGAAGATGACGACTCACATACTCTATCAATACAATGATTAAAGGTCTGATATGAATCTCCTTGCAAAAACTCACGATTTGCGGAATTAATATCTTTGATCTAGTGAAGGGATCTGCAAACCCGCACTATCTCGCACGAAATTCAGGAGTCTAGCCCTCGGGGTACGCCTAACTTCGACTTGCTCTCTAACTAGCCCTCAGGATCAGATTACAAGGTTTATTGGTACTTAACTAACCCTCGGGGTTAAGCAACAATGGAATAGCTCGCAAGCAAAGAGTATGAACTCAAAAGGTTGTATATTTGGTTGATCAAAAGTTCTAATTTTCGTCCATAAGGCCTCCCTTTTTATAGGGTTACAATCTTGCCTCAAACCCTAATCACAAATGGAAACTGAATCGACTTATGACAGCTTTAAGAAGCTAAAACCATATCTAACTAAAATACCTAAAATAAATGGTAATCTAAGGTAATCAGGTTGAATTCTTCAAGAAGTAACCTTGAAGAATATTAACTTATCTAATCTTACCAAATCTAATTCTAATCAGAATAAAACTGAATATACTAAACCTTAATGGACTGTATTTTCAAAATCCAGCTCTTCAAAATCCACATGGCCGAGCTAACAGTCCAATAAACCCAAAATGACATTATTTTACTGTGATCACACTACCTCATTAAAAACCCAGTGGGAAAAAAGAGTATAGTGTTCTTCATGATGTCTTCAGTTCGCCGACAATTTTGAATAATGAATCCAAGATGTCGATGGTGACTCCTTCTTCAATTCTTCATCATAAAGGCGATCAATCAAAGCATTTAAAGCAGCATCCCTAAGCTTAGTCCTTGACCTAGTCATAGGTCCTGCCATGTCACTTGGAGGATCTCGAACATATCCTTTAAATGTTTGATCAAGTCGTGGAATGTTTTCATTTATGGTGGTAGTCGTCTTGGCATCTCCATCAAGGTCGATTCATGATCCTTTGTTCGAGGGAACACCTTCAGGAGCATGATACCTCATAGAATTTTTTAATATCTCATTAATGATATCATAGAGTTCTGCCTTGGAAAGTATTCTTGTGAAATAATATAAAACACCACATGCAGTAATTAAAATATCAGTATCTGTAATTAAAACATCACAATAGCACAGATAACATCACTGACAACTACATTGAGAAAAATCAAATACAGTATTTAAAACATCCATCTCAAAATTTAAAAACATCAAACAATACACATTAAAATATCAAAAGAACAAAACTGAAAATCAGTTGCATACTAAAATATGAAAACACCACAAGCATTAAACACTGAAATTAAAAACATTACACCAACATACAAAACAGTACTTACAGCTTAAACATGAAAGATCAAAGATAGAACCTGATATATCAACAACAGAATCTAAAACATCACAGCTAAAAAAAACTCACAGTTCCTACTTCCTTCTCAATGCAGCAACAGTTGGCAGGTGCTCTTAGATATCTAAGAAACAGCGACAACAACACAGAAATTAGCACAATTAGTAACAAAACCCTAAGATATCACACACACAATCAAAACAACAAAACTGAACATCAATTGCACACTTAATACACTACAAGCATCAAATACTGGAATTAAATCATCACACCAACACGGATAACAGTACTTAAAACCCAAACATGAAGAATCAAACATAAAACCTGAAACATCAACAATAGTATTTAAAAAGTCACATATGCAAAATAATAAAATTTACAGATCCTCTTTCCTTCTCGATTGCAGCAACGGTGGGCAAGCATTCTTACACATCTAAGAAACAGCAGCAACAACACAAAAACTAGCACAAATTATAACAAAATTCTAAGATATCACACACAATCAAAACTTAACATCTATTGCCCAATTAAGCATGAAAACACCATAAGTATCAAGCGCTGAAATTGAAACATCACACCAACACTGATAACATTCATCAAATTGAAAACGAGAAACATCAAATTGAAAACGAGAAACATCAATACATGTATATAAAACATCACAGCTAAAAATTAAGAAAACTTACAAATCCTCTTACCTTCTCGATTGCAGCAGCAGTGATACAAATCTTCTTAGACATCTAAGAAACAACAGCAGCAACACAAATATTAGCACAAATCTGTAATAACAACTCACAAAACACAAAAAATAGAGAAATCCCCAAATATTAACACAATTAACAACATAAACCCTAGAAAATCACATGAACCAAAAAAGTAAACAAAAATAATAAAAAACAACAAATATGCATAATAAATCTGAGCAAACACATTACCTTCGAAGATAAACACGAAAGGAATGTTGTATTGTGTTCGGCCGCAGGAAACCGAAGCTATACCAAAAAATTAGCCGGAAACTCCAAAAATTTCAACGAACCACTGTGTGCAAGAAAGGAGGAAGAAAAATAGAGAGGATGTGCGGTTAGTTGGAAGAAAATTAGATCGAATTGAAGGAATATGGAAGAGAAATAGAGACGAGAGAGAAGGAGGAGGTTTTGCGATGGAGAGGGAAGGAGGATGTGTAAAGAGAAATGAGAGAGGAGAGAGAAAGAATCAGAATAATATGAGAGAAGAATGATGAAATATTAATATTTATACCTGGAGTTAAATGTAAATTAATGAAATTACACATCCAGCCCCTGAACTTTTAAAATTTCAATTTGAAACCTCATGCTACATTCTTAACAATTTAATTTCTGGTCTCACTGCGAGACTGTCTCGCACAAAAATTTATCAATAAGCAATTTATAGTGAGAGAGAGTAAATATGATTTAAGAGAAAGCTAGTTAGACTAGTTCAGATTTGTTTTCGTAACAAACTTCATGAATTTAGTGGTAGAGATTTTCCTTTTAGTAGTTTACATGGTAAGGCTTATACATAACCCATGCTTAGTAGTTTACTTGGTAAGGCTTATACATAACCCATGCTTAGTAGTTTACTTGGTAAGGCTTATACATAACCCATGCTTAGTAGTTTACTTGGTAAGGCTTATACATAACCCATGCTTGCATGATACAATCGATCTTTTGAAGTGTCTTATGCTTCTGTGAGTGTTTATCCACTTTGGATGTGTTAGATTGTAACAATACTCACAACCCACCCAGTAGAGTATGTGCAATGAGGGTTTTAGAGGTTTTAATTCCAAACTTAAATCCATTTAAAGTTTTGCAATCTAAAGGCATTTGCAATGGAGGTTCCAAATGGGTTTCAGTTCCAAACTAATATTCGTTTGGAACTATTTTTCCCCATAATGGGGGTTCCAAATGGCATCACCAAATGGGGAACCATCGCAGCCTTCCTTCTGGCTAAAACCGGTTTCCATCGTACATAATTGTACGTTGACCGCAAACCCTTATTCTGTTGGGCCATTATTTTGGCCACATGCTGCCACATGGCAGTCCCCTATTGGGTCACATGGCAGCAGTTTAAAATTAAAAAATTTTAAAAATCAAAAATTAATTTCTCCAATTTTTAAAAATAAAAAAAATTAAAAATGTCTTTAAAATTTTTAAATTCAAAATTTTAATTTCGATTCTTTTTAAAAATTAAAATTACATTCTTTTTAAAAAGAACATATGATTTTTTAAATTTCTTGTTCATAAAATTTTTTTAAAAAATTGAAAGTAATTTTAAATATGAAATTTTAGAAAATGAATAAACAATTAAAAAATGGAAAAGTCTTGGGAAAGACGGTATTTCTATAACTTTATGGAAATACGGAGTTTAATTAGATAATAAAAGGTAAAAGGTCTTAGTTGCAATATTAAAATTTTATCATGCAACATGTAGTAGTTATAAAGTTTATAACCCGATTCATGCAACCCAAAAATTTTATCTTAATTTCTTCTAATTTGCACTTTAAACCTTGGAAAGACCGTCTTTCAAGAGACGGACTCTTAAAAATTACAAGTATATTATTAAATTTCACATTTCAATTTATTTAGGTAGAAAAATTTATTTAAATTAAATGATAAAGGTATAATTAATTAGTATGATAGAGAAAATCAAGTGGAATCCATCAAATAGTTGCAAATGAGTTTCACCCATTACAGAGAGAAAAATGAAGAAGTTTCTTTATTGTTTTAATTGTTGAAATAAAGGAAAGAGATGTTGAATATTTAATAAACTAAAACTAAAAAAAATTGCAAATGAGTTTCACCTTTCTACGTGCTCTAAGGGCACGGGCAGTGGTGGTCTCTTAAAATTAAAAGATCGCTTAAGAGACCGAAAACTACCACAGTGGTGGACTCTTGAGTGGTCTCTTGTTAAGAGACCACTCAAGAGTCTCTTAGCAAGAGCCCAATTAAGAGGCCGCTTGCCTGTACACGCACATGGGCATTTTCAGCGTTTTGTTTTTTGACCAAAGTGGGACACGTGTTGCCCCATGAGTGGGCCACGTGTCCCACTCAGCCGACATTTTTTTTAAAAAAATTGTTGCGAACACGTGTCACCCAGGGATTGGGCCACGTGTCCGCAACAGTTTATCTTGTCTGGACACTGCTTCTTTTTTTTACTGGGACACGTGTCCCATTCTGGTGGCGACATGTGTCCCAATCATATTTTTTTTGGAATTTTTTCCAATTTTTTCTATTTTTTAAGAATTCTAATTTTAATATAATTTTGATTTTCAAATTGTAATAATTGGTCGGACTAGATCAATATTTTATTTAGTATTTTCTGTAATTTTTATAGTTGTTATAATTGTTTTTTGCAATTTTAATGGTTTTTATATAATTTTAAAAACATGGAATTCTCTTATTATTTAATTTTTAATTTCATTTTAATAATTATATTAAATTTTACATTCATCTTATTTTTCGTGGACAAATTTATTTAAAATAATATGTAATGTCCAAATTAATGACTAGGATAGAGAAAAGAAAATCAAGTTGGTTCCATGAATAGTATATAGTAGTCTCTTAACCATTGTGGAGAAAAAATGGATTGTCTCTTAAGTGATCTCTCAAGTTGAGATGAAAGAAAGAGAAGGAGAAAAATAATATATTTAATTGATAAAAGACCAATGGCCTAATAATGAGATGCTCTAATAATGAGGCCTCCCCAAATGGGAACCGGGTTGCCTTGCCCTCTGCTAAAACCGCTCCCAGCGTTTAGCTTGTCACGCCGCATTGCTTCTTGATCACATGGGTGGGCCCGGTGCAAATTTTTATTCCTCCCCTTTGGGTTTCATGTACTCCTCTCGTCCAGTTCCTCTCGCTTTGGAACTATTTTTGTGCCATATTTTTTCAAAATCTAATTTATTAATGAGTCTGTCTCTCGAAATACGATCTTTGTACAAGTTATGAAAATGTCAAGATTTAAAGTGTAAATTAGAAGAAGAAAATTTTTCAGGTTGCATGAATCTGATTATAAATTTTATAACTACTACACGTTGCATAATAAAATTTTAATATTGCAACTAAGATGTTTTACCTTTTATTATTCTAATTAAACCATGTCTTTCCATTAGTTTATTAATTATTAATTATTAATTATTTTATTTTAGTTGAACTAACCATTTTAAATGGCTAAATTTTGGGAAAGATCGTCTTTTCATAAACTTATGGAAATATGTGGTTTAATTATAATATAGATTGGTAGAGAATTTTAGTTGCAATATTAAAATTGTATATGCAACTTATAAAATTTATGACCTAATTAATATAACCAAAAAATTTTACTCCCCCGTCCCAGCTTAAATTAGAGCCTAATCATTGCACACCGTTCGGGAACACATGTTTGACTGTTAATATGTTTAGCTATATATAATAACGGCAAACAAAAAGTTAATTTCTAGAATTTACTTGTTACGGTGGATTCAACAATATCACATACAATAGTATTATGTCTCATATATCTATTCAAATATGCGGTCAAAATTTGATAGAGAATAGTGTCATAAAGTAAATGGGTAATTTAAGGTGGGACGGAGGGAGTATCTTTATTTCTTCTAATTTGTAATTTAAATATTGTTCTTTCCATGACTTTTCTCATTTTAAAAAAATGAAATTAAATCTAAAATTGAAAAAAGAATTTGTATTATTAAATTAAAAAACGAAATTTAAAAAGTAAATTGTAAAAAACAAAATTAATAAATGAAATTAAAAAACAAAATTTAAAAGACGAAAAAAAGTTATTAAAGTAAATTTCTTTATTAAATTTCACATTTCAATTTATTTGGGTAGGCAAATTAATTTAAATTAAATATTAAATGTATAATTAATGAGCACGATAGAAAAAATTAAGTGGGATCCATAAAATGGTTGTAAAAATAAAGGAAAATGGAATAGTTTCTTTGTACTTTTAGTTGCTAAAGTGGAAAAAAGAGACTGAATATTTAATAAAATGAAACCACAAAAATAATTGCAAATGAATTTCACCATTGCATATCCTCTTATGAAATTTACATTCTGTCAGTATTCATGATTGCTAGGAATCGGTATTCAATATTCTCTTTTGCAGGAAGCAAAGCTATCTCCACATAGGGGAGATAGGCTGATATGGAAACCGGGCATCAATGGTGATTTTTCCTTCAAAGCTACTTACCTGAGACTCTGCAACACCTCAGGTTTTTCTGCATCTGTTCAACAGTTCTGGAATCACAGGATTGAAAAAAAAATCTCAGTTTTTATGTGGAAAATGTCAAATTCATTTCTCCCTTTTGATAACATCCTCAAGATTATGAGATTTAGCTTACCTTCTAAATGTTGTATGTGTAATGTGCACGAAGACTCCTTAGATCATTTTTTTAATACTTGTAGTTTTGCTGTGAATGTCTGGAAAACAATTCATCAGTTTATGGGAATTAGGGATAGAATTTTCACATCCATTTGGGAGAGATTATCCTGCTATATTACTTTTCCAACCCTAAGTTCTTTACAATCCAATATGGTCCGAATTGCAGCTGTTACTACTTGTTGGAACTTGTGGAAGATGAGGAATAAATTCATATTTGAGTCTATAAAGCCTTCCACAGATCTAATACTTCATCAAATCAGGGATCAAATCTTTTACACATTCTGCTCTAAACCAGTTTTCATTAGATCTTCTATTGATGTGAGTATTGCTCAACACTCATTCTTGCCTCTGATCAAAAGGCCTCCGAAACCAAAAATTTTTAAAATAGCATGGGAGAGGCCTTACTCAGGTTTTAAGATTAATGTTGATGCCTCTTGGTGCTGCCATACGAACTTGTGTGGGATTGGAATGATAATTAGGGATAGTAGAGGATCTTTTCTGGGAGCATTCACTGTATATGACTGTTCTTCTTCTCCTCTGGAAGCAGAAATGAAGGCAATTAAGCTGGCCATTTAGAAATTTTCACATCATTCTCCACCTGTTGTTATAGAAACTGATTGCCTCAGTGCTGTTCATTTTGTCAACGATCCTAGCAAGGCTAATTGGAAGGTGTTTTCATTGTCTGATGAGATTCACCAATCTCTTGGTGCCTTTAATTTAGTTCACATTTATAGACAGACAAATCTGGTTGCGCATACCCTTGCAAAAAATAGTTTGGCAACTAAGTCTACCTCTTCTTTTCTTACTTTCTCTGAGCTTTCTAACTCTATCCAGGGGCTTATTAGACTTGATCAAATGGGTACTCCGTCCTTACGGATGGTGAACTAGTTCGGATGCTACTGATTCTACTCTCTCTATGCTGGTTATATACATTAGGATGTGGCTCCTCATCAAAGGGAGGTTCTTAAACTGATACGGCTACTGTGTTCCAAGTTTTTGCTGGCTAACTGCAACTTCTGATTATGGATTCATGTGGTGCAAGCTGGGGAAGGAGCAAGCTTTTGCTAGGTTAAGGGAGACTCTCTCCTGTCTTCACTTTCGGATGGCATCACTACAAACAGTCTCCTGCTCTCATTGTTGAAACGATTTAGATCAGATAGTGCGTTCTAACTGCATTCTTTGTTAGTAGAGGATATGCTCTTAGTTCTAGGTGGAAAGATTCGGACTGCCTTGTGTTTCGTCAACTCGACTCACTAATAAGTTCGATGACCTCAACTTAGACTAAAAGCCTTTGTAATCCTTTATCTATCTTTTGTTCACTTACATTCTTTTGAAAGCAACAAATGCTGCTTTACGAGCCTACTGCTCACATCTGTATATTACAACTAAGCTACGGCTTCAATTATTTCTCTGTTTATTTAACGGCTTGGGAAGGCATAATGGAATTTCCCTCATCCTCGGATGACTGAACAAAAAAAAATAAAAAATATCGGAGTCAAAAGGTGATCAGTGACTCTTTATCATCGTCACAAATATGCTTAAGGCCAACTTATCTTCAAAATATACTATGGACAGAAAATTTGTAGAAAATTAAAATGGACCTGCTTTGTTTGGTTGATCAGTACAGAAAGAAGTGTGATTAATTAATCCTCTAAGGTCAATGGCTTTAAAAATAAGCATAGTGAAAGAGTACGTAACTGCAACGAAACATGTTGCATGGCACTTTCGGAATTTCTAATGCCACAATACCTAATTGCAATAAGTTGACCATATTAACAAGTATAGTGGAGTTGACGTTATTAGGCTACATTCCCCTTTTTCCTCACGTTCTCCATTGGTGCATTGAACTAAGATCCCGGTTCATTTCAAGGTTTGAAACTTCTGCCTGGAAAAAGTCCATAAACTCCTCACACTAGGGAATTTCCTGGGGATCGTGAACCTAATACAGGAAATTAACAAATAATGGCTTAGAAAATGAGATTAGTTGACGTAAATAGTTGGTTAGTATATAATATCATGGGTTATATGGCAGTATCTGATGATAGAAGTTCATGATTCTTACATGATATTATAGCTCAAGGTTGGTCTGATCGGTCCATTGAACTTATATTTGCAAGCAGAGTCCTACATTGGTGATAACAAAACAAATGCTTAGTATATATGATTATGATTGGGGATTAACAGAATAAATATTATATAAAATTGTGAATCACCTCTATGTAGTACTAATTGATTTTACGATAGAAGTAGATCTCGATTCCGACACCTGAATTAGCAGGGCCCTTTTCATCATTGTAATTTTTCTGATAACAAAGGAGGAAAATGAAGGAGCGCAAAGGAAACAAAGGTTGATTTGTTTTCTAATTGTGGGTATATTCGTAAAATCACTTTCACTTTTAACATCCCACACCCCTTTCTTTAAGGATGGAAAGTCCAAATGCCAACCCAAAGCTTAAAAAAGAAGAAACGAGCTCTCTCAATTCCCACTTTCTTCAACATTTATTTCCTTTCTCCAATGGCCATTTCTAGACAACATACATCACTACTTCTACCTTCATCTCTTCTCCATGCTCAATCCTTAATTTTGATACCATGAACCAACAAATTGGCAAAGCATTAAATGGAAAGCGTTTCACCATTTCTTGTTTCCTCTTCATTGCTTTGCTATGTGCCCTAGCCTCCATAAACGAAATCAGATTAGAAAGCTTCCTAGAATTCGGTAGATGTGCACTCTCAAAAGCATCCCTCGATCCATCGATACGAAACTTTAACCTAGCCACAAACTCATCCATCATCTCCAATTCCTCATCACCCGACGATGAAATCCGAGTTCTCATTGGGATCCTAACTCTCCCAGACCAGTACCACAAGCGACACTTCCTCCGACTCATCTACGGCTCGCAATCAACGCCAGAAAACGCGAAAGTCGACGTGAAATTCATCTTCTGCAACCTCACAAAGGAGGATCAGAAGGTGATGGTGGCACTGGAGATCATGCGATTCGATGACATCATCATCCTCAACTGTCCGGAGAACATGAACAGCGGCAAGACATACACCTACTTCTCCAGTCTACCAGAGATTCTGAACGACACAAACGAAGCGAACGACACGGCATCTCCGCCGTACCATTACGTGATGAAAGCTGATGATGACACATACTTTCGGCTGGAGAATCTGGTGCAAGCCCTAAGGCCATTGTCGAGACAAGACTTGTACTTCGGCTTCGTTGTACCATGTTCTAGCATGGACCCTTTTAAGCATTATATGGCGGGAATGGGGTACTTGGTTTCATGGGATATTGTCGAGTGGATTAAGGAATCAGATATTCCATTAAAGCATTTGCAGGGGCCGGAAGACAAGGTTTTTGGGGAGTGGCTTAGAGATGGTGATCGAGGTAAGAATAGGTATAATGCGAAATGGTCGATGTACAACTTTCCACAGCCGCCGACGGGATGCACGCATGAGTTTTGGCCGGACACGATTGCAGTTCACAATTTGAAGACACAGGAGAAGTGGATTCAGACGTTGAATTATTTCAACGTCACACTGAACCTCAAACCTTCCAAATTGTATCATATTCCTTAATTATTACCTACCCAAGATTATTGTTTCGAGGACATTTTTCTGATTTTCGATCCACTGTTATTTTTAAGGTATTATATATTGATAGGAAAAGGCAATAGACGAAAGAATTGCGAGTACTTTATTTTTTGGTGCATGTTGGCAGAAATTTGGATGTCATGGTGTTTATAGGGGACATGGTGTTTGTTTTCTTTTTGCTGAACCTATAGAGGACACAGTCGTGGAATGCGTCCTCATTGTGATTAAAAAAAATTGCGGAAATTTCAAAGGACGCATTCGAGGGCTCGAGACAGTGAGGAAGATGGTGGGCAAAGGAAGGAAGATGGCGGAAGAAGTGAGGAAGACGGACGATAAAACCAACGAAATGAGGACGCATTCACCGAATGCATCCTCTGAAAGCTTAACTAAAAAAAATTCCAACACCCTGAGGACGCATTTACAGAATGCGTCCTCCATTTTCGGTGACAAAAAAAGTTATTAAACCATGAGGGCACATTTCGTAAATGCGTCCTCTTATTTTCATGCAAATTTTTTTTTCTAAAAACATGATAACACATTCGCTGAATGCGTTCTCCACCTTCACGTCCACTGTAGCTTACTGTAACCGTAATAATAGAATTTTCTCAAGAATTGCTCAGTTGAAGGGTACGTATATAGTTTATGTTCTTTATTGTTTTTTTATCGTGATTGAATAACGGAAGTGACAGGTGTATCTTTGTCATGCATTTAGAAGAAAAATATGGAGTCAGTATTTGTTTTATTTCATATTGGAATATTTTTATTTATATAATTTCTCTTCTGTTGGTATACCTTGAATACTGTAATAGCCGCTTCTGCGACCCTGGCCTGGGGGTCCGGGGGGGCGGCAGTCGCCCCCGGGAAACAAACGGGGGTCTCGCTGCCCGGTCAGCGAGTCGGGGGGTCCAGGGGGCGGAGCGCACCTTGGGGGTCCGGGGGGCGGAGTCGCCCCCGGTCCGACGGTATAGCTTGTCTCTTTATTGGACTGCTGTTGATTTGGGCCGAATTGTGTTTTTGGCCCAGTTTGTTAGGGTTTAGTGGAGACAGCATATAAAGTGTCTCTCTTCTCTCTGTAAACTAACTCTAATTCTGTTCCGCACAAAATTAGTGAATTCGTCTCCCGTGGATGTAGCCAAATTGGTGAACCACGTAAATCTTGTGTCTTGTTATTGTCGTTCATATTTTCTGTTCTTTCTCCATTCCGCACAACATCTTCTATACATCAAATCAATGTTCCAACTATAACTAGTGCGGAGCAAGGGCATTAACGGCGGTGGAAAGGAGTTTAGGTATGGTGGTTTCAAACCGTCGGCCCTGGCACCGATGTGAAACGTGTGTGGTAGTTAGATGGCGATTCCACAACCGTTGTTGATGGTTGCCTTCCACGGTGCTTAGAAGCGCCATGAAAGCTTATATTTTTAACTGTCGTCTATTGTTCCGACATCAAAAAGTAATTTTAAAACCTTTCCCGATTTCCAATAAAGTTTTGGGTTTGTTGAAACCAGAAAATCTAGATCTACCATATCATCTCATTCTTGATATGAACACAGATCGACATTCATCTTCAACACAACACAACCACATTCATCTTATTCATCTCTTGCACTCATATCAAACCCATATACAATCAAACCCATAATAATAAACATTCAAGAGTTAAGTGCTCATATGACCCTATGTTTTGGTCAAAAGTGCTAATATGACCCTGGAAGATCAGAAAGTGCGATTATACATCATATACGTATTATCAATCCACCTTAAACAATAACATACATTAAAATTGATAGGTGGGTTTATCATTAAGAAACTCAAAATGGAGAAGAAACCATATCATGATAATATGAAGTCTATCACCACGCCATCTTCATATTTGAAGTCGTTGCCGCGGATTCACATTTAAAACTAAGAAGAGGAAGTGTTAGATTTCGGGAAGGAGGAGGAGAAGAAGGAAGAAAGAAACAAGGAAGGAAGAATGAAATGAAAGATGGAAGAATGAAAGGAGAGATAGAAGAATGAAAGGAGAGATAGAAGAATGAAACAAAAAATGGCTGCACTCCATTGGAAAAGTGGAATGCTTTTTAGGGTTTCTTACTTTAGTGTACTCCGGAAACCAATTCCGAAGTTGAAACCTCTTCTGAAAATGCCTTGGACGAAGCCTTAAAACATTAGTCTTTTGTGTTTTAGGGTTTATTAGACAGCGGTTCAACTACCGTTGTCTGCTTCAGTGCTGTTCAGAGGCATTTTTGAAATAGCTATCGAACGTAGGAAGTGAAATTCTGAAGGCACTTCCTTCTTTGGCCATGCTCTTGGAATTACCTTAAAATAGTAGCTTTTAATGCATATTTTTGTAGGGTTTCTGAGACAGTGGTTCAATCGTCATTATCTATTTTAGTGCACTCCAAAGTCCAGACACATGTTCTAACTTTGGAAGCTCCCTTGGAAGCGCACAACCGTAAACAACAGAGTCATCCTACAAACTTTCAATGGTGGTTCACGCCCTACCGCTAATCATATACTACATTAGACAACTATTATGCTTCAACCGGCCTCTAACAAATTTTCTTAGCTGTCTATCGTCAATCCGACTACCAAAATATATGTTCAGAATTTGGACCTAATTTAGAAGGCGAGTCCTAATGGCGTTGTTAATAACCATTTTTTCACTAGTGTATCAAGGCCCACTTTTTATTTTATTAATTAAATTTATAGTCAATTTTTTTGTTATGACTTTTAGATATTACAGACATGCACTTTAATAATGAAGGGAGTAGCGTACTTCCTCTATTCCATTTCAAGGTGCAATTTAACTATCATTTAGTCAAAACACTATAATTTTGAACATAAATATGAATTGGTGTCTAAGTATAAATACTATTGTGTGATACTTTGTTAGATTCGTTATAACATATATTTTCAAGGGGACATTTGAGTACCTCCACATTGGGCATACATGCAGTTATCGTTCTTGAGCACGAACTATAACTTTGATACCACTTGTTCAAAGAACCACCTAATTTACTGTGATTGCCCGAACTTCGACTCTTACTTCTCCCTGTGATTTAACAACCAATACCTTAGAACGTGAATTTGAAGGATGATGCTTTCTTCTTATCTCTCCGTTTAGCAAGCTATTCTTAGTTATACTCATCGAGAAACACCGTCTGGAGAAGAGTTAGACAAAGATACTCTGATAGTATAGGTGTTCAAATGTGGGTACCCGGGCTTGCACTACTGGGAGAACCCCACATAGGCACCGGTATTTTCACCCCATAGGCGCCAGTATTTTGAGAATTTTCATACAGGTGCCTAAGTAACCCGGTGCAAGAGGTGTAGTGTCATAGGCACCGGTAAGTCGTACTGGTGCTAGAATCTATTCTAGCACCGGTAGCATTTATCGGTGCCTGTGCATGAAATATTGGTGCTAGTAATAAGATAATCATTTTAAAAAAATCTGGTCTGTCAGAATAAACTCACCGGCCAGAATATGAAACCCATAACGAACAAAACACAAAAAAAACAAACTGAAGCTCATGTAAAAAACTGGAAATTTCATACCACAACCCAAAACTTCATTACATATAATTGAAAATACATAACACCTCTCAATACATAACACTTCATTACATAGAATCAATCATTATAAAAACTAGAACCTGATTTTTCAGAAACCCTAGATAACATCGAAGAACCAAAAGTGAGGTTGGATCTGAGCTGAACCAGAAATGTTGGTGAAGCTCGCAACTCCGACCAACAACCAGCGCGACGCAAGGAGATGGAGTTGGGTAGGCATCGAAGCTGTGTCAAAGCAGAGGAGTCAGGGAGATGGAGTTGGAGCTGGTCCGGGAGATGGAGTCGGGGAGGTGTCGAAGCGGCGTCATCGCCGCTAGGAGGCGGTAGAGAGGAAGGGGCGGTGGAGGAGGAGGGAGAAGATGGAGAGGAGGTAGAGGAGAAGATAATGAGAGGGAAATGAGGGTGGTTAGATTTAGGGTTTCAGGGGTAGTATATATGGGAAAAATTTTAACGGTTGAGATTCAATCAACAAAAGAAATCAACGGTTCAAATGAAACAAAGTTGGGCTTCTTTTTTTTAAGCATTGAGCACTGGTACCGGTGCCCAAAATGTTCATACCGGCACCTAATAAATTGAAACGCAACTGCTTAGGGCTGTTTTGAATGTTTTTTTGTTAACAAAAATGAATCCGGGAGCAAGCCTTGGAAATGTTTTCTAAGTGTTGAGCACCGGTACATATACCGGTGACCAAAATGCTTATACAGGTGCCTAAATATACAAAACGCAGCTGCTTAGGGCTGCTTTGAATGGTTTTTTTAAAAAAAATATTGAACCCGAAAGCAAACCTGGGAAATTTTTTCTAAGTGTTAAGCACTGGTGCACATATACTGGTGCCTAAGTAACTAATACTGGTACTCATTCCAAAAGTTTAAAAAAATCTACAAAATTTGAAATGAAAATTCAAAAAATTCATTATCTCACCATAACATAGGACCGGTATGAAAGAAAAATAATGCCGGTGCTAGTATTATTTGATCTATAAGTTAATTTTAAATTTTTTTTACTATTAGGTCCAAAAAATAAATTTGGATGCGACAAATCACAAAATTGAAGACATCAAAATGCAAATAAATAAGAGATGATTGCATCTTTAAAATTCGAGGAAAAATGGGTGGACAGAAGCGCCTCTAACATATTTTTGGAAAATTATGCTATGACCCAAAAATCCGTTACAACATTATCCTTCTGTCCAAAATATACGAATTTATTTATTCTTGCATAAATATAGAAATAGAAAATAAATCATTTTTTTGATAAAATTTTGAAAAGCGCTACTACATGTTCTATGGTAATATGGTTGATTAGTTAGGAGATAGAAAGGGAAATTGGAAAAGACTATGGCTATGTTCTTGTACCCGATTATTGATAAATATTTTGTTACGGACTTGGAAAATACAATGAGGGTGTACATGGTAGCATAACGTCCGAGCAGATTTCAATTTGAAGTGACGAGTAAAGTTTTTACTTTTTGCACTTAGGTCCCTCCAAGAAAGTTGGAGTCGTCGAATCACGGAATTGGCGTAACTAAAATGTAATTCAATAATATATGATCGTAACTCTGCAATTTGGGAATGAATGAGTGAACAAAAGGGTCTCGAAAGTCAAGATTATTACTTCTATAAATTCTTAAAAAATTACACTGCGGCCCAAATTTGTGTTATCGGTGCTGAATTTATTCCCAGTTTTTTGTGTACCGGTGCTAAATTTTGATTTTGTAGCACCAGTATTCAGTGCATAGGCACCAATTTTTGGTGTGTGTCAGTGCTGAATTTTGATTTTCTAGCACCGGTATTCAGTGCATGGAGACCAGTTTTTTGTGTACCGGTGCTGAATTTTAGTTTTTTCACACCGTATCACTGACATACCGATGCCTATGACATTTTTAGCACCGGTATTTCGGCACCGGTACATTTGTACCACTGCCTATGTACCTATTTTCCAGTAGTGTTGCGGGTACTGAACATCCAGGTATCCGCATATGCGAGTAGTTGAAAATGCAGTCCATGCCCCGGCCTGAAAGAACCATGTACCCAAAGTGCAGGTACCCAAATTGTTTGGGTCGAGTAACATGGTACCCACCATATTACATCAATAGTTCACTAAAGAGTATTTCCCAAAACTCGAAGCCCAAAACAGTTTATATTTCCCAAACATTGGGTATTGCTATATCACGCCCTATATTTTACTTGTTTACGCCCTAATACGTACACATCCATGTATTATTATTCTTTATCTTTATATTTTTATAGTGAGAATAATTTTACTTATAATTGTATGAGGTAAATTTTTTTGGTAATAAAATTTCATCTTCCTTCTTCACCATTCCACCTACTCTCAACCTAAATCCGCCGGCGGCCAACGTCCGCCGCCGTACATCGCCGGAATCTTGCTGGAAAAGTGAGCTTTTTAATGAAATTCGAATTCTTCACCGTAAATGTTGGATGAATCTCAATTTTTTGGCTGAAAATATCGATGGAATCAGGAATTTTTGCCGAAAATCTCATCGGATTCTAGAATTTGAGTCAGAATCGTCAAAATTTGAGCGGAGTCCGGGTGGAGAGGAGGGAGAGATGGGAGGCGTTGGCTGGGGAGGTCATTCACCACCTCTTTTCTTGTTTTGTTTTCTTGAGTGGGGAGGATTAGATGAGTAGTGTGTGACTATGTGGTGAGTAGTGTGTGACTGTGTGGTGAGTAGTGTGTGACTGTGTGGTGAGTAGTGTGTGATTGTGTGTGTGAAGTTTTTAGGTGGTCGGCGGTGGGAAAGGGGAGGGGAAGAAGGATGGCTGCGGAGAAGGGAAGGGGAGGGTAGTTAGGGTTTAGTAATTTTTTATTTAAAAATTAAATTATATTAAATAGATAGAGTAAAATTAAAATTTTAAATCTGTTCAAATTAAATATTTTTAAATATTAATAAATTTTAAATCTGTTCAAATTAAATATTTTTAAATATTAATAAAATTTAAATTAAATAGAATTTAAAAAAATATTGTTCAGATTAAAATAAAAAAATTTTGAGAATTTAATTTATAATAAAATATAATATTATAAATTAAAATTAAATATAATATAATATTCTGAAAATAACATTTAAAATAAATATATTTTAGGGGCCCATTCTTATTTTTCTTGTACGACGACATGACAAGTTCAAATTCTACACGACGAGCAGTCCATTGCAAGTAGGATTGAGCTTTGATAAGACTTTGAAACACATTTGTAGTTGCGAATGCTGAGTAACCATTCTCCATTGGAACCGCTCCATATGAGTCATCACCATCCTTAAATAACATTATATATCAAATAATTATTTTCACGAAAATATAATGCCAAACACAATAATGCCATACATCATTCTAATAACTAATAAAAAATAACACTTACTCTTTTTAATAAGTGCATAAAAGCCACCTACACGTATTTAAATTAACACAATTCTCACTACTAGTGATGAAATCTATAACCACATTATTCTATAACCACATTTATAACAAATGGTCTATACATAATTCCAATAGTAATAAGAGACACCTACACATTTTTATGACTTAGTTATACAAATTTTTATTTATTTGTACCAAATTTTCTCAAAATTAGTATAACCACACCAAATTTTGTTATATCATCATTAGTAGAACCATGTGCTATATGTTATATTTTCTCATTAGCCTTCCAACAATTCCCAACACATTAGAAGTACTCTAAATTGTGTTACTAGAACCTTTATAAATTATGTTACTACTAATCACATAATATGTAAAAATAACGTATGAACTACTAGTCACATAATATGTAAAAATAACGTATGAACTACTAGTCACATAATATGTTACTACTAATCAATAAATTATTTTAGAAATAACGTATGAACTAAAATATTGTAAAGTTAATATAAGTTTCTATTTAAACAACTAATAAATCATAACTTTAACTATTAATTATTATACAAAACAACAAATAAACTTAAAAAATACCTCTAAAGACAGGGATCTTTCAATACCCAAATTTAGAGTGAAAAGTATGATATTTTGTACCCAACCAACATTTTTACAGTTTATTTTATAGAAAAAGATCTTACTTTTTTCGGATTAAATAGTAATATATGTGGGCAGATGGTAGTTGGGCAAAGGAGAACCGAGTTGGCTATGGATATTGGAAAGGAGAACCGAGTTGGCTAGGGATATTGGAAAGGAGAACCCAATCGGGACGGGAAAGGAGAACCGAAAATGGAAGGGAAAAGAGAAGAAGGTTGGGAAGGAGAGGAGAACCGAAGGCAAAAAAAGGGAAAAGAGAACCGGGAGAAAAGAAGAAAGGAAAACATGGTAGGCTATGGGAAAGGAGAACCGGGTCGGCTTTGGGGAAGGAGAACCGGGCGTAAGAGGGAAAGTTGAGCCGAAGAACGAGATATGGTCTAGTGGAAAGCAGGGGAGAACTACCTGAGAGATCCAAAGGTGGGCCGGAGAACGAGACTAGGACGCTGGACTGGGCAACGGGAGCCGGAAAAGGAGATGAGGACGGTGGGCTACGAAGGTAGAGCCGGAGAACGAGCTCGGGATGGCGGGCCGAGAAAGGAGAGCTGACGACGGGCGGCAGGGCCAACTACCAGGAGCTAACGACGGAGAAGGAGACTGGAAAACCGGGAGAATGAGACCGGGAAACTAGGAGCTGACGACGGGCGACGGGGCTTCGGCAGCACGTCAACAGTGACGACAATGTTTGCTAGCGGTCTCTAGAGCTGGCGACGAGAAGCAGTGGGTGGGGCGTCCTCTTGCCGGAGAATGAGATGGCCAGTGTTCTCTGAAGAAATGGAAAAGCCCTCGAAAAAGATTCTGCGAACGTCGATCTCCGGCGACCACCACCTCCGGCGAACGGCACTGCTGTTAATTGGATTTAAATTTAATTACAACTAATTATTTTAAAATTAATAATTAATTATAACTAATTGGATTTAAAATTAATAATTAATTATTATTAATTATAACCAATTATTTTTACCTAATCAATTTCTTTATTCATTTAAATAAATTAGAAATATAAATACTCCCTCCGGGTTTTTTTCATTGGCACACTTACTAAAAGTTGTGTTTTTTTTTATTGGCACTTGCTATTTTGGGCAAGTTTAAGGTTTTTACATCCACTCATTTTACTTTCTCTTCTTTCAATTCAATTTCATCCAATCATTTAGCATCTCCTCAATTCTAACACCAAAAGAGAGGTGCCAATGAAAAAAAAATGGAGGGAGTAATATTTTCAATAATATAAATACAATATGTAATTAAGTAAAATACATGATATATCAATTCACCGAACATTAGGGCAAGTGCAATGAGTTTCTTAATTTTTAAAAAACCGCTCTAAAAACCGAAAATATCCACAGTAGTGATTTTTAGGCCGGTTTCTTGTTAAAAAACCGGCCCATAGTTTTCAACTAGGGAACCGGTTAAGAAACCGGTTCTGTCAGAGAAGCCAGGGCGTGTGACAGAGGAGGGGGCCGCCATGTGCGGCCCATTTTTTTTACCTGAGTGGGACACGTGTCACCCATGCATTGGGCCACGTGTCCCACTATCAGAATTTTTTTTATTTGAATCTGTCGACACGTGGCACCTTCCGGTTGGGCCACGTGTCCGACGGATATAAAAATTTCAGTTGGGCCGTGTTTGAAAAATGAGTGGGACGCGTGTCCCACTTATATGGTGACACGTGTCCCACTCAACGGAAAAAATTGTTGTCGTTCTGAAATGGGACACGTGTCTCCATATGGTTGGGACACGTGTCCCAACAGCTATTTTTTTAAAAAAAGTTACAAATTTTTGAAAAAATAAAAAAATTAAGATTTTGAAATTTTCAGAAAATTTTTGAATGGGCATAAATTTTTTTTACCTATAAATAGAGGCATTCCACTCAATTTAATCACATCACTTCCAATTCCAACACCTCTACCTCAATCTTTCATCTCCAAAATTTATCTCCAATATTCCCTTCGTAATCCTTTTTTTAAATGGATTCGCGAAGAACGTCGATTGGAAAAGATAAGGTAATTCCAAATTCTTCTAATTCCAAAAATTCATCCCAAAATTCGAATATTCGTCCAATTTCAAATTCGGAATTTTATGAAAATTCGCCAAACATCCCGCCCAATTTTTATATGAATTTTCAACATTCGTACATGAATTTCCCAAATCAATACAATTGTTTCCAAAATGCATACACGAACTCTCCTTACCCGAGCCACTTCTCCCAAAATCCTAACGCCCAATCGCAAAATTCCTATCCAAACTTTTATAATCCAAACTTTCATTCTCCACACCTTGATGCAATTAACGAGTCAGGATCATTTCGCTACCAAGGAGGTCGGGGTTCACCGGGTCAAAATGTTGCAAATGTTCACCGGGTCATTTCTAATGTCATGTTTGTAATATTTTTTTATAAAATCAATATATCTTTTTATAAAATTATAGATGCAAATATATCTTTTTATAAAATTATAGATACAAAATATTGAACAACTTATTAACAAAAAAAAAGATATTTAAATTACTATTATAAAACACGAAATTTATAAATTAAAGAAAATGAATTATTTAATACTTTTTAAATAAAACGAAATTCTATGAATAAAAATTATAATGTATTATTAAATTTCACTTTCAACTTATTTTGGGTGAACAAATTAAATTAAATTAAATGTTAATGGTAAAATAAATGAGTAGGATAAAGAAAATCAAGTGGGGTCAATGAATAGTCAAAAGTGGTTTCTTACCATTGTGGGGATAAAAAAAGGTGGTTTCTTAAGTGGTTTTTTAATAGACAAAGTCTTGGGAAAGACGGTCTTTCCATAACCTTATGGAAAAACGGGGTTTAATTAGAATAATAAAAGGTAAAAGGTCTTAGTTGCAACATTAAAAATTTAGTATGTAACATATAGTAGTTATAAAATTTATAACCGGTTCATGCAACCCGAAAATTTTATCTTCATTTCTTCTAATTTACACTTTAAACCTTGGTCTTTCCATAACTTATGGAAAGACCGTCTTTCCATAACTTATGAAAAGACCGTCTTTCAAGAGACGCACTCTTTTTAATATTAGGTGGAAGAGAGAAAATGAGAGAAATAATATATTTAATTGATAAAAAACCGTATCAATTTTTACCACTGCATGTGCTCTTAGAACCAAAAGGCTACAACAATGAAACTGATATAGCCTACAACCTACAGGAGCAAGCTTCACAGCAGATTTTGTAGCATTGGGAACATGAAACCTACTTATTCTACAATATATCCTTGGCAACTTGTAGGCAACAAAAAGTGGTACGACTTCTCCAAATATAATTTTCCATAATCTCCGCACAACTATCAGAGCAGAAGTCGTACCACAAAAAGTGGAGACTATGGAAAATTTTCCAGGTCTCCACAAAAAATTATACTTCATTCGTCCCAAAATAAATTATAGGGAAAAAAAAATTTGGCTATAAAATTAAACACTAAAAAATGGACAACTTTTAGTATAAAAAACTAAAATTTGTATTTGAATGTGACTGAAAAATTACTGTACAAAAATGGGTTAATTGTTACTTATTTCTGATGGGAACAGTAACAATTCCCTCCCTTTTTTAATAATTGAAACCACTGTTCACGAAGTTGAATATTTAACCCTAACATCTATAAATAGGGGCATTTATTACAGCTCCCAAATTAATCAAACAAAAACCAAAGTACAGCTCTCATAAATCTTTTAGCCAGTTCCTTAAGAACGGGCCAGATGCAAAAAACAAATTCCCTCATTCAGTTTCAATTCATCATCGAGCAAGGCTGTGATGGTTGGGGCACACCTGACAGATGATCGAGGGCAGGAAATAGCTCATTTTCTGCTTCAACAATTAAAAAATGGGCAGATTGAGTGGCAACAGAGACTGGAGGCAGCACAGAGATGGTCATGTTCAATTCGGACCATCTCTACTATATGGGCGCGTGTGAAGCAGCAGCTTCAAAATGGAGAAACTGTGAATGCATATTCAAAATGGAGAAGCTGTGAATGCCTGTTCAAAAAGGCATGGGCGGTGTGGCAAAACCAAGAAACCAATCAACCTGGAGGCCTTAATGGTAGTGCCACTAAGGTACCGGCGAACATGTCGGAGCATAGCAACACAATTGCATGTTGGAAAAAACACCATACATAGGGCTATAGCAAGCAAGGAGATCAGAAGTCACACTAATGCAGTGCATCCACAACTAAGTTTGGCATGCAAAGAATTAAGGCTAGAATGGTGCCTAAGTACACTGGAGTGCAACATGCAGTTCCAGCCCATGGAAAATGTCATACACATCGATGAAAAGTGGTTCTACTTGACAGGGGCAACAACAAGGTATATTCTAGGTCTCAATGAACCTGAACCATATAGAATCACTCAAAGCAAGCATTACATTCCAAAAATCATATTTTTATGTGTTGTGTGTAGACCATTACTTGACTTAGAGGGTAATGTAATGTTTGATGGGAAAATATGGGTGTTTCCATATTATGTAGCAGCCAAGTACACGACTGTAAATAGACCTAGAGGAACCATAATTCTTACACCCATATCATCTATAAGTAGAGACATCATAAGACACAAGCTGATTCATGAGCTGATACCAGCAATCAAGGTAAAATGGCCAGTTTGGGCAATCAAAAACAATTTCATACAACAAGATAATGCCCCTTGTCACATATTTGCAAATGACCCTGAATTTCTAGCTGCAGCCACCTCAGATGGGTTCAATATACAGTTAGTGTGCCAACTATCAAAATCACCCGACCTAAATATTCTAGATTTGGGTTTTTGTTTGCCTCAATTCAAAGTTTACAACAGCAAAACCCTAGTCAAAACCTAGATGAGTTACTACAGGCTGTGTATGATGCATTTCATAGATATGATCCAAGATTTATTAACAATATTTTCCTAAGTCTACAATGTGTCATGGCGGAAATCATGAAATGCAGAGGTGGGAATGAGTTCAAACTGCCATATATGGGAAAAGACAGGCTAAGAGGCTTGGTATGCTGCCCCACAATTTAATTGTTGACCCTGAGCTAGTAAGGGGTTGTTTGGAACACATGGTGGCTGTTGGGAGAACAAGGCACATTCAAGACCTGCTGATCATTATGGAGATGGTTTAGATGTTCAAGGGATCTGTACTTTTGTAGGGTTGTACTTCTAGATTCGGGTCTAGGGTAAACATACCAGTTAGTTTTCGTAATGGTATGTTTATAGGGCAACCTTGTAAAAACTGGGAGGGCTAAACTCCATTCTGTATGCATGAAATTTGAAAAACATGTGTTTTGAAAATTTATGTTTTAGAACTGAGGCAAACAAACATTAACCAGAATGTAATGGATGGCTTGACACACAGTCATTTTGTGGCAACAAACACTACAAGGCTGCCATCCATGTGTTTTCAACAAACACGGTTGCTCCCTAAGTGTGAACAAACAATATCACATAGGTGGCTATCAACTAATACAGGGTCAAATGGGAAAATAATTTCTGAGCTGGGTTTAATCACATCATGCCCCGCCAAGATCAAATGAGTTTCGAGGCTGATAGGCATGGCTGCATGTTTTAATCATTCATCATAGCTACATCATTAATCAAGGGTTCAATCAGCACATAAACATGTCATCACAAACAATTTCAGGAGCTATGATATATCAAATAAAATGCAATTAATATATGCCCAGCCAAGGTTAGTGAGTTTTGGAAACATCACTGCATGGCTGCATATGAGAACCACAAACACATACACATACATAACTTTTACTGCTCCATTATTGCCCCTGATATGAAACATGCCCTTCCTGACTCAGGTTCTGCATCAGATTCAGATGAAAAATGGGGAACAACCACCCTGGTTTCAACTGAATCTGAGTCAAAATTTGAGTGGTTGCACATTTGATCATAAACAACACACAGATTCAACTACCCCGCATAAAAAAGTAGCACACAGGCTATCACGGACAAGTAGCACACAAGATATCACAGACAAACACAACACCAAGTAGTTGCTCTATAAAGCAAACCTACAGTAAAAGGTAAAATGTGTGTACATTCTCAATAATATTAAATTCCAAAGGAAGAGCATAATTGAAAGGGATTATTTACTACAAACCTATGAGTAATAAACTATTTTCCAGCATCAGAATCACTATGATGAACATATCTAGTCCAGTTACCAGGATATATACAGGCCCCAGTTTCCCAGAAACCACCCTTGAAGTACACTGAAGGATGTGGATCCCACCAGGATTCAGAATCAGATTTATTAGAATCAGGGGGGTTGTGTTTCATCAGAATCATGGGGCAGTGTTTCATCATAATTAGGGGGATATGATTCATGTGGATTGGGGGGGTTGTGTTTCATCCGAATCAGGATCTGAATCTGAGTGGTAGAGAACAGCTTCAGGTACAAGACTAAAATGTGTGGCCACGGGGGTATCCCAAGATTCAAATGAATCAGTATCTAGGACAGGGTACTGGGGTGGGATAACTTTACTTCCCTTCGTTTGTGACTCAATGTCATCAAGGCCAGTAAATAATGTAGGATCGATACTCACCTCAAACTGAGAATCATACTTGGATTCACTCAAGGATTGGCAAGGGGCAGACTTACCCTGCCCAACCATGACCCTATCACCATGATCCATCAGGTAAGGGAAGACACAATGGGTGGGGATTGGGTTTCAGATGGAAATAATGACAAGCAAAAATTTTAGTTCTCTATGACAAGGGGTGGGACTAGGGTTTCAGATGCAAATGGGCACAAGGAAGAAACAATACAGTATTAGTAAGGTTAAAGTTAGACACAGCTAAACTCTCAGAAAATCTAGAACAACAATATGCGAGGGCTTAAGACATCATAAATGAATATGAATGAGCGTAGACAATTTTCAAAAACCCTAATCCAACACGCATCATAATTAAGAATCTCATAATAGGAAGAACGGGAAGAAGCATGTATTTCACAACGATATCATGATTGAATGGGAGTGCTGGCCAAGGTCAGAATTAAGAAACCAATAGAGCTTCAGAACTTATTCATAAATGAGCATTGAAAAGTATCAGAAAAAGAATCAGAAAAAGACATATACATCACATGCAAGCATTTTTCATATCATATGTTTTTAAAAAACTCAAAAAAAAATAGCATAGGACACCCTAATGAAGTCAGATCTATGATTTTAAGACTTCACAGAGGAAGAATAGTAAGTACATGGGCACTTCAGTCACAGATCTGACAACAAATTTCAACAAATCCACCAATAATTACAATTTAAGCATGCATTTCTTGTCAAAAAAGACAAAATGCAACGAATCTAGAATTAAATAACCAGAACAGGAAGAACACCACAAACAAGGGCATATCTGTTTCAAATCTGCCAAAAGGCTTCAACATATCCAACAAAAAGCACAAGAAAATGAGGTTTTTAAAGTCAAACAATTAAAAAACACATAAAATCTTCACATTCAGCCGATTTTATACTTCAAAACTCAAGATCCGTGTACATTTCAATGGTTTTAACACACAACACACAAAGAAACCAGAACCCACAAGTTAAGAAGCAATCAAATGAGTTCAAAACCCACTAAATGAACGAGCAAAACACAGACCGGGACAAGAAAATGCTGTGATAGAAACCAACAGAGCAGAAATCATGTTCATTTTCGAAAACCCCGACAAAAATTTGAGAAAACCCTAGTTTGAAAACCCAAAAGGCTGTGATAAAAACAAAAAACTGAGCATTGATTAACAAAGGAGCACCGACAAAAACATAAAAATCAGAGATAAACACAAAATTTTTAACAGATATTAGATGGGGAGGGGCTAGAGTTTTCAGGGTTTGAGGGGGTTCAAAGCGAGGCTATGATTTTGTAGACAGAAAAGAAAGAAATGAGATGTAAATGGAGCGTTAATGAGTAACGGAGAAGGCAAATGGAGCGTTGGGAGAGCAATAATGGAGATTGGGAAGAGCGAAAGTTAGGCATATGATAATGTCTGACTCATTTTCAAATGGGTAAGCTCTCTTCTCAAGGACGCAGCACGCATCCCGGAATGTGGATAACAGCCACATTAAACAGGTTTAGGGGTTGTAATTTTGCAAAGATCCAGGGGCATTTTTGTCTTTTCACCTGTGGTTAAATGAGAAGAATTGGGTAAGTTCTGGCCCGTTGCAATTTAATTGGGGACAACAAAAAATGGAAAGTATGCAGTTTAATTCGGGACGGAGGGAGTACAACTTATATCAGAGCAGAAGAATAAGGCCAACGACAATGGTAGATATTGATAGTGGTCTCTTACCAATTAAATATATTATTTCTATCCATCTCTTTCTTTCACCTTGCCTTAAAAGACTACTTAAAAGACCACCTATTTTGTTCTCCACAATGACAAGAGATCACTCTCTACTATTTATGGATTCCACTTGATTTTTCTATCCTACTCATTAATTTTTTACATTTAATTTAAACGAATTTGAGATACAAATTGAATGTGAAATTTAATAATGCATTTTCATTTTTAAAATTTAATTTATTTTTTTTCCAAAAATTCATATTTTATTTTAAAAATCAGATTTTATATTAAAAAAACCAGATTTCACGACAACAAAAAAACCAGATTTTACAAAAAAAATTTACATAAATTTCAAATTTTACAAAATTTTAATTTAAAAAATTCCATATTTTAAGAAAAAACTAAGGTTGAGACAAGAGAGAACAAAATGTGAGTCACATTGGGTCTCCTTGTAAGAGACCACTCCATTGTCTCTTATGTAGAGACCGCTCTAGAGACTACCACTGTGGTGGTTTTCAGTCTCTAAAGCGGTCTCTTAATTTTAAGAGACCACAAAGACCAATGGCAATGGTGAAGACCGCTAGTGGTTTCTTACCAATTAAATACATTATTTCTCTCAATCTCTCTCTTCCACATTATCCTAAGAGACCATTTAAGAGACCACTTTTTTTTTAAAATTCACAATGGTAAGAGACTATTATTTACTATTCATGGACACCACTTGATTTTCTTTATCATACTCATTATTTTTTTACATTTAATTTAAATAAATTTGTATATACAAAATAAGTTGGATGTGAAATTTAATAGTAATACATTATAATATTTAAAATCAAATTTTGTTTTTTTCAAAATTTATTAAATAATTCATTTTTTCGTTATTGTATATATTCTTCGTTGTAAAAAAATAAAATTAATTTCATTTTTTTTCAAGAAGTTATTTTTTAAATTTTAAATAAAAATAAATAATAAGAGAATTTCATTTTTGAAAATTTATTTTAAAACATTAAACTAGAAAAAACCAATTATAACGACTAAAAAATCACATAAATTACTTAAATAATAAAATATTGATCTAGTCTGGCCAATTTTTATTATTAGAAAATTGAAATATTGATCTAGTCTGACCAATTATTAGAAATAGAAAATTAAAATATTGATCTAGTCTGACCAATTATTACTAATAGAAAACAAGTTAAAAATAAAAAGGACAGGAGACACAAAAAGTGGGCTCTTGTGTTGTCTCTTAGCAAGAGACCATATAGTGGTCTCTTATTAAGAGACCACTCTAGAGACTAAGGCCATGGGCAGTGGTAGAGACCGCTACCGGTCTCTTACCAATTAAATATATTATTTTTCTCCCTCTCTCTCTTCCACCTCAGCTTAAGAGACCACTTAAGAGACACCCCCTTTTTTTCTCCACAATGGTTAAGAGACCACTGTACACTATTCATGGAACCCACTTGATTTTCTCTATCCTACTCATTAATTTGACCATTACATATTATTTTAAATAAATTTGTCCACCAAAATAAGATTAAATATTTAAATTTAAATTCGTTTTTAAATTTAAATTCGTTACAAAATTTAAATTCGTTTTTAAATTTAAATTTGTTTTTAAATTTAAATTCGTTTTTAAATTTAAATTCGTTTTAAAATTTAAATTTTGTAACTTTTTTGAATTTAAATTCGTTTCCATATTATTTTAATGTAATGTTTAAATATTTAAATATAAAATCATTTTTTAAAAATATGTTAAATAATTTGTTTTTCTTGTTCTTGTCAATACCATGCTTTAGTGTAAAAAAATCAAATGAATTTCATTTTTTTAAGAAACTATTAAAACGAAATTATATAAATAAATACTATGAGAATTCATTTTTTCTATAAAATAATATGGAAACCATAAAAAGTGCACAAAACCAAATATAACAATAATTAATTTGACCATTAAATATTATTTTAAATAAGTTTGTCCAAAAAAAATAAGTTGAATGTAAAATTTAATATAATTATTAAAATGAAATAAAAAAAAATAAATAATAAGATAATTCCATGTTTTTAAAATTATATAAAAACCATTAAAATTGAAAAAATCAATTTCAACAACTATAAAAATTACAGACAATACTAAATAAAATATTGATCTAGTCCGACCAATTATTACAATTTGAAAATTAAAAATATATTAAATTTGGAATTCTGAAAAAAATTTTAAAAAATTGAAAAATTTTTTAGAAAAAACACGATTGGGACACGTGTCGCCACCAGAATGGGACACGTGTCCCATTAAAAAATTGCAGCCTTGCAACTGAAAATTACCTTTTTCGGACACGTGGCCCAACCAATGGGCGACACGTGTCCGAAACAAAAAATAAAAAAAAAAAGAAATCGGATGAGTGGGACACGTGTCCCACTCAGGTGGCGACACGTGTCCCACCGTTGAAAGATCAACAATTGCGGCCCAACCCCATGTGCCATGGCCAGGCTTTGTTGAAAATTTTGGCAAGAGACCGGGCTCTTAGCAAGAGCCCGGTCAGCGGTCTCTTAACAAGAGACCGCTTAAAAGACCACCACTGTGGTGGTTTTCGGTCTCTTAAGCGGTCTTTTAATTTTAAGAGACCACCACTGCCCATGCCCTAAGGCCATGGGCAGTGGTAGAGACCACTATCGGTCTCTTACCAATTAAATATATTATTTTTCTCCCCCTCTCTCTTCCACCTCAGCTTAAGAGACCACTTAAGAGACAACCCCTTTTTTTCTCCACAATGGTTAAGAGACCACTGTGCACTATTCATGGAACCCACTTGATTTTCTCTATCCTACTCATTAATTTGACCGTTACATATTATTTTAAATAAGTTTGTCCACAAAAAATAAGCTGAATGCAAAATTTAATATAATGTTTAAATATTTAAATATAAAATCATTTTTTAAAAATATGTTAAATAATTTGTTTTTCTTGTTCTTGTCAATACCATGCTTTAGTGTAAAAAAATAAAATGAATTTCATTTTTTTAAGAAACTATTAAAACGAAATTATATAAATAAATACTATGAGAATTCATTTTTTCTATAAAATAATATGGAAACCATAAAAAGTGCGCAAAACTAAATATAACAATAATTAATTTGACCATTAAATATTATTTTAAATAAATTTGTCCAAAAAAAAATAAGTTGAATGTAAAATTTAATATAATTATTAAAATGAAATAAAAAAATAAATAATAAGATAATTCCATGTTTTTAAAATTATATAAAAACCATTAAAATTGAAAAAATCAATTATAACAACTATAAAAATTACAGACAATGCTAAATAAAATATTGATATAGTCTGACCAATTATTACAATTTGAAAATAAAAAATATATTAAATTTTGAATTCTTAAAAAATTGAAAAAAATGAAAAAAAATTAGAAAAAACACTATTGGGACACGTGTCGCCACCAGAATGGGACACGTGTCCCATTCGAAAAAAATTCAGCCTTCATTTGAAAAATACCGTTGTGGACACGTGGCCCAATCCATGGGTGCCACGTGTCAGCAACAGAAATTCAAAAAAAAAGAAAGCGGCTGAGTGGGACACGTGGCCCACTCAGGTGGCGACACGTGTCCCACCCGTTGAAAACAAAGGGAACGCGCAGAGCCCATGTGCGCGTCCTGTGCTTGTGGCCCATTTGGAGGCTGGAGACCGGGCTCTTAGTAAGAGCTCGGTTGGTGGTCTCTTAACAAGAGACCGCTTAAGAGACCACCACTGTGGTGGTTTTCGGTCTCTTAAGCGGTCTTTTAATTTTAAGAGACCACCACTGCCCATGCCCTAAGCATGGAACCCACTTGATTTTCTCTATCCTACTTATTAATTTGACCATTAAATTTTATTTTAAATAAATTTGTCCACCCAAAATAAGTTGAATGTGAAATTTAATGATATGTTTTAATATTTAAAATATAATTTTGTTTTTTCAAAATATGTTAAATAATTTGTTTTTCTCGTTCTTGTCAAT
Organism: Rubia yunnanensis; assembly: GCA_037428765.1. NCBI lineage: Eukaryota > Viridiplantae > Streptophyta > Magnoliopsida > Gentianales > Rubiaceae > Rubia > Rubia yunnanensis. Next base: position 104,554,985 of record CM075065.1, read on the forward strand.
AGCATGCTTCGGTGTAAAAAAATAAAATTAATTTCAATTTTTTAAAATAAATTATTAAAAAGAAATTAAAAAAATAAATAATAAGAGAATTCAATTTTTTAAAAATTATATAAAAACATTAAAATTGCAAAAACCAATTATAACAACTATAAAAATTACAGAACATACTGAATTCTGAATTTGAAAATGGACGGTAATTCAAATTTTGCAAAGAATTTTCCAATTTGAAAGAATTTGGAATTACCATATCTTTGTCCTTCAACGTTCTTCGTAGATCCAGCACAAAAAATGGATTACAATGTAGAAGATGAATTAGTGAGATAGAAGTACTGGAATTGGAAGTAGTGTGATGAAATGAGTTGAAATCATCTATATTTATAGGCAAAAGGTGGAGGAAGATGGAATAAAAAATTAAAATTGAAATTCTGAAAAAATTTAAAAAAAATATGGAAAATTTTTCCAAAAAATAAGGTGGGGACATGTGTCGCCACCAAAATGGGACATGTGTCCCATTCAAAATTTTAAAAAAGAGCAGAAAATTAGTGGGACACGTGTCTCCCCCAGGATGGGACACGTGTCCCATTCAAAATCCAAAAAAGTTTGCATGAGCTTGGTGGGACACGTGACCCAATGAAGGGGCGACACGTGTCCCATTTGGACAAAAAAAAGGGCCGCATTTCAGCGGCCCTAGCAGCACAATAGGTGCATCAGTTTTTGACCCCATCAACGGTCTCTTGACCGGGCTCTTACCAAGAGCCTTTTGAGTGGTCTCTTGTTAAGAGACCACTCAAGGGACCACCATTGTGGTGGTTTTCGATCTCTTGAGCGATCTTTTAATTTTAAGAGACCACCACTGCCCATGCCCTAAGGCCATGGGCAGTGGTAGAGACCGCTAGCGGTCTCTTACCAATTAAATATATTATTTTTATTCATCTCTATCATTCACATCTCCTTAAGAGACCACTTAAAAGACCACCCCTTTTGTTCTCCACAATGGCAAGAGACAACTCTCTACTATTCATGGATCTCACTTGATTTTTCTATCCCGCTCATTGATTTTTTACATTTAATTTAAATAAACTTTGCACCCAAAATAAATTGCATGTAAAATTTAATAATATATTTACATTTTTAATTTTGAATATTTTTTTTACAAAAAATTAGATTTTAATTTAAAAAATCAGAATTTACAAAATATTCAGATTTTACAAAAAAAAAATTCAGTTTTACATAAATTTCAAATTTTACAAAAAAAAAAGCCAAAATTTACAAAAATTTAATTTTAAAATTTTCATATTTTAAGAAAAAACAAAGGTTGGGACAAGAGAAGACAAAATGTGGGCCACATGTGGTCTCTTAGGTGGTCTATTGGTAAGAGACCATGGAGTGGTCTCTTATTAAGAGATCGTTCTAGAGACCACTACTGTGGTGATTTTTAATCTCTAGATCGATCTCTTAATTTTAAGAGAGCACCATTACTCTTGGCAGTGGTAGAGACCGCTAGCGGTCTCTTACCAACTAAATATTTTTTTTTCTCTCTCTCTTCCACCTCAGCTTAAAAGACCACTTAAGAGACAACCCATTTTTTCTCCACAATGGTTAAGAGACCACTATATACTATTCATGGAACTCACTTGATTTTCTCTATCCTACTCATTAATTTGGACATTACATATTATTTTAAATAAATTTGTCCACCAAAAATAAGATGAATGTAAAATTTAATATAATTATTAAAATTAAATTAAAAATTAAATAATATGAGAATTCATTTTTTTTTATAAAATAATATGAAAAACATAAAAAGTGTAAAAAATAATTATAACAACTATAAAAATTGCAGAAAATACTAAATAAAATATTGATCTAGTCCGACCAATTATTACAATTTGAAAATCAAAATTATATTAAAATTGGAATTCTTAAAAAATTAAAAAAAATAAAAAAAAAATACGCTTGGGACACGTGTCCCATTAAAAAAAAGAAGCAGTGTCCAGACAAGAAAAATAGTTGCGGGCACGTGGCCCAATCCCTGGGTGACACGTGTCCGTAACAAAATTTTAAAAAAAATAGTTGCGGCTGAGTGGGACACGTGGCCCACTCAGGGGACGACACGTGTCCCACTCGGTCAAAAAAATCAAACGCACGAAATGGCCATGTGCGTTGTCAGTGGGCTCGGCCTCTTAATCGGGCTCTTACCAAGAGCCTTTTGAGTGGTCTCTTGACCACCACTCAAAAGGCTCTTGGTAAGAGCCCGGTTAAGAGGCCGAGCCCACTGACAACGCACATGGGCATTTCGTACGTTTCATTTTTTTGACCGAGTGGGACACGTGTCACCCCCTGAGTGGGCCACGTGCCCACTCAGCCACCACTATTTTTTTAAAAAAAATTTGTTGCGGACACGTGTCACCCAGGGATTGGGCCACGTGTCTGCAACGGTTTTTATATAATGTGGATGCTGCAACTTTTTTTTAATGGGACACGTGTCCCATTCTGGTGGTGACACGTGTCCCAAGCGTATTTTTTAAAAAATTTTTCCAATTTTTTTTTAAGAATTTTAATTTTAATATAATTTTGATTTTAAAATTGTAATATTTGGTTGGAGTAGATCAATATTTTATTTAGTATTTTCTGTAATTTTATAGTTGTTATAATTGGTTTTCACACTTTTTATGTTTTTCATATTATTTTATAAAAAAAATGAATTCTCATAGTATTTATTTATTTAATTTAATTTTAATAGTTTCATCAAAAAATTGAAATTAATTTTATTTTTTACACTGAAGCATGGTATTGACAAGAACGAGAAAAACAAATTATTTAACATATTTAAAAAAAATGAATTTATATTTAAATATTTAAACATTCTATTAAATTTTGCATTCAACTTATTTTTGGTGGACAAATTTATTTAAAATAATATTTAATGGTCAAATTAATGAGTAGGATAGAGAAAATCAAGTGGGTTCCATGAATAGTATATAGTGGTCTCTTAACCATTGTGGAGAAAAAAAGAGGTTGTCTCTTAAGTGGTCTCTTAAGCTGAGGTGGAAGAGAGAGAAAAAAAAATTTTAATTGGTAAGAGACCGCTAGCGGTCTCTACCACTGCCCATGACCTTAAGAGACCACTATATACTATTCATGGAACCCACTTGATTTTCTCTATCCTACTCATTAATTTGACCATTAAATTTTATTTTAAATAAATTTATCCATCCAAAATAATTTGAATGTGAAATTTAATAATATGTTTTAATATTTAAAATATAATTTCATTTTTTTCAAAATAAGTTAAATAATTTATTTTTCTCGTTCTTGTCAATATCATGCTTCGGTGTAAAAAAATAAAATTAATTTCAAATTTTAAAAGAAATTATTAAAACGAAATTTAAAAAATAAATAATAAGAGAATTCCATTTTTCAAAAATTATATAAAAACATTAAAATTGCAAAAACCAATTATAACAACTATAAAAAATACAAAAAATACTAAATAAAATATTAATTTAGCCCGATCAATTATTATAATTTAAAAATTAAAATTATATTAAAATTGAAATTCTTAAAAAATAAAAAAATGGATTTTTTTTAAAAAATACGGTTGGGACACGTGTCACCACCAGAATGGGACACGTGTCCCATTAAAAAAATTTCAACCCCACATCAGAAAAGAGCCGTTGTGGACACGTGGCCCAATCCCTGGGTGACATGTGTCCGCACAGATTTTTTTTTAAAAAAATGTGGCTGAGTGTGACATGTGTCCCTTACGCACCAAAAAAAGGGGCAGCTTTTCAGCTGCCCTAGCAGCACATGGGTTCGTCCTTTTTGGACCCCATCAACGATCTCTTGACTGGTTTCTTAGCAAGAGAATCTTGAGCGGTCTCTTGTTAAGAGACCACTCTAGAGACCACCACTATGGTAATTTTCGGTCTCTAAAGCGGTCTTTTAATTTTAAGAGATCACTACTGCCCATGCCCTTAGAATCTGCAAATAAGAGCCGAATAAAAAACTTGTTGAATGGAGGAGCAACCTTTTTCGGCGCCGGCGCTCGCGAGTGTTGGTTGATTGAAAGAGGTTTTTTATTGATTCATGAAAGCTGAAACCGTGAATGCTGAAGATCAAACACCTTGAATTTGAAAGCTAAAAGATTTTTGCTGTGTTTACAAGAGTCTGATTGTCAGTTTGTCTTATTTAATAAATATTAATTATAATAAAATAAATTTAAGTATACCGGGTAGCTGAGAATAGGATTTTTACTGCCCGTACCCGGTAAATAAATAATTTATGGGACGGGTACCTGCCATATTAAAAAAATACCCGGTTATTTAATGTCGGGTCGAGTATTGTGGGTCGGGTTTATTTGAACACCCCCATTTGATAGTCTCCCACTAGTTTGGTAAAGCACCAAGAAGTCCTAAACCAAGTATCTCATCATCAAAATTGATTTTCATCGTAGCCAACTTATTCACCAGTTCTTGAAAATGATTCGACTTCTTGGTCTTAGATGAACTAACTCTATACTTCAAGGAAATAAGGGTGTGAATGGTAGGGGTTATAAACTGCTACGCTTATTATATGCTAAGCACTTTTATGCTCCCTCCATTTCACTAAGATTGGCACACTTGCCTTATTGTGATTTTTTTTAGGGTAATATGCAGATATAACCCTATATGTTGAGGAAAGTGCAAATATAACCCTCATTTGTTTTTAAGTGCAAATATAACCCTGAATGTTGAGCGAAAGTGCAAATATAACCCTGGTGCCATGTTTCCGGCGTTGACCATCAGAATCCGGCGGTTGACCAACTTGCAATGACCTCAATACCCTTATTTCGGAACTCCTGACCTAGAGTGACCAATTTGCCCTTATTATTGTAGGTCCCCATCAGAATCCATTCTCCAATTCGTTGGTTTTGAAAAACACGGCCCTTCGTTCTCCACTGAATGAAGCGGATAGTCCAGGAGGTTGCGCCACCACGTTCGGACTCCACTTCGCCGCCGCGGTCGCCTAGGGCTTCTTCCCCCATCCTTCTCCCGGCAACAGTTCAAGCATCCCTTCCCGGAGATTCAGGTCGTTCGTTCGCTGCGGAAGGTAACTCATTTATTCCACGTAACCCTAGATTTTAATTTGGGTGTGGCGATTTCTTGAACTCCGTGGATAAAACTTCGGATATGATGATTAATTATGTTTAGAGTGTTGTGTTGAATGAAGTAGTTGTTTCTATGTTCTTGGCAAGGGATTAGAATGGCTTCGTCTAGCTACAGTAGGAGTGGTGTGCTTTGCGAGGGATTCGAATGCCGGGTTTGTCAGAAGGCAACGATCGTTTGTGTGTCCCGCTCGGCCAAGAATCCGGGGAGACCTTATTATCGGTGCCCTCGTAATCACGAATTTCAGGGTTGGGTTGTGTCCGACATGTTTGATTCGGGAAGAGGAAGTACTGGAAGTTCGTTGCCCCAGCCCGAGTTTCGCTGTCGAGTTCCAGGAGGCAATACTGTTGGCCATGTTGAGGTCGAAGAAGTTGTGGTTGTGCCCGGAGAAGCATATGTTGCTCCGGTGAATGGTTGCAACTGCTCCTTAATTCTGAAGGCTTTGATGGTGATGAACTTGGTTTTGCTTGGTGCGAACATGGGCATGTTCTTGGTGGGGTTGATTGGAAAGTGAATGTTGGTCGCATCGCAGCATGGTTGCAACTTCTCACTAATTCCGAAGGCTATGATCGTAATGAATTTTGTGTTCCACGGTGCGAACATGGCTATACTGTTGTTGGGGTATTAAAATTTTGGGCATTAAAATCGGATGTTGTAGTTGTTGCTTCGGTTTGCATTCTGTTTATGCTTATGTATCTTTTAGACTTCTCGAACGTTTGTCTTCAATTTATTCGAGGTGCACAAGCACTTGGAATTGATCATTTGTTGCAGTAGTACTGATTTATGAATGTGATCATTTTCTGGCTGATTTGTGATTGTGATCATTTGTTGGTTGATTTAGAAATTTGATCATTTGTTGGTTGACTTATGAATGTGATCATGAGTTGCAGTAGTGCTGATTTAACCTTACTTAAGTCAGTAAACGTGCAGATATTCTTTTGGTGTAGGTATTCCGTAGAACTATTCATCATATAACCTTCGGTTCGGGTAAGCTGTCCATACATAGAAACCACTTACCCCTACACATGCGATAATTACGAATACATGACATTGCATGATCGTAGGTTCAAATATATGATATTCGAAGTGATCAACACACAACGTATAGTGTGCTACGTAGTTCCGTGGACGTGTTTTGACCCAAGAATCGGTCGCAAAATAACCAAAAACAGGTAACCTACAACAGTCGTAGGACTACAGAAGCTGCTACTATTGAAACAGTACGTTGTCTAGTGTGTGCATTTGTTCAAGCTCGGTCATCTGGTGGTGGTTGTGACGCACTTCTTCCTGGGCTTAATCTATCTTCCGCTGGGTAGAACGGGACAGAAGGAGGTGGCTGTGAGCTGGAGCGTGGGACATCCGCTCTGGGGGTGGTGCTCACCGACGGAGCCAAAGTTGTGCCGAGCAAACGCGCTGTCCTCAGACTGTATAGAAAAGTCCTTCCCCAAATGTTGTTGCGGGTAGCCGCCACATTAGTACCGAATTTGGGGAGCTCTGTTGTTGAGGGGGTGCCAGGTAGCTGCAAATAGAAGAAGATGCCGATATGTTCAGTTTTAGGGGATTCGGATATAACCGTACACGTTATCAACATGTGCAAATATGACCCTGTGTAATTTCAATATGTGCATATATAACCCTAAGTAATGTCAATATGTGCAGAAGTAACCCTACGTAATATGAATATATGCAGGAGTAACCCTGAATAATAGTAATATGTGCAGAAGTAACATATGTTTTGGAATGCTAGTGCAATGCTGACCCTGTATATATAAATTACCCGTGGGTTAGATGGATCGAGAAGGTTGACAGTTTCAATCACAGTGTTACCTGGTATTGTGTGAAATACGACTGGAAGGGGGAAGTCCTGAGCATCAAAAACATGAGGGAATTATTTGTTATGCTGTAATTGTGATCTGTGAACATTGTGAGGTGAAGAAATGTGTACAGGGGAAATTGGAATACCTCAACACTGAATTGGCGCGTTAAACACGCCCGAGTACCAGCACTTGGTTTTATGCCCTCATTCGTGCCGGTGTCCGCATCCTCTTCTGTCTGGACGTCCTCCACAGCAGTCTCCCCCGGAACTTGCTCCCCCAATGATGGCTGCCCTTCCAACGATGCCTGCCCTGCCATCACCACTGGTGGTGTTTCCTTCACGAGAATTTGCACTGGGATCCCCTTCCTGTCGTGGACATTGCATGTGGCAGTCACATCTTGGATGCTGAACTCCTGCTCGACGGCATCTAGTGTTGCTTGCATCATCCTTTCACCCCCTTCCTGACATTGAAACTCATCTTCCTCCTAACGAAGACGTCAAGTTAGGATTTCAAATATTTCATCATAATTATTTGATTTCGATTTAGTGCATTACCTCATAGTCAGAAGCGTCCTCTGATATGTTACGCTTAACCTTCTGCTTTGTCCTCCTGTGTTTCGGCACATTCTCTGACTGTGGCTCTGGCAGAGCGATTTCACTCTCCACTTGTTGAATGATAGGGATCGCATCCATTATCTGCAAGGTAGTATGAGCATGTGAAGAGAGAAATTCCGTTTGAGGAAGACATGTTTGATTGTGGACGCAAGGAAAAACTATGAATTCGCATGCCACAGTGAATTGTACTTCTGTGTCGCTCAAACGTGGTGGCGGGAATTGCTTCTCCGTATCAAATTGCAACCATGTATCAGCATCTGCTTTATCCTATAGTCAGTAAAACCAAAATTTTCTTCATGTCATAAATCTATACTATGACTCGACAAAATTTTAGAGAGTTCATTAAAATGTAGACATAACTTAAGTGAGTTCAGATGTACCTCGACAGCCTGGTTACCATCCGTTTCAGCCTCGTCCTCTGATATGTTACGCCTGACCTTCTTCTTTGTCCTCCTGTATTTCTGCACAGTCGTTGGCTGTGCCTCTGGCAGAGTGGTATAACTCTCCACCTGTTGAATGATAGGCATCGCACCCATCGTCTGGAAGACAATATTACCATGTCAGCAGAATATGCATGTACCAGTAACACATGTTTAATCCAGAACGCACAAAAAAAGTTTGGAATATTCATAAGACATGTACCTCTCCGGTCTGGTTGCCATCCCCTGGAACCTCGTCCCTATTTTGAATTCGCACTTCCGCATCAAATTGGACCTCTGTCTGTTCCGTGGAATTACCAGTTTTTTTCCCTCGCTTAGATGCCCGACTTGCCACACGGATACCCCGCACTGGTGGTTGCTTAGAAACTTTCTTGGCCACCGGTCTGCCTCTCTTGATTTCAGCACGTTGTGTGGCTTGTGAAGTACCCTCGGCAGTGCGTACAGAAGTGGCCTGTGATGGGCGTTCCATAGTGGCCTGTGATGGGCGTTCCATAGTGGCCTGTGACGTGCGTGCAGTGGTGGCCTTTCTTTCTTTGGCCGTAGGCCCACCTTGACATCCCCTTATATTGTGGCCAAATTCCCCACATTTGCTGCACTTCCTTTTCTTCCTGCTTCCCTCTCCCTCCCAATCCTCTTTCTTTCTGTTTGTCCTTGGTCTCCCAATCCGCCGTTGTAATTCTGGAGGTTGGCACGGTTGTGCAGTGGAACTTTTCGGCCAAAATTCCCTGTGAGGTAAGGGCTCGATCATGTGGGAATAGGCTCTCAAAAAAGTGTCTTTAGATAGCATCAGATCACAAGCTTCGTGGAGGGGGTGCCTCTTGTGCAACTGTATCGCCGCTGCGTGTCTACATGGTACACCCGTGTGATCCCAAACACCACAGTCGCATGACCGCTTATCTAGCCGCACCCGGAAATGAAGATCACCATGTACGACTTCATAATTTGTATCCGAACATGGAGTGAAGGTAACTCGGCGAGATTGTCTTGAAACAAGCTTCAACATTTCTTCAGTCCGTGGACACATTACAGTATCCCAGGATACACACTTCTTGTAACGTTCTTCCAACCTTGCCATTACCTTCTTCCGCAACCCCTCCATCAAAGTCAGTATAGGCTGGTTTCTCAACCCTCCTACCCAATTGTTGAAAGACTCTGCAGGATTGTTAGTGACGTTATCACACTTCAAGGCCGTCGAGAAGGTGTATCTAGCCCACAAATCATCACCGATGTCATTCAAGTAAACATAAGCTTCGTCACTCAATTCCTTCATCTGGTCCATTGCTTTGGTGAAATCCATTTTATTGTAGGACATTGCCGCTCTCCAGAACAACTTCTTGAAAATATCCGCTGGGTGCTTTCTGCGGAAATTGGCATAGATGTGACGGCATCATCTCCTCTGCGTAGCGTGCGGCACGATCTCAGCAATTTCCTTATCCAGGCCCTAGTTCACAACAACAAAGGGTGGGATCGGAGATGATAAGAACAAGAGAAAACGTACTGTATCAATCAGAGAGGGTTACGTAGGAACATAAGCTGATCATACAGTGTTGCATATGCACATCAGCTAATCGTACAGGGTTCTATATACACGGAATTTATGCATAAAGGGTTTCATGTGCACATAACACAATCAATCGAAGCTGGTTATATATGGCCATAAGGTAATTATACAGGGTTCTATATGAACATAATTTAAACCTACAAGGTTATATGTCCACATAATTTAAACATACAGGGTTATATGTGCACATAATTTAAACATACAGGGTTACATGTGCACATAATGTCATTACACAGGGTTACGTATGCACATTAGTAAATCAACCAGTAAGGGCAAGCTGTTCACATATTTTAATCATATATGGTTTCAATTTTTCAGCTACCACAACAACACCTCATTGATTGATCAACCACAGACCACAGCTAAACAGTTACGAAAATGAGAATGATAGAAAAGCACACCTTCTGCCGGTCGGTCATGAATGTCCACAGCTTGTTTTCTTCGAATCCTCCCAACAAAAGCTCCATTTGTTTGAAGAAAAACACCCAACTGTCTTTGGATTCAGACTCCACATAAGCAAAAGCGAGGGGGAATATGCCATCATCTGGGTCATTGGCAATTGCACTAAGCAGAACCCCACCGTACCGACCCTTGAGATGACAGCCATCAAACCCCAGAAAGGGCTTGCATCCAGCAAGAAATCCCTTCTTCACAGCTTCAAAGCCAACGAAGACCCTTTTCACAAATGGAACTGGTTGTCCCAGGCCGTACTGTATCATTGCTTGACTTCCGGGGTTGCTCTTACGCAGCTCCTCACAGTACTACGGCAGTGCTTTGAATGATTCACCGTGGCTACCATCCAGCAGTAACTCGGCCAACTGCCTTGCTCTCATCAGCTTGTAGCGGCTAGGCTGAACACCAAAAGATGTCAGGTGTTCCAACAGCACCTCATTCGACACCTGCCGATCAGCCTGAAGAAGTTTAGCAATCCTCTTCGATATCCATCCCTGCGGTGCCTTCACCTCTTGCCTACAGGTGTGTTTCCCTTCCACTGACCGAATTCTAAATGTATGGCCGTCGGGAAGTGTCGAGCTATGGAGCCTCCATCCGCATTTATCCGCCGCACAAGTCACTGTCACTCTACTCTTCTCGCTCTTCACAGTTTTGAACACAAATCCTTCTTGCAATGAGTAGTCGAGCAAAGCAGCCTTGAAATCTTTCTGGGTCTGAAAATCCATCCCCTTAAATAGTTGGATTTTATCCCCAGCTTTGACTTCGAACTTGTCCTTGTTCGTGCAGTTGTTCATCGGATCATCATCCAAATCAGTATCTACGACTAAACCCCTCCCTCCATCACTGCCACCATCCCCATCCGACTCAATCTCGGAACCTGCCTCAGTGTACCGATGGAACCAGTCCCAGTCTTGCTGTTTGTGGCCTTCTTCAGGATTGGGTTGCACGTAATCTTCATCTTCGTAGCTGTGTTCTTCCGCCAAGCCCTCGGCCACCGCTCCACCACCTTCTCCACTTGCTTTCTTCCTCGTTCTTTCCTGCTTTCCCGTTCCGCTGCTCTCACCCTGAGAACCACCTTTGGTCGGGGTACGGACCTGACAATACACCTCTAAATTATTTCCTCCACGGCTTGAGGAAAAATTTTTGGTGACATCCTCTTCGGATTGCAGGCTGACCCGATCATCCCCAAAACTGAACATCAAATCCATCGATTTCCATGCCTCAGCGTCCCCGAAGAAATGCTCGGCACAATCTGACTTGAGGACGACTAGAGAGTATCTGTCGGGGTCAATACCGTCAAGCCTCTTCCAACGGGTACCGTGACGGAGGATAATTGTATACACTTCATCCTAAAACATTGAAAGATAGATAAAAAATTATGAATACATGAAGATAATGTAAGGGTTATGTCTACGCATACAATTACAGTCAGGGTGACATCGGAACATGTAAGATACACACAAAGTAACATTTGCCCAGTCAGGAGGGTAACTTTGCAATTTAGTAAAAACTACGGGTTACATATACACATATCTTGAGCGGCCAGGGTCATACATGCACATACCAGAAACAAAAAAGGGTTATATATGCATATATCTTCATCATACAGGAATACATATGCACATATAAAGATCATACAGGGTTATATATGCACATATGAAGAACATACAGGGTTATATATGCACATATGAAATACACACAGGGTTATATATGCACTAACAGGAAACAATTTTCAAAGAGCAGATTCATCTACTGTCAACAGGGCCTCATGTCAAGGTTCAGTCACAGAAACATTGAACATTCGGCATTTGGCCAGAAATTTCACCACCTTTCCCATCTACGGTAACCAACATATTCTTCAATCTAGTTCACAGACAAGGACCAAACAACATTTACAGTAAGGACTGATGAATCACAAACATTCAAAATTATCACACAGCAAAGCATTAATCAGAACAAGTGACAAATCACAGACATGTTCAACATCATACACAATAGTGCATTTCCACACATTCAATGAACATAACAGAATGGTGCATGTCCACCCTACCATAGAACAAAACAGAGCCAACATCATGAAACCTACCCCCAGGAGTACCATCACAACATCGAAACAGTAAAAACAGTACCCCTTCAACGAATTTCCCAACCATCAACATTTTCAACCCTAGCCATGGAAGCAGAGCAGATTAACAGCCACATGCACAGCAGTAAACATATTCAGAGCACCAATCCAGATGACAAGCAATGAAATCTACCTAGAGGGGTTTAAAAACCCTGGTTTCATTACAGCTCTGCGCTCTCTCCATATGTACGGAATGATGAAAAGGTTAAACGCACAAAAAACATGCTCCTGAACAGCAAAAAAATGCACATTCCCACGGATTTACGAAGGCATACCATTTTTCGGGGGTTTTACTGTAGCAATTACGAGTTCCCTTGACGCCCCCGCAATGACAACTGGGTTCCCTTCGCCGACGTCAGTGGGAGACCCACGCCTTCGCCGGACTGCAAATGGAGACCACAACCGGCGTGAATCAGCACGGCGGGTTGAGCGGGTCTGGATTCGGGTTCTTCTTGGCGCTGAGTTCAGGGGGGAAGACGAGAAGTTGAGTTAGGGTGGGAATCGAAGACACAAAGGGGTATTAATGTGGTTCAGGGGTAATACTGTCATCTGGGAAAATGGTCCTATTTCCAGTTTTTTTAAAAAGAATCCGTCGGGGACAATTTCGTCATTTCACTAAATTCCGGCCACAAATCGGCTCAGAAGGTTACATTTGCACATAACCGTAATAAATAGGGTCATATCTGCACTTTCGAACATTGCAGGGTTATATATGTACTTTCTTCAATTACATAGGGTTATATTTGCACTTTTCTCTTTTTTTTAAATGACACACTTTCCATTTTTGGCAAGATTCCTACAATCTCATCCACTCATTCTACTTTTTATTTTCTAAACTCAATTTCAACCTCTTATTTTCTTCACATTAATCCAAGAGTCTAAATCTAGTGTGCCACTCTTAGTGAAACGGAGGGAGTGTGTCTGGAAAGTGCAACAAAAAAATAGATTAATTAAAAGCACAAATTATTTATTGGGGAAGTGAAATTCAGTTTCTAACTGTTTTCAAGATAAGCCAGTATTGCTTGTAAGTGCAGTTCTATCAGTCACACCCTAAGTAGTTTGAACAAGTACAACTTATTATTGCCCAATCTCTCTCTCATGCAGTTCTTCAAGTTTGGACCAAAGATCACAAGCTCCATCCACACAGTTTATGTGATTTAACACATTATTATTCGCCCACTAACGGAGACAACCATAAACTTGCCTAGTTGCCTGTTAAAAAAAATTCATTGTTCACCACTTGGTTTGACTTTATTAAACACCACCAAGCGCAAAATTTTAACATTAAGTCCTCCATTTCGCCTTTCCAAACCTAATAGTTTGAAAAAATGGCTACTCAAGCATAGCTGAGGGAAAGGGTGGAAATCGAAGGTTTTGAAGACTACAATTGCAAAAGTAATATATAGAATCATAATGACACGGAATGACAAGTGTTTTGGCAAGGAGAGGAAATTAAATCTGTTTAAAAAGATACTATAATGTATATTGTACAGATTATGGATGCTACCAAAATTAAGAGCTAATTGTGCTAAATGCCTGGTGTGAACAATATAGGGGCCTGTAGGGTGTTAGATGGTTGGATCATTGACCGCGATATACTTAAACAGTTTTAGTAATGAGAAGTTTTTTTATTTCCAAAAACAATAGTTGTACATTTTTTGCTCAAAAAATTAAAGTAAAGGAAAGGCCTTTTATTAGACATACTAATGGTAAACCAATCATAAATATTCTTACTTTTATAGCTTTTAATGTTGAATTATAATTATTTATGTGTTGGGATTTATAATTTATGTATCTCGTTGCAATAAATAAAAATAAATATCAACTTATTCTATTAGTCATATCAATTATAAAATGACCGTTTTTAAAAGTTAGTCGATTTGAAGCAAGACTTTGTGTAAGGTAAAAAAAAACTTGCTAAAAAGACACTGATTGTAAGATAGAAATTTGGTAGCATTGACTTTTTGCTCTGAGGCGATTCGTCTTCCCCACTCTGTCACACCTCTGCCCATTTTCTACTCCTCCTCTGGTGACGACGTGATGGCGTAGCCATCAACTGTTCCCAACCCCCCTATTTCATATGTACATACACCCAATAAAGAACTTCAAATTGCCTTGAATCTTAACCCTAGCCCTAACACAATCGACGCTAGTGCCCCCTTCAATCCAAAACTGAAAATTGAGCATTTGGGTTAACCGGGCTTACACTTTACATATTAAGAATGCTCGTGGTTGGAAGCTCCTCCCCGATGGATGCTGGTAGGGAAATTTTCTTGCAGTCGGCCACAAATGGAGAAACTCAAAAAAGATTTCCAAACAACAAGTTTTAAGGGCTACACTGATATCACTCTTTTAGATGATTTCCAGGTTTTGATTTCTTTTTCCTTACCTGATGATTAATATAGATGATGGCTTCATAAGATTTGGAATTTTTGATCATATTCGATAAGAATGACTAAGTGGGTTCCAAATGTCAATCCTAATGCCGATTCACCTATTGCTCCTGTCTGGATTGCCTTATGTGGTTTACCACAGCAATTTTTTGATTGTTGGGTGTTAATGTCTATTGGTAATGTACGGGGAACTCCAGTCAGAGTAGATAAGCTACATTGAACAAAACTAGACCACATTTTGCTCGAGTCTGTGTCAAAATTGACGTTACTAAGACTATGCTCGAACATATCTAGTTAAGTTTTAGAATGTGTTCCTATGTATTGATCTAACTGCCTTAAACTAGGCCATATAGCTTCAGTGTGCAGGTTTGATAAAAACACATCCAAGTTTTCTTCTTGGAGACCAAAGGATTCAGCTAATACATCAGGTAATAGGTCATTCCCACTGATGAACATAGAAGAAACAAAGGTAAAGGGAATGGACCATCCTCATATGGTTTCACAATTAAGGAAAAAAGTTTACATTCCATTTCATAAGAACAAAACCGACAATTTTCCTCAGGAGATGATGCAGAGAAAAGATGATATCAACAAGGAAAAAGAGAGCAACACCCAGGGACAAGAAGCCCAAAAGGAAACAAGTTTTGAAGTACAGATCCTTGAACAAGGATCTCAGGTTCCATTTAATTCTCATACAAATAATCTGCTTCTCTGAATAATGTGGAGCAAAATGGAAAATAATTGTTGACTTTTAATCTTTATGTGAATCTAATTATTAACTCGGATTTGTTAAATGGGAAGAAACACTCTAGCAATGAACCAGTTACTTCTATGATTTATGTTTTGGAAAATGAACATGATTCTGTCTGGTATAATGCGCATGCTACTGTAAATTCTGATATACAGCTTGATGATTTTACCACAATGACTGTTGTTAATGCTCCTTCTTCTATGAATCTGAATGATTTTACTGCTTCTACTCACCCTACAAGGGTAAATCATGATATCACCATGGATAACCCATCCAACCCAAAACATAAACCTCTAAGGACAAAAACTCTTTGGATTCAACAAAATATTCAAAGAACATAATCAGTAAAAAATTAATTAACACAGATTCAAATGATGGTTATATAGAAATAAATGGAGGTGATCCCCTCGTTTATCTTCCGATAAGAAAATCAATAAAAACCTTGGCTGGCTTAATACAGAGACTTCTAAAAGACAAAATGAACAAATCTTTAACCAAGAAAAGCTAAAATTTGAAAAGGCAACTTAACTGTAGCCCAATTTGTTTAATGCTGTAATTAAAAACCTTACTAGTACAGAGAAGTCTACATAATCAAATTTAAAAAAACAAAAAAAAGTATAATAAAAAAGATTATTCCTCTACTCCTACAACAGTTTTTACATGTTCATCTTTGAACCTTTCCAAAACACATCCATGATAGGTCTTAACATATGTGTATGGAATATCAGAGGAGTAGGCAATAAACCTACTCAAACTCAGTTAAAAAACATTAAAAGACACAATGGAATTAAACTTTGTGCTATAATTGAACCAATGATAAGCCATGATCATATTCAAAATATATGAAGGGAACTCGATTTCAATAATTTCTTATCTATGAATCCCAATTATTAGACTGTGGGTGAAAAACACACAATAGTGGTGCGATTTGCTCAACTATGAAGCGTGGGCGAGGCAGACCGTGCTGGAATGTGGCTTTGCCGACGACGGAGTGGAATAGTGCAGTACAGGGGAATGGTGTTTTGACTATCAGTCAACTAACGGAGATCAAGGAGGAGGAAAGTGCAGATGGTGGCAATTTTGAGAAAGAAAAATCCTTGCCAGCGGTAAACTCTATTCAATCTGTTAAAATTGAACTGGTTAGTAGTGAAGTTGTGCCTGATAGAAGTAAGGAGAAGCTGTGGGTGAATGTTATCGATGGTAATATGGTTCAGTCTAATGGTATGCATATTGATTATGTTGTTATGAAAATTTTTGATGGTGAAATTGAGATTGAAATTGAGTTAGATGGTGTGAAGAATGAGTTGGACTATTGGAAGAGTTCTCGATTATGTATGTTTTGGGGGGTGAGTTAACGATGAATGTTGTTAGAAGGTTTCTGAGCAAATTATGAGATTTTGTAGCCCTGCCTGAACTTTTGTACAATGACAAGGATCCTTTATTATGAGTTTTCGTTCTATGGAAGATATGGATACATTGCTTAGGAGAGGCTCGTATACTATATACAATATGGCAATGTATTTACAGATCTGGAAACCTAACTTTTCCCTGAAAGATGACATGGTGAGGACAGTTCCTATTTGGGTGAAATTGCCAAAGTTGCCAGTTCATTTATGGGGTGAAAGTAGTCTTGGGAAAACTGGCAGTGTTATTGGGAAGCTCATGTTCACTGATGAGTGCACTGTAAATAACTGAGGATTTCTTATGCAAGAATCCTAGTTGAAGTAGACATCTTACAGAAAATTCCGAATATGGTGAATATCCAGGATGTGGAGGGAAAAATCATTAAACAACAGGTGGAGTTGGAAGTGAAGCCCTTGTTCTGTGGTAAGTGTCAAATAGGGGGCCATGTTTGCAGAGAGTTGGAGATGAAAATGACTAAAAAATGGCAGCCTAAACTGAAATCATATTCAGGGAACCAGGAAGAGCAGGTAATGGGGGAAGCTGATGCAACGATACAGGAGGGAAATGAGAAATTTACAGTGGTTCAAACAAAATCTAGGGGAAAACTAATTTAAAATATGGATGGGCCTGAAGCAGTAATATGGGATGGTGAAGCATCTGGGAGCAATAAGGGAGCAAAGAGTACTGTAGGGATATGGGATGATACTGGAGGTAACTATGGGCATATCCCATGATAGGGTCGTGGAATGTGTGGTGGCTGAATAAGGCAGCAAAAAAAACTGAGATTAGTTCCCGTCTCAGGGGTTTAGATCTAATGCTTGCCGTCATCTCGGAAACAAGAGTTAAACAAGACAAGAAAATTCAAAAGAAGTTAGGAAGAAGTTTGGTGATAATTAGGGTTTCCTGGACAATTATGATCAGCACCTTAATGGTAGGATTTGGCTTGTGTGGAATATGTTCAGAACCGATGTTCAAATGGAAGTTGTGATTGATCAAATGATTCTGGGCTCGGTCAGGGATAAAGTTGGAGAGGTGTTATTCTGGATCACTGCCATATATTGTGGTAATCAACTAAAAATGAGGAAAAAACTGTGGAAAGATATTGTGAGCTCTAAGTCTGTGGTGCAGGGAACTTGGATTCTAATTGGGGATTACAATAATGTCCTGAAAACTATTGACAGAATATGAGGTGCTGAGGTTTAGCCTAATGAGTTTGGAAATCTTGAAGAGATGATGGATAAGGTGGGATTAAGTGAATTTGATAGCTTGGGTGATTATTATAAGTGGTCATATAGACATGTGGATGGGGTCATTTATTCAAGAATTGACAAGGCAGTGGCAAATGTGGAGTGATTTGTGAATTTTCCAGAGGTTTATGTTGAAAACCTGAAACCTGGCATATCAGATTATTCTTTGCTCAGAGTTAGGGTTTATGAAAAGAAGAAGATGAAGTTTAGACAGTTTGAGTTTATAAACTGTTTAAATGACAAATAAGAGGTGAAACAGTCCATTGAGGAGAGCTCGAGCAAACCTTTTAAGGGTAAGCCTATGTTCAAAGTTTGGAGTAAAATGATTAGGCTACGAAAGGACCAATGGAAGCACACAAAACAAGTGTGGGCACCAAGAGGAAACTGAAGTTAGTGATAAATCAACTTTATGAAGCCCAAGAGGAGCTGGGAAGTAAGAAGATGAATAGACACTGTATTGAGAAAGTGATCAAATGCATTGAAATGGTACAGATATGGAGTGATGTTGATGAGAGGGTTGCAAAGAAAAAATCCAAAGTGGATTGGTTGAGGCTCGGTGATGGGAATAACAGATATTTCCATTCCTCGGTGAAGACAAAAAACAAGATGCGTGGGATTCAAAAATTGGAGGGGGAAAATGGGTTAGTAGTTACTGATCAGGGAGACATTGAAGATGTAATATTGGAGTTTTATGGGAACCTTGTTGGGCAGACTACCAGCAGAACGCAGGGTATTGACGAGGGGAGAAGAAGCTTAATTTATTATATCACATGCTAGGTAGTGCAGCAAGCTCTGAAAGAAATAGGAGAATCAAAGGCGCCAGGTTGTGATGGATATACAACTAAGTTTTTTTAAATCAAACTGGAGTATTATAAAAGAGGATGTTATGGAAGCGATGGTGGAGTTCTTCACTAAAGCTAAACTGTACAAAGCTATAAATTGCACCTTAGTGATACTTATACCGAAACACCCAATGGCTGTGAAGGTTAGTGCCTTTAGACCGATTTCCTGCTACTCTACACTGTACAAGATAATCTCTAAAGACCTTACTAATAGGCTTTGTAGAGTTATAGGTGAGTTGGTGAAGGATAATCAAACTGCTATTGTGCCGAGGAGAAGTATACACGATCATATATTGTTGGCTTATGAATTAGTCCGGGGGTACAATCAGAAGAATGACGAGCCTAGATGTACCAAACAAATGGAAATTCAGAAGGCATACAATACTATAGAACGGGAGGCTTTGGAAGAGATTATGAAGGGACTGGGACTGCCCAAAAAGTTCATCAACTGGATCCTGGTCTGTGTTTCCACGGTATCCTTTCGCTATGTCGTGAATGGGAAACCGTCCAAACTGTTACAGGCTAGGAGAGGGCTGAGACAGGGGGATCCGGTTTCTCCATTACTATTTGTTTTGGTGATGGAGTATATGACCCGAGGTGTGCAAAGTGTTGATATGAACATCAGCTATAAATACCACTAGAAGTGTGATTTATTGCATATTGCCAGTCTGAATTTTGCGGATGATGTCTTGCTTCTATCTCGGGGTGAATCAAAATTTGTGGAGATCCTGATGGGGGCTTATCAGAAATTTGAAGAAGCAACTGGATTGAAGGTGAGTAAAGGGAAGTGTATGGTCTATTTTGGCACAGTGGTAGAAAGTCAGAAGGCAAATATTTTGAGCATTACAAGATTTGAGGGGGGGAAACTACCCTTCAAATATCTGGAGGCACCTTTGGCGAGCAGGAAGCTAACAGTACATATGTGTCAACCATTAATCGAGAAAGTGGTAGACATGTTAAAACATTGGAGTGGGAAGTTGTTGAGCTATGCTGGTCGTCTTCAATTAGTCAGAAGCGTGTTGTTCTCTATTTCTAACTATTGGATGTCGGTGTTCCCATTGTCGAAAGCAGTTCTCAAACACATCAAGGCACATTGTAGATCATTTCTATTGAGTGGTGGGGTGAGATCACGCGTAAAGCTCCAGTAGCATGGGTTAAAGTCTGTGAGCCAAAGAGCACTGGAGGCTTAAATGTTATTGCACTTCAAGAATGGAACCGAGCATGTATGGGTAAACTGTTATGAAATTTGTGCAGGAAAGCAGATCGACTCTGGATCAGATGGGTCCATAAGTACTTCATAAAAGGTAAGGAGGTGATAGAGATGTGTTTTCCATCAAGCAGTTTGTGGATCATCAAAAGTGTTAGCATTGTAGAGGCTTGGTGCAGAATATGGCGGAGAGGCAGAATCAGAAGAAGGCTGGCAAGTTTAAAGTACATAAAATTTATCGAAAACTAATCCCAGAGCAACAAAGAGTGATCTGGGGTAAGTTGTTTTATGAGAATATAGCTAGGCCAAGGGCCAAGTTTATGTTATGGTTATGCTGCCACAAGCGGATACCCACCAGAGATAGGTTGAGAAAAAATGGGCTTCAGATAAAGAGTACATGCCTCTTTTGTGATGAAATTGAATCCGTCCAACACGTGTTCTTTGAGTGCAAGAATTTTTTTTGTTTGGGCAGAAGTATTGTGTTAGTTGCAAATTTATATGGTGATGAGGAAGTGGGATGATGAGATGATTTGGCTACTGCAGAAAGCCAGAGGGAAAGGTTGGAGAGCCAGGATGTTAAAAATCGCAGTAACAGATAACCATGTATGAAATCTGGAACTGGAGAAATGAGTTATGCTTTAAGGGAAAGAGCTACAATATGGATTTAGTTAGAAAAATCATTGATTGTATAATGTACAGGAGTTGGATGAGCCCTAAACTTCAAGAAAAGTGTGCTAAACTTATGATAGAGTTTGTGTAGGAGAGGTAAGAAATTTTTTAAGCTGAATGGGTGTATATGTTTTGGAGGTTTTTGAATGAAATTTTAAAACGTTCAAAAAAAAATTCTTCTCTACCAGAATGTAAAATTTGGATTTTCTGGGATGAAGAAATATCAGTGGATAAAATCTCTACTTAAAATCTCTACTGATGAACATCTTATCCTAACCAAAAGTAAATCACATAACCTCTCAACAGAATGTCAAATTGGTTTTGTAGATGGTAAACGTACCATTAAGGAGAGGAATAAATTATGGCAAAGTATATTTAATATTAATAATAAACATGTATGCCTAATAGGTGATTTCAATGTAATTTTAAGTAATGAGGAATACTTAGGTCGTTCCATACCAGATCACAGAAGCATTAAAAATTTCAATAAATTTCTAAATGCTCAAAATCTTACTGATTTACCGACATCAGGCAGCCTACTCACTTGGACTGACATGAGACCCAAAGGTAGGGTATGGAAAAGATTGGATAGAGGAATCTCGAATAATCTTTGATGGTCCGCATTTCAAGCATTTAATATAAAATCTTTAGCAAGAGAAGAATCAAATCTTACACCCCTAATATTACACATTTCAGATACCTCTCCAAAAACAAATCCAAAACCTTACAAATTCAAGAATGTTGGATTAATCATCCATCATTTATATAAACGATTGAAGATGCTTGGAATATCTCTACATATAAAAAAGGAATGTACATATTATCCTTTAAATTATAAAATTTAAAGAGTACTCTGAAACTTTGGAATAAAATAGCATTAGGAAACATATTTGATTATGTCCAAATTTGTGAAGACATTCTGATCAAAGTTGAAAGTGATTTACAGCAATCAGAAACTCATGAGAATTTGCAAGCTTTGAACCTTACAAAAGCAAAACTTAAACATGCTTTAAATAATCAAGAAATCTATTGGAAACAAAAATCAAGATTAAAATGGATGAAAGAGGGACATGTAAATTCTAAGTTCTTTCACCAATCAGTCCAAAATAAACACAAAAAATAGTTAATCTCATCCATTAAAAATGAGGATGGTGTATGGATTCGGAAACAAGAAGAAATATAAAAAGAAGCTATAAGTTTCTTTTCTGATCTTCTTAATGAAGAACAACAAGATCCATCAGGGATTAATACTGCATGGATTCTGGAAAACATTCCCAAAATTGTTACTGAGTACATGAACACAAACTTAATCAAACTAGTAACAATTCAAGAATTAATTGTAGTAATAAACTCCATGGATAGCAAATCAGCCCGTGGAACTGATGGCTTTTTAGGAATATTTTTCCAAAAATGTTAGGACAAAATAAAATTAGACTTCCTAAAGGCTACTAAAGAATTTTTTGAGGCTAAAGACATAACTAAAGCCATTTCATCAACCCTTATTGTATTAATACCAAAAAAAAAGATGTATGCTCCATATTCAAAGATTACAGACCCATTAGTCTGTGTAATTTTACAAATAAATTCTTCTAAAAAATCATATCAAACAGATTAAAGCCTTTTTTGGACACCATTATAAGTCCTGAACAGTCAACATTTGTCTCAGGAAGAGAACTTGTTGATAATGTTCTCTTAATACAAGAATTAACTAGCCATTTACATACAAGAACTAAGGGATATAACATGATACTTGAATTGGATATGATGAAGGCATCTGGCATAGTTTCTTGGTCTTTTGTATCCAAAATCCTAATCAAATTGGGATGATCTAATAAACTTGTAAACTTAATAATGTTGAACATAAAATCAACTTTCTTCTCATTATTGATTCATGGGAAATCTTTTGGTTTTATCTCAGCTACCAGAGGTCTTAAACAAGGAGATCCCCTATCTCCTTTACTATTTTTCTTAATGACAGAAGCTTATTCTAAGAACTTAAACTTTTTATTCAGATATGAAAACATCCAACCATACAAGCTTCCATACAAAATGAAAACAACCTCTCACCTTTCATTTGCTAATTATACATCAATTCTAATAAAATACTCTAAGAATGGTTTAAAAACAGTAATAAGCTTTCTAAAATAATTTGAGTTAGCAACATGTTAAAAAGTTACTTTAAGAAACCATCTTTCTACATGTCAAAACACACACCTAACAAAATCATCAACTTGATAAAACAAGAAACAAAAATGATAGAAGGATCCCTACCTTTCGGGATGGCCTACACATGAAGAACTAAAAACTCCATCCTTTTGGGAATGCTAACTTCAATGAAAGCAAAAATAAATAACTGGCATGATAAACTTCTATCTCCAGCTGATAAAGTTGTACTAGTAAAACATGTTTTGGCTACAATGCCAATTCATTTATTAACTGCACTGAAGCCATCCAAACACATAATAAACCAGATTCATAAAACTCTTGCTAGATTCTTTTGGAATTCAGATTCCAATCCAGAAAGTAATCAAAAGAAAAAAAAACTTGGAAATCATATCCTAAACTTTGCTATCCAACATATGAGAATGGTTTAGGGTTCAAGAATTCAAATATTCTAACTAAAAGTTTCTCAATTAAACTATGGTGGAAGTTTCAACAAGGAAAATATCTTTGGGCTCAAACCATGTGGTCTATGTCTGACACACACAAAACTTCAAATTTTGGAAAAAAGAGGTTCATCAATTAGCAATGGATAATACACAAGTTCAAATAGACAGAGGCTCAGTATCATTATGGTTAGCAAGCTGGAGTGATGTTGGTCATTTTATTAATCAAATACCCAACACATCAAATATACCACATCCAAACATCTATGTCTCTGAATTTTTAACTAACAAATCACTCTATGTAAACCAATTCAGATCTTGTTTACCAAATCACATAATCAACATTCTGAATATGGATCATAGGATTTTTCCAGAATATGAAGATAAATTAACCTAGAAATTAACACAAAGTGGTCAGTTAACCTTAAAATCAGCTTATGACTACTTAGACCAAGGAAAATGGAAATACCTTCATTTAAACACTTATGGTCTAACTTAATCCCAAGGAAAATAAGCTATATGAACTGGAAACTACTTAACAGGTTAATTGCTCTCCCATATATATTAGAGGACTTTCAGTTTCACATGCCTTCAAGATGTTGCTTATGTTTTAGTGATTCTGAATCTGTACATCATAGTTTTAATCAGTGTGTACTTGTTCAACATATTTGGAACACCATTGATAGAGTTTTCAGGTTGAATCCACATGAGCTTGAGTTTTTATGGGACAAATGTTTTTATTACTGGAACCTTGTTTCTTCTGATGCTGCATTCTCAAAACTTGTTAGAATTATACCTTGTGTTGTTATATGGTTCTTATGGTGTGCTAGATGCTCATATACCTTTGAGGGTGTAAAAACCATGCACAGAAAGTATTATCAGGAAAAAAATGTATCAGATTAATGATATGCTGATTGGTTTCAAAATGAATTTTAAATGGGATTTGGCACACACTTATCCAAAGGTCTTATATCAGAGGGGAAAAAATTTCGAAACCAATTAGAATTTTTAAATGGACTTTGCCTTCTTATTATAAATTGAATACTGATGGTTCATGTTTAAAGGCTGGCTGTTCAGGTGTTGGTTGCATCATCAGAGATCACACATGTAAGGTTATTGTTGCTTTAACTAAGAATATCAAATTTGATTCCAATTTGTAGGTTGAAGCTTCGGCTCTAATGCACAAGCCACAATTAGCACATTAGTACCAGATTAGCAAACTAGAGATAGAAAGCGACTCATAAATTATTGTCAACATGGTGCAGAAGCAATACAATATTCCATGGAAATGCCTACAAGACCGGAGAACAATTTGGAAACTACTGCAACATTTCAAGTACACTATTGCGCACATATTCATAGAAGCAAATGGAGTTGCAGACTCACTCTAAAAAATGGCCAACAAAGATCAGGTAAATAAGAAAATTTTCAATGCAGGTCTGCCAAAAGAAATAGAGGGACAAATGAAGCTCGACTCTGAATTTCCCCCTCATTAACAATTAGGATAAGCTTTTAGCTTAGAGATTTGATTTGTCTCGAACTGTTTAAGTTCAGTATCTAATGTAACTTTCCAGATAACAATAGTGTTGTTATTCTTATTTTCCACATTTTCAGTTTATGATAATCTTAAGGTTAGACTTCATGTATTGTATAAATTAAAGATTATCGAAAACAAACTACACAGAGGCCAGATACTAAGTCCCTCTCTTTCATGTATATATTTTTACTATTAATAAATTGGTAGGGGTCTACTAAACCCTCCACCATGACAAGTCAATTTCCTTAAGAAAAAAAAACTTGCTAAAAAAAATTAAAGTGAAGGCTAAGGGAGGAGGGAGTATCTTTCGAAGAAAGAAATTTTTTTTTTACCATATTGACGTCACAAGAGCCCAAAATCACTAAAACCTACACATATCCTTCTTTCTAACTCCATCAGCGGCCGGAGGCGCTTGCATTTTAAACGCTGTCGTTTCGCCTGGTTCCCGGCTGAGCTTCGACTTTCTGCCGCCGTCGTCTCCGGCTTCAATTTCCCCCGTGAGTTGCTGTCTCCTCTAGGAGTTTTTAAGTAGCTCTTTTATTCTCTTGATTCTTAAATTTAGCTAATTAGTTGCTCTTGTGAATTAGGGTTTTGAAGAGATGGACTCTAGTCCCGCGCCGTTTTCGGAGATAGGACGACGTGCTAGAGGTACTATTTTTGTCTCTGGAACGGATTTACTGCTGTTTTGGATGACATTTTTTTTAGATTCAAACGGTAAAAATGTGAAGTTAGTTTAAGTTGATCAACTGGTAGTTTCTTTTGCTTAGTCCTGGTAGATATGAAATCGAGATTGTGCTTTGAAGTGTCATAATTTGTTTGATCAGGTAGAAGGTGTTGCTTATTCATGTTAGTTTTAATTTAAGAATTAAGTCGAGCTATCGAGATTTTCAGCTAGAATTTGTTTCCACATTGCAATGAAATGGTGCCATATGTCTGGATTTAATGTGCATGAAGAAATGGAATTAATCAGAGACGGAATGTGTTTGTAGTAGGGTATATCATTTTGGTATTGTAGATTGGTTCATTTCATTTTACTCTTAAGTCTTTATGTTTAGGATGCATACATGCTTTGAAGCCTTGCTACTACAAAAAAGAAGCTAGGAATAAATGCTTGAATAAGAAACATTTGTTTTGGGAATTATATATAATGTTTTTGTGCTACTTGTACCCTCTTCAAGAGTTAAAAGAAGACATACTTGTTTGTTGGTGTATGGTGCTTGACTATGATGCACGAGTATACCATTTTGATGGAACTTCCCATCCTGGGTACGTATGTCCTCGGCAAGAGGTCGGGCGAGTATGGTCAAAGGAATTTTTGGGGCCGGCTTGGGTATGGGACGAGGTTTTTTTGTGTGCATATCTAGGGATATTTTTATTTTGCCAAAAAAAACACAAGTTAGACACGCTGCATCCCTCTCTCTCTCTCAACCCTTGGAAGAGTTGCAATAGAGATTCACGCCTTGCCCATCGCTGCATTGTGCCTGTGCCTCTTCTGGTATACAGATTCATTGCTGATGCAAGTCCCATCCCTATCACCAGCTCTAATTCCTTAATTCCCCCTTCTGTAACTGGAGACTAACTTATTGTGGCTGCCCTTGGGTTATCTGGTTAATGACTGGTTGATTGATGAATACTGTTGTGATTGTTTAATTTATTGCCAAATCTAGGTTGGTGGGCCTAGGTTGATTAATTTGGTTTTAAATGCCCATGTTTAAGACATAAATTGTCTTTGATTTTGTAGTAATTTGATTTTTAACAATAATCTGTATAATTTTAACTAGGGTAATATGCAGATATAACCCTATTTGTTGAGGAAAGTGCAAATATAACCCTCAATTATTTTTAGTGCAAATATAACCTATCTATTACACATAAGTGCTAATATAACTCTAAAGTCATTATTCTAGCGTTGACCGACTGAAAATAACCAAATTGTCCTTCTAACCTAATACAAAATTAAAAAGATAAAATTGCCCTTTGCTTCCACCACAGCCACCTTTCCACCTCCAGCTTGCTGCCGTTGCTCCACCACCACCACCACCACCACCCAGCTCCGCTCATCCACCGCCTTCCACCCCAATTGCCACCACCACCACCAGCAAGCCCTGCCACCACCTGGCTCAGCCAGCACCGCCACCACCCAGCTCCGCCGTCGAACACTCCACCGTCGCTCAGCCCCACGCCCGCTGAAACCTCGGTGCCAATCAGCCAAGTGCCGGAGTTTCTGAACCACAATCGTCACCGTTCTTCCCGGTGACCATAGAACCTCAGCCCTACCACATAATCCCTCCTCCACCACCATAGAACCATAGCCCGCCACCTAATCCCTCCCCCGCCACCTAAACCCACCACCAGCCCCGTAGAACCCTAGCTATGGGAAAAAAACCTAATCAATGAAGCGAGATGACGGATGCCTCTCAAGCTCCACCGTTGGATATCGATGAAGCCAACTCCGGTGAGCCTTATCGATTTCTTTTGGGTTCTTTTGCCAACTCCGGTGAGTCTTGTTCACACCAGCTCTAGCCGCGAGCCCCGCCACCACCACCTTCTGGTCGATCCACCACTTCACCAGCATTTGCCGCGCCACTCTACGTTGCCAGAATCCGTCAGCTGCCCTCACCATTGGAGTCCGTTTGAAGCCCTCGTTATCCATCAGAATCCCCGCCATCGGAGTCCGTCTGAAGCCATCGAAACCCATTTGAATCCACCTAAAGTCCTCGCCATTGGAATCCGTTTGAAGCTCGTCTCTAGAATCCCGCAATTGGTGCCTTCACCACCATCGATTGATGAAGCCTTGAGATCGAACGTCGCCGTTCACCTTTGTGATCGATGAAGCCTTGACCGCAGAAGAAATTGTGGTTTTATGGTGAGAAGAATAAAAATGAAGTAACTGCAGAAGTAAAAATGGTGCAGATAAAAATGAAGAAGCATTAGGGTAGGGGGTTTTGGGGGTTAAAATAGTAAATGCATCTTTTTTTATTATTTTTTTTTCTTAGGGGTAAAAATAGTCTTTTCACTCATTTCCGGCTTGAATCTGATGAAAAATGTTATATTTGCACATAACCTGAATACATATGGTTATATCTGCACTTTCAATTAGGGCAGGGTTATATCTGCACTTTCGTCAATTATATATGGTTATATCTGCACTTTTCTCTTTTAACTACTCCCTCTGTCCCACTATTATTGGCACATTTGCTTTTGGACCAAAATTTTAGGAGAGCTGACGTGACATGGAATAATTGTGGAAAAACAGAGATATTTTGGGAAGCAGTGGGTTCAATCTCAAAGGTGTTAAAGTTGAAGAGGATATTGTGAGAAGTTAATAACATGCTCCCTTCGTCCCAGAGAAAATGACACATTTACTTTTTCACGGTTTTCAATGATCATGTTTGACCAACTATATCTCTAACTACACAATACTTTGGCACAAAAAATTGTTATTAAGCAAATAGAGGTTAAGACGAATCTAACAATATCTCACATGATATTTTTATTTTATATATATTAATATATAATTAGGGTCAAAGTTTGCAAAATTTAACTTGGAAAAAGTAAATTTGTCATTTTCTCTGGGACGGAGGGAGTATTTTTTACCATTCTACGTAATTTTCAAAATATGTCATTACTTGTGGGACAGACAAAAATAAAAAGTATGCCAATAATGGTGGGGCGGGGGAATATAATTTATTAACCTGTATGGTACTTTTTTATTTTGCTGTTTCTCGTCCCCATACCCCTACCCATCTTCATATACGTCCCAGTGCTACATTGGTGTGTGATTCATGTGATGGCAATGTCTTGGCTATTTTTTTTTCTTGGAATTAGTTTATCAAGACTAATTCTGTTTTATTAGACTGAAATGAAATATTTGAAAGTTAAAACTGAACTAAACTGAACCTATTAATACAGAATACTGAATTGAATTGAGTTATAGTTAAGTCTAAAAGAATATGGCCTACCTTTTTTTGGCTGTTTTTGGCATCTCTGCCTCCAAAGCTTGTTTCTAAAACACTCTTCTATTCTCTCTCCCTCCAAATGTGACATAATGGTACTGTACAAAGCATGAATCCATCATTTGTCCTTATGTTGATCCATTGAACTAGTACTTTCCTGAGCTGCCTCATGCTTTGAACTGTTTTTAGCCCAGGCTTTAACAAAAATAGTTTTATTTCCCCCAAAAAATGCCTTCTGCTTTCAAACTTAGCTGTTTTTTGACCGTTTACCAAACACCAAAGAAGTACTTAGATTAAAAGTACACCAGCTTATAAGCCCCGTCAAATACAACCTATAACTTCTTATTCCAGAAATTCAATAAGTTTGAAGTATGCATTTTCTAAAGCTATACTCCCTCCGTCCCACTATAAATTGCTTAATTACTTTTTCACGGTTTTCAATGAGCATGTTTGACCGTGAATATCTTTAGTTACCTATAATAATACCGCATAAAAAATTGATATTTGTAAAATAAATGATAAATGAATCTTACAACATCTCACTTGATATTTTTATTATGTATAAATTAATTTATATTTACGGTCAAAGTTTACATAGTTTGACTCCCAAAAAGCAATTAAGCAATTTATAGAGGGACGGAGGGAGCATATGTTATGCATTGTCTATCATTGAGTTGTAGGGTGGCTGCAAATGATTCTCGTAATATGCTTTAGATGCCTTTTTGGCTGTTAGCTATATACGTGATGTTGATTTGAGATGAAACTTCTTGTATCCTGTTAATTTCCTGTTGCCATAATATTTGGTTAAGTTTTGAAGTTATTGCTTTTGCTTATTCTCTTTTTTGATAGTTTCAGCACAGTTTGTACTCATCCCCCTGTCATACTTTTTACAGATCTTTTGAATAAGGATTACAGCTATGATCAGAAGTTCTCTATCTGCATCCCGAGTGCTAGTGGGATGGTATACTTGATTGATCTATCTTTCCTCTGATTGATCTGTTGAAAATATTGTGTTAACTGATGTAGCTCAATCTGACATGTAGTGCACAGTTTCACATGTATCCATAGTTCATGTTGGAGATATTTATTTGATTTTTTCTTTGAGTTGACTAAAATATCTTCTTATAAAGTTAACCGTGATGTGTGGAGCAAGTATGTGTTGTGCATATCATTATGAGTATCTGTTATGCTAATAAATGATTTGTTGTATGAAGATAGATAAGAATCTTCACCTGTATATTTCTTGCAACAAAATATGGAATTGCTGCTGCTTCATTTAACTCATTGAGCATGGATTTTAAGTAACCTCATTTTGTGGCTATGCCACAGCTACAATTTCTCATGCCTCTTGATTGTGCTTCTGTAAATGTTTCGATGTTGCCAAATGCATGATTTTCACTATCTGCAAAACCTTGAATTGGTACTTTTGGATTCAATTGCAGGGACTAACAGCGGGTGGTGTGAAAAGAGACGATATTTTTGTGGGGGACATAAGTACCCAACATAAGTCTGGAAATACTACAGTGGATTTAAAAGTTGATACCTATTCAAATGTAAGATTGATATCCTGCGTCTTGCAAGAACGATATTATTTTCTTTCCTTTTATTACAACTTCATACCTCCTTGCAGAAACGCATAATCTTTTCCATGTGAAACAAATATCATTCTGACTGTAACTTCAACTTGTACTTATTTGTAGGTTACTACAAAAGTAACTTTGAATAATGTTCTCTCATCTACAAAAGCAGTGTTCAGCTTCAACATACCTGATCACAAATCTGGCAAGGTAATTTTGTTAGTTAGATTAAATTCTCAATCAGCAAAGAATCACAATGAAAGACCCTGCCATATTATCACAAAGAATATATCAAATAAACCTAATTTCTTGAAAGTAGATAAGGTGCGGCATGGTATGAAATTGCGGTGCTTTCCTGTTTAGCATAATTTAGAAATGGGTAATTTGTGCTTGGAAAAGAGTGTTATTCATGAAAGAGAGCAGCAGAACTTACCGATCTATGGCATGGAGTAATAGAGGAATCTGCTATCTTGGTGCAAAATGCCGTTCAATTGTATCTCGCTCAAATTACGAAGCATGTCTTAGGTTTATATCATTTTCAAAACTTTGCACAGCTATAGTAATGGTTATAACGATCTACAATGTTACATGGTTCTGTAGTACAATCTTTTTGGGAAATTACGGTTGGGTGTGTTTGGAGGAGCTGTGCTAATAAGCAAAGCCGGCTTATTCTGAAAGCAGGGGGACTAGTTTTTGCTCATCTCCAAAAATAGTTTCTACTTCTAAAATTAAACTGTTTTTTATCACTTTACGAAGCACTTAAAAATGCTAGTTTAGCAAAGCAAACTATAAACCCTACCAAACACACCCTTAATCTGTTCAATCACGGGCTCGTATGGTTTTCATGTCCCTGTTTTGTTTCTCTGTTGAAGATTGTATGTTATGACCCTGCTTGTTTGTATTTTTTTTGCCTTGGACCGTTTAGCTATTAGTGTTACTTATCTTTTGTGGATGGCTTTTGTGATGCACTGCTTAAGTGATTTTATTATATACCACTTGGACCAGAAGCAAAATTTCATCTAAGATGTGAAACATCTCACTGTGCAAATTCAGTAGAGAATTTAACCGGGTGTAAACCTGCTTTCTTTTTTTCTTGCCTAAGTTGACTTGCAAATTTCAATCTTTGAACTTCTTGTACTTGTCAAGATCAATGAAGAACTTTTTGTGGACAAATACTGAGTCAAATATCTTAATCTGGTTCATTTTCAGCTTGAAGTACATTATGTTCATCCTCATGCTGCTGTCAATTCCAGTATTGGATTAAATCCATCCCCTCTTTTGGATGTTGCTGCTACAATTGGCACAAAGGAATTAGCTCTGGGTGGTGCAATTCTCTTTGACACAGCTTCTTCTTCTTTCACTAAGTATGATGCTGGAGTCAGTTTGAACAAGCCAGACTTTTCTGCTGCTCTAATACTGTGAGTGTCATCATATCTTTTGTGCACCCAACATCCTTTGGATACTGTCTACCTTTAGAGTTAGGTTAAGAATTTGCTAGAGAACTCCTTTTATTCATTTGGACATTGAGTTGGTTCTTCATTGCCTACTGCGGCTTGAATGTTGTGTTTGATAGAAAGTTAATTTTCTTCTTGAAGGACGGATAAGGGGCAAACACTGAAGGCATCCTATGTTCACACAGTAAACCCTTTGAGTGGGAATGAAATTGGGGTTGAGATGATTCACAGATTTTCCACTTTTGAAAACAGTTTTAGCATTGGAAATAGTCACCGGATTGATCCCCTCACTGTGGTGAAAGCCAAGTTTTTTGACAATGGTAAGGTTGCAGCGTCGTGCCAACGAGAATGGAGGCCCAAGTCATTTGTAACTGTATCAGCTGAGTATAACTCAAAATCCACCAGTGCATCACCGAAATTGGGTCTTGCCTTGGCTCTCAAACCTTGAACCCCATTTTGATTCTTGGAACTTGGAAGGGGCAAGAGTTATTGTGTTTCTTATGGTTTTATAAACAGCAGTGGTGATAAAGACTTTCTGGTTGAAAGAACTGCTAGAGAAATTACTCGAAATGTTAGTACCCAATTTTGATAATGTTGACATTTAGATCATGATAGCGATCAATATGAAGCAGATCTGTTATAAAAGAGCAAGGAATTTACTTGTACTATACTCAATTGCCGGGAATGGCAAGAAACATTATTCATTTGAAACTTTCTGCCTTCAGTCTCTCTTCATTATCTGGTCTTTATATGCTCATCTAATATTGGGATTCACCTGAAAGAAAAATTGCTCTTTAGCCGGGCAAGGAGTTGTTTGTGAAGAATTGCTTTGCTGTTGACACTCATGTTCTGAGTGCTCATATTCTCGATCATCCCCCATGATTTTTGTTCTTTCTTGAATCGAGATTGGTTTTGAACTCTTTCGATTCCCTTAATCTTGAATCCTTGTGTTGTATACTAATGCACTACTATTCTCAGTTTGAATCTTCCGTGCTTGAGACATTTCTACCATTCTAGTGTCCCTCTTTTTGAGATGTTGTTCGAACGTCTTCATATGAGTATTTTCTGTCATAGTCAGCGAGAATCAGCTCACTCCGATACCACTTTTGTGATAATCCTTGGATTCAAATTTAAAAGAAAGGTTAAAATAGAGTTATTGAAGGTTAGATGAGAAAGAACATCACTGTACATTGAGAAAGAGAAGCACACTATGATCTGTAATTTATAAAAATTTCCAAATGATCTAAACTACTACGATCTCTTGTTCAGCCAACTTGCTGAGATCCAACCAGCTTCTCAGGTGAGAATATCGTTCAAATCTC
Organism: Rubia yunnanensis; assembly: GCA_037428765.1. Classification (NCBI taxonomy): domain Eukaryota; kingdom Viridiplantae; phylum Streptophyta; class Magnoliopsida; order Gentianales; family Rubiaceae; genus Rubia; species Rubia yunnanensis. The sequence goes on from CM075065.1 coordinate 104,588,107, forward strand.
CATCTCTTTTAACTGTCATTCTTGCTGTATGTAAAGTAACTTTCATTCCCAAATGCTGTCTTGAATTTATTTAATATTTTACCCTCCTGATCATTACACATACTTCCTCTGCCCCCGCAAAAATTGACACAAAGTCCATTTTTGTCCGTCTAAACAAAATAACATAATTTAAAAACCATTCAAAATGAAAAAAATGCGTTCTTAAAGTTTCACAATGTACTCTTTAAAAGTTCAATAACTTTCAGATTGTGTCAAATCAAATGTATTTTCATACTTATACCCTCTCTCATCAGCTCGCCTAAAAGATGAGTTAAAAGTAGTTTCGTCATTTTTAGTGGAAAAGAATGGAGGGTAGTGGTTATTGTAGTTAGAGTTTAAAATGGGCAGCCCACAGCCAAGAGCCCGTCCGTGACCCAGTTTTCTATCTTCTTATTTAAGCAACAGAAATTAAAAAAAGAAAAGAAAAAGTAAACCTCCAAAAATATTTTCCGATCACTGATTCACCATATTCATGTCCTGATTCCGATCCCGCAAATTCCCGCCAGAATCCGTCCCCATTTCACTGAAACCCCACCGTCCGATCACCGACGCAATCGCCGGAAGCGACAACAATGTCGTCCACCAACCCATACAGCGACACCGTACCCCTCCATCCCACCTCCCAATCCGACATCGACGAGATCGAAAACCTCATCAATTCCCAACCCTATCCTGCCGCCGTCCTCCCCGCGCGCCCGCCATCGCCGCCGCGCGCCTCCATTCCTATCTCCTCCGCCCCGCTCCCGCCGCCGGCACCTCCCGCCCCCTTGCCCACCGCCTCCGCCAAACTGCCCCCGCTGCCCGTCTCCTCCGCCCGCTCCAACGGGACCGGCGCCTCCGGGCTGACGTCGGGCGCCGCCTCCTCCGGTTTCGGGCCCGCTCCGAATACGCTGACGGAGCCCGTGTGGGACACGGTGAAGAGGGATCTCTCTAGGATTGTGAGCAACTTGAAACTGGTGGTGTTCCCCAATCCCTTCAGGGAGGATCCTGGGAAGGCTTTGAGGGATTGGGATCTGTGGGGGCCTTTCTTCTTCATTGTGTTCTTGGGGCTCACTCTCTCCTGGTCTGCATCTGTTAAGAAGGCACGCTCACTCATTCATTTTATTGCTCTCATTTCTGTTGCAGTGACTGTGATCTGTGTTGATTACCGAGAAATGATTGTTTTGCCTGTCTAGTTTTCATTGTTTGTTTGGATTGCGGAGAAGAAATCTAACTGTATCTCAAAAGAGTAGTTTGAGTGGGTGTAGTCTTCCTCTAGCTATGAGTAGTTTATGAAGAACCTCGGAAGCAGGAGAGTACTGGATGGGAGTGATTGAAGTTTGTTGATGATGAATGAAACTTTATAGAACAGTAGGATAGTTCCTCTAGCTACAACCTGATATACTCACACCTGCTGTCATTTTTATAGTGCAGATAGTTGTGAAAATGAATATGACAGTAGTAACACTAACACCTAGGCTACATTGTATTATGCTACCTTAGAGAGCATCAATTTGTGAGGGCCAAGGAAAGTTTTACTCCAATTACTTGAAATGCGTTTGGATGACATCCTTTTATTGATTTTGTATGTTTGACCATTCCTGCTGCGCCAATTAGTTTACTAATTCCTTTATTTAGGGTTAGTTATACAAGCCATTTCTTGCCAGGTTGCCACCATTTTCTGTCAAATATAAGTTCTGATATTGATTTATATAATTTCTCATTTTTCCTAATAGTCAAGTAGTTTCTTTCAGAACCATAGATCTTCCCCTTTGTGATGTCTGCAAGTTCTCTATCCACATGGCCATACCACCGTATATCTTTTAGGATTCTCATATATCAGGATTAACACACTTTCTTATTAATGCTGTCATAATTTAGTCAATTTAATTTACAGTATGCACATCACCTTTTCAACATTCTCATTGTAGTTTCCTGTTTTTATGTGGTCACGCCCAACACTTTCACCTGTAAAATACTGTTTGTCCTTTCTTGGTTACTCATTTCTTTTTTCATCTCGATTATACTTCACAAACTTTGTGAATAAACAAAAGGCATATGTTATGTAAATTGTCAGTAGGATATCCGTGATTGTCGCTACCAGGTGGGCAGACCATTTTGTTTTAACTTGAGTTCTGTCTTTTGCAATGTGTCTGGGTATGGCAAAAAGTTCAAAGTTCAAGTTCCAGTAAGTGACACCTGGAACTTTTTGCACCATGCACTTGTGAAGTGATGTGTAAATGCGCTTCATCTGAGAATTAAATTGGTCTGGAGTGGTGAATTTCAAGTCTTACATTTGAGTGCAATAGTCCCTTTATTACGTGTACGGGAATTGTGGTTGATGCTGCTTCCGCATTACTGTCATAAGGAAGGGTTTGTTACCTCTTGAATGTTTTCATCTTCCCAAACTTGCACATTGTATTTTCCTGTGTGATGTACATGCGACATTGCTGAAGTGTGATGAAGCTTTTGTGTTTGCCTAAATTTTCTTGACCCACAATCTAAGGATTTGCATTTTGGTTTTTGATTCTTGTAGTCTGAGGTGTTTGCTGTTGCTTTTGCACTGCTGGCAGCTGGAGCTGTGATATTGACATTGAACGTTTTGCTGCTGGTATTTACCTCTTAAGACTTTATTCACCTTTATTGCAATGCACTGAACCTATTAGTCCTGTTTATGCTTTTATTGCTGAGCACCCAGCGCGAATTTACTGATTTTGATACGGCCATTAGGATTTGATTTCTGCTTGTTGCCTTGAAAGAGAATCACATACAGTGTAGTGTAAAACCGTTCTTTTATTTTTTCAGGGTGGTCACATAATCTTCTTTCAAAGCCTTAGCCTTCTTGGTTACTGTCTGTTCCCTCTAGACATTGGTGCCCTAGTCTGCTTGCTACAGGACAATGTGATATTGAAGATTGTTGTTGTGTGTGTTACATTAGCTTGGAGCTCATGGGCTGCTTATCCATTCATGAGTACGGCGGTGAACCCAAGGAGGAAAGCTCTAGCATTGTACCCTGTCTTCCTTATGTACATATCAGTTGGATTTCTGATCATTGCCATTGATTGATGATGCAAAAATGGCAGGTGGGGAACCGTGATAGCAATTGTATGAGAAAAAAATATAACCCTGATGGCACTGAAAGGATTTGATGTCTGAAATGGAAATTTGTGGATTGTTTACTGTGATTATGATCGGCTTTCTCCTTAGATACTGAAAATATTGATATAGCTGTATGTTGTTCTTCCACAAACCCATTGCGTCTGGGGTATCAGCTTTTCCTAAAGCCTATGATGTGTTTGATTTGTAGTTTTGAAACAGAAGTTCTGAATACATGTATACACGCCACAAAGTAATTGTTTTGCTTACCAAATTACCATTAGTTCCAAGATTTTCCTCATTTTGTTGAAGGGTGTTTTCTAGTTAACATGATTAGATTCCCATAAAGAGTTGTATAGTTTGTGAGCATTTGATGAACAACAATAACTAGTACTACCCGGATAATATATGAAACAACTTATCCCTTATTCAATATGGTTTCTTCATTAATTAGTGTTTCACATGCTTTCAACTTCTCTCCAAAATTAACATACATTATTCCTCCGATTTGAATTTTCTTTTTCACACGTAACATGACTAATATCTTATGCAAACTAGTATGTTCCGTGTAAATATGAATTAAATTATATTATCTGAGTCTGTCTCTTGATGGTCTTTACATAAGCAATGAAAAGACCAATATTTAATGTGCAAATTAGAAGATTAGTTCATCTTTCAAAACAACATAATAAGATTCCCTTGGAAAAAAAAAGATAAAATTTTTGGGTTGCATGAACCGGGTTATAAACTTTTTAACTACTACACATTGTATAATAAAATTTTAATATTGTAACTAAGACATTTTACCTTTTATTATTCTAATTAAATAAGCCTATGGAAAGACGGTCTTTCCCAAGACTTTACCATATTATCTCCAACGAAAATATGAATTAATAATTTAATTCACACACACACACACACATATATATATATATAATTTTATTGTTTTTAAAAAACATACATAATTTTAAAATTATAAAAATTACTAGATAATTTTTTTATACAAATCACTAAACGTTGCAATTCAAATATTTACGTTGTAGAAGTTTTTTTCTCAATACTACATATGTGGAAATACGTCACACTGAATCCATATCATAATTTTAAATCATGACGACGATTATCATATGCAGAATGTCATAGTACTGGAGATTAATTTGGATTCTTTATCAGCACGAATTTTTCCCTCCACTTATAGTTGACATGCTTTAAGTTTCCCTCAAATAATTGGCTTACAACATTCCCTCTATCTCTTGTATAACCAATGTTCTTTCTCCGTACAAACTTGTAGTTTAACTTTATCTTTGAGATTTTGCGTATACCACTTTATAATTTACATCTCAATTGTTTTGGCAACGCAACAGAAGTAAGTTTTAAATTTATCATATCTATACATTTTGAGTTCACATTGATTTTTATTTATTTATTTTATTTTCTACTTATTACAGATTGAATCAAAACAACATGAATTTGTTTGATCTAAATTTACCTTATGAAGGAGAAGAAAACCTGGATGAATATTGTTTGAACCGTTTATTGGTCAGTGTTTTTTAAGTGAAGAAGAGGCTATTGTGTTTTTTAAGTGAAGAAGAGGCTATTGTGTTTTTTAAGTGAAGAAGAGGTTATTGTGTTTTTTTTGGAAAGTAGGCTAAAAAACATGAATTTTCAATTCGAAAAGCCCAATTTTATAAAAAGAAGACTGGAGAAATGAAGAGACGGAATTTCTTATGCCATCGTGACGAAGGACCACCATTGAAAACTTTTGACCCATCAAAAAAAATCAAAGGAACACGATATCCACAAAATGTGGATGTAAAGCACATATGAGGACTATGTTGAAAAAAAGTTTTGATATCTTTCCCGAAGAATGGCATGTCACTGAAATTGTAGCAGAGCACAATCACGGGTTACTCTCTCATGAGGAGGTACATTTCCTTCCATCTTATCGTACAATGACGAAAGAAGACGAGGAACAAATACTTCTATTAAGGGATGGAGGATTGAATGTCAAACAAATCATGCACATTATAGAGTTGCAGAGAAATGTGAAATATGGAAATCTTTCTTTTACATCTAAAGATGTCCATAATTTTTTTAGTCGGGTTAGAAGTAAGAAAATGAACAATGATGCTAATGAACTTTTAGATCAATCATTGTAAACTTGCGAAATCAGATAACCATAACTTTCAATACTCCTTTACACTTGATGATGATGGATGGTTAGAGCATATATTTTGGTCACCGGCTCATTGTTTTGATTGGTATCAAAGATTTGGCGACATTTTGGTTTTTGATACAACCTACAAGATAAATGCTTATGACATGCCATTTGGTGTTTTTGTTGGAATCGATAATCATGGAAGAACTATTTTGTTTGGTTGTTCTCTACTTTGAAATGAAACTACAAGTGCATTTTCTTGGTTGATGAAGGTAAGTGATCTCAAGTTACAATATATATGTTTAGCTTATTTAACAAAAAAAATTAATGTTATATTATTTTTTACAGATTTTTGTACATTTGATGAAGAGGCCACCAATGTCAATTCTAACTGATCAAGACCCTTGGATGACAAGAGCTATTTCACAAGAAATGTCATCTACCTGACATGGATTTTGCATATGCACATCACTTCCAAAGTTAGCAGTTGGTTTATGGGAATTCTTCGCAATGGATATTTTAAATGGTTGTCTGAATTTTATGATTTATATAGGCTTGACTATTATGAAGAGTTTGAGTATCATTGGCCTCAAGTAGTCGCAAAATACAATTTGCAAACTAACAAACATGTGTTAGGTTTGTATGATATAAGATAGTACTAGACGCCCGCATATCTTCATGGGTCTTTTTTTGGTGGAATGTCTACGATGGGGGCGATCGGAGAGTATTAATGCCTTTATTTAATAGTTTACAAGTTCCGATCTATGTTTGAGTCAATTCATGAAACATGTTAGAAATACATTCTAATATTCTAATCTTACATGATTTTTTATTTATTGCATATTGATAGCTCATTTTTAATTATTCAGGTTGATCTTGCAATTGAAGAAGTCACACAAAAACAATTGCAAGTTACAATGTTAGATGCTTATCGTGGATCTTCATTGCGTATTTTTTCTCCCATTGAAAAGCAAGCACGGGATATTTTGACTGCATATGCTTTTGAAAAATTTCAAAAAGAATTTGGAAGGGCAACTAATTATTCGGTGCACAAACAATCAATTGTTGTTGATAAAGTGCAATATTACAAGGAAGGTGATACTCAAGAGCACATAGTGTACTAGTATAAAGAAAGTGGAAGTTGCTCGTGCAAGCATTTCAAATTTTGGGGAATTCTTTGTCATCACATCTTAACTGTTTTTCTACATGAAGGCGTATTTACCATTCCTCCTAGATATTTTCCATTGTGTTGGTGTCAAAATATTCCGGAAGAAACCTCATTGTTTCAAGATTCAGCCCATAATGATAATGATGTTGTTCGTGTTTTGGAAGTTGGATGTCATCCAAAGTAAAAAACCAAGGGTCGTAAAAAAATGAAGGGTCAAAGAGGTGGGAAAGAATTGAAAACCAAACAAGTGAAAACTTACATGTTTTGTAAACATGTTGGGCATAATTACACCACTTGTCCTCGGAAAATGATATCGGAGGCGCCAATCAATCTCAGCGGGGGAAGCCGGATGATTCAATTGTTGAAAACTTGAATTCTGTATTTTATCTCAAATTTTAGACATTATAGATTTGAATTTTATTTTATTTTGAAATTTTGTATATTTTATCTCTTAATCACCAATCTCATATTGATCGTTGTAGTGAGTTAAAGTTATGATATGGATTCAGTGTGATGCATTTCCATAAATGTAGTATTGAGATATATTTTCTCTAGCGTAAATATTTGAATTGCAACGTTTAGTGATTTGTATAAAATATTACCTAGTAATTTTAATAATTTTAAAAAAATAGTAAAATTGTGTATATATATGAATTAATATTTTCATTGAAGATAATATTGTTTAGACTAAATTATTTTTTTGGTCCCCTACAAAGTATCTTATACTATCTTTTGGTCCCCATTTGCAAAACAACCCTTGGACGGTACCCACAAAATTCAAAATATTTTGTTTGGTCCCCAACGGTGGTTTTTAGGTAAGACTAAATGGTTTTTCGGTATAGTCAGGGTTATAATGGTAATTACTAATTAAAAATATTTTCAATTAAAAAATATCAATTTTAAAATTTTCTGATTTTGACTTCATCCTGAGCCCTCGAACCTCCTGCCCCGAGCCTTCGAACCTCATGCCCCGAGCCCTCGAACCTCATGCCCCGAGCCCTCGAACCTCATGCCCCGAGCCCTCGAACCCCCCCTGCCTTGAGCCCTCGACCCTCTTGCCTCGAGCTCGAGCCTCCTGATGGATTTTTTCTTTTTATTTTTTTAAACTCAGGGTATAATGGTCATTTTACATATTTTGACCAATTTTATCGTTGACTTTCCCTGAAAATCACCTCTGGGATCCAAACAAATTGTTTTGAATTTGTTGGGTACCGTCTAAGGGTTGTTTTGCAATTGGGGACCAAAAGATGGTATAAGATACTTTGTAGGAGACAAAAAAAAATTTAATCTATTATTTAATTCATACTTACATTGAACATATTAGTTTGGATAAGGCATTAGTCATGTTACGTGAATAGGAGTAAAAAAAAGTCCAAATCGAAGGGAAAATGAATGTCAATTTTTGGAGGGAAGTTGAAAGCAAGTAAAACATTAATTAATGAAGTAACCAAATTGAATAAGGGATAAGTTGTTTTGTATATTATCCAAATAATATTAGTTATTGTTTCATCAAATGCTCACCATCTGCACAACTTTTTATGAGAATTTAATCATTCTCGTAGAAAATCCTTTGTTAAAAAGTTATCATCTATCAAATTTATTCTTGTATGAGAGAAATTAAAAACAGAAAAAGGGTAATCTTCTATAGTACTATATACTAAAAGAGTAACTTTTTGGTTAAGTAATATTTTTCACATTTAAACACATTAACTTTTACAAAATTTCGACAAGTGACACTTCTAAAACTTGACACATCAGTTAACATCATTTAATTATTTTTCACTACTTTAAAAATTGATTATGTCTCTATTATTCTCTTAAACTGAAATAGTTTTTTCTTCTTCTCAACCTATTTTCCATCGTCCCATCTCTCCGCCTTTTCTTATTCCATATAAAATTAGTTATATGACAATATTTCTATAGAAAATTTATCTTTCATCTTTACAATATATATATATATATAATTTTTTTTTCATGTAAATATAAGACATTTAACTAATTATCAATATAGTCAGTCTCTAAAGATGGTCTTTCCATAAGCCATGGAAAAATCAAGGTTTAAACTGCAAATTAGAAGAAATCAAGATAAAAATTTTGGGTTGCATTAATCAGGTCAAAAACTTTATATCTACTACATGTTGCATAATAAATTTTTAATATTGCAACTAAAACATTAACCTTTTTATTATTCTATTTATACCCCATCTTTCCATAAGCCTGTGAAAAAATGGTCTTTGCCAAAACTTTGGCCTATCAATAAATAGTAAATTAAATTAAATTTAGTTATAATTTATAAATATAAAAATATTAATAATTATAATAACTTATTTTAAATCATCATTACACGAGTATAAATTATGTTATTTTTTCATTTTCATTATATGTTATTATTTTTTAGAAATTATTATAGTACTAATAAATATATTAATTTATTTTAAATAATGCACTGTGTTTAATTCCCATATAGGAGTATCCGTCAACGAAATGATCACCTTTAAATATAACAAATCATTAATTATTTAAATTATAAATTATATTATATCTTAAATTTTCATTTAGAATTGTGCATCGGTACGGGTGTTATCTAGTATACCAATATAACTCTATATAGCCGCGAAAGTGTCAGTATAACCCTAAATTGTTTGAAAGTAAAAAACAACCCTAACAATTTAAGAAAGTGCCATTATAACCCTCATGTGGCACTTCCAGCATCGACCTTAACATTTTGGTCGTTGACCACACTTGAAATGACAAAAATACCCCTCGAACTAAAAGCTGAATATGTGTGCACAATTATACCTTACACATCACCGCTGCTCCACCACCATTGTTGCCGCCCTCGTTGCCGATTTACCACACCACTAAATAATCTTTACACCATTATTCACATTCCATCGCCGGCTTCCTCCCGTCTCGCCCTTCTATTGTTGGCCCACCACCGTCCCAGCCCTTTCATCGCCTTCGTCATGCCCTTCTATCGCCCTTATCCTGCAGCAGTGAGCCCACCACTGTCCCCCCCTCACCAGCACACACAGTTTAATGGACAAACCAACACAAACCAACCCCTTTGTTCCATTACCCCAATATGATTAATCGATTAAAATAATCAGACTGAATTGCCACTTTGTTCCGACCCAATTCTCCATCTCTGGCACGGTGGGCTTGAGGAACAGAAAAGAAGAAGAAGGTGAATAGAAAAGGGCGGCGAGGTTTTTTGATGACGAGAAAAAGAAGAAGAGAGACAGTTAGGAAGGAGAAGAAGGTGGTGAGGCGATGAGGTTTTCTAAAGACGAGAAGAGGAAGAAGACAAGCAGCGGGGATTATGGGCAATAGAGTCATTTCACATTTATTATATATTTTTTATTTTTTAATGGGTAAAATAGTAATTTCATAGAGTTCCAGCCAAAATTTTCCTGATTGGTTAATTTTGCACTTTCATTGATTATCTAGGATTATACTGGCACTTTCGAACAATGCAAGACTATATTGACACTTTTGAACATTGCAGGTTATATTAGCACTTATATCACTTATTAGGGTTGTAAAAACACTTTTCAAACTATATATTTTTTAATAAAATGCTAAGTTTTAATATGAAATATATTTTATATACTATACTAATGATCAAACATACAGTAGTTACCATAGGACACACAACTTTCCCGGCGAATGGATCAAAGTCAACTCTCGGGTCATGGCTCCCATGAATCCCCGGTGAGTTACAGATGTCTGGCGGCTCACGCGGTAGAGACTTTCACACGACGGATTACAGTGTCCTGCGGCTCATGCGACCGGTTGCATGCGCACGCCAGTTGAAACTTTATCGGCAAGTTATAGGCTTTTACCGGTCATGGCAACAGAATCTGAGATCGTCACTCACTAAGTTAGATCCGCGACTCACAATGGGTCACTGCGGAAAATCTAATGGGTGGATCATGGACATGTCACAGCTAGGTCAAGGCGGGTCTCACAATGTCGGGTCAGGGCAGGTTACGATGACGACATTGGGTCACGAAGAGGTTTGAGCTAGATTCTCGTAGACACTTCTTTGCGACGACATTAACGCGATGTCAGACGGTATTTCTGGCATTTTAATGATTTGACGATGTCATTTTCAATGGTTATACCTTCGATGACATATACAAATAGAGGGAGCGGAAAAATCCTCTCAAATCTAGTTTCCAAAAGTTTCCAGCGAGGTCCTGGTAAACGGGAGAAAATTTCTATTACTGTGGCTACAGTAGCACACATTGGAGGCGGTTGTAGAGGACGCATTTGATAAATGTGTTCTCACAGTTTTTGAATTTTTTTTATTGTGATTTTCTGAGGACGCATTAGCCAAATGCGTTCTCGTTAATTTTCCTTTTTTTGGTCTGGCATTGAAGAGGACACGTTCCCCAAATGAGTCCTCGGTGTTTTGGTTTGTTTTAAAATTTCTGTGTTAATGAGGACGTATTCATGGAATGCGTCCTCCTATCCGATGCTGATTTCCATGCCGCCACGTGGAAGGAGACACATTCTATGCACCAACCCTTTAAGTAGTATCTAATAAATTTTTATTATATCTATATGAGAATTATAGGTGATGTAATATTTAAAATAAATTAATATATTTATTAATATTATAATATGTTTAATTTTAAAACAAAAAATCAACTCGATCCTTGGTGATATATAGTAATTAATTATGTTATATTTAAACGAAAAATAATATATATGTATTTTATATAGAAAAATATTAACGGTTATATAGATATACTTTCCATTATAAAATATATAGTAATAAGAATATGAAATATTTATTGAAATGAATCAATATTAATTAAAGTTATAAAATTATGGTTCTTTTAAAATAAAATAACAAAACTATTCTTAATTATAATTAGAGATATATTAAAACATATAACATATAAAAAAACTAAGTCTAATTTTAAAAATATGTCTACTAACTTTAAAACTTTAGTGTATAATTTAGGTAATGCATCATATAATTAAAATAATATTATATATTTATATATGTATTTTACAAGTAACAAAAATAAAATTTTTGTACTATCAATTATGAATTATACATTGATAAAATTATAAAATATTTAGTACAGTACTTTTTTTGTGAAGAAAATAGTAAAAGTATCCTTTGTTAGAAGTAGGATTAAAATAATAGTAATTTTTACTAAATAAATATTTTTTGTAATTAGGTAAAAAATGTATATAATGTTGAAGTAAATAAATATATATTAGATTATTATATACTATTTAAATGTTGTTACTGTTAAATATTCACATTATTTAAACAAATTATATTATATTTGCTATTTTTTATTTTTATAATTGAATATAATATATTATTACAAATAATATATTATAAAGAATATATTGATACAAATAAGAAATATATAAATTTAATTAATCAAAAACTGTATACTCCTTTAACACTCGTATAATATAGGTGCACGATTTTAATTATAAATAATATATTGATAAAAGTATAAAATATTTAGTACAATACCTTTTTTTGAAGAAAATAGTAAAAGTATCCTTTGTTAGAAGTAGGATTAAAATAATAGTAATTTTTTATTAAATAAATATTTTTTGTAATCAGGTAAAAAAATATATAATTTTGAAGTAAATTAATATATATTATATTATTATATACTATTTAAATGTTGTTAATGCTAAATATTCACATTACATAAACAAATTATATTTTATTTACTATTTTTATTTTTATAATTGAATATAATATATTATAGCATGATGTTACAAATAATATATTATAAAGAATATATTGATACAAATAAGAAATATATAAATATAATTAATCAAAAACTGTATACCCTTTTAACACTCATATAATATAGGTACAAGATTTTAATTATAAATAATATATTGATGAAAGTATAAAATATTTAGTACAGTACTTTTTTTTTGAAGAAAATAGTAAAAGTATCCTTTGTCAGCAGGAAAAAAAAATTATTACAGCATGAGGACGCACTCTATGAATGCGTCCTCTAAACAGAAATTTTAAAAAATATATGACCAATGAGGACGCATTCGTAGAATGAGTCCTCTAAAAATTTTGCGAAAAAAATAATAAAAACACTTTGAGGACGCATTCAGAGAATGCGTCATCCACCATCGTTTCCAACTTCCACATGATGCACAATTGCACCCAAATTTGAGGGATCAAGAACACAAAAATAAAGCACTCGGTAAACGGAGGGGGTTGATCCTTTTATTTTAATTTACTTTTTCCTTTTTGATTTTTCAGGGAAGGGAGACTTTTAATTCTGTTTTTTTTCTTATATTTTCCTTCTCTTGATTTAATTTTTGAGTCAATCTCCTGAAAAATGGTATTTCTAAAAGCCATGGAAAGACCAAGGTTAAAAGTGCAAATTAAAAAAAATGAAGATAAAATTTTTGGGTTGTATGTATCAGGTTATAAACTTTATAATTACTATACGTTGCATAATAAATTCTTAATATTGAAACTAGGACTTTACCTTTTATTATTTTAATTAAACCCCGTCTTTCCATAAGTGTATGGAAAGATGATCTTTACCAAGACTTTGCCTTAATTTTTTACCTACTGATAAAATGAAAATTGGTCTTTTTGTGTTAAGTATTATATGTTATTGTCTATGTCAAACTAGGTTTCATCTACGACCCTATATCTGAAAAAATATGTTTGTTTCTAATATGCTGTCCAAGAACGATTTAGGAGAAATTCAAATTGAAGTCATTAACTAACTATATTATAACGTGTCCAGTCTGATGATTCAGTTAAATTAGTAGATATCGACCCATATAGATGTTTGCGACTTGTGAGATCGATTACTCGGTCAACATGTCTTTAAACAGTTTATTCAGGTATCCTACTGAAATTTTGGTTTTACCGATTTTTATAATCCTAGTTAGTATGTTCCAACATGACCTATTTAACTAAGTACGTAATAGTAAAAAACGTAAATGACGCACGACTTGGTCACGCAGTTCGGTGAAATCCACCTACATCTGCGGGGCCTGGCCTAGTTCAGAAGGAATTCACTAATTAGAAAGATACAGTACAATATTACAAAATACTTATCTTTACTAACTATAGCGTGTGAACTCTGCAAGCTACCCTTGCTACCGATCCGCCTTGATCAGACTCCTTCTGACCTCGATACTCATCGACGCTGGATCTCCTCCTCCCGAGGAATTAAGGTTTATGATTCTGAACTTTGTGCAGCATGTCAGGTATGTTGGAACATATAAATCAGGCTCTTAGCAATTCTTGAAAGTCTAAAAATTCTTTATGCAGATTTTTGCTCTATTAAATCTGTGAGTATGCAGCCGTGTTTGTCCCCCTTTATATCCATGAATCTGATCAGAATACTCCTTGATTATCTCCACAATATTCCTATTCCAAATCTGCTTCTTGAAGCATATCCAAATCCCACAAATAAAGGGATTTTCCTTATCACAATCTATCCCATATATTCTCCAATATCAACTCCATATATGTAGGGATTTTCCATAAATCAACTATGCTTCACACGGCTCATTCATAGAAGAATATTCATAATTCCATAAATCATAAATACTATAATCTTCTATCTCTATATTTCCGTACAACAAGTCTCGGCGTGAATCATGCTTCCTTCGAGTGTTCCAACATAGAAGATTTTTTCCGTTTCCAAATATGTTCACAAAAACTGCCAATTAAATATTCAATGCAAATCTCTGACTTTACAATCTCCCCCTTTGGTATTTTGTGAACCCATACCATTTTGGTCATGTAACTCGCAACGAAAAAACTCTTGTCATGCATATAGGCTTCCAAACTTCACCTATGTTGGAATCTAAAAACACATTACTGAATCTGAAAACAACAGAATACCAGAAAAAGAATACCAGAAATCCAGAATACTCATACAAGATAAAATCATTCAGATTACAGAGCCATAACAAAATTAATATCCAAAACATCTCCCCATAGGATTGCACAGATGCCAAAGGAAAAAAAAACAGCAATTTCCCAAGCAGCAGTAGACTCCCCTTAAGTATGACCTCTATGTTGGAACATAGAGCAGAAATCCAGATCAAGTTCAAGCTTCTAACCGTGCTTTTTATTTCTCCAGACTTGTCTTCTCTGTCTCCAGCGCTGCAATTTGAATGGCAATAGCTCCCAACCGTGCATTCAGAATCACTATCTTGGCCTTCTTTCCAGCTGCTGCTGATGTAGCTCCTTCTGGTTTCCATGGTAAATCATGAATGTGCCTCAACCCAAATGTTTTCTTAGTTGGCCTTAGAAAGTCTGCATCTATGATCAAATCATCAGCCTTGCCCTTCACTTTTGCAATTTTAGCCATTGCTGAGATCAGACAGGGATATATAATGACATGTTTAGCCTTAGGAGCTGTAGCCTGCTTCACCAAGTTTTGCAAAATGAATAAACCAGGATTCACTTGCTTCTGTGTTCCAACACAGAATAGAAGCTTTGCCATCTCCCTAGTCAGTGCAGTAGTGTTAGACGAAGGCATCCAACAATTTACCGCAATCTGATATAGGCCAAAAAATCTGGAAGTTAGGCATGAAGCCTGTGAGTATCCTGTTTCAGGCCATTTGACCTTGTATCCCCCCGAGATGACTTCCAGAATCTTGTCATCAGTTTCATCTACCTCATCAGAGAATACCCCATCAAAGTTTGGTGTCTTCAACCCTATAATTTTGTTTATCCTATCCAATGAAAAATCAACAAATTTTCCTCTCAAATAAATTCTACCAAACCAGGGAGATTCCATGTCCATATTTTCAGACCTCAAATTTGCATAGGCCTCTATCACCACCTGTTTATTATATTGAAGCTGAACAGTTGCAGCTCTCTTCATTCCAGTATGCTCAAGATAATCAGAAAATCCACTTTCCCTATATGCTTCTAAGTCTATGGGCCTTTCCAAAATAAATCTTCTCTCAGCAAACAATTCACCCATCTCCTCACACTTTGAATCAAAATAAGTGAATGACAAAGCATTACTTACAGAAATAAGTGGCAAGACTTTCTTCTTTGGTAATCTCTGGTCTGCCTTGAGCTTCTTAGCAGGTGGAGAACCCTTTGAAGCAGTCACCTTCCTCTTACCTTTTTCCATCTGGAAAAATTCATCGAGCACTTCATCACTCGAGTATGCCAAATCAGGAAGGTCCTGTGTTGCTTCAGATTGAACCTGCTCCTTATCATATTGTCTTTCAACCTGCTCATCTTGATCCAAGTCCTTCGAGTCAGTCATTTCCTCTCCCAGTTGCTCATCATTCTCATTACCAGCCATATCATTCTGGTCTTTACCACCTAGGTTAGCATGAGAATCCACATCCATAGGATTTTCATCTTCACACTGCTGTATTGGAACATGCAAATCACTGTCCTCCTCATCACTATCCGACAGTTCGATTATCACAGGCTTCCTTAGTTCTTCCATCCGTTTAGCATCATTTGAATCATAGACTCCAATCTGTAATCTTTCTCTATACTTCACAACTTCCCTTCCAGCAGCTTCTTCCTCACTAATCTCTTTTAAAACTACATAGCTTGGAAAGGGAATACGACAAAACACATGGAATTTATCCTTCTTTCTGTACTCGGCATATTTTCCCATCAGAAATTGCACACCCCAATTCTCAATCCTCCTTATATCACCTATATTACCCATCACAAGCTCCTTGACCTGAACAGTCAGGTATTCACCTTCTATGCTTCTGATTTTTGTTAAATCTACAGCTACTCTGTTTGCCTCTAGCCATTCAAAAATTTCATCTATACTCTTAAATTCCATGCCCATCAGTTTTAAAGGAGGGGGATCAGGACCAGTTACCTTTCCATATCGGTCATTCCTCTTTGTACTGGTGAGTTTTTCTTGTTCATCGAGTCCCGTACCAAAGCCACCAGCCTCTTTACCTCCACTGGATGCCTCTTCCTCTACACCAAGCTCTTCATTTTGACCAAGATTTCCTTCAGGAAGTGCTTCGACCCCAACTTGATCCGAGTTTTCTCCACCTTAATCTTGATTTTTTTCCAGTAGCGATTTGTCCCAAGTTTGGTCCACACATCGTCCATTCCTTTTGACCAATGCCGACTCCAAATTTACTGAACATTGTTCCTCCTCTATAACTTCCAACGGTAGAAACGATCATGGAAGATCGACTTCTTGTGTGGGAATAGTAGGGCTGGAGGCCATTTTTGTTTTTCGGCAGGGGTTCGGAGAGTAGTGTTTTGAAGATGATTTCCGAGATAAATTTGAGAGGGATTCAATAACAGCCGAAAGAGAGAATTTAGAATGTGTTTAGACAACATAGAAGCCCAAACCAACTCTTCAACTCACCTCTTCTTTTTCCGCGAAATTCCCTTTTTGATTTCCAAGACTTATAATGATTACCCCTTTTCACTTGTCAACTCGAGATGTCACATCAAAATAACTTCGAACATACCATACAATCCATCTTCTATTTTTGTACATTTTTCTTCTTTCTATTTTTTTGTTCTTTTTCGATTTTCTAAACAAAAATAAACAGAATATTTACAGTAAAATTAAGGTAAGAATTACCTCAAATTTGACAAACATCTAAGTGTTGTCGAAGGCTTTCAAAAGTGGCGGAGTCCAACGGCTTTGTAAAGATATCGGCTAATTGCTCGTGTGTTGAAACATAGACTGCCTCCACTTCCTTCCTTTCAACCAGATCTCTAATAAAGTGATGCCTTATATCAATATGTTTAGCTCTCAAGTGCTGGACTGGATTTTTCGAGATGTCAATAGCACTTGTGTTGTCACATAAAATCTTCAAGGGGCCTTGATGAATTCCATAGTCTTTCAACATTTGTTTCATCCATAACAATTGTGCACAACAGCTTCCAGCTGCAAGATACTCAGCTTCTGCAGTAGACAAGGAAATTGAATTCTGTTTCTTACTATACCACGATACCAAATTCGTACCAATAAAGAAACATCCACCGGTGGTACTTTTTCGATCATCAGCATTACCAGCCCAATCAGAATCACTGTACCCAATCAATTCAGAATCTTGACTCTTAGAATACCAGATACCATACTCAGAAGTCCCACTTAGATATCGAATAACTCGTTTAACTACAGTGAGATGCGACTCCTTTGGATCAGCTTGAAATCTTGCACAAATCCCAAAGCTGAAACATATATCTGGTCTACTTGCTGTTAAATACAATAAACTTCCAATCATGCCTCTGTATAATTTTTGATCAACCGAAACTCCTTTTTCATCCTTTACCAGTTTGTCAGAAACACCCATAGGAGTTCGAACTGCTCGAGCATTGCTCAAACCGAACCTCTTCACTAAATTTAGAGCATACTTACTATGATTTATGAACAGGCCATTCCTTCCTTACTTGGCTTGCAATCCCAGAAAGTAAGTGAGTTCTCCAACCATGCTCATCTCAAATTCAGATTTCATGATGGTGACAAAATCTTGTACCATAGAAGACGAAGTAAAGCCAAATAATATATCATCAACATAAATTTGAGCAATCAAAAATTTCGAATACTTTTCAAGCACAAATAAAGTGCGATCTACTCCCCCTCGACGATAGCCTTTCTGAAGAAGAAAGTTAGTAAGTCGTTCATACCATGCCCTGGGTGCTTGCTTTAGACCGTATAGAGCCTTCCTGAGGCGATAAACATGGTGGGGATAATGAGGATCCTCAAAGCCTTTAGGTTGTTCAACATAAACCTCTTCATTCACCACTCCATTTAGAAACGCACTCTTGACATCCATTTGATATAACATAAAGTTCATAGAGAAATAAATAGCAAGTAATATTCGAATTGACTCTAACCTGGCAACTGGTGCAAATGTTTCATCAAAGTCGACCCCTTCCACTTGTGTATATCCTTGAGCTACTAGTCTAGCCTTATTTCGAGTAACTAGACCATCATCATCAGACTTATTCTTAAAAATCCACTTCGTGCCAATGACATTAATGCCTTTGGGGCGAGGAGTAAGATACCAGACGTCATTTCGTGCAAATTGACTTAGTTCTTCTTGCATAGAAGCAATCCAATACTCATCCAACAAGGCTTCTTTGTAGTTCTTGGGTTCAATGAGAGAAACAAATCAATGCAATCCAGCTAGCCTTCGGTAATCCACTTGAGGAACTGATCGAGTACTTCTCATGTTGGATTCAGGTTGGTCCTGTGTTGGTACATAGGGTTCGTTAGACTCAGCTTTGAAAAGTTTAGCATCAATCTGCTCAGTTGTTCCAGCATGTTGATGCGATTCGACTTCTACTAACGGATCTGCCTTGTTAGGTTGACGCGGCTGTGTTGGAACATGAGTGTTGCCGGAATCTTCTTCTACAACATTGGACTTTGGTTCTTCCTCTGAATCATCCACAAAAACATTTATGGACTCCATGAGAGTGTTGGTTCGATGATTAAACACTCGATAGGCACGGCTGTTGATAGAATATCCAAGAAAAATTCCCGTATCACTCCGATTGTCAAATTTTGCCAACTGCTCTCTGTCTCTGAGAATGTAGCACTTACTTCCAAATTCATGGAAATATGAAACATTTGGTTTCCTACCCTTCCAAATCTCGTAGGATGTTTTACTAGTGAATGGTCGCAGATACAATAATTTAATTGTATAACAAGCTGTATTAATTGCTTCTACCCACTATTTCTTGTGAATTTCTTTCTCAGCTAACATAACTCGAGCCATCTCCTGCAAGGTTCTGTTCTTTCGTTCTACAATACCATTTTGCTGAGGGGTGATAGGTGCCAAAAATTCATGTTGAATTCCGAGCTCGTCACAAAAATTACTGAATTGAGAATTCTCAAACTCTCTACCATGATCGCTACGAATTCGAACAATCCTCCCAACTGGACTTCCCTTTTCAGTTTGTAACTTTACTACCAGAATTCTAAATACTTCCAACATATCAGATTAATCTTTCAAAAAGGCTACCCACGTAAATCTGGAGAAATCATCAACACATACAAAAATATATTTCTTTCCACCTATACTAGGCGTATTAACTGGACCCATCAAATCCATATGCAATAATTCCAGATTTCTAGAGGTGGTAATATACTGAACTGAAGAGTGAGAGGATCGAATTTTTACCATGTTGACATGGTCCACAAACAATTCCATCCTTGTTGGTTAAGGTAGGCATACCTCGTACAGCTTTCACATTTGCAATTTTCACTAATGTTTTATAATTGATGTGACCAAGCTTCCCGTGCCACATAACTCTTTCGTCTTGCTTCGAGATCATACACCGTACTTCTTGCTCCAGCAGATAGCAGTTATCTGATGATCTTATGCCTGAAAGAACCTTGGTTTCTCCGTGTTTCACAACGTATTTATCCTTCTGAAATTCCACTATCATGTTGTCATCACACAACTGACTTATGCTTAACAAATTTGCCTTCAGATTTTCAACAAACAGTACACTAGTGAACACTGGAAAACCTTCAATCCTCAATTCACCCTTTCCAATCACTCTACTCTTCTTTCCATCACCGAAAGTCACATATCTACCATCGTATGGAGTGATATTTGTGAGAAATTCTGGAGTGCCAGTCATGTGGCGAGAACAACCACTGTCAAAGTACCACGAATCTCTGGAATAAGATATGAGTGAAGTGTGTGCCACTAGACATGTGCTAGATCGCTTGACAACCCATACCTTCCTGATCGATTTCATTTTCTGGACTTTGCCTATGTTGGAACATGCCATAAGTTGTCGTCCTGACATTTGGTCTCTGATCAGCTTTCTGCATTGTTCTTCGAAATGTCCTTGTAATGTGCAATAACTATAGATGAGTGGCTTTTTTTGATAAGGCATGCCAAACTTCCGTTTCACTTCTCGGATCTTAGTCTTAAGGGTTACCAAATTTTTGTGTGCTTCAGTCTTGTGTGTGTTGCCATACCCAATACCGTGTCGATCACCAAAGTTTCTTCCCATGTCCAGAATATCGTCAAGCTTTGCCTTTCCGGAATTTAGCTTAGAAATTGTTGCTTCAGATGTCTCACCTCTCTTGACTGCTACTATCAGTATTCCATTCAATTCTTCATTTATCTTTTCAAGTTCTGCAACTGTTAATCGCATTTCTCTTTCAACTTCCATAAACTTCCTTTTTTCTTCATTCAGCTCTTTATTTGTGTCAGCTACTTGAACCCACATAGCATACATTTTTTCATAGGTGCTGTAGATTTCTTCATCACTTACAGAAAGATCATCGTCTTCATCACTCTGTGCTTTATACAGATCTATGTTGGAACATACAGCTTTGGCTTTGTTAAGTGTGTTGGAACATCCATTCTCTGATGTATCATGAATGTTTGTTCCGAATGCCACGTAGTTGCTGGTAAGTTCCTCTTCGTCCTTCTCATCTGCTTCATCTTCACTCCATGAGGTGACATAAGATTTTCCCTGTTTTTTCCGGGTGTTAGCACATTCAGCCTGGATATGACCATATCCTTCACATTCTCTGCATTGAATTCGTCCAGGCTGTTTTGGTTCACTGTTTTGATTTCTGAAAAACTGTTGATTTCCTTGTTCAAACCTCATTCCACAATTATTACCAGAGTCTTGTTGTTTTGGTCTATTTCCACCAAGCCTTTCCTGAGATTTCTTATTAACCACTTTCTTTAGCATTCTCGAGAAATTCTTCGTGATAAGTGCAAGTTTTTCGAACTCATCATCACTGTCAGACTCGTACTTCTCTTTTGATGCAGATGTATTGAATGCCAAATCCTTAGGAATTCTCTTTGCAGCCTGTTGAAAAGTCATCTCATATGTCTGCAACGATCCCATTAGTTCATCTAGGCTCATTGTTGCTACGTCTCTTGCTTCTTCTATTGCTGCAACCTTCATTGCAAATCTCTTAGGGAGTGATCTCAAGGTCTTTTTCACCAACTTCGTTTCTTTGTAAACCTTTCCCAGCTTATATACCATGTTAGATATGTCCCTAAGTTTCCCGTTGAATATAGCAATAGTGTCATCCTCCTCCATCTTGAGTTCCCCGAACATTGTAGCCAATATATGAAGTTTGGACTCTCGAACTCTACTCGTTCCCTCATGAACTGTTTGCAGGATTTCCCATGCTTTCTTGGCTTAATGACATGTAGAGATGAGTTTGAACTGGTTTTCATCAACTGCAGTAAAGATTGCATTCAGTGCCTTTGAATTTTCCAGAGAGGCTTTGAGGTCATCAGGTGTCCAACT
This sequence comes from Rubia yunnanensis, assembly GCA_037428765.1. NCBI lineage: Eukaryota > Viridiplantae > Streptophyta > Magnoliopsida > Gentianales > Rubiaceae > Rubia > Rubia yunnanensis. Next base: position 104,609,788 of record CM075065.1, read on the forward strand.
AGCTTTGTCTTTGAGTTTTTGCTCCCTTTGGCTTGACTCTCCTTCTATCGATACACCATCTTTAGTAGGATGATTCCACTCATTCTCAACATAAAACCATGCCAGTTCATCCAGCGAATTGATGAAAAATCTCATACGTACCTTCCAATAGTTGTAGTTGTTGCTTTCTAGCAGAGGTGGCCGAGACAGAGAAGCTTCTTCTTTAGTCGTCATGGTAAAATCAGATCACACTTTCCTTGACACAACCAAGGGAATAATAAGTGACCAAGCTCTGATACCAAATGAAATTTTGGTTTTACCAATTTTTATAATCCTAGTTAGTATGTTCCAACATGACCTATTTAACCGAGTACGTAATAGTAAAAAATGTAAATGACACACGACTTGGTTACTCAGTTCGGTGAAATCCACCTACATCTACGGGGCCTGGCCCAGTTCAGAATGAATTAACTAATTAGAAAGATACAGTACAATATTACAAAATACTTATCTTTACTAACTATAGCGTGTGAACTCTGCAAGCTCCCCTCACTACCGATCCGCCTTGATCAGACTCCCTCTGACCTCGAAACTCGTCGACGCTGGATCTTCTCCTCCCGAGGAATTAAGGTTTATGATTCTGAACTTTGTGCAGCAGGTCAGGTATGTTGGAACATATGAATCAGGCTCTTAGCAATTCTTGAAAGTCTCAAAAATCTTTATGCAGATTTTTGCTCTATTAAATCTTTGAGTATGCAGCCGTGTTTGTCCCCCTTTATATCCATGAATCAGATCAGAATACTCCTTGATTATCTCCACAATATTCCTATTCCAAATATGCGTCTTGAAGCATATCCAAATCCCACAAATAAAGGGATTTTCCTTATCACAATCTATCCCATATATTCTCCAATATGAACTCCATATATGTAGGGATTTTCCATAAATCAACTATGATTCACACGCCTCATTCATAGAAGAATATTCATAATTCCATAAATCATAAATACCATAATCTTCTATCTCCATATTTCCGTACAACAAGTCTCGGCGTGAATCACGCTTCCTTCGAGTGTTCCAACATAGAAGATTTTTTCCGTTTCTAAATATGTTCACAAAAACTGCCAATTAAATATTCAATGCAAATCTCTGACTTTACACCTACAAGTTTGGATTATAGGCATTTCATACACCGATCATTAAGCCAATACTCTTACGAAAAACATTTTGGCTACCAAAAATGATTTGATTTACTCTCCTAATTTATTTAAAGTAGTTTACGGGCTAAATGGAGAGTGACCATATTTTTAAGTAGAGGTGCTTGAATTGTCTCAATTTTAGAGTTTGTTAATAAGGACGGTATATATGAACAAAAGTATGTGTAGTTGGCATATCTCTCGAGTAAAGCCTAGATTGGTATTTCAAACTTTGATTAGTTTGGGTTGAAGCACTGACTTTCAACCAGTGGATTTTGCTCGGTGAGTTCGGATCGAGCTTGCTGCAAGATTGACCGTTATATTACTTCGTAGACCACTCATATTGCCACAAAGGTTTTTGATTTGTAATTGACTAAATTATTTTTTTGGTCCCCCTACAAAGCATCTTATACAATATTTTGGTCCCCATTGCAAATCAACCATCAGACAGTACCAAACAAATTTTAAACGATTTGTTCGGTCCCCAAAGGTGGTTTTCAAGTAAAGTCAACGGTAAAATTGGTCAAAATATGTAAAATGACTATTATACCCTTGAGTTTTAATAAAAAGAAAAAGATAAGGTCTTCGCTCCGCCGCCGTGTATAAATGCCTGCCGCCGCCACAAACCAAGGCCACCCAGTGGTGGCGAACGACGCCTTCTTCCTCCATCCGGCCATACCCTGCTTGCTGAAGATGGCAAAATAGAAGAAAACCCCAATCGAAACGTGCCAAATCAGATTGTTCCAAGTTTCATCCTTCTTGATTTCTTCACAATCATAAATGGTTTATGATGGTTTGGAGAAACTTGAATACCGGTTTAGGGTACGCGATTCTCAAGGGCTCAACGACGGGGAAGATCTGGAGAACACGATTCTCAGGCTCAAACCTTTTTCTTCCGCCGTTAGAACCGAATCTAGAGCAGGGCGAGTCGAGTGTACCACCAACGAGCCGAGTGATGGCAGAGCGTTCTTAAGAGTTGACGCCGACGAGGAGCTTTGAGCTTCGAGACGCCGACGGAGCTTCAAAGGCACCAGAAAATACCAGTGATGGGAATCTGTTGGACATAGAATATGGCGGGGGCATGGGAGAATTGAAGAGGTAGCGCCCCAGAAAATACCAATGTTGGTTTTTCCGGCATTTCAAACGGGGAAGAGATCACCACATCGGCGTTCTTGTGATTTTTCCGGCGTTTCAAACGGGGAAGAGATCACCACATCGGCGCTCTTGTGGTTTTTCCAGCATTTTCAAAAAACATTTATTGTATTTTCAATTAAACCCCTCAAAAATATAGAATATTTGTGTATTGACCTCATAATTTAATTGAAAATATTTTTAATAAATAAAATTATGAAAATACCCCTGACTATAATGGAAAACAGTTCTGATTTCCCGGGAAATCACCTTTGGGGATCGAACAAATCGTTTGAAATTTGTTTTGTACTGTCTGGGGGTTAATTTACAAATGAGGACCAAAACATGATATAACATGCTTTGTAAGGGGTCAAAAAAATAAGTGGATTGCTATACCACGCCCTGTATTTTACTATCCTCGCCCTAATACGTATACCGTATATTTTTTTAATTTAATTTCAATAACTGAATTAAAATTAATTTAGATAATTGTAGTTAGTTAATATTAACTGAATTAATTTAAAAGAAATTCCGCCGCCGCCGGACCACCGTGCGCCGCCGCCGGACCACCGTGCGCAGCCGCCGGACCACCGTGCGCCGCCGCCTGCTCCGGTTCGCCACGGCCTGGCCGCGAGCCGCCGCCGGTCCGCTCGCCACGGCCTGGACGCGAGCCGGAGCGGTCTCCGCTCGCCACGGTCTGAGCGCAAGCCGCCGTCGGTCCGCTCGCCACGGTCTGGCCGCGAGCCGCCGCCGGTCCGCTCGCCGCCGCCGGTCCGCTCGCCACCGCCTGGCCGCGAGCCGCCGCCGGTCCGCTCGCCATGGTCTGGGCGCGAGCCACCGCCGGTCCGCTCGCCACCGCCTGGCCGCGAGCCGCCGCCGGTCCGCTCACCACGGTCTAGGCGCGAGCCGCCGCCGGTCCGCTCGCCACCTCCTGGGCGCGAGCCACCGCCGGTCCGCTCGCTACGACCTGGGCGCGAGCCGGAGCGGCCTCCGCTCGCCACGGTCTGGGCGCGAGCCGGACGGGCTCAGCTCGCCATGGGCTTGCCGCGAGCCGGACGGCTTCCTCTCCCCAACTACCCACATTTATTGTCATTTACTCTATCACACACCCGAAAAAGTTGAATTTTCTGCTATAAAAAGATCATTTCTGCTGTAAAAATATGTGGAACTCCAAATTTTTACTCTCCAAATTTGTACTCCAAGCAAGGGTGTTAGAAATTCCATGTCTTCGGAGGTAATTTTACTAATCAGTTTTCTGTCCATAAGTAATAGTTAAATTTATTATCTATTATTTTTTGAAGTAGAAATTTATGCTCATCTTAGTTTTTTAATTTATGCTCATCTTAGTATTTTAATTTATTAATTGTAACGTAAAAATTATTGTAACATTAATTTTAATTATTGTAACGTTAATTTTGTTGTTTTGTTAATTTTGTTATTTTGTTAATTATTGTAACGTTAATGTTGTTGTTTTGTTAATTTTGTTAATTATTGTAACGTTAATTTTGTTGTTTTGTTAATTTTATTATTTTGTTAATTATTGTAACGTTAATTTACGTTTTTTTGTTATTTTAATTTGTTGAAATGTAATTACTTTGTTTCATTTTACATTATTCAAATGCAAGTATTAAAAGTTAATCTGAAACGACCCGGTTGCATTTTGGATTCCAAAAGTTCATTAGTAAACATTAAATTCGTTACGTTAATTAATTTTAAACCTTAATGTGAAATGTAAGAATGTAATATTAATTCTAGCCACAATGTTATTTCATTTTTTTTCCATTACATGTATGTTTTAGCTGTTAATGAGAAATGGCGGAGTGCACCCTTAAGTCCATTAGGAGGACAGTTTGAAATGGATGAATGTAATTTTAGTTTAGGGAGTTAATTTGTGTACGGGAATTTTATAACTGTAATGGCATTTCATGTACTATAATTTTATCTTTATGTTCTCTTCTTTAAGTATATGTTTTAACGTTTTGACTGTAATTTTATCTTTATTCGTTCATATGTAAACGTTAATTGACGACATCATTGTCGTTGGTATAGCAGTTGAGTGTAACTAATTACTTGATGTTTATTGTTCTTTAAGGATGACAATCAGTCATGTGAAGCTGCTGCAGGGCGGAATGGATACTCTCCATTTGCCACCTCAGCTGTGTTTCCAGGTGTTGCCGAGGCTTATTCCTACCTGCAACGGATTGCTCTGCAGGTGGGATTTGAACTTGTCACGGGGTCCTACAAACAGAATAGGAATGGTCCCCTGAGGTTATATTGCATTTGCAATCGGGGCCGAAAGGATAAGGTTGTAGATACGAGCGAATCTGATGTAGTTCGACGGAGTAGCACCTCTACCGGAAGTTGTGACTGCCCATTCGCGATTGTCTTGAAACAGAGAATCACGGGGGATGGTTGGAATGTAGTGCCGTGCAAGGATCCTAGACGAGGGATGCACAACCACTCTTTCTCAGTGTACCCCGAGGGTCATAGACAGAGCTGCAAGCTCCATGCGGACGCGAAACAAATGATCAGAGATTTGACAGATTCAGAAACAGCCCCAAGGCATATCAATGCCAGCCTTAGTAATTCGTTTCCAGACCTGCATCAGAACATTAGGCAGGTGTACAATGAGAGATCGGCATATGTAACAGAAAGGCGAGGCGGGCACAACACAGTGGAGAATTGTTTGCATCTGGCCACCGCGAAAGGGTATGTCACTAGTCACCGCTCAGCAGGTGATGGTACTTTGACTCATTTATTCATGGCTAATCCCGATGCTGTTGTGGCATTTCGCACGTTTCCGTGGGTTGTGCCCATCGACTCAACGTACAAGACCAATCGCTACGGCATGCCATTCATTGAGATGGTTGGGATGTCCCCTTGCAACACAAACTTCCTGATTGCCTACGCAATTGTCGTTGACGAAACGGCAGATACCTATGAGTGGGTGCTGAACGCGCTGAAGAACTTGCTTGTGGATGGACCGTTCCCTGAGGTTGTGGTCACCGATCGGGAGATGGGACTGATTAGGCCACTTCGGACTGTGTTTCCAGAATCGAATCATTTGCTCTGCACCTGGCATATTAACAAGGATGTGGAGGCACGTGTTACTGTGCTGACAGGGAATAAGAGGAACGGGGCAGCGTTCAAGAATGGTGCATGGTTCCGGGTTTGCAATGCGTCCACCGTTTCAGAGTACGAAACCGCCTCGGTAGATATGAGGGCTGGATGGTCTTGGAGCGAGGCTGTTATTAGTTACGCTGAGACGACGTGGCTCACCCCCCATAAGGAGAAATTTGTGAGGGCATGGACGAACAGATTTCTGCATTTCGGGAACACAACTACATGCAGGGTCGAAAGTGCACACTCGTCATTGAAAGGGTGGTTACAAACGTCGACTGGTTCACTGGACACGGTATGGAGGCGTGTCGACCTGCAGATAGCCCAGCAGATTACTATGATCAAAACCGGCTTGGAGAAATCAAGAACGTGCATTGGAAGATTGCACCGTAGGGCCCTTTTCAGCAACTTGATCAACAATGTGTCCAAATACTGTCTGGATAAATTGACGGTCGAGTCCGGGAGGATTGATGCACTCGGAGCACAGGTATATGCTTACTGTGGCTGTGTGCTGCGCTCGACACACGGAATACCATGTGCATGCGTCATGGCAGGGGCAGTTGCTGAAGGAATCCCCTTGTACTTGGACGACATTCATCCGCTGTTTAAGAGCCTGGCATTGGGTGATCACGTGCGGAGCACGGAAAACATTACGAGGGCCGAACAAGATCAGTCGCGGTTCAACACTCTGTTGGAGGAGCTGGCACGCAGCGACCCTTCGGTCCGCCGACGAGTTTCATCCTACATAGATGCGCAGTTGCGTCCGGAGGAGAGCGGCATTGGCGAGACGGACAATTGTACCAGTGCACGTGGGAGATCAAGCGAGCAGGTCCCCCGATCAAGATCAACCCGACGTTCACCGAGCTACCACGAGCACGTGAACAGGCGATACGGGAGTAGTTCAAGGTCCCCGGGGCGTGCTTCAGGGAGCGGTCGCCGGCACGGTAAGTACAAGCACCATTCTTCCTAATGAACGCCGCCTGCACAAGATATTTATCTTAATGTGTTCTCCTGCAGCGACATTCCCGTTCCTCGAAAGTGTCCCCCACATTGTCCGGCGTTACATCGAAGGCTGGAACGATGTCGTGAGTGGTGGAAACTGTGGCTTCAGATGCGTTGCTGATGCGTTCCACGTAGACGGTGAAGGTGAATGGTCTACAGCGCGTCGGGCAGTATTTAACGAGATATCAACTCATTGGCCTGACTATGTTCCCATATACGGTTCGCAAGATGACGTTGAATTCGCCAGAGCCCGTATACACCACACCAGCGGTCCATGTGGTCCAGAGCATTGGTTTACGGTCATTGCAGACATGTTTCCTGTCGCCACCTACTACAACACGGTTGTAGTTTTGTATTATATTTTAGAGAATGGGTCGGCGGACCATTGCTGTACAGTCCTTCCACTGAGGGCAGGTGGGGGCGAGGATGGAACAAGTAGGGAGCTACACATTGTATACGTTCGCAGTGCAAGCTATTTCATCCGGGTACACGTGAAGGAAAACTGTCCCATGCCCCCCGTGGTTAATATGTGGACCACATTGAGGAAGGCTGATGTCGTAGGTTGGGAGTTACCCTTTCGTAGGAGGATAAGGGCTTGGAGAAGAGCATACTCTGAGAGTAATTAACTGTTGTAACCCAGCGAAACATTTCGGCATGTACGCAACCGTTACAGTTATTATCGAAGCGTCACAATTATTTTGAAAGCGTTACTGTTGCAAAAATCGATGACTTATAAATTTGATATGCACAAACAGTTACCGATTACATAAATGAGCAAACTATGGCAAAACTGTGGGTTCATACATAAGCAAACAGTCGACTAAGGAATGGGTCCATAACCGAGCCTGCGATACTCATCGCGATGACTGACAAAAGTCGTCATCAACTCCCTCATGCAGGGGTCGGCGAGTCCATCAACGGTCGCCGAGTCAAACGGATCCAGGGCGCTCATCATGTCACTCAGCATTTGTTGCACAGGAAACAGATTTTACAATAACGAAACAGTAAAATGTAATATAATTACTCGAAGCAAACAGTTCGATAAAACTTACCGATAACTGATGATGTGTCCTGTCCGGTCCACTCGTGGCAGCATGTTCAGGATTTGCGATCAATGGGTGCGAATGAGTCGCGTACCAGTCCTCGTAATCCATGGTACACTCTGATTGGCTCGTGGCTATCGGGAACGCCGCAAGCTGACCGTCGTGCCAAGTGTGTGCCATCTCCCATAGGGTCAACTGCAGCCTCCCTGGGTAGGTCACTGAATAGCCGACTGGATCAGCCGGGCGGGAACAAGGCTCGGGCGCAATTGCAAGACCCCGCGGTATACCCTGTACGAGACCGAACTGGCGCACAACGCGATCTGGCATGTACGCCTCCATTGCATCGAGGTATCGAATCACGCCGCGGTAGTGAGTCCTCCCCCTCGCAGCCCTAACCAAGTCCACTCCATATGGCAACCAATCCACCTGCAAAAAGTTTCACAGACATGTTACGTTTCTATGGAATCCGATCTACCTACTACTGTCAGAATAAGAGTAAAAGCATGGAATTCATACCTGGTCGGGCTGTAAGGCATCCAACTGACGCCTGAAGGCACTGAGCCTCCCAGTATCCCTCCCTGTTTTATCCCCTGTGTGCCACCGGTTGGCGTGCCCCGGAAGAACTGGCAATGTACTCGGTCTCGGCCGAAACATCGGAAAGTACTCGTATATCCATGCTTGAAGGAACGTGCAACATCCGCATAGGCCGCGCGCCTTGGACCGGGACGCAATTCCCAACTGCAGATACAAACTGGCCAACGTCGCCGAGCCCCACGACAACTGCGAATCAAGTAGGGGTAGAAGGTTGGCTCTAACCTTATTCCCAGTTTTATCCACAAAAAGCGTGGATGAAAACAGGGTCAGCATGTAGCACATAAATTGGAAGTTCTCGCTCTGCCCCGCCGCTACACACCTCGCCATCAATGATTGGGCATCTATGTTACCCCCGTTCCAGTCTTCCGCGACAAAGGACTCCACGTCTTTCCCAAACAGTTCAGCGCACGCTTCCTGAATAGTCTCCGCCGAAATGGTACTCGCAACAGCGCCACCAACGATGGGAATGCCAAGAATCATCTCAACGTCGTGCATCAGGATGGTCATCTCCCCAAAAGGCATGTGAAACGTGTTCGTGTCCGGCTGCCACCTCTCGACAAAAGCGGATATCAGTGCCATGTCAAGGAACTGGAACATAATCGCAGGCAGGTGGGCCAACCCGGTCGCACGTATCCGGGCCTGTGCAACATCGCTCAGTTCGGGGAGCGTGGCGACTAGCTGCTTGCATAGCGGCGACCGAGCATGGCATCTCAGCACACCTCGCTCTATACCATTCCAAACGTCAACAGCGACGTGTCCTCCGAAGCTTGGTATGACGAGGTCATCTTGCGGGCCACCAGCCATCGGTCCCCGCACTAGCCACGTCTCATCGGCGGGTCGCTTCCTCCTATTCCTTGGTGCCCTTCCGGTGCCAGTCTCACCGGCATTGCACGATCCACCAGAAGATTGTGAGAATTGACCAGCTCTATTCCTCACGGTGTGCCTGGCTCCTCCAGCAGCATAACGTTCGATCCCAGCATCCAATGGCACACTCGTCCCAGGTTGGCCCATCAGGGGGACATCTGCCGGCAAGTCATAATTCAACTGCCAGTCACTATCGTGACGGATTCCACCAGACGCGAGAATGTTAATCTCCGGACCGTCCCATGTTGGCATGGGATCGAATGCACGAACGCTCGGTGGAGAAGGCCGCTCCGCTCCTACATCACACTCCTGCGGCCGAGGCGACGGTTCATCCTCGACCACGCGGCCTCTAGCCTGTCTCGCCGAGGCACTAACACCTCTTCGTCGTATGGAACGACCATGGCCGTCAGGTTGACCAGCAGTGCTCATCTACAACACAAGATATGTAATTAGCATAACAACAATTGAATCAAACTGATATGATAAGATAAATTAACATACATTTCAACAACCTGTGAACTAATATTTCCGAACAGTGCATAATTTCAATTTACTAATGGAAACTACATATTCTATAATGCATAGGAAAAAGTGGATATAACATAAAAAAAACCCCACCACAAACAGCAAATTTAATTCTCGTACAATCCCATACAACGAACTACACATTTTTTTAAGTTACAAATTGGAAATTACATTACTAAATAATCTTATTTTTTTACCACATCACACTATTATTAACATTCAAGGAAACAATTGTCAAAACATATCATAATAATTTACTACACAATTGTTTACATCGGATTAATAAAGTTTATTTAAATAGAACTATATTCTATTATGTCACATATACTTTCCAAATTACGGAAATAGTAATCATTTCCAAATTTAAACTAAATAATTTCTAAAAAACACAATTTCTTCGTTTTAATTCCAAAATTCATTAAATTCCTAATATTAGATTTCTCCAAATTATTCTACATCTTAATCTCCTATACTAACCACCAACCCAACATCTAACCATCAACCCAACATCCATTCTACATTTAACAAAATTTTAACAAACCCCAATTCTAACAATTCCGACAAGTTCAACAAAATTCGAATAGATCGGGCAACAATTCGCACGAAAAGTAAAAAAAAATTCCTCCAAAACTTACGTTTTCCGGCGGGTTTCCGGCGGCGGCGGCGGCGGGCGGCGGGCGGCGGAGGCAGCGGGCGGCGCTGGCTGGGCGGCAGAAATGGAGAGAGGGAAGGGGGAGAGAAAGAAGAAGAAGAAGGAGAGAAAAAGAGAGAAGGGAGGAGAGAAGGAAGGAGAGAAATTCCCAATTTATACTACTTCTCCCAATTTTTATTTTTAAATTTTAAATTAAAAATACGTGTATTTATACGGATTAGGGCGAGGATAGTAAAATACAAGGCGGGATATAGCAACACCCAAAAAATAATTTAGTTTTTGTAATTTTATAGTACAGTGACTTCTGTGTAAATGATCTTTTGCAGATCAAATCCATATCGCACTTTGTTCAAAATCTAAACTAAAAAGAATAGGAATTTGAACCCTATAAAATTCCCGTACTAGTGAAAATTTTAATTTTAAAAAAGTAATTTTTTAAAGGAGAACCGTAGATTATTTAATATGCACAAGCACAAGCACAAATTAAAGTGGAAGAGATGCGCTGTGTTTCATTTACTAGGAATGTCTCACGATAGACGACCTTTTCATAAGATTATTGACAGTTTTTAGGGGCATTTGACTTAAATGTTGAAATTTTGTTTATAAAATTTAAATATTGCTTTTTATAAGTTAAAAAATTAATAGTATGTATTTGAAGGTGAAAAAATAAAAATATATGATATAAAAAATATTTTTAAAATTTTTAAATTTTGTATGTAATTTTAAAAATACCGTGTATAAGGTAAGAAATAAATGGTATTTCTATAAGTTTATGGACAGACTTCCTGTCATGTGACCCACTCTCATTTATTTTATATCGTACAATCGTACTAGTGATTCCAGACGTTATACCACCAAAATCTCAGAGTTGACTAAAAATATGCCAAAAGCATGAATCATTTAATAAATACTCCTAACCAGTTTGCATCTTCTGTAGTGCTAAGCATCGCAACAAAGCTATTTTTAAAAAGAGAAAAACAGAATTAGTTAGGTAATTTGATTATTCTTAGTCACATTGAGATTCGAAAGTGACCCAGAAAAGAAAAATCCGAATAATAACGTATAGGAGTATATACTTAAATATTAATCTGAATTGGGAGGTTGGGTGAGTTCGATCAAAATAAGTTTTGCTCTTAGTGTGGGTCTCCTAACCGGCGGCATGTCCATAAGCTTATGGATATGTTATTTATTTCTTACCTTATACACTGCATTTCTTAAATTACATACAAAATTTTAAAAATTTGAAAATATTTTATTATATCATATATTTTTATATTTTCACCTTTAAATACATATTATTACTTATTTTAAATTATAAAATGCAATATGTAAATTTTATAAAAAAAACTACAACATTTAAGGCAAATGCCCCTAAGAACTGTCCATAAAATTATGGAAAGGCCGCATTTCCTGAGACTTTCCCTTGCTCATATAGGACGTTCTTGCACTCCTTTTATAATCACTAAAATATGTTAGAATACATATGTTTTTATTTATATATAGTTATGACATATAAAAATTTAGTTTAAGTCTCTTGTTATACCGACTAACAGTCAGAGTAAATATGAAAAATTTTGTTTCAATAAAATTTAACGTCAAATTATAATTATTTACACATCAAAATATATTTTAATTTTTTTAAAAAAGTTATATGAAACTCGTTGCAATAAATAAAAATAAACATCAAATCATCACATTAGTTGCATCAATTAAAAAAGGGATAAGTGCCAATATAACCCTATCTACTTACTTGCGTAAGTGCCAATATAACCCTAAGATAATTTTTAGTGTAAAAATAACCCTAACTAGTTGATTTAAGTGTCAATATAACCCTAAGACATCATTTTCGTCGTTGACTAACATTGACCAGTGTTGACCACACATAAAATGACTAAAATACCTTTTGGACTAAAACTAAAAGTGTTAAAAGACAATTTTACCCTAGTCCCCTCCACAACCTTCCACCCTAACCTGAAGTTCAAATCGGGAAAAGAAAGCACCAATGTCGCCACTGGACGGTGAACCGGTGTCACTCCGCCTCCTGACAACCACCCCCACCCGGCCGCAACTTCACTTCGCTCCACTGCCCAAATCCTAGCCCACCCGTCGCCACCACTTCCACTACTTAAAAAACCAAGTTACGCATCACAGAAGAAAAAACCAAACTACTAATCACATAATCTGGAATACCATTGCTAGAAAACGAAATAAAGAAAATCATCACAACCTCATTGTAACTACTACACACACACACTAGCACAGCACCACCAAAACAATTCGCAAACATCAACACCACCATAACAACAACAAATACGAAAACGCCGGTCAACACACCATCTCTGCCTCCTCTCTGCTCGGTCTCCGTCGCCATTCCCGCTCGGGCTCTGCCTCCTTCCCCGCTTGGCCGACGAAGCCAATTTCCCTGCAAATCAATCATGAAAAACTTGCGTTACAAAAACGCCGATCAACACACCATCTCTACCTCCTCTCTGCTCGGTCTCCGCCGTCTTTCCCCCTCGGCCTCTGCCTCCTTCCCCGCTTGGCCGACGAAGCTAATTTCCCTACAAATCAATCATGAAAAACTCGTGTTACAAAAATGCCGGTCAACGCACCATCTCCGCCTCCTCTCTGCTCGGTCTTCGTCGCCTTTCCCGCTCGGTCTCTGCCTCCTTCCCCGCTTGGCTGACGAAGCCAATTTCCCTGCAAATCAATCATGAAAAACTCGCGTCGCATACTCCAACAAGAATTCCCAGTGCCAACGAGAATTTTTGGTGCCACCACAAAACCCTAACATAACCCGCTGCGATTCCCCCCCTCCGTCGCCACTGTGAATCCCCAACCCACCCCGCCCCAATGCCAACATCCACCGCGAATCAAGAGAAGATGAGAGTAGAAGAAACCAATGAGATTTGAGCAAACATTGGATTCGGCAGATTTGAGCCCCAAATCGCGAAGAAGAAGCAATTGAAAAATGGGTATAATAGTAAGTTTAATTCATTTTCAGTTTTTTTGTATTATTTTTATAGGGGAAAAATGTCTTTTCATGTAATTCTGGCTAAAAGTTACCGGAATGGATACATTTGCACTTACCTTAACTATCTAGGGTTATATTTGCACTTTCAATTATGATCAAAAGGTTATATTGGCACTTATGTAAATTAGGTAGGGTTATAAAAATACTTTTCTCATTAAAAAATACCTCATCTAACTGTTAGTTGGTCTAAAACAAGATTTTGTAAAAAATTCAATGTTTAAATATATGAGAAAGTCTCCCATTAGACTGTCTAACAGTTAGACCAATCATGAAAAATCTCATTATAACTATTTATATATCACAATACATTCTTAAAAAAAATTAAAATTATAAAACCTTATTTTTATATATAAAAATAAACATCAAATTATCTCATTAATTACAAGAATTATAAAACTACCCGATCTATTTATATATAGTACTACCTCCGTCCCAGTCGAATCTGCACACTTTTTGATCAACTTTCTCAAGGCACATTTGACCATAATTTTTAACTAGTATATAGACACCAATATCATCATGTGAGATATTGCTGGATACCCTGCATGATGTTTTCTAAATATCAAATTTTAACATACCGTTAATATACATAACTAAAGTTATCGTTGGTCAAACATGACCAAAAAGTGTGCACATTCGGCTGGGACAGAGTAATATATTTATTATACATGGTACTAATTAAATCATGCGATGTAACGTAGCATGTTAGAAACTAGACAAAGTAGTGGAACGGATATTTTAACACGTAGTATATAAAACAATGCGTGTGATTCAGCATTACTCATCAAACTCAAAAGCCAAAAATTGTGCCTCTCCTCATGGTTTCCATTGGAGACTTGGACTAGTATTTTAATCAAGTTTGTGTGCTTTCTGCTGTCTCGGGATTCTCCTATAGTAACGTGAAATAATATTACTAACTCTGTTCTGCTATTTATGGTATATTTATTATAAATAAATATTTTCTTTTATTTGATATATTTTTTATTTTTAGCAAGATTCCTTCAATTTCTTTCCCTTATTCCATTTTTTACATTTAATTATATCTACTCATTTTGTTCACCTAAATCCAAACAAACAAATTTATGGTATCATAAATAAAAAAAGCGGAGGGAGTACGTGATTACACTAAATTAATACCATGTTATCAAGAAATCGATTTGGTCAAATGACATAATCCCTCTTTCCCATTCAAACCCCTACGTAGTATATACTTACTCTATTTCATTAATATTGGCACATATGTTTAGATGTTTGAATTTATGTGAAGAAAATGAGTGGATGAAAGTGAATATATAAAGTAAAAAAGTAAAATAAGTGCATGAAATTGAAGAAATCTTATAAAAAATGAAAAGTTTACCAATATAAAATAAACATCTCGTTAAGTCAAGTGTGCAACTAATAGAGGAACAGAGGGATTAGGTGAATTGAGTCTGGTTTAGTGATAGTCCACACTTTATATAACATTGAGGTCCATAGTTCAAATCACATCCCTATTAAGAATTGTGAATATTTGAGTAATTTCTTGATAGAGATTACCCAATGTTATGAGACACTAACTATTCAAAGTGATAGAGTTTCATGTCCACTGAGTTTCAATAGATTCAATGGTGGTGTCTCATAGTTTCATCCTAAACTAGAATGTTTATATGTAATGTGATTGCTTATATGCAATCTTTCAAAAAGAAAAATGCTCTCTTCATCTCAACGTAATATTTTAATTCAGTGGACATAGAATTTATGAATATTTGAGTAATTTCTTGATAGAGATTACCCAATGTTATGAGACACTAACTATTCAAAGTGATAGAGTTTCATGTCCACTGAGTTTCAATAGATTCAATGGTGGTGTCTCATAGTTTCATCCTAAACTAGAATGTTTATATGTAATGTGATTGCTTATATGCAATCTTTCAAAAAGAAAAATGCTCTCTTCATCTCAACGTAATATTTTAATTTTATTTTTTACAGTCATTTATGCATGCTGATGTGGCATAGAAAGTTTGAGATTAAATGAGTTTGCCTAATTTTAGCCATTAATTTCATCTCAGTAATGAAATAAGAACATTTAGCTGGAACATACGAAAGTGTAACCTTGCACAGGGAAGGAGGGAGTATTAATTTAGTCAAATTTTATTAAATGTGACTATAAAATTAAATTTGTGTATAAGTATAATGCTATTGAGTGATACATTATTAGATTTGTTATAATATATATTTTTAAAATATCAAATTTTAACAAATTTTAATTATTTTAAATAAAAGACATTAAGAATGAAATATTATTGAAGTCAGCTGGTGAAAATTGATGTATAGTTTGAGATGGGACAGAAGGCTACGAGAGTCTCATTCTTCTATAATGTTATAATATATATTTTTAAAATAAATTTTTTTATAACTTTTAATTATTTTAAATAAAAGACATTAAGAATTAAATATTCTTGAAGTCAACGGGTGAAAATTAATGTATGGTTTAAAATGAGACAGGAGGGTACGAGAGCCTCATTCTTCTAAAACTGGAAAGTTTGTTAATCCACACTTTACATAAAAAGAAAAAGGGCCAAGTTTGTTGAAAGTTTTCTAACACTTTAAAGTTTAAACACCTATTTGAGTGGGTATCCAAACAGGCGGGATGTACATAACCTTATGAACATGCTACTTATTTCTTACTTTGTATAATGTATTTGTTATATTACATACAAAATTTTCAATTTTTAAAAATATTTGTTTATATCATATATTTTTATATTTTCACCTTCAAATACATTATTACTTGTTTTGACTTATAAAATACAATATTTAAATTTTATACTCCCTTTGTTTCTTTATTAGTGGCACACTTACCTTAATGAGATGTTTCTTTTTAAATGACACACTTTCTATTTTTGGGAAGATTCCTTCATTTTCATCCCGTCATTCTGCTTTTTACTTGCTAAATTCAATTTCAACCACTCCTTTTCTTCACCTAAATCCAAACACCTAAACTTATGGTGCCAATATTAATGAAAAAATGGAGTAAAAATTTATAATATTTAAGGTAAAGGCCCCTATTGATTGTCCATAAACTTATGAAAATGCCGTCTTTCATGAGATAAAATTCTTACGCCTGTAGATTGTCCATAACTTACCCCTTGACACTTGTGTCAACCGTCGTCAAGGGCATATTGGTCATTTCACAAGCAAGCCGAACGTGTGCCCCTGCATGTGCTCTTAAGTGGCCGCCCAAAATGATGTCATTTTGGGCACCACTTTTGTCTTTTTGTGCATCCCATTTTTCAAAAGTTTCAGCGCCGCCATGTCCGTCTACAGGTGCTGCTAGTTCGATGTCGTTTTGGGCACCCATTGGAGGGGTACCCATTCGAGACGTACCCATTCGAGGTTCAAGAAGTGAAGGTTCCAGTGGAGATTCGAGAGGTGAGAATTTGAGTGGGGGGTTCGAGAGGTAATGGTTCGAGAGTTACTGATTCGATAGCTGAAGGTTCAGGTGGAGAGGTTCGAGAGGTGAAGGTTCAGTTGAAGAGGTTCAAGTGGAGGGGTTTCATTGGAGGGGCTCGAAAGGTACCCATTCGAGAGGTGATGGTTCAGGTGGAGAGGGTTCAAGTGGAGGGGTTCGAGAGGTAGCAATTCGAGGGTTGAAGGTTGAAGTTCAGAGGGTTGAGGTGTAGGGATTCGAGAGGTAAGGATTCAAGATGTGAAGTTTCCAGTGGAGATTCGAGAGGTTAGAGTTTGAGAGGTACCCATTTTGAGAGGTATGCATTTGAGAAATACCCATCCGAGAGGTGAACTTTCTAGTGGAGGGGTTCTATTGGATGGGTTCTAGAGGTACCGATTCGAGAGGTTCCATTCGAGAGGTGAAGTTTCAGGTGGAGGGGTTCCATTGTCTCATTTGAGAGGTACCCATTTGAGATGTGAACTTTCAGGTGGAGGGGTTCCGCTGGACCCATTCGAGAGGTACCCATTCGAGTGTGAACTTTCAGGTGCAGGGGTTCGAGAGGTACCCATTCGAGAGATACCTATTCAGGAGGTGAAGTATAAGGTGGAGAGGTTCTATTGGATCCATTCGAGAGGTGAAGTATCAGGTGGAGGGGTTCCGTTGGATCCATTTAAGATGTACCCATTCGAGAGGTGTAGTTTCAGGTGGAGGGGTTCAATTGGATAGGTTCGAGAGGTACCCATTCGAGATGTGAACTTTCAGGTGGAGGGGTTCGATTGGATGGGTTCGAGAGGTACCCATTCGAGAGGTGAGGTTTCAGGTGGAGGGGTTCCGTTGGATCCATTCGAGAGGTACCCATTCGAGAGGTGAAGTTTCAGGTGGAGGGGTTCCGTTGGACCCATTCGAGAGGTACCCATTCGAGATGTGAACTTTTGAGTTGGGGGGGGGGGGGGTTCGATAGGATGGGTTCGAGAGGTACCTATTCGATATGTACCTATTCGGTGCTAAAAATTTCCGAGACTAATTTTCCCACCAAAGAAATAGCAAAGAATTTTAAAATAGCACCGGTTTTGAAAATATTAGCACCGGTTTTTAAAAAATGGTGCTAAATATTTATAAAATTCTATCTTCCCGCCAACAAATTCAAAATAGCACCGGTTTTAGTAAAAAATAGTACCGGTTTTAAAAACCGGTGCTTAAAATTAAGGAATAGCACCGGTTTAAAACCGGTGCTAAAACTTAAAACTTAGCACCGGTTTATTGTAAAATTTAGCACCGATTTTAAAAACTGGTGCTAAAACTTAAATACTAGCACCGGTTTTTATAAACCGGTGTTAAAAATTTTCTATAATCATTTTCCCGCCAAAGAAATAGCCCAAAATTTTAAAATAGCACTGATTTTGGAAAAATTAGCACTGGTTTTGGAAGAAAATAACACCGGTTTAAAATTTTCCCGCAAAAGAAATTGCCAAAAAAAAATTCCCGCCAAAGAAATTACCAAAATGTTTTAAAACAGCATCAGTTTTGGAAGATAGCATCGGTTTTGAAATTGCCAAAATTTTTAAATTTTTCCCGCCAGGCGGCCTGTACATAAGCTTATGGACAGACCACTTATTTCTTACCTTATACACTGCATTTCTTAATCAACGGTCAAACCTTACTTGGCTTTCTATATATAAACACTAGTGACTAAGCTGAATTTAACTAATCAACGGACAAACTTTACTTGACTTTCAATATTTAAACACTAATAACAAAGTTGACTTTAACTAATTAACGGTCAAACTTTATTTGAATTAGAATATAATAAATACTAATAAAAATGTTTGACTTTGTCTAATCAACGGTCAAACCTTACTTGACTTTCTATATATAAACATTAGTGACTAAGCTGACTTTAACTAATCAACGGTCAAACTTTACTTGACTTTCAATATTTAAACACTAATAACAAAATTGACTTTAACTAATTAACGGTCAAACTTTATTTGAATTAGTGTATAATAAATACTAATAAAAATGTTTGATTTTGTATAATCAACGGTCAAACCTTACTTGACTTTCTATATATAAACACTAGATACTAAGCTGACTTTGACTAATCGACAGTCAACCCTTACTTGACTTTCAATAGATAAACACTAAAAACAAAGTTGACTTTAACTAATTAACGGTCAAACTTTATTTGAATTTGTATATAATAAATACTAATAAAAATGTTTGACTTTGTCTAATCAACGGTCAAACCTTACTTGACTTTCTATATATAAACACTAGTGACTAAGCTGACTTTAACTAATCAACGGTCAAACTTTACTTGACTTTCAATATTTAAAGACTAATAAAAAAGTTGACTTTAACTAATTAATGGTCAAACTTTATTTGAATTAGTATATAATAAATACTAATAAAAATGTTTGACTTTGTCTAATCAACGGTCAAACCTTACTTGACTTTCTATATATAAACACTAGTGACTAAGCTGACTTTAACTAATCAACAGTCAAACTTTACTTGACTTTCAATATACAGAAACAGTGGAGACCAAGCTGACTTTAACAAGTTAACGGTCAAACTTTACTTTACTTTCAATATATAAACACTAATAACTAGGCTAATTTTGACTAACCAACGGTCAAACTATACTTGACTTTCAATATATAAACACTAATAACTAGGTTGACTTTGTCTAATCAATGGTCAAACTTTACTTGACTTTCAATATATAAAAACTAATAACTAGGCTGACTTTCTCTAATCAACGGTCAAACTTTACTAAACTTTCAATATATAAACACTAATAACTAGGTTGACTTTTTCTAGTCAACGATCAAACTTTACTAGACTTTCAATATATAAACACAATAACTAAGTTGACTTTGACTAATCGACAGTCAACCCTTACTTGACTTTCAATATATAAACACTAATAACAAAGTTGACTTTAACTAATTAATGATCAAACTTTATTTGAATTAGTATATAATAAATACAAATAAAAATATTTAACTTTGACTAATCAATAGTCAACCCTTACTTGACTTTCAATATATAAACACTAAAAACTAAGTTGACTTTAACTAATTAACGGTCAAACTTTATTTGATTTTAGCTAATGAAAACTTTAATGGGCTTAAACCCATAATTTTGGCCCAAACCTCATGTCTCAAATTTTCATATACTTAGCCTTCCTTCTCCATTGCCCCAATTTGATTCGATCGAACCCACACCCCACCGTCCCTCCACCTCCTCTGGCTTTCTCAGCCGATCAGCCACCGGCCACACATCACTTGAAGAAGTTGAAGGAAGGGGAGATGGCACCGGCACCGGTGAGGGAGAGGATCTTCCCGCTTGTCTTCCAGCTCAAAGCCTTGTCCCTTTTCCTTCGACGCAAAGAACCTAAGGTTTCGCCACCGCTAGAGGGTTACGCCATCACTGGAGGGTTCCGCCACCGCTGGAGGAGCCCCGCTAGTAAAAGGTTCTTATTCCCTATTTTTGCTAGAGGGTTCCGCCACCGTTGCTGGAGGGTTCTTCCGTCGGAGAAGGAGCCCTACCACCGCTGGAGGGTTCTGCCACCTCTTCGCTTCCCATCACCGATGACGATGCTCTCTACCACCTCCGCACCGCTCCCCTCTGTCGGAGCTCCCATCGCCGGCCGTGCTTACCAATGCACAGGTGAATCTTTGATGAAGTTCCATTCTAGCTCGTTTGAGCCGATGTAAATATACATATTGATAATTTTTTGAAGCACATGTTGTTAGGTTAGTTATTGATTATGCTTGGTTTTGGATATTTTTTTGTGTTTTTCATCCTTCGGGTTGCTAAAAGTTTGTATCTTTAAATTTTTTTGCAAACTGGGATTGCGTGGTTTCATTATTTCGAGCTGGTTCTCATTGTCTGCTGTTCTTTTTGTCTTTTGAGCTCAAGTCCTTTACATCAAAGAACCAATCAGTTTCTTGCATGAATTTCAGTATTAAGAAAGACATGGGCAATGTTTTTTTCCAGCTATGCTTTCAAATGGTGTGCTCATCTTGTGTTGTTTGGAAGTTGAAGAGTTTATTTATACATTTTGTGTGAGCTTTTGTCTTGTAGTGCTGTCTGCTTTAATCCCCTTGTCTCGTCAATATACTTTTTAACGTATTGTCTTACATTTTTGTTACATTCTTAACTCTTTTCTTCTTCCAGCAAGAATATTTACGGGTTCCCTTCCTCGAGGACTGCATATCCTGAACTTGTCCTAAAATAAAATTTCCACCATTGAAGGTTTACGAGAACTCACTCGCCTCCGCGTTCTTGACCTCAGCTACAACTACATACTGAGAATTGAGCATGGTATGTATTCTTTTATTGGGTCCTTTCATCAATCACTATTCGGTTGAATGTCTTTGTTGAACTAAGGGTGAAAATTCTTGTAGACTATATGAAGTTCAAGACAATATCAGTTTTCTATAGATTTTGCACTTGCTTTTAGAAGAAATAATTTGCAGTTTTGACTGTACAGCATATATAGTACGATCAGTTTATTTTTTGTATGCTGATAGAAGAATAATATGTTGAACTTTGTTTTGGAATTTTTGGATGAATTCAATTATGTCACATGTATTGGTACATGACTTGAACTCATGGCGACTTTTTGCACATGTAAATTTAGTTCGACCAGTTTCTGCTGCTTTGATCCAAGTCTTCTGTTTTTGACTGAAAATAATGCGGCATGATTATATTTTGTATATTGTCAACAGAATAATATGTTGAACCTTGTTTTGGAAGTTTAAGAAGAATTCAATTATGTCGCATGCAAATGACTTTAACTCAGCACTCCCACTTTGTTTACGGAAAATCGTGGTCTGGTGTAGTTTGTAGTGCTGTCTGTTTTTGTTGGTGGTAATAGTTTTCTTTTCTTTCAAAACTGTAATTTGAGGATGGTTTTAAACTTATAAAGTTTTGAATGTGGACAAATAAAAACAAAGCTGAACTTTGTGATTTCTCCATATTAATGTTTGATTCTTTGTTTTACCCGTGCTTTGTTGTCACTGCTTCAAAGAATGGAGTTTGGCAACTGAAGATGGAAATTATTATGTTGCAATTTTGTCATCCTTAGTTTGGTTTTAAACATATGGTGTTTTCTTGTTCATATGGTTATAGATAGCCATGATTTTGGGATAGGATGGTGGAGATTTGATTGCATTAACCATAATCAAGGTGGGGACGTTGCTGCACATATTCAAAACTGCTGATAGGTTCGGTTCTCCCAACTATGTACTCATTTCATCTTTGTTTTTGCAAGAGTAGAGAAGAAACTGAGATTCTAGAGCTGTAAGTGAAGGCAGTGCACCATAAATTATGGTGCAGTAGTTTTATTATTGTATAATTTGGACTATTATTCATGTCATAGTCGTACGAGACAAGGTGTTTGTATACATTAATGTGGAAATAAAATATTAATTTTGTGAAGTTGATTTTATTATTAAATTAATGTGGAATAAAATTTTTAATTTTGAGTCTTTTTCCCTTTCTCTGAAAGCGGCAGCGCAGTGCAGCTTTCAGAGGAAGGGATTTTTTTTCGTCATCGTAAATAAATTAGCACCGGTTGAAAAACTAGTGCTAACAAAAACAACCGGTGAAAAATTGAAAAACCGGTGCTAATTTGAAAATCGGTGCTAAATTAGCACCAGTTGAAAACCGGTTCTAACAAAAAAACCGGTGCTAACAAAAAAAACCGGTGCTAATTTAGCACCGGTTGAAAAACTGGCGCTAACAAAAAAACCGGTGCTAGTTTAGCATCGATTGAAAAAAAACTGGTGCTAATTTAGCACCGGTTACTTAGGCACCGGTAAAAAAAACCGGTGCTAGAACATAAAAAAACTGGTGCTAGAGGTGGGTTGTTGTGGTAGTGTCGGGGGTGAGGCATTATGTGGAGGGGTTCTATTGGATCCAGTCGAGAGGTGAAGTATCAGGTGGAGGTTCCGTTGGATCCATTCGAGATGTACCCATTCGAGAGGTGTAGTTTCAAGTGTAGGGGTTTAATTGGATAGGTTCGAGAGGTACTCATCCTTGAGGTTGCCATTCGAGATGTGAACTTTCAGATGGAGGGGTTCAATTGGATGGGTTCGAGAGTTACCAACCAATTTTTCAAAGCTCTGGCCTGCAGCTTCGGGTCATCAAATTGGAGGAGGTCCTCCCTGGAATCGACAACGATCTCTGGAGGCAGGCCATGGAATTTGAACTTCGGAGCTTCAGGGTGTGTGGAGGGCGGCGGCGGGGCGGATAGTGGCTGACCGGCCGAAGCAGATTCAACGGCCGGCTGAGTGGTTCCCGGTGGAGTTGAGGTCAACGCGGCAGTGGATTTTCAGCCGATTCTTCGGCGCCATCTCCGCGGACGAATGGTTGCTGGCCGGCGGTGGAGACTCGCGGCGGGAGCGGTCGCGGATGGAGGGAAGATGGTGGAGAGAGCTCGGGAATCTGGCGGTAGTGATGGAGGGAAGCGGCGGAGAGAGCTCGGGACTCGCCGGCGCTACTGGAGGGGAATCATCGGCGCACGGTGGAGCAGCTCGGAAATTGATGGAGTTTAATGGAGTTTCGGCTCTTCTCTTGCAACATAGTCCCTGTAATTTCTTCCTTTTCCTAATTGGAACCCACAATTTCCATAAACCACTCCAGGCCTTGAATTATTTGCAGAATTGCCCAGATACTCTTGTCTCGCCATATTGCATCCCTGCATCATAAAAAAAAGAATTAAACTAGATTTTTAAAATTTATTTTCGTTTTTTTTTCTTTTTTTATGAAAAATTATAAAAACACAAGTATGAAAAGGCAAGAATTCATGCTTTTTTTTGTATTTTTTTATATGTGAAAAATTGTAAGAAAACAAAATAAAAAGAAAAGAACTCTGGGTTGCCTCCCAGTAGAGCCTTTGTTTACAGTCTTTAGCTAGACTTTCCGATACGGTCAATCAGAGTGTGGTGGGCATAATGGAATTTCTTCCACTATTGCCACCTGAGAAACATCATAAAATGGCTTGAGGCGACGACCATCGACGAGGAATGCCCTTTTTGCGTCCATGCTTATAATCTCTACCATCCCATCTGGCCAAACATAAGCCACTTCGAATGGTCTAGTCCATTTAGACTTGAATTTCCATGACATATGTCGAAAGTTTGACTCAGATAAAAGAACTATCTGCCCAACCACAAATTTCTTAGGCTTCAAATCTCTGTCATGCCACAACTTATTGCGCTCCTTGTACCGCATAGCTTGATCAAACCCATTCAATCTTAGATCTCTCAATTCTTGGAGTTGGAACTTTGTTTCTTCCTCACACTTGAGCGACTCCATACTCACTGGAAGAGTATCAACATCTTCTTGATAATCACTTGAAACTTGAACATTTTCCTCTTCTGGACTTGTAGGCATTTGAATTCCCAACTTGTCCTGCAAAACTTTAGTCTCAAGAGAATCTTGGACAAATGGGTCAGTATGATAAATTGCATTTACATTCTCAGCATCTACAATCGTCTGCATGGGTTTATCAATATTGAGTGTGTACTTATCACCAAAATAATCAAGAGAAATAGTTCCATTCCCAACATTAATAATGGTGTTTGCAGTTTTCAAGAATGGACGACCTAACAATACCCCCTGTGTTCCCTTATCATTGGTATGATTCATTTTGACCACATAAAAATCTGCGGGGTACACAAAGTTATTGACTCGCACAAGCACATTTTCCAACAACCCTTCAGGACATACACAAGATTTATCTGCCAATTGAATTATTACTCTAGTATGTACCAAAGAATTATAAACAGATAGTGGCATCACATTGATAGATTCTCCTAAGTCACACATGGCAGAATCAATCTAAACATCTCCAATAAAACATGGCAAAGAGAACATACCAGGGTCCTTGCACTTCTGAGGCAAATCTCTTTGAATTACAGCTGAAACCGACTCACCCATTATGACCTTGCTTGAGTCTTTAGGTTTCCCTGCAATAAAATCTTTCAAAAACTTGCTCACAGGTGAAAGCCTTATAGCCTGCAAGAAAGGTAGGTTAATCTCCATTTTTCCAAAGATAGATAGGAAATCAACAGAATCATCTTTCTTTCTAGCTAAACTACGAGGAAAAGGGGGAAGAATTTTAACTGGAGGATCATTCTGGCCAAACCTTGGATTTGACTCCTTGGTTTGGTCAAAATGCCATTGTACCTCACTTTCTGTTTCTGTCGGGGGCCTCTGTTTGGCCAAATCAAGGCCTCCTGCAGACTGCTCCGACTGCTCCTTAGCTCCTTTTGCTGCGGTCTTCGGAGGTAGCGGCTCAAGCTCCTTTCCACTTCTTAACGTGATCTGATTGGCCGTCTCTTTGGGGTTGAGTTGCACTTGAAATGGTAATCCAGGTTGCTTCATTCGGAGCTCATTCATCAAGTTTAACAGCTGTGAAATCTGACGTGTGTGCTCCTCCAAGGTAGCCTCAGTCTTTTTCGAACTTTGGATCTGGTTTTGAAGCATGCCCATCATCATGTCTAGCTTTTCATCCATAGACTTCCCTTGAGGAGGTGGTGGATTCTGAGCATATGGAGAGGGAGGAGCTCGATGGGATGGAACATATGGTTGTTGTACTGGATTTCCCGGATCTCGCCATCGAAAGTTGGAATGATCTCTCCATCCCGGATTATAAGTAGCTGAGTACGGGTCCCTCCTTGGCTGCCTATCATTCCAATTCCCCATGGTATTAGCTTGTTCATCCATTTCAAGGGGGCATTGTAAAGTGACGTGGTTTGGACTGCAGCAGATGTCACAAGGTTTTTCTGGAGGACCAACTGACGTGCTAGCAACGGTGACCTTTTCCACCAACTTGGATAGTACCCTTTCCATCCTGTCCATCCTCTCCCTAAAATCATCTTGGCTCGAGGGCTCTGTTTGTGCCACCTTTTTCAGGATTCGGATCTCATCAGTGTCATACTCCTTCTTGGAATTGATCAACTTTTTCACTATCTCCTTTGCTTCATTGACTCTGATTTATGAAAATCCACCATTGCTTGCGGTATTCAGCAAATCCTTGTTCGTAGATGTGGATCCTTGGTAGAAATACTGTAGCAGTTGCCCCTCGGTGTATCGATGGTTAGGGCAACGATCCACCAATCATCTGAACCTCAGCCAAAATGTACTCAGCGGCTCATCATACTCCTGCTTGATGCTCGAAATTTCTTTCCTCAGGGCATCCATCTTAGTGGCTGGAAAGAAATAGTCCAAAAACAGCTTCTTGAGCGCATTCCAGGAAGTGACGGAGTTAGGAGCCAAGCTTGAAAACCACTGGTTCGCTGCTCCTGACATGCTGAACGGAAAAGCCACCAACTTGAACTGATCTTCTGTGACACCAGCTGGTCTTTTCTGAACCTTACAAATCTTGATGAACTCGTTCAAGAAATTGTAAGGGTCTTCATTACTCTTCCCATAGAACTTCGGAAGAACATTCAGCAGTGCAAGCTTTATCTCCACAGGGGTCGCAGCATCTGGCAAAGAAATTGGTGTGGGAGGGTCTTCTTCATTATGCCCCGTTAATTCCCACATGTACGGATTGTCAGCATTGGGATCCGCCTCTCCTCTGTCCCCCATTACAGTATCGGGAACGAATTCAATCTCAGATTCGGATTCTGTCTCGGAAACAACCTCTGTTTGGCCAAACAGAGGGTCTGCGGAAGCTTCCAGCTTCCTCTCCCTGGCGAGTTTGTAATTCTTCCTGGCTGTCTTTTCAACTTCAGAATCAAATATCAATTCCTGCTCCTGGGACCTGGTCATATACCAATAACTAAAGAACAAAAAAAATTAGTAGCAAAATAAATAGAAATTAACTATCGTTCCCCGGCAGTGGCGCCATTTTGGTGAGCGTCGTTTTACTCACCAAATAAACTGCAAACTAGCACACATATTAGTATAGTAGAAGCAGGTCGTATCCACAGAGAACGGTATAATTTCTATCAATTTCAAACTACCAACAAAGTTTGGTTTAGCAACCACGCCTATGATTTGAAACTTGTTTAATAAACTAATGAATTACTAAGCTAAAAATAGGGCCAAAATAATGCAGAAAAATGCAGAGATAAATTACGAACAAATATATGGATAACAAAGGATCGGCATAGGTTAATCTTTGGTTCATTCCTTGATCATCGACTACTCACAAATCATTTAACCCCCATGAATTAATTGGTTATAAGCAGAAACAGTATTTGCTATTTCCCCTAAATTCCCCTTAAATTTCCGATCGCGAGCAAGTATTTGCTAAACCCGCGATCTTCCTAATTAAGATATTCCTAGCAAGTATTTGCTAAACTAGTTATATCTTAATGATCTTGAGACCCAGGGAACCAAATTTAGACAACAAGCACGTATTTGCATGCAGTTTATCCAATTAATTGTTTATCATCCTGTTATTACAGTCATAATTGTTATATGTTTTTCACAGGAGGTGCTACTTAATTAGCCCTAGCCTAACAAGATTGAGGTGATCAAACTCAAACAAGCAAGCATAGATTTTAGGCATAAACAATTAAAAACTCATAGGATTAATTTTCTGAAAATCCGAAGTCTCACAATCCATGAACCATCGAATTAAGCTAGCCGATTAAGAATCTAGCTACTCATGATTAAATTAAATAGAATAAGAAATTTGAAATTAAACATGTTGACAATCGAAAAAATAATGAGAAGAAGAAATTACCTACTGAATAATTCGATCAGAAGGTATTCCCCAGTAATCAGAAGCATAAAACTACGAACTATGAATAATTATTTTGTTCCTTCGTTCCTCTCCAGGAAAACAATAAATAAAAAACCTCCCTGCTTTTTCGTCCAAAACAAAACAAAACCAAGTCCAGCTCTAATTCTGCCCCTTCGTGAATATCACACTATTTTTATATGCTAAAAATAAAACCCAAATCCTAACTAATTTTGGAGAATTAGAATCCTTATTCAAAAAGAAATATTCTTCCACTTAATTTTAGCCTAATTATAATTAAATTCTAACTTGGAATAAATAATTAATCCAAGTCTTAGGCTTCATGGCTTCTCTTCGGCCCAATCACAGTGCTGAATTTTTGGCCTTCTTTTCTTCTAGACTGCAATTCCGTAAACTCCCTAACGAGGGATCGGGATCGTTACCTCATTAAAAACCCTTTCGGGAAAAAAGAGTATAACAATCCCCCTTTCATCAGCTTCACCTTAACCGGGTCGACTTCACGGAGCAACTTAGTGATCGTTAAGCGAAGCACAATTCTGCCACATGAAGGATTCCGTCTAAGGATAAGCTGGAACAGCATCATAGTGCTCCAAAAAATGGCTACTTTGCTCCGCTATAGCTTTGCTCCAAAAATAGTGATCTATCAACAAAATAAATCAATTAAGTACCAAAAATCACATAAAAGAGCACTAAATTCCTTCAAGAATGAACAACTAAATATCACACATCAGAGGGGTTCAATTGGATGGGTTCGAGAGTTACCAATTCGAGAGGTACCCTTTCGAGAGGTGAAGTATCAAGTGTAGGGGTTCGATTGGATGGGTTTGAGAGGTACGCATTCAAGAGGTACGCATTCAAGAGCTACCCATTCGAGAGGTATCCATTCGAGAGGTGAGCTTTCAGGTGGAGAAGTTCCATTGGATGGGTTCGAGAAGTTCGCATTCGAGAGGTACCGATTCGAGAGGTGAAGTATCAGGTGGAGTGCTTCCATTGGATCAATTCAAGAGGTACCCATTCAAGATGTGAACTTTCAAGTGGAGGGGTTTGATTGGATGGGTTCGAGAGGTACCCATTCAAGAGGTACCTATTCCAGAGGTGAGGAATCAGGTTGAGGGGTTCCATTGGATCCATTCGAGATGTGAAGTATCAAGTGGAGGGGTTCCGTTGGATCCATTCGAGATGTACCCATTTGAGAGGTGTATTTTCAGGCCGAGAGGTACCATTCAAGAGGTACACACTCGAGACATACCCATTCTAGCGGTGAAGTTTAAGGTGGAGGGGTTCCGTTGGATCCATTCGAGAGGTACCCATTCGAGATGTAAACTTTTAGGTGGAGGGGTTCGACTGGATGGGTTCGAGAGATACCCATTCTAGAGGTACCGATTCGAGAGGTATAGTTCGAGAGGTACCCCATTCGAGAGTTGAGGTTTCACTTGGAGGGGTTCCGTTGGATCCATTCTAGATGTACCCATTCGAGAGGTGTAGTTTAGGTGGAGGGGTTCCATTGGATGGGTTCGAGAGGTACCCATCCGAGAGGTTGCCATTCGAGATGTGAACTTTCAGGTGGAGGGGTTTGATTGGATAGGTTCGAGAGGTACCCATTCGAGATGCACCCATTCGAGAGGTGAACTTTCAGATGGAGAAGTTCCATTAGATTGGTTCGAGAGGTTGGCATTCGAGAGTTACCCATTAGAGAGGTGAAGTATCAGGTCGAGTGCTTCCATTGGATCCATTCGAGAGGTACTTATTCGAGAGGTGAAGTATCAGGTGGAGGGGTTCGATTGGATGGGTTCGAGAGGTACCTATTCGAGAGGTGAAGTATCAGGTGGGGGGGTCCATTGGATTCATTCGAGAGGTGAAGCATCAAGTGGAGGGGTTCCGTTGGATCCATTGGAGATGTACCCATTCGCGAGGTGTAGTTTTTGGTGGAGGGGTTTAATTGAGAGGTACCCATTCAAGAGGTGAAGTTTCAGGTGGAGGGGTTCCGTTGGATCCATTTAAGAGGTACCCATTTGAGATGTGAACTTTCATGTGAAGGGGTTCGATTAGATGGGTTCGAGAGATACCCATTCAAGGGGTGAAGTATCAAGTGGAGGGGTTCCATTGGATCCATTCGAGAGGTGAAGTATCAGTTGGAGGGGTTCCGTTGCATCCATTCGAGATGTACCCATTTGAGATGTGTAGTTTCAAGTGGAGAGGTTCCATTGGATGGGTTCGAGAGGTACCCATCAGAGAGGTTGCCATTCGAGATGTGAACTTTCAGGTGGAGGGGTTCGATTGGATAGGTTTGAGAAGTATCCATTTGAGAGGTACCCATTTGAGAGGTGAATTATCAGGTGGAGGAGTTCTATTGGATGGGTCCGAGAGGTACCAATTCGAGGGGTGAACTTTCAGGTCGAGGGGTTCGATTGGATGGGTTCAAGAGGTCTATTCGATAGGTACCCATTCGAGAGGTACTTATTCGAGAGGTGAAGTATTAGGTGGAGGAGTTCGATTGGATGGGTTCAAGAGGTACCCATTCAAGAGGTACCATTCGAGAGGTACCCATTCGAGAGGTGAACTTTCAGGTGTAGGAGTTCCATTGGATGGATTCGAGAGGTACCCATTCGAGAGGTGAAGTATCAGGTGGAGTGCTTTCATTGGATCCATTCAAGAGGTACGCATTCGAGAGGTGAAGTTTCATGTGAAGGGGTTCCGTTGGATCGGTTCGAGAGGTACCCATTCGAGGTGTGAACTTTCAGGTGGAGGAGTTCGATCGGATGGGTTAGAGAGGTACCCATTCAAGATGTGAACTTTCAGGCGGAGGGGTTCGATTCGATGGGTTCGAGAGGTACCTATTCGAGAGGTGAAGTATCAGGTGGAGGGGTTCCATTGGATCCATTCGAGACGTGAAGTATCAGTTGGAGGGGTTCCGTTGGATTCATTCAAAATGTACCCATTCGAGAGGTGTAGTTTCAGGTGGAGGGGTTCCATTGGATGGGTTCGAGAGGTACCTATCCTAGAGGTTGCCATTCGAGATGTGAAATTTCAGGTGGAGGGGTTCGATTGGATGGGTTCGAGAGGTACCCATTCGAGATGTGAAGTATCAGGTGGAGGGGTTCTATTGGATGGGTCCGAGAGGTACCCGTTCGAGAGGTACCCATTTGAGGGTGAACTTTCAGGTCGAGGGGTTCGATTGGATAGGTTCGAGAGGTAACCATTCAAGAGGTACCCATTCGAGTGGTGAAATTTCAGGTTGAGGGGCTCGATTGGATGGGTTCGAGAGGTACCCATTCGAGAGGTACCTATTCAGATGGTACCCATTTGTGAATTGCCTATTCGAGAGGTGAAGTTTCAGGTGGACGGCTCCATTAGATGGGTTCGAGAGGTACCATTCGAGAGGTATCTATTTGAGAGGTACCCATTCGAGAGGTGAAGTTTCAGGTGGAGGGGTTCTGTCGGATCGATTCGAGATGTACGCATTCGAGAGGTGTAATTTCAGGTGGAGTGGTTCCATTGGATGGGTTCAAGAGGTACCATTCGAGAGGTTAAGTTTCAGGTGGAGGGGTTCCATTGGATGGGTTCGAGAGGTTCCCACTCGAGAGGTACCCATTCTAGAGTTACCGATTCGAGAGGTGTAGTTCGAGAGGTACCCCATTCGAGAGTTGAAGTTTCAGCTGGAGGGGTTCCGTTGGATCCATTCGAGATGTACCCATTCGAGAGGTGTAGTTTCAGGTGGACGGGTTCCATTGGATGGGTTCGAGAGGTACCATTCGAGATGTGAAGTTTCAGGTGGAGTGATTCCATTGGATGGGTTCGAGAGGTACCATTCGAGAGGTGCCCACTCGAGAGATACCCATTCGAGACGTGAAGTTTCAGGTGGAGGGGTTCCGTTGGACCTCCTCATCTAAACCTTCACCTCGTGAATTCGTACCTCTCGAATCGTCCTCTTTAATCACACCACCGTCTCACCATCTTCACACTTCAATTACATATAAAATTGGTACATTTGTATTTTCAATTACTGCTTTTTAATTTTTTTATATCGTAGCATTCCTATAGTATTTCTGTAATTTAATATCAAACTCACCGTGCAACGCACGGTGTGATCACCCTAGTATAATTATAATGAAATGTACCATTTATACATACTAGCATATAAAAACATTTCTCCTTCATACAATTATAATGAAAATGTACCATATAACTATTTTAAAACATTTATTTTTGGAAACGTGTAAACTTGCGTTACTTTTCAAAACTTTAACAAACTCCCTTACAAACTAATCACCTCTACCCATATTCTACCATAAATTTAGCACAATGACTTTTTAATTTTGAAACTTTCCAGCTTTTATACACAATTCCCTCCAGAATTTCCTTAGCAATATCCCATGTCCCTTGTTTTCTCCTTGAAACATATCTCATTCCTCTATTGCCAGACGCCATATACAGTTTCAGAAACAACAATCTTCATCAATTGAGTTTTTCAGCCTTTACCTTTGCACTGTTGCAACAACCATGCCTATATAAGGCGATCTCCTCGCCCTGAAGACCCCATCATTCCGGCACCATAGTCGATGGAGGGGTAAATCATAGCGTTCCGAGGGTCAAGCGCTGGTCCACAATTTATACTTGAACCATGCCTATATAAAACATTTGAAAAGTGAGTTGCGATTTTTTTTGGGAAGTCTCTTATGGATAGATTCCCTGACTTTTTACCTTAAAAATTGTAATTTTAAAAAATAAATATTTTATTATATAAATTAAAATAAGTAATAATGTGTAGTCTCTCCGTTTCACTAATAATGAAACCATATGTTTAGGTATTTGGATTTAGGTGAAGGAAATGAGTGGATGAAATTGAATATAGAAAGTAAAAAATAGAATGAATGGATGGAATTGAATGAATCTTAGCAAAATTGGAAAATGTGTCAATATAAAAGAAACAACTCAAAAAGGAAAGTGAGTCACTAATAGAGAAACGAGAGGAATATTTGAATGTGAAAATACAAAAAAAAACATGATATAAAAAGTACAATTTGAATTTTTGAATTTATAGTATATAATTTAACAAATGCATTGTATAAGTAAAAAATATAGTGGACTGTCAAAGGTTAAGGATAGACCACTCGTCAGGAGACCTCCCCTGTTTCTTTTTGTTTAATTCAATGACATGTTATTCTCTTTCACAACAAGAAAAACGACTTTTTACTTTGGGATTTTACCTTTATTGTTTGAATTTTGTTTTGCAAATAATCCAAGTTAAAAGTTCTTTTACCTCAATTACTTTTAAAAACAAAGCAAAAAGTGTTTTTTTACCTTGGTTAAAAAATCCAAGGTAACACATGCATTTTTTTTTTTGAAAATTCGATTGTTATATAACCGAGGTAAAAAGTCTAAAAAACATTAACTAAAAAAGTTAGATCGATAGGTGACCAACGTTGCACACCTATCTCACCCTACTGACGTCGGTTGTTTTTACGACTGACCTCAGATATCTCTCTCAGAGATATGGGTCAAATTCCAATTTAGGTCTATTTCCTAAAACAATAATATTTAAGGTCTTCCACATCTTAAAATAATGTCTATGCAATGTAAAAATAATATTCAATACTCTAAATGAAATGTCAAACTTGTACATTCGCTAATTTACATTCACCGTTTCTATTTTATTATTAATATTATTATTATTTTATTTATTAGTATATGAATAAGTAAGACATAACTTTCTATATAAAACACTAATAACTAAGATTTGTCCTTAAATAGTTATCAGTCAATCGTTACTTGACTTTCCATATATAAACACTAATATGTTTGACCTTGATTAATTTATGATCAATTTCTTACTTGACTTTCCATATATAAACACTAATAAAATGGTATAACTTTAACTAATCAATGGTCAACCCTAACTTGAGTTTACATACATAATACTAATAAAATGGTTTAACTTTAACTAATCAACAATCAACCCTTACTTGACTTTCCATATATAAAAAACTAATAAAATGGTTTGACTTTAACTAATTAATGGTCAACCCTTACTTGACTTTCCATATATAAACACTAAATAAAATAGTTTGACTTTAACAAATGAACGGTCAGTTTTTACTTGACTTTCCATATATAAACACTAACGAATTTGTTTGACTTTAACTAATCAACGGTCAACCTTTACTTGACTTTCCATATATAAACATAATTAAATTGGTTTGATTTTAACTAATCAACGGTTAACCCTTACTTGACTTTCCATATAATTACACTAATAAAAAGGTTTGACTTTAACTAATCAATTATCAACCCTTGCTCGACTTTCCATGTATAAACCAAAATGAAATGGTTTGACTTTAGATAACTAACTGTCAACCCTTACTTGACTTTCTTTAATATAAACACTACTTAAAATGATTAACTTTAACTAATCAATTGTCAACCCTTACACGTCTTTCTATATGTAATGCTAATCATAATGTTCAACTTTAACTAATAAACTGTTAATCTTTACTTGGCTTTCCATATATAAATACTAACAAAAAGACTTTAACTAATCAACAGTTAACTCTTACTCGACTTTCCATAGATATACACTAATGAAACTGTTTGACTTTAAATAATTAACAGTTAACCTTTATTTGACTTTCTTTATATCAACACTGTTGAAAAGATTTGACTTTAACAAATCAATGGTCAACCAATACATGTCTTTCTATATGTAATGTTAATCATAAGGTTTAACTTTAACTAATGAAAGATCAATTATTACTTGACTTTCCACATATAGACACTAATAAAAAAATTGATTTTAACTAATCAACTATCAACCCTTACTCGACTTTCCATATAAAAACACAAATGAAAATGTTTGAGTTTAACTAACTAATAATCAACCCTTAATTTTTTTATGTAAACACTACTGAAAATAGTTTGACTTTAACTAATCATTGGTTAACCCCTACATGAATTTCTATATATAATGCTAATTATAAGGTTTAACTTTAACTAATGAATGGTCAATCTTTACTTGACTTTGCATATATAAAAAGAAAATAAAAAAGTTTGACTTCAACAATTCAACGGTTAACCTTTACTTGACTTTCCATATATAAAAACTAAATAAAATGGTTTGATTTTAACTAATGAACGGACAATTTTTACTTAACCTTCTATATATAAACACTTATAAAAAGGTTTGACTTTAGCTAATCCACGCTCAACCCTTACGTAACTCTCCATATATAAATAATAAAAAAATTATTTGACTTTAACTAATCAATGGTCAACCCTTAATTGACTTTCCATGTATAAACACTAATAAAATAGTTTGGCTTTAACTAATGAACGACCAATATGTACTTGACTTTCCATTTATAAGCAGTAACAAAAAGGTTTGACTTTAACTAATCAACTATCAACCCTTACTCGACTTTCCATCTATAAACACTAATGAAAAATTTTGAATTTAACTTACATTTAACCCTTACTTAACACTCTTTACATAAACACTACTGAAAATGTTTGTCTTTAACAAATTAATGGTGAACCCTTACATGTCTTTCTATATGTAATGCTAATCAAAAGGTTTAACTTTAATTAATGAACAGTCAATATTTTCTTGACTTTCCATATATAAAGACTAGTAAAAAGGTTTGACTTTAACTAATCAACGGTCAACTCTTACTCAAATTTCCATATCTAAACACCGATGAAAATGTTTGACTCTAACTAACAGTCAACCCTTACTTAACGTTCTTTATATAAATACTACTGAAATTTTTTGACTTTAACTAATCAACGGTCAACCCTTACATGACTTTCTATATGTAAGGCTAATCACACTACTGCAGGTAGCCCTCTATGGAACCAGTTGCTGGGGGCTATGGCACCGATCGTTCATGCCTCTTGCCGACCAGTGCCTAAGTAGGGTGGCTGAAATGTAGTTAGTATGACACTTGTATTTAAAACCGATGCTGAAACATGTATACCAACAGTGGTTACAATTCAGTGAGCACCGTTTATCAAACAAGCATTGGTAGTATCAAACCGTTGCTGAATTGATACCGGTTATGCACCGTTTATCAATATGATGGTTTGGAGATGCTTTGCCATCATAACAAGCATTGGTAGTATCAAACTGTTGCTGTATAGTAAGTCACAACACCACTTTTACAACATCGGTGCTATTTTATTATGAAATGTTGGCCAATATTTTCAGCTCCGGTTCAATATAGAAATGGTGCTGGAGTTGAAAGTTTTTGAATTTCCAGCACCGATGTCTTGTCAGAAAGTGGTGCTATTATTTTGATATTGATTACCATTACCTAGCACCGGTATGGGTGATTTTGACCGGTGCTAGATTTATTTTTATTTTGCAATAGTGAATTTAATTTTTTTACCCGCCCAACTGGATCAAAACTCGGGCAATTATGATTGAAGTATAAGACAACAACCAACATCAATCCACAAACAAGAATAAAAATTTGAATGAAGTAAAGAACTAATGAAAACTAAATATGGTTGTGAAGAAACATAATCAATCAATTAATAAATCCCAGGAAAAACAATACAAGAATTTGAATGTCTACACTTGAAGAAACTCGTCAATTTCCATCGAAGTCTTACACTCTTTGGAATACGTGTCCACCCAAATCTGACACCATCTATCAGCTACAGATAATATCTCCCTGTCACTATATGAACCCTGGTTTTTGGGAAACAGTTGTTGTGTCGAAAACAAGCAAATGAGTTAATACATGAAAATATTTAGTAAGTAAGAAGAAGAAATAGGTCATTTGAAATTTGTCAACAAACATGTACAATATATGTATTGGTGTGTTTGAACACAAACTCTTCCATGAAGAGGAGGACATAATATCAGCATTCCCATCCATTTAATTGGCTTTGGTACTGCAAAAAAAATATCCGTTAAACGTAATTGTATGACTTACAACTTAATAGTGGTGGATACGAAGGGATTGTTGGATTGTACGACTTACATCGATGTTTGTGATTCTCCATGTGTAGTCCAGAGGGGGTTCGACCTTCAACTTATGCCATCCTGGTAATGTTGGACTTATAAATGTTAGTGAAATCATAGTTTAAGTCGTTCAAATTAACACCGCTGAAATGAATGTACATACCTAGCAATGATTTTGTTTTCATTAATGTTCTTTGGCTTTATCCCTCCAGTCATCGAGTCAAGGGTAAAAAC
Organism: Rubia yunnanensis; assembly: GCA_037428765.1. Lineage (NCBI taxonomy): Eukaryota > Viridiplantae > Streptophyta > Magnoliopsida > Gentianales > Rubiaceae > Rubia > Rubia yunnanensis. Next base: position 104,646,289 of record CM075065.1, read on the forward strand.
TTCCTCCGTACTAGGACGGATGAGTATTAAGTATCAATGATCACTTTTTTCAAAAGAGTGAATGTCATGAATGAAAATTTAGTCCTATGAAGATTGTGAAATATTATGAAGTGCCACTTACATCTTAATATATGGCACCACAAAAACTGGGGCTTCAGCAGCGAGCATGGTTAAGAGAATGGCTTGAGCATGGCCTTCAACCTCCGCATCTTTTATTTCTGTGGAGTATCCTCCTATACAACACGGTACAAATTGGATGCATCCATTGTTGGTTTCAAAGACTTGATCATAGAGGCGAGTTCACAAATAAAAATAGTTAATAAATGAAATATATAAGTGTACACATTCATTAAGAAATTGTGATCAAGTCAATCTTACCACATCTAGAAATCTATCCAACAGTTCACTAGCCAAGCCATTCCCCCTAAGTTTCCAAGCTTGGACCCAAACTCCACCAATCTATCAATAAATAATCCTAATTTATGCGGTCTGTACTCTAGAAATAAACCCACCAACCCCAATTGGTGCATGCTCTTAAGTAGGTCGTTGCAGTTTGTGGTGTACTTCCCCATAATGGGATATGCCACGAACGGGCGCTTGTTGATAATCTGAAACTAAGTAATTACAACAAATTTAGGCAACTTCATATTGTAGTAATTAAAGTACTAGTGACTTTTGTTAGGGAGAAATACATGTTTCAGAGGTCTCTCATGTAAAAAATATTTCCCTGAGGAAAGGAATAAGTTGGTTAATCTAGAATTTGTAGGAGTGGATTCCTATGCAGGAAATTTAAACAATTACAACGATTATCCAAAAAACATTAGTCAGTGTTAATAGTGATATATTACTAGATTTTATTACCTCATTGCCGTTCACATTCACACAGTAAAACTCATTCATCCTTGGTTTACCCTCCTCAATATCTTCTGCCTGAGTGTCAACCCCGAATGTGATCAAAGTCAGCAGCCAGTCCATCACACTCCCCCAAGCATCCCCCACGTCACTGAATTGGTGGCTGGCATACAGCAATCCAGATCTTGGATGGTAGACTGGCTAAGTCACTCGAACGCAAGCTAATGTTCCATGTACTTGCTCTGGATGCCTTGATTTTTGGAGCCAAGCTTGTGCAACCTTTATCCTCTCTCCCTCAATGCCCTTGATGTACAGAGTGACCAAATCACTGTCCTGTTACATATGACATGAGAGTTTTGTTAGCCTTTGTAATATTTAGCTAGAAATGAAATTGGAAAAAGTATAATGCTATGAACTTGAATTTTTATGGTGTAACAAGTATTTACCTCCCCATCCGCTTCTCCGTCTCTTTAGGAGGGGGGGTACCTTGGCCAAAGCCGCTGAGATCAGTGGATATACCACCAAACATTGCATTCTCAATGAAGCTCTTAGGGTCCGCTGGCCCTCGGGAATGTGTACCCCCTAGCTGTAACACTCCCAAACCGCAAACACAAGTATCGGGTCGGGTTTGAGCGTGCTACCGAAAGGACAATATTAACAAGCAAATTAAAGTTTATGTGGAAGCATTTTAAGTAATTCAAAAAAGCCTAATTTACTATTACAGTGAAAGGATTTATTAAAAATGTCAAACAAAAGTTTCTCCTAACTGTTACAGTATCAAAGTTCACATTAAAATTCAAATAGGCCGGATCTTTCTCAAAAGAAGTAAAGGCATCAAGTACTTTTCTCTTATTGTTCTTCCTCACATGAAAAAAGGGTTGTTTAACAAGGGTAAGCTCCTTTCTTAGTGAGGTTCCATCACCAGTATTTACCCAGTTAAGTTTTAGTGATCACAGAAATAATAATTAACAACTAGCCACGTATGTCCCAGCACACAGTAAAAGGATACGGATGGTTAATGCCGAGTTGCTGCCAAGTGCCTATATGGAAACTATGATTAACATACATGACATAACCCAGTCGGTGATGCCCGAAGGCTATCAGTTCAGAATTCACTTTCCCCATCCACGCCGGTGTTCAGTTACGAGCTCGTATCAGTCAGGTGGTTATGCTAGCATACCAAACTCCACGTGTAGCTGGTCTAATCAGACGGTCCGATCTGTACCGTTCCTCACCGACTTCGACCACACTACAATTGCGTCGGGGCCCCAAAATCACAGATAGGTAATCAGGTAGCAGGTAATTCAAGTTTGACACGGTAAGATAAAGTACAAGCCGGTCATCATAGCAGTATATGATTCAAGTTTGACATGATAAGATAAAGTACAAGCCGGTCATCATAGCAGTATATGATTCAAGTTTGACACGGCAAGATAAAGTACAAGCCAGTCTTTCACAGAAATTATCAGAGCAGTTCAGGAGTTCAGTTTCACGATAATCTAGTACAGTATGATAAAATACATAATTAATTCAATAGTCAGTAAATACCATCATTTTAGTGTAACCGTTATATCTCTCTCTCATGGCTTGAGTATCGAGTAGAAAGGTTCGAGTAGAAAGGTTTCAAGTACCGGGGTTCGAGTAGATGAGTTCGAGTACATAGGTTCGAGTACTTACAGTTCGAGTAGTTGGGTAGAAGGTTTGAGTAAAGAATTTGGGTGGATAATTTTCAAGTGGTATGGGTATCAGGTGGTACTGGTTCGAGTGGTAAGTGGTACCAGTTTGAGTGGTGAGCTTTAGTTGGAGAGATTCTAAAGGTACGGGTTAAGTTGGAGAAGTTCGAGAGGCAAGGTTCTAGTGGCACTAGTTCAAGAGGTGAGTTCGAAAAGGTTTCAGCGGTACTAGTTCGAGAGGTAAGGTTCGAGAGGTAAAGGTTTCAGTAGTACTAGTTTGAGAGGTAAGGTTCGTTATGTGAGTTCGAGAGGCAAAGGTTTCAGTGGTACTAGTTCGAGGGGCAAGGTTCGAGGGGTATAGTTCGAGAGGTAACGGTTTCGGTGATATTAGTTCGAGAGATACATGTTCGAGAGGTGAGTTCAGGAGAAGGTTTCGAGAGGTAAGGTTCTAGATATATTGTTCGAGAAGTAAAGGTATCAGTGGTACTAATTCGAGACATAGGTTTGAGGTGTACTGTTCCATAGGTAAAGGTATTAGTAATACTAGTTTGAGAGATACATGTTTCAAATGGCGGTTCGAGAGGTGAAGTTTTCAGTAGAGGTTGGAGAGGTGAAGGGTTTAGTATGATTCGATAGGTGAGGTTTTCAGTGATATTTGAGAGGAGAAGTTTCTCAGTGGGGTTCGAGAGATGATGGTTTCAGTAGGGGTTCGAGAGGTGGAATTTTCAGTAGGGGCTCGAGAGGTAGAGTTGTGGCAGGGGTTCGAGAGGTAGAGCTTCAACAGGGGTTCGAGAGGTGAAGTTTCAGCAGGGGTTCGAGAGGTGGAGGGTTGGGTTCGAGAGAGTCGGGTTCTGATGACATTATATATATATACATGTAAACATAAACTCAGATTTTAACTCAATTCGTGCTAGGGCGATGCAACACTTATCTTAGTTAAACTTGGCTTGACAACCGCTGCTTCTACTTCACTGCTTAACCTCTGAATTTTGGTACTCAAAGTATCTTAAGGCTGTAAGTTTTGGGGAGAATATCACTGGTATTTATACTAGGTAAAATATAGGATTCTGACACCTACTCAACCTAAAATTTTATCCTGTAAACCTCAAACCTACTTGCCCAAAATTACTTTGGACAAACTCTTCACGTCCGCCGTCCGTTTCTTCTTCTCGGTAATTCCACTTGCTCAAAAATTACTTTGGATAGTTTTTTTTCACATCCACTGCTAGCTTCTCCTTTCATGGTAATTTCTTTCTTTTATTTGTTCATTTTCTTATTATTACTATTATCATAATATATATATATATATGTATGTATAATTAGGTGTATTTTCTTCTTGGTAGCTTCTCTTAATTATTTATTTATTTACTTATTGTTATTAGTATTATTATTATTATACATATATATATATATTTTTTTTTTGTATACATATACATTTTTTGAAAAATATAATTAAAGGTAAGATTGGAATATTTGACAAAATTATTACATGTATTCTAATTCCGTTTCGGTAGGGGTGTTCACACTAGCTGTAGCTATACTCTTCATGAACTGCTCGAGGTACGAGACCATTGCCTTCACAACTAGCTGATCAACATAGGGTTTTCTGGAGGGATTTTTCTGGGACAAGGAGTTGCTACTGCATTTGTTTCGTGATAATCCGGGGATAGCAACAACTGCGAGAAGTTGGGATCGGGTACCTCTATACCGCCCCGGATGATCCTTCTTCCTAGTCGCTCTTATCAATATGTCCCCGACCGGGCCCATGATTACAATTCCCTTCTCTTTTTTCTCGTTCATATTCAATTGTGGTTCATGTCATCGTGTTAGTATTGAAAATTACAATTGACTGGAAAAGGAAAAATCAAAAAATGACGAGAACGTATACTTACAATGTCAACCGCTATGGCCTTCACTTCCAGGGTTGTGTAGCCCTTAGTTTTTCCCTGGTTCAACTCCAAGTACACCAGGGATATGTCAGGTTTGAATTCCTTTGACTTTATTTCCTCCTCAGCCTCCTCCTCCGTGTACTCAAGGTCCCTAAGCCTCTTCCTCTCTTTCTCCTTCATCTGCTCCATCAACTTTTCTCTCGTTACTATGTTCCCCTGTGGCCTGGTGTGGTGGACATACTTCTTTTCCTTTGAGTTCTTTCTATTTCCCCTTTTTTTCTACAAATTATATATATGTATATATATATTAAACAATGTAATTAACATCTCAGTAAATATGATAACAGGATATTGTTCTATTTTTCCTAAATAGAATGTATAAATTGTAGTTACTAGCATGTCCTCGGTTCTCAGGTGTTCCTCAAATTTTTTCCACTCCTCCTCGTCCATCCACTTGTATTTTTCCCAGGGCTTGTCTTTAGGAACCTTGCCAGGGAGTAGCCAGATGTACTTGTTTGCTACCTTGCTCTTCCAATTGTAGTGTGCATCGCCAGCCTTAATCTGCACAGTCCTCCTCAACCTCGCCATTTGTTCATCAGTCAACTCTGTTTTGAACTTAAAACTCACATGCGATGGAAGATTACAAATAATTAAATGCCTGAGACATGAGCAAAATGTTTGAATATTCATAAGTATGGGTTGGTGAAATGTGTAATGTAAATTTTATCATTACCATAATGTCCTTCCACGCTTCCTCTTTAACATCCTTTGGCACGGTTGACCAATGTATCCACGTACCAAATCCGATGCACCATCTATAAGCGTAATTGGTATATGTGGTCCAGGCCGTCTACCTCCTTGAATGCGACGGGGATGGGGTTCTTCTCCTTGGATAACATAATGGATTGGCACGTAGTGGTCCCACGCTCTCTACAATACTTTCATATCTCAAATTTGTTGAAAGCCTTCTCATTATGTCTGCCCGCTTTCATAAGGTCATCATTCTTCGGATCCTGACGGGGATTGTCTTGGCTGTCACCCACTGGTATTTCTTCAAGTTCCTCATTGGGAACATCTTCTGGAATTTCCTTATCGGGAGCACCCATTGCATCCACTCCATCTTTCTCAAACTGTATCTTTAGAGCAACAATCGACAATAAATCCTTTTCCTCTCCTTCGGCATCAATTTGTTTGTCCTCCGCCTTTTTTTCTTTGAGAGGATGGAAACCACCCCTCTTCCCCTTTTCGATCGTCTTTTTACCTTTTGGAGGCATGTACACATCACAATAAAGAAGCACTACAACATCAACATTACATACAAAATTACAACATGACAACATTACATAGCACTAACAACACATGGACAACACCGCAACATCACAACATCACAACATCACAGCATCACAGCATCACAGCATCACAGCATCACAGCATCACAGCATCACAGCATCACAGCATCACAACATCACAACATCACAACATTACAACATTACAACATCAACATTACAACAACATCATACTTTTGTATAGAACAATAACAACCCAAAAACATGAAACATTAAAAACCATTCATTGATACACTTCATTGAACACCTACAATTTGATACTAAGTTTTACTAAGTTCAGCCCGAAGAGAATATGATCGAATCATGGCATACCTTTTCAAATTGTGGCCTGAAACCTAGTCACACCGAATTTTCCGTAGACGAGTGGGAAAATGGAGAAAAAAACCGAGTGTGAATGCTAAAATGGGGTTTCTAGGGTTTTTATATGGCAGAGGGTGGCGAATCGGGAAGACTAAGGTGAGATTTGGCGAATGTGGGCAGAATAAATGGTGAAGATCGTGGGTAAATGGTGGAGATCGTGGGATAACCGATCAGACAAGGAGGTGGAGAAGACAAAAGAGGACCGTTATGTGGGGAAAATGATCGGTCCCCTTTTATGTTAAAGTTAGTAGAACCGGTACAACATTAGATGTACAGGTGCCTATGATATGAAACATAACTGCCTAATGATGCGTTGATATTTAATTACTTAAACTCGAGGCTACAACCATAAGAAAATATTCTCAGTATGCAGCACCGGTAAAAAATTGATGCTGAAGTACAGTTAAAACAATGCCAATTTTTTTCATAAAAAAGCTGTGTACAGCCTTAATATTTTTTCCAAACCGAAGAGCAAGATAGCCAAAAAATTGAATAAGCTCACAAGCCAGAACAGGTGCTAAAATTCGAAGAAAGCACCTGGTAAAGGCTGCTTAATCCCAACGACCAATTTTTTATAAGAACACTTTCATTTAGCACCGGTGCTTTATTTTAAATAACCGGTGCATGTTCTTTCAAGTTTGGGTTGGAATTTTTTTGGCCCAAATCGTCAAAATTTTTGAATTTCCTGCCAATAAATACTACAAAATTTTAAAATTTTGAGTAATTTTGAAATGCAAGCACCGGTTCCAGTCAATGTTAAACCGGTGCTGTGAAAGTTGTCCACGATTTCCCTTTAATTAATAAAATTACCTAATCAATTGAATTTTTTTTTGTTATTTATGTTAAATGCAATACGATTGAGAAATATTCAATTAACCATGCAATAAATCCCATGTTTCAAAATTATACCCGATGGAGACTCAGAAACGCTTGTACCGTAACTTTGTTAATATATCACTATTGACCAAAACTAAGTTACACCGTCTTCCTAGTATCCAACGTATTCCAAATTATGTATTCTTGGGTTAGTTTAAGGGTTTCAACAGAAATTCATGTTACCAAGGAATTTGATAAATCGCTAGTACATGTCTCAGTGTATCCTACTCTAGATAATTTAGAAGTTAGGAAGTCCAAACGGTAAGGTATGGTATTGACTTTTTCCGCCAATAAGTGAATCACTTTTTTAACCTGTGTTTGGGATTGTGATTAAGGTGTCATATTTTTGGATTTCACCTGATCGGATTTCTGTTTAGACCCTCGAGTGAAATTTTTGCCTTTTGCACTTAGCTCCCTCCAAGAATCTTGGAAATGTCAAAATTCAAAATTGCCGATTCAAAAGTGAAATTGAGTGCCGTATGATTATAAATATTTGATTAGAACTTGAATTTGTAAATCCAACATCCCCTTAAGTGAACTTAGATTTCTAGTTTGAAATTTCCAAAAATACAGTGTGGCCCAAAACATTGTATGACCTTGACCATTTACATGATAATCTTGATTCTTGTTATTACAAGAAAAATAAGTGAATAGAATGTACTTTAATTTTTTATAGTATTATTGACAAAGTGCTGATGTGTGTTGTATGCTAAGTTTGGTTCAATGTTTTTTGGAAATGACACTAGAAATTCTTATTTTTATTGTATTGTTAAATATTCTTGTACAAAAATAAATAATCTTTGAAAGAGAACTCATGATTTAGCTTTATAGAGTTTGAGATGGTGGATTGATGGAGAATAAATCCCATCACCAGTAGGACATTCTATACCGGTGCTAATTATAAAAGGCAGCTGCGTAAGGGTGCCCTGTATTTATTTTTTACATCATTTTTCCAACACGAGAGATAGACGGCAGATAAAATTGCTAAGTACGAAGTACCGATTGTTTTGCCAGTGCTGGAAATGTAAAAACTGGTGCTTCTAAAAGGTCAGGCAGCTGACTGAGGCTGCCATGTATTTTTATTTGCATCATTTTTCCGACCGAGAGCTAAGTGTCGTAAAAATTCACCAACTACGGAGCACTGGTTTTCACACCGGTGTTGAAAATGGAAAAAAACCGGTGCCTATTTCAAGTGAAGCAGCTGCCTTAGGCTGCCCTGTACTGCTTTCCTCTTACCATTTTTTCCACCCGAGAACTAAGACGGAAAAATAGCTACTAACTGCATATCACCGTTCTTGTAACCGATGTAATGCTAACATTTCTGGTGCGGATAAGATAAATAGAGCATATGCTCTATTTTCAAGCTCCAATTTGATTGGTAAAAGTGGTGCTGGTTTGTTTGACAAAACTACTAACGAACCGTTCTTCGAAGGTGAACACTAAAAATGGGCAAAAATACACTATGTACTAGTCAAACCAAAATTCATATAATATTATCATTGTGCAGATTACATAGATCAATGGCGATTGCACAAAAGTATAATGATAATTGCATTGATGCTCATTGCACCCATCTACCTTTTCCTTTTCAACACAACATCACCCCTAACAAATGACCGCTCTCATTAACTCACAATTCATTTCAATGTGACTGTCTTCCTGCTAAAGCTCCACCCACATCCTCTAAACTTGGAAATACATATGGGAATTCTGGAATTTCTGATCAGACGGGACAACCAATATCCTCATCAAAGTAGAACTTCTTCCCATGTAGGACGACATGCCACTTCTCGTCGTTAGGATCTCTGACATATAAAACTTTTTGTGTCTGGGTAACTAAGATGAACTTGTCATCCTCGAACCCAACTTGGTTAAGGTCCACTAATATGATACCCATGGGTTTCTTCGTACGAACCCCTGCTCCATTATCAACCCACCGGCACTTGAAAACCACAACTTTGAATACAACATAGTCTAGCTCCCAAATTTCCTCGACCACCCCGTAAAAGGCCATCACTGCAATGATAGGATTTTTGTCTTTCTTGCTAGACTGCCACATTAATTTAGATTCAATGTAAACTTCATTATTCTACGTCATGCTATTGCTATCCTTATCAGCCGTTGCAAAAGTAAAGTCATTAATATCATACCCTAGGAACCTCTTAATCGTGCAGTGTGGCTTTCTAGCAAAGGCACGGAGTTTACTAGGTATGCCTTCCACGTTGCAGTGATTATAAAACCAATTAATGAATGTGGAAGAATGTTCTAGCTATATTTTATTTGAAGGCTTTTCCGGATAAAGTGATTGCAAATACGACATGTGCTCTTCAACATAGCTTGCAATTTCGCTATTGTTCCTTAAAACTTAAAGATGAACCGTCATCAACTCAGCATAGAAGGGAGTACGAAGTGTACCTTTAGAACGTGCAACTCCATTCTTCCTACCAATCTGCACTTGCTCTAGTAGGCCAATCGACTTTTTCCCAATTAAGTTCAATGTACAATATTCAATGATCTTCTCGGTCATGTACCTTTGCATGATGCTTGCATCCGGTCGGCTACGATTTTGAACGTAGCCTTTGAAACACCCATGTGCCGCTCGAATGGGTACATCCAATGCATACCCACCAGACCGCATAGTCAAATTTCCCAAACCAAATGAATGACTAGATGAACCATGACGTCAAAGAAGAACGGAGGGAGGTACTTCTCCAAATGACATAACACTAAAACCTCCTCCCGCTCGAAGACATCAAGCATCTTCCTACTTATATTCTTCCGAAAAATGGAGTTGAAGAAGAAACACAGTCACATAATGCTAAATCGCACATCCTCCTCCATAACGCCATGGATGGTAACATGTAATAATTGTTGCATGAGAACGTGACAATCATGCAATTTCAAGCCATTTATACGCAAATCAACATTCACAAATCGACTGACATTTGAAGAGTATCCAGATGGTACCATGATCCCTTGGATGCACTCACAAAAAGGTCTTCTCTCATCCTCTAACAAATTATACGGAGCAGGAGGGAGGCATGTACGCTTCACCCCTGTGTTAGATCCGACAGAATTCCAAGCTTCACCAAATCCTTCTACGCATTCAAGCCATCTTTCGTCTTCCCCAGAATATTAAGCAAGGTACCAATCGAACTCTCGCACACATTTTTCTCAGTGTGCATCAAATTTAGACAGTGTTGAACTTCTAAATTCTCCTAGTAAGGTAGATCGAAGAAAATCGACCTCTTTTTCATCAGGCAATGTACCAACCTTCTTCATCTTCTTTCCAAGAACATCATTCAATTTCTTCACCTTATTGTGTATGACAACCCCCTTCAATGGTCTTGGTGCCTTACTCATCTCCCTCCCACCAACAAACTGTAATGCACCATTATGCAACGTGAGCTTCATCGGGATGAATTTTTGGTGACCTAAATAGACAGTCTTGCGACCGTTCTTCAGCTGTTGGAAATCTGTGGACTCTTCACGCACTGGACACGCCTTGTGCCCATTCACCACATAACCCAAAAGGTTTTCGTATGCGGGAAAATCATTTATGGTACAGAAAAGCATTGCCTTCAAAATGAACTCCAATCCCCTAAAACCATCAAACACATCAACGTGGGGGGGCCATAGAACCATCAAACACATCAAATCTTGTATTAAAGGTGCCAGATATGTATCGATGTCATTTCCTGGCTGTTTTGGCTCAGAAATCAACATAGGCATCAACACATATTTCCTCTTCATATATAAATACAATGGAAGGTTGTATATGGCCAACACTACCAGCCATGAATTGTGCTTGGAGGACATGTTGCCGAATGGATTCATTCCATCGGTACACAAAACCATCTATAAGTTTCTTAGCTCACTTGCAAAATCCTGATACCTCAGATAAAATCTCTTCCATTGATCGACATCAGCTGGATGACGAATGACATCATCCTAAACAGAACCCCTACCCATGTACCAGGTCATGTTCTTTGCATCATTGGCATTCTTAAACAACCTTTCAACCTCAGAATAATTGGAAGATACCACATGTAGTTTGCAGGAATGCATTTCCTTGGCTTCATGACAACATCTCCATCGACAACCGTATTTCTCCTTTTCTTGTAGCATGACACGTGACATACTGGGCATGCTACCATCTTCAACAAGTCACCTATGTACAAAACAAAATAGTTGGGACAAGCATGTATTTTTTTCATACTTCAATCCCATCGGACATAGCGTCCTCTTCGCTTAGTACATGTTGTCCTGTATCCCACTACCGCCGGGATGCTTCTCATTTAGGAACTTTGGCAACTTTTTCATGCTAGTGTTGCTCCACACACTAAAGCCTTTCAAATGAAATAGTGCCATCAAAGATGACATCACCGTATCCCTCTTGTTGCAACCGGGATACAACGAAAAGTCCTTCTCACTTAAGAAATTTGACAAAACCTCAGGCCTCCCCCCGAATTCATCCACAACCTCCTCACACATGTCATCTAAATTTAAGTCTCCAAAACACTCTCCTCCACTACCTACAACTACCTCCGGTGGTGCCTTCTTTTCCGTGAAAGGTCCAAACTAAATAATATTTTTTTGAACCCTCTCATAACCAACTAAAGTTTCATCCTGTCATTATCACCACTAAGATTATGATTCTTACAATCACAAAAAGGACATAACGCTCACTTCTCACGACCAAAAGAGTGCTCTAAAAAATCCTCCACAAAATCAACATATTCCTTGCTTAGCAAACTAACGTTGCAATACAAATGCTTACGCCTCTCCATTGCACGTTCCATCTCTACAAATTCACAAAAATAGGACTAATATAGTTCCACAAAATGACCATGGCTACAAAAGACTCAAAACGTGGAAATTCCATTTGGCAAAGGTTACGTACAACTCGGATTACAATATTCCAAACTACACCAACATTATCACATTCCTAAGCAAGGTGTTAACCACATGAACAAATCTAGAAAACAATCAAATTTCTTCCATGAATGGGAGTGTCATAAACATGATGAAGCATACAAAATCATTATCAAACACACAAAATATATGCTTCCAAACCATATTTAACATATGAGATCATTAATAACATGCCAAACAATTTGAAACAAACCTTTGTGGGTCTTCATTGGAGCATTAAATGTGAAAACCTTCCCAAGAACACCACAAATGTCTTTCTCTCCAAAAAAAACCCATTTTTACCTGCCACTGAATAGTGGTAGGTGAGCATTAAATGCTCTTCTAGCACCGGTTTCATGGCTCTATACTGGTGCTAGGAAATTTTCCTCCAAAAATTTACCCGTCAAAGTGTCCATTTCATTATTATCAAAAATGGTTGGGAGATTATTTTGTAAAACGGTGCTAGTTTGGTCAACACTAACTTCCACTGTTCAGATGGTTCCTACTTTTCAAGCATTGATATACTCAAAACCGATGCTAAGTTTAATCATAGGCACCGGTAGACAATTTCGCAAAGGTGCTATATTTTTCCCTCCACTTTTTTGGCGCAAAAAACACTATTTCGCTTAAGGTAACATTATTCAGCATCAGTACATACCACCAGTTTTTACCAGTGCTACATATAAGGTATGGCACCGGTTTAAAGCACTATTTACAAAGTTTTGGTGCTGGTACACTTTTACAGCACCAGTTCCATACAACTTTGACAGTTATACTGGTGCCTTTGGTAATGTCAGCACTGGTTTTTTTTCTCCCCAAGGTACCAGTGCATAGTACCTGTTTTCTAGTAGTGGCATAAGGTTTAACTCTAACTAATAAACGGTCAATCTTTACTTGAATTTCCATATATAAACACTAATATAAAGGTTTGATTTTAACAAATCAACGAACAACCTTTCTCAACTTTCCATATATAAACACTAATGAAAATGGTTAACGTTAGCTAACTAACAATCAACGCTTACTTGACTTTCTTCATATAAAACTTCTGAACTAGTTTGACTTTAACTAATTAACGGTCAACTCTTACATGACTTTCTATTTGTAAGGTTGATCATAAGGTTTAACTTTAACTAATGAACGGTCAATCTGTACTTGACTTTCCATATGTAAAAATTAATAAAAAAGTTTGGTCAATCTTTACTTGACTTTCCATACATAAACACTAATAAAAAAAGTTTGACTTTAACTAATCAACGGTAAACCATTTCTTGATTTTCAATATATAAACACTAATAAAATAGTTTGACTTTAACTGATCAACAGTCAACCATTACTGGACTCTCCATACTTAAACACTAAATAATGGCAAGTTTCTGACTTGACAGGGTTCCAACACATTTGGTGGTACACCACCTTAATATTAACCCCGCAATCGAACTAATCAAACATAAGAGAAGGGTCTTTGCTCCTGAAAGAGGGGCAACCATCAAGGAAAATGTGCCAATATTACTCAAGGCGGACGTGATCAAGGAGTTGGTTTATCTGGAGTGGCTGGCAAGTCCAATCATAATCAAGAAAGATGACATTGGATTGAGAATGTGCATTAACTTCACTGATTTAACCAAGTGATATCTAAAAGATAGCTAACAAATTTCCCAGATCGATCAACTTGTCGAAGCCATTAGTTAGTATGAGGTGTTAGCATTCTTTGATGCACACAAAGGTTACCAAAAAATCCTAATAGGATAGAGAGATAAGGAGAAAACTTCGTTCATTATAGATGCAGGGACATTATGCTACAAAAAGATGTCGTTTGGACACAAAAATGCATGAGACACTGGTGGATAAGACACTCAAATAACAGATTGGCGTGAACATTGGAATCAAGTGGATAGCATGGTTGTAAATAACAAAACCTATGGCAAATTTTTAGTCGACCCAAGGGAGACGTTCGAAAGACTCTAGAATACAAATTTAAAGCCCAATCAGTCAAAATGCAGCATCAGTGTGCAGGCTGGGTATTTTGGTGTCAAATAGGGGGATAGAAGCTAATCCAGAGAAGGAATATGCTATCATCAAGATGCAATCACCCAAATTAGCAAAAGTTGTTCAATGCCTTACATGGAGTTGAGAAGCATTTCCCTTTCTTCCAGCACTGAAGAAAGCCAAGAAGTTCGAATAGACCGAAGATTGTGAAGCTATTTTTTAGCAACATAAGCAGCATCTCCACAAATTGCCAACCCTCATGAAGCCGGAAAAGGAGATTGTTTGTACTTACATATATATCAGCATCGCCAAAAGCCAATTTTGATCAAGGAAAATGACCGGTCAAAAGCACATTATTTACTCTGTAAGCATAGTTTTGCAGAGACTGGAGATGCGATATACGACGTTAGAATTATCAGTTGTAGCCTTGGTGCATGGAGCTCAATACCTGTGGCCCTACTTCTAGCCTCACACAATTGTACTGTTGACTAATCATCTCACCCTCTAGGTACTCCTTAAATTGGAATCTTCTGGTAGAATGGTGAAATGGGCGATTGAGCTAGGCGAGCATGATATTCAATATAGTTCAAGAATGTTTATTATTAGCCAGGCTCTAGCCAACTTCACAGAAGAAATGTCAAAAGATATCTCAGAAGAACCCTACCTTGAAGACAACCAAAGATAGCAATTATGCACTGATGGTTCATCACATGACAGATGAAGTGGAGCAGGAGCCCTCTTGACGAGCCCATGTGGTCAAAAATTTCCCTATGCCCTACATTTTAAATTCTTAACCACTAAATATGAAATATATAATGAGGCTTTAATCAAAGGCTTGAGATCGGTGAAGGATCTAATAGTAAAGTAATTGGAAATATTCAACAATTCACAAATAATGGCCTAGCAAGTCAAGGGGAGTACGAGGCTAAGGGGAGGGACCTTCAGATATATTTGGAGCTAGCTAAGACGATGGTGATTTTATACCTTAATTCAAGTACCAAGAGAGCAAAACCAGAAGGTTGACTCCCTAAGCAAGCTAGCATTGGTGGATCTAAGCCTACAATTTCGTAAGCATTTGCTAATGGGGATTTTGATGCCCCTTATACGATGCATGTCACCAAAAGAAGAGAAATATATCATCGAAGAAGTCCATTAAAAATTCAGGTCAATAGCCAGGAAACTACTTTGGGCTAGTGCCTACTGACCTAATATGTTCAAAGATTATTTTGAGTTGATTCGGGCTAACACGCCATGTCAAAAACATGCCAAATGGTATGAGTTCCCCTGGAGGAGATAATGACAATCCATGAATCTTTCCTATTTAAAAAGTGAGGGATCGACCTAATAGGGCAGTTCCGAGAATTAGGTGGAGGAGTAAAGTGCGTGATTAAGTAATGGACTACTTCACCTAGTGGGTCGAGGAAGATACATTAACTAACCTAAAAGGTATTAGTATCAATTTATGTTGGAGAAATATATTATGCAGGTATTTTATACCTAGAACCATTACTAGTGATGATGGGAGGCAATTTTCCCATAATCCCTTCAAGAAGTGGAGTGAAAACTTCAACATCAAACTGAAACTTACCTTTGTATAACCCCCAAGCCAACGGACTGGTCGAATTCACCATCAGAACGATCGCCAACTACATGAGAGGTCAATTAGTGGGGATGGAGGTAATTGGGTGTATGATTTACACAATGTACTCTGGTCGTATCGGTCAATCGAGATAATGGTCATGAAGGAAACACTGTTAAGCCCAGTCTAGGGGTGAAATCAATAATTCTCACTAAGATTGGCTTGCCTAGTCTTTGGAAATTTGGGCCAGAAAAGTAAATGAATAATGAAGAAGTCAGTGTGGACCTAGATATACTGGATGAATAGTGATAGAAATCTAGGTTGTATCAATCCAATGTGAAAGACAACATGAAAAAGTACCACAAACGAACCTAGTTCATCCATGGAGATTTGGTCGTGAGAAGACAAAAAAAGTCAACGGGAGAAAGAGGGGAAACAAGTAGCCAACTGGGAAGGCAAAAGTAGCCGAAGCACATAATAGAGCAAGCTACGTGTTTGAAGACATGATGGGAAATTGAGCTCCAGTAAGATGGAATATTTCAATCTCCTAAGGTACTATTAGTGAAAAATGTTACAATGGATTCTCCCTCATAATGACTCTGACTCCGTGTTCCATCCAAAGCGCAGCTTCCCACAAACAAAAGGCCATATGCTAGAAAATCTCCCCTTTTTTGTAATCTAATGCACTGGGAGTCGTTTACTCCAAGAGTAACAATAGGGCCGCATGTTTTTTCAAAATAAAAATTATGTTCAGATTCCACAAAACAACAAAAATTTCCCTCGGCTCTCCCTTAACGAGATCTCTCATCAGAAGATAGTCTCCTGGTGGTTTATAGCTACGAACTTCATGGGCCGGATAACAGACTCAGCCAAATAGTATACTGGCATTTATTAACAAAAGTAAAGGATATTGAACCATGAACTTCCCCTGCACAAATCAAAAAGGGAGGGGAATGAGCCCATATTTCTTTCCATTAATACACAGATAATGAGGCTTAATTTTTGTACTATGAATTCAACAATTACCAGCTAATGTCAGGATCATGGGAATAACGAGTAAATAGAGATCTGTCATAACTATGAATTGTGAGAATCTGGTGCATAACTATGTGTGTTACAGTGATTTAAATGGGAAGAAGAAGAAGGTTTTGAGGAGATGCATTGGGTTTTATTTTCCATTGGGAATTTAAAAATGCATGATCTAATCTAATTTTGGATATGTATTTTATTGTTGCTGAAAATGTTTAGATCTTGTGAACAGTGTCTCTTTAATTTAAGTTTATCAAGTTAGCGTAGAAAATGTGGAATGTGTTATTTTTGTTGGTTGAAGTTTTGTACTCCCTCTGTCCCAGCTATTTCTGCTCACTTTCCTTTTGTGGTCGTCCCATCCAAATCTGCACACTATTCATATTTAGAAATTTTTCATTCATCATAAGACTAGAATACCATTTATGTAATTAATAATTTCCTTCAAAACCACACCCTCTCACCTACCCTCTTAAGAAACCCTCAGCCTCTTTCTCAAATCTCTCCTCCGCCTATCTCTCAAATCTGTTGCTGGTCAAAATCACTGCGATCGCGAGGGCTCAATGACGCTGCTCAGGTGAGGGCTCACTGCTGCTGCAATGCCTTAGGCGAGGGCGAGGGCGAGGGCGAGGGCGAGGGCGAGGGCTAGCCGCTATTGGGACGCCTCAGTCTCAGGCGAATGCTCAAATCTGTGCGCCTCCGGTCAACACTCAAATTGATGGCGATGGCTCAAATTGGTGTGCCTCAGGCGAACGCTCAAATAAGTGTGCCTCAAGCAATAGCTCATCGAAGTGGTTTCGACGCCTCATCGAGGACTCACCGCACCGCTACGCCTGCGATTCCTCATAGAGGACCCGCCTCGCTGCTACTTGATTCGGCGTAGGAGAAGGTGAGGAATGGTGAGGGTGGTGGGAGTAGTGGAGGGAGGTTGAAAAAGGTGGTGTATGGGTGGTGTGCTGGCAGAGAGAGGCAGACGAAGTAAACAGGGGGTGGTGGTAAGATGTACAAATTTGAAAGGAAAAGACCGGGGAAAAACTAACTTTTCACATTTCTGAAATTTAAACAAAAGTTTTCTCTCTCTGAAAATTTAGCTGGGATAGAGGATGTAGTAAGTATTGATCCAACCTTATGTTTTTAAAAAATATATTGATATAACCTTACGTTTCAAAAATATTTTATTGTAGCCTTATGCTTTTTTTTAAATGTACTAATATAATCTTATATTTTTATTAAAATGTACTGATATAATCTTATGTTTTATATAAAAATGTATTAATCTAACCTTTCTATTTTTATAGAAAGTATTGATCTAACCTTATAACTTTATAGAAAGTATTGATCTAACCTTATATTTTTATAGGGTAAAATCATCCAATTTTTTTAAAAGAAAACTAAGCAAGGGTGTCTTGATCATTTTTAGGATGGTCAATGCTGAATTTTCAACGATCAACACTGGCAGAGTTGTTTCAGCACTTTCATCAATAACCTAGTGTTATTTTGACACTTTTAAACTTTATAGGATTATTTTGATATTTTCTTATAAAACATAAGGTTAGTTTTGTATTATGCCAATATATATATAGTAACAAAAACATAAGTTCGTAAAGCGAGAATAATTGTGTGTTTGTAGTAAACATTTAAAAAGTTTAAGTGAAAAAAATGAGGTAAAAGTTTCATTTCAAATAAAAAAATTACAAAATCAAAACTGCTTTTAACAATTACAGTAGTTTTAACAAAAAAGACATACTCCCTCCGTCTCATCCACTTTTGCACACTTTCTTTTTTAATATGTTTCACACAAATCTACACACTTTTCCTTTTAAGAGAAAATCAATATATCAAAAGACATAATTATCGCTAAAAAATTAAAATTTTACACAACCATTATCTCACAAAAATTCACACTTATAATTTACTTTTCCACAAAATTTACACAATATTTCCATCTGATTACTCTCCTCATCCACAAAATCCTCTCCAGTTTAACTCTCTCAAGATCCTCTCCCTCATCTCCGCTCTGTCGATGTTGCCACTCAAACCCCCTCCTTCACCCGCAACTCAAACGCCCTCCTTCACCCTCATCTCCGTTCCATCGATCTTGCCACTCTAACGCTCAAAGCCAACATCAATGCTATCGACTAAAGCTCCCTCCACCGCCACTTGCAAGGGATCTATTATCGAAGATAAAGCTCTTCGGCACAGAGACAAGTCTCTGGTTTTGAGTGTAATGTCAAGTGGTGTTCATTGAATATTTTAATTGGAAATTTTAAACATATTTGGAAATGAAAAACTTTCCATGTTGGAACATGCGAACAAACCACGTTTACGCCAACAAGATTTACAGAAGAAGAAGATCAGAATATTATGATATTTGTGATTTATGAAAATCTGAATGTTCTGAAATATGTTAGGCGGTGGTAGAAGCATAATTGGTTTATGGAAAATTCCTACAAATATGGTATAGATGTTATTGAATATATGAAAGATATTGTGACAAGGAAAATACCTTTATTTATGGGATTTGAATATGCTTCAGAAGCAGATAAGGAATAAGAATATTATAGAGATAATCATGGAGAGTTCCGATCTGCTCATGGATTTATAAGGGGGACACCGCGGCTGTATTAAACTCACGATTTTAACTAAGAAAATATGCACACAGATTTTCATCTTTCCAAGAGTCTTGCAAAGAGCCAGATCTATATGTTCCAACATAACCTCTAACCAAGTATGCAATAAAATAAAGCATAAAAGACACAGGACTTGGTTACGCAGATCGGTGAAATCCACCTACATCTGCAGGACCTGGTCCAGTTCAGAATGAATCCACTAATAAGAAAGATACAATACAAAGTACACCATACAAAATACTTATCTTTACTAGTAATAATTAAGAAAAATTGGTAAAACCAAATTACATTTGGTATCAAAGCTTGGTCACTTATTTTTCCCTTGGTTGTGTCAAGGAAAATGTGATTCGGTTATACCATGGTGACCAAAAAGGAGCTTTGGTGTCTTGGCCACCTCTACTGGAAGGCAACAACTACAATTATTGGAAGGCACGCATGAGATTTTTCATCAACTCACTGGATGAACTTGCTCTGCACTATGTTGAAAATGAGTGGAACCATCCTACTAAGGATGCTGATACAATCTCTAAGGTGAAAGAAGGAGAGTCAAGTCAAAAGGAGTAGAAACTCAAAGACAAATCTACTTGGTCTCCTGATGAACTCAAGGCCTCACTGGAAAATTCAAAAGCATTAAATGCTATCTTTACGGCAGTTGATGAAAATCAGTTCAAACTCATCTCTACATGTCATCAAGCCAAGAAAGCATGGAATATTCTGCAAACAGTTCATGAAGGAACTAGTCGAGTACGAGAATCTAAATTATAGATGTTGGCTACAAAGTTTGAGGAACTCAAGATGGAGGAAGATGACACTATTACGATATTCAATGGAAAACTCTGGGACATCTCCAATATGGCGTATCAACTTGGAAAAGTCTACAAAGAGGCAAAAATGGTGAAAAAGACCTTGAGATCACTTCCTAAAAGGTTTGCAATGAAGGTCGCAACAATAGAAAAAGCTAGAGATGTAGCCACCATGAGCTTAGATGAATTGATGAGATCATTACAGGCGTATGAGATGACATTCCAATAGGCTACAAAAAGGGTTCAAAAGGAGTTGGCATTCAAAACCTCGTCATCAAAGGATAATCACGAATCTGACAGTGATGATGATTTTGACAAACTTGCACTTATCACGAAAAACTTCTCAAGAATGCTGAAGAAAGTAGTAAACAAGAAATCTCAGGAAAGGTATGGTGGAAATAGACCAAGGCTGCAAGAATTTGGAATTAATCGTGGGACAAGATTTGAACAAGAAAATCAGCAGTTCTCTAGAAATCCAAGTGGTGAACCAAAACAGCCTGGACGAATTCAATGTAGAGAATATGAAGGATATTGTCATATTCAGGCTGAGTGTGCAAATACCCAGAAGAAACAGGGAAGATCATATATCACCTCTTGGAGTGAAGATAAAGAGGACGAGAAAGACAAAGAGGAACTTACAAGTAACTATGTGGCGTTTGGAGCAAAAGTTCATGATGCATTGAAAGATGGATGTTCCAACACATCAAATAGAGTCGAAGCTGTATGTTCCAACATAGATTCATATGAGGTGTCTAGTGATAATGATGGGACTTGTTGTAAGTGATGAAGAAATCTACTGTACAAACAAAAATATGTATGCTATGTGGCTCGAAGTAGTTAATACAAACAAAGTACTGAAGGAAGAAAAAACTCATCTGGCGGAGTTAGAAAAGAAGTTGCGTATGGAAGTTGCTGAACTTAGAAAGGAGAATAACGAGTTAAATGTGAAGTTAATTTCAGCAACCAAGAGAGCTGAGACGTTTGAAGTAACTATTACTAAACTGAACTCTGGAAAAGCAAAACTCGATGATATTCTGGTAAAGGGAAAGAGCTTTGGAGATCGACACAGAATTGGGTATAAAAACCCACTAAAGAACACAATCACGCTCAAGTCTGAGACTCGAGAGATACCTAAGAGCACAGTAATGCTCAAGTCAAAGATCCAAGTGATAAAGAGAAAGTTCGGCAAGCCTCATCAACGGAAACCTCTCATATGCAGCTACTGCTCATACCAAGGGCATACAAAGGAACAATGGCAGAAACAACTCAGAGACATCATGAAAGGACGTCAACTCTCAGTATGTTCCAACATAGATGATGCCCAGAAATCAAAGATGATCAGAAAGGTATGGGTAGTCAAAATCTCTAGTATGTGTCTTGTTGCACATGTTTCTCTTATAGCACATTCCATATATTTGTGGTACTTTGATAGTGGATGTTCTCACCACATGACTGGCACCCAGGAATTCCTCACAAATATCACACCTTACGACGGTGGGCGATGGAATGAAAAGTAGAGTAGTTGGAAAAGGTGAACTACAAATTGAAGAATTCCCAGTATTCACCAGTATTTTGTTTGTTGAAGACTTAAATGGCAATCTGCTGAGCATAAGTCAACTGTGTGACGACAATATGACTGTGTAATTTCAGAAAGATAAATGTATAGTGAAACATGGAGAAGCCAAAGTCCTTTCAGTCATTCGATCCTCAGATAATTGCTATCTGCTGGAACATGAAGTGACATGTATGATCTCTAAACAAAATGAAGTATTTCTGTGGCACAGGAAGGTCGGTCACATCAATTACAAAACCTTGGAGAAAATGGCAAGTGCAAAGGCAGTATGAGGTATGCCTACATTAACAAGCAAGGATGGAATTATCTGTGGACCATGTCAACAAGGTAAACAAATTCGATATCCCCACTCTTCAGTCCAATATATAACCACCGCAAGAAATGTGGAATTATTACATATGGATCTGATGGGTCCAGTCAATACACCTAGCATAGGTGGCAAGAAATATATCTTTGTATATGTTGATGATTTCTCCAGATTTATGTGGGTAGCATTTCTAAATGAAAAATCAGATACTGTGGAAGTGTTTAGAAGTCTTGTGATAAAATTACAGACTGGAAAAGGAATTCCAGTCGGGAAGATTGTTCAAATTCGTAGTGAGCATGGTAGAGAATTTGAAAATTCTCAATTTAGTGACTTCTGTGATGAGCTTGGAATTCAACATGAGTTTTCTACACCAATCACCCCTCAGCAGAATGGTGTTGTAGAATGGAAAAATAGAACTCTACAAGAGATGGCTCGAGTTATGTTAGCCGAGAAAGAAATTCACAAAAAGTGGTGGGCAGAAACCATTAACACAGCTTGCTATACAATCAATCTAGTGTATCTACATCCATTCATAAGCAAAACGTCTTACGAGATTTGGAAGGCCAGGAAGCCAAATGTCTCATACTTTCATGTGTCTGGAAGCTAGTGTTACATCCTCAGAGATAGAGACCAGTTGGCAAAATTCGACAATCGCAGTGATATTGGAATCTTTCTTGGTTATTCTGTGAACAGCCGGGCATATCGTGTTTACAACCTTCAGACAAAAACTCTCAAGGAATCCATAAACGTTATTGTGGATGATTCTGAAGAAGAACAAGGTTCAGATACTGTAGAAGATGAACCCGATAAAAACTATGTACCAACACAGTCGAGTAAACCTAACAAGCCAAACCCATCGCATGTTGGAACATCTGAGTAGAATGATTACCCTGCTAAACCAGATGAACCTAAGCATGTTGGAACATCATCTCCCGCTGCCTTATCATATGTTCCAATACAGGATCAACTTGAACCAATGGCACGGAGTACTCGATTAGTTTCTCGGGTTGATTACAGAAAGTTGGCAGGATTACAATGCTTAATCTCTCTCATTGAACCCCAGAACTACAAGAAAGCATTACTAGATGAATACTAGATTGATGTGATGAGAGAAGAACTCGGTCAGTTTGCACAAAATGATGTATGGTATCTCACTCCTCGCCCTAAAAGTGTAAACGTTATCGGCACAAAATGGATCTTCAAGATCAAATCTAATGCTGATAGACAACTTACTTGAAAAAAAAGCCAGATTGGTAGCTCAAGGATATACACAAGTTGAGGGAGTCAACTTTGATAAGACATTTGCACCAGTTGCCAAGTTAGAGTCAATTCGAATCTTACTTGATATTGCCTGCTCTATGAACTTTACTCTGTATCAAATGGATGTCAAGATTTCTTTCCTAAATGGTGTGGTAAATGAGGAAGTATATGTGGAATGACCTAAAGGATTTGAGGATCCTCATTACCCCCATCATGTGTATCACCTCAAGAAGACTTTATATGGCTTAAAGCAAGCACCAAGTGCTTGGTATGAACGACTTACTAACTTTCTTCTTCAAAAAGGTCATCATCAAGGGGGTGTAGATCGCACTTTATTTGTGCTTGAAAGGGCATCAAAAATTCCGAGTGTCCAAATTTATGTTGATGATATCGTATTCGGCTCTACTCCACCATTTATGGTACATGATTTTCTCACTATTATGAAGGCTGAATTTGAGATGAGCATGGTTGGAGAACTCACATATTTTCTAGGACTGCAAGTTAAGCAAGGGAAAATGGCATGTTCATAAATCAGATTAAGTATGCCCTGAATTTAGTAAAGAGATGCCCGAGCAGTTCGAACACCTATGGGGGTTTCTGACAAATAGGTAAAGGATGAAAAAGGAGTCGCAGTTGATCAGAAGTTATAGAGAGGCATGATTGGGAGTCTATTGTATTTAACAGCAAGTAGACCAGATATATGTTTCAGTGTATGAATATTAGCAAGATTTTAGGCTGATCCAAAGGAATCTCATCTCACTGCAGTCAAAAGAGTTATTCGATATGTAAGTGGGACTTCTGAGTATGGTATCTGTTCATCTCAGAATCAAGATTCTGATCTAATTGGGTACATCGATTCTGATTGGGCTGGTAATGCTGATCGTAAAAGCCCTACAGGTGGATATTTTTTCATTGGTACAAATCTAGTTTCTTGGTATAACAAGAAACAAAATTCAATCTCCTTGTCCACTGCGGAAACTGAATATCTTGCTGATGTAAGCTGTTGTGCTCAACTATTGTGGATGAAGCAAATGATGAATGACTATTGAATTCATCAAGGCCCTTTGAAGATTTTATGTGACAACACAAGTTCTATTGATATTTCTAAAAATCATATCCAACACTCTTGAACAAAGCATATAGACATCACGCATCATTTTATTAGAGATCTTGTGGAAAGGAAGGAACTTGTGGTAGCCTATGTTCCAACATCTGAGCGATTTGCAAATATTTTTACAAAACTGTTGGATACCTCTACATTTGAAATTCTCAGACAACACTTACGTGTTTGTCAGATTTGAGGTAATTTTTGTTAGGTGTAAATATTTTTCCACTTTATTTTTTTTTCAATGAGTCAGAAAAAACAAAAAATTGAAAGAAGGAAAATGATACAAAATAGAAGATGCAAAGTTATGGTATGTTGGAAGAAAAAGAAAATTACCAAAATTGGAGTTATTGTATGTTGGAAGAAGGTGTGCCTTGAGTTGACAAGTGAGAAAAGTAGAACCATTACTTTTCATGGAAAGGTAAAAAGTGTTGGATTTTTGCAGAAAAATAGGTAAATAAGTAAAGAGTTTGTGTTTGTCCCAAAATTATCTCCATCTCTCCACATCTCACTCTTTTTGCCCTACACTCCCACTATTCTTGGTGTTTTTCGGATTCTTGTTGCCAAAATTTTTCCAAGAACTTCTCATTCATAACAAACCTCTGCCGAAAAATGTCTTCAAGCCCGAAATCTCCCACGGTCGAGGACAATATTCAAGAAACTCCTCAATCTCCAGAGGATGATATTGTTGAGCAGAGGGAAGAAAATGTGGAGGTAAACCTGAACCGTGATGATTGACAAAGTGAAGAACTTAGAGCCAAAGGGAAAGATCCATATCAAAAGGTAATAGGCCCTGATCCTCCTACTCTCAAGGTGCTTGGAATAGAATTTAAAACTGTCGATGATATTTTTTAGTGGATTGAAGCCAATAGGAGTACTGTGGATTTGACTAAATTTAAGAATTTTGAGGGAGAATTTCTGAATGTTAATGTCAAGGAACTGTTGACTGGTGATATTGGTGATCTGGAGGATGTTGAAAATTATGAAGTCAAATTATTAAGGGGGAAATATGGAGTTTATAACGGGAAGGATAGGTTTCATGTATACTCTTCTATTCATGGCCCTAGCTATGTTAAGATTAAAGAGATAGGTGATGAAGAGACTGAGGGACTGGAAGTGATTAAGTCCACTGATAGGATGCCAGTAGGATTTTATGATGCTAAGGCTGTCCAGAGGATTGAAGAGCTTAGAAAACCTGTGATCATAGAGATTACAGATAGTGAAGATGGAAGCAGTGTTGGGTATGTTCCAACACAGAGAGCAGATTCAGAAAGAGCTGAAGATATGGAAATTGATGATGTGGACATGGGAGGTCAAGATCAGTGTGATGTCACTGGTAATGCACATGATGAATATGAGTATTCATACGGATAATAGACTGGAGGATCTGATTTGAGGGAAGATGAATCAGTCAAGGATCAACATGTTGGAACACAAGGCAGGGCAGAGACTGCTGAGGATGAAGAAGATGGAAATTCTAAGTATGTTCCAACACAGGAACCTGAGTTGAACTACTCCAGCGATGAAGTATTGGATAATTCTTTCAAACTGCAAAGGGTAAGAGGAAGATGCATGTTACTGAGGACTCCCCACCAACCAAGAAATCCAAGAAAACCCACACTGCTCCCAAGAAGAAGGTGATGATACCACCTCCTCCTGTAAGTGAAGCACTGTCTTTTTCTTACTTCGATATAAATTGTGAGGAGATGGGAAAGGTGTTTGATAAGAGGAAGATAATCTCTGAGAAACCAGTAGATCTAGATGCATATAGGGCTAGTGGATTTTATAATCTTCTGGAAGTAATTGGGATGAAAAGGGTTGCTACGGTACAACTTCAGTACAATAAGAAGGTGGTCACTGGAGTATATTCCAGCCTGATGGCTGGGAACTTGGAGGTTGATTCCCCATGGTTTGAGAATGTATATATGTTAGGGGGAAGATTATTTATTTTTCTGCTGCTCGAATGAACAAAAGTTTGGGGCTGAAAACCCAGACTTTGAGGGAGTTTTTCCAGAAAAATTTTGAAGTGTCTGATGACAAGATTCTGGAGGTAGTCTCAGGAGGGTACAAGAAAGTATGGCCTGAGACTGGATACTCACATGCTACCTACCTGTCTTCTAGATTTTTTGTCTATATATGGTAGCTGTGAACTGCTGGATACCATCTTCCAATACTACAGCTTTGACAAGATAAATGGCAAAGTTGTTGTACTGTGTTGGAACACAGAAACCAGTTAATCTGGGGTTATTTATCCAGCAGAGTATAGTTAGGCAAGCCATTGCTCCAAAGGCGAAGCATGCTCTGGTGCATCCATGTTTGAAATCCGCATTGGCTAAGAGTGCCAAGGTGAAGGGAAAAGCAAAGGATGTGATCACCGATACAGAGTTTCTCCGGCCTAACGAGAAAACTTTTGGCATGCGGCAAGTTCATGATCTGCCATGGAACCCTAAAGCTACAACCTATGTAGATGCTAAGATAGTGGCGCTCAATGCAAGGTTGGGGGCTATAGCCATCCAAATTGCGGAACTTGAAGTAGAGAAGGCCAGACGTGAGGGGGTGAAGGCTCAGCTGGAGGCACAAGATGCTGCTCCTAAATAGGATTGATTTCCCTACAATATCTATGTTCCAACATAGATCCTATTTCTATGGCTTATTGCCATTGCCATATTCATGGCCCCAGGGGGAGAATATTTAATTTTTGGATATTATTATTTTGGATGACTGTAATCTGAATATTTTTTCTGTATTCTGGAATTCTGGTTTCGAATGGTATTTTTAACATCAGATTCAGTAGTATGCATATATTCCAACGTAGGTGGATTTCGGAAAGCCTTATATGTTTGATTGGATGTTTTTTCCGTTGTGTTCTTAATGTACAAAATGGTTGGATCCACATAATGCCAAAGAGAGAGATTGTAAAGTCAAGTGGTGTTCATTGAATATTTTAATTGGCAATTTGTGAACATACTTGGAAACGAAAAACTTTCCATGTTGGAACATGCGAACAAGTAGCGTTTATGCCAACAAGTTTTACGGAAGAAGAAGATCAGAATATTATGATATTTGTGATTTATGGAAATCTGAATGTTTTGAAATATGTTAGGCGGTGGTAGAAGCATAATTGGTTTATGGAAAATCCCTACAAATATGGTATTGATGTTATCGAATATATGAGAGATATTGTGATAAGGAAAATCTATTTATTTATAGGATTTTGATATGCTTCAGAAGCAGATAAGGAATAGGAATATTATGGAGATAATCATGGAGAGTTCCGATATGCTCATAGCTTTACACCACAGCTGAATTAAACTCGCGATTTTAACTGAGAAAATATGCACACATATTTTCATCTTTCCGAGAGCCTTGCAAAGAGCCTGATCTATATGCTCCAACATATGTAACATGTTGTTCAAAGTTCAGAATCGTATACCTTAATTCCTCGGGAGGAGAAGATCCAGCGTCGATGAGTTTCGAGGTCAGAGGGAGTCTGATCAAGGCGGATCAGTAGTTAGGGGAGCTAGCAGAATTCACACGTTTGATTAGAAAAGATAAGTATTTTGTAATGGTGTACTTTGTACTGTATCTTTCTGATTAGTGGATTCATTCTGAACTGGGTCAGGCCCTGCAGATGTAGGTGGATTTCACCGAACTGCGTAACCAAGTATCGTGCCTTTTATGCTTTACTTTATTGCATACTTGGTTAAATAGGTTATGTTGGAACATACTAGTAATAATTAAGAAATTTTGGTAAAACCAAATTACATGGAGCAACACCTGGTGGTAGAGCTCCTTGCTGGCGAGTAAGATCGTGATACGCCACCATTTATCTCCAGCTCCTTCCACCTCAATCGGGAGCTCACTATGTCGTTCGATTCTTAGTTTTCTCTGTTCAATTTTCTGAGTTTTCGACGATTTGGTGGTTTTCTTCATTTTTCTGCCATTCGATTCTTAGTTTTCTTCATTTTTCCGCCATTCGATTCTTAGTTTTCTCTTTGTTCAATTTGGTGGGTTTTCTTCGATTTTCCAACGATTTTTTTGGTTTTCTTTCCGATTTGTCACCGTTTGCATATCTGAGAATGGGGCAGGTGGAACGAAGAAGAGAGAGGTGGAGAAAATAGGCAGGCAGGGGAGGGGGGAGAGAGGGATGGAACGAAGTTCAGTAATTTTACATCCCAAAAAATTAAAACATCAGAATTGGTTGGGAGGGAGGGAGTACTAAAAGAATTCTGGTTATGGTAATATATTTTTTTTAAAATAAAAGTTTTGTTTCAAATGGTTCCCGTGAAATATGTTGTGAATTTTTTATTATTAAACTTTATTAATATATAAATATTCAATATATAGTTATATATGATACTATTGAATTTTTTGTAATTCATTTTGAAATGTAAATTGCGACAAAGCTATCAAGATCCTACCGGATAGTATTACTATTTATATTTTAAATTAAAATATTTGATCAAAGCTAGATTAACATTTTAAAAAAAATAAAATTTTATTGTAAAAACTTATTTGGGGAAGAAAAAATAAAACCACAAAACTTGATATTTTTTTTGGAAGAAGTGAATAGCTTTCATTCATAACTGGGAGTCGGATTACATATTGTGATGGAACGTGCCAAATTATGCGTTTTCACTACTTCTACTTTATCCATCTTAACAATAGACAAACTATAAAATGCCATAGCAAGGACTAGGATTTCCTTTACTAGTTTCCTCACATCTGGCGGGGGGTTTTGGATAGTTAGCGATGTATTGTACTGCGTTTTCACAAACAGTTTTAAGCAGAATGCGTATTTTCCCTCTAACACTTGCTTGTTTCAAGGCCTGTAGAATAGCTTTCGTACACCAGGCCGTCATTCCCCCACCTGTGATGTTGCAGAACGCCACGTCGGTGATTAATATGGTACGATCCCGAAATAGGTGGTCCACATTATTGTCTTTCATGAGCTACAAAAGGGTAATATCTCCCACCTTTCTTGACTCATTTACTGGGTTGTCCTCTTTGTCCAATTATTGATTATCTGTTTGAGGAACAGTGTCTGGGGCCCGATTAGAGGGCCCCTGGTTAATTGCCCTCTCCGTAGCCTTGTGGGTTAGTGATGCGATGCGGACCCTAATGTGATCGAAGGTTGGTAAAACCTAATTGAAGGTCGTTGTATTCCTCGCACACCATATTGCCCATATTATGAAGCACGCTAGTTCTCTGTCCTTCTTTTCAGGTGGTGAAGTGAACCATTGTTATAGCCATTCTTTTAATGATGTTGGACTCACCGAGTTGAAGCCAAACCCTAGTCTGCTCTGCCTCCAAATATTTTTTTTATGAATTTACATTCGAAGATCATATGTTCTACCGACTCGTCTGTGGTATAACACATATGGCACTTGGATGATAAGTTCATACCTCTTCTCCTTAGGCTTTGGGTTTGTTGGACAAGCTCCTTGAATCATTCTCCACATTAGGAATTTTATGTATTCATAAACCTTGAATCCTTGGGATGGTGGGTTCAGCTGATATGGAATCTAGTTGTTTTGAATGTCCATGGCATCGCCTGTCACAATTTTCCACTTAAGGTGTGGTTTGATTAACTCCAGTCCCCATAGAATACCCTTTCATCCCCACGAGTCGCCTTGCTTCAACTTTGTCTTCAGCAGGGCTTGATTCCTGTAGTACTTAGCCAGGAAGAACTTTGTGAAGAATGAATTTTTGTTTTTCAACAGTGACCACACTAGCTTTCCTAGCATCGCTTGGTTCATTTCTGACGTTGATCTCATTCCTAGACCTCCTAGCCATTTAGAGGTACAAAGTTTTGACCAGGATTTCCAGTGGATCCCTCTTCCCTCCGTATCTCCAGCCCAGATGAATCTTGCCATCTGCTTGTCCACCTCCTCCATGACTATTTTTGGGATTCTAAAGGTCCCAATAGTGCATTGTGATAGCGAGTAGAGGACATGTTTGCATAGCGTAATCCTTCCCATTATTGACAGTTCACTGCTTCTCCATACCATTGTTTTAGTTGTAACCTTCCTTTGCAAGGATTTGAACAGCCTAACCTTCGACCCCTTAAAGTTAATATCATGGCCTAGGTACTTTCCTTGCAGGAGATCTGGCTTGATGTTGAATCTTAACTTGATCAGACTTTTGGTGTAGTCATTCGCATTCGGACTTATTAGGAATGAGGATTTTTCAAAGTTGAGGCGCTGCCCTGAGTATGTTGCGAAAAGGTTTAGCGTAGACACTAATTTTCTCATGCCGCTCTCCATTACTTCAAAGAATAAGACACAATCATCGGCGAACATGAGGTTCCAGACTCTTGGGACCCCTATGCCTCATTTGATCCCTCTACATACTTGGTAGAAGGGTGTCAAGGCTATCATTGAAGACAGAGCTTCTTGGCACAAGATGAATAGAAACGGGATACCGGGCATCCTTGACGTGGTCCTTGTATGGGTGTGAATTGTTGTAAAGTCTCACCATTAAAATTTGATGGAGTATGTGACCGTTGTTACACACTCCATTATCCACTTTATTGAAAATCTATTCCATCCCATAACATTCCGGAGGAAGTTCCATGACACTCGGTGATAGGCTTTACTCATGTTGATCTTGATAGCAGCGATTGGAATCTTCCTTGTCTTTGGATTCCTAACCTTTTCTATCAACTCGAGTGCTATGAGTGAGTTTTCTACTATGGATCTCCCTTGCACAAAGGCGTCTTGATTACCCGATATAAGATACCCCATAATTTGCTTTAATCTATTCAGTAATACTTTTACAATGATTTTATACATAACATTGCACAAGCTACTTGACCTTAAGTCAACTAATTTAGATGGTACCTTTGTCTTCGGGATTAGTACTTTGATATGGTATCGTTCAAAAAACAATAAATTTGTACGAGACCAATTAAAGACACTGACCAAAGTTACACATACAAGTTGACGTGCAATGAGATCATTACTCCATTAATTTTTTTAAACTATGGGTACACTCTTTTTTTGGGAAAATGTAAAAATTTTCATTCCCAAAACTACTGCATCTATACAATAGTTTCACCATTCTCTCCTATAATCCTATCATAACAAAAAAAATTCTCTCTTATATTCCTAAGACATAAATTGTACACATTTTTCTCTTAGTTTAGGGTTCATTAAAACCCTATGTACAATACAATCCAATATTCTACCCGTGACCAGGGGCAGATCTAGAGAAAAAAATTTGGTTGGGCATTATTTAATAGTTAAACAATTAAATAATAAAATTAATTGAAAAATAAAGTCACACGACTAATTTACTAAACATGCTCATGTCGATTTTTCATAATTTGGAATTTAGCAATGAAATCATCCACGACAACATTTAAGAACAAATATTTTCTAAGATAGGTAATTAAAAATTAATTAAAATTGGAAAAATCAAAGAATACGAATGAAAAATGATGGGGCGATAGTCAAAATCTTCTTTTGACCAAGTTAAAAAAATTTTAAAAAGGTGGGTAGCTGCCCTTGTTTGCCCAAGGCTAGCTCTGCCACTGCACGTGATGTACAAATTTTCCTCATCCTTTCCAAAGCAAACCTCGTTCCTCCATCTCCAGATTTCGTAGATCATTTCCACTAGAGCCAATTTCAAAATTATTGATCTTCATCCCTTGTCGTTACCCCTCTTTGTCACCCATTCTTTTTCCTCATTCTAGCCTATCGGGTTCTTGTCCATGCGCAACCAATTCAGTACAGCCATCCAAATTTTCTTCGTCCTTCTGCATTCGAAAAAGAGGTGTTGTATATCCTCTTCAACTCAACAAAGTTGGCACTTTGTTTCCATAGAAAATCCAAACTTACGCAGCCTAGCTTTTGTTGGCAATCATTATGGCATGTCATCCATAATGTGAACTTCGATTTGGGTCTCGCTATGATGTCATAAAACAACTTACACCATTGCACCTTTTCATTCTCCCCTCTCAACTCAATATATATTTTTCGAGTTCTGAATTTCCTAGGTGTTTTCATAGCTTCCCATTGCTCCATCGTTGTTGTTTTCTCTGTACATTTCCCCAGAATTTTCATCGGCCAAGAACTCAAACTCATCACCTCATGTTCCTTTATGTAATAAGAGTGTATCAATTTGATCCGTAAACTATCCTCCTTTCTGCACAAGTTCCACAAAGTCTTGAACATATTAGCCATATTCCACTCTACCAGTGCAATGACATTCAGGCCACCATCCTTTTTTTGGTGAACAAATTTTCCCATGAAATTGGAGATTTTCTTGTAATTTCCTCCCCTCCACTCCACAAGAATGATCTGCACATAGCCTCTATATATCGCAGAAGTGACTTTGGTAACGAGAATCTCTGCATCAAGTAGTTTGCTACATCAAACAACACACTTCTTATAAGCTGAAGTCTACCAGTGTAACTTAGTAACCTCACACTCCAGTGCTTCAGTCTTTCAGAAATCTTCTCTATCAATGGCATGCACATCATTACTGTGAGCTTCGTACTTGCTAGGGGTACTCCCAAATACTTAAATGGAAGCTCACCCTCATCAAAACCTGTTAGATTTAGTATCCCCATTTTATGCTCCTCCTTACGACCTCCAAAATAAACCCTACATTTAGCCCAATTAACTTTCAGCCATGTTAAATTCATAAACTACTGAAAAGCTTCCATTAAGACCTGCACTGATTTTGTCTCACCTTTTGCTAGTAGCAGCAAATCAACCACAAATGTTAAATGCACCAGCTTCAGTTTATCACACCTAAAATGATATTCAAATCCCCTGTTTCCATCTACAATCAATAGAAATCGATGCATATACTCCATAACTAATACAAAAAAAAAAGTTGTGAGATAAGATCACCTTGTCTCAAACCCTCTTTTGCTTGTATTATTTTAGTGGGATTACCATTAACTACATACTTATAGGATAAAGTAGACACACACTTCATAATCCATCCAATAAACTGACCTGGGAAGCCCATTTCTTTCATAATTTTCTCCAAAGCCTCCACTGTGTCATACACCTTTTGCAAGTCCATCTGCATCAAACCCCTTGGTCCTTTGCTTTTCTTGCTATAACCTCTGACTAATTCATAGGCTAACATAATCTGATCATGAATATTGCGACCAAAGGACCAACGAAGTATGGCTACCATGAACTAATTTATTAATGACAACACTCGGTGTATTAGTTAATATTCTTGACACGATTTTATCCATGGTTGAGCAACAGGATATGGGCATTAAGTCACTTACCTTCTTCGCAGCTTTGTGTTTTAGTATCAATGCTACTAATGTACCATTTACTGCTCTATAAATTCAACCCATCTCAAAGAATTCCTCTACAGCTTTCAACACGTCATCTTTTATCATCTTCCAATTAACTTTTTAAAAAATTGCATTGTAACCATCTATTCCGGTGCTTTTTTATCGCCAATTCCCTTCAAAGCATCCTATACTTCATTCTCTGTAATCTTACCAATAAAATTTCTCCTTTCTTCTGCATTCAAACTGTATCATTTCCTCATTACTTGTACATCAATATTCTCCAAATTCTTTGTATTCTGCCCAATCAAGTCCTCCTAGAAACTGATCACCTCCCTCTCCATGTCTTCCAGGTCATTAATCATAGTACCATCTCTCCCTTACATTCTACTGATCCCCAGCATGTTGTTTTTAGCTTTCACAAAGGCATGGAAATAGGCGTTGTTTCCATCCTCTAGCCTTAACCAAGCAATTTTTGCTTTCTGACTTGCCGCTTTCTTATCCAGGCCACTCTACTTGATAACATTTTCAATGTACTTCACCACTTTCAGGACTTTCTCTCTATCAAATTTCTGGTTGCTAAGGTTTCTCTGAGTTGAGATTAATTCTGCCCTAGCCTTATCCAATTCCATCTGAGTGCCCGAAACCCTTCTTGTGTAATGCAACAATGTAGGCTGCAGTCGTATTAATACCCTCCAAACCACATACATAGCCATGCTCTCTATTTTCTGTTCCCAGTTTACTCTAATTGATTTCAGAACTTCACTATCCTCCAAAAGGAAATTAATCGATTTGAACCGCCCTTTGTTCTTCTGTACCTCCTCATGAGTTTTGATCATTAACAAAGCATGATCTGAAAGTCCAACCTCCACCACTTCAATTTTAATTTCTGGATATTTTTGGAACCATTCTAAATTCTCTATAACTCTATCTATTCTTGAGTAGATACTGTTATCAACCTGTCTATTAGACCAAGTGAAAAACTCTCCCATAGTGCCACATTCAAATAACTCCACTCTATTCATCATCTCCTGTAAATCCCAGAATTTATAAGCCAGAAAATCATTCCCCCCTACTCTGTCATTCACCGAAAGTACATTGTTAAAGTCTCCCACCAGTAGCCATGCATGTCTGTGTTT
Organism: Rubia yunnanensis; assembly: GCA_037428765.1. NCBI lineage: Eukaryota > Viridiplantae > Streptophyta > Magnoliopsida > Gentianales > Rubiaceae > Rubia > Rubia yunnanensis. The sequence goes on from CM075065.1 coordinate 104,680,875, forward strand.
AACTTTTCAATTTTTCCACATCCTTCCATAGCTTTTTCCTCTCCTTCTGTTGATTTGCTACATATACAGCAGTGAACCAATACATGAAACGATCAATTATATCAGACACCCCTACATGTAGTAACTGGTATGTTTCATCATAATTTTTTACTTCCACTTGCCTGCCATCCCACATAACCCACAACCTACCATATTGATGTGACTCATAATTGTCCACAAACTCCCATTTTCCTCCCAGCCTTTTTCTCACCCTTTCCGCTCTCTCTTTTTTTTACTCGTGTTTCAACTAGTACAACCATAGATAACCTCAATCTATTGAGATGGGAGCCAATCTCATTGGTTTTGGCTACATTATTTAGCCCCCTCACGTTCCATGTTACTATCATGGGACTTTACCATACGAGCATGCAAGATCTTTCCAAATCCTCACGCTCTCTGGCAATCCCTTTTATCTACTACCCAACTTCACATCTATCTCAGGCTGATCCCCCTTATACATTGTATTTTCCCCTCAGGTCTGCTTCCCACAAATTTCTACTCAGTTTTCCCATCACTTCAATGTACTCCCATTCCTCTATTCTTTGCACTGACTACACTCCATTCATCCTCCTTTTGCTTCTTTGCTACCTTCTGGTTTCTACCAGTTCCGCTATCCTGCTCCAAACCAACCTCCTTTCTATCATTCTATTTTCTTCTCAGTCTTGCACTGATACCTTCCAGTTAACATTTCTTGCAAAACAAAGGGTTTCTATCCAACACCAGTGGCTGCTTAAAATTTCCCCCTTTATATCCTTGATGTTAATATATTTAAGAATTTTCTGAGATCTATCAACCTCAATCAGCATCCTTGCATACGAGACCATGAGTTTATTGGTTTTACACTCATCTGTGAACATAGGTTTGCCCAGTGTGCTACCTATCTTTCCAATACTCTTGGACCCTCATAGATGCAACGGTAGCTGCAAAAAATTTACCCATGTTGGCACAGTCCTAACTACATCATCTTTCATATAAAAAATCAGCTTTCAAACATGTAAGAACATAGCTCTGTTTTGTATCGTATACAACGCTCTCCTTAAAACACTATCCCTATCCTCCACAGATTTGAATCTTATAAAAAAATAACCAGCATCTGTATAGTATAATTCATGCAAAGACACAAAGGATCAAAACTGGGTCATAAATCGTTTAACAACAGTCATCGTCAATTCTCCATCTAAAATATACATTATCAAGGCCTTTTTCCAAAACACAAGCTCAGGCTCAACATCCATCATTTAAATTTCAGCTTCAATCTCACCATCTATCACACTAGGGGGGAGATTACTCAATTTTCAATCCATTAGAATGAACTTTATTATCCATAATCACATCCACGCACAGTTTTCCTTGTTCCTTCACATTAGACTAAATTATTTTTTTAGTTCCCTACAAAGTATCTTGTACCATGTTTTGGTCCCCATTTGCAAATCAACCCTTAGACGCTACCCCACAAATTCAAAATAATTTGTTTGGTCCCCGAAGGTGATTTTCCGGTAAGGTTAAATGGTTTTCCGGTATAGTCAGGGATATAATGGTAATTTTACTAATTAAAAATTCAATTAAAAATTCCTAATTTAATTTTTTTAAAAAAATTTCACCACCAACTGCCGCCGCCTTCCACCACCACCTTCCACTGCCGCCTTCAATTCAGTTTTTCATCCTCCCAACACTGCCAGCTAACCGATGGCGCCGCCGCTACTCACCGGGGAGCATTCGTACCGCCGCTACCATTTTCTTCTTCTCTACAAAATCCAATCCATCACAAGCGAGCATTCATACCAGCGATGAACCTCCAGCCGATAAACCATTCCAGCCGCGTCGATGGAGTGATGATAAACAGGACCAAACCAATTCTTGAACCAAATAATCCACACATTTTGCGGTGACCCAATGCTACAAACCGCCGGAAAAATGCATCCCAAACCCAGAAAACAAACGCAACCTCAACAGAAAATTCCAGTACCCTCTCCGGCAGCCCAAAGTGAAGAAGCCCGCCTAAATCTGAAGATCGGCGGAGATACCCTTATTCCAAATTTGAGAACCTTGATCAAAATCAAAAGCAGTCGGATTATGGGGCTCAAAATCCGTGACTCAAGCTCGTAACTTTTTGGAGCTTGGGTGTTCACTGCCGATCGGAAATTACAGCGATGAGGAGATGAAGCGATGGCGGCGGCGGAGACGAACCGTAGCGAAGACGAAGACGAACTGCTCCAGATTTTTTATTTTTTTAATTTAGGGGTATAATGGTCATTTTACATAATTTGACCAATTTTACTGTTGACTTTCCCTGAAAACCACCTTTGAGGACCAAACAAATTATTTTGAATTTGTTGGGTACCGTCTAAGGATTAATTTGCAAATAAGGACCAAAACATGGTATAAGATACTTTGTAGGAGACTAAAAAAACAATTTGATCTTCACATTATCATTCACATTCAGCTTGCTTACCTCAGGATTAGTAGACTCTTCTTCCATCCTATTCAATTGTGCCTTCTTCGGTTTTTCTTCTCCCCCTACACACTCAATTTCTGCCTCTCCGTATTTTGCATCCTCCAATTGAACTTCTGAATCCTCATCTACCACTCCATTACTGTTCAGATTATCAGTCGTTACTCTTGTTTCTCATCCCCAATTCACCGATGGTAAAGTCACCTTCTTCCTTGACCAACCTCGCCCCGCTTCATTGTCCGACAATTTACACCGTTTGTGTGTGAAAATGGCCCATACTGGAGAGAGAGAGTTATGATGTTTTATTGTTTACATTTTTTTATTTTATTCTATGTGAAAAAAATCTATAAAATCATTCTTATTCATTATTTTTTGTTTTAAACTTTTTACACATTTCCATACACACATTTTAATTATGTAAAAATAATTAATTAAAATAATAGTGTATTGGTATTGAAAGAGTGGAGAAATTGTACACTATTTAAGAATGAAGTGCTTATATAACTCTCAATTTTTTGTTATGTGCAAATATAACCCCAAGTTTTTTGAAAGTACAGTTGTACTCGAAGTCATCTGAGCGAGCAGCTGTACCCAAATTAAATTAGGAGGAAAAAGTGGGTGCTTGGGTATTAGTTTACATAGTGGATTGCTATACCACGCCCTGTATTTTACTATCCTCGCCCTAATACGTATACAGTATATATTTTTAATTTAATTTCAATAACTGAATTAAAATTAATTTAGATAATTGTAGTTAGTTAATATTAACTGAATTAATTTAAAAGAAATTCCGCCGCCGGAGGACCACCATGCGCCGCCGCCAGACCACCGTGTGCCGCCGCCTGCTCCGGTTCGCCACGGCCTGGGCGCGAGCCGTGGCGGTCTCCGCTCGCCACCGCCTGGGCGCGAGCCGCCGTCGGTCCGCTCGCCACCGCCTGGCCGCGAGCCGCCGGCGGTCCGATCGCCACGGCCTGGGCGCGAGCCGCCGCTCGCCACCGCCTGGCCGCGAGCCGCCGCCGGTCCGCTCGCCACGGTCTAGGCGCGAGCCAAACCGGCGCCGCTCGCCGTGCCCTGGGCGCGAGCCGGACCAGCGCCACTCGCCGTGCCCTGGGCGCGAGCGGGACGGCCCTCCGCTCACCGTGCCTTGGGCGCGAGGCTGACGAGGTCCGGTCGCCAGGCCACGGGCGCGAGCCGGACGTGCCTCGGCTCGCCGTGGCCTGGGCGCGAGCCGTGCCATGCTGCCTCCCAAATTTGTACTGCTATAATTACCTCGAATTCTACTGATTCTGAGGGCACTCGAAATTTTTGCTATCCAAGACGAGCAAAAATTACTCCAGAAAGGGTGTTAGAAATTCCATGTCTTCGGAGGTAATTTTACTAATTAGTTTTCTGTCCATAAGTAGTTGTTAAATTTAATAATTTTTGCCGTAGAAATTTATGCTCGTCTTTGTGTTTTAATTTATTAACTGTTACGTATAAATTATTGCACATTTATCTCCTATGAATTTATCTCCTATTAATAGCAGTAACGTTAATTTTGTTGTTAATTTTGTTACGTAATGCTGTTTTTAATTTATCTACAATAATTTATGTCCTATTAATTATTGTAACGTTAATTTTGTTGTTTTGTTAATTTTGTTATTTTGTTAATTATTGTACCGTTAAGTTACATATTTTTACGTTATTTTGATATTTTAATTTGTTGAACTGTAAGAATGTAATATTAATTCTAGCCACAATGTTATTTCATCAAATAAAATTTTCACATTTTTTTCCATTACATGTATGTTTTAGCTGTTAATGAGAAATGGCGGAGTGCACCCTTAAGTCCATTAGGAGGACAGTTTGAAATGGATGAATGTAATTTTAGTTTAGGGAGTTAATTTGTGTACGGGAATTTTATAACTGTAATGGCATTTCATGTACTATAATTTTATCTTTATGTTCTCTTCTTTAAGTATATGTTTTAACGTTTTGACTGTAATTTTATCTTTATTCGTTCATATGTAAACGTTAATTGACGACATCATTGTCGCTGGTATAGCAGTTGAGTGTAACTAATTACTTGATGTTTATTGCTGTTTAAGGATGACAATCAGTCATGTGAAGCTGCTGCAGGGCGGAATGGATACTCTCCATTTGCCACCTCAGCTGTGTTCCCTGGTGTTGCCGAGGCTTATTCCTACCTGCAACGGATTGCTCTGCAAGTGGGATTTGAACTTGTCACGGGGTCCTACAAACAGAATAGGAATGGTCCCCTGAGGTTATATTGCATTTGCAATCGGGGCCGAAAGGATAAGGTTGTAGATACGAGCGAATCTGATGTAGTCCGACGGAGTAGCAGCTCGACCAGAAGTTGTGACTGCCCATTCGCGATTGTCTTGAAACAGAGAATCACGGGGGATGGTTGGAATGTAGTGCCGTGCAAGGATCCTAGACGAGGGATGCACAACCACTCTTTCTCAGTGTACCCCGAGGGTCATAGACAGAGCTGCAAGCTCCATGCGGACGCGAAGCAAATGATCAGAGATTTGACAGATTCAGAAACAGCCCCAAGGCATATCAATGTCAGCCTCAGTAATTCGTTTCCGGACCTGCATCAGAACATTAGGCAGGTGTACAATGAGAGATTTCATATGTAACAGAAAGGCGAGGCGGGCGCAACACAGCGGAGAATTGTTTGCATCTGGCCACCGCGAAAGGGTATGTCACTAGTCACCGCTCAGCAGGTGATGGTACTTTGACTCATTTATTCATGGCCAATCCCGATGCTGTTGTGGCATTTCGCACGTTTCCGTGGGTTGTGGCCATCGACTCAACGTACAAGACCAATCGCTACGGCATGCCATTCATTGAGATGGTTGGGATGTCCCCTTGCAACACAAACTTCCTGATTGCCTACGCAATTGTCGTTGACGAAACGGCAGATACCTATGAGTGGGTGCTGAACGCGCTGAAGAACTTGCTTGTGGATGGACCGTTCCCTGAGGTTGTGGTCACCGATCGGGAGATGGGACTGATTCGGCCACTTCGGACTGTGTTTCCAGAATCGAATCATTTGCTCTGCACCTGGCATATTAACAAGGATGTGGAGGCACGTGTTACTGTGCTGACAGGGAATAAGAGGAACGGGGCAGCGTTCAAGAATGGTGCATGGTTCCGGGTTTGCAATGCATCCACCGTTTCAGAGTACGAAACCGCCTTGGTAGATATGAGGGCTGGATGGTCTTGGAGCGAGGCTGTTATTAGTTACGTTGAGACGACGTGGCTCACCCCCCATAAGGAGAAATTTGTGAGGGCATGGACGAACAGATTTCTGCATTTTGGGAACACAACTACATGCAGGGTCGAAAGTGCACACTCGTCATTGAAAGGGTGGTTACAAACGTCGACTGGTTCACTGGACACGGTATGGAGGCGTGTCGACCTGCAGATAGGCCAGCAGATTACTATGATCAAGGCCGGCCTGGAGAAATCAAGAACGTGCATTGGAAGATTGCACCGTAGGGCCCTTTTCAGCAACTTGATCAACAATGTGTCCAAATACTGTCTGGATAAATTGACGGTTGAGTCCGGGAGGATTGATGCACTCGGAGCACAGGTATATGCTTACTGTGGCTGTGTGCTGCGCTCGACACACGGAATACCGTGTGCATGCGTCATGGCAGGGGCAGTTGCTGAAGGAATCCCCTTGTACTTGGACAACATTCATCCGTTGTTTAAGAGCCTGGCATTGGGTGATCACGTGCGGAGCACGAAAAACATTGCGAGGGCCGAACAAGATCAGTCGCGGTTCAACACTCTGTTGGAGGAGCTGGCACGCAGCGACCCTTCGGTCCGCCGACGAGTTTCATCCTACATAGATGCGCAATTGCATCCGGAGGAGAGCGGCATTGGCGAGCTGGACAATTGTACTAGTGCACGTGGGAGACCAAGCGAGCAGGTCCCCCGATCAAGATCAACCCGACGTTCACCGAGCTACCACGAGCACGTGAACAGGCGATACGGGAGTAGTTCAAGGTCCCCGGGGCGTGCTTCAGGGAGCGGTCGCCGGCACGGTAAGTACAAGCACCATTCTTCCTAATGAACGCCGCCTGCACAAGATATTTATCTTAATGTGTTCTCCTGCAGCGACATTCCCGTTCCTCGAAAGTGTCCCCCACATTGTCCGGCGTTACATCGAAGGCTGGAACGATGTCGTGAGTGATGAAAACTGTGGCTTCAGATGCGTTGCTGATGCGTTCCACGTAGACGGTGAAGGTGAATGGTCTACAGCGCGTCGGGCAGTATTTAACGAGATATCAACTCATTGGCCTGACTATGTTCCCATATACGGTTCGCAAGATGACGTTGAATTCGCCAGAGCCCGTATACACCACACCAGCGGTCCATGTGGTCCAGAGCATTGGTTTACGGTCATTGCAGACATGTTTCCTGTCGCCACCTACTACAACACGGTTGTAGTTTTATATTACATTTTAGAGAATGGGTCGGTGGACCATTGCTGTACAGTCCTTCCACTGAGGGCAGGTGGGGGCGAGGATGGAACAAGTAGGGAGCTACACATTGTATACGTTCGCAGTGCAAGCCATTTCGTCAGGGTACATGTGAAGGAAAACTGTCCCATGCCCCCCGTGGTTAATATGTGGACCACATTGAGGAAGGCTGATGTCGTAGGTTGGGAGTTACCCTTTCGTAGGAGGATAAGGGCTTGGAGAAGAGCATACTCTGAGAGTAATCAACTGTTGCAACCCAGCGAAACATTTCGGCATGTACGCAACCGTTACAGTTATTATCGAAGCATCACAATTATTTTGAAAGCGTTACTGTTGCAAAAATCAATGACTTATAAATTTGATATGCACAAACAGTTACCGATTACATAAATGAGCAAACTGTGGCAAAACTGTGGGATCATACATAAGCAAACAGTCGACTAAGGAATGGGTCCATAACCGAGCCTGCGATACTCATCGCGATGACTGACAAAAGTCGTCATCAACTCCCTCATGCTTGGGTCGGCGAGTCCATCAACGGTCGCCAAGTCAAACGGATCCAGGGCGCTCATCATGTCACTCAGCATCTGTTGCACAAGAAACAGATTTTACAATAACGAGACAGTACAATGTAATATAATTACTCGAAGCAAACAGTTCGGGAAAACTTACCGATAACTGATGATGTGTCCTGTCCGGTCCACTCGTGGCAGCATGTTCAGGATTTACGATCAATGGGTGCGAATGAGTCGCGTACCAGTCCTCGTAATCCATGGTACACTCTGATTGGCTCGTGGCTATCGGGAACGACGCAAGCTGACCGTCGTGCCAAGTGTGTGCCATCTCCCATAGGGTCAACTGCAGCCTCCCTGGGTAGGTCACTGAATAGCCGGCTGGATCAGCCGGGCGGGAACAAGGCTCGGGCGCAATTGCAAGACCCCGCGGTATACCCTGTACGAGACCGAACTGGCGCACAACGCGATCTGGCATGTACGCCTCCATTGCGTCGAGGTATCGAATCACGCCGCGGTAGTGAGTCCTTCCCCTCGCAGCCCTAACCACGTCCACTCCACATGGCAACCAATCCACCTGCAAAATGTTTCACAGACATGTTACGTTTCTATGGAATCCGATCTACCTACTACTGTCAGAATAAGAGTAAAAGCATGGAATTCATACCTGGTCGGGCTGTAAGGCATCCAACTGTCGCCTGATGGCACCGAGCCTCCCCGTACCCCTCCCCGTTTTATCCCTTGTGTGCCACCGACTGGCGCAGCCCGGAAGAGCTGGCAATGTACTCGGTCTCGGTCGAAACATCGGAAAGTACTCGTATATCCATGCTTGAAGCAGCGTGCAACATCCGCATAGGCCGCGCGCCTTGGACCGGGACGCAATTCCCAACTGCAGATACAAACTGGCCAACGTCGCCGAGCCCCACGACAACTGCGAATCAAGTAGGGGTAGAAGGTTGGCTCTAACCTTATTCCCAGTTTTATCCACAAAAAGCGTGGATGAAAATAGGGTCAGCATGTAGCACATAAATTGGAAGTTCTCGCTCTGCCCCGCCGCTACACACCTCGCCATCAACGATTGGGCATCTATGTTACCCCCGTTCCAGTCTTCCGCGACAAAGGACCCCACATCATTCCCAAACAGTTCAGCGCACGCTTCCTCAATAGTCTCCGCCGAAATGGTACTCGCAACAGCGCCACCAACGATGGGAATGCCAAGAATCATCTCAACGTCATGCATCAGGATGGTCATCTCCCCAAAAGGCATGTGAAACGTGTTCATGTCCGGCTGCCACCTCTCGACAAAAGCGGATATCAGTGCCATGTCAAGGAACTGGAACATAATCGCAGGCAGGTGGGCCAACCCGGTCGCATGTATCCGGGCCTGTGCAACATCGCTCAGTTCGGGGAGCGTGGCGACTAGCTGCTTGCATAGCGGCGACCGAGCATGGCATCTCAGCACACCTCGCTCTATACCATTCCAAACGTCAACAGCGACGTGTCCTCCGAAGCTTGGTATGACGAGGTCATCTTGCGGGCCACCAGCCATCGGTCCCCGCACTAGCCACGTCTCATCGGCAGGTCGCTTCCTCCTATTCCTCGGTGCCCTTCCGGAGCTAGTCTCACCGGCATTGCACGATCCACCAGAAGATTGTGAGAATTGACCAGCTCTATTTCTCACGGTGTGCCTGGCTCCTCCAGCAGCATAACGTTCGATCCCAGCATCCAATGGCACACTCGTCCCAGGTTGGCCCATCAGGGGGACATCTGCCGGCAAGTCATAATTCAACTGCCAGTCACTATCGTGACGGATTCCACCAGACGCGAGAATGTTAATCTCCGGACCGTCCCATGTTGGCATGGGATCGAATGCACGAACGCTCGGTGGAGAAGGCCGCTCCGCTCCTACATCACACTCCTGCGGGCGAGGCGACGGTTCATCCTCGACCACGCAGCCTCTAGCCTGTCTCGCCGAGGCACTAACACCTCTTCGTCGTATGGAACGACCATGGCCGTCAGGTTGACCAGCAGTGCTCATCTACAACACAAGATATGTAATTAGTATAACAACAATTGAATCAAACTGATATGATAAGATAAATTAACATACATTTCAACAACGTGTGAACTAATATTTTCGAACAGTGCATAATTTCAATTTACTAATGGAAACTACATATTCTATAATGCATAGGAAAAAGTGGATATAACATAAAAAAACTCCTCCACAAACAGCAAATTTAATTCTCGTACAATCCCATACAACGAACTACACATTTTTTTAAGTTACAAATTGGAAATTACATTACTAAATAATCTTATTTTTTTACCACATCACATTATTATTAACATTCAAGGAAACAATAGTTAAAACATATCATAATAATTTACTACGCAATTGTTTACATCGGATTAATAAAGTTTATTTAAATAGAACTATATTCTATTATGTCACATAACTAAATAATTTCTAAAAAACACAATTTCTAAAAAATAATTTCTAAATAATTTCTATTATGTCACATAACTAAATAATTTCTAAAAAACACAATTTCTAAAAAATACAATTTCTAAAATATTATGTCCAAATTTAAACTAAATAATTTCTAAAAAACACAATTTCTTCGTTTTAATTCCAAAATTCATTAAATTCCTAATATTAGATTTCTCCAAATTATTCTACATCTTAATCTCCTATACTAACCACCAACCCAACATCTAACCACCAACCGAACATCCATTCTACATTTAACAAAATTCTAACAAACCCCAATTCTAACAATTCCGACAAGTTCAACAAAATTCGAATAGATTGGGCACCAATTCGCACGAAAAGTAAAAAAAAAATCCTCCAAAACTTACGTTTTCCGGCGGGTTTTCGGCGGGTTTCCGGCGGCGGCGGCGGGCGGGCTGGCTGGGCGGCAGAAATGGAGAGAGGGAAGGGGGAGAGAAATGGAGAGAAAGAAGAAGAAGAAGGAGAGAAAGAAGAAGAAGGAGGAGAGAAAAAGAGAGAAGGGAGGAGAGAAAAAGAGATAAGGGAGGCAAATTTATACTACTTCTCCCATTTTTTTTTCATTTTAAATTAAAAATACGTGTATTTATACGTATTAGGGCGAGGATAGTAAAATACAAGGCGGGATATAGCAACACCCTTTACATATTTTGGCTAGACATGTGTATATTTGCACAATGGAAAACCGACCATTAGTATATAAACACTTTTGAAAAACTAAAAATTATATTTACACTTTTCAAATGACTGGAGACCATCTACTCCTTTCGTTCTAGGTGAATCTGCACATTTTATTGTTAACTTTCTGATAACACTGACCATAAATTTAAGTTAGTATATAGACTCAATATCATCATGCAAAATATTGTTATATTTTATGCATCATGTAATTTTTAAATATCAAATTTTAGTATATTATTAATGTACGTAATTAAAGTTATCGATGGTTAAATATAACCTAAAAAACTGACAAAAAAATATACACATTCAATTGGGACGGAGGGAGTAAGCATTTAACTCTATATTTAAATCTTTATGCTTACTCAAATGAGTTCATTACATAGCCCTGCAGGGCAGCATTGACTAGATTTTTTTTTAATCATCATTGACTAGGTTAGATTTTGGTTTGGGTTTGAAAACCCTACAGCCATTAGCTAGAGTAGGCATAAAGTCTATGATAAATAGTACCTGATGAAAATTGTTAAATTTTCGACCTATTTTAAATTTTCATTTTAAAATTAATGGGTACTAGATTACTCCATGGTTCTCTGTAATTGGCCTCATTTGAATTGGCATAAAGTTTTTCAAAAAGTAGAATGAGTGGTGGGGGTTGTATTGAGAGAGTAAAAAGTAAATTGAATAAATAAAAATAATCTAGGATTTGTCAAAAAGGAAAGGAGCCAATATAAAATAATTATCCCAAAATAAAAAGTGAGTCATTATTAGAGGACTGGAGGGAGTAAGTGATTTAAGCACTTATATTCAAGTCATTTGATTTAACGAAATTCCAGTGAGAATGTTTCAAGAGTCCGTCTCTTGAAAGACGGTATTTTCATAAGACGTGGAAATACTAATATTTAAAGTGTAAATTAGAAGAAATGAAAATAAAATTTTTGGGTTGCATAAATCGGATTATAAACTTTATTAATACTACATAAATTTTTAATATTACAATTTAGATATTTTATATTTTATTGTTTTAACTAAATCATATTTTTTCACACGCTTTTAAAAAGACCGTCCTTCCTGGGATTTTGTCATATTTCAATACGTCGGGTCCAATTAAATGCAATCTCAACATTAGCGGAGTATGTCAACCCGAGCTCTTATACCTATTAAATTTTTTTAGGTGTCTGTGCTTCAAATTTAAATGTAATTGGCACCAAGTGGAGTACTTCTGTATGCAAACAGATGTACTCAAGTGGAGTACTAAAAATATTTCAACAGAAGTCTATGGTTATTGATGAGATGGGAGTGCAGTAGAAGAAGTCAAGAAGGAAGAGAATGGATTACAGAACTCCTGGATCTATCTTCTGCCCTCGAAAACGTCTCAGACAAACAAACCCCTGCTACATTGGGTTTTGAAGCTAAGAACTCAGAACTGGATATTAATCTATATGCAGAGTAGGTATTTGTCATCACACTTTAATTATTCTCGCCAACCAATGCTGCTAATCATTAATTTATTGTGCTTTCTCTTTTAATCATTTATTTTCGGAACTTAGTTCAAAACTCTGAACACCTGGGAAAAATGTCAAGCAACCACCAATTGCACTAAGTGGAAGAAACATTCAATTTAACTAATCTTAAAAAATAATTAATGTATTATAATAATATCTTTATTATATGTCAACTAAACAAATCATATGTACTATTACTTATTAGAAATCCAATAAATCTGTAATATCGCTATCAAAGATATTACCTCGCTTCTCGTAAAAATCGTGATCATTTGGTTGAGAGTAGCGTGATTATCACTACGTCAAACAGTGATATCTTACAGATGTAATACGACTTGATCCAACCATGGTTAATGTTGTCCAAACTGTAAACACTTTGAAAAACATAGATTCAACATATCCAAATTGATGGACCGGAGATAAAACCACAAACAAAATTACGAACACACGATCAATTCAAGCAGATCGAGAAAAACTAAATCGAGTTAGCATCATGAACACAATGATCTAATCGATTATGTCAAAAAATAAAACAAGTATGCGGAGACAAATTGCACAGTTATTCAATAATAAAAATATAAATTAAAACTAATCGTTGTTTCCCATCTCTCTATAATGGGAAGATGAGGAAAAAATATTGATGAAAACTAAACTTTGTTGAGAGAGAAGGAGAGTGTCGTGGCAAGGGTTCCTCTAAAAGAACGGAGTAAACTCTTTAATTTAAGGAAATGAAAATAAAGAATGTGTGTAATTTAAATGAGATGGAAGAGTATTTTCTTTGAAAATAATCATTGGACAACTTTCAGTAAAAATGGCAATTTCTTAAATTTATGAACGGATCACTACTTTTAACTAAAAATTTGTATTGTAAATTTGGTCTGGTTTAGTGGTAATTCACACTCTTCATATTGAGAGGTCAAGGGTTCAAATCACACTCCTGTCAAGAATTGTGAATATTAGAGCAATTTTTTTATGGGGATTACCTAGCATTATGAGACCGTATTGGTGGTCCCCGTTTTGGTTCCCCAACCCGCATGTGGTTGATGAAGGTGAGATCGTTGTGATTCTGATTTCGGTGGTGGTGGTCGTTGGTGGCGTAACGTTTTGGTGTTCTCAGGAGGGCGTCTCTAGCTATTCAAATGGATGGAGTTTCAAGCTCCATTAGGCTTCAATAGATTTAATGGTGGTATCTCATATTTAGGTCCTAGAGGTAATTTGGTTGCTTGTACGTAACATTTCAAAAAAAAACTCAAATATTGTATCTTTAAAATTTAAACGTTATATTTTATAAGTTAAAGCATGTAATCAGGTGTGTTTGAAGGTGAAAATATAAGGAATATTATATGCAATCATTTGAATATGACAATCATTTGAATATGAGCTAAGCCCGGTTTCTCTAACAATCATTTGAATATGAGCTATCCCATCTCCTCACTGATCCCACCCCCCAGACCACCTCCAAAGCCTTCCATATCCATTGTTTACTAGAAAATGCCAGCACCCAACACCATAATAATCAATGTGGATGTTTCTTGGTCTTCCACGAACTCAACACTTGGCCTTATAGCTAGAGATAGTGATGGTAATCCATGCCTAATCCAATCCACTATTACCTCTGCTAAATCACCACTAGAAACTGAAATGAAAGTCATCCAATCTGCAGCTCAGATTTTCCCTTCTCTGGATTGTAGCTGCAACTTCATAATTGAATTAGACTCTATGCTTGCAGTAAACATGATTAACAATCCAAAAAGAGCTAAATGGTCCCTCTACGCACTAGCTTTTCAAATTCACTCCAAACTAAAAGAGGCCACCCTTAGACATGTCTTCAGAGAATGCAATTCGGTTGCTGATTCAATTGCTAAACACAGATCCACTCATCTTGATGATTCAAATCTGAACCTTTCTAACATCCCAACAAACATTAGAGGTCTCATTAACCTAGATAGGGATCATATACCCTACATTAGAACTCATAGACATGCATCTAAGGACAATTGATACTGCTGATGCTGTTTCTATTTCATCTCAGGAACCTTTGTGGATTTTACCAATAAGAAGACAGGTGGCATGTTGAACCTTATGCTGCCCCAAAACCATACTCCAAGTCCAATGCTCCAAGACATGAGCTCGGATGATGCTCCACAGCTGAAGTTCCAGTCTCAATACTCTAGTGCTCCAACCTGCCTCACTCAGCTTCAAAATTGGAATATGACTATAAAATCTGCCCTCAGGTCCATCTATCATAATTGCTCTTACCACTCATACTTTTTAAGATTATTTAAATATGTTGGAATGATAGTTATCTGGCCAAAGTAAGTAATTAACACATGGGGTGGAGATTACCTACTTTGGAAACGCAACTCTCATCACTTCTCGTTCATGTATATTTAGATCGTAGTGTAAACAATAGACTATTAGACTTTAGTTTATCTTTTGGAGGCAACGAGGTTGCCTCAATAGTAAATCCGTAAAACTACCTCTATAATTACCTTGTTTCTCTTCAAAGGTTTGGGGAACCTTATATACAATCCCCCACCTTAGGGTGTATTCAAAAAAAATATTATATGCAAAGTACAACGTATAACTTAAAAATACCTTATTTAAATTTAAAAATCTAGTGTTCAATTAAATAAATGCAGTGTATAAGTAAAAAATACAGCAGGTTGTCCATAATTTAAGAATAAGTCACCTGTCGGAAAACCTACTCATAATCATTTACAGGTGTTGGGAAAAAGGTTCAACAATGATTAAAGTAAGTGGAATTGATATCTAACTGAACTAGTTTCAAACAATAACTAATCTATTGCAAAGATATCTAAATTATATGTGAACCAAACTGATTGTCCATAAAAACATTAGAGAAAAGTGATAATATAGCCCTATGTTTAGGTCGAAAGTGTCAATCTAACATTGGAAAAGCTAAAAATGTAAATATAATTCTATGTTTTGGTATGATGAGTCCTCGAACTTGATCCGAAAGCCTAGCTCCAATCCTGCTAGCTACGACCCGTCACCTGCAAGGCAAAGACCTCGAAGGTATTCGGGGGGAAGATCTCCGATGGTAAAGTTAGTCTTCAGCCGTGATCAATGAACAGTGAATGTCATGAACAGATGACATACCTTATTTTTTATACCTTCTAAAACCTAATTAGCGCTGCCTATCTCCTAAGTCTCTCTTTTGTTACGAGGTCCACTAAGCCTTCCTAACATCATGCCTTATTGGGGCGTCCCTCGATTCTTGGCGTTGGGCTAGGAGCCCAATAACGCTTTGACCTAGTTCTCCATCATGGTTGAAAGTTAAAATAATTAATTAATCAGTTAATTTTTTTTCTTGAGAGTTAAAAATATGATTATTTAACTCTATCTGCACAGATTGAGGAAGAAAAAAAGTGAAGAAGCATACATTTAGATTCACGGATCTACTCTCTCTGTCTCAGCTGAATTTGCATCCTCATCATTATTACACTGTTCAAGAAACATGTTTAACAATTAATATGTTTATAAACGTAAAATAACGGCAATAGAAAATTGATATCAAGTAACTACTTGTTATGATGAATCGAATAATATCATATACAATAATATTGTTGTTCATATAGCTATTCAAATATGTGGTCAAATTTTGATAGGGAATAGCATCAAAAAATTAAGAGTGTAAATCAGGTGGGATAGAAAAAATAACCACTTTATAATATTTGCAATAAATTTATCACACAATCCATCTAATTTGCTGTTTTAAGTTATTCATCAACCTACTCGCAATCTATTTTTTTATAACATAAATGGTTCATTTTCGCTGTAAATTGTGAATTCATTTTTACAACCCCTAATCATGTGCTCAAGAATACTGTACGTAATTTAATAAGACAGTGGGAAACAAAAAAATAATGGTACTCCATAGAATCTACTTTTGGGGAAGGTGGGGTATGAATGGGGAAGGATGGTACTGTTACTATTACAATTTACATTATTTTGGATTGTGGATAAGAATTAAGAACCAGAACCGAACTCTTGACACTGATCTCACATGCATGCATAATAAAAATACAATAATAATTGGCTTAGCTCATACTTAGTAGCATTATTATTATATGAGAATAATCATAATCTAAGCGACGAGTTTATAAATTGGTTTTCAATGGGAAGGTGACTTGAGGACATGTCACTTAGCAATTTGCCCTTTTCTCCTTTACTTCCACTCCTTGTCTTATTTATATTTTGATCTATTTTTAATTATGTATGCAACTATTGTGAGATTTTTTTAATAAAAAATACTTAAATATGTACAGTTTAGAGATATTAATTATAGGAGTACCGTAATGTTTTATCATAAATTCTAACGAAATCAAAGATTGTACATCAACTTACATAAAAGTAACATAGATATTATGAGTTTCTCTCTTTATGGTAGAGAGTGTCAATTCGAGTTATTGTTTCAATTCGAGTTATTATGTCACATTCGTGTCGTGTTGAAACGGGTCAGGTTGAACGTGTTGATTTCATTTATTGTGCCGGGTTGGGTTGGGTACCTATCGTGTCGAGTTGAAAATGTGTCAATTTTTTCCTCGGATTGAGTCGTGTCGGGTCGAGTTAATATCAGGTCGGGTTACTATCGTGTATTTTTTTATACTCGGATTAGGTCGGGTCGGGTCAGAATATTGTCGGATTGGATTGGAACGGGTTATTGTCGTGTCATTTTTTGTACTAAAGTTTTGCCCGGGTCTGATCGTGTCAGTCATTTTTTATAGTGTTTCATATTGAATTCAGATATATTTTGGGTTGGTTCATTTTAGATCAGGTTATTATGCCACCCGATTAAATTTGGGTTGGTGTAATATTTCAATAATATTATTGTTACAACTGCACTATTATCATGTATTATTTCGTTGTAACTTGTAACTTGAAAAATGTAAAACCTTGACTCGTAACTCTAAATTAAAATCCGCTCAAAAGCGATTCTACCCTATACACCCCCATTGTATTTTTCAAGTACGTAACAAAATATTTATCAATAATCGAGCATAAATATATATTCATAATAATTTTTAATTTCCCTTTCTTACTTATAAGTAATCAACTTTAAATTATACTAGAACACATTTCCAATATTTCATCAAAAAATTAATTAATTTAATATTTCTATATTTAGGGGAGGATAACAAAAATAATGTATTTTGGAGCAACGAATTATGGGGTAACACAATTTTGGACCACAGTGTAAATTTTCAAGATTGTGTAGAAGTATTCAATGTTGACTTTCAAGGCCCTTATGTTCACCCATACATGCCCAAATCGCAAAATCGCAATAGTACATTATTGAATTGCTTTTTAGTGTCGCCAATTTCGTGATTCGACAATTCCAACTTTCTTGGAGGAACCCAAGTGCAAAAAAAAAACTTTACTCGTAACTCCAAATTGAAATCCACTAAAACGTGATGATACCCTATACACTCCATTGTATTTTTCAAGCCCGTAATGGAATATTTATCAACAATTGGGTACAAGAACATATCCGTAATCATTTTGGATTTCTCTTTCTTACTTCTAAGTAATTAACTTTAAGTTACTCTAGAACATGTACTAGCGCTTTCCAACATTTCACCAAAAAAAATATTTGTTTTCTATTTCTATATTTATGCAAGAATAACAAAATTTGTGTAATTTGGAGAGAAGGATAATGTCGTAACATTTTTTTGGACCATAGCGTAATTTTCCGTAAATATGTTAGTGATACTTTTGTGCCTACTATCTTAGTTGAATAACAATATTGAGTATTCGTTGAATTCAATTCACTTTTTAAAATACTTTAGTGCAATTTTGTGTTGTAATAAATATTTTGATTCGAATTTTTTAAAATAAAAAACTAGTGAAGTCCCACCGCCCATTGCACGACATTATTAATTAAAAAAATTAGGATTACTTATAAGTATTTTTGTGTCTTACATTTAAATTGAAAATAAAGAATTTTATTTACAATTCTAAAGTTTAGTTATATAAGGAAAAATATATGAGTAATGAAGTGAAATAATTAGTTTAGTTAGAAATTGTTACTTATTAAATACAATAAAAATGATTATTTTTATAATATTTCATTCAAATCATTTAAAAAATAATTATTTATATGTTGAGCTCATTTTAAAGTTTATCATAATTATATATATCTCACAGAAAAAGAATTAAATATCAAATATTCTTATGAGTTCGTCTCTTGAAAGATGGTATTTCCATAATCCATGGAAAGACCAAGGTTCGTCTCTAAGAAATGAAGATATAAGAAATGAAGATAAATTTTTTGGGTTGTATGAATCGGGTTATAAACTTATAACTACTACATGTTGTACAATAATTTTTTAATATTGCAACTAAGACCTTTTACCTTTTATTATTCTAAATAAACCCCATTTTTCCCATAAGCTTATGGAGAGACCGTCTTTCCCAAGACTTTGCCTATTCTTATTAGTCCCACTAATTATAAAATACCCTCATCGAACAGTACCTCGGTCTATAAAAAGATTTTGTGATAATTTATTAAATATTATTTTTACAATACTTTTCAAACTGATTTTTTAAATTAATATTTAGCCGACTCTCTATAATTACTAATTCAAAATCATAATTTTAATGAGACATCTCTCTTTATTTGACTATTATTCATTAGATTTATAAATTTAGTCGTGTGCATTTTTAACTTAATCTTGTGTATTCACATTTGTTTATGAGTTGACTTTATGTACTAGTAATCATATGTCTAAAAACCCCACTTGTTATTAGTTTGACGCATAATCAAGTTGACTTGGTTCCATATTAAATGTTATTGACTTTTTATAACTACATCTGTTTTGGGTTTATTACATGTAGGGTTATATAGTTGATTTATCGGGTTGAATTAGGTTCGTGTTAAATCAGGTTCGGATTGATCTCGGGTTCATATGCAGGTCGGATTCGAGCCCAAATTATCGGTCATATTTGGGTTTTGGGTTGAATTCAATTGTGTCAGGTTCGGGTACATGTCAATATTTCTCGGGTCAAAATCGAGTTTTGGGTTAAGTGTGGTCGGGTCAGGTCGGGTTCGGGTCAATATTTCTCTAATCATATCAGATTTCAAATTGATTCGGTTCGGGTTAGAGATTGACAGCTCTACTCTCTGGTGATTTGGGAAGATCCTGCAGGCTGAAGGAGGGACGGACCAGACAGTGGTGGGGCGGCGTCCGGAGTCTCCATCCGGTGGCAGGATGGCGGCGGTGGGAGCGGCGCCCGGAGCTGGAGGCTGGACCGCTGGAGCAGAGCTGAGGCGGAGGAGACGCATTTTTTACAGAATTTAGGTCTGGACCGTTTTTGGCTGATTTGGGTCTGGATCGTTTTGGCAAAATTTAAGCTGAGGCTGGACCATTTTTGGCCCAATACAAATATCCAAATTTTGAATTTCAATTTTATTTTTTTCTTCTGTACTAATCAAAACGACGTCGTTTGACTTGAGCCAAAACGATGTCGTTTTGGTGAATTATGGGCCAAAAAAAAAGCCTTCAGTGGTCTTCTTCTTCGATTACTTCTGACCGGAAAAACAAAAATCGAAGCCGGAGAAGTGGAGCTCCCACCAGGAAGTGCAATTGACCACTACTACCATGACACCTGAATCTCAGGTAGGACTGTGGCCCTACCACGCACCATGGTAGTTCCGCCCATATCAGAGAGAGATGGGGTTAAATAACACAATAAAATAGAGAGAGATTAACTCCCATATCAGAGATCTGAATCTTATGGTGGTTGTTCTAGTTGAAACTAGAGTTAAAAAAGAAAATACAGAGGAGGTAAAAATAGGTTTTGGGGAAAAATGGAAAATAGAAGACAATTATGAAGCACATCCAAACGGAAGGATTTGGTTACCTTGGGATCAAAGAAATGTGGAGATATGTGAAAAACTTATGACAAATCAAATGATTACGTGTGAGGTGAATGATAAAAGTGGGATTTTAATGTTCAGATTCACTACTATATATATGCGGGCAATCAGATTATAAAATCGAGGATATCATTATGGAAATATATTTAGAAGGCCCAATCAGTGATGCAAGGTTCTTGGTTTCTTATTAGCAATTTTAACAATGTTCTGAGTACTTCAGACATGGTGGGTGGCAGTGAAGTTCAATCAAAGGAGTACATGGAACTAGAGTAGATGATGTGGTAAGGGTTTAAGTGAATGTGAAATGACATGGGGTTTCTTTACATGGTCAAACAAGCAAGGTGATGGAGTAATCTACTCCCTCCGTCCCAGGCGAATCTGCACACTTTCCTTAAATAGGTGTCCCAGGCAAATCTGCACTCTTTTTGTTTCTTTCCATATTTGGCAAAAAAACTGATTTGAAATTACAAAATTACCCCCACAATATTTGGACAATTACCAAAAAATTGCAATTAGTAAATCAGATTTGGGCCCAAATCTAAACCCTAACCCATTTAGCTTAACCCATTTGCAACCATTATTGCTTTTCCCAACCGTTTCCCTTCCTCAGAAGATAAGATCTCGTGATCTTATCTCTTCCACGCCGGAAGCAGGAGCATTGAATGTGGCTCGCCTTTCCACTCCTTGGGCAGATGAAAAGTAAGCTCGACTTTATATGGCACCACAGTCTTCAAAGCTGGTGCCATTTCACCTTCTTCCTTCCGAAACGCTCCTCTCCATCTTCCTCTTCCTCATCCTGAAACCCTAGCTCCTCGATTTTTCGCATCTTCCCCCAGATCCAGTTGCTGTTTTCATCTATTTTCGTCAGATCCGGTCTATTTGTGTCATCTTCCCCCCCATTGACCCGGTTATTTGGTGCGTTTCGCATGTCGTTCGCTTCGAACTCCACCGATCAATCTTGTCGGAGGTGTTCGTTGTGCTACGTGTCGGATTCATACAGCAAGTCGGAGTTCGTCCCCGAGACGGAGGCGGATGATGCCACCTCCGCCTGGAGGTCTGACGCAGCCCTCGGGGAAACTGTGGTCGCCGGCCATGGCGAACCCACCTCCACTCCAGTCCCAGGGGAATCTGCTCCGACCGAGCCACAGTCTGATGTTAAATCCTCCGTGGGGGACTTGCATGGCGGAGAAGAAGTTCATCCTAGCCACGGTGACCACGGTTTGGTTCCTCCCAGCCGTGAAATATCCGGTGGCGAAGGCACGGGGGCCGTTGCAGAACCAACGCGGTTCCCCTGGGAAACCATTGTGCCGGATGACCCAGAGGACACCATGTATGGCAGCAACCAGGTCCTCTACCTGTTATGCCCTTGGTTGCGGGAGGAGCGCGACGCCCGTCGGCGCAAACCCTAGCTCCGATTTGGTCTCATCGCAAACTGGCCCCAAAAAGATAAGTCTTTCGCTGTTCACATTAATCTGGTTCGTTCCTCTTCCGTAGATTTTCGCGTGCTAAGTTTCCTGTGCCTAATCTGACTTCTATGTTCTACACGCTAACGACTGTTTGATAAATATGCAGGATCCATTCATTGGATGCTGCTTTCGGTGGGGAAGAGATAAGATCAAACTGGTGGTATTACGGAATTGGAAACGGTTGGAAACGGATGAGGTGAAATCGTTCCTGGCTTCCCTCTAACCTTTTATGTGTTATGTGCGAGAGCGACTGTGTAATGCAGTTGCTCGATGATATATGTGCGATATAAATGTCCCTGATTGTGCGATATAAATGTGCGATATACATGTGCTTTGCTGGAACTGCTCTGACTTGAAACTGTTCTGATTTTCTGGGGCAGTCCTGAAACTGTTCTGTTCTATAAAACTGTTCTGTATCGAAAATTACTTGAGAGTATGTTATGCATCGTCCCTAATTGTTGCCTTCACACTGTGACATTTAGCTGGAACTGTTCTGAGTTGAGTCTTCTCTGAGTTCGTGTGGCAGCATTGAAACTGTTCTGAGTTGATGTGTTTTCTGAGTTTGTGTGGCAGCATTGAAACTGTTCTGAGTTGATGTGTTTTCTGAGTTCGTGTGGCAGCATTGAAACTGTTCTGAGTTGAGTCTTCTCTGAGTTTGTGTGGCAGCATTGAAACTGTTCTGAGGAAATGTGTTTTCGAAAATTACTTGACAGTATGTTATGCATCGTCCCTGATTGTTGCCTTCACACTGTGACATTTAGCTGGAACTGTTCTGAGTTGAGTCTTCTCTGAGTTCGTGTGGCAGCATTGAAACTGTTCTGAGTTGATGTGTTTTCTGAGTTTGTGTGGCAGCATTGAAACTGTTCTGAGTTGATGTCGATTCTGAGTTCGTGTGGCAGCATTGAAACTGTTCTGAGTTGAGTCTTCTCTGAGTTTGTGTGGCAGCATTGAAACTGTTCTGAGGAAATGTGTTTTCGAAAATTACTTGAGAGTATGTTATGCATAGTCCCTGATTGTTGCCTTCACACTGTGACAAAATATGCAACATATGAAGGGAAATGTTCCCTTAATATGCAAAATATGAGAGAGTTTGTTCTGAAAAAAGGGTTAAACTTCATTAACTAACTGAACATTTACCCGGGGTTGGTGTCAGAACATCCCATGAACACCAAAAGTGGGATGTTCTTGGCTTGCAAAAAATGCCATGTAACCAACCCCCAAAATGTTTACAATTCTGCATCTAGGGCCTATAACCTAATGCATGCATAAGTGGTAACACAGTTTCATCTACTGCACCCTTGCTGATTAGATGCTCAATGCTGCCCCTCACAACCTCCTCACTTACTTGTAGTGATCTTGGTAGAGTTCCCTCCCTTATGTGTTTATCCTTGTTCATATGAGGGATCTTGTAGTTGTTCGACCCGCGTGCTTTCAGTATTTCGATCATTGATAGTTGATGTGTAAGAAATACCTTGTTCAAAGTGATTGCATCTTCTCTTTCGTACGCTGACTGCACCGCTGCCATTAACTCTTGAACATTAGACGATGTATGCTCTTGTTGTAAGCTTTGAATTGAGTTGAAAAACCCCAAGTCTAGGATGTTACAGTCGGGTGAGTTTGCTGGTTGGTTGACTAAGTGTATGTTAAAACCATCTGCATCAGCCGCTTCCCTGAATTCTGGATCATTGTTGAAAATGTGTGGCTTTGCATTGTCTTGTTGAATATGAATAAATTTTCCCAGAATGTGAGATGGCCACCGTGACTTAATTGCTGGGATGACTTCTTTGATTATCTTCTCCTTTGTGACATCTCTTGTGATTTTTGGTACTGGTGCCTTCTGAACTGTCCCTGCTAGCCTGTTCTTGCTGTTTCTTTTTGCTACTTCATCTTGCACGAATGGAAAAATGCCAAGCTTACCATCAAAAAGCAGTGCACCATCATCTCCCCATATTGGTCTGCTCACTGCACATAAAAACATTAACTTCGGGATATGTGACTTGTGTTTAGCTGTGCGATATGGCTCCGGTTCGTCCGGGGCCAGTAGGTACCTTACTGATTCCTGGCTTAAATAAAACCATTTCTCATCCAAGTGTATAACATGGTCCATTGATCGAAATCTCAGTTCGGGATCAAGCTTTTCTAAAACGAACCACATACGTGATACCTTGTTGTGTTCTGTGAGAGCTGGTTTGATGCTATTTGTGTGGCTTTTTATTACCTTGGCTGCCACTGCCCGTTGCACACTACTCTTCCCTATTCCGAGTGCTTTTGCTGTACCTCTAATAGTGCGCCTCTTTACTGCAGGCAATGATTTCAGTTCTTCAAGGTTGATTTCCCTCTTGTTCTTCGGAGGATGGCCTGTCATCCGATGACGCAAGTCCAGAGGTCTTCCTTGTGACATTTGAGCCCGGGTAAGAGCCCAGATGGTGCTCACTGTTCGTATGGAGCAGTCGAACATTGCTGCTGCCAGCAATCGTGTCGAATGCAACAGCTTCCCATCCTTGTGCTGCTCCAGCATAAATTCCCCCAGATGCTGCCTCTCCTCGTTTGTCAGGTTCTTGCGCATTGACCCTACAAAAACCCAATGAGGAATGGGAAGATGAAAAACACCGAGAGCAACCACCACCCTCGGGTGAGTCGGGATGGCTCGAGGAAGTGTAGAACCATACCTGAGGGTGCCCCAAATACCCAAACTGTTAGCGGGTTTGGGTTTCCAAGGCTTGAAGGATCTGTTCTCTCCTCTTTTCAGTTTTCTTCCAAGTAGTTTTTCAGCATTGAAACATGTCTGAAATGTTCATGTATTTATAGAGTAGTTGTAAAAGTTGTGGCTACTGTTCCCAGGATCTGTAAAAAATGGCACATGTGCAAATTTTGGGTACTGTTAAAAAGACCTTTGGCGCCTTCCCAGGAGGCCAAAAATGCGGGAAATGAAAGCAGTAAATGAGGAGGGAAAAATTATCCCTCCTCCACATTCCTTAATTTTTTTTCTCCACTCCTAATGCATGAACACGTGGAGAGTTAGAGTGCAGTGGGGCCCAGGGGAAAAATTCTGCAGAGAATTCTCTCTCTGCAGATTCCCCTGGGACGGAGGGAGTATTATAGGATTGATCGGGGATTGGGTAATACCCAATGGTTTATGAAATTTCCTAATGTGGTAGTAGAGATTATGGATCCTAGAATATCCGATCATGCGTTGCTCAGGGTAAAGTTATTTGAGAAAAAGGAGAAAAGGAGTAAACAGTTTAAATTTGTAAATTGCCTGTAGGAGAGAGAGGAAGTACTTAAAGCTATAGAGGATAGTTAATACGATCCATGCCAGGTAGGCGGATGTTTGTTGTATGGAAGAAATTATGAGACTTAAGGGGATATAAAACCATTCATAAAGCAGATTGGTAGGATGAAAAGAAGTTGGAGGAAGCGAGGGAGGATTTAAGCTGCTTAGAAAGACTTGATGCAGCATAGAATAGAAAAGGAAATGATCTAGAGGGTGATAGACTACATTGAAGCGGTGCATAAATGGAATGGTGTTGGCATATGGGCTGGAACAGAGCTACAATATAAAAAGGGGAGTGCCTATATTTACTAACCAAATGGATATACAGAAAGCATATGATACGGTGGAGTGACAAATGGACATACAAAAAACATATGATACGGTGGAGTGGGGTGCCCTGCAAGAGATAATGAAAGCAATGGGTATGCTGAGTAAGTTTATAGACTGGATAATGTGTTGTGTAACATCTGTGTCATACAAATATAATGTTAGTGGAAGGATCATATGATACATTCAAGCAAAGAGAGGTTTGAGATAGGGCGATCCTCTCTCACAGCTATTATTTTTGTCGTTTATGGAGTATATGATGAGATTTTTATAGGGTATTAACAACAATCCAGAGTATATTTCGATAATGACATCCCCCCGTTCCACTTTTAGTGGCACACTTTCTAATTAGGAATGTTGTTTTATATTGACACTTTCAAGTTATGACAAGTGCAGTAAGTTTAAAACAAATATAACCATATATACTTCAATAAGTGGACATATAATCCTGAGATAATTCAAAATACGAAAACAACCCTAACAACTTTATATAAGTGCATATATAACCAAAAAAACATTCCGGCATTGACCAACAATTCCTGACCATTGCCCAATATGAAATGACCAAAATGCCCCTTCAGCCTAATACAAAAATTTGGAAGACAAAAATCTCCCTTGCCCTGCTGATGTTCTTCCACCACTGCCACTACTCCACCTCCTTCGTCATCGCGCTGTCGCCGCTTTTTTTGGGCCAACACCAGGTCGTCGCTGTGCCACTAAACCCACCACAACCCAATCCCTGCCACCCAACCCTGTCACTAGCCCCGACCACCTAGCTCAAGCCAGCACCGCCTCCTCCACTGTGTCGAAGGCGCTGAACCAGAGGTGGGTCCGGTCTACCACCACTACACCTCATTTGCCAGCCCCGCCCCACCATACCCGATTTTCCCTTCTCCTCCACCACCTAAACCCGCCACCCCATGGAAACCTAGCCCCACCACCCTGCCACAACCACCGCCTCCGGAGCTTTAATGCCTCTACACCATCTCCGTCGTCGCCTCCTCCGTTGCTTGCCCTTCCATAATTACCGCCCCACCACCCTACGACGCCACTCCTCGCAACCAAGTCCTGTCAAAACCCTAGCCCACCTGCCACCCAACCCCCGTTAGCCTCTTGCACTGCCGCATCCACATGCCATTACCCTACACCCAATCCCGTTTCCCCACTGCCTACGATGCCTCTTCTGGGCGGGCTTGGATTCAATCATGGATTCAACCTGACGGAGAAAGAAGTAAGATAATTTATATTGGTCTGTTCGAAAGAAAGAAAGAAAGAGGATCAGATAGGGAAAGAAAGGAGAGAATCGACGGAGAAAGAAAGAAAGAGAAGGAGAAATTAGTAAGGAAAATTAAGGTTTATGGGCATTATAGACATTTCATATATGTTTTTTTTATTTTTCTAGGGGGGGGGTAAAACTGTCTTTTAAACAAAATTTGGCCTCAAACTTACGGAAAGGGTAAATTTGGACATACACTCATTTTACTTTTCATTCTTTGATTCAATTTCATCAACTCATTTAACATCTCCCTACTTCTAATGTTGCATTTGTCCCAAGTTAAATTGCATCAAATCTTTTTCACAGTTATCAGGAAACATGTTTGACCGTTAATATGTTTAACTACACATACATGATAACGACAAATAAAAATTTGATATTTAGAAACTATTTATTACGATGAATCTAACAACATTTGATATATTGTTGCTTATATATTCAAATACGCGGTCAACGTTTGATAGAGAATAGTGTCAAATAGTAAAGTGTGCAGTTTAACCTGACAGAGGGAGTACTAAAAAAGTGAAGTGTCACTAATAGAGAAATAAATCGAGTACCATTTTGAACATTTTCAACAATGAATAGACCAATAAAATTACCTACTCCCTTGTCCCAACTGAAATTGCATTCTTACTTTTTTTACACTATTCTCCAATAAAGTTTGAACACATATTTGAATAAATATACTCCCTCTGTCCCAACCATTTCTGCAATTTAACTATTCATTTGGTCAAAATTGCTTAACTTTGACCTCAAATTTGAATCGATGAATAAATTAGGATATTGTCATATTTGATCTTGTTAGACTCGTAATGACACAAAATTTTACAATATCAACTTTTTATAACTTGTATTTACACACAATTATAGATATCAATGATCAAAATTTTTTTTGAGTCAACTGATGAAAGTCAACTTGTGCAGAATTTGCTGGGACAAAGGGAGTATGAATAATAATATTATCGTATATGATATTATTCAATTCTTCGGAACAAGTAGTTCTTAAATATCAACTTTTTGCTTATCATTATTATATGTAGATAAATATATTAATGATCAAATATAATTTTTGAACAATGTATTAATGATTGCAATACAATTTCAGTCAAGACATGAGGAACACTGTTCAATAATTTATTTTGTCAAAAAATGTATCAGAAAAAGCAAAAGAAAATAAAATAGAAATAAGACCATAAAAGTCCAAGCCTAGAGAGGCTACAACTCTAAGTGAGGCCCCATACCTGTGTTGTGTTCTCTCTGACACCTTCTCCAACTCAAGTACTCAACCATTCAGACCTCCTTTTTGTCTGTTAGCCTTCCCCTCCCTCTCCATCTCTACCGTCTTCCCTTTGTACTTATAGTCTACCATTTCCTCACCCAATTCAACACATCTCATCAAATCTTCTCCCTTCGCTTCAATTCTGCCATTTTCCCCACCTTTTTAAGCTCTCCTTTTCTACTTTATTTTCTCAACCAAAATTTCATTTTCTCCCTTTCAAATTCAAACACAAGAAAAACACCAAAAAACCAACAAAAAAAAAAGGAAAACAAACTCCTTTTCACTTCACTTTACAACTATTCAACTTTCAAGATTTCCCATATATTACACGTCCCTATAAATCCACCTCAAAACACACACCATTTTCAAACTCAAGAAAGATCCACCCTTTTCCACCCACATTGAGGAGGAAAAAAAAAATGAAGGACTTCTGGACAACTCTGGCTTCAGTAATGGGGGTGTGGGCTTTCTTCCAGAGCATCCTCCACGCCGTCTTCCCGCCGGAGCTCCGTTTCGCGTCCCTCCGCCTCTTCAACCGCTTCTTCAACTGGTTCTCCTCCTATTGCTACTACGACATAACGGAGATCGACGGCGTCAACACCAACGAGCTCTACAACGCCGTCCAGCTCTACCTCAGCAGCTCCGCCTCCATCACCGGCAACCGCCTCAGCCTGACGCGCGGCCTCAACTCCAGCGCCATCACCTTCGGCCTCTCCAACAACGACCGGCTGATGGACTCGTTTAAGGGCGTCACCGTGCTGTGGGAGCACATCGTCACGCAGCGCCAGGCGCAGACTTTCTCGTGGCGCCCGCTGCCGGAGGAGAAGCGGGGGTTCACGCTGCGCGTGAAGAAACGCGACAAGGCGGTCATCCTGGGCTCCTACCTGGATTTCGTCATGGAGAAGGCTGTGGAGATTCGCCGGAACAACCAGGATCGGCTGCTTTACACCAACTCCCGCGGCGGCTCGCTCGACTCGCGCGGCCACCCGTGGGAGTCCGTTCCGTTTAAGCATCCCAGCACTTTTGACACGCTGGCGATGGACCCCGTGAAGAAGACGGAAATCATGGACGATCTCAAGGATTTCGCGTGCGGCGAGTCCTTTTACCAGAGGACCGGCCGCGCGTGGAAGCGAGGATACCTACTCTACGGTCCGCCGGGGACCGGCAAGTCGAGTATGATCGCCGCCATGGCCAATTTTTTGGGGTATGACATCTATGATCTAGAGCTGACTGAAGTCCATACAAATTCGGAGCTAAGGAAATTGCTGATGAAGACGAGTTCAAAGTCAATTATTGTGATTGAAGATATCGATTGCTCCATAAATCTAACCAACAGGAAGAAGACCAACTCCGGGGGTTCCTCCCGGACTAACAGCTTCGACGTGGCGCCGCCGGGGGCTAACAATGGCGGCGATGATGGTGGGAATTCGATCACGCTTTCCGGGCTGCTGAATTTCACAGATGGGCTGTGGTCCTGCTGCGGCAGCGAACGGATTTTCGTCTTCACTACTAATCACATTGAGAAGCTCGATCCCGCATTGCTGAGGAGTGGGAGGATGGACATGCACATTTTCATGAGCTACTGTACTTTCCCGGCATTGAAGATTCTGCTGAAGAATTACCTCGGCTACAGCGACGGCGAGATGGGGAAGGAAATGGAGGAGGAATTCAAGAATGTGATGGATAAGGCCGAGATGACTCCGGCTGACATCAGCGAGGTGCTGATCAAGAACCGGCGCGATCGGGTAAACGCCCTCTGGGAGCTGCTGGAGGCCTTGAGGGCGAAGGCGGAGATGAAGAAATCGGCCGGTGCAAAGGTGAAGGTGAAGGTGAAGGCTCGGGTTGTGGAGGAGGAAGAAGAGCAGGAGAAGAGGGCTCTTGAGAGCCCTAAAGAAGAGGAAAATGAAGATGAAGGTGCTTTGAAATGTGATCAAAATGGTGGTGTTGAAGAGATGATCAAGTAGGCTATCTATATAGTACCATTTTCTGGTGCAAGAATTCATTGTTTTTCTCCTGTTTTTGGGCTCAACTCCACAAAATTGGTATAAAATTAGACTGGAAATGGAGTTGTCGGAGAGAAAGAAGAAGAAAGAGTAAATAGGGAGGAATTGGGAACATTGTTTTGTCCAGTATGGTATATTGGTCGTCTGCTGCATCTATCTGATTATGAGAATTGAAATAACTTCTGGCCCGCTCTTGAGAGATTATCTTCATTTTCGTTTAAATCAGTTCGATTCAGATCAATATAAATTTAATTTTATAAGATTTTACTTAATTTAATTATGCAGTATTATATCAGTTCAGATAATTTTAAATAACAGGACCTTCCTCATACTTAACGTTTGGGGTGACGAATAATTTAGTACTACGAGGGGCTCTCAATTTAATTCCTTCTATTCTGTTTCCTTGACAAATTAGATCATTTCGATCTGCTATAGACAGACATAAAGAGACCAAAATGGGACCAAATGGACCATTTTGGTTTTTCAAAATTACCTGGAAAGTAGAACAATGGTATACCCTCAGCATGTTTGCATCTTATTTGATCTTGCACAAATTTTAAGCGGTTAGAATGCATGGTCGGTGGTAAATGTGGGTAATTTCTTTTTTGAAAAGTTAAATTTCATTCCAAGTTACTGGTAACGTCCAGTATCGTCTGAAAGTAGGAATCGTGGGGTGCGTCCCATACATGTAGTTGAGAGTCACTCGACTTCACAAAACTGGCTAGTGAGTGTGCTAACGTATTTCTATCCCTAGGAATCCAACACAGTAAATTCACACTTGTTTCCTCAAGGAGGTGTTGTATTTGCCAAGTAGTCTCAAAACATGAAAGTATCGGCTTCACTTCACCGCGAACCATGCAGATTATAGCTAGAGCATCGCCCTAAATCCATATATGTTGGGTATTCCTCCCTAATTCTAGAATTTTCCTTTGGTAAAATTGGAAGAAGATTCTAGTATGATGGGGGATGTATCTAGACCATGAACCATATTCTAGAGATACCTCCTAGAAGCCTCCAAGCATTAATTGTGGTAGTTGGAGAGATGGAGAAGAGAATTTTAGAGTTTGAGTGTTCATCTATAAATAGGTGCTCTTGGAGAGGACTTGATCATCCAACCAAAAACTATTTCCTTTCCTTCTAGATATCCTCCAAGAGAGAGTAGTAGGGAGAAGTCTTCATCCTCTCTAGTTGATAGATATCCACCATAGTGTGAGAAAACCTTTGTAATCCATCCACATTTTGGGTGAGACATTGTAACCCCACTTTAATCATATAGTGGAAGAGTTGGACTACCTAGTCCCGCTGTTTTTCCCGTTTTGGGTTTTCCGCGTAACCAAAATTGGTGTCTTGATTATTTTTTTTCATTCATCATCCTAATCACACAAAGAGGGAAACTATATTTTTCCCAACAGTGGTATCAGAGCAAGGTTGATCGGCGTCATATTCTTATGTGATTCAAGATGGAGGCGGGAGATATGTTCAAACTCACGGCGGAAATTACGCATATTGGAAGCCCGTGATGGAGGACCACTTATATTGCAAAGATTTGTATGAACCAATCACGGAGGAGACCAAGTCGGAGGAAAAGGATGACAAAGAGTGGGAGATCCTAAATAGGAAGGCGGTCGCCATGATCCGTAAGTACATAGATCGAATTTTATTTGAGCATGTTTCTACATACACCAATGCCTTTGAGCTATGGACAAAACTTGAGTCTATGATTCAAAAGAAGACACCACGTAATAAAGCCCACCCAGTGAGGCGGTTGGTGAAATTGGAGTACAAGGATGGCCAAAATATGATCGAGCACTTGAATAGCTTCAAGGGGCTTGTAAACCAATTGGCAAAGACCGAGATGAAGATCGATGATGAGTTGCAAGCTTTGTTGCTCCTAAGCTCACTACCTGAAAGTTGGAACACTTTGGTGGTCACGCTTAGCAACTCGGCTCCAACAGGAAAGCTTACTATGGATGATGTAGCCGATAGCTTGATAAATGAAGAAGCACGGAGAAGAGAACATGGCACAACAACCTATGCGGAGGCAAATGTGATCGAGAATCGTGGAAGAAATGAGTCGCGTGGAAGATTTAGAAATGGTGGACGTGACAGATCACGAGGCCGGTCAAAGTCTCGTTCTCGAGTTACTTGCTACTATTGTGGCAAAGAAGGTCACAAGAAAGATGAATGTCGCAATCTCAAGAGAGACCAGAAGAATGGCACGGTCAAACCTGATCAAGTCAATCCAAAGAAGAAGGAAGAAGAAAGCACTACGGCGGTGGCATCCGTGGAGCATGGTGATATCTTTGTCATTGACAATTATGTCAATCTCGCTTACGATGAAAATTTATGGATCGGTGATTCCGGTGCTTCCTTCCATGTTACCCCACATGAAGGGCTCTACTCGTTCTACCAGTGTGGAGATTTCGGTGTTGTGAAGATGGGAAATCAAGTCACAAGCAAGATTGTCGGCAAAGGCAACATCATCTTGAAGACAAACACGGGATACAAGCTCGAGTTGAAGGATGTGCGACATGTCCCAGAAATGCGGCTCAACCTTGTCTCGGCGGGGAAGCTTGACGATGCTGGAATGATAAACCACTTTGGAGATGGAAAATGGAAGATCACTCAAGGAAATATGGTGATTGGTCGAGGAAAGAAGGATGAATCCTTATATGTCATGCAAGGACAAATCTGCAAGGGAGAGGCTAATGTTGCACATGAAACCTCGAACATGGAGTTGTGGCATAAGAGGCTTGGCCACATGAGCAAGAAGGGACTACAAATCCTCGCACGGAAACATATCCTTCTTGACATAAAAGGTACAACACTTGACCCTTGCACTGATTGTTTAGCCGGCAAACAACATAGAGTTTCTTTCCTCAAGCCTGCTTACCCCCGTAGAAGAGAGAATATTCTTGACTTAGTGCATACTGATGTTTGCTCAATGACCGAAAGATCCCTTGGAGGTGAAAATATTTTGTAAGTTTTATTGATGACCATTCTCGAAAGGTTTGGGTGTCTTTGTTGAAAACTAAAGACCAGGTACTTGAGGCGTTCAGGGAGTTCCATGCAAGGGTGGAACGTGAGACAGGCAGAAATTTGAAGTCTGTCAGAGCTGACAATGGTGGAGAATATCGCGGCCCATTTGAAGAGTATTGCAAGTTGTACGGGATCCGACTTGAGAAGACACCACCGAAGACACCTCAGTTGAATGGAGTTGCAGAGAGGATGAACCGCACCATTGAAGTGCGAGTTAGATGCATGTTATCTCATGCGAACCTCCCTAAAGGTTTCTGGGGAGAAGCTGTGAAGACTGGTGTTGATATCATCAACTTGACCCCTTCAGTTCCCTTGGATGGAGACATACCGGAGGAAGTTTGGTCAGGGAGAAAGGCTTCAATGACCATCTAAAGGTATATGGATGTCGTGCATTTGTTCACATTCCCAAGGATGAGCGGGCCAAGCTAGATTCAAAAACAAGATAGTGTATCTATCTTGGCTCACCCAAGGATGAGTTCGGTTATCGGCTGTGGGATCCAGCCCAGAAAAGGATCGTGAGAAGCCGCGATGTCGTGTTCTTTGAGGACCAAACCACTAGTAATTACAAGGAATTGCGAGAAGCTCAAACCAGGCGGACCAGAGAGCCTTTGGAGTCCATGCCATCTCCCGTGGTGCAAGATAACGCAAGAAGAGAATCAGTGGAGGATGTTCACGATAAAGAAGTTGAAAATTGTGATCCTAGAGAAGATACGGAGCAATCTCAAACAAGTGGCAAAGAAATGGAGGAAGCAAATGACCCAGCAGTACCCATGCTTCGACGTTCAACTAGAGAGAGACAGCCTTCGACCAGATATTCACCAGATGAGTACGTGACACTCACTGATGAGGGGGAGCCTCAACACTATGGTGAAGCTATGGAAAGTGATCATAAAGATGATTGGGAAAAGGCTATGCAAGAAGAGATGAAGTCCTTGAACGAGAATCATACATATGATCTCGTAGAGCTACCAAAAGGGAAACGAGCTCTAAAATGCAAATGGTTGTTTAAGCTCAAGACCGAAGAAAACAATCTCAAACCCAGGTATAAGGCTCGAATCGTTGTTAAAGGTTGCAACCAGAAGAAAGGTATAGATTTTGATGAGATTTTCTCTCCCGTGGTAAAGATGTCATCAATCCGAGTTGTGCTGGGTCTCGCTGCTAGCTTGGATTTGGA
The DNA here is from genome assembly GCA_037428765.1 of Rubia yunnanensis. Classification (NCBI taxonomy): domain Eukaryota; kingdom Viridiplantae; phylum Streptophyta; class Magnoliopsida; order Gentianales; family Rubiaceae; genus Rubia; species Rubia yunnanensis. The sequence goes on from CM075065.1 coordinate 104,714,807, forward strand.
GGTTGAGCAACTTGATGTTAAGACAGCTTTCTTACATGGAGACCTTGAGGAGGAGATTTACATGGAGCAACCCGAAGGATTCAAAGAGCCGGGAAAAAAGCATTTAGTGTGCCGTCTCAAAAGAAGTCTCTATGGTTTGAAGAAAGCACCCCGTCAATGGTATAAGAAGTTTGAATCCTTCATGAATCATCATGGATTCAAGAAGACACACACCGATCATTGTGTCTTCATGAAGAGGTACAATCGAGATGACTTTCTCATACTCATGCTTTATGTTGATGATATGCTGATTGTCAGGCAGGATAAAAGGAAAATAGCTGCTCTTAAGAAAGCATTGAGTAATTCTTTCGCGATGAAAGATTTGGGGCCAGCGAAGCAGATTCTTGGGATGCGGATCACGTGGGATTGATCTGAAAAGCTACTTTGGCTATCTCAAGAAAGATATATTGAGAAGATTCTTGAGAGATTTAATATGCATCAAGCCAAACCTGTTAGCGTACCACTTGCCGGACATTTCAAGTTCGATAAGAAGAAAAATCCAAGAAGGGATGAAGAAATGAGAGGTGTTCCATATTCTTCAGCTGTTGGTAGCCTCATGTACGCCATGATATGTACCCGGCCGGATATTGCGTATGCAGTTGGAGTTGTGAGCAGGCACTTGTCAAATCCTGGGAAGGAGCATTGGGCTGCTGTGAAATGGATACTTCGATATCTCAGAGGAACAACCAAAAGGTGTTTGTGCTTTGAAACAATCAAACCTGTGTTGGAGGGATACACAGATGCTGATATGGCCGGAGACTTGGAATCTCGAAAATCAACGTCGGGATATCTGACTACTTTTGCAGGGGGAGCTGTATCTTGGCAGTCAAAACTTCAAAAATGTGTTGCCCTTTCTACGACGGAGGCAGAGTATATTGCTGCCACCGAGGCTTGTAAGGAGATGCTGTGGATGAAGAATTTTCTACTTGAATTGGGGCTAAAGCAAGAGAAGTATGTCCTCTATTGTGACAATCAGAGTGCCATCCACTTAGCCAAGAATTCAGCCTACCACTCCCGAACGAAACATATTGATGTTCGCTATCATTGGATTCGAGACGTATTGGAAGAAAAACGACTACAACTTGAAAAAGTTCACACCAATGAAAATTGGTCCGATATGATGACTAAAGCACTACCAAGTAAGAAATTCGATGATTGCTGCAAAGGCGCTGGTGTGGAGATCCCTTCCAATTAGGTCGGAAGGGGGAGATTTGTTGGGTATTCCTCCCTAATTCTAGAATTTTCCTTTGGTAAAATTGGAAGAAGATTCTAGTATGATGGGGGATGTATCTAGACCATGAACCATATTCTAGAGATACCTCCTAGAAGCCTCCAAGCATTAATTGTGGTAGTTGGAGAGATGGAGAAGAGAATTTTAGAGATTGAGTGCTCATCTATAAATAGGTGCTCTTGGAGAGGACTTGATCATCCAACCAAAAACCATTTCCTTTCCTTCTAGATATCCTCCAAGAGAGAGTAGTAGGGAGAAGTCTTCATCCTCTCTAGTTGATAGATATCCACCATAGTGTGAGAAAACCTTTGTAATCCATCCACATTTTGGGTGAGACATTGTAACCCCACTTTAATCATATAGTGGAAGAGTTGGACTACCTAGTCCCGCAATTTTTCCCGTTTTGGGTTTTCCGCGTAACCAAAATTGGTGTCTTGCTTTTTTTTCCATTCATCATCCTAATCACACAAAGAGGGAAACTATATTTTTCCCAACAATATATCTCTATTGTCCTCCTCTTCTACCCATTTAACCGTCTCCATTAGCTCTAGTGCTTCCGCTTGAGCTGCGTCTCTTGTGCCCTACAATTTCTTTGCCATAGCACGCTCAAAGCCTCCATCCTCATCCAGTTTTATCAGTCCAATTGTAGCAGAGTTGTCGATCATTCCTGCGTCAAAGAGAATACGGCGTCCCTTCTCTGGTGGCCGTAGTAGGTGGTGGGTGTGCAACTCTTTCGACGTTCACTTTGGCCACTGGTTTGCTTCCTTGAACCTTCTCAGGTTTACCACGATGCCAACGATCATCATATATGGAGCCAAACGTTTATTATTAAAGGTCTTTTGGTTTCATTGAAACCAAATGCCTTCCACCGCCATGGCTATGATCTCTGCATCATCTCCATTGCACGTATCCAGTAGGTTTCTGAACCATCGATCTCTCCTGTTCATTTGTGTTGTGCCAATGGTTGCTTGTTTTCCAAGGCACTACCATGCTTCAGCAGCGTATTGGAAATAAAAAATCAGATGGCTTGTTGTCCAGTCTTCCTCCTCACACTGACCACAAACATTGGCGACATCCATGGTTATTTTGCGCAGGTTCTCCATTGTCGGCAAAGAATCGTTGCAAAGTCTCTATGCCACATGTTTAGCTCGTTGTTGTACTCGTAACTTCCATAGTTTTTGCCATGTTTTCTTCTCCGCGTCACTCACTGGGTCATTGTTATGAAGGTCTGAGTTCGGGGACTCCACCAGCACGTGATATGATGATTTGACTGAGAATTTCCCAGATGCCGAGAAGTGCCAACACCAATGATCTATATCAGTTAAAGTAGGTGGTCGAACTTGGCGTGTGGCTGCAGTATCCTCTGAGTGAAAACAATTGGCCAAAATATCCTCTCGCTACCAGTTTGTATTTGAATCAACCAAATCCCTGACCTTGGATATTGTCGCTGGAATCCGATCTCAGTCTTGTACGTAGAATTTCCCCGATTTGGGCAGCTAAGGGTCGTAGCAGACACTGGTGTGCAACCCAGATTTCAACTCCTTTCTACTCCCAAGCCTCAAGACTTAGGACATTTCCAAAAAAAAAACCCTCAATACATAGGACATTTCCAAAAAAAAAAGCCTCAAGACATCAATCCCTTTGAGTATACTACACCATGACCATGAGGGCCGGTATCCTGCTGTTGCTTCAAAGATCGAAGAACCCGGAAAATACTTATCCTTATATGCTTTTGCTACAAGAGAGCCTGGATTCACAAGTAGCCTCCATGCCTGCTTCCCCAGTAAGGCTAAATTAGCCGCTTTTAAGTCATGAAATCCCAGGCCACCATTTACTTTTGCTCGAGCCATCTTATCCCAAGAAACCTAGAGAATCTTTGGCTTACCAATTTTAGCATTTCCCCACCAAAATTTTTCGATCATACTCCTCATGTGATCCAAGATTGTATTAGGAATAGTGAAACAACCCATAGCATACGTCGGAATAGCTTACAAGACCGATTTTATAAGGATTTCCTTCCCTGCTTTGTAAAGGTTCTTCTCACTCAATCCATCAATTTTTTGCTTGATTCTGTCTTTTAAGTTTTGGAATACATCTGTCTTACACTGGCCAATCTCTGAAGGGAGGCCTAGGTATAAGTGCCATGTGGCGCCACCTCCGGGATTTTAAGGACATCGCATACCTTTGCTCTTGCCCCCATGGTCGTGTTTGTGCTGAATAGAATACCTAACTTGTCTGCATTCATCCATTGTCTCGAAATTTTTTCAAAAAAGGTTATAGCCCAATGAATATGCTTCACCTCCTTCTGTGTTGCCTCTCCAAACAGAAGTGTATCATCCGCAAAGAATAAATGTGATATTCTTAGACCAAACCTTGATGCTCCAATTCCTTTGATCTTCCCAGCACACATAAGATTAGTAATGAGACTAGAGAAAATCTCAGAGCAGATGATAAAGAGATATGGCGAAAGGGGGTCGCCTTGGTGGAATCCCCCTTTTGGATGAAGAAGCCCAATCTCTCCATTATTGAGAATAAATGAAAATGAGATTGTTGACAGACATAGGCGGATTAGACTTATAAAAGATTCTGGAAAACCCATCATCCTCAGAGTACAGAGTACAAACTCCTATTCAATTTTATCAAATGCCTTGCTCATGTCCAGCTTAACACTCATATGACCCAATTCACCGGTTCTCCTGTTCTTCATGGTATGATGAAACTTATGGGCAAAAAGAATGTTATCAATAATCAGCCTTCCAGGGATGAAAGCCGATTGTGACTCAGAGATAATTTTTTGGATCATTGGTGTGAGTCTATTCGCCACCACCTTGAGGCCAGTCTGTATACCACATTGCACAAACTGATAGGCCTAAACTGTGTAATCAACTCTGGCTTAGGGGTTTTTGGGATAAAAAAAATATGGGTATAGTTTACCAATGGTTCAAAGACTCCATTGTTCAGAAAATCAAGCACAAAAACCGTGACACTAGTACTAACAACATGCCAAAAGTTTTGAAAAATGACAGGGATCATACTATCAGGTCCAAGCGATTTAAATGGATGCATCTGCTTAACCGCCAGTGCCACACCAGCCATTTCTCTAGTGAATTTTGGTTGTAGACGATCCACCACTTGATGAATTGCCTCTGTCGGTGGTTCCGATGACGAGAATAATCCCCCAAAGTAATCCGCGATGATCCTTTCAATGCTAGTGTCATCAATTTGCAACTCCTGGTTATGATCTCACTGACCTTCTATATGATTCATCTCCCTCCTTTTCGACATGAACCCGTGGAAAAAAGTAGTATTTCTGTCTCTTCTTTATACCAGTGCTGCTTAGCCCGTTGTTTCCAGCTTATAGTTTCCACATCCTATAGTAAATCATACTCCTGTCGCAATGAGAGTATTTTCTCCTTTGATTTTGGCGTGATGACCCCTCTCTCCAAGTCCAGTATGGATTTCTTGATCTCTTCAATCTGCTTTGGTATATCTGGAAACTTTATTTTCCCCAATTTCATCAAATCGAGGGAGCAATTATCCATCTTCTCAGGCAGAGAAGTATCTTTCTCATTCCACGACTCCTTCACCATCTTCTGACAATCATTGGACTTGATCCAGTGTGCCTCAAATCAGAGTCTCTTTCTTCTTCTCTGACGATGTGCGGCAGGATCCATCGTATGTAATCTGACATGCAAACACATATGGTCGGAGTAAACCATAGGTAGTAAATGTATAGAAGACCACATGATGCAGTCATATAATTCTGATTGCATGCTGCCCTATCCAATCTGGCTCTCTTCGTGTCTGGCCGAGCTGCTAGTCTACTTCACATGAATTTTGGCCCAGTGTAGCCAAGATTGAATAGGCCACAGAAATCAAGGGTATCCCGGAAAGCTTCAATCTGTCACTCTGCTCTCGAATGTTTCCCCTAGAATTCATCCTGAGACAAGACCTCATTGAAGTCCCCTAGGCACAACCTTGGAATATTGGGATTCGTGCTGAGCTGTTGGAACTCCTGCCAAGTTCTTCTTCTTCTTGACACTGCTGGCTCACCATAATAGCCAGTGACATGAACTTGACTCCCAAAAATTGTAAGAAATATATCTATAAAATGATTCAACATGAATTTCTACTCTACCACTAATTGCTTACTCCATAACATTGCAAGGCCCCAGAGCGACCTTGCGACTTAACAGCAACACCAAAATAATTCAACCACGACTATAAATTATCAATAACATCTATTGAGCATTTAGTTTCACTAAGAAAAATAAGAACTGGAGATTTCAAACGTACCATGGTATGCAGTTCCTGAACTGCTAGAACTCTTCCAAGCTCGCGGCAGTTCCAATTTAGTATATTCATTGGCTTGGGCAGGACTGGACTTCATCGCCAGTCACTGCCTGTGTAATACTCATTCCTACCATGGTCAGAGATACCTCCTTGAGGCTGTTATGGTTCTTCTGTTTCTTGCCCTCAGTCTTGGAGTTTGCCTGGGATGAACTGCCCAGTTCCAATTTCCTCTTGGTTTGGCCACGCTCATTCTTTGATCATAGGTTCCCAGCCACCAACTCTTCTTTGGAGCTCTTTTCTTTGGCGTCTTCTTATTCTTACGAATTTTCTTCATTTGTTTCATGATACGCCCTATTGGGGAAGAGAATTTGATTGAGACTTGCACCATTGTAGGGCTTAATAGGTCAGCTGAAATGTTTGGTGAATGCATAATCGGCAATTACACCACCGACTTGTTTCATCCAACTCCATTGGTGGTGCTGAGCCATACCTAATAGCCGGTACAATGTCACTCTCAGTAACTTGCGTGGCCAACTCCGTTTGAGCCACGCCCTCCACAGTAAAGTCATCTCAGTCAGAATTCTCATTCGAGCATCAAATTCTCTCGTCTCCCCCAAGTTTGCCTCTCGTTGAAGTACGATCCAATCTTCCATTCCTCTTAGGGTAAGAAAGAATGAGGTTACCACTAAAAGTATCCGGGATGCCCTCCAGACTAGGTGTCTTTTTCATATTTTCAAAGAACCTTGGTGGCGGTGGTCTTTTAAGCATTGATCTTGGATTTTCCTCCATCCGGCTACTTTCATCACCCTTCTCAGAAATCAAAATAGAGCTAACTATCGATGAGATAGTATTTGCAACTGTGTTTGCATCTACCACGATATTAACCATTTCGGATGTAACCTGAGGTTGTGTTTGCTTTCTCACCCAGGTATGATCTTTTACTCCAGTATTGCCATGCCTTTGCAGAAATTCAACTTCACTAGTCAGCCCCATATCTCCTTTATCACGTCTGCCATATGCCCTTTCTAGCACTGGCGTATTTATCACCCTCGGGGAAGCTTGTGGCCATTTGAGCCCTAACCTCCATCTGCATGTCAGCTCAATTTTCCCCTAAGTAAGGCATTATCTCTCCTTGGTTCCCTGCATTAGAATTTTCTAGGTTTATATCACCATGTCCAGTCCTCATCTCCGGTCTGGTCTGCCGATCGGCAAAGCGTGGTTGGTCACCGTTTAGCGGTCTTTTTCTTCCAGCCATGCTGAACGTCAACAGGTTTGAACTCACTCCAAACAATGATGAGTAGTTTATCTTGTCCCGATCAGTGATAAGTGCCAAAGCCTTGGTTTCACATTGTTTTCGAATATGCCCCAAACACCCGCAATACAAGCAGAACCGAGGTAGTTTCTCGTATTGAAGAAGGAGTTGAAACTGCCTACCCAGGAGACTCACCGTTTGAACCCTCTTTAGTGGTTTTGTGATCTCGATCTCACACCTTATACGCATATAGGGACCAACCAACGAGCCATCCACAACATTTTCAACAGTTACAAACTTTCCAATAGCACCGCCAATTATTTTGGCTAAGGCTTTGTTCATTGACAGTGTAGGCACACGATGAGCGTGGATCCAAAACGAGCATGTCCTACACTAAATCTGACTTGCGGTCATGCCTCGATAGGGCTCGCACAACGCATTAAGAACTTCCCAAATAACCAGGACTCCTTCTCCAAAACCCATGCTTTTTTGGTAGGGTTTGAGAATGGAAAAAGGATAACATTATCGCATAAGAATTTTCCAACCATTGAGTTCTTAAAGCCCCGAAGTCTCTAGAAGAAATATACAATGTCCTCAAGTGGAATTCGACGCAATGCCAATACTTTTCCTACCAATGCCAACCGGAATTAGCTCTGATAGAAAGTTAATAGAATCGTTTAAGTCTGGGTTTTCTGCGTCAGTCAGGGAGAGATGCACACAAAGTTGCTCCAAAGCCTCCAAATTTGCCATTGGTAAGAATTGATGCCCGATCTAGTCTGTGGGGCGAATGTATGGAGCAAAAAACACTGATCTGTATTAGTGACATAATTCATCGTCAAGAAACCTTGTACCAGCTGGACAAGGAGAAAGCTCTCAAAACCCTGGGGTAGAGAGGAAAAAATTTGAAACTAAGTACTTTTGGAAAACAAATTAGTAGGTATAGTACACAAACAATGTCATTCCAAAAAATTTTCAAGTTATATTTTAGGGAAAAGTGCAAAAATGACCCTATTAAACTAAGAAAGTGCAGATATAACCTTGTATAATTGAAAAGTGTAGAACTAACCCTATCTTTAAATCAAATTGTTTAGTTTTACCCAATTTACACTATTTCGACATTGATCAACAAATTCAGGCATCGACCATTTATGAAAAGACAAATATACCCTTAACACTAAAACAAAAATTTGAATGACCATTATACCCTAAGCTTCTTCATCAACTCTAAAACCCTAAGCTGCTTCTTCATCTTCAAACACCAGCGCTGCCGTCGAGCACCGCCGAGCCACTGCTGAGCCATCGAGAACCACCACCCCAAGCCTAGAACCTCTGCCGCCAAGCCTTCAACGCTCCGCCCCTTACCCAGAACCACCGCCACCCTTGCCCAGAATCTCCGCCCTTTGCCTAGAAACCCTAGCCCCTTGCCACTCCTCCTCTCCCCCACCACTAATCTCAACCCTAGCCCCCAAAATCTAGCTAGATCTATTCCAACCCCATCGTCCGACGTGCCACCTCAACCGATGAATAAACAACCACTGCCGTAGCAGTCCCGTGCATCATCTCAATCGTGTCTCAGTCCGATGCAAACAACAGCAAATGAGGGTGGTAGAGCTCTCAGCTTGAATCTATCGGTGGTAATTTGGTCGACTTGAATCCGTCGGAGTAGATGGTGAAGGAAGATAACGGTGTGAGATGGTGAAGGAAGATAAGAACGAGAGAGAGGTTTCAGGATGATGGGAACGAGAGAGAGCTAGGGATATTATTTTCTTTTCTATTTTTATTATAATTTTTAATGTTTAAACTCAGGGGTATAATGGTCATTTCACCAATTTAAGGCCAATTTGATTGTTGACATTTTGGTTAACAAAATCCATGGTTGTTTTTGCACTTTCAGATTTTACAAGGTCATTTCGGCAATATCAACCAAAACAGAGGGTTAAAAATGCACTTCACTCTATATTTTACTACCAATAATTTGTATACTCCCTCAGTCTCAGCTTAAATTGCACAGAATATTTTTCACGCTCATCAAGAAACTTGTCTAACGATTAATATGTTTAACTATGTATAATAATGGCAAACAAAAAATTACTTTTGAGAAACTACTTGTTATGACGAATCCAACAATCTACATACGATAATATTATTGCTTATATATCTACTCAAATTTGCGACCAAAGTTTGATAGAGTATGATGTCAAGTAGTAAGTGTACAGTTTGAGTTGGGACAGAGGGAGTATAAAAACATGGATTCAAAAATATCTTATGGTATTTGTTATTGTATGCAATAAAAATAATCCTAAGTTTAAACTAAAATTTTAATGACCATTATGCCCCTAGTCTTTGCTGCCGATCAACACCGGTCAATGGTGGACAACAGTGGTCAACACCGGTCAACGGTGGTTAAGGACGGTCAACGTCTGGTCGCAGCCAGTCGCAGTTATCGACTGATGGTGGCTGGGTTAGATCAAAATTTTAATTAATAAGACAGGGTTAGATCAACACTTTAGTAAAAGATACAAGATTAAATTAGCACTTATGTAAAAAAGATAGGGTCAGATCAATACTATTATAAAAAAACATCTTTTTGAGGAGAGATTGGCACACTTTGACTTTTAGAAGTCAACTAAATCAATTTTCAATTACTCCTTCTGGTCATCTAAATATGGCCTCTTATAAAATAACACAAGGATTTTTAAAAGTTGGAATGAGTGGAGGAAGTTGTATTGGGCTAGTAAAAAGTAGATTGAGTAAATGAAAATAATATAGAATTTGTTAAAAGAGGAATGAACTAAAATAAAAAGACTATCCTAAAATAGAAAGTGAGTCATTATAAGAGGATCAGATGGAGTATAAATACTTTATTCATGTGTGTAAAAAAAATGAAAATTTATAATTTAAAAATATAAGTGATGATGAATCTAATAATATTTAACATGATAATATTCCTGCATATATAATAATAGAATATAGTGATCGAATTTGACTCAGTTTGGCTTCCAAAAGTCAAAATATGCCAATTTATCTAGGATAGGAGAGTATACAAATTCGGTCTCCATAATGAAAAGTTGAATATGTCCCTAGCAAATGCCGAGTAGCAATGTGTGTCGATTTCTAATTACAAAGTTACCGAATTTCGTAAGGAAATTATTTGCCAAAATTTCTTAATTTCCTTCGGAAAGTATTTGTCAAAGTTTATTACTTTCGTAACGAAGAAATACAAATTATAAATATATTTATGATACATTATATGATGAAGTAGTATCGAAGACATATTTATGAGGAGTGGACCCTCCTCAAAAATATATTTTATTACGAAAGTGCTGATTTCACCCTATTATTTTTACATAAGTGCTGATTTCACCTTGTATGTTCACTAAAGTGCTAATCTAACTCAACCTTATTAATCAAAGTACTGATCTAACCCATGCACATCAGCCAGCAGTGGTCCGACGTTGACCACCATTGGCCGGAATTGACCGGTGTTGACCGAGGTTGACCAGCAACAATGATTGGTGGAAGGGTTTGAGTACTTTTTGGGAAGGGTAATATCACCTTTTTCCATCTTTTTAAAAAAATCTTTTTTAAAGGGGCATAATGGTCATTTTAAAGAATTCCGGACAGATTTTGGTTGCCAGGGTTAGATTGACACTTTTGACCAAAACATAGAATTATATTTGCACTTTCAAATTTTACAAGGTTATATTGACACTTTCAACCAAAATATAGGATTAAAAACACACATTTCTCTTTATCCACCTAATATACTTTAAATTTCAAGTGATAATAGTAGTGACATTCCCCGTCAGTGAGGGGTAGGAGTACATGCATGGGAGTACTTTCTTCGGTCCAATTCAAATTACACATTTTACTAATTTTTTTTTAAAAAATATGGAGATATACATCATTCCTTCATATATAAAATTTGAATTTTATACGTGAGAGAATGAATTATACCAAACGCCAAAATGAATTATACCAAACGCCAATGTGTATACTTTCTTTTTAATACTAATATTCCTTTTCACATTCATTTAATTCTATACATTTACATTATTTTCAAGTTACACACTTTTATTATTGCCCCGTCTCACATTAAGGTGTAAATTTCCGTTTAATTTTTTTTAACATTCATTTATTTTCACCAATTTACATTATTTTCTCTCACCCCATTCTTAAATTTACTCTCATTCACTCAGTTTTACCACATACTATACAATCCTTATTTAAAAATCTTCTTTCTTTTTGTGAAAGTTGAGGTGTGAGAGCAGTAATGAGTTGCTAGATAAGAATATTAAATAAGCAATTATGAGTACTCCTTCTCTTTGAAGGAGTATTGCCACTTCAATTTATAACACAACATGTACGAAATTTAATGAATAAAAGTAGTCAGAGCTTTGTTATGATTGAAATATGTCAAAATTAATAAAATGAAAATAGGTAAAATTTAGAAAGGAAAATGCCAATGTAGACTCTGGAATATTTCATCCGTCTCATTCAAAGGTTCTTACTTTTCATTTTTGCCATTTCAATTTGTCACATTTGATTGAAATTTAACCACAACAAGATGCATTAATGCTCGTGTATAAAGGTGATATGAACTTTTAACAGAGACGGGAGGTAGGTTTACAGGTATTGCTATATCACGACCTGTATTTTACTAGATTACGCCCTAATACATATATACACGTATAATACTAATATTAACTTTTAAAATTAAAATAAAATCAAACTCCCTTTCCTCTGCCCTAACTGCACCACCGCCACAACCACCGTCACCGCCACCGCCTTCGCCACCGTCGCCACCACCGCCATCACCGACATCGCCGGAAACATCCAGCCACCTCAGCTCCTCCCACCCCTCCCGTCCCTAGCCATCCGTGGTCCCCTAGCCCTATCTCAGTCCCCAGCCATCCGTCGTAGCCCACCGTCCCCTAGCACAACCTCTCCCATTCCTAGCCACCCGTCGTCCCCTAGCCCAGCCCCACCTTCGTCCCTAAACATTCGCCATCACCTAGCCCAGCCCCACCTTCATCCCTCCCAGCCCCTCCCATCCCCAGCCTTGTCGTGCTCTCGAGCGGTGGTTCTTGGCGTGGCTCTCGAGTGGCTGACGAGAGCCGGGCCGGGGCAGAACGATGGGAGCGGGCTGAGGCAGGGCGATGAGAGCGGGCCGGGGCAGGACGACAAGAACCGGGTCGGGGCAGGGCGACGAGAGCGGGACGGCGAGCTATGAAGTTAGAGCCGAAGAATGAGAACCGGTCGACGGATGGGAAAGGAGACCGGAGAAGGAGAGCAGGGAGAAAAGTTTTGGAGAAAGAGATCGGGACGACGGGTTACAAAGGTAGAGTCGGAGAACGAGATGAGGACAACAGACTGGGAATAGAGATTCGGAGAAGGAGACCAGAAAAAGAAAATGGGATGGCGGGCTGAAAATGAGAGCCGGCAAGAGAGCGGAGAAAGGAGGGTTGTGCGCGGCGGGAGAAAAGACAACTGGGTTGGAGCTGACGACGAGAACCAGGGCGGCGGCGAGAAGGAAAACCCGTCGGAGAAGACGCCGACGACCACCGGCTTCAACTTCCGCCGACCACCACCACCACCGTTCTCCACCGACGGCGACCACCGTCGCCCATGAACACTCCAGAGCGGCTATACTCATAAGTTAGGATCAAAAATATTTTTTCTTTATTTTTAGTTATTCTTTATTTTTATTATTTAAATTAAATTCAAAAAATATATAATAATTCAATAGTATAAAATAAATGACATAATTAACTAAAATAAGTGTCGTTTTATAACAATTCACATTTCAAAGGGTGGGAGTACGTGTATTTTGTTCGCATGGTGTAAATTTAGTGGTAGATACTCTTAGAAGGAGAGTACTAGCTTTTGTGTGGCAAGGCGATACCCTCGCCCTCAGGGCCCCGGCCGCACCGACACCACAGCCAATACCGAGGAGGTAAATCACGGTAACCCAGCACCAGGGCCCGTGAGTTGGAATACTATCTTGGAGAGCACCAGGGAGCTGTGCAAGCACAAACTCCCCACACGGCGTCCCCAAGACTCGAACCTGGACGGATGGCAAACCCTCCCCACGTCCCAACCACTGGGCTTCGCTCGTGGGTGTCTAGCTTTTGTGTACTTGCACATATGTTAGCTGGAAATGATGCAGAGCACACCTGGTGGCACATGGGGTTTGGATGTAGTGCACTGATTGGAAATGGCTTTTGGATTCACTAGAGAGATTCAGAGCAATAGTTGCCGCAAAATGGGCTATTCAAACCATCCATACCAATTCCAAACGTGGGGAGTTGTTTTCTTCCCTTTGTTTTCAACTTGTTCTCTTTTCTCTCTTTCCAAATATGTTTTCCGTTTCTTCACCAATGATTATTTCTTGGTTCTTTGATTTTTTTTACTTAATGGATTTAACATTGAATGTTTCCTTGTGTAATGAGTAATCCACACTACTTTCTTCCCTTCTTAGGCCATGTTTATCGATGACGGCAATGTGGTCACCATTGTTGGCGGATTAAAAAATGAAAAATATGAATAAGATGGTTCAACCAAGCATAATTGATGATCAAATTTGACTCTAAAAAATAGGAGAGGCCACACGTTTAAGTTGTCACGTGTTACAGTTTGATTTGATGAAAATATACCAAATCTAATCATTTTATCTCATTATCTATATATCTGATTTAATATTTTTTTTTAAAAAAATTTGTAACAAAAACAATTCAATAATTTACATTTTTCATTCTCTATAAATACAGACCAATATTGCCATAGTTCAATACACAACTCAATATTTCTCTTCTCCCTACTTTAAAAAAACTCTCTCCATTTTTGTAGTTAGTGTTAATCCTTTATCAATAGGATTAACATGAACACTATTTTCTTCCATGGATTAAAACAATTTCAATTTCTTTCCTCTTTTTGAAGATAATTTTAATTCACAACAAAAATTCAAATACACAATATTAACAAAATCCGCCGGTCTCAAACTTTGAAGAAGCTCCTAACTCTCATTTTTCTATATCAACTCATATTCCTCTCTCTGCTACTATCCCTTTCTCCCAAAATAATTCTCAATCATCTGGTCAAAATGCTGAAAATGTTCATGGAAAAAAAATGTATTCCTTGGCATGTTAAAGAAGATATAGCTCTAATGTCCGCTTATTGCTTTGTTAGTGAAGATACGCGAAGAGGCAATAACCAGAAAGGTGGTGTGTTATGGGCTCGTGGCACAGATCAGTTCGGGCAGAAAATCCATGAGAAATCAATCTAAGAAATGTGGATCAAATGAAAGATCATTTTAAACGACTTAATGAAAGTGCACAAAAATGGATTGTTGCGTACAAAGAGGCATATCGTTTCAAAATGAGTGGAAGGAGCATGCAAGATGTCCAAACACAAGCTTTAACAATTTATGAACAAGGTGGTAGTAAGTTTATCTACTTGCATGTATATGAGGAAGTTATGTGTAAACATCCAAAGTGAGAGATGAAATTAGATAAAGATAAGACTCGATCTCATACTGAAGATGGAGGGAGCAACGAAGAAAGTAGAGACAACTCGAAACGTTCAAGGACGAGTGAAGGTGGGGATTATGCAATTCCGTCGAATTTTGATACTTCAATTGATAATACTCCAACAATTCAACGTCTCAAAGGCAGAAATGCAGCGAAAAAGAAAGGTAAAGCCACGACATCTAAGTTTTCTACTATTCCGGATGAATTTACTGCAGAACTTCTTGAGTCAAGACTCACACTAAACAAGGAAGCTGAGATCATAAACGAACTTGGTACTAGCAAACTCAAAGTGGAAAACGATCGGAACGACATTGAACGGGCGTAAGAGAAGAGAAAAATGAAGAAGATGAAAATGTAATATTTACAAAATGTGATGTCTAAACCTTGCATTACCCCTGAAGAAGAGGATGTCCAGCGTTAGTTAATGTTTGAGATATTCATTGATTAAATGTAATTTTTCACGCTTGTTTAATTTTGCATGTGTCATTTATGTACTTTGTACCTTTTCATGTAATTTGAACTTTCTTACTGTAATTTAAACTTTCGTATCGTAATTTCATTTTTTTCAATAATTTATTAACTTTCATATCACTATAGCTACTTGGTGTCAAACTTTCTACTTTCACATTATTCCAGAAGCACCATGCTTGGCCCATATGAAAAGATTTGTCAAATAACCTTTAATAATGACTATCACGTGTTATTAGATTCCAAATTGATATTCAACATTATAACACATGGGTTGGTTGGTTGGTTGTTTGGGAACACACTTTAGTTTAATTGTCATATCACTTTTACAAAGTTTATCATCTTAAACTTTATTTTGAAATCCACACCATGCCTACAATTATTGTAAAATCTTTACTCCAATATATTCTCATCCCATTCATATGAAAATAATTATCCATCTAATGACACAATGTCATAGAATGAAAATCCAATTGATTCAAGTTTTAACTTTGATTTATTTAATTTCACGGAGTTTGATAAGTGGTAGGCAAACATTGTTCAACAAAATCAACACATGGATCACATCATTGAAGATGTGGTTACTAGTCCTTCTCTTATATTATTACAGTCGATAGATCATAATCTCTGAGCCATGAGAAGGAATTGTGAGAGAGATTGTGAAGTAGGTGAGGTACGTTTATTCTCGGACTATTTTTTTGGCAATCCTGTGTATTCAGATAAACTATTCCGTCGTAGATTTCGTATGCAAAAACATGTGTTTCTGCGTATAGTAGAAGTCCTTATTGTTAGTATAAGATATTTTCAGCGAAGGCCAGATGCTACTAGTAGATTGTCTATTTCTTCGTTGCAAAAATGTACTGCAGCTATCAGGGTGTTAGCTTATGGAACATCAGAAGATGCTGTTGATGAAAACCTTTGAATTAGCTCAGTTGTAACAAGGAGATCTCTCAAACAGTTTGTGGAGGGTGTTATTGCAAATTTTGGCAACGAGTACCTGAAAGCGCATACAACACAAGATTTGGCAAGGTTGTTGAACATCGGAGATCAACGAGGCTTCCCATATGGTAGGAAGTATTGACTGCATGCATTGGAAAAGGAAGAGTTGTCCAACTGCGTGGGCTGACCAATATGCAGGGAGGAGTGGATCTCCAATGGTCTTCTTGGAAGCTGTAGCTTCACAAGATTTATGGGTATGACATTCATTTTTCGGAACACCTGGTTCTTGCAATGATATTAACGCACTGCACCAATCTCAGATTTTTGATGATATTCTAGAAGGCTGAGCACAAAAAAATGAGTTATGGGGTTAATGGGCATGATTACACCATGAGATATTATCTTACTGATAGTGTATATCCCTTGTGGGCTGCATTTGTCAAATCAATTACCTCTTCACAATTAGAGAAGCACAAGCTATTTGCTCAACATCGGGAGGCTGCTAGAAAAGATGTAGAGCGTGTATTTGGAGTTTTACAAGCTCGTTTTGCATTTATTTGACTTTCTTGCCTGATTTGGGATCCAGAATTTATGTGGAAGATAATGACGGCTTGTATCATTATGCACAATATGATAGTTGAGGATGAAAATGACACATTTCTCAACTATCATGATCCCACCGAATTTTGGAAGATCTACCTACTAATGGACAATTTCATACAAGAAATGGAGATGTGGAAGAAGATGAGGAAAATTTACAATTCTCAACTCAAGCGACACGGCTAGCTGCATACATGGTTAACCGATCACAACTTCGCAATAGAGAAGCTCACGCCGCTCTCAAAAATGATTTGATTAAGCACATATGGGCAAAATTTGGCCATAATAATAGCTCTTAAAATTTCTCTAAAAAAATTCTTCTTTAAATTTTTTATATGTAATTTTTTGTGTGTTTTTATTTTTTTTACTATGTACTCAATCAATTTTTGTTGTCGTGATGTATATTTAAATTTGGTATTGAAGTGATGTAAATGAACTTTTTTAATGATTTAGTTTATTATATTTCTAATTATTAAAATTTTATTCAATAAATTCAAAAATAATAATCAATAAATTTTATTAATAAATAAAATAATGATCAATTCGAAAATAATAATTAATAAATAAAATTTTATTTATTGAATATTACAACATTTAATTAATAATCAATAATTTAAAATATACTATTTATATTTAGTATTAAAATAATATTTAAATAGTTGAATTTTTTGGTTGGGTTGAGTCATTGATAAACCTTTAAAAAAGAATTAATTAGTTGGATGTGAGGTTGTGTAGGTGGATAAGGGAGATATAGTAGTATTTAATTGGAAGGTTGGGTTGGGTTGGGTTGGGTTGGGTCATTGAATAATTGACACATACACTTTTGACTCAATATAATATGCAAGACAGCAAGCTGATGTGACAGAGAATAATTGTAAAAAAGTAGGGATATTTTGGAAAAATAGTGTGCCTAGCCAAAAAGTTGTTGAAGTTAAAGAGGATATTGTAAAAATTTTACAACACATTATTTACCATTTTGGGTAAAAATTAAAATGTATCATTTATGTGGAATGGACAGAAATAGAATGTGGACCAATTATTCTGGAATGGAGGGAGTATATACTCCCTCCGATCTTTTCATATTGACACTATTTCTTTTTTAGAATGATTTTCATTTTAGGATGGAGAAATAATAATGAGAGCTTTGGTTGTACACATCTAAATATGATTCATCTAGTTGTCAATTGATATTACTAACGAGGGATGAGCATGGGTCGATTAGATCTAATAAGACCCAAATCTGACCCGGACCCGTAAGGTTTGAAAATTTTAGACCCCATATTCAAATTCGATAGGTTTAATGGATCTTGGGTCTAAAATGGGTCATAAATGAGTATAATATTCTATTTTTCCTTCACTAAATAAAACATATATTATCCTAAATACAAATAACTCAAGTATAATATGCAAATACATTAATTCTTCAATAAAAAATAATTTAATCCATACTAGAAATTTCAACAATCATAGAACAAAATCAATATAGGACAAATATTGGGTCTCCTGATAGGAGGCATGTTTATAACCTTATGGACAATCCACTAATTTTTTTACTTATACAATACATTTGTTAAACTACATACTATATATAAAATTTTAATTTTTTTATAATATATATTTTTATATCTTCACATTCAAATACACATTATTACTTTTTTTTATGAACAATTTTTTATATTATAAATCAGCCCAAACTAATTACTCCCTCTGTCTCAGCTTAAATTACCCACTTACTTTATGACACTATTCTCTATCAAAGTTTGACCTCATATTTGAATAGATCTATAAGACATAATAGTATCATATGTGGTATTGTTGAATTTGTCGTAACAAGTAGTTTCTAGAAAGTAACTTTTTGTTTGCCATTATAATACGTAGCTAAACATAACGACGGTCAAAACATGTTTCTCGAACGGTGTGCAATGATTATGCTGTAATTTAAGCTGGGACGGAGGGAGTAAAAATTTGTGATCTTCTCTCCCAAGAGATGGTATCCTCAGAAACATCCTAAATTTTAGACATGGGTCTTTAAGCAATTCTAACTATATTCTATCTCCAGCGACCTATCTCGAATTATTTTACAGGGACCTATCGCTAATATTTTTCCAGGAGTTTTTTGTCCAATTTTTTCCATCATTTTCCCACCATCTGAAAAAAAAAATCAATTTTTTTTTCAAAAAATGGTTAAAAAATACAAAAATACAATATGATCATCGAACTAAAAATTATAAACATCAGCAAAAAAAACCAGAACATCAATGAAAAATCATAAAACATCAACTAAAAAATAACAGCAAAAAAAATATTATAAATCAACGAAAAATTTAAAAATCATAGACTACAACTAACAAAAAATCAGCTAAAAATTATTAAAAGATCAACAAATCTTAAATTATCCAATTTGTTTTATAAAAAAACTACAAACATGAACCTATATCACCCAAAAGCTAAAAATATCAATTCTTATCATCTTAATTTCACCAGGAAAATGAAAAACGTCAACATAAACAAAACCTCAACTATACCACAAAAAAGCTACAAACAACAACCTCTATCACCTAAAACTCACCTAGAAAATGAAAAACATTAACATGAGAGAAAAAAAAGCTAAAAAATATCAACCCATATAACCCCAAAAAAATTATAAAACATCGACTCATATCAACTATAACTCACCCGAAAAATGAAAAACATCAACATGAGAAAAAAAAATCAACAAAATCCCTAAGGTACCTCAATAGTATAAATTATTCACTATGAAAATGATAAAACATAAACAATTTTTTTTTTAAAAAAACTACAAATATCAACCTATATCACTCAAAGGCTATAAACATCAACTCCTAACACCTAAACTTCATCCAGAAAATGAAAAACATCGACATGAGAAAAAAAACACTACAAACATCAACTCCTATTATCCGAAAAATGAAAAACATCAACATGAGTATTTTTTTTATAAAAAACTTAAAATATCAAGCCATATCACACAAATAAACTACAAAACATCGACTCATATCAAATAAATATCACCCAGATAATGAAAAACATCAACAAAAAACATACAATAATAAAACTCAACGTCCAGAGTAACAACATTAAACCTCAGTCTGAACATACACTCAGTCAAATAATATTAAATCTCAGCCTCAACATGTACAGTAAGAACATAAATTCATCAAAAAATAAGGTCCTGGTGAAATTCAAACCCAACCCATTAACCTCAAAGGCCAAAGTTCTAACTACTAAACCAAACAAATAATACTAATCATATCCTAAGCCAAATAATAATAAACCTCTACATGTCTTTGAATAAAATAAAATATAAAATTAAACCTTACCTCTCACGAGTAGAAGCTCAGTCACTGCCCGCATCCGCCGTTGCTTACGCTGTCCGCCGTCACCTCAGGCTGCACGTGAAAGCCACGCGTGCCGCTTCTTCTTTTGGGCATGTGCATCTCACGTGCCTTCTTCTTCAGCGCTTGCTTCTTCCGTCGGTGCTGGCCTCCTCTTCAGATCGTCAATCTTTCACTGCCGCCGTCGTGGATGCGGCGTCGTTGTGCTCCACTTTGATGCACCGTTACCAAATGCGTTGTGCTCTGCCTCGATGCACCGTCACTAGAATCGACGGGCTCCGCCTCGATGCACCATTACCAGAATTGTTGCATCGTGGATGTGCTGCCACCAGAATCGCTGTGCACCGTGGATGCGTCATAGCTGGAATCGCTAAGCGCAAGCGGATGAGCTACCACCGATTGGAGAAAGAGTGGTTGAGCGGTTGAACGACGGGGAAGACGAACATGATCTGATATGATTTCTAAAAATAATAAAAATATATATAGTTATTATATTTACAAAATCAGTCGTCTATTTTTTGAGCAGTTTTTAAAATTAACCCCATCCCATATGAAGCTTATTATAATTGCATAATAAACCCTAGTCTAAAGTTTAGGCTGTAGAAAACAATACTTTGTGCTCTCCCAATCTATTTCAAACTCTTTCTATCCCCTTCTTTTGTATCAAACTTTCTATTTTCATCCTATTTCTTCTTCAAAACTGCTTCCTCTTTACTTCCATTTGATTTTAGTTTCCACCTGAAAGGTAAGTACTCTTGCCTCCAGTTTTTTATCCCCTAAAACTTCTTCGATTCCTCTCCGCCATATTCCATACAACCTTGAAATTAATTTCCATATCACCGTTCCTGCCATATTCCTCTCATATTATTACTTGTTTTAACTTTTAAAATACAATATTTAAATTCTATAAAAAAATTACAACATTTAAGGTAAAAAATATAGTGGACTTTCCATAAGCTTGTGGACATGCTGCACTTCTTGAGACTTTCTCTTTGTTTAATTGAGAATAAAAATACAAAGTTTCTAATCATGTCTATTCTTGACATAAAGAATATGGTTAAATGTTTTTCTAACCCAACGTTTAGGCTGGAAGTGCAATGTAACCCTGTAAAACAAAAAAATGTCAAACTAACCATAACTTTATGATGAATTGTGCCGATATAACCTTCAGGCCGCATTCTGGCGTTGATTCACCAATTGGGCCGTTGACCGGACCCAAAATGAAAAATATGTCGTCGGCCATTTCAGCTTAAACTTTTTTCCCATTTTACCCCCTGTAGCCACTAGCCACCACCACCCTCTCCAGCCACCATAGCCCGCCACCACTACCCACCTCCGACCACAGCCGCCGCCACCAACTCATTATCAAATATGTTCAAAATTACTCCTTAAGATTGTTGGAGTAAGTGTTTACATTGCATTCCAATGGAACGGTAAAATCATGATTGTATGACTGTGGTAAAAGTTTCTTGGATATCGATGTGAGTTGTGTTACGTACGCTTTCCTTAAAGAGTAATTTGACCCTATTACAGCCTTGGGTTACAGAATTCCCTTCGAGGATAAAGCAATAAAAAAAACTCTTGTTCTAGGCTTGAATCAAGAGAATGCTTGTGAGTAACTGTATTTTTGGTTAATACGTATGTCTGAGAAATTATGAGAATTTCACCTGTGTTTTGTGTGTTCTAAAACATGCATGCGAATGCATGTATTTATAAGAATCAAATGTCGTGAAAAGACACAACACTTTATCATTATAAATTCTGAAATGATGCATCTTTCCACACGATACATCTTTCCACATAAATGAGGTAGGCATGTTGCAACACCACATTCAATGTATCATTCTTAATCTGATATCCTCCTTGAAAGAGTGATTTCCCATGAAGAATTATGTATTACTGAAAAGAATAAATAGAGTACAAAAGGAAGGCTGGTACTAGTATAACTCTAGTCTAGTCAACAACTCTATCTAGAATCAATTCAAATCAATTAGATACTTGACTTATTCTAACACCCCCCTTAAGAAAAGCATCAAATACTCGCTGACGCAGAACTTGGATATGAAGAACTCAAACAGTGGAAGAGAAAGCCCTTTGGTGAAGATGTTCGCAATCTGAAGAGAAGTAGGAACATGAGCAACACACAGCTTGCCGAAAGCAACCAATTCTTGAACAAAGTGATAGTCGATGTCGATGTGCTTCTCTCGCTTGTGAGCAACTGGATTCTGTGCCAAGAAGATAGTGCTACTGTTGTCACATAATAGCAACGGAGAACTAGACAATTGAACTCGAAGATCTTGAAGAAAATGAGTCATCCAAACAACCTCTGAAGCAGTGTTGGCGAGGGCACGATACTCAGACTCGATGTTGGAATGAGAAATTGTCGGTTGTTTCTTGGCGCTCAGGAAACAAGGTTCCCACCAAGAAAGACACCATAATCATAGGTGGGAATCGGTGAGTCTACAGACAGTGGGCCAAATTAGCATCAGAATACCCCTAAACCTCAAGAGAACTAGCAAACTGAAAAGTGAGACCAAATGCAGTGTGCCTCAAACATATCGCGAAATTCTCGTAACAGCCCTGGAGAAACTGGCTGACAGTGTTGATCGAGAAGCCCAAATCAGGCTGAGTGAAGGTCAGGTATTGGAGTGCCCCAACTATAGAATGATACAACATCGGATTTTGAAACGGTTGACTGGTCGAACTATGCAACTAAGAACCTGACACAAATGGTGAAGAAACTGGAACAACATCAAACATCCCTGCACAAGTGAGAATGTCTCGAGCATACTTTCTTGGCCAAGAAGTAAACCCGATGAAGTAGGCAAAACTTCAAAGCCAAGAAAGTAGTGAAGTGCACCTAGGTCCTTAATTGCGAACTCCCGATGTGTCCGATCAATGAACTGGTGAGGATGACCGAAGATAAATCTGAAGTCGTTGGAGAGGGCCGAATTGTAGCCGACAGGAAAGAGGGGCACCGCTTTCATGAGCCTTCGTCAGAAAATTTGAAATGGAGATGAAGAAGAAGGTAGCCGTGGTCGCCTGAAATTTTCGTCAAAAATTGCTGAACTGTTCACTTGTAATTCACCAGAAATTCACCGAAAAGTTTACCAGAGTTTGGTCAGGAAGAAAAAGAAGAAAGAGAGGGGTAAAATTGGAACTAATATCAGACTTTCTCTAATACCATGAAAGAGTGATTTTTCTTGAAGAATAATTACTACTAGAAAATGGGTACTATGGCACTGGTATCTATCCAGGGGGGAAAAACCGGTGCTGACATTACCATTGACATCGATATATTTGTCCAAGTACTACAAAACCGGTAATGTAAAAATGTATTAGCATTGTAAATGTGGTAATTGTGCTCCATACCAGTGTCGTGACTTATAACTAGCACCGGTACCTGTGAAATGGTGAAACATACAGATGCTTATCCTTGTTACAATAAGCGGAATACTGATTTTTGCGCAAAAATAATGGAGAAAAATTTATAGCACCAGTTATCAATTGTCTACCGGTGTCATCAATTACTTTTAGCACTGTAAATTTTTAGACCGGTGTTGTAATTGTGGGAACCATCTGAACACATAATAGGATTTTTGAAAAAACTAGCACCGGTATTCTAAAACATACTCTAACCGTTGTTGAAGAAGGAGAAATGGACACTTTGGCACGTTAATTTTTGGAGGGAAATTATTTGCACCGGTTTATGATCATGAAAACCGGTGCTAGAAGTGCATTTAATGCTCTCCTACCCCTATTCAATGGTGGGTAAAAAGTGATTTTTTGGGAGAGAATGCCATTTTTGGTGTTCTTGGGAGGGTTTTGATACTTCATGCTCCAATGAAGACCCACAAATGTTGGTTGCAAATTGTTTGACATGTTTAATGATCTAATATGTTAAATAAAGGTTGTATGCATATATATATATATATATATATTTGTGTGTTTGATAATTATTTTGTATGTTTCATCATGTTCATGATACTTACATTCATGGAAGAAATTTGATTGTCATCTAGATTTGTTGATGTGATTAACAACTTGCTTAGAAATGTGATAATGTTCGTGTGGTTTGGAATGTCGTAATTTGAGTTGAATGTAATCTTTGCCAAATGTAATATCAATGTTTAGAATCTTGCATACCCATGGTCAATTTGTGGAACTATAATAGTCCCATTTTTGTGAATTTGTAGAGATGAAACGTGCAATGGAAAAGCGTAAACATTTGTATTGCAACGTTAGTAGGTTGAGCAAAGAATATGTTGATTTTGTGGAGGATTTTTAGAGAAAGCTTTTGGTCATGAGAAGCGAGCGTTATGACCATGTCGTGATTGGAAGAATCGAACCTGTAGTGGTGATAGAGACATGATGAAACTTCACTTGGTTAGGAGAGGGTTTGAAATAGAATATTTGGTTTGGACCTTCCATGGAGAGAAGGCACCACCAGAGGTTGTTGTAAGTAGTGGAGGAGAATGTTTTGAAGACTTAGATTCAGATGACATGTGTGAGAAGGTTGTCGATGAATTTAGGGGGATGCCCGAGGTTTTGTCAAATTTCTTAGGTGAGAAGGACATACCATTGTATCTCGGTTACAACAAGGGGTATACGGTGATGTCATGTTTGATTGAATTGTTTTATTTGAAAGGCCTTGGGCATGGAGCGACATTAGCATGAACAAGTTGCTGAAGTTCCTGAATGATAAGTTTCTCGCCGGTTGCGGGATACGAGACAACCTGTACGAAGCAAATAGGTTACTATGTCCGATGAGATTGGAGTATGAAAAATACACGCTTGTCCCAACGAGTGTGTTTTGTACAGGGGTGACTTATTGAAGGAGGTGGCATGCCCAGTATGTCATGTATCACGCTACAAGAAAATGAGAAATGCAGTTGTGGATGGAGATATTGTCGTGAAGCTAAGGAAACACGTTCCCACAAAATGTATGTGGTATCTTCCAATTACTCCGAGGTTGAAGAGGTTATTTTAGAATGACAATGATGCAAAGAATATGACGTGGTACATGGGCCGGGATTCTTGTGAGGACAATGTCATTCGTCATCCTGCTGATGTTGATCAATGGAAAAGATTGACTAGAGGTATCCAGATTTTGCAAGGGGTAGAACAATGAGAACTTGTTCTATTAGCTATCATTAACTAGTTATACCATAGACAATGTTAGCCTTCTCAATTATACCTTTAATTGACTAGTTATACCTCTAATCAAAATATGATTTGAAGGTTCCGTGGTCCCCTGACGTTGCTATGTTTGATGGTTTTAGGGGATTGTAGTTCAATTGGAAAGCAATGCTAGTCTATACCACAAATGATTTTCCTGCATAAGAAAACCTTTTGTTTTATGCTATGAAAGGGCACAAGGCGTGTTCGGTGTGGGAAGAGTCAATAGATTACCAACAGCTGAAGAACGGTCCCAAGACTATGTATTTGGGTCACCGCAAATTCCTCTTGATGAAGCACAAGTTATGTGATGATGCTTTATAGTTTGTTGGCGGGAGAGAGATGAGGAAGGTGCCAAGACCATTGAAGGGGGTTGTCATACACAACAAGGTGAAGATATTGAATGTTGTTCTTAGGAAGAAGATGAAGAAGGTTGGTAACATGGCGCCTGGTGGACCTTTGAATAAGAGGTCCATTTTCTTCGATCCACCTTACAGGGAGAATTTGGAGGTTCGACACTGTTTAGATGTGATGCATATTGAAAAAAATGTGTGGGAGAGTTTGATTGGTTAGTTGCTCAATATTCTTGGGAAGATGAAAGATAGCTTGAATGCACAGAGGGATTCAGTGGAGATAGGAATTTGGTTGGATCTAGCACCGAAGGTAAGATGGAAGCGTACATACCTCCCTCCCACTCTGTACAATCTATCAGTGGATGAGAGGAGATCGTTTTGTGAGTGCATTCAAGGAATCCAGGTACTATCCAGATACTCTTCAATTGGTATTCAATTTGTGAATGATGATTTGCGTATGAATGGCTTGTAATCTCATGATTGTCATGTTCTCCTGCATTAATTATTGCCTGTTGCCATCCGTGGAGTTATGGAGGAGAATGTGCAATTTAGCATTATACGACTATGTTTCTTCTTCAACTCCATTTTTTGGAAGAATATTTGTAGGCAAACGCTTAATGTTTTGGATTGGGATGGGGTTTTAGTGTTATGTCAGCTGGAGAAGTACTTCCCTTCGTCCTTCTTTGACATCATGGTTCATCTAGCTATTCATTTGGTTCAGGTAATTTGACTATGCAGTCTGGTGGGTATGCATTGAATTTACCTGTTGAGCTGCACATGGGTGTTTCCAAATGTTATGTTCACAATTATAGCCAACCAGATGCAAGCATTGTGTAAAGGTACGTGACCAAGGAGGTTATTGAATACTGTACCTCGAACTTAGTTGGGAAGAAGTCGGTGGGCCTACCAGAGCAAGTGCACATTGGTAGGAACAATGGGGTTGCACGTTCTAAAGGTACACCCTATACTCCCTTCTTGCTAAGTTGATGACAGTTCATCATTACGCTTTAAGAAACAGTAGTGAGACGGCAACCTATGTTCATGAGCACATGTCGTTATTACAATCACTCTATCCGGACTGGCCTTCAAATAAAATACAACTAGAGCATTCTTCCACATTCATTAATTGGTTTTATAATTGATGCAATGTGGAAGGCATGCCTAGTAAACTCTGTGCCTTTGCTAGAAAGCCAAATTGCACGGTTATGAGGTTCCTTGGGTATGATATTAATGGCATTACTTTTGAAACTACTGATAAGGAAAACAAGAGCACGACGCCGAACAATAGAGTTTATATTGAATCTGAATCACTGTGGCAGTCTAGCAAGAAAGGCAAAAACCTTATCGTAGCAGTGATGGCCGTTTACGGTGTGATTGAGGAAATTTGGGAGTTAGACTATGTGGAATTCAAAGTTGTGGATTTTAAGGGCCGGTGGGTTGACAATGGAGCAAGGGTTTGTACAGAGCAACCCATGGGTTTCACATTAGTCGACCTTAACCGAGTTGGGTTCGAGGTTGACAAGTTCATATAGGATGCCCACACACGACAAGTTTTTTATGTCCGGGATCCAAGCAACGAGAAGTGACATTTCGTCCTACATGGGAAGAAGTTCTACTTCGATGAGGAGATTGATTGTCCCGTCCGAGCAGAAATTCCAGAATTCCCGTCTTTATTTCCAAGTTTAGAGGATGTGGGTGGATCTTTAGCTGGAAGACTGTCACATGGCGATAAATTGTGGGTTGATGAGAGCGGTAAAATTGTGGAGGTTGATGTTGTGTTTAAAAGGAAAAGGTAGGTGTATGCAATGACTGTGAATGTAATTATCATTATACTTTTGTGTAATCGACATTGTTCTATGTAATCGACACAGTGATAGTATTGTATGAATTTTGATTTGACTTGTCAGCAGTGTATTGTTGTTCGTTTCTATTTGTCACCTTGGACGACACGTCCTTTTGTATTATTGGCAAAAAATTCAGCATCGCCTTTTATTTTGAAAAAGCCGGTGCTTGAAAATAGAGCATGTGCTCTGTTTTTCATATCAGCACCATTTGTTTCCAATTTAGCACTGGTAAAAAATCGGTGCTCCAGAGTTGGTTAATATTTTCCCATATAAGCTCTAGGGTTAGGAAGATGTTATGATAAAAAATACTCCCTCCGTCCCAACTATTTCTTCATATTTTGACCTTTTCAGATTGACCAGAACTAATTTTGACCATTAATATATTTAATTGTGCATATTTAAAAATGATGAAAAAATATCTTTATAAAAATAGTATTTACACGATTCTAATAATATCACATATGATAATATATTATTTTATGCATTACTTGAAATTTACTTTTCTAAGTAACAAAGTTTGACTAAATGAATATTGACAAGTGCAAAAATAGTTGGGACAGCGGGAGTACACAACGGCCTCATAAAGCTGCTTAACGTAGAATAAGCAACATTATTTTTCATTTCAGCACCGGTGTCCTAACCGGTGCTCCACAGTTAGTAATATTTTCCCATATAAGCTCTTGGTTGGTAAAGTGTTATGATAAAAAAATACATAGTAGCCTCACACAGCTGCTTAACATAGAATAAGCACCGGTATTTTGCGTTTCAGCACCGGTGACGTAAACGGTGCTCTACAGTTAGAAAATATTTTCCCATATAAGCTCTCGGGTTGGGAAAGTGTTATGATAAAAAATACATAGCAACCTCACGCAGCTGCTTAACTAGAATAAGTATCGGTATTTTGCATTTCAGCACCGATGACGTAATCGGTGCTGCTCAACTAGTAATTTTTTCCCATCTAAGTTCTTGGGTTGGGAAAATGTTATTATAAAAAAATACATAGCAACCTCACGCAACTGCTTAATATAGAATAAGCACTAGTATTTTGCGTTTCAACACCAGTGTCCTAACTGGTACTCCACATTTAATAATTTTTTTCATCTTATCTCTCGGGTTGGTTAAATATTATGATAAATAGCTCACGCAGCTGCCTATCAGGTTTTGAGCACTGGTTTGTTCATTATCAGCACCAGTTGGTGGATAAATTGAGCGAAAATTAGCGTATAACAAACATCAACGATTCGTCAATAATACTATTAAAAATGAAAGTACATTCATGTCACTTATAGGGAAAAAGTGTACAAATTCACAGCACCGAGTGGGAATCAATTAAAACCGGTGCTGGAATTTCAATTTGACTCAAAACATTGAAATTTTTTGGTATTTATTGGTGGGAAGTTCAAAATTTTCGACGATGTGGGCCAGAAATATTTCATCTCACATCTTAAAGTATGAGCACTGGTTTGTGCATTACTGACCCGGTGCTGAACCAATGACTTGTTATAACTAATTGGTTTTCGGGATTAAGTAGCCTAAAGCAGCTGCGTAAGTCGATTGTCAGCACTGGTTTTTTCATTGTGAGCACCGGTAACATACCAGTGCTCTATACTTAGTCAAAATTTCCCATCTAAGCTCTCGGGTTTGGAACTAAAAAAACATAGTAGCCTTGAGCACCTGCATTCCATATCTTCAGCACTGGTATCTCTACAATTTTATCGGTGCTATTTTAATAAGTATAAAAGGGGACCGATCATCTTCCCAAAACAATGGTCCCTTTTCCATTCTCCCACCACTCTCTTCGATCACTTCCCACAAGATCTCTACCATTTTCCCCCATTCTCCACCATTTACTCCGCCCAGCTTCTTCCTCACGATTCATTCCGCCCATCCTCTTCCTCACCATCCATTCACATCCATATAAAAAACCCTACAAACAAGCCGTTGGTTCAGCGCTAAATCGCACTCTCAGTTTCTTTGCCATACAACAACATCATGAGGTAAGCCAATAAGTTTCTTATTCTCTTCAATCTAAACTTTAAATTTATTGAATTTGAGTAAAAATTAGTAACTCAAAGGTATGTGTTC
Source organism: Rubia yunnanensis (assembly GCA_037428765.1). Taxonomy (NCBI): domain Eukaryota; kingdom Viridiplantae; phylum Streptophyta; class Magnoliopsida; order Gentianales; family Rubiaceae; genus Rubia; species Rubia yunnanensis. The sequence goes on from CM075065.1 coordinate 104,743,974, forward strand.
TATAAAAAGTTTCAATGAATGGTTTTTAATGTTTCTTATTGTTGGGTTGTTTACTTTTGTTTGAGAAAGGAATGGTGTTGTTGGGCATGTTGATGTTGTAAAGGTATGATGTTGGAATGCATAAATGTTGTACTGTTGTAATGTTGTAATGTTCTTGTTGTGATGTTGTAATGTTGATGTTGTACTATTGTATTGTTCAAATGTTGTGATGTTAAACTATGTGATGGTATGCTGCAAAGGTCTGTTGTTGTGATGTTCAGCAAAAGGTATGCTGTTGTAATGTTTTCATGTTGATTGAATGTTGATGTTGTGTAGATGCCTCCAAAAGGTTAAAAGAATCTCAAAAAGAGGAGGAGGGAAGGTGGTCCTCCAGCCAAATAGAAGAAGGTAAAGGATAAACAATTAGTTATCAAGGGAGAGGAACATGGCACATTTCTGATTGTTCCTCTCAAGGTACAATTTATGGAAGACAGAGTCGATGCACCAGCAACAACCGATGAGGAAAATGCAGAAGATGTTCCCAAGGAGGAAGTTGAAGACCTTTTGAAAGCTAGCGGCCATAATGGGAAGGCTTTCGACAAATTTGAGATGCGCAAGTATTATAGGGAATGCGGGATGGCTACATGCTAATCCGTTATGTTAGCCAAGGAGAAGAACCCCATCCCTGTCGCATTCGAGGAGATAGATAGTTTGTTGGTTTGTACAAAAACATGGAGCGCGCAGACAACATATACCAATTATGCTCATTGAAGGCGCATCAGATTTGGTACGTGGATACACTGGCCCAACGTGCTAAAAGATGTCAAAGAAGAAGTGTGGAAGGACATTAGGGTAAGGATACAATTTACATTACACATTTCATCAATTCATACCTGTTAATATTCATACACAATTACTCATGTCCCAGCTATTTAATTCTACCAAATATTTCATTGCAGATGAGTTTCAACATAAAAAATGATTTGACTGATGCAAAATGAATAGTTTGAGGATGATTGTTCAGATTAAGGCTGGCGATGCACACCACAATTGGAAGAGCAAGGTAGAAAACAAGTACATCTGGCACCTCCTTGTGGTGAAGTCCCCAAATACAAGCCCTGGGAAAAATACAAGTGGATGGACAAGGACGAGTGGCAAAAATTTGAGAAACACCGGAGAACTAAGGAAATGCTACAAAGTGCAAAGTGTTACATTTTATTCACGATAAATATATCAATATCCTTTTGCCATATTTAGTTAGATGTTAATTTTGTAATGAAATATATATCATTTGTAGAAAAAAAGGAAGAAAAGCAGCAAGAACTCAAAGGAGAGGAATTATGTCCACCACACCGGACCACTGGGGAACCGGGCGACAAAAGAAAAGTTGGTGGAGCAAATAAAGGAGAGAGAGAGAGAAAGAGAGAGAGAGAGAGAGAGAGAGAGAGAGAGAGAGGAAGAGGCTTAGGGACCTTGGATACACAAAGGAGGAGGTCTAGGAGGAAATAAAGGCGAAGGAATTCAAACCTGACAGATCCATGATGTACTTGGAGTCAAATCGGTGAAAAACAAGAACTACACAACCCCAGAAGTGAAGGCCACAGCGGACGGCATTGTAAGTACTCAATTGCATAAATTTTAAAATGTTCCTTTTCATATCAATTGCAATTTTCAATACTAACACGATGAAATGAGCCACGGTTGAAAATGAACGAGGAAAAAGAGAAGGGAACTCTAATCTTGGGTCTGGGCGAGAACATTTTGATAAAAGTGACGGGGAAGAAAGATCACTCGTGAAGGTAAAGAGGTACCCAATCCCAACTTCCCGCAGCTGTTGCTATCCCCGGATTATCACAAAGCAAATGCGGCAGTAGCTCCTCATCCCAGGAAAAGCCCGTCAAGAAACCCTCTGTTGATCAGCCAGTTGTAAAGGCAATGGTATCTTACCTAGATCAGTTGGTGGAGAGTATAGCTGCAGCTTGGGGGATAGAAATTCCCAAGGGCCTCTTGGACTCGAAGACCTTTGTCAAGAATGCAAGGTTCGGTGGTATATCCACTGGTATCAGCGGGTCGGGCCAAGATCCCCACAACGAGGGAGAAGCAGATGGTGAGATAAATGTACTTTACACAATAAAAGTTAATAGCAATTGGATGTTTCCTAATCAATCTATACCTAACTATTTCAAAGGTTAACAAATTGTTCATGTCCTCTATAACAGGATAGTGAGTTGGTCACTATCTACATTAAAGGCATTAAGGGACAGAGGATAAGGGTTGTACAAGCTTGGCTCCAAAAATCAAGGTGTCCAGAGCACGTACATGGACCATTAGCTCGCGTTCGTGTGACTGAGCCAGTCTACCACCCAAAAGCTGGGTTGCCATCTACCAACCACCAATTCAGTGATGTGGGAGATGCTCTAGGGAGTGTGATAGATTGGTCGATGACTTTGGTCATGTTCGGGGTTGACACAAAAACATAGGAGAGTGAGAAGGGGAAACCACAGATGGATGAGTTTTACAGTGTAAATGTGAGTGACGATGATGGGGTAATAAAATGTAGCAATATAGTTGGTCATATTTAACATTAACTCACTTAGTTTTGGATAATCGTTTAAATAGTTTAAATTTCCTGTGTAGCTATGCACTCCAAAAAATTATGGATCAACCCACTCAGAGCAGCGATTTCAACACGAGAGACCTCTGAAGAATGTATTTCTCGCTCATATGTGTAACTTGTACTTCATATAATAAATTATGAGGTAGCCTAATTTTGTTCCAACGACTTAATTTTAGATTGTCAATGAGCGTCCGTTCAAGTCATATCCCAACATGGGGAAGTACATCACATACTGCAACGGCGTAATTAAGAGCATGCAACAGACGGGGTTAGTGGGATTATTTCCAGTGTACAGACCGAGCTTAATTGCCTGACCGCATAAATCAGGATTATTAATTGATAGCTTGGTGGAGTTTGGGTCCAAGCTTGGCAACCTAAGAGGAATTGCATAGCTATCAAACTCTTGGATAGATGTCTGGATAAGGAAATATTGACTTGTTCACAATTTCATAAAGAATTTTTACACTAATATGTTTTAAATATTAACTTTTCTTTTTTGTGAAGTCACCTTTGGGATCAAGTCTTTGAATCCAACAATGGACACATCCAATTGGTATCGTGCCGTACGGGAGGATACTCCACAGAAGTAAAGGATGCAGAGGTCGAAGGTCGTGCCCAAGCCATTCTCTCAACCATGCTCGCTGCTGAAGCCCTGGTGTATGTGGTGCCCTATATCAAAATGTAAGTGCCACTTTATAATATTTCAAATTCTACATAGGACTTAATGACATATATTCTTTTGATAACAACGATCATTGGTACTTAATACTCATCCGTCCTAGTACGGAGGACGTTTTTACCATTGACTCAATGACTGGAGGGATAAAGCCAAAGAACATTAATGGAAAAAATATCACTGCTAGGTACGCACATTCATTTCAACGGTGTTAGTTTGGACGACTTAAACAATGAGCTCACTAGCATTTATAAGTCCAATAATATTAGGATTGCATGCGAATGACAGTCGCGGAAGTTGAAGCTGGAACCCCTTCCAAACTACACATGGAGTCTCACAATCCAACATATCCCTTTGTATCCATCATTATTCAATTGTAAGTCATATAATTACATTTAACGTGATATTTCCGTTGCAGTACCGAAGGCAATTCAGTGGTTGGAAATGTGGATATTACGTCCTCCTCTTCATGGAAGCGTTTGTGCTCAAGCACACCACTACAGATATTGTACATGTTTGTCATCAAATTTCAAAAAACCCATTAGTTCTTCTTACTTACTAAATACTTTCATGTATTTACTCATTTACTTTTTTTTCAATGCAATAGCTATTTTCCGAAAAGAAAGGATCATACAGCGACAAAGAGATATTATTTGTACCCGAGAGATCGTGTCAGATTTGGGTGGACACGTATTCCAAAGATTGCAGGACTTCGATGGACATTGAGGAGTTTCTTGAAGTTTAAAAATTCAAATTCTTGAACTGTGTTTCCTTCGTTTGATCAGTTGGTTGTTGATTGATTATGTTTACAAATTCATATTTAGATTTTCATTCGTTTTTCACTTCATTCAAAATTTTAACATGGATTGTGGATTATTGTTGGCTATTGTCGAAAACTTCAATCGACGTTGCACGGGTTTCGATCCGATTGGGATCGAAGAAAATAAATTAAATATTGCAAAAAAAAACTAGCACCGGTCAAGATCAACCATGCTGGTGCTATATCATGGTAATCTAAATCAAAATTATAGCATCACTTTCTACTGTACATGCCAGTGCTAGAAATTTAAAACTTTTTAACTCCAGCACCATTCCTATATTGTACTGGTGCTGAAAATATTGGCCAATATAACATAATGACCGAGCATCGGTGTTGTAATTGTGGTGCTGTAACTTAATATACAACATCGATTTTACATTACCGATGCTTGTAATGAAGGCAAAACACCTCTACACGAATCAAAGCACCGATTTTGATAACCAGTGCTTACGATTAAGAACCAACGCCGGAACCTACATTTTTAGCACCGATTTGACATACCGGTGCCATACTAACTACATTTCAACACCACCCTACTTAGGCACTAGTTGGCTAGGCTCCGAAATACCGGTGCCATAGGGTCTGGGGACCAGTGCTACAGGGGGTACCCCTAGTAGTGAATGTATTACTGACAAGAATAAATAGGGTACAAAAGGAAGACTAATACTTGTATAACTCTAGTCTAGTCAACAACTCTATCTACAATCAAATTAAATCAATCAGATACTTGACTTATTCTAACACTCATCATCCTTTCAATCAAGAGAAGTTAGGCAATACACACCAGCACATCAGAATTATAATAAACTCTGAAATGATATATTAGATTAAGACATCCTTCTACACCAGGATAAAGCATTTTAGTCATCAGAATTCTAACCAACACAAGTTTAATACTTATCATAAAACTGTAACCTCCTAGATAGTTTATACAAGTGTGCACTTAACACGTTTTGCTAGTTTGGAATAACTGCCATCCCCATCCGAACTTTCAATTTTTTTCTATCTATTCATAGTATATATTCTCGCTTTAATTCTTTCTATTTTATATGCAAACTATCTAGAGCTCAGGTGCAACTTGTGACACTCGTGTATCAATCTTGATGAAATTCTCAATTGTATCATCTTGTTTAATTTGAATAAAGCATAAGATGTTGGTTAAAAACAAAAACAATGTACCCACGAAAAAGGAGAAAGGTTAAAGTTGGGGTGAAATCAGATAGAGACAAAATGGACAGCAAATCCCAACCTCCACCACTAAACTGGTTGGTTGTGGAGGATTGAATCGATGATGATGCACTTGTTTCTTTTAACTAATTTTAACACACATCATCATCACACAGCCACCGTGAGTTGAATGTATATCCGAATATTTGCGGAGCATTGTAGACTACCATTACCACTGCTACAATATAGTATTATTATTCATTGCTTATTTCTGACCCATTAATTGGTTATTGACTATCCCCTCTCTCTCAATTTAAATTATTCACTTATTTTATATTATTATTCTTTATTAAAATTTAATTATATATTTAAATAGATTTATGAGACATAATATTATCGTATGTGATATTGTTGAATTCGTCGTAACAAGTAATTTTAGAAAGTTACTTTTTATTTGTCATTATTATACGTAACTAAACATATTAACTGTCAAACATGTCTGTTAAACGGTATGGAATGATTGAAATGTAATTTAAACTGAGGCGAAGGGAGTACCTATTTTTCCACATTAAAAAGGCCACACAAATGAATTTTGTTTACTTTGAATATGGTTTATGAACCACATTAACTGATTTTCACAATTCTTAATGACTCGGGCCTTCTTATTATTATTTTCATCTACATAATTCTAAACGGCAATAACTGAAATAAAATTATATTAAATTAAAAATAATTAGTATGTCAAAAATGAATTGAACTAATATTATGTAAAATAAACTGAACTATTTTAAACTAAAATTAGAGAGAAGTGGCCTTAAACTATAATTTTTTAATATATGACCAACAATTTCGTTTTGAAATGACTGTATTTAAGTTGCATGTGCCATGACTTATACATGTTTTACTTAGCTAAATTGCTTTTAGTATTTGGTAAATTTTCAAAAAAAAAAAACCTATTTTACAAGTAGATAAATTTAGAACAAAACAGAAGTGAAACAAACTTTTTTTCTTTTTGTTTTTAAAATAAGCGAAACACACTCTTACACTACTGCAGGCACCCCCCCTATGGCACCGGTTGCTGGGGTTTATGGCACTAGTCATTCATGCCTCCTGCCAACCAGTGTCTAAGTAGGGTGGTGCTGAAACGTAGTTACTATGGCACCTGTTATAAAAATTGGAGCTGAAAGTTAGATACTACAACACCGGTATTTGATATACCGGTGTTGAATTTCGAGTCCTCGTTATTGATCATCGGTACCTGTAAAATACCGATTACTAACATAAATCGGTGCCTAAAATATGACATATTACAAAAACCAGCGCCAAATTTGTTTTCCGGTGTTGTTGCTTTGGAGATGGATGTCTAAGCACCGGTCGTATTATTTGTAAAATTGGTGCTTACTTTTTAAAATTTGCAATATCAATTTTTAAATTATTCCCAGCCCTCCCAGAATTGAAACCCGGAGAAAATTTACTTGATTGTAAGTTCAAATGTAAGAATTTTAAGTTTTAAAAAAAGCAATCCATCAACATGATACAATTTCAAACAAAAGGTGAAATTGTGTCCCAATCAAATACACGTTAAAAGTACACTAGATCCACTGAAGTCTTGTGTCCGTAACGTTTATCTCCTTGCTATTGTACATTCTTCTTGCTGGGGGAAAATGTCTATTGTACACAAAATAACTATGATTTGTCGAAGAAAATAATTTGAAATGTCGAAATAATGCAGCATTTAAACACCAGGAAACATGGTGTGTATAACTATATTTTAACAATGTATTTAACATTAACACTGATTTAATGTTAAACATACAATGTAAAACAGTTAATGATAAACACACCATGTCTACTTGGTGCTCATACACTACAAAATCTCCGCATTTGAAATTGTGGAGTTCTACAAATGTTATAGCACCGTTTCATAATGGAAGAAGCATTACTTAGTTAAAGGGCACTAAATGAATAGAAAGCAACCAATCTAGTGCCCTTTAACTAATTCTTCTTCTGATAAGCTTGTTCACAATAACAATTAGTATAGAAAAACATTTAAAATGTCGAAATGAAACAGTTTTATAGCACCAACGAAACATGACATGTATAAACAAACCATGTGAAACGCGTCATGTTTACTTAGCGCTGATAGACTGTAACATTTTCACAGTTTAAACATCAAATTGAAATCATCAAAACAAGAAAAAAGACATGTAAACCGGTGCTGATATAACTTCCGCTAAGTTTGTGCACAACACGATTTGGCATTGAAAACCATTAAAATGTCAAAATGAAGTAGTTTTATAGCACCAAGGAAACATGACGTCTATAAACAAACCATGTCGAACACGTCATGTTTCCATGATGCCGATAGACTGTAACATCTCCACAGTTTAAACATGAACTTGAAATCATCAAAACAAGAAAAAATACATGTTAACCTTAACTAATGCTTCTTCTGCTTAGCACAGCTTTTGTTGTGAAAAGATTTAAAATGTTAAAATGTTGCAGCATTTAAGCACCGAGGAAACTAATGTGTATACCTAGTGTTTGAACTATATATTTAACGTTAACAACGATTTAATGTTAAACACACCATGTTTAACAGATAAACACACCAAGTTCCTCTGTGCTCATACACTACAAATTCTCCATAGTTTAAACATGAGCTTGAAAAAGATTTAAAATGTTGAAATGTTGCAGCATTTAAGTACCGAGGCTTTTGGTGTGTATACCTATTGTTTAAATAGATCAACACACCAAAATCCTTGGTGCTCATACACTACAAATTCTCCACAATTTAAATTTTGGAGTTTTACAGATGTTACAACACTTTTCGCAATGGATGAAACATTACATAGTTAGAGGGAAATACATGAATTGAAGGCAACCAATGCAGTGCCATTTAACTAATGCTTATTCATTTAAAATGTTGAAATGAAGCATCTTTACAAGACCAAGGAAACATGGAGCGTATAAACAAGCCATGTCAAATACTCCAGGTTTCCTCGGCGCTGTTAAACTGTAATATCTCAACAGTTTAAACTTTAACTAGAAATCATAAAAACACAGAAACAAACCTATAAGCCTTAATCTAGTTCGTCATTCATTCAAAACATTGTAGTTGTTTGACACATTTAAAAATAAAACAGGGTTCAAATTCATAGGTACAAATTCTACAATTTATATCACATAGTACACATTCTACAGTTTATAGAATATTTTATATCACAGTGTACAATAACGTTCAACATGATACAAATTCTAATTATGACAAACCCTTAAACATGACACAATCATCTATATATCACAGGTTCTCCAAAAATTATTTCACAGTAAAAAAAACTCTAAATATCAAACCATACACAAGGAACTATATATATACATTTGAGTGTATATATATACATATATATATATGCACTTTCAATTTCATCACAGGATGCAGAAAACATCGCGCAACCCAAAAAGTACAAAAATGGAAAAAATCTCACACACCCCTTGATAGACAACATGATTAACAATCCAACACACCCAACAAAATAGGAAAAGAAAAGAAAAGAATGACCTATAAAAAATAATGACCTAGACAAAAAATCTAACACAACCAACAATAAACAAAACAAAATCATAGGTACATGTTTAGGAGGAGGAGGTGGCGGTAAAGGAGAGGAAGAAGGTGGTTGTGGAGGGAGGAGGGACGAGGCGGCAGTGGTAATGGTTGGATGTTTAGGAGAAGGCGGTGGCGGTAAGGGAGAGGTGGTGGAGTAGGAGGATGAGAGGATGAAAGGCAAATGAGGGAGTGAGTAGCTTTAGGGTTTCAAGTTTGGTTTATATAGACAATTTTTGAAGGGTTCAGATTAAATCAACATATAGAAATCAAGGATTCAGATTATACCTAGATTAGATCTTCATTAATAACGGGAACCGGTGCTGAATATTACGAAAACTTGTGCTAACTATTGAGTAATGCAGTTGCCTGATGTTGCTTTTCAATTAAATTTTTTTACAACCTGAAAGCAGACATGTAATTTTTCTGTCCAACTATGGAGCACTGGTTGTCAGTCCGGTGCTAGAACAATATATCGGTGCTAAAATATGGTTAAAACAGCTACTTGATGCTGCGTGAGTATTAATTGTTTTACAACCCGAGAGCAAACATGTATTTTTTTCTAACTATAGAGCTTCAATTTTCGAACCGGTGCTACAAATGAGAACTAGTGCTAAAATGTGGTTTAAGCAGCTGCTTGACGCTGCTTAATCCCGATGCGCTGTAGAATCCTAGCACCGTATTTTGTAACCGGTGCTAATGGTATAGTCGAACCAGTGATAAATATTAACCTACATAATATTGAATTTCCCCCAAAAATTGACCTATTTTTGTGTGTGGTACATCCGAAATAACTTAGACTGGTTAATTAACACTCATAACCGGTGCTGATTTCTTGTAAAACTATTTCTAAATATTCATTCGAAGTCCCTATCAAGGGGAAAAGTTTTGTCCATTGTTTTTATACCCAATTGGGCTCAAAAATATTCAATTCAACACTCAATAGACCTCATGTTCCAAAATTGTGTTCAATGGGTACCTGCAAACCCTCCGATTAGAACTTTGTTAAAATAATACTTTTTCCCAAAACTTAAATTCAACTCCTTATTGGTGGCCAAATAACACCACATTGTGTACTCTTTGGTTACAATATGTTTTAAAAAAGAATGTCCTGTTCTATTAGAATTTGGTAAAACGCTAGTATATGTGCTAGAGTATCTGACTATGTATGACCTAGAAGTTATGAAGTCCTAAAAGGAAGTTCTCTTTGTTATTTATTGACACCAAATATTGAATATTTTTCTAATTCGTTCTAGAAATTCCCTTTTGGTTCCAACAGTGTAGGTTTGCATCCGAGTGGAATTGAATTTGGAGGTCCGAGTGAAGTTTTTATCTTTTGCACGTAGGTCCCTCCAAGAATATTGGAATTGTCGAAATAAAAAATTGGCAATTCATTAGAGCAATTGACTATTGTATGATCATAACTACACGATTATGACTTAATTGGGTGAATGGAACATCATCAAAACTGATCATACATAACAAGTGCTACATTTTCATTAATTGCAGTGTTGCCCAAAACTAAGTTTCACCTTGAGCATTGATTTGAAACACTTGATTCTTGTTTTTGATTCCTAAATATATGAATTATGTCCAATGGAATATATGAATGCATAAATTTCAAAGAAGTGGTACAAGATCTAGACTAAATTGTGCAAAAAGGTTTGGGAATATAAACGGAAAATCATATTTCTTTAATACCATACGAATAATGTGAAAGCATGATAATCCTCGAAGTAGTGGATAATAAATAAATTTCATATGCAACATAACATAGAATTGTTTCCAGCCGTACTAAAAAATAAAATCACTACAAAAAATAGCATTATAAGGACAATAAGGATCGAAATTCAAGAATAATATCTAGAAAACGGCTCTTCATCCAATATGTGTGCATCTTCAGAGCTCGTCCCAACGTCGCTCTCCCTAACGGCCGAGCCTGGATGTGTAGGAAAAGGTCCAACTGCTTTCATTATGTTGGGGAACTGATATTGAAATACCGTTCTCATGTGATCGCACCAGGACCTTTAATATTGTATTCCATCAGCAAACTTTGTACACCGATCTTCAACGTTGCGACTCTAGATTCCAACACTATCCTGAGGGAATTTGAAGAAAGCATCTACTGTAATCTTACCCATTAGATGCCCGTATATGTCATGCGTATAGTGGAGGACACCTGCTTTTATGCACAATTTGGAGATTATGCTGCAGAAACCGTAAAAACCTGTACTCTTCGCACCATGTCTCAACTCATTCACTATTTATTTACCCAGATTCCATTAGAGTTTTTTTTACTGGTGTACAGATTTCTCAGCCTCATACAGTGAACCTCAGTGTTCACTGTGACGGGGTCAATTCTGGATGCTACAAAGTGGTGCCATCCATTCATCTCGGGAGTGAGTAACTTCTTTGGCATCTTTTTACAACCTGGTTTAACAATAGACTCGACATCGGTTCCCTCCTTAGTTATCGTCATCACGATCTCCCATTCAGTGGGATCATCAAAATCCCAACCCTCATTGGTATAGTAGTGGAATGAAAGAAATTCATCCTCCTCGAGGGGAACATCTGGCAATCCGTACAACTCGTTTATGGATTATGCAGTTAACTTCACCATTTTCCCATGACAGAACGCCTTAGTCCACCTTCCAGCACACCGCAAATTAGCATAGAACTCACTCACTATGGTGAGGTTGAACATTGGAGGCGTGTCACACAATTTCTCCCACCTAAGTGCCCAGATTGTTTCTTCAAAGGGGGGAACATTTTTTATTCCTCTCTCGGGAAAATGTCGTTTTTGTTTGCAGGTTTGTGCCATTAATTTCGCCTGATCCGAAATGAACCTTTTCTCCTATTGTTCAACATTGGATTGCACCTCTGGACAGGAAGGGGATGCATCACGTGTCCTCTTGTAGGGAGTTTTGGGTGCCATATTCTACAAAGACAAATGAAGCATTTCAACAAACATCTTCCATGCAACCAAAAAAACCTATACAATGCTTTCTTGAACATCAACATACCCTCAATGTGACCCAATCAAATCCCATCTATACATAAATGTTATTACACATTAACTCTATGTACATGATTGCAATATTGAAAAAGGTGGGAGAGCAAAGTGAACCAACATTGAAAAAAGTTGTTACTTTTCCAAAAAAACTTTGGATTCATGATTAATAATCTAGTACAATATAATAGCAATGTTTGAAAGAGAACTCACCTCAATCCTTCACAGAGTTTGTGAGTCTAAACCGATGGGGAAGATGGGTTAGTTTTCCTCTACAAAGTTTAGAAAATGAAGAGCAGCTGCATGTGGAACTGTACAAAATTCAGAACTTAAATTTACTAGCACCAGTATGAAGCTTGAAAACTGGTGTTAAACTAAGTAAAAGCAGCTGCTTGAGGATGCATTCAGTTATTTTTTCAAAAATTTCTCCCAACCCGAGAACAAACTTGCAAAGTATATTCCAAGGGGCCAGCACCGGTTCAATAAACCGGTGTTGAATTATTGCAAAACCGGTGTTGTTAACAACAATAGCAGAAGGCTGTGTGATTTATTAAAATCTTTTTCTCAACCCGAGAGCTAATCCTGGAAATTTTGTCTAAGTACACAGCACCGGTGTTCGGACCGATTCTGAAATTACAAAAACTGGTGCCAATAATTGAACATAACACATACTCTATTTTCAACCTTCAACAGTATATGTGAACATTACTATTTAGAGCACCGGTTCATGAAAACTGGTGCTAAAAGTTATGTATTGCACCGGTTTGTACGATACCGGTGCTACTTTTATGTATTGCACCGACTTTTAGCACCGATTTCTACAAACAAGTGCTGAAAATATATTTCATAACTGATTTTGTGGAATTATATCACAATACCGGTGCCACATATGCACCGGTTCTAGAGGCCGCCAGGTTAGCGACCGGTGCCATAGTACCTGTTTTCCAGTAGTGTTAGCTACACTCTTAGTTACACTAAATCTTCCAATTGGAGTACTTATTTCCCTTTCACAAAACTAATGAATGTTTCGTACCGCTGAGCAAGTCCAACAGTATCTCAAATAAAGATTATCATTGATTTTAGAGATTTTACTTGAATTTTTAAGTCCAACAATTTACTTATCTCATTCTCTATGATAAGAGTTTTGATGAGAGAAAATATTTGTTCTCTATAGTGGTAGAGAGAATAAATAATTTGGGGCATAAAAATTTAATGAAATTTTGTTAAGAGCACAATAAGGAAACAAGTATTAACCACGACATCAGTACAGTATGCCATAATAATAATAATGCAAGTTTGTTTTAGGGTAAAGGGCATAAATAGGCCTATTAAATTTTGAAAGTGCAGATATAATCCTGTAAAATTTAAAATTTGAAAGAGTGAAACAAACCTAAATTTTTTTTAGTAAAATTGTGCAGTTATACCCATTTTACTAAATTCTGACGTTGACTCAAAGAAGTCATCATTGACCAAACATGAAAAGACATAAATACCCCTGTGTTTAAAACTAAAAATTTAATGATTATTTTACCCCTACATGTCTTCTTCTCTTCATTTTAAAACTCTCTGTCGTTGCTGCTCCGTCGCACTGCCCCCAGTGTTCCACCACACCGCCATCGCTACTCACCTTATCTTCGATCCGTCGTTGCTCCGCCGCTGGCTAGCACACCTACGCCCAGAACCAGCTCCCCTTTGAAACCCCAGCTTTGCCTAGCTCCACCACCTCTCCCGCCTAAAACCCTCCGCTAAGAACCACATCTCCCCAAAAACCCTGGCTCCTCTGTCGCCGCCTAGAACCACCTCCCCCCTAAAACCCTAGCTCCACCACCTCTCCTACTTAAAATCCACCCTCCGTCTAAAATCAAAGCTCCACCCACAATACCATTGCCACCACAACTCAAATTCGGTGACTCTCACCACTTATCCCCACCACCACCCCCACCCTAGCCCTGCCACAACGCTTCGCCGCACTCAATCTCTCCCCCGCCACGCTCCACTCTAGCCACTCCCTCAACCCTAGCCCCGCCACAATGCTCCGCCGGGCTCCACTTCTCCCCCGCGTGGATCTTGAAGATTGAGATGGAGATTGAGGGTTTGGGCTGAAGATAGAGATGAAATTGGGGTTGAAGATTGAGAATTTCTGATGGAGAATGAAGATGGAGACGGGTTGAAGATTGAGAAAACCTTGACCAGGAGAAGAGGGTTAGGGTAAGGGTAAGGGTAGAGTTCTCTTTTCCTTTTTTATTTTATTTTTAAAATATATTTAGCTGGGGTATAATTGTCTTTTTGTAAATTTTTGGCCAAATTGGCCGTTGACATTCTGGTCAATGAAGTCCAGGGTTAGAATTGCACTTTCATATTTTACAAGATTATATTTGCACTTTCGAACAAAACATAGGGTTAAAAATGCCCTTTTCTCTTTTTTTTAATGAAAATACGAGCAACCAAATTACATATAAACATCTCATTATTAGACCTAACCAGAAGACACCACCATTAAATCTAATTCAAGTTCAGTGGAGATTAAAACTCCATCCAATTGAATAGATAAGGATGCCCTTCTGAACACAATTAAACGTTACACCACCAATGAACCACCACCACCAAAGGCGGAACCACCATGATCTCACCTTCAATGATCACCTGCAGGTTGGTAAATCAAAGGGGAAACCACCGACACGGTCTCATAACGTTGGGTAATCTCTATCAAGAAATTGTTATAATTATATTCACAATTTTTGATAGGGATGTAGTTTGAATCATGAATTTACGTGTTATAAATAATGTGAATTATTGCTAATAATAATGCAATTAGAAATGAGATATTTTCTTAAAACAAAAAAGAAAATTATTTAAAATGATGTCCAACTTCAACTTCACGAGAAAAACAAAATTATTGATCATTAGATTTAAGAAACAAATGGGCGGTGAATTATTTTTCGTTGTTTGGTCTATGAAGGATCTACGCTTATAGGCTTACGAGTACCTCTGTTTTGTTCAACATTACTACAAGCGACATAAAACGTTGAATCTTTGATGATATGGACGAAATATTGAGGGAGTCATGTTCGTCCTTATTATCCAAAATTTGAAGTATTGGAGGGTCGTCTAGTCGTGTTTTGAATCATGTAATATGCGATAATCGTTGAGTATTCATTGAATTCAATTTATTTTTTATAATATTTGTGTATTTTATGTCGTAATAAATATTCTAATTTTAATTTTTTTAAATGAAAAATTAATGAAGTTTCATCGTGTGTTGTGCGGTATTATTAATTAAAATAATTAGTAATACTTTTATTTATATTTTATGTCTTACATTTGAATTGAAAATAAAGAATTTTATTTACAATTTTGAATGTTAGTCATCTAAGAAAAAGTGTATGAGTAATGAAGTGAAATTATTAGTTCACTTAGAAATTGTTACATATTAAATACAATAAAAATAATTATTTTTATAATATTTCATTCAAATTATTAAAAAAAATAATTATTTATATGTTCAGTTTATTTTAAAACTGAATAAAATTAAATATCAAATGTTCTTATTAGTCCCACTAATTATAAAAATACCCTCAATGAACAGTTGCACGATTTATAACAAGAATTTGTGATAATTTATTAAATATTATTTTTACAATACTTTCCAAACTGATTTTTGAAATTAATATTTAGTCGACTCTCTATAATTACTAATTCAAAATCATCATTTTAATTAGACAACTCTCTTTATTTGACTATTATTCATTAGATTTATAAATTTAGTCGTGCATTTCTAACTTAACCTTATGTATTCAGATTTGTTACAAGTTGACTGTACGTACTAGTAATCATATATATGTAAACTCATAATATATAAAAATCCCACTTCATTCTAATAAGTATGTCTAAAGAATTTATTAGTTTGACGCATAACCAAGTTGATTTGACTCCATATTAAATGTCAATTGAATTTTTATAACTACATCTATTTTTGGTTGATTACACGTAGGTTATAGTTGATTTATCAGGTTAAATTAGGTTCAGGTTAAATTGGATTCGGGTTGGATCATATTCAAGTTGATCTCTGGTCCGTATTCAGATCGGGTTCGGGTCCAGATTATCGGGTAATATTTGGGTTTTGGGTTGGATTCGATCGTGTCGGATTTGGGTACATGTCAATATTTCTCGGGTTAAAATCAGGTTTCGGGTTGAGTGCGATCGTGTCAGGTCGGTTTTGGATCAATATTTCTCGGATCAGATCGAATTTCGGGTTGATTCGATCGTGTCAGTCCAGTTCGAGTTCTCGGTTCGGGCCAGAGATTGACAGCTCTAGTTATGAATATTCATTGAATTCAATTCACTTTTTGAAATACTTTAGTGCATTTTTGTGTTGTAATAAAATATTCTGATTCTAATTTTTTAATAAAAAAATAATGGAGTCCCATCGTGCGTTGTTCGGTATTATTAATTTAAAAAATTAGGATTACTTTTATGTACTTTTTGTTTCTTACATTTAAATTGAAAATAAAGATTTTTTTTTTTTACAATTTTGAAGTTTAGTCATCTTAGAAAAAGTGTATGAGTAATGAAGTGAAATAATTAGTTTAGTTAGAAATCGTTACATGTTAAATACAATGAAAATGATTGTTTTTATAATATTTCATTTAAATTATTTTCAAAATAATTATTTATATGTTGAGCTCATTTTAAAGGTTATCAAAATTATATATATCTCACTGAATAAAATTAAATATCAAATATTCTTATTAGTCCATATAATTATAAAATACCATCATCGAACAGTTGCTCAGTTTATAACAAGAATTTGTGATAATTTATTATTATTTTTACAATACTTTTCAAACTGATTTTTGAAATTAATATTTAGTCGACTCTCTATAATTACTAATTCAAAATCATAATTTTAATTAGACACATCTCTTTATTTGACTATTATTTATTAGATTTATAAATTTAGTCGTGCATTTTTAACTTAACCTTATGTATTCAGATTTGTTATGTTTTTTTTTAAATGAAAACCACCATGAGGTGGAGGGTATTATATTGGGAACCCTAAACCCATAAAAGTAAAAGAAACTAGCAACAATTAGCCCCGGAGGCTCAGTCAGTACAAAATAACTACTAAGCTAAAAGAGGACTAGACTAATAAGCAATAGCTATTGCTTCCAAAACAATGGAGTGGATCTATAGGACCAAAAAAATTCCTATCAGATCAGACTAACCAGGAGATATGCCTTGCTTTCTAAACCTAGAAATTATAAGGAGCAGGTCGGTGATCGACAAATCGAAACACCACTTAGCCACCTATATCACTAGGAAAATAAGAGCACCAGGCAGAATGTTACAAAATGTACAAGTACCACTGTGAAGCACCAATGTAAGAAATTGGGGTGCTGCTCAGAATGGGTAAGGCAGATGAAATTCTGCAACTGAAGAAGCAAGAGGGCTGAGTGATTAGCAGATTGAAGTAGAGTTTGTGACTAGAAGGCCTGAAGCTTAAGATCAGAATAGAAGTCCTCTGTTTGAATGTTGCTACTGTGTAGCATCAGTTCCTGCAAATGAAACAGAAGGAAACAGTTAGTAGCATCAGTTCTCCAAATAAGGAAATCTAACTGTAGGAACATCCAGGTTATCTAGATAGAGTAACCCTTTTGTTCTTGCAGGCAGATTTGACCAACTGAAAGTTTGGTGAGTCTTAGTAAGTAACATGTACTTAGCAAGATCATCAGCAGGTTGGTTTCCTTGTCTGAAAATGTGATTCAGTTTAGCAGTACCCAAAGAGATCTGAATATTGTCCATTAGATTAAAAAATTTCCAGTGTCTAACATAAGGGTGTAAGATCATATTAATAGCTACCAGACAGTCAGATTCAATCACAACCTGATGTGTATAAGATAATCCTAGCTGTACCCCATATTGAATAGCTAGAGTTTCAGCATGCAATGGTGAATCTGCTGCAACAAAGTAACCACTGGCATGTAAAAAACCTTCATTATTCAGATTTGTTATGAGTTGACCTTACGTACTATCATAATATACAAAAACCCCAATTCATTCTAATAAGTATGTCTAAAGAATTTATTAGTTTGACGCATAGCTAAGTTGATTTGGCTCCATATTAAATGTTAATTGAATTTTTATAACTACATCTGTTTTTGGTTGATTACACGTAGGGTTATATAGTTGATTTATTGTGTTGAATTAGCTTCGGGTTGAATTGGGTTAGGGTTGGATCGGGTTTGGGTGGATCTCGGGTTTGTGTTCAGGTTGGTTTTGGGTCCAGATTATCGAGTCGTATTCAAGTTTTGGGTTGAATTCGCTCGTGTCGAGTTCGGGTACATGTCAATATTTTTTGGGTCAAAATTGGATTCTATGTTGAGTTCGGTCGGGTTCGGGTTAATATTTCTTGAATCAGATTGGATTTCAAGTTAATTTGATCATGTCGATCCAGATCGAATACTCGATTCAGGTAACATATTGACAACTCTAGTGAAGAATAAAAGTTAAAGTAATACGGAGTATCCCTTAGCTATCTTAATAAAGGAGAAATATTAGCAATCAAAGCAATGCCTTCTTTTTAATTATCGTTTTTAATTTAAATATTATATGTTTATATACTTCTTAGAGTTCGTCTCTTGAAACACGGTCTTTTCATAAGTTATGGAAAGACCAATGTTTAAAGTGCAAGTGGAAAAAAATGAAGATAGAATTTTTGGGTTGCATGAATCGGGTTATAAACTTTATAACTACTACACGTTGCATAATAATTTTTTAATATTGCAACTAAGACCTTTCACCTTTTATTATTCTAATTAAACCTCATATTTCCGTAAGTCTATGGAAAGACGGTCTTTCCCAAAACTTTGCCTACTTCTTATATCTTCATATTTAAGTAATTCTTATTATATATTTATTTTATAATGTACAATATTTATATTTTAAAATTAAAATAGTTAAATTAATATAATAATATATAATGATGAGAAAATGTCTTGTTAGATCAACTAACGGCTATACCAATTATAAAAAGTCTTGCTTCAATAACTTTTAAGGTCACATTATAATTACTTATACAATGTGATAAATTTAAAAATAAAAATAAAAATCAAAGTTATAAAAACATCAATACAACAAATAAAAACAAATATCAAATCACCTCATTAATTACATCAATAATAAAATAACTACGTCAACGGTTAATCGGTCAAAATAAGATTTTGTGTCTTCATAAACTTAGAAAAAATTATAATTTAAATATTATACTTTTGTAAAATAGTTTGAGTCCATCTCTTGAAAGACGGTCTTTCCATAAGTCATGGAAAGACCAAGGTTTAAAGTTCAAATTAGAAGAAATGAAGATAAAATTTTTAGGTTGCATGAATCGGGTTATAAACTTTATAACTACTACAAGTTGCATAATAAATTTTTAATATTGCAACTAAGACCTTTTACCTTTTATTTTTTTAATTAAACCCCGTCTTTCCATAAGCCTATGGAAAGACGATTTTTCCCAAGATTTTCTCAAATAGTTTTTAATACATTCACATTTAATTACGTTTTATTAATTGTATAATTTATATGAAAGGGTCTTCTGTTAGGCAACCTAAACTTTAGGAAGGGACCTTTATGCAATTCTAACTCTATTCTTGCTCTAGGAACCTATCTCTAAAATTTTTTCAGGGACCTATCTCTAATATTTTTGTATGGACCATATCTAATATTTTTCCAAGGACTTTTCTCCAATTTTTCCCATAATTTTTCAGCCAACTGCAATCTGCAAAAAAATTCATAAAAATCAAAAAATAATTTCATTTTTTTTAAAATTGCAAAAAATAAATATGACCATCGAACTGAAAATCAATAACATCAGCTACAACTAGCAAAAAATCAACGGAAAATCGTAAAACCACTAGTGGAGAGGATTCTATTAAAGGCGATAATGGAAGGAGGTTTTTAAAAATCTGCCTAGAACCGCCTTCAAAAGCCGTTTTTGAGCTTGGAAGCTGCCCGTCATACCCTGCCTATAATTTTAAAGGCGGTTAAATTCAAATTTAAGACCATTTTTCAATAACCGCCTTTAAATATGTCTAATGGAAGGCGATTGAGGTCAGAACCACCTTTAAATTACCTCATTTAAGGTGGTTGTTCATAATCACCTTTAAAAATGGCCTTTCCGAGTTTGGAATTGAGGTCCGATTTGATTTCCGAATTCGTAAATCAATGGTTTCTTGGACATGAAGAGAAGAACAAAATTCCTATCTTGTAAAAGTGTCATACCTATTTTCCGAGTTCGGAAAATAATCACTCGTGGCATTGTATTTAATGATGCCATTTATGAGCTCAAAATTTGGGGGAGTATATATAAAATAAAATGCGCCCTAATCATTAAATGGCCAAAGTCCAAAATTAGTGTTGAAGGGTTTGATCCCATTTCTTGTCCATTAATGAAGAAGTGATTCCATACTCTATAGTGCGTCATTTTTCCATTGGAAAAAGGTTAGTTTTTTCTTCTTCTAATTATTTACTTCAAAGTCTTGCAAATATTAAGGGTGGTGATGATTTCAATGATATATATAAGTTCAGTTAGGGCTTGTGATATGGGATCTAATTTTTGTTGAATGAATGGTCATGGTTGCATTTTGATTGACTTACTAGTAGAATAATGAGATGAATTTATTGTTAATGATCTTAGAAAATCCCCCGAGTACATGCCATTGGTAGAATCATTTATTACTTTAGCGTTTGAAGGGGTACGAGCACGATGCCCATGTAAGGATTGTAGAAATGACGCCTATCTAGGGAGGAAGAAGATGCGGGAACATCTTATAAGGAGGGGGTTTCAAACTACTTACACTCATTGGGTATGGCATGGGGAAGTAATTGAGTATCCCTTCGAAACTATTGAATTGAGCAACAAGAAGGTGGGAGATGAATTAGATGGCAAGGGAGTTCAAAGGTAAACCCGAGTCGTTACATGCACTGATTGATGACAAAGGGACGCCTCTGTAGAACGGTTCTAAACACTTGGTTTTGAGTGTAATGTTGCAGATAATGAATCTGAAGGTGAAATTTGGATGGAGTGATAAGTCGATGACCGAGGCTCTCAAGTTGTTTAGGGATTTGCTTCCCGAAGGTAATGTATTGCCCAATAGGTTATATGCTGCAAAAAAAATATTCTATGCCCAATGGGATTGGAACTGAAAAATATTCATGCATGCCCAAATGATTGTATGTTGTATAGGGGAGAAGTAGACAAAGATCGAGAAACTTGTCGGGTTTGCAGCGAGTCTCGGTACAAGTTGAAGAGCGGTGGAACTGCTGTGGGTGGGGAAGTTGTATCCAAATCAAAGAAAAAAACACTGGCAAAAGTGATATGGCATCTCCCTATCATTCCCCATTTGAAGAAGTAGTATGCCTATAGGGAAGATGTAAAGTTGTTGCGTTGGCATGTGGATAGGGTTCGACCGGCGGATGATGTGATTAGACATACTTCAGATGGTGTGCAATGGAAGAAATTAAATACACTGTACCTTGAGTTTGGAAATGAATCCCAAAATTTGAGATCAGGGTTGTGTGCAGATGGTATGAATCCATTTGGTAATGTGAGCAGCAGTCATAGTAGTTGGCCTGTTATGTTGATAATTTACGACCTTCTATCATGGTTGACAATCAAGCGCAAGTATGTTTTGTTGTCTTTGATGATTTCAGGACCGAAGCAGTTAGGTAATGATATTGATGTGTATCTTGCTCCTGTGGCGGAGGATTTATTGACTTTGTTCAAAGATGGTGTTCGACGTATAATGATTTGGTTGAAGATTTCTTCACTTTGAAAGCTATGTTTTTTTTGCATCATCAATGAATTTTGCATCCTCAATATGCATGAAGCATTTATGGAAATTTGTCTGGGTATTCTTTGAAATGCCACTTATCTTGTCCCCTCTGTGACAAGGATACTGATTTTTGTCAATTGAAACACGACTGTAAAATAGTTTATCAGGGACACATGAGGTTTCTTCCGGAGGGGCACCCATGACGTTAACGAAGAAATGGTTCAGTGGGAAAGTGAAGTCTAGAGGACCACCTGTGCCACTAAATGATACACAAAATTTTGATGATGTGAAGAACTTTCCCAATGACTTTGGAAAGAAGAAAAGAAAAGTAGTTGTTGATTGTAGTTGGAAGAAATGCTCTCTTTTTTTTCAAACCCCCTTATTGGAAGGATTTGGATGTTAGATATTTTTTGGATATCATGCATATTGAGAAGAATATCTGTGATTTATTGAATGAGACGTTGTTAAATACCCTTGAGAAAACAAAGGACAGGTTGAAAACTAGGCTTGATTTGGTTGAGATGGGAATTCGGAAGAGTCCGGGCCAGTCACTTCTGGGGAAGATTGTTATTTTCCCCCTGCATGATATTCCATGTGGCAGATGGAGAAGAAATCTTTTTGTGATACATTGAGTAGTGTTAAGGTTTCAGGTGAAGAAATCTTTTTGTGATACATTGAGTAGTGTTAAGGTTTCAGGTACATACTCGTCCAACATTACCACTTGTGTGTCAGTCGAAGAGTTAAGGTTGGTTGGGTTTAAGTCACACAATTGTTATAACCTAATGCAGGAATTGAATGCCATTGTGATCCGAGCTTCACTCCCATCTCATGTAAGACTGTGCATTATGAAGCTTTGCTTGTTTTTTAAGTTAATTTAGTGCAAGAGTATAAGTATTTCAAAGTTGGATTGGTTGCAAGTAATGATTGTTGAAGTTTTATGTCGGGTGGAAATGTATTTTCTGCCCTCATTCTTTGACATTATGGTCCACTTGTGTGTTCATTTGGTTCAAGAGATAAAGCAATATGGTCCAGTTTTTTAAAGATAGATG
This sequence comes from Rubia yunnanensis, assembly GCA_037428765.1. Taxonomy (NCBI): domain Eukaryota; kingdom Viridiplantae; phylum Streptophyta; class Magnoliopsida; order Gentianales; family Rubiaceae; genus Rubia; species Rubia yunnanensis. The sequence goes on from CM075065.1 coordinate 104,766,726, forward strand.
TACCTCTTTGAGAGATACATGAAAATATTCAAGCATTTTATGAAAATTTGGTACATGACAGATGCTAGTATTATGCAGCGGTACGTGACTGAAGAGGCCATCGAGTTTTGCACTGAGTATATGAAGGAAGTTGAATCTGTTGGTGTTCCAATCGGTAGATGTGATGAGAGGCTGGAAGGTGTAGGGGTGAGACATAGGAAAGTGTTCAGTCCTAGTGCTAAAGATTTAATTATTGCACATCTTTACGTTTTGCGCAACAATGAAGATGTAGTCCCCTACATCAAGGTTCATATGGATGCCATACGAGTGGGGCACCTAAATTTCAATGAGGCTCAGCTCCTCCAACTGCATACTAGGACATTTGCTTCATGGTTGAGGGACCTCGTAGCTGTTGGGGAACATTCCTCGAAAGTTAAATAGTTGGCTTGTAGACCATTGGGAACCGTTGTGTCCTATGGCGGTTACGATATAAATGGTTTCATGTTTTCTACGATAGAAAATGATGATAAGAGTGTCTCTTAGAACAATGGTGTTTTGCTCGTCTCTGAAGCTTTGAATGTAGGAAGTGGTAGTGAAGAGAATCCCATGTAGGCTCAAAAGTGTTACTTTGGGATGATCTATGAAATCTGGGAGCTTGTCAATGTCACGATGCAGGTCCCTATTTTTAAATGTTAGTGGGTGGATATTAACAATGGTCAGCCCACCTAGGATTTGGGATTCACCATTGTCGACAAAAGTATGGTGGGCTGGAAGGACGATCCATTCATTCTGGTGTCTCAAGCGCACCAGGTTTTCTTTGTTAAGGATCATGTTGATCTGAGGTGTGAGATTTTAGTATAAGAAAAATGGGATTATTTTTCCCGCATAGAACGAATTAGAGGAATTCATTGGATTCGAGTAGCATACTCCGAGTGGTGGATTGCAAGATGATATTTTCCTTCAGGAGGATGATATGAATCTTCACGGTTTCCTTAACCGCAGTGATCATGATGAAGGTATGTGGATTGACGTTAGAGGGAAGATCAGCTGTAGAAGAAAAAAAAATCAAAGAAGGTGGTGAGGAAGAGGAAGCATAAGTAATTAATGGTTTCACCTTAAGGCTTGTTATCTCCTTTTTCAAGTTCGCTGTCTTTGATTAGTGTTATTTGTACCTAAATATCATTCCCTGAAAATGAAAACTGTATTAATCTTGAGATCATAAACTTCAAGTCACTATTTTCAATAATCACTAAAAAATATATAAACTAAATGAAAAGTATTCATATAACAATTCGGAAGTCAAATTATAAGTTTTAGTCAAAACATAAAACTAATTGTATTATAACATACGGAAGTCAAATTCACTTGTTCACAAATATTCATTCTTCACCATCTTCAATGTCAGCCGTCGAAGTCGATCAGTTGACTCGTGGGCGGGAGGTTGACGCAAGGTGTCGCTCGTAAGCTCTTTGGTATTTTTCAATGAATATGATCTTTATCTTCATTGCGCAAAATTCCTTGCGCATCCACTTGTAGCAATCTTTGAAATTTTTCAGATAATCGTTTTTGGTATCTTAATGGAAGAAAAATTGTTATACGTAAAAGAATGAGTGTATTTGAAAAGAATAACAAATTAAAAATCAAATGTCACTAACCTTCCTCAATTTGTTGCCTTTCCTCAATTCGCGGCTTTTTATTAGCCTCAGAAGCTTCCCCAAGCTTAAGAAACCACTTGCAATCGATCAAAATCCAATCCTTCTTCTCGAAGTAAGTCTTGTCAAAATACTTCGGAATGTTTCCTCACCGCTAGTGCTAATAGCCAACCCCGGGACCTCCTTCAATAATAGCATGATCAAGTGGCCATAAGGGAAGCCTTTGATCAACTTCTTTGAAGTTGCAATGTACAACATATGCCTAAAAGTTTCTGCCCCGAGATTTATTTTCTACCCTTTATGATGTAATAGAATAGATTGAGCGTGGGATAGTTAGGCTCGGTGATGTGTCCACCCAAGGGAAAGAGAGTTCGAGCAATAATCGCATAGGTGATACGTTTGTCTATTGTAAAAACTTCTAGGTCAAAAGTTTCTGGCCTTTCTAATTCCCTCCTATCGAGTCTAAAATATCTCACACTACATTCCCAAAGTTAACATATGGATACTCACTATTTAACGACCACATCTCTTTATGGTAACAATCATCCAACGACCTATCAAAATCTTCCGGAATAACAAGTTCAGGGTGTTCGTAAGGGCATTCCAAAAAATTATTTATATACCAAGGGCTAATGGGAATTTCGATGCCCCCAACCCTAGTCTCATAGTAACCATTAGCAACTCCACGTAAATTAGTGGAAAATTGACAAGTTAAGTCAAATTAAGATCTCTCTTTACACGATGGCAACTCTTCAACATGTTGTTTGCTAAATTTACTAAGAGGGTCGGCGAAACCTATTACAAGATATTTTCTAAAATTAATTATGTAGCAATCTAATACCTTCCCTTTTTCACTCAATTCTTCATAATGTTTTTGGGAAAAAGTAGAAACAAACTTTGTCTCCGGTGTGTTGTCGGTGGATCGAGCCCTAAGGATTCTGCTCCGAGTTGCGCCTCCTCTTGCAATTGATTCCAAATTGAGGGTTTTAAAAAGTCGGTAGTGATGGATTTTGTTTGCTAGTTCGCAATTGAAAGGGTAGGGTTTAAGTATTTGTGGTGGATTTGGAGGATGAGTTCTTGATCTATTTTTTATAGGGTTAAGTGTTTCCGAGTTCGGAAACCCTATTCGGCCCTTCAGTAATAAGACAAGGCACACTTCCGAACAAGGAAATGAATTAATGTTACATTTTTTGTTCGTTCGTCAATTCTAGAGAGGGTCCAGAAATGACGAACGAGCTCGGAAATACACTTTCCAAGTTCAGAAAGTCGTTCGTCACTTATGGTAAAAATGAGGCTAATACTTTAAGACTTCGTAAAATTGTCCGTCCTGACAAGCTGAAGGGAAGAGCCATATACAATTGGTCAATCCCAAAATTTCTAACATTTCATTATTTTTTCCCTACAAATTAATCACATCAACATAATACTCGCTCATATCATTTTCCATATAAAGCAATGGTCAATGGAAAAACATATGATTTGTACGCAATAAGTGTTGCATTCAAAGTTTAATTTCCCAAACATTGAGAATGCGAAAAGATTCAAGCAATTATCCAAAAATTACAAAGTCATGATAGCAAAATATTTTCCATAATCCAAATTGCTAAAAATATGACTCCCGATTACACCTCTTCAAACATGCCTTCTATTTTGGGGTTTGTCTCATCATTTTGGCCAATATCTCCTCCACCTTGACCTCTCTCCCCAACATCCCCACTCTCATCACCATCACCACCATCGTCATCACCCTTGTCATCACTCTCCGAGAAGACCGGATCGAATTTTTCTTGCTCTTCATCTTCGCTCAATTTCAAGGTGAAGTCCTTGGGATTCCATTAATGCCAAATGCTGCGAGTGGACCCGGGTCAACATCTCGTGCATTTCGGTCACGTCCGCACACAAGCAATTAAAATAATTTCTCAGCCTAGCCTTCCAACCTGTTTGCGAACCTGTCAATTCAAATCAATTTGAATACATGAAATTATTTCACTAATTCAACACAACATATAAATCATGTAATTTAAAATGTGATGGATTACTCACCAGAGCTCGATGTCTCACCTCTATCTAGGTCTGCCCCGCGAGCTCTCTTCGCACTCTTGACATGTTGACCGTGAATTACCCTAGAATCTAATTTCCCACCAACACCAAACTTAAGTTGCAAATTTCCCACCAACACCAAACTTAAGTTGTTTGTGTTGGAACCAAGCTTCATCATAATATTCCATATGGTTGGGCCTGTCAACTGCTTGCACTCTCGCCTTTTTCAACATGGCGGTGATCAAACCAGCATGAAGGAGGTCCCTTTTCGTATTCGACGCCTTAAGTATGAAATAGATGATAGTGTAGCCGGGTTTAATTTTTACTCCCTCCATGACATATTAAAACACCATCAAGTTACCAGTCGTCGACTCGCACATGTGGTTACCCATTGACAAGGTGTTAAGGCAAATCCACTCATAGATGAGTCATTGCTCGACGGTCAAAACACTAATATCATACGACTCAGCTTTCCCAGCATCACTTCCTGATCTCTTAAAATATTTCTTCACCATAGTGATAGGACATAGAAGGGTTGCCTCACTTACGCCTAGCCAACAATGAGTGTGGTAAATTTCTTGGGGTCCTTGGGGATCATTGGGCTTTAATTTTTTGGGAGTTGTGTTGGGAAATTTTAGGGCTTCATTTATAAAATACTTAGACACAATAACATCCTTCCCATTCACTCTAGTTAATTCACGATTATTTTTACTTTGACCAAAATGAGTGCAAAATTGGATCACCTCATCGATATGAATGGGTTCCCCAATGCAAAGCAATTTCTCAAGATGTTGAATTTTGAAACGGTCGACCAAATAATAAACCCCTAATTCACCAATCTTAGACTCTAATATACCCTTCAAATTGATAATTTTTCTCTTAGGGAAAGCCACATTCCTTTCCTCGGCCCTATCATTGAATTTTTTTGTAGATTTCTGATCTCCGTGAAAGGGCGATGGATCCTATCACTTGCCTTTGACTTGGCGCCCTTACTCCTATGACCCATTTTCGGTAGATTTGAGGTTTTGGTAAGGAGGAATTGAGAGAATTGAGGGTTTGGGAGATGATGGAATTCAAATAGGTTAAATTTGGGGGGGGCTATATCTGCCCATTTTTTTAAATATTAACTCAATTTCTAAACTTGGAAATGGTTTTGGGACGACGTTATTACAAACTCAAAAGTAGCTTAGCCAGGGTTTCCAAGTTCGGAAACCCTGGAAACCCTTTAAGACTCAAAAAACCGTGTCAAGAGGGTTTTCAAAGGGCTATTTATTGCCCATTTGAAAACCCACGCGATTTTCCCACCATTTTCTCCTTCCAAAAACCTCCCAAACCCTTACCTTAATTCTACCTCATCTCCACTTCAGGATGTCATCTACACTACATTTAAGGTATAATCATGTTTTTCATCCATAGTCTCTTATATTCAAATTCCTCCACTCAATCTTTTGATGTTGCTAGGGTATAGGGTTTTTCCATTGAAGATGAAGCTATGAGGGAGAATAAATGCTATTCTTTGTTTGAGGAGAAGGTTAGTCTTTGTTTAATGTGGAACCCTAGGGTTTAAATTGTGTCACCAAAAACCCTAGGGTTTCCATGGATTTAATTTAATTTCTCTACAAAGGTTAGTGATATTTAAGAGTTCTATGTTGTGTGGGTTTGTTATTCATGGATATTTGTGTAGGGTTTAGGGTTTTGGTTGGGAAATGGTATCCTAACGTTGAGTGTTGCATCTTCAATCAATGACAATCGTATTTTTTATGGTAGGTTTATTGATATGTGAATATGTGAGGGTGGTTTATTGGTAGAAATTCAAGGATTAGTTATATTTATTGTGCATTTGATTTGATTAGGGTTTAAGTATTTGATGAGGGCTTTTGTGTATAAAATTAGGTTTAGGTAATCAAAAGAGAGGAGGATTGATTGTTGCAATTATAAATTAATGGATTTGTTATACGTATTCTACATTTCATTTTATTAGGGTAAATGTATTCAATAGTTTTTTTAAAAAAGTTTTAGTAATGTTTTGGGACATGTAGATCCTTGAATATCGGTATGTAATTTTATGGTATATTTTCGAATTTGGCATACAAAATGGCGTCTAAGAATAGGACTCGTGATAAAGTTTCACTTTCCTGAAATGAAAATCCACCAACAACGAACCATGGTATGGATGAGGATGAGAATGACGAGCCTGAGGATGTAGGAATACCCCAAACTCATTATAGGACTTTAGAATGTAGAATGGCTAGGAAAGAGTTAACCTTGTTGATATTCAACAAGTCTAACTAGTGTGTGTTGGCCCAACGTGATAAATGGTCTAGTTGGGTAGCGAAGGTGGGTAGAACGATGGTGGACATCCGCTACGATAGTTGGCATGAAGTCCCTAAAGATTACAAGGTCACTTTATGGATGGAATGCAAGGTAGAATTAGAGAATTGTTATTTCCAAAATTTTGTCCTTCATTAAAAATGCATATCCGTGATTGACCCTATGGAGTTTAAAATCATCACAGAGGCCATTTAACATCAAATCAACGGACATGGATGATTTGAGAAGGAAGGCTATGTTGATAATGTCCAAGAGTTGGCGTCAACATAAGTACACTTTGTCAAGACACTACATTTTTAGTGATTAGAGGGGTGATCGCCCTTGGCTAACTTACGTTCACATTCAACCCGACAGTTGGGAGATCCACAAAAGGAGGACATTGGAGAATAAGGATAATGTCAGTAATAACAATTTCATATTAGTAATGAGTTCAGATTAACATGTCTATGGTTATGACATAAGTCTAACATCCTAACTTAGGGTAGGGAAGATAAAAAAACTAATTGCTATGAAGAATAAAATATCTCACCAATTGAGCCGCGGGGGTAAAGCCAAAATTTGAAAACAAAGCAGGTATGTTTACATTAAGAATATGTATTAATTAGCCTAGAACCTTAACTTGTTAACTTACAATGTGCATTTGTTTCCCAACTTCTGGGCCTGTACAAGTTTGGTTAAACGCGTTGCTCAAGTTTACACACTTGCATTATACAAAGGATTCAAAAGGAATTTTCTCTAGCAATGGCAACTAAGATCAAGGAAGTGTTCTCAGAACCACCGTCAAGAAAATATGAAGTCAGCGTAGAACATGATGGATCTAAATACGAGCCCGTCGAGTACGAAAATGAAGATGAGCTAACACGCTAAAGCTACAGATCTCCAAGTCCTTTAATCCCAAGGGAGAATGAAGGAATCATAGAATGAGTTTTCCTCATGTATTCTTCAACTATCTTATCAACCCACTCATGTGTGCCTGGGTCTTTCATAATTTCGTTTGTGGTCTTGACATGCTCAGTATCCTAGTTTGCTGTGGTTGTGCCTTCTTGCTGTGGTTCGGATTGGGGTTGTAATTGCGGTTGTGCCGCACAATTGGACTGACATTTGCCCTCTCAAGGTTTTGCACCAAAACGCGTGTAATGACCTCAATGTCTCGTTTGAAAACAAGACAATCCATATTCAGAGGCTGGTTATTAAGAACAAAAGTTAATCAAACAAAAAATTTAAAACTGTATGAAAAACAATATGAACTATAAACTGCATTAGATTAACTAATATCTACATTAGTTTTAAAACAACATGCACTAAATTTAAATAAGTGTAAAAAGACAAAAAAAACCTACATTACTGGTAGCTTTCTCAATATCCTCATTGCTCCTCAAACCGTTTGGAATGCAATACGAAATGATTCCAGACTCCTGAGCAACGCCATCAAATGCAATAGTCAGAGTATGCAGCCCCGCACAACTAATATTTTCATTGCGAGTTCCCTCAGATTGCTATTGGCTGCTTTTATTGTTCACCATCCCATCCTTGGTCAGAGGATACCCAACCTCTACCATAATTCCCTATCATAACCCATTTTTTCAAGATAACAAGCCTTGTTGAACAAATATTTGTTCGACCAATGCATGCACAAGGGCAGTCTAGTAAGGTCGGGCTGACCTCTAAAAGGAAATCTTTAAATATAAGCCAATTAGCAGTACAAACACACAAACACACAACCACCAACACAAGACACATCTCTTTTACTAGAATAAGATTTGAAGCTACTAACACCCTCACACAGACAATCAAGCACTAATCCACACCAATCAAGACTCTTAATAGTCCCAAAATTCTCTAAAGCACCAACCAACTTAAAATCAACCAAAATTCTTGTAGTTGGGGCCAAGAAAGTACATATGGCATACATAACAAAAAATCTCTTAAATCGATCACCACCATCACCTAGTTTAACCAACTCCACAAACAATTTAGCATGTGAGATATGACATAATTATTAGCATCTAACTTATCCCTCCATCTATTCATAATATCCACATCCCTTGACAAACCCCTCCCATTATTCCTAACCAAACCAACAAGACAACCTGGAATCCTAGGAATACAAAACATGTCAAACACGTCATCAGGGGTAATGATGTACCTTAAGGTGGCTATTGCTTGAACACAGCCATCGGGATCAAACCTAGAACAAAAAATAAGAAGTCAACCCAGAACAATTTGAAGTCAGCATAAAACAATATGAAATCAGCCCACCGAATCAAACCTGTCAATCGGCCAAGGAATGATTCCAATAGGGAGAGATGAGATGTCAAAAGCAAGAAGTCTACCAAAACCTATCTCTTCAACATCTATCTTTTGCACGGACGTGAGCACCACAATTAAAGATTTCAGCTTTGAAGGACAGCAGCTAGTTGAGAATTTCTTAGCAAATCTAAAAAAAGTTAAATATGAAGAGTGTAAGCATATATGCCTTGAAAAGTGTAAGTTTAAATCTAATGCGCAAACATCAGTCATCCGTGATATACTTAACTAACTTAACATGAAGATTAACATATGCAATATTTAAACAAAACAAAAACTATTTCTAAAATAACAATCAAGACAAACAAATTTTGGATAAGAACATTTACACGGAAATAAAATAACAAATACACTATGAATGTTAACATATGCAACATTTAAAAAACCAAAAAAAAATTCTTATCAACATGTAGGAAAATAAAAATTGAAGATACACAAAATGTGAAAAACACTAAATGTTATCAAATGCAACATCTTATGAAACAAATACACGTTATAACATGGTCCTTTTTACATGCTACTTTTTAAAGTTTAGATTCAGTGCACAGTTTACATATATCATACTAGGTACCTCTCAGCTGCATGATTCTCTGTCCCAATAAATGGTAAGCCTGCTAGTTTCTTCAAACCTTCCTGGGGAATCAAACAGGGAGACAATCTTTCCCAAACTTATTTAATTTATTTTCTAAAACTTTTTCTAGAAGTCTGGCTTTCTGTTTTCTCAATAACAAAATGTCTCCTTTTGTGCTACCCCCTACTGTTGAACCAATCTCACATCTTAGCTACGCAAATGATACAATTATTTTCCTACTTAACACACCCCTAACTTTAACTAGACTGAAGGCTTTTTTAAAAAGCATTTGAAGTAACTAGTGGATGGAAAATCAACTACTCCAAGAGTAGTTTTTACATAAGTAAAAATGCTTCTAAAAACATATTTACTCAGTTAAAGCCAAACTAGGTATGACACAAGGAACTTTCCCTTTCACCTATTTGGGATGCCCTATTTTTATAGGAAGGCCAAAGTATGTGTATTTCCAGTCAATTATGGAAAAATATGATAAAATGTTAAGCAACTTGAAAAACAAATGGTTGAGTATGGTTGGGAAGCTGATTTTAATACAGATTGTAATGTTTGCCATACCACAACATATTTGGGTTGTGATTGTACCTAATATTGTCATCAAGGATTTAAAAAGGAAAATCTCTTCTTTTTTCTGGGGAGAAATTAAATTTGGCAGTAAAAAGGTTTGGAAAAGCATAAAAAAATATGTCCTTTCCAACATCATAAAATGGTACTGTTTTGAGAAACTTCAAAGATATAATTGTTATTTTTTCACTTAAATTGCGGTGGAAATTCCAAATAGGTGAAACACTTTGGGCACAATTTCTATGGTCTCTACCTGACACACATAGAAAATCACAAACCTAGGATAGGACTGTGAAGTGTAATCCGCTAGCTGAATCATGTTATAGGGTTGTTCATAGAAAGGGTACATCAAATTTCTATACCTCTAACTGGATAGGTTATGGTTGTCTTATAGACTACTATTCTCCAACCCCTACACTCTAATTGCAAACTCCATCTCAGATTTTATTAATAAAAAATCTAATCTCTTGCCCTTGCTGCAATCTCTGCCATCTAATATAGTCATTTTTTTGCAGGGAGAAATTTTGACACTATCAAGACCAAATAGACTAATCTAGAAACCATCCACCAATGGAGTTTTCACTTTTAAAACAGCATTTCAGGCAATAGCTCAGAAAAGGAGACCTTTGAGGATCTTGAAAACAATGTGGAACAAAAGTTTACCTAGGAAAGTATATGTTTTCTTATGGAAACTTGTAAATGCTATTTTACCTTTTGATGACATCCTAATTTTCGCTGAAATTAGTTTAGCATCTAAATGTCCACTATGCAACAATCAAGATGCTATGAGTCTTTTTTTTTTAAAACTCTTGTGTAGTGTCTACCCAGATCTGGTATTTCTATAATCATATACTTGCAATTAGACCTCCAATTTTTCACTCTGTTTTTGATAGATTGTCATATTATTGGTCTACAAAAGGTGAAGCACCAGTGCATACACATTTAATGACACTAGCTCCTGCTTTCATTTGTTGGAACCTTTGGAAAGCTAGAAACAAATTGCTTAATTATAATATTACTCCACACCTCCCAACTGTCTTGGAAGCCATCATGGAGGATATTTTTCAAAGCTTTTATAGGAAATCGGTTTTTACAACCAAAATCTCTGATCTTATATGGTTTCACAAAGGTATAACACCTGCCTTAAGGCCTTTACCTATACCTAAAATTAGGGCAGTAAAATGGACAAAACCAGTGGTCCTAAGGTAAATGTTGATGCATCTTAGAATCCTAAGAATAACAAATGTGGAATAGGTATTGTAATAAGAGATCAAAGGGGTTTCGTACTCCGACCTGGTTTAAGAAACCTGTCTGCAAACACTGCTCTTCACTCTGAAATTCTTGCACTATCACAGGGTATCATGTTTGCTTCTTCTCTGAATTTTACATCTTTTACTTTAGAGATTGACTGCATGTTTGCAATAGCTGTGATTAATAACCCTCTAAAAGCTCCATATAACATCTATAATATGGTTTTTGACACCCACAATCTCTTGAAGCATACCACTATCACACACACGCACACGTAAAGAAGAAAATTAAGTTGCTGATGCTTTATCAAAATTGACAGCTACCAAGTTGCTGATGTGATTAAACGCATGATCGAAACTCAACATATTCATCTCTGGAAATGAATGTGTATTCGAATGCAAACGGGAGATCATTGCGTTTTGGAGTGATTTTGAAGATATGTGGAGTTGTGGGCAAGTCAATCAAACGATCATGTCCATCTATACCTTGTGAGTTATTTCTATAATTCAATATTTTAGTTACTACTTTAAAGCTACATAATAAAATGTCATTTCATAGGTACATGTTTTTTTCCCATAATTAAAAGAAGAGATGGATTGGATACATGTGCCCGGTGTCGATTCAAGAAATTGGATGTACGAGAAAAGAGAGGATCGACTACATTCATAAGAGCCTAGGGCGGAAGGATAAGTTGTTCATTGCACCATACATCAAAAGCTTATACACTAAGATTGTTTGATTTACTTACCAGCTACAAACTACTCATTTCGTGCATAGTTTCAATTTTCTTATTTAGGACCATTGGAGATTGATTTTAATTGTCCCTGCCCACATCTGCATGTATAGGATGAATCCACTGCACTTTCAACCGTCGGATGCATTTGTCAATATTTTGGAATTGATGATGAAGGATAATAGCGACCAAAATAAAATTAATTTAGAGGTGGTCGAAATCAAGGTGGACTATGAACATTATTTTTTCAATTTACGATACTTAATTAATTAATATAAGGATTTAATTAAGGATATTATGTTTATTTATATTAGTACAAGAAACATGCGCAGACTTGGGAGTGCGGCTATTACATCATATTATATGCGGCTGAGTGCATTCAAGAAGTCAAAGCTGACTTACTTCAAATTGACAAGGTACGTTTACAATTGTTTCTGGCAGCAAATCTAACTAACCTTTCTTCTATTTTCTACTAGCTGGTTATTGACAGGTTTTCATGAAGGAATCGAAGCCCTACTCCCAAGATGATATTAACAATGCGAGGAATTCTTTGGCTAGGCATCTAATTCTCAATCGGTCAGCAACCTAAGGAGTCCAGATACTGCTAAAGTAACACAATTTGATAAATAATGAAGTTTAGAACTATTGGAATAGATTCCTAGTGTTTCCCATTCCTATCTATAGATTATTTTTTTTGCAAGCGTTATCTATAGATTTTTGTCAACGTGCAAGATACTATCATTTATTGTGTTTAATTTAATGCTGTGAATTGAGGGTTTTTTTGAGTTGGAGAAAAAATAGAAATAATTATTTACCAAAAGATCAGATGATGTTTACGAATTTAGAAACATTCCATTAGATTTACCATAGACACGGTTTGTACTTCCCAAGTTCAGAAATACAAGACACGAAAACATTTCCGAGTTCGTAAATAGTTCATATTTATGCCTAATTGGAGCAATCGTTGGACAGAATGAGAAAGGAAAGTGGACACGAGCTTAGAAACAATAAAGGAATTTCTAAAGAGCATATTGTTAAGTTTTCGAGTTCGGAATTATATGACTTTCCGAGTCCAGAAACTACGTCCATGGTCCGAGGGATGATGGAAAATTTTGAACTCAAAAATATTTAAAGGTGGTTTTAGTGTCTTTTGAAAGGCGGTTTTTAACCACCTTCTTTGGCATTTTTAAAGGCGGTAATAGTAACCGTCTCCTATAGATGGAGGAAGGCAAGGCCAGAGAAGATGCAGTAAAAGTGCATTTTATAGTTCTATAGAACCGCCTTTAATGAACACCCCCCAAACACACACACACACACACACACTAGTGAACATAGAATAAAACATTGCAGCAAAAAAATATATATAAAAATCAACAAAAATTGAAAAAAAAATCTAATACAACTAACAAAACATCAACTGAAAATCATAAAAATATCAACAAAGCTTAAATTATCAAAAAATAATAATAACTACAAACATCAATTCCTATCACCTAAACCTCACCCGGAAAATGAAAAATGCCACCATAAGAAAAAAAAAACACTACAAGACCATCAACCTATGTCACAAAAAAAGCTAAGAACATCAACCCCTATCACCTAAAACTCACCTAGAAAATAAAAAACATCAACATAAGAGAATAAAAAGCTAAAAATATCAACCCATATAATCCCAAAAAAACTACAAAACATCAACTCATGTCAACTAAAACTCACCCAAAAAATAAGAAACATCAACATGAGAGGGGAAAAAAAACTAAAAACACCAACCAAAAAGCTACGGTACCTCAAGAGTATAAATTCTTCACTCTAAAAATCATCAAACATCAAAAAATGTTTTTTTTAAAAACTATAAATATCAATCTATATCACCCAAAAACTACAAACATCAACTCCAAAAACCTAAACCTCATCCGGAAAATGAAAAATATCAACTTGAGAAAAAAAGACACTACAAACATCAACCTATATCACCAAAAAAAACTACAAACATCAACTCACGTCACCAAAACCTCACCTAGAAAATGAAAAACATAAATATGTGAGGGAAAAAAAGCTTAAAATATCAACCTATATAAACCCAAAAAAACTATAAAATATTGACTCATATCAACTGAAACTTATTCGAAAAACTAAAAACATCAACATGAAAGAAAAAAACTAAAAAAATCAACCAGAAAACCACGGTACCTCAAGAGTATAATTTTTTCACTCTGAAAATCATAAAACATCAACAATTTCCTTGTTAAAAAAACTACAAATATCAACCTACGTCACCCAAAAACTACAAACATCAAATCCTAGTGCCTAAACCTCATCCAGAAAATGAAAACATCAACAAGATGAAAAAGACACTACATACATCAACTCCTATCACCTAAAACTCGGCTAGAAAATGAAAAACATCAACATGACAAAATAATGATAAAAAAACTACAAAATCAATCCATATCACCTATAAAAAACTACAAAACATCAACTCCCATCATATAAACTTCACCCAAATAATGAAAAACATAATAATGAGAGGGAAAAAACTACAAACATCTACCAAAAAGTTACAGTATCTCAAGAATATAAATTCTTCAAAAAAGAGGTCCTGGTGTGATTCGAACCCAGACCACTTACCATATAGTCCACACTATTAACCACTACACCAAGAACCATTGCTGAACATTCTCTCAGTCAAATACTAACACGCCTCACCATGTACCTTAAGAACATAAATTCTTCAAAAAAAAAAAGTCCCGGTGGGATTCGAACCAAGGCAACTAACCTCAAAGTCCACAGTACAAACCACTACACCAAAGAACCATTGCTAAACATTCTCTCAATAAAATAATAATAAACCTCAGCATGTCTTTGAAAAAAAAACTAAACAAGAAATTAAACCCCACCTCTCACGAGCTGAAGCTCAAGTGTCGCCTCCGTTCGCGCGTGTAAAGTCTTCTTCTTAACTGATGCACGTGGATCTCACACGCCTGAAGGAAGACCGCAGCGACGTCATCGCGTCACCTCGCCTTTATCTCGTCGTCTGCAAACCCTAGCACCATCGTCGATAAACCCTAGCCCCTCTTTGTTGTTGTCGTCGTCGAGTCGCCTCACCGTCAATTGCTCCTCGCTGCCGCAACTTTGCTCCTTGAAAATCCGTCTTTGTGCGACGAAGTGCAACCGTCGGCGAGGAGGTTACTCAAGCAACGACTTCGATCTGGATTCGCTGGAGGCTTCGCGGTGTGGAGCTCTGATTCTCAATGCGAAGTCTGGCGTGTGACGTGAGGAAAGAAATGAGACTCTCCGACGGAAGGAGAAGAAGCGCAGTGGAGAAGAAGCGCAGTGAAGCAGTAGCGGTAGCGGTTGGCTGCGGAGCGGTGGCGGTTGGCTGCGGAGCGGTGGCGGTTGGCTGCGGAGCGGTGGCGGTTGGCTGCGGAGCGGTGGCAGTTGGCGGCGGTTGCAGGTTTCCAATCGGAGGAGGAGAATTCCGATCGAGAAATTAAAATTTCTAATTCTAATTTTTTCAAAACATATACAATATATTGATAATTGCACAGTATGTTCTTAAATTTATTAGCATATTTTTAAAAAATTACATTCCAATTGAAACTTACAATAATTGCACAATAAATCTTGACCTAAAGTTTAGGCTGCATAAAATAGGACTCTGTGTAATTTATAATGTATAAAAAAATTAAAAATACAAGTTGAAACTGTTAGCCTTTCTTAATAATTAGCCTTATTTTTTATCCGGGATCGATCGAGGAGAGAGCTAGAGGATGAACTGTTCAAATGGATAGGTTTATTAGGAGATTTGGAGTCTTTTAAGCAATGAGTAATGAGAAATAAAGGAGGAAACAAATGAGGAAATCCGAAGATTTCTTGTTGGGTAAAAGAAAGATTTCCAAAGGAAAAGCAGCTTCAAAAGGTTCTGTCCTCATGATACCAAAAAGTTGACATTAATTTTAACTTATTAATTTGTTATGAGTTGGAAAGGCAATTTGTCATTTCCCATATGAGTCCGGTGAATAATCGCCGACGTATTTGACAGCTACTTTTCAATAATTTGCGGTAATAATGTGTCCAGGTTAGACTGTGAATTACATGCATAGCTCCCCAAATTGTGATTTAATTACCAAACAAACCTAAAATTTGAAGCAAGTGTCAAATAGATCCCTTAGTTGGTAAATGAAAATTAATGACATTCGTATAGGGAGTATCTTTTATAAGAGTTAAAATTGAACGAATACATCTTAATAAACAATTGGGATAAATGTCAATATAACCATATCTACTTGAGTAAGTGCCAATACAACCCTAACTAGTTAATGAAAGTGTCAATATAACCCTCAGACCCCATTCCCGGCATTGACCTCAATTTTTCAGCATTAACTCTATGTGAATTGACCAAAATACCCTTTGGGCTAACTCTGAAATTAGGTGGACAATTTTAGTTCGCCGGACCGCCATAGTTTGCTGAAATTAGGTAGGGTTGTATCAGCACATTATGCAATCTTATTGGGTTATATCAACACATTCCTAATGTTTGTAAGGTTATATCAGTACATTTCTAATGTTGTAAGGTTATATCAGCACTTCCTTAAAACTTATAGGGTTATATTGTCACTTTCACTAACTATATAGGGTTATATTGGCACTTTCGAATATTGAAAGGTTATATTGGCACTTATATCAACTAGAAAGGGTTATAAAAGCACTTTTTTCTAAACAATTTATAGTAATGATGCGTCTGGAATCCGATCAAACTGCACCCCAAGTTTCTTGGTCGTGATCTGCAAGAACTAAGTCCTAGGAAGTCACGGGTGAAAAGTGTATACAATTGTATGAATACCGTATTGGAATGAATGAATACGAAAGTGTATACATACCTTGTATTTATACATGAATAACCATAGTATTGTTTGTGTATAACTTGACTTCTTTTCAACACCATTAATGCCAATAAATACGGTAAGTTATAGACTAATTCCGTTCGGTTGTATTGGGTTGAAATAGGCCCTATGAATTATTTGGGCTCATTGGGTTAAACCATTATAAAAAAAACCCCAGAACACTAAAGAACTCTTTGAGGTCTTGGAGTACTCTAGGTAATTGGACAATGGTATCTTGATGTGATATCTCGAGGTCACTGGCCATAGGATTGTGTCTCGATATGATATCTCGAGGTCGCTTGGCCATAGGATTATGTCTCCAGCCCTGGAAATGATGTTTGGTTTTCTCATCTATACTTTTAAAGAATTTGTAAGGACGCACATTTTGGTTAGTTGTGAGAGAGGGCGCGTGGATGACGGTTTCTTTTACGAGAGATATCAAAAGATTCTCACGCCTTTTCAACTTTTCAGTTTTTCAAGATAATCATTACACAACCATCTTTTCGGCCTTCAAAACTACTATTCTACCCCGCTTCAACTTCCTCATTCTATTTTAGAGGTTATTTGACAAAGGGATTATCAGGATCCACATATCTCTCAATATTACTCTTAACATTTCTCTTCCGACTCTTAACAAGTAAGTTTCTTCTTCTTCACTCTTACTTTCTCATATTTTCACAATTATGGCTACTGGCTCTTCTGCTTCAGGCAAAATTTTTGATGAGAGAGGGTTAATCGACGAGCTTCGGCCAAAGGAAGAAAAGGTTCACTCGCCGAGTACAGTTAGAACAGTGGAAATAGAGGGGTCAAGCCCCATTCTGGAAGAGAAAGAATTCGTATGGGGTTCTCGGTGTAGAATTCGACGAAATTGGCCACATATCCCATAACCCGGACGGGTTTGTAATTAAGGATATGCCTCCCGGAGAAATTCCCCTTATTTGGGCGGCTGGTAAAGGAACGGGTCCTCTGAGGATTTCACCCACAACAGAGACCATTGAACTCGAGATTCTTGTGAACAAAGGTGAAGGCTCCATGAGAGCACCCCCGATGAGGAAGACGGGGGTAAAAAAGGACATCCTCGGGTAAGTTTAACCTTGTGGATGAGGAAGATGGTGCTTCCTCGAGAGAACGAGACGAGATTCTCGTAGGAAATAATGGTGAGCCCCCTGTCCCCAGGGATGAGCTCTCCAATGATGAGAGTACATCCTCAAAAGCTTAAGACCTTGATGATACGCTTGGGGACACAAACCAGGTCTTGAAGCTTTGATTTACAATCCCCATGGGTCAAATCATGCCCCCTGACGTTGACTAGCTTCCTTTGGAGGTAAGCGAGTCACTCAAAAATCCACCGGCTGGAAGGTCAACCATTTATCTCAGGCACATTCGATTTGGGCTTTGTTTCCCATTCCATCTATGTTTCCGATGCTGCTCAAGGAGTTTGGAGTTAATCCCGCTCAAGTTCATCCCAACGTGATGGTAACTGTCATGATGTTCATGACAAGATGCGACAAGCTTGGGATTAAGCCCAAATATAGGTTGCTTCGCTCATTGTGCAGTGTTACGCACAACGGGAACAAGAAAGGGGCTATTATTACTTTCGCTAGTAGGTGGACGAAGCAGTAAGCCTTTATCACCCCTTCTAACTCTTCTGGGTGGAACAATAGAGGATTCACATTCAAGTGCAGCCGAAGGTATAAAGTCCCCAAGTGAAACCAAAATGTAGTGGTCGAGTCCTCGAAGAAGCATGTCTACCCTAGGGATCTTGAGGATGCCAAAAATGCCTCACGGCCACATCTATTAATTACAAAGTTTTTCGCAGTAAAACTTCCATTGGTGGTTTTATTTGGTGACCAGAGATCTTCAACAAGTATGTCTATCAGAAGTTTGAGTGTAAAAGGTTACAGCGCGCCGCTGCCAAAGATAACTCCAAGGGGAGTGGAAAGCAAAAAAGAGCCATCCAGGGGAATGACCTCTCATGGCCAAATTCTAAGAAGCTCGTTTGAGACCCCCCCCCCACCCCCACCCCACCCCCAAAATAACTCCTAAAAATATGACCCTTCGGAAACCCTTTAAGGTGTCTTAGTAACAGATTTGTTTTTTTCATCTCTTTTATTATTATTATTATTATTATTATTATTTGTTCTAACTCCCAATTGTTGTGTTTTTTAGTGGGTTTAGGTGATGCTTTGAAGAACTCGACGAAAAATAACTGAAGCACTAAGGGTAATCTCCCTCTGATTGGGCCAACCTCCTTCAACAATGACAAGGTTGCCACACAACGGATGCCATCCTGATGAGGAAAGAGCTCGAAGGGCTTTCCCCAGTTAGGCTAACCAAGAGTGGGAAAGATGACCAAAGTCTTCAACTCCCTCCATCCTCTCAACCACTCTAAACCCCCTCGAGCACACTCCATGTTTCTTCCTTGGACAAAATAGTTTTAGGGGGTTTGGTCGAGGATCCTCAGGTTTATTCATATCCTTGCTACTCCCTCTCTTTCCTCTTAACATTGGAGAAAATTCTAATGTTGTGGCTACAGTAGCTTGAGGTGGATGTAGGGGTGGAGAACGCATTCAGCGAATGCGTTCTCTCGAATATCCAGTTTTTTTTTGCATGGCTTTGAGAGGACGCATTTACAAAATGCGTCCTCATGAATTTAGTTTTTTTTTTTGCAGAAATCTTGAAGACATATTTGGTGAATGCGTCCTCTCCCAATTTCCACTGGTTCGAGAGGTACTGGTTCAGGTGAAGAGGTTCGAGAGGTACGGATTTGAGAGGTGATGGTTCAGGTGAAGAGGGTTCAAGTGGAGGGGTTCTAGAGGTACTGATTCGAGAGGTAAATGTTCAAGTGGAGAGGGTTCTAGTGGAGGGGCTCGAGAGGTATTGGTTAAAGGTGAGTACCAGTAATTCTTCACCTCTCGAACAAGTACCACTCTGACCTCTCAAACCTCCAATGGAACCTTCACCTCTCGAACCTGCAATTCAAACTTCACCTCTTGAACCAGTATCTCTCGAACCATGCAATGAGCGAATGCGTCCTCTAGATGTTACGTAACAAAAAAAACCCAAGAGGAAGCATTTGCTGAATGCGTCCTTTAAATGCTGCTAAATAAAATTCAAAGTCCGAATGCGTCCTCCACAAAGGTCACTAGTTTTCAAAATAACCGTATTTACATCAAAATTATTGAGTTCATGCACAGTAGAATAAAGTACTCCTTAACATGACTGGATGTAAACCAAGAGAAACTACGCTTAGAGGTCCAGCAAAAAGACTCAGAGCTAATTTTTTTGAGGAAGGAGCTTCAGGAGGCAAAGGAGAGCAATGTCATCCTTGAAAAAGAGAAGGAACAACTTATCCTTGAAAAGACAACTAGAGAGGACTCGTGGTCCCGAGGCTTAAGCTTCTGTGCTCGAGGCCTTCAAGGACAAGGTCATGAAGGCCCAGAGCTCTATGGCCTTTTCTTCAACCTTCTCCTGATTGCGAAGGATATCGGTTGTGACTCGCTAATCAATGATGAACTTCTGCCAGAGCTCACCCCTTTGCCTTTTGTGTTCCCGTTGCTTGTTCTTTCGTGAAAATCTTCTTCTTCGGGATATTCAGAGGGACTAAAAGTGACCCAAGTGCGAGGTTGTCTTGGACTAAGATCTACTTGGCTATCATCATAGAGCACAATGGTCGATAGGGGATTATCTCCTTGGCTCGAAGGCTTATCAGAATTGGTTAATGGACTATCGAATTTGCAGGCATTGCTTTTACTCCTAGAGGCTTTATTCTTGCTCGCATTTTTGTGAGATTTTTGAGATCTCGAAGATTTTTGAGTGCCAGCATTCTTCCTTGCCCTCGAGGTACCTACGGTGGACGCTCTCGAACCACCAGTACCAAGACCCATGGAAGGAAATTCTTTTAGCCACTCTGATATCGCATTATACACCTTCCTTTCATAAAATGGTTCCTTTGTTGAGCACATTGCTGCTCGTATTAGAAAACTCAAAATACCATCGATAAGCTTCAGGTGAAGTACTCCATGATAGAGTCCATAAGCTCGAAAGCTCTTTGCATAAGCCTTAAGAGTAGAGTTTAGCTCCTTATTTTCCTCCTCTAATCGATAATTCTCAGCACCCAAGGACTCGCATAATGTAGCATTCTTAGCGAGGGCTTCAATCAGTCTACTATTATCTAAAAGAGTGATTTCGTGCTGCTTCACTACCTCAACAACCTGAGCTTTAAACTTATATGCTTCATTTCGACTGTCGTTAAGTCATGCTTGGTGTATAGGTAACCTCTTAGCATCCGCAAGACATTGAGAGAGAGACCCAAATTAACGCATTATGTCATGACTGGTATCTTGATGATTCCTCACAGCCAAATTATAGTCATCAACAACTTCGAGGGCTATGACCCCATCATTCCTCTTCTTTTCGAGATTTTTTAAGAGATTCTGTATTGAGGGATGATCATCATTGCGCTAGGAACCTAACTCCGAGTTCTTCTCATTGTGGAAGAGAATATTTGGCTATGTTTAAAATTCAATAATTCTCGACATTTCATAATATTGAGTGCTTTATTTAATTGTGCATGATTCCAAAAATTTTGATACAACTGCGGTTCTTCTGAAAATTGGACACTTTTGTGGAGGACGCACCTTGCATTTTTTTACGCACCATGTAGAGGACGCATCTGTTTTACCATTACTTTATTCTGAGCTCATTTTGGAGGATTGCATGTTTTTTTTCTTGAATAATGCGTTCTCAATATTGGCTTAAATTTTCTTTCCAGCTGGTATTGAGGACGCATTCTCTGAATGCGTCCTCTTGATTATATTAAATTAATTTTGACTTGCATGTTATTAAAAACGCATCTTGAATTTAACAAACATTTTTTTAATCCTGCATTTTCTGAATGCGTGTTCAATTTAAAATCAATATTTTAATCAGTCTATTACTAAAATTTTCAATTGTTGTTTTTCATATTTTCATTTTGGATGAAAATAGCGCATAAGTAGACATGTGACCGTTTTATGATTTTTAAAAAATTTCAGTAATGATGAATTTTGATCGTGGGATTTGCAATTTCTTAACTAGTCTTGAATATATAGTAGGAATGAATTATTTTATAGAGTATGAATGAATAATTTGAATTTTAAATTGGGAGATTCTTATTTTTTGTTCGAATTGTGAACTTTTTACCACTGTTAACGAATATAAATAAACATAAATGTACAATATCCGAAGAAGACGTGTCAAACAAATAGGTATAAACGTAATGAAATGAGTTCTCAATGGCATGTAATGTACTAATGAGGGCATCTGCAAAGCTTTTCACACATTCCACATAGGGGAGGACGTATGGTGTGGGATGTGCGTCCGTCAGTGGCGGAACCAAAAAATATTTTTAGGGGAGGTTGAACAGTGGAAGGCTAGACGGTTGTGGGCCGTGGCATCGGCGTCAGCTGCGGCGGCGGGACGGCGTTAGGAGGCAGAGACCTGGCTAGAGAGAGCTGAGCTCCTGAGCTTTGGCCAGCGGCCACTTCCTCTCTTCAGCTTCTTCCGTATTCGGATTTTGGGAGAAATGGTATTGGATTGGAATTTGGCCCAATCCAATACATCTTAAAACCCATATTTTTTTTGTTCTTATGACAAATGAAACGACTTTGTTTCACTAACGTGAAAGCGACGCCATTTTAGTAGTTCAGTTGCAAAAAAAGAAGGCCACGAAGCGGACTTCTTCTTCGAGCTTCTAGTCGCGCCAAAAAATGTGAAAGCGGGGGCGGAAGACGCGCATCTCGTCGGAAATCGATTCCTTCTACATACGTCCGGCGATTTAGGTAGGGTTGGAGCCCTACCTCGCATACCACTGGTTCCACCCCTGATCTCAGTAGAAACACGTACGTCGTCATGCGGAGCTCTCTGTGTAAAATTCTCCTTCATATCGCCTCATGTGTTCTAATTTGAATCATACTGGACATGTGGAACACTACCTATATGTAATGGAGAAGTAGGCGACATGTATGCATGACTAGCAATGGGAGTAACATATGCAGTGAAATGAGCTGTAGTAGTGTCATAGTGTGAGGGCCCACCATGTGATGGTCCGGCATGACTAGCAGTGGGAGTATGATATGCAGTGAAAGCAGCTGTAGTAGTGTCATAGTGTGAGGGTCCACCATGTGATGGTTCGGGGTTCGTTGGACTCGCATATGAGGGTCCGACTTGTGATGAACCAATGCGGTCTGTATGGCCCAGAGAACGCAGTCACCGACAACCCTGTCGACCAGGTGGAGCTGGACGGTGCCTTCTGATGTCATTATATCTCACACCAGGGGAAGGTTCCTCACAGTGCACATATGGCTGATAAAAATGCAGTATGCATGACTCATGCGCATATTGTAGAGTACGTGTGGCAACATCGTGTACCCCCCGATAACGTCCGCAAAACATGGGGGCATTCATCCAAATTAATATCTGACATGTTGCGCATCTCGGACATTGCATGCAACTATATGAATGAGGTAAATATATGTAGTATTGAGGAAATCTAAAGTATTCTTTGTTAACACTATTAGAAATTTAGGAAATACCATATATTCTGTAGTAGCCTCGTCTCCATGAAAACCTTCCGTAATTGTTTGGGGCCATCCTGGCTGATCAATTAGGGTCACTATCCTGCAAAAATACCACTCCATGTATTCTCGACTGTGTGTGTATGGATCCCCCCAAGCACATTAACTTGTTGCTCTGCTCGATGTTCCCAAGCATCGAGATTTCTTCTCAGTTCAACACGTCAATCCATGTCTGACCTCCCTCGATGGTCTCTAATATGAAGCAGTTTATGTTCATCCTTAGTGACCAACTAGGTGGGTATTGGCTGGATAAGGCCAAACTGCCTGAGAACACGATGAACATGATGGTACTCCACGACATGCCAGCAAATAAGGTCAACACACAGTAGCCAGTTGTTGCTACCGGTTGTACAGTACTGTGGGAGTTGTTCAACGACATCCTCGGTGTATGACTAGCAAATAAACTGACATAACAGGTAGGTGTTGCGGTTAGCAGAGAAAAACCTTTTTTCCATTAGTTTAACGAAAGGAAATCCGAATTGCAATATACTTGACTATCATGGAGAGATGTCAGCTGATCGCGGTACACTTTCAATACATGCATGGGTGATTGTGATAAATCGTATCGGGCTCTCCACCTGTGAGGAACAGAATGAATAATATTAGCCATTCCCAGTAATTGTCAAGGGTTTTAAATTGTCTCCTGACTAATTCAATACGTACCTGGACCCAAGAGCACTCATCGTGACGGTCACTGGTAGTCGTCCGGCCAGACTGATGGATGATATTCGCTCCCATGGCCATAGCTGATAATAAATAAAATAAAATTTAATATAATATAAGAGGTCATTATTGACAGTATGTACAACTAACAAGATTAACCAACAATGTTACATGTAGTAAGACAAGTGGCCCAGATATGGATTGAACTTGTGGGATTGCAGCATCACATAAGCACCTGTACAAGTGTGCCAAAATGGCACTCTCCCAACTGTACCGATGTGCTGCATCTAGGTCCATCAGTACCGATAAATAGAGAAAAAGGATAAGGTGCCCAGATATGTCTGACATAAGCATTCTCCCGACAAGCAGTAGAATGAAAACCCTAGCCCACTATTGACAATCTACATCAGTAGCATCAAGAGGCAATGGACTGTGCAACAAGTTTCCCAACCAGCTGGCCCTTATGTGACCCCCTCTGATAGCACTCGTGTCAGGTGTAGCCCCTAGGTAGTCTGTGCATAATCTCTGCAAGTCATCTGTGCGCCTGCTAGTGTCTACACCAGTGATTGGCATGCCATTGATCGGTAGACCCCATAGGATGCCCAAATCCTGTAAAGTAACGGTAGCCTCTCCTATTAGCAGGTGATATGTGTTCGTCTCTAGTCTCCAACGCTCGACTAAGGCTGTGACGAAGGAATGATCGATGTGGATTGGTTTGGAATCTAACAGCCCCTGGAATCCAGCTTCACGCACATAGCGCATCACTCGATCAGGGATTCGACCAATCCAGCAATCCCTATCGTACCTCCTCACCTGCAGTGCCTCATCCTCTAAATTACCGCTGTACAGAGCACGTGAACGATGCTCTTGGTGAAGGTAAAGCAAATCCTCGTCAATGGGTCCTGGATGATACATAGCGTATCCCTGGTGACAATAAGAATCACAAGGCAAAATGAATCAGTCCAGATTTCCACAAAAAATACTATAAGATGTGATAAATATTCAAACCAAATCGAACATTAGCTTAAATTTAAACAAATACACATAATACGAATCCACACAATCAATTGCACTAAAAAAACAAAGAATTTAGCATACTGGCTACATAATGTTATACATATTGGTCCAAGTATAGAAACTCCATATTACAAACACGACCCTACGGACGCCCTCGCCTACGGACGCCTCTGCAATCACCCGGCACCCTCTCATCCTTTAGCCTTTTTGCTGGCTCTAGCAACCCAATGACAATTACCAGTTCCTTCAACAACGTCCTTACATTTCGCATACCATGTGCGTGGCCTACTCTCCACGACCCTTATGTTCCCTGTTTATCATGGAACTCCTCCTGGAAATAGTTTCTACCAATTTCGACTTCCTCCGGAATCGCATACCCAATGCCACTTCACCAGTTGCTTGAACATAACTAGGAAGTCTGTCACCACAATTAGTTGTGTGCTCTCTTACGCCACACAAATTAAATCGTACTACAACTTCAATACAAAAATTATTGAACAAATCCAAAAAAATAAAATCACTCATAGTCACGAATCCTCCTTCAACACATTCATAGAATCAGACCAAACATAATCATTCAAACCACACACAAATCCTTCAACACATTCATATCAACAAGATTTATTTCAAATACCTCACAAATTATACTATTACTACAAATTCGATAAAAACTATTAGTGAACAAATCACACATAATCATTCAACACATTCATACAATCATGAATTTTTCAGGTACCTCTCGGATATTTGAAAATTACGGTGGCGCGCGAACGTAACTCGCGGACCAGGTGGAGGCGTGTGAGCTCCACGCACGTCATCCCAGCGGCGCATGTGGCGCGTACATCGTCCAGGCGGGTGTCGGAGCATAGAAAACAGTCGGCCGGAGGTTCCAACTACAAATCCGGCAGCACTTAACACCAAAACACAAACAAAGAGGAGCATATCTCAACAAAACGTAAAAGATAAAACAAACTAAAGCTTGAAGAGGTACCAACCGAGGGATGAAGACGGGTAAGAATGAAACCTTGGTCCCGGAGATGGAGACGGCAGTGGCAGAGTAGAGGCGCAGGAGTGAAGATTCGGGCGATGGAGGAAATTAGTAAATCTGTGCGTGTGTTGAATGAATGGAGAAACAGGCAGACGAAACAAGGTTGCTAGGACGCACTCGGTGAATGCGTCCTCTAAAAGAGGGATATAAAAAAAATCTGAAAATTCAGAGGCACATTTGCCAAATGCATCCTCTATAATTCTGCAAAAATAAAATAAAAATCATGAGGACGCATTTGAAAAGTGCATCCTCATCCATGCATGCAATAAAAAAAAGGAATTTCATGAGAACGCATTATCCATGCATCCAGCATGGTCTACTGTAGCCACAACAGTAGAATTTTCTCCAGAATATTTACAAAAATAAAGAGAAGATGACGTATTCGATGGATGCGTCATTTAATCTATTTATTTTTCTTTTATTTTACTAATTTCTCACGTTCCAAAAATAAGGAAAAGAAAATAGAGGATCCATTCAGCCGCATACGCTTCCAGGTTTATTTTCCACCCTAATTGCATCCGGTTGAATTAATTCCACCCCTAAAAAAGGCACTTTGCATTGGACTGATAACGTTCTTTCTTTTTTTATACTGTTCAAACTTCATTTGTATACCTAACAATAATCGTATATTAACGCATGGCGTGAACTATGACTGTCTTCATTTTATTATTTTCTACTGTTTAATTTGTATACTCCAGAGTCGGTTGCATGAGTGATAAGGCATGGTATTTTACAACCAGGGTTTAGAAAGTCTTTATCAGCTTTATGATTCCCTTTTGTTGTTTTTGTCTCCCTCTCGGCAAAATTCAATTTCTTTCCACCTAACCAATCATCATTGCTTTAGGCTGTGACAACTCGACTATGAAGTCTTGACAACCAGGAAAATAACTAGCTTCTGTCTAATCATTCATCTACATATGAGCAATACATTAGGTAAAGTCCGTTTATATACGAAAGCATAGTTATGGCTGTTAAAAAAACCAATCAAAACCAAACCGACATTTAATTCGGTCATTAATGGATTAATATTGGTTACAGTTCTCCATTTAATGTAGATTAATCGATTTCAATATCGATTTTATTATTTGATAATCGATCTAATCGGATAATTGGTAAGAGATTTTATGTCACATTAATTAATTTCAACCTAAAAAGTAATTCATTAAACTTTGGGCCTTAATCACAAACCCAATAAGAAAACTTTAAATTCCTAATTCAAGTTAACTTATTCTTTAAACTCTATATTATTAACTCATATATCTTTAATTAATAAGTATGCCCAAAGCAAAATATTATACAAAAAAGTCGATGTACTCAATTCAAATGACCAAATGGGTTCCTAATTTTAACCCTAGCGCAGACTCTCCAATTGCCCCTATATGGATTGCCCTTTATGGTTTACCTCAGCAATTCTTTGATTTTGAGGTTCTAATGTCTATTGGTAATATCATAGGTACTCCAATTAGGGTAGACGGAGCTTCTCTAAATAGAACCAGGCCACATGTGGCAAAAATTTGTGTCGAAATGGATGTTACTAAACCCATGCTAGAAATAATCTGGTTAAGTTTTAGGGACATAGGCTTCTGGCAATATATAGAGTATGAGGGAGTACCACTGTATTGCTCTAACTGTCTAAAATTAGGACACATAGATACAGTTTGCAGGTTTGACAAGAACATATCTAGATTCACACCCTGGAGACCTAAAGATCCAGCAGCACAGTCAGGTAATAAATCCATTTCCAATGATGAACAGGGCAGACATAGAGGTAAAGGAAATGGTCCCTCTTCAACTGGTATTCCTTTCTAAAAAAAAACATTTTACTCTAGTTTACAGGAGCAAATATGATAATCCTTCTAAGCAGATCTTCCAGGACAAGGACCTATCACAGGATGACACACAGATACCTAGAGAAGCAAGTTCAAAAGATCTGGTCCTTAGACAAGGATCACAGGTTTCTTTTTTGACTCATGAAAATGTTTTGAATGTCTTGAACCCCGAAAAACAGCTAGATGTAACAGAGTCGTCCTCAGTTTTTCCCAATTTAACTCCAACTATGCCTCACACTGAAGTTCCTTTTAATATTAACTCTGAAGAATAGATTGGAATTACTGGAGTTCCATCTGTAAATCAAAATACTTCTACAAGGAATATCCAATCAAACAAAGACAAAACTAGTCCTAATTTTTCTAAGGTAACCTTTTCTTAGATTGTGGATTTGTTACCAGGGAATCAACAAGCCAGTAATAACACACCTACTAAAATACCCTCCTCTCTGTGCTCCCCTCACAATGTTAATGTCACAGCTAATCTGGTTGAGAACCTGAACCTTCCTAATCAGATGGTAGAGCCTGATAAGCTAACCCAGGAAACAGCAATAAGGTCACACAAAATGGATACCACTAACTTTTCTAATACTAAAAGGAATCAGATCAGAGACATTAATCAAAGAAATAATCAAAACAGTACTAATCCTGATGATGCAGATGATTTTATAGAAATCAATGGAGGAAACTCCCCTCTATTATCATCTAGTAAGAAAAATCTTAAAGACCTTGATTGGCTTAATACAGAAACATCTATGAGACAAAAAGAAAAGTTTTTAAATCAGGGAAAACTTAATTTTGAAGAATTAAAGGTGAACCTAACTGAAGACCAGTTAAGATTTAATGCAATTCTCAAGGCTAACACCACAGACATCAAGAATAAACAGAGGAAGTATAACAAAAAAGACTACTCCTCCACACCTAAAATGGTTTTCACCCGTTCATCCTTGAACCTTTCCAAAACATATGCATGATAAGTCTAAATATATGTGTATGGAATATAAGGGATATAGGTAAGAAACCTACTCAAATTAGATTAAAAGACATTAAAAGACGTAACATAATCAAACTATATGCCTTAATGGAACCTTTATTAAGCTCTAATAAAGCACATGATATCTCCAACGAATTAGGTTTCAAAAATTGTTATGCAAACCCGATTTGTAAGATCTGGATTGTGTGGGATGATGACCTCTCAGTGGATATCTGTTCTGTAGAATAACATGTTATAATATTGAAAATTAAATCCAGCAATCTCTTATCTGAATGTCAGATGGGTTTCATTTATGCTAAGCACACAATCCAAGAAAGAAATAAACTGTGGCAAGCCTTAGCAAAACAGAAAAATGAGCCTTTATGTCTAATAGGAGATTTTAATGTAATCACTAAGAATGAGGAATACCTAGGCAAATCCATCCCTAACAAGAACAGTATGAGGAATTTTAATAGCTTCCTTAATGATAAAAACATGACTGAAATCACAACCTTTGGAAGCCTGTTCACTTGGACTGGAATGAGGCCAAAAGGTAGGGTATGGAAAAGACTTGATAGAGGAGTTTCTAACAATCTATGGTGGTCTCTATTCCCAAATTCTAAAATTAAAACACTTGCAAGGGAAGGTTCTGATCACACCCCTCTGATCCTACATATTTCTGACACTTCCCCTATGTCCAATCCAAAACCCTTCAAGTTTTAGGAATGTTGGGTAAATCACCCTACATTTATGAAGTTAGTTGAAGATGCTTGGAATATACAGACTACTAACAGAGGAATGCAAAGAAAAAATTTTTAAACTTAAACATTTAAAGAAAATTCTTAAATGCTGGAACAGAAATGTTTTTGGAAGCATCTTCGATGATGTCCATATCTGTAAAGATTTGGTAATTACAGCTGAAGAAGATCTACAGGAAAATGATTCCAGTAAAAATCTGCAGGCTCTAAATCTAGCAAAGGCAAAACTGAAGTTAGCTCTAACTAATCAAAAGGTATTTCTGAAACAAAAATCAAGGTTAAAATGGATGAAAGAAGGTGATGCAAATTCAAAATTCTTTCATCAATCAATCTTAAGTAAACATAAGAGGCAAACAATCTCTTTAATAAAAAAGGATGATGGCACATGGTTAAATAAAACAGAAGACATAGAGAAAGAAACTATCAGCTTCTTCTCTAAACTTTTAACTGATGAACAAATGGATCCCTCGGAGATCAATGCTGCATGGATAATGGAAAATATTCCAAAAGTTGTAACTAAGGATATGAACTCTAATCTACTCAAGAAAATTACAATGGAAGAATTAACAGACATAGTCATATCCATGGACAGCCATTCAGCTCCAGGACCATATGGCTACTCTGGTTTCTTTTCCAAAAATGTTGGGAGATAGTCAAAACTGATGTCCTGATTGTAGTGAAAGAGTTCTTTGATGGAAAAGACATACCTACAGCCATCACATCAGCACTGATCATTCTAATACCCAAAAAATATGTGTGTTCATCTTTTAAAGACTATAGACCTATAAGTCTATGCAATTTCACAAAAAATATCTTTTCAAAAATAATTTCCACAAGACTTAAAAGCTGTTTAGACCTGATAATCAGTCCAAAATAATCAACATTTGTTTCTGGAAGAGAAATTGCTGATAATGTCCTTCTAATGCAGGAGTTAACAAATCATTTACATTCAAAAACAAAAGGCTTTAATATGATTATCAAGTTGGATATGATGAAGGCATTTGACAGAGTCTCATGGTCCTTTTATCCCAAATCCTAATCAAACAAGGTTTCTCATCCATTATGGTCAATCTAATTATGAGAAATATCAAATCTGCTTTCTTTTCATTATTAATTAATGGAAAACATTAGGTTTTTTCTCAGCATCTAGGGGACTAAAACAAGGTGATCCACTTTCACCTCTGCTTTTTATCTTAATGGCTGAGGCTTTCTCACAGAACCTGAATTTCCTTTACAAATATGGAAATATCCAGCCATACAAGTTACCCTACTAGATGAAAGACTCAACACATCTCTCCTTTGCTGATGACACAGCAATTATTTTAAAATACTCAAAACATGGACTAAAAACAATAATTAGTTTCCTGAAATCATATGAATTAGCAACATGTCAGAAAGTTAATTTTGAGAAATCATCTTTTTGTATCTCAAAACACACACCTAATCGAATTATATCCTCAATCAAACATGAAACAAATATGATAGAAGGATCCCTACCATTTAAGTATTGGGGATGCCCTATCTACACAGGAAGAGTAAAGAATTCCCCATTCCAGGGAATGTTAATTTCAATCCAAAATAAAATTAATCACAGGCATAACAAGCTACTATCTCCAGCAGGAAGGGCAGTATTAATAAAACATGTCTTGACCTCCATGCCAATCCATCTAATAACTGTGTTGAAGCCAACTAAACATATCATAAGTCAAATTCATAAAACAATGGCAAGTTTTTTCTGGGTCTCTAACTCAGGAAATAACCTAAAAAAAAGAATCTGGAAATCATATCCTAAATTATGTTTCCCAACTGAGGAAAATGGTTTAAACTTTAAAAACCTTAATACTTTAACAAAATGTTTTTCCATCAAACTGTGGTGGAAACTTCAGTTAGGGAAATCCCTTTGGGCACAAACCATGTGGTCTATGAGTGATACTCATAAAACATCCAGAACATGGAAACGAATCAAGGAAATTCAACACATAACATTGTCTAATACAGAGGTTCTACTTGGCTGTGGTTCGATTTCCTTTTGGAATGTAAACTGGACTGCAGTGGGTCTTTTATCAGACCACATTCAGAACTCTGCGGAATTCCATATCCCGACTTAACTGTAGCTGAATTAGTACTTAATAAAGTTTTCTATTCCAGTAACCTCAGAAACGTGCTTCCTGATAATATCATTTCAATTCTGAATCTGGAATATAAAATTTTTCTTAAGTATGATGATATACTAGTTTGGAAACCGACTCAAACTGGTGAGTTCACAGTAAAGTCAGCATATGAACTGATTAGAAGAAAGAAACTGAAGATCCCCTCGTTCAATCATCTGTGGTTTAAACTCTTACCAAAGAAAAACAGTTTCTTTGACTGGAAACTACTAAATCGACTTATAGCCTTAACAAATGTTCTTGAGGATTTCCAGTTTCACCTACCATCAAGATGTTGTTTTTGTTTAAATGATTCGGAATCTATCCACCACTGTTTTAACTCATGTGTTCAGGTTAAACAAATCTGGAACTTAGTAGATAGAACTTTCAGCTTGGCTCCAAATACATTTAAGCTATTATGGGATAGATTTTATTTTTACTAGAACGTTTCTTCCTCTGATGCAATTTTTGCTAAGTTAATCAGAATCATACTGAGTGTAGTAATCAGGTACCTGTGGCGTGCTAGATGTACTTATATTTTTGAAGGAACAAAGCCAGTCATAGATCTCCTATTCAAAAGAATATTGTACCACATTAATGACACCTTGTTGACATTCACGCTGGACTTTAGGTGGGAATTATCACATAAGCCAAAACTTCTATATCAGAAAACCAAAAGCCAGAGACCATTAAGGATATTTAGGTGGCTCTTACCCTCAAAATATAAACTAAACACTGATGGTTCTTATCTTAGCACTGGTACTGCAGGTATTGGTTGTATCAGAGATCACGAAGGTAAAGTAATTGTTGCATTATCCAAGTCTATCTCCGCTGAATCAGTTTTGCAGGCAGAAACCACAGCTTTGTTACATGGAATACATCTAGCTCAAGAGCTTGGCATTAGAAACATTGAAATAGAAACTGACTCAAAAGTGCTACTCGGAATGGAACACAAGCAATTCAAGATCCCGTGGAAGATGCAGCATCTGATGAGGGAGATATGACATCTGCTTCAACATGTGGATTACACTATGCAACACATATACAGAGAGCCAAACGGAGCTGCCGACTACCTTGCAAAGATGGCTAGCCGAGATCAGGTAAGTGGCTCTTATGTTGCTGCAGGTCTGCCACAAACAGTTGCTGGTCATATGAAGCTAGATGCGGAAAGAATACCTCAGATTAGACTAGAATAGTCATTCGAAATAAAACTTTGTATCTGTTTTTTCCACGGTTTTATCTGTTGATCTTCAGGTTAGTTATCAGGTCAGTGTATAGTTTTTTAAAGATCTTCGGATAAATTATCAGAGTTAAGGTATTACGTCCCCCTCTTTTTATGTGCCTTTATTTTATTAATAAACGTGTAGGGGTCTGCCAAACCCCCCACCATCATAGGTAGTTTTAATTAAAAAAACCGATGTAGCTAATAATTGTACCCAACACTAATAATTATCGATGACAACTCATGGTACAATTTTAATATTAGTTCAAAAAATTATTCAACTCCTATGCAACACAATTATCAAATTCCTAAATTTCTTACTCCATTCGTCCCTGAATAAACTGCACACTTTCTATTTTCATTTGTCCCTGATTAAATTGCAAAGCATCTGAAATTGCCATATTCAGCCACTTTGACTGAGATTGATAAGACAAAATGCCCCTGGAAACCACCCATATTTACAGTCATTAAGGCTGATTAATTAGTAAAGTGGGCCAGCCACTTTACATGCGTTAGTTAATTGGTGGCAGGCGTGGGATCATATTTAAAATTCCCAAATGCCTGCCAGAGTTCACATGCATCACAGATAATCTCTCAACACTCAATTACTGCTCTCCTAACGCTCTCATTTGGCTTCTCGAATACTCTCTTCAACGCTCTATTATTTGCTCATTTCTCTTATTTCTCACTCAAAACTCACAACCTCTCCTCTCTTCTCTCTCAACTCTGAAAACCCTAGCCGCGTCTACTTTTTTTTTTTTGCTTTCTTCTTTGCTGTAACCCTTTGTTTTTTGTGTTGCTTTCATTGATCTGACCTGCTTTTATCACAGCTTTTTGGTTCCGATCTAGGGTTTTTATGTGCTTGTTGGGGGTTTTGAAAACGAAATCGATTTCTTATCGTTTTTAAGTTAACCACAGCTTTATAAGGCTTGATTGGGGTTTTGCTGGGTGATTTACAGATTCTTGAACAGAAGTTGTTCTTTATGGTCTGGGTTCCGAATCTTGGTTTTCCTTGTGTTGGATCCGTGAGATTAGCCACTATTCTTCAATTTCGTTGTTCAAAACTTAATGCATGTGACATTTTTTTTATTTTTATGGTAATTTTATAAGTCACTGATGTTAGGTTTGTGATTATTCCTGCTAATGTTCATTATTTTGGCCGATCTGTTATTTGGTATGCATGTTCTTGTTGTTTGCCTCAAATTTTATTATATTGTGTGTTTATTTAGCCTCGATTAGGGTTTCACTTGTTCAATTTGGGGATTTTTAAACATAAAGGTTTTTTTGGGCTAGGGTTTGGGTTCTTCTGCTCTACTGTGATAAACTGTTTGCATGTGTAGATTTTCTAATTTATTCAGACATTT
Organism: Rubia yunnanensis; assembly: GCA_037428765.1. Classification (NCBI taxonomy): domain Eukaryota; kingdom Viridiplantae; phylum Streptophyta; class Magnoliopsida; order Gentianales; family Rubiaceae; genus Rubia; species Rubia yunnanensis. The sequence goes on from CM075065.1 coordinate 104,800,687, forward strand.
AAATAAAGATTGATGTTAGGGTTGTCCCATATTCTGTTCATGTTCATGCATTTTGCCATATCTATTACTTGTTGTCCATGTTCTTGCTGTTTTGATGTTAGGGTTTGACTTGACTTCAATTGTGGGGACTATTGGACATGAACATTATTCACTTTGGCTGGTGTTTGGGTTAATGTTCTGTGGTTCTGATTAAATGCATGTGATACTGTAATAGGGGTTGTCCTGTTTGTGTGTTGATTATCATTTCATATTTTTCCTTTGTGGATTATACTCTTATCCTTTGTGTGTTGAACATACTTTGTGCTCTTTGTGGGTAGATTATTCTCTGGTGCTGTGTCTGTGTTGATTCTTTTTCTGAAACATGGATCATAGGGATAGGCTCATGGCTGGGCATGATAAATCTGCCCCTTGCCAACCCTTGAATGACTCCCAATATGAGTCTTAGTTTGAGTCCAGTTTTGATCCCACACTATTTACTGGGCTTGAATATATTGATTCACAAACCATTTCAACTGATGTCATCCCACCCCACTACCCTGTCCCTGACACTGACTCACTTGAATCCTGGGATACCCCTGTGGTCACACATTTAGCCCTAATCCTGAAGCTGTCCTTTACCACTCAAATTCAGAATCCTTCGCTGAAACCAAAGAAGAGCCCCCCGATTCAGATGAAACACAGCCCCCTGATTTAGATGAAATACAAACCCTTGATTCAGATGAAACACAACCCCCTAATTATGATGAAACATGATCCCATGATTCTGATGAAACACAACCCTCTGATTCAGATGAATCTGATTCTGAATCTTAGTGTGATCCCCATCCTTCAGTATACTTCAAGGGTAATGAATACCCTAACTGTGGCGAGCCAGGTTTCTTTGAAATCGAGGTTGCTCTATACCCTGGTAGCTGGCCCAAGTATGTTCCTTAAAGTGATTTAACAGATGAAAAATAATGTCATTATTCTCAGGCCAGTAACTCTACAGTTCCTATACATTATTGAATTTATTGTTTTATTTGGTTAATACATACTAACCTTTTTCCTTTGAATGCATGTTTGTGTATACGGTGTGACTTTTGTTGCTTTTGATAGCAACTTTTTGTGATGTTTGTGATAGACTGTGTGTTACTTGTGTTTGCTGGGTATATGAATCTGTTTGTTGTTTATGTTCAAATGTGCAGCCTTTACCTCTAAGATTCAGACTCAGATTCACTTGAATCCTGGGAAACATAGCCCCCTGATTCAGATGAATCTGATTCTGAATCTTGGTCAGGCATGGCATATTTCATATATGGGGCAATAATGGAGCAGTAAACCGTGATGCATGTTTATGTGGGTTATATATGCAGCCATGTAGTGTTACTCACTAGACATACCTGTTCTTGGCAGGGTAGTTATTTACTAATATCATAGCTAATATGTTTGTGACTATTGTGTATGTGTTGGTTGAACCCATGATTGATGATGTAGTTGTGATAAATGAAAAAAACATGCAGCCATACTTATTAGTTACTAAACTGATCTTGTCTTAGCGGGGCACCCATCTCTGAAATTATTTGTGTAGTTGACCCTGTTCTAGTTGTTAGCCACCTATGATGATACTTTTTTCTTGTACACTTTGGCAGCAACCATGTTTTTAACATTTGGATGGCAAATTTGTAGTGTTTGTCCCTTCGTTGTTATATGTGTGCGTGCCTTGTCACCCGTTGTTGTTTTAAACGTTCTGAATTGCCCTTTTTTGCCTCATAATCAAAACCAGATTTTTAAAAACAAAATTTTTTAAAAAGCTTCATACAAAAGGGAGTTAAGCCCTCCCAACTTTTACAAGGTTGCCCTACAAACACACCTTAACAAAATACCTTGTATGTTTGCCCTAGACCTGATCTAGAAGCACAACCCTACAAAACTACATAAGCATTGCATTTCTACACTAACTCTATACTGATTAGCAGATCCTATATATTCCTGGTTCTTCCAATAGCCACCGTGTGTTCCAAACGGTCCCTTACCAACTAAGAATCCACAATTTGATTGTGGGGGTAGCAAACCAAGTCTTCTTAGCCTTTCCTTTCCCATTATGTGGCAGTTTGAACTCATTACCACCCATGCATTTCATGATTTCTACCATAACACATTGCTAACTTAGGAATATCTTGTCTTCTGGTATGCCTTGAATACGACGGTATAGCTTGTCTCTTTATTGGACTGCTGTTGATTTGGGCCGAATTGTGTTTTTGGCCCAGTTTGTTAGGGTTTAGTGGAGACAGCATATAAAGTGTCTCTCTTCTCTCTGTAAACCAACTCTAATTCTGATATAGTGGAATCCGTCTCTCGTGGATGTAGCCAAATTGGTGAACCACGTAAATATTGTGTCTTGTTATTTTCGTTCATATTTTCTGTTCTTTCTCCATTCCGCACAACAAACTGGTATCAGAGCGGTTTCTCTTTCCGGCGATATCCGTAGTGGGTATATCGGATTCTGGGCCCATCAGATCGGGGCTGATCGGGGAGAAAGATGTCTGGGTTGAACGTGAAGATCGACAAGTTTACTGGGAGAAACAGTTTCAGTTTATGGCAGATCAAGATGCGAGCTTTGCTGAAACAGCAAGGTTTGTGGACTCCGCTGACGAAGGATTTCGCGAGCAGTTCTGGCGATGTGGTGGGTCTGGAAGAAAAGGCACACTCGACGATTATGCTGTGTCTCACGGATGAAATCATCACTGAGGTCTCAGATCAGGAGACTGCTGCACAACTGTGGCTGAAGTTGGAGAGTTTGTATATGACGAAATCTCTAACCAACAAGTTGCTTCTGAAACAACGCCTCTTCGGTCTCCGAATGCAGGAAGGTACGCAACTCAGAGACCATCTAGAGCAATTGAATACTTTGTTATTAGAATTGCGAAATATAGATGTGAAAATTGAAGATGAAGATGCTGCTTTGATTTTGCTAGTTTCTTTACCACTTTCGTATGAGAATTTTGTTCAGTCATTTATTGTTGGTAAAGATTCTGTGTCTCTGGAGGAAGTAAGATCCTCTCTCCATAGTAGAGAGTTGCGACATAAGGCAAACAGTACAGGTACAGAAAGTCAGGCCACTGGCTTGTTTGCTAGTGACAGAAACACAAAAGGCAAGGAAACCGGAAATAAGAAGAAGGGCAAGAAGTCATCTTCAAAGGGTCCCAAGGCCAATGATGTTTGTAACTACTGTAAGGAGAAGGGGCATTGGAAAAAAGGAGTGTCCGAAGAAGGCTAGTAAATCTGGGAGTACATCTGGTACTGCTGCTATGGCTGAAGGGGATTTCAGTTCTGAAGATAATTTTGCTCTAGCTGTTACTGGGAAAAATAATCATTCTTATGCGTGGTTTCTTGATTCTGGGGCATCTTACCATATATGCCCAAGGAGAGATTATTTCTCAACTTATGAGCAAGCTGAGAGCATCGTTACTACGGCAAATGGTGTTGCGTGCAAGGTAGTTGGGATTGGTTCAATCAAGATCAGGACGCATGATGGTAGTTTCTGTACTTTGAACGATGTCAGGCATGTTCCATCGATGACAAAGAATCTGATTTCTCTTCCTACGTTGGATAGAAAGGGTTTCGTCTACTCAGGGAGTGATGGAGTTCTGTGTGTCTGCAAAGGTTCTAGGCTGGTTCTGAAAGGTGTTCTGCATGGTACTTTGTATTTTCTACAAGGTTCCACGGTTATGGATTCTGTTAATGTTGCATCTTCGGAGGTTCATCAGGATGATATGACTAAGTTATGGCATATGAGGCTTGGTCACATGGGTGAAAGAGGGATGCAGATTCTGTCGAAGTATGATCTTCTCGGTGGCCACAAGATCAAGAGCTTGGACTTCTGTGAGCATTGCATTTTTGGGAAGCATCACCGCAGCAAGTTTCCTAAGGCAACAAAGGGCACATTGGATTACATCCATTCTGATTGTTGGGGACCTTCCCGAGTTGAGTCACTGGGAGGTCACAGGTACTTTGTTTCTCTGATTGATGATTACTCAAGGATGAATTGGGTTATCATGATGAAACATAAGAGTGAAGCTTTCTCGAAGTTCAAGGAGTGGAAAGCTTTGGTGGAGAATCAGACCGGGAAGAAGATCAAGAGGCTTCGAACTGATAATGGGCTGGAATTCTGCTCGTCTGAGTTTGATCAGTTTTGTAGGGATGAAGGGATTGCTCATCATCATACAGTCAGGAATACGCCACAGCAGAATGGCGTAGCTGAGCGGATGAATCAGACATTGCTGGCGAGAGCGAGGTGCATGCTCTCTAATGCTGGTTTGGAAATGAGATTTTGGGCAGAGGCGGTGAGCACAGCTTGTTACCTGATCAACCGCGGGCCTCACACGGGTATAGAGTGCAAAATACCTATGGAGTTGTGGTCAGGTAAAGTTGTTGATTACTCCAAGTTAAAAGTTTTTGGTTGTACATCTTATTATCATGTTAGTGATGGTAAGCTAGAGCCCTGAGCCAAGAAGGGTGTCTTTGTGGGTTATGGAGATGGAGTTAAAGGCTCCAGGATATGGTCTCCATCTGAGAAGAGGGTTATTCTGAGCAGGGACGTTGTCTTTGATGAAAATTCTTTGCTTAGATCTATGGTGAAGCCCACAGTTGTGCCAGAAACTAGTGGAGTTGATAAACATGTGGAGCTTGAAGTCACTCAAGGTGAAAATAGATTGGAACAATTTGAGGTGGATCAAGATCCACAGACAGAATCTGAGATACCGGAATCTCCACCACCAGATCCTCAACCATCAGGAGCTACAGTCCACAGTTTAGCTCAGGACCGACCCAGGAGGGTTGGAGTTGGGGCTCCAAAGAGATATGGGTTTGAGGATATGGTGGGTTATGCACTGTCAGTTGCCGAGGAAGTGGATACTCAAGAGCCATCAACCTTCAGAGAGGCTACTTCATGTACTGATGCTGATAAATGGCTTGCTGCAATGGGAGATAAGATGGAGTCACTTCAGAAGAATCAGACATGGGAATTGGTCAAACAGCCTCAAGGGAGAAAGGTAATCAGTTGCAAATGGATTTTCAAGAAGAAGGAAGGAATATCACCTGCAGAGGGAGTCAAGTACAAGGCAAGAGTTGTTGCAAGAGGTTTCAGTCAAAGGGAGGGGGTAGACTATAATGAGATTTTCTCACCAGTGGTCAGACACACTTCCATCAGAGTGTTGCTAGCCTTGGTGACACATCAGGATTTGGAGCTCGAGCAACTTGATGTGAAGACCGCTTTTCTACATGGAGAGTTGGAGGAAGAGTTGTACATGACTCAGCCAGATGGTCTCCAGGTTCCTGGCAAGGAAAAGTATGTTTGCAAGTTGAAGAAGTCTTTGTATGGACTTAAGCAGTCTCCGAGGCAGTGGTACAAGAATTTTGACAGTTACATGCTTCAGCTGGGATATACGAGGTGTGCTTATGACTGTTGTGTCTACTACAGCAGGTTGAGAGATGGATCATTCATCTATCTGGTGCTTTATGTAGATGACATGCTGGTAGCCGCAAAGAGTAAGCACGAGGTTCAGAAGTTGAAAGGACGTCTTAGTGCTGAGTTTGAGATGAAGGATCTGGGTGCAGCTCGGAAGAAACTAGGAATGGAGATTCTTAGGGATCGAAGTCAGCGGAAGCATTTCTTGTCACAGAAAGGCTACATTCAGAAAGTGTTGGCTAGGTTTGGCATGTCTACATCCAAGCCTATAGACACTCCTAGTGCTGCAAATATTCATCTCACCACTATGTTTACTCCTCAGTCTGCCGAGGAGAAGGAGTCTATGTCCCGGGTTCCTTATGCCAGCGCGGTGGGGAGCTTGATGTATGCTATGGTTTGCACGAGGCCAGATTTAGCACAGGCAGTCAGTGTTGTGAGCAGGTTCATGGGGCAATCGGGAAAGGAACATTGGCAAGCTGTGAAGAGGATCTTCAGGTATCTTAGAGGTACGTCTGATGTGGGTATCATTTATGGAGGTGATACAGAGTGCTTAGTTACAGGCTACTCTGATTCTGATTATGCTGGTGATGTTGACACGAGGAGATCGATGACTGGTTATGTATTCACTTTGGGAGGTTCTGTGGTTAGTTGGAAGGCGACTTTGCAACCTATAGTGACGTTGTCTACTACGGAAGCAGAGTACATGGCTCTGACAGAGGCTGCAAAGGAGGGAATATGGTTGAAAGGGCTAGTTAGTGATCTTGGTCTACATCATGATCAGGCTACTGTGTACTGTGACAGCTTGAGTGCAATCTGCCTAGCCAAGGATCAGGTTCATCATGAGAGGACCAAGCATATTGATGTTAGATATCATTTCTTGAGGAGTGAGAGGAGAATCCGGGTGAAGAAAGTGGGAACTGCTGATAACCCCGCTGATATGTTCACCAAACCTGTTCCACATAGCAAGTTTCAACATTGTTTGGACTTGCTGAACATCAGAGCTGATTAGGTGCTCTATGGGCAGTCCCGGGAGTGGAGGGCGAAGTCTACTCATCTGGCACTTTAATGGTGCGTCTGTAGTTTATACTTTGAGGATTCAAGTCAAGGTGGAGATTTGTTGGTATGCCTTGAATACGACGGTATAGCTTGTCTCTTTATTGGACTGCTGTTGATTTGGGCCGAATTGTGTTTTGGCCCAGTTTGTTAGGGTTTAGTGGAGACAGCATATAAAGTGTCTCTCTTCTCTCTGTAAACCAACTCTAATTCTGATATAGTGGAATCCGTCTCTCGTGGATGTAGCCAAATTGGTGAACCACGTAAATATTGTGTCTTGTTATTTTCGTTCATATTTTTTGTTCTTTCTCCATTCCGCACAACATTGTCTATAACCCTAGGATCCTCCATCTCAAATGCACCATACACGACTTGTAGTGGTCTATCTAGGTTTTGACTAGGATTTTGATGTTGTAAACTCTGAATTGAGGCAAAAACACCCAAATCCAGAATGTTAAGATCGGGTGATTTGGATGGTTGGCACACTAACTGAATATTAAAACCATCTGAGGTGGCTGCAGCTAAAATTCAGGGTCATTTACAAATATGTGGGTTGGGGCATTATCTTGCTATATGAAAATGTTTTTGCTTGCCCAAACTGGCCATTTTGCCTTGATTGCTGGTTGAGTTCATTGATAAGCTTGTGTCTAATGATATCTCGGGTGATGCATGTTATGGGTGTAAGCATCATGGTTCTCCTTGGTCTATTTACTGTGGTGTACTTGGTTACTATATGCTCAACCTAAGGAAAGACACATATTTTCCCATTAAACATTGAATTACCCTCTATGTCAAATATTGGACTACACACAGCACATGAAAACACGAGTTTTGGTATGTAAATGCTAGCTTTGAGAGATTCTATGTGGTTATGGTTCATTGGAACCAATAATATACCTCGTTGAAGCCTCTGTGATATAGAACCACTTTTCATCGATGTGTATGATATTGTGCATATTCTTGAAATGCAAGTTGCACTCCAGTTTGCTTAAGCACCATTCTAGGATTGATTCTTTGAATGTTGTTGTTAGGCATGAATGCACTGTATTTGTGTGGGTTCTAATCACCTTGCTAGCTATTGCTCTCTATATGCTACTTTTTCCAACATGCAGCTTGGCTGCTGTGCTTCGGCATGTTCACTTGAACTTTAGTGACAATGCCATTAAGGCCTCCAAGTCGAGGGGTTTTTCACTTCTTCCACAGCGCCCGTGTCTTCTCAAACGGGCGCACACAGCCTCTCAGTTTTGAAGCTGCTTCTTCACCCGCGCCCAGATAGTGCTGATGGTCCTAACTAAGACTGACCACCTTTTTGCTACCTCGACTCTCCGTTGGTTCTCAATCTGCCCATTTTTATGTGTTGAAGGATATAATGGGCAACTTCTTACCTTTGTTTATCTGTATGGTTTCTTTCCACTATCACAGCCCAACTTGATCGATGATGAAGATGAAAAAAGTGACGGGATTAGGGTTTTCTGATATTGGCTGGTTCTTGAAGAACAGACCAAAATAATTTCTGAGAGCAATTTTTTTTAGTTGTAGGGCGTGAATGAGTGCTGTAATGAATGCCACTATTTATAGTTTAGGTTGGGATTTTTGAAACTTTGTTAACAATTGACGAAAAGTATAAAATTGGCTCCAAAACAAAAATATATATATATAGTAGAGTCCAAAAGTTAATTTTTGAAGGGAATACTCAGAGATTCTGAAGGGATTAGCATTATTTCCTGTTTACTTTTTTGTCTCTAAATTTTCCTGTTTCAGTGTACTTTTTTCAGCTTCTTGGATTCAAATCAATCCTTTTTTACTGTTTAATTTTGCTGCCATATTTTATCTTTCTTCAATTTATTAAGGGACGGGGGGGGGGGGGTTTACCTTTTATTCTAGCTTTTGCGACTCTAACTACTAATATATATATTGATATGGATTTATATTTTTAATTTTAAATGAATGATATATATGGTAACCGGTAATAACAGACACATCATCTAAGACCGGAACTAATTGAACCGTTAAAACTGACAACATAATCGATCGGTTATTCATTTCATTCTAAAATTTTATATATTGATAGAAACCAAAACCGATTAAGCGCCTAAGCGACCGGTTGAACACCCATAAGCATTCTCCATGCCATGGCCTAAATGTGGAGAGTCCGACGATTGATTTTTTTATGGGGTTTGTTCTTTTCTTGAAACTACTAGTACGCGCGACTTCAACACTTTCTTGATATGGCAAAATACAAAATTAATCTTATTATTTTTTAAAAGTGTCAATCTAACCCTGTAAAATCTAAAAGTGCGATATAACTTTTTAGCAATATTCTGAAGTTGACTTGGCATTTTTCAACATTGACCTTACCTAAAAAAACTAAAATATCCCTAATCTTAAACCTTAAAATTGAATGACAAAATTACCCCACGGGTCTTCTTTTTCATCTCCAAAAACACTGCTACAGCGGCTCTACCGCTCCGCCACCACTACCGGCGGCAGCAGCTGGAATCTGGCAAAACTGACTCACTCATTTGTCTCTAAATTTGGTCCTGCATCACACCAATCACTAGCACTAGGGGCAATATTAAGATCCCCCACAACGAACCCGTTCTTGCACTTGCGGCAAATGTCGTTAGGGAGGTCAGCTAGGTTTTTTACTGCGACGCACTTGTCACAGTGGTAGCACTAGTACGGGTTAGAATTCGGCTCCGGCGCGGTAGGTGATTGGGTCGCCACCGTCTGGTTGATGTCGGATAGGGCGTCAGCCATTTCAGGTACCTGTTCCGGGAGATTTCATTGAGCCAATCGAGATGCCTACCTCATTTCCTCCTCCTTCGGCAATCACCACCGCCGCCGCATGAGCTACTAAGTGAAATGGGACTCCTCCTCGAGCCGCCAGCTCATCGTCGCTTTTGAGGACGCGCCGTCATCGCTGGCAAGAATGAGAAGAGCAGGAAGGTGAGGAGGGAGATTAATAAGAAAAACATGTCTGGGTCGTCATCGTTGTCGGTGAAAATCCAAGGTGAGCACGTTGTTTTGGCGGAGCATACGCCGCTGGTTAGGGAGATTCGCCGGCGAGTTTCTTTTCACAGGTTTGTGGGATTCGTTGGTGAGAAAAAAGGGGAATTTGGAGCTGAAGAACAGCTCTGGAAAAGGAGAGTATAATTTCTGGCAAAAATTATAACTGAATTTGTGTGGTTGTCTTTAGTAACCTAAATTATGCCCTTGAATAGCCAAGGGTAATATAGTCTTTTCTAATTTTTTACTTTTATTTTTTTGAAAATATGGCTATAATAGTTAATTCATAGAATTCTGGTTAAATTTAGGTTCACATGGTTAGATTGGCATTTTTGACCATATAGGGTTAGAATTGCACTTTCAGATTTTATAGGATTGTATTGCCACTTTCGACCAAAACATTGGATTTTTTAGCACTTAACTCTAATTGATATTTGCCACAAGTTCTTGGATTGATTCCAGGAAGAGTGTTCAATGTCTAAGTATTTGGGTTAATGATGTGTTTATTTTTGGGTTTATAGAACATACCTGATATTACAGGGTTATGTATTATTTATAGTCTTTACGAGATGTTTGATTGTGGCCTTGACTATCTAAACTTGTCTCTGAATAGTGTTTCCGCTATATTCGCGGCACGTACGGTCATGGAGCGAGCTGTCTCCGATTTTCATGGTTGTTCCTTCAAATTGTGTGCGAAGTGGTTTGAGTGTCACATTTAGTTCGCTATTCTACTAGAGTTAGTCAGGTGGGTCGACATGTACTCCCTCTGGTCCACTTATATTGGCCTCAACTTTTTGGCACACTTTTTTTTAAAAATGTTCCTTTTTCTGAAAATGGAGAATGAAGTGATTGACAAGTGCTGAAATGGACACTTGATTAATCTCGAATTTCACAAAAGCAAGCCTCCAATTTTTGCTTAAACTTTCCCTCAAAAACAGCTTGGTCACATGTACCACAACATGGTTTTGGAGGGAAAACCTAATGTTCTCACAAATGTAGAGGTGAAATCTACATTTCCAACACAATTTAGAGGGAAAATTTTTTGAAATTCAACAATATGGGATACAGCAGCCCTATCCCATATTGTTTCCCAATGAGCATGTTCCCTATAAATACCATTGCACCTGTTATACTCAAAACCTGTTCATTTACAAACTAAAACATTCCACTTAAAAACCCACTGAACCAGAGATTTGCATTGCAGGAATTTTGAAGGTAAGATAATGGATAGTGCTGGGGATCTAGGTGACGTGGAGGGCGTGGAGGAAGTAGAAGTCAGTTTACTGGCAAGGCGAAGGCTATCGGAGCTAGAGCGTACCCACATCAGTGTTTTCTTTGGGCAGAATGAGGAAAATGGTAAGCTCTCGTGGAAGAAGGGCATTGAGGCAGTAACTCGGTGGAACATTTCTACGAGGACATTAACAAGGCTTGCTGGTCTGCAAAGAAAACAACAAAGATTAGGGCTGAAAGTAGATTTGCAGCCAAAAGCGAAAGGCAAAAAAGGGAGGCCATAAATTGAAATAGACAGAGAACAGGTTCTTGCCACTCCACTTCCCAAAAGAACAACAGAAAGATCATTTACTGCAGCCATGGGTGTAAGTAAATCAACAATGCATAGATGGATTCAAGAAAAGCAACTGAGATGCCACTTGAATGCAATAAAACCACAAATCTCAGAAGTCAATCAATTGAAAAGGGTACAATTTTGTGTTAGTCATTTGAAGCACAACAGTTTGAGTAAGAAAACAAGTTTCAAGGACATGCATCACATTATTCATATTGATGAGAAGTGGTTTTTTATAACAAGGGTTGCTGAAAAATATTATCTATTGCCTGAAGAAATGGAGCCACATCGGACTATGCAAAATAAGAGGTACATTACAAAAGTTATGTTTTTATGTGTTGTTTCAAGGCCTATGTACAGCGAAGATGGTGACCTAATATTTGATGGCAAAATTGGCATTTGGCCAATCGTGACAAAGGAGGCTGCAAAAAACAGAAGCAAGAATCGCCCTGCTAGAACACTAATTACAGTCCCCGAAAAATCAGTAAATCATGAGGTAACTAAGAGGTACATGGTGGAAAAATTAGTTCCCGCAATCAAGCAAAAATGGCCCTTACTTGCTAGCACAAACATTCTTATTCAATAGGACAATGCACGACCACATATTTGTGATGATGATGCTGATTTCAGAAAAGTAGCCAGAGCGGATGGTTTTGACATCAGATTGGGTTTCCAACCACCTACTTCACCTGATCTAAATGTGTTGGACCTGGGTTTTTTTAGGTCTATTCAATCTTTGCAACACCAAACAACGTCAAAAACCATTGATGACTTAATTTCAGCAACTGAGCATGCATTTTTTGAATTGAATGCAAGGACACTCGACAGTGTGTTCCTAACTCTACAAGGATGCATGGTGGAGATAATGAAATGTGGTGGTTCAAATAGATATAAGTTGCCACACATGAGCAAAGAACGGTTAGCTAAAAGTGGTGCATTGCCTATGGACCTAGAGGTGGATGACGCATTGCTAAGAACTTGTGTTGCTTATTTGCAGCAAAGAAATGTAACGAGTGGGCTTCATAGGCTGATCCAAGACCTACAGGAAGGTGACATTCAACCAGCCTAGAAATGTTATTAATGTATTTTTCTACAGTTTTCATTAGGATGGTTGCAGTGATTTTCTAGAAATGGGTAAGATCATGTAAACATGCTCCTATATTTTTGCAATAGCTTGTTTAAATGCAACCACATTGAATGAAAGCTAATACTTTGGATACTTACTGTCCACTATCCCGATGCTTTTCCAGCGGGTGCATTCAGCAATGCTTGCTGTCGCAAAATCTGGTCCCCAGCTTCCATATCTTGAATTCTTTCTTCAAGCCTACAAAAGAAGCCAATATCAACTGAAATAAGTAACTATATTAAAGAGTTGAATATTCAGTATCTGGAGAATAGGATAAGAATGAATGGTCAAAAAGTATGAGAGTGGACTAAATAAACCTTTGCATGTTAGTCTTCTACTTGATTACTTATGACTCTGCATCCATACTCCTGACCAATAGAAATTAGAACAACAACAAAACTATGTACCTTGAAGGAAGACTTTCTTTCACGGAGATATATCGCTTCCAATAAAGCAGTGTGAACTTGTGAGCTGCCTTCTTTGTGCCGCCTTTATAAGACCTTACACTGAACTCTTCATTTCTTTCTCTGTAGAGAATTTCGAAACATGCGTTGGATAACCATTTCTTGAATGAAGCACAAAATAAGAGCACATGAAACAGAAAAACTGTGCCTTACATATTGTCAAAAGTTGATAGCCACTTAAGATAAGCTGCGGCAAAGTAGACATTGACAAAAGGCCTATAGAGAACGTTTGGATTATCCGAATATGCATAGCTCGTGTAACCTTCCCTGCAGAAAAAAGGTATCATCTATACAATGTCGCGATTCACAAACATAATGCAACAGAACAGTAGACCTTAAACAAATGCCACATCATTAAAAATCAAGATCTAGCCTGAATCCATACCTAGCCAGCCAGTCTGCAGTTTTTAGCGAGATTTGGAGTATCCCATACGAAGTTTCTTTGGATTTCTTCGTATACTGCGTATACAGAAGCTGCCTATCACTCTGAAGAGTGGCAATGGCACAAAGAATGTCCTGCAAAACACGCAACAACAGAAAAAGTAGGCTCAGAAAAGAGTTGCACATCGAAAAACATTTAAGCAGATTAACCCTCCTTATCGAATCAATCTCTGAAACAAAATACCTCTGGACAATAATCCCCGCTACAGCCTAGTTAATCAAACAAACAAAACTTAAGAACAGCACAAAAAGCAGCCATTGTAACATGATTTGACGTCCGAATTAGGGAAAACCTTGATCTCAGTTTGTGTGAGATAAGCTTGACCTTCGGGATCACGCGCCAGCTGAATCTTTGATCCCATGGTTTCTCCAGCATCAATCCATTCAGCTCGGACCTCAGGAACCGCCCACAGCGGCTCTATATCCTCGGGGTCCGTAAAATCATCCCAGTATTTAAAGCTAACCGCCATGGCTTTCAACTCGATAGAGCCTTATTCAAAAACCTAGTAACATAATTCATGGTCATTGATGACTAATCACAACAACAACAACAACGAAAAAACACTTCAACTGTCAATTTCACATTCCATTGCATCATCGTACCAATAAAAAATGCATAAATACACACAAAGTTGAAGAAAAAAAATTACACAGATTAAAATGCACCTTCCGACATAAATGCATAAATGCGCACTTTTCTCCGAATAACGCGTGCAGATTTTCCCGGGAACTCACTCCGAAGAGCATCTAATTCTGCCATCTGACCAGCTCTCAGAAACACCTTAGTTTTACCAATCTGCAACACATTTCATTAGATATCAGTGATGACTGTATAATATCTCCTAAGCTTCTCATCATTACGATCTGTATAAATGCTTCTCCCACATGGTAAAGCTTTCATGACTTATTACAGAAAGATGTACACATCAAGTACCTGATAACCCTTAAGGTTGGTCTTCGCTAACATCTTCAGACAAGCAGCAACCCCCTAAGACCTATATGATAGTGAGACAGTAAGGATAATAATAAACTATTCAACTGAGGCCCTGTTCTCCCGAGCTAATATCTTAATTGAACTAAAGTACCAAAAGTGCAAGAATCTAACTCTTCGAAGATATCGCAAGCCAAAGACACCAATAAATCAAGTACCTTCCATTTCAAACTTCTGGTGCAAGGATGGCAAAACGACTTTGAAATTCATGAAATGCCTTTTGAGTGGGAAATCCTGCACATCTTCGAGATTGAACACCTGCATCACAGCAAACTCCATTTATATAAATGAACATGTTACAATTAAACTCCAACATCATTATTGATGGGACTGAGAACTTCACATGAGTATATAAATTTAAATGCTTACAGATACATACAAGATTTTGCCATTCATGTCATTGCCGACTGTTCCCCAATAGCTTATATGTCACATTGATTTTTCCATTCAATCCCTACAAATTAAAAATAAACACCACCAGACGTTTCCCAAGAACAGTTCACCACAGAAGCAATATTCTACTGCGGCATACAGTATTTACACAATACATAAAAAATAACAGCTTCCAAACCAACAATTCACGAGAATTACAAACCAACAAACAATTATTTGCATCAGCAGTTTCATAACAGTTATAATTACAACACATACTTTTCCAAACTCAATCTTTTTCACGTCTTGGACATAAATAAATCCAGTTGTTGATACGGGTCTCTGTCGGTGCTTCATTCCCCATTTTCCAAGAAGCATTGGTACAAATTTTGGGTTTACCTTTTGAAGAAGCCGTCTCTTCTCCTCCGTCCACACCGAAAATAACCTCTGTTGATTTCCTATTGACGGCTACTCATGAAGTGATTCCTGCAGCTGCTTCATCAACCGATAGTTCAATTTTTCCTTCCCCGAAGAGGGGGCCGAATCACCTAGGAAAAGGGTACACTAGAAGAGTTCATTACACAGCATAAACAAGCAGTCTAAAGAATTAGCACAAGGAAGCTGTAAAAACATAGGATGCACCTAAGCTCAACGGTGACCATTCGCCAGTCCCTCGGGTTGAATGCGTCTGAGAGTCTGAACTCACAAAAAGCACGGATGGCCACTGTGACTCCATGTAATTGCCTTCAATTATGCTGGTCGGAGGTGGTTTACAAGGGCGACCATCTTGCTTGATGCTCTGAGGCAGCTCGTCGGGAGTCTCCTCCACGTAGGAATTGTAGTCGACGGGAGAGGCCGGTCGAAACTGGTCCGGATCGGTGTCAGGTGGTAGAGAAAAGGTAGGACAGTATGGATCTGCGGTGGAAGGTGGCGGTGATGGCATGGCGGAACCCTAATACGAGGGTGCGACGATGCCGAGAGAAAATGGATTTCAGAGGAGTGTCGAGGGTGGATGGAGGTAGGAATGAAGAGTCTCTAGGGTTTCCAAACCTAATAATGGTTTGGCGCATTGGGTTGAAGAATGGATTGGGTTGTTGAAATTATATGGCAGAGAAATACAAAATTGGGCTGGAGACCCAATTCAAAAAACTCAGGGAATGATTAAGGATTTGGGTTTTATACCCAATTCCATAATAACATTTGGGTTAGCAAAATTAACCCTTGTAATGATGGATTAAAGGTTGTAAAATTATGAAAAGTGGAGGGGCAAAGATGGAAATCTGAACTTTGGTCCCCCCTAAAAATGGAAAGTGTGTAAGTGAGCCATTAAAAAAACCCAGCAATTTTAGGAAAGTAGGCCAATATAAGTGGACCAGAGGGAGTATTTGAGTTCTATATACACCATAAGCCCCTCTCCACATCCACGATACTTTACCCCGACTCAGATTTAGTGTCATGTCCAAGTAGGGATCGGATACGAGCGACACTCAAATTTTCCATTTTGATCAACACGGCGATTCGGTCAACTGAGTGTCTTGATTGACTTTTTCGACACGCCTATCATATAAAGTGTTGTAAAAATATAATTTGACACGTCTATATTTTGCTATTTTTATAAATTATAATAAATTCAATTAACTTATAATATAAAATATGGTATTGTAATTATATTGTAAAACATAACTTGTGTATCACTATTATAACATTGTGTTCTATGTTCTTACTTATTTAGCATTGCATTCTTATATATCATTGTGGTCTAATGATGTAGATATTATATTATGTTTTTATTCTTATATATTTATATATAATATTATATATTTTTATATTATATAACTCTTATTATTATATATAGGGTTATTTCGTTCTTATACTTATATATAAGATTGTGTGGTATTATTACGTATAAAAAAATTGCTCTTGCATACTAACAGTGTTATATTATTACACAAAATTGCATATATTTTTATGTGTGTAAAACGGATAAACTTTTAGTCTTTTTTAATCATTTATCTTATTTCTTCCGACACCCACATCCACTTTCATACGCAGCTCGATCAGATTCGATGCATGTCATGTGTCGTGTCGCACATCGTGTCGAATTGATACGCGATTCTCCACCTCTTTTCAAGTGTTGATGTAACATAGCTACGTAGACAAATTGCTACTAAACGTGTGGGACCAATGTACATAGCATTATGGTCACGGGTAGAGGTGTCAATTCAGGTTATCGTGTCACATTCGTATCGGGTTGGAAACGTGTCGTGTTGAAACATGTCGGGTTGAATCGTGTTGATTTCATTTATAGTGTCGGGTTGGGTTGGATTGGGTACTTATTGTGTCTGGTTGAAAACGTGTCAGTTTTTTTCTGGATTGGGTCATGTCAGGATGAGTTAATATCGGGTCGGATTACTGTCGTGTAATTTATATACTCAAATTAGATCGGGTCGGGTCAGAATATTGTCGGGTTGGATTGGATCGGGTATTGTCGTGTCATTTTTTGTACTGAAGTTTTGTTCGGGTCTGATTATGTCAATTATTTTTATAATGTTTCACATTGAATTCAGATATATTTTGGGTTGGTTCATTTTAGATCGGGTTATTATGTCACCCAATTAAATTTGGGTTGATTTAGGCAATATTTCAATAATACTATTGTTACAACTGCACTATTATCAGGTATTGTTTCGTTGTAACTTATAACTTGCAAAATGTAAAAACTTGACTCGTAACTCCAAATTAAAATCCAACGTTTAAAGGGCAAATTAGAAGAAATGAAGATAAAATTTTCGACTTGTATGAATCGGGTTATAAACTTTATAACTACCACATGTTGTACAATAAATTTTTAATATTGCTACTAAGACCTTTTACCTTTTATTATTTTAAATAAACCCTGTCTTTCCCATGAACTTATGGAAAGACCGTCTTTCCCAAGACTTTTCCTATTCTTATTAGTCCCACTAATTATAAAATATCCACATCGAACACTGACTCGGTCTACAACAAGATTTTGTGATAATTTATAAAATATTATTTTTACAATACTTTTCAAACTGATTTTTGAAATTAATATTTAGTCGACTCTCTATAATTACTAATTCAAAACCATAATTTTAATGAGACATCTCTCTTTATTTGACTATTATTCATTAGATTTATAAATTTAGCCGTGTGCATTTTTAACTGAAAATTGTGTATTCACATTTGTTATGAATTGACTTTACGTACTAGTAATCATATGGCTAAAAATCACATTTGTTATTAGTTTGACGCACAACCAACTTGACTTGGTTCCATATTAAATGTTAATTGACTTTTTATAACTGCATCTGTATTGGGTTGATTACATGCATGGTTATATAGTTGATTTATCAGGTTGAATTAGGTTCGTGTTAAATCGGGTTCGGGTTGATCTCGGGTTCGTATTCAGGTCGGATTCGGGTCCAGATTATCTGGTCATATTCGGATTTTGGGTTGAATTCGGTCGTGTTGAGTTCAGGTACATGTCAATATTTCTCGGGTCAAAATTGGGTTTCGGGTTGAGTGTCGTGTCAGGTCGGATTCGGATCAATATTTCTTGGATCAGATAGAATTTTGGGTTGATTCTTTCGTATCGGTCCAAGTCGAATTCTCAGTTCGGGTCATAGATTAACAGCTCTACTCACGGTGTTTTTTTAGCGAATATATGGAATCTTACATAGTTCCCATAGTTCTTGGGATGGAAGAAGACATAGACCCCGTGGTTAGATGTGTGCTTGAGTAGTCCACAGTTTGAAATTTGAAACTATTGTATAACATTTGCATCGTTGTTTTGAATAACAACTAATACTCGTTTGCTAACGCCGCTTTGATTTCTCATAAAAAAGGTCATTCGCTTTTTAATAAGGTGACTTTTCACTTTATCTTCCCCTTTCACCTCTTATATGTACCTGATCCATCCGCTTATGTTCTTTTCTTTTCTCATCTCTCCCATCTTTAGGTTTTCTGGAATTAGAGCTCTTTTAATAGCAGTCTAGAGAACTTAAGAATTTGGCAGATAGCTCTTATTTGTTCGTCCAAATAGCTCTTATTTGTTCTCTATCATCTTCAATTGGGACACTACAAAGCATGGATATTATATATCATGACGTTTCTTCCTCGAGGGCCTCCTCGTATGAGAGCATTTGTAGTAGTAACGCACACGCACGAGTGTACCCCAGTGGTTGGAAGTTGGGTGGGTATTGGATGCAACCTAGGTTCGAAACTCGACAGCGTCAGTGTGGGGAGCTCTTGCTTTGCAAGGCTCCCTTGTGCGCACCGAGTCTATGGATCGGCTCAATGTTCCTAGTGCTGGACTACCGTGATTTACCTCTCATACGTTGGCCGTGGTGTCAGCTGATATGGGCCTGAGGGCGAGCGGTGATCTCCTTTTGGATTTGTAGCAGTAACACAACTCCTAGTGAGACCCATACTGGTCATTGTACCACCCCTGATACTGTTAGCCTGGTGTCAAACTCCGGAAAGGGTCATTTTGTAGGTGAAAACACGCTGAAAGGGTCTAAGTCTGAGGGCATAGGTTCTGATGGCCCGTCTGAGGTTGTCGGCGATTACCGTAGTGTTTTTACTAGGTCGTATTTGGTAGACATGAAACTGAAGTTTCCTTTGTTGGGATGTCTCGATCTTAAATTACCTTTTATCAACAAAGAAGTGAGTGTTTTATTTTAATGTGCATGAACTCAATAATTTGGATGCAAATGAGGTTGTTTTGAAAACTGATGACTTTTGTGGAGAATGTGTCCTCTTTGTAAAAAAAATTTTTAGCAGCATAAAGAGGATGCATTCGCCGAATGCGCCCTCATGAAAAATATATTATTATTTGCACGCATTCGCTGAATGCGTCCTCATTGTATGTAATTTTTTTTTAAAAAAAATGTTGTAGAATGCGTCCTCAATATTGGCTAAAAACAATTTCAGCTGATTTTGTGAAATTAATTTTGACTTGCATATGTTATTAAAAATGTGTCATGAATTTATCAAATATTTTTTTAATCCTGCATTCGATGAATGCGTCCAACATTTTAAATCAATATTTCAATCAGACTATTTTTTAATTTTTGAATTATCGTTTTTCATATTTTCGTCTAGGGTGAAAATAGCGCATAAGTAGACTTGTTATTGTTTTATGACTTTTTAAAAATTTCAGTGATGATAAATTTTGATCGTGGGATTTACAATTTTTTAACTAGTCTTGAATATAGAGTAGGAATGAATTAAATTATAGAGTAGGAATGAATTAAATTATAGAGTAGGAATGAATTAAATTAAAGAGTAGGAATGAATAATTTGAATTGTAAATTGGGAGATTCTTATTTTTTGTTTGAATTGTGCACTTTTTCCACTGTTAACAAATATAAATATATAGAAATGTACAATATCCAAAGAAGATGTGTCAAACGGATAGGTACAAACGTAAGGAAATGAGTGCTCAATGGCATGTAATATACTAATGATGGTCTCTGCAAAACTTTCCACCCGTTCGACATGGGGGAGGACATATGGTGTGGGATGTGCATCGTGGAATAACCATCTCAGTATAAACATGTACGTCCTCACGAGGACCTCCCTTTGTTAAATCCTCCTCCATATCGTCTCATGCGTTCTCATTCGAATCATACTGGATATGTGGAACACTACCTGTATCTAATGGAGTAGTAGGCGACGTGTATGCATGACTAGCAGTGGGAGTAACATATGCAGTGAAATCAGGTGTAGTCGTGTCATACTGTGAGGGTTCACCATGTGATGGTCCGGCATGACTAGCAGTGAGAGTAACATATGCAGTGAAATCAGGTGTAGTCATGTCATACTGTGAGGGTTCACCATGCGATGGTCCGGCATGACAAGCAGTGGGAGTAAGATATGCAGTGAAATCAGCTGTAGTAGTGTCATAGTGTGAGGGTCTACCATGTGATGGTCCGGGGTTCGTTGGACTCGCATATGAGGGCCCAGCTTGTGATGAACCAATGTGGTCTGTATGGCCCCAAGAACGCGGTTGCCGACCGCCCTATCACCAGGTGGAGCTGGACGGTGGCTTCAGATGTCATTATATCTCACACCAGAGGGAGGTTCCTCACAGTGCACATATGGCTGATAAAACTGCAGTCTGGAGGGCTCATGCGCATATTGTAGAGTACATGTGGTAACATCGTGTACCCCCCTGATAACGTCCATGAAACGTGGGGGACATTCATCCAAATTAATATTTAACATGATGCGCATCTCGGACATTGCCTGCAACTACGTAATTGAGGTAAATATGTTAGATATTTAATATTGAGGAAATTTAAAGCATTATTTGTTAACAGTATTAGAAATTTAAGAAATACCATATACTTCATAGTAGCCCCATCTCCATGAAAACCCTGCGTAATTGTTTGGGGCCGTCCTGGCTGATCAATTAGGGTCACTATCCTGCAGAAATACCACTCCATGTATTCTCGACCGGGTGTGTATGGATCCGCTGACCCAAGTGTATTAACTTGTTGCTTAGATCGATGTTCCCAAGCATTGAGATATCTTCTCAGTCAACACGCCAATCCATGCCTGACCTCCCGTGACGATCTCTGGTATGAAGCAGTTTATGTTCATCCCTAGTGACCAACTAGGTGGGTATTGGTTAGATAAGGCCAAACAGCCTTAGAACACGATGAACATGATGGTACTCCACAACATGCCAGCAAATGAGGTCAACACAAAGTAACTAGTTATTGCGACCGGTTGTACAGTACCGTGGGATTTGTTGCACAACATCCTCGGTGTATGCCTACCAAATAAAATGACATAACAGGTAGGTGTTGCGGTTAGGATAGAAAAACCTTTTTTCCATTAGTTGAATGAAAGGAAATTCGAAATGCAATATACTTGACTGTCATGGAGAGATGTCAGCTGATCGCGGTACACTTTCAATACATGCATCGGTGATTGTGATAAATTGTACCAGGCTCTCCACCTATGAGGAACATAATGAATAATATTAGTCATTTCTTGGAATTGTCAATGGTTTAAGAACTGTGTCCTTACTAATTCAATACGTATCTGGACCCAAGAGCACTTATTGTGACGGTTAGTGGTAGTCATCCGGCTGGTCGGATGGATGGTATTCGCTCCCATTCCCACAACTTACAATAAATAAAATAAAATTTAATATAATATAAGAGGTCATTATGGACAGTATGTAGAAATGACAAGATTAACCAATAATGTTACCTATAGCAAGACAAGTGGCCCAGATATGAATTTAACTTGTGGGATTGCAGCGTCACATAAGCACATGTACAAGTGTGCCAAAATGGCACTCCCCCAACTGTACTGATGTGCTGCACCTAGGTCCATCAGTACCAACAAATAAAGCAAAGGGATAAGGTGCCCAGATGTGTCTGACATGAGCATTCCACCGACCAACAGTAGAATGAAAACCCTAGCCCACTGTTGACAATGTACCTTAGTAGCATCAAGAGGCAACAAGTTTCCCAACCATCTGGCCCTAATGCGACCCCCTCTGATAGAACTCGGGTCTAGTGTAGCCCCCAGGTAATCTGTGCACAGTCTTTGCCAGTCATCGGTACGCCTGCTAGTGTCTACACCAGTGATTGACATGCCATCGATCGGATGACCCCTTAGGATGCCCACATCCTGCAAAGTGATGGTAGCCTCCCCCATTGGTAGGTGAAATGTGTGCGTCTCTGGTCTCCAAAGCTCGACTAAGACAGTGATGAGGGAATGATCAATGTGAATTGGTGCAGAATCCAATAGTCCATGGAATCCAGCTTCACACACATAGCGCATAACTCGATCAGACATTCAACCAATCCAGCAAGCCCCATCACACCGCCTCACCTACAGTGTCTCATTCTCTAAATGACTGTTATATAAAGCACGTGCACGATGCTCCTGGTGAAGGTACAACGAATCATCATCAATGGATCCTGGATGATACATAGTGTGTCCCTGCTGACCATCAGAATCACATGGAAAAATGAATCAGTCCAGATTTACACATATACACATAATACTACAACATGTGATAAATATTCCAACATGTGGCAAAAAAATACTACTATCATGTGATGAATATTGGAACCAAATCGTACGGTAGGTTCAATTTAAACAAATACACGTAATACGAATGCAGACAATCAATTGCACTCGAAAAACAAAGGAATTTACAAACTCCATATTACAAACACGACCCTAAGGATGCCCTCGCCTACGAATGCCTCTGCAATCACCTGGCACCCTCTCATTCATTTGATGCCTTATCCTTCTCTCCGCAAACTGACCACGCCTCCTATTGCAAAATTTTTCAATATCGGGAATCATCCTCCAACTAGCACATTGTCATAGTGATAGATCTCGTACATGCATAAACCCTCACTATATTGTTGCACGTAGGTGGTCGTGTGATATATCCTGTCACATAAAGTGGATGGATCATCATGCCTATACCTACAGACAGCCAATGCATGGGAAAAAGGGAAGCGAAAGATTTGTCATTCTCGATAGGTACACTTCTTCTCCGGTATTACACTGTGTACTGCCTTTCACCAATGATACCATTAATGGTACTTGTCACAACCCTATAAGCCTGCGATGCATGACCAAAAATGGTGACAATATGACCCTGTGCCCAAGTGTCTTGCTTGCGAATCTTTTTCCAGATCCTACTTGGAAACTCAGACCTACACAATTTAACATCAATTTAGAATACATAAAATAGTCAATGAACACATAAAGAACTGTAATGAATCATGAAAGTACCTCCAATTTGTGGCGTCCATTATCCTTCGTGCAAACATTTCAATTGTTCGTTCAAAATTATCTTTAACACACACAGTTATCGGGAGATGTTGTGTGCGCCTTAAACAATTGTTGTAGCTCTCGGACAGATTGGTTGTAAGAATTCCCTGACGACGATCACCATCATCAAAGGCAAGGCACCACTTACTGCTGTCATGTTGTCTTAACCAATCCCAAGCAGGTGGTTCGATACTCTCAAACTCCTCCTTGCACTCCCTCCACCTTCTCTCTCATCTGGCACCACCAAGTTGCCAAGCCAAAGTCTTCAATAGCGCATTCTTGAACTTCCCACCCTCAGCACTAAGGAAGTTGGACTGAAAATGACGCAAGAAAAACCAATGATGTCCTGACGGCTCAATTCATTCCTCCATAAGTCTCATTGCATTCAAAATTCCATTATGGAAATCTGATATAATACAGATTGGCCTACTATAACCAACTACCATGTGGACCCGCAGTCTTTGCATGAACTAGTTCTAACTCTCATTAGTCTCAGCATCAACTATTGCATAAGCAATGGGGAGTATGTAATCGTTCGCATCATGTGTCACGACAACTAGCATTGTGGCCTTGTACGCACCTCTCAAATGAGTCCCAACCACACTAATCACCGGCCTGCAGTGGTGAAATGAATCGATAGCCTGACCAAATGCCCAGAAAATGAACTTAAATTTCTTGCACCCATGACCTTGTATTCTATCAGGTACGTCTGCCTAATCAACAATGGTTCTCGAATTGGCCCTGATTAGCTCATCCATATATGTTGGCAACTGCCCAAAGGATTCCTCCCAAGTTCTGAACACCAAATCAATGGCCCTCTGGCGAGCATACCACGTTTTTTTATGAAAGGGTCACATTTAACTCCGTCTTCACATGCGCTTGGGCATCTTTCACCTTGTAAGAAAGGTTCATGTCAATTTGGTGCATAATGGAATGGGCAATCATCAACGATGTCAAGTTAGTGTTACCAGTCGATCGACCAGCACCAACACAACCATGACTACTTGCCCATTTGGTGATCTCCCACTTCCCATGCAAAACCTTTATGATGGCTCTAGCAACCCAATGACAATTACCAGTTCCTTCAACAACATCCTTACATTTTGCATACCATGTGCGTGACCTGCTCTCCACGACCTTGTGTTCCCTGTTCACCATGGAACTCCACCTGGAAATAGCTTCTACCAATTCTGGCTTCCTCTGAAATCGCATACCCAATGCCACTTCACTAGTCGCTTAAACATAACTAGGAAGTCTGTCACCACAATTAGTTGGGTCATGGCCATCCTCATCAAGGCCCCCATAATCCCTAAAGTAGCCATCTGTATCAAGATTCACCAAAAGATGGAACGACGTGGCTACATTGTTCATGACCACCACTTGTTCATCATCGCCCCTAGATTCGAATCGGTTTATAAGGAACGATTATCTTCACTTTCTTCATCAAGTTCCCCTTCCTCACCATCATCATCGCTATCAACATGACGAACAACATGCTCGCCAATTTCACCCACATAATCATCATAAAAAACATTCAGCTCCTCATGATGCACACCATATATACCACCACTTGTGGACGGTTGAGCGCAATCGACGTGAACATATGCACTGGGTTAGCTGGACTCACCAATGACAAAACCTTGGCAATGAACAGGGAGTGGTAAGGCTGGGAAACGTGTATAGTTATGGACATTGCTCAACAAAGACATGAACATACCCAAACTAACATCAATGGTGATTGACATCTTCTACATAACAATGTATAGATCTGCTGAGGACAACGACATTCGATCAACAATGTCGAAGAAGGTCGCGGTAGACTCATCATCTTCCATATTATAACACCAATAGTATACGGCCGAACCAATCAACTCAGGACAATGATAATATATTTTCAACAGAAACCCTTCACTTGCAATGCCGAGCCTTCTTAAAATTAAATCAACTAGCTCAGAGTGGCTTAACCTCCGTTCAAGAGTCACATTCTTCTCCGCTATATGAGGATTATAGTACACACCCACAGTCAAATCAAACTTAATATGACCCCCTTTATACAAATACACCGTCAAAATATCGTAGAACTGCATTATACAAATACATAACATATAATTCGATATTTGAAAATACGGATATTATTCAGCAACTTATATTCAACTCCTCAAACCCTATACCGTACAGGGTTCCATTATCGTCGGTCAACCACATCATACACTATTATCGATTTTCAAAATATTACACTATCCTAAAATGTGTGCTCACTTAGGCCACACTAACTAAACCATTACTACAACTTCATTACAAAAATTAGGGAACAAATCACACATAACCAATTCACACATAGTCACACATCCTCAATCAACACTTTCATAGAATCCGACCAAACATAATCATTCAAACTACACACAATCATTCAATACATTCATATCAACAAGATGTTTTTCAAGTACTACACAAATTAAATAATTACTACAAATTCAATAAAAAGGATTAGAGGACAAATCACACATAATCATTCAACACATTTCTATAATCATGAACTGTTCAGGTACCTCTCGGATATTTAAAAATTCCCTCGAAGTGTGTCTAAAACTCACGGAGATGGTGGTGGTGTGTGAAGTCCACGCACGGTCTTCAAAGCGATGCGTGAGGTCCACACGCGGTCTTCCAGGCAGCGCGTGCGGCTCGTGAGTGGTTCAGCCGACTTTGGGAGACTTTGGAAAAGACAACCAGATGTTGGAACTACAAAACGGGAAATAATTTAGACCAAAACAAATGGGAATAGAGCGGATCTGGAAAAAAACCAATAAAATAAAACTAAACCAACTGCGGGAGGATGACGGCCATGAGCTGAGCTACGGTGGCGGCCAAAGCAATGGTGGAGACGGCGCTGGCCTGAAGAAAATGGCGGAGGAAGGCAGGAGTAAGATGTGCGTATGTGCTGTGTTTCTATGAACAAAATGGTGGAAAAAGCAGGGAGAAATTGGATTAAAAGGAAGAAGAATGCGTCCTCTTAAAACTTTAAATTAAAAAATGCAGGATTATTGGAGGACGCATTTAGAAAATGCGTTCTCATGGACATAGGTTAAAAAAATGGAAATTGGGAGAGGACGCATTCACCAAATGCGTCCTCTGGATTTCTTAAAAAAAACTAAATTCATGAGGATGCATTTTGTAAATGCGTCCTCTCAAAGCCATGCAAAAAAAAGGATAATCAAGAGAACGCATTCGCTGAATGAGTTCTCCACCCCTGCATCCACCTCAACCTACTGTAGTCACAACAATAGAATTTTCTCCAAAGAAGTTCATTTACCTCCTTGTGGTTACAAATATGTGTATGAGCACCACCTTGTATATGGGCTACCGTTTTCATGTAACTTAGTACTTTATTGATATTGTCGTTAGTTTTAAGCTCCCAATGTCTTAGCTTCACCCTAAGGGTGTGACTGTAATGGTGGGGTTTAATAAGAAAAGCCACTAGAAGATGGTGAGCTATGAGGCCCCAAAAGATCATAATGGATTAATTTGAATATCTTTCTAGCTCTATAAGAACTCAAAGGAAAACCATTTCTATACTTTTTTGCTAGATAAAAAATGGAGCACAGAGTAGTTTTATCTGAAAAGTGAAGTTTAAGAGCACCAATAGAAGAAAACATCGAATTAGATGGATGTCCAAATCACTGATGTCATAAATGGGATGAACAAAGAGGCACAGAAACAACAGAGACAATGGGCGGCGAAGACACAACACGACACTCGATACTCGCATCCAATATACCTCACCTTGTTGCTCATCATGCCAATCACCGCTCTTGAACTGTTAAATATTAATACACATTATATATGGGTAAGCAAAGCTAGACATTTTTAAGAAGCTAACTTGGCAAAAGACAATAAACTGCAACGTATTTCTAGAATAAATAAAACATGAGAAAGAATTCTATTCCCAAAACACAAACTCGCATGCTGCACAGTAGTGAATACATATCCACCAGGCAAAATAACATCAATAGAATCAACAGGTGTAATAACATGAAGAAGATCATTAGCATTGGTCATGTGATATGAACCTTCAGTGTCAAGAATCCAAGGTAAATCAAACTTACCTGCCATATTATCGGAATGATTTTGTATTTTAGCAAACAAAATCGTAACCGTACTCCATTGTACATTGGACAAAGCGGGGACAAAAATTTTCCAATCAAGTTCGGTCAGGATGGTCGAGGCGTTGATGAATTCCTAAGATGATAATTGAGCATTACGGGCAACTGGGACTATAACAGAAGTGGCGGTAGTGGTTTGGGCATGATGGTTAAGAATTTTGGACATGATGGTGGTCGGAATGTCGGACATGATGGAACTTCACGCTGGCAGCTACATGTGAGGAGGCGATGGAAAAGAAGTCGACGACATCAATGTGGCGGAAGCATTTAGGGCTTTTAAGAGAATTTTAGTATTTTAGTATTTTGGCTTTGATACCGTGTAAAATATTGTAAATATGAAAGGTTCATTTTATTCATCACCAAAGATCACAATATATAGGGCTACAACCTGAACTTTTTCTGAAAAGAAAAAGAACATACCATCTATAACATTTTCTTAAAGGAAAAGGAAAAGGAAACTAAATGAAAATATCATTAATATATTATCATGAAACTGTTTCGTACGAAACAAACTCTAATTCAAGTGTTTTTTAGCATTTTTCAAAAACAGAAGTTTAGAGTAGCACTAATTCAAGAACTTGAGAGTATAAAAGTACATTTCTTACTTCCTCTGTCATGACTCTATTTGCACTCTTTACTCTTTGTGACGTCCCAACTGAATTTGCACGCTTCACTTTTTAAATCAATTTTGTAAGTTTTTTTTGTATTATATTTGGGTTGGCCCGACACCCTTTTAATCTTGACAAACATATTAAACTCAAATCCAGCCCAATTAATTATCCTAACCTTAGTCCTAAACAAAAGCAGCCTCTAAAGTTGTGGTTTGGGCATGATAGTTAGGAATGTCGGACATGATGGTGGTCGAAATGTCGGACATGATGGAACTTTACGGTGTCAGCTATAGGTGAGGAGGCGATGGAAAAGAAGTCGACGACATCAATGTGGTGGAAGCATTTAGGGATTTTGAAAGAATTTTGGCATTTTAGTATTTTGCCTCTGATACCATGTAAAATATTGTAAAGAGAAAGTCTCAGGAAAAATGGCATTTCCTTAAGCTTATGGACAGTCCACGGTGGTTTTTATCTTAAATGTTATAATTCTGTATAAAATTTAAATATTGTGTTTTTAAAGTTAAAATAAGTAACACTATGCATTTGAATGTGAAAATATAAAAATATATAATTTAAGAAATATTTTAAAATTTTATTAATTAATTTAATAAATGCACTGTATAAGGAGGCCCACTCTATTGTAAATATGAAAGGTTCATTTTATTCGTCACTAAATATCACAATAGATAAGGCTACAATATAAACTTTTCCGTCAAAGAAAAAGAACATAACATCTATAACATTCCCTCAAAGGAAAAGGAAAATGAAAATATTATTAACATATTACCATGAAACCGTTATGTAGGAAACTAACTCTAATTTAGGGGTTGTTTGGCACTTTCAAAAAACTAAACTTTAGAGTAGCACTAATTCAAGAACTTGAGAGTATAAAAGTACATTTCTTACTTTCTTTGGTGGATTGTTATATCACGCCTTGTATTTATACGATTTTATATACAATATGTATTTTTAATTTAATTTAAATAATTATATAATTTAAATTAATTAATATTAATTTATTTATATAATTCATCCGGTCCGCCGCCGCCCTCCTTCTCCTCCGCCGCCTCCGCCAGTCTCCTCTCCTCCGGCCGTGCGCGGTTCATCTTCTCCGGCCAGACGTCCTCCTCGGCCGCGCCTCGTCTGCCCGCCGTTCCTCCGCGCCTCCGTTCGCCGCGTTCCGTTCGCCACGGACCGAGCGCGAGCCGGAGGCTGTCCCGTTCGCCACGGCCTGGGCGCGACCCCCGGTCGTTCCGTTCGCCACGGACCGGGCGCGAACCGGAGAAGTTCCCGTTCTCCTCGTATCAGTGGCGAACCGGGCTTCTCTCCAGTGGCGAACCGTTCTCCTCCGCCGGAGATCCACCGCTGCTCTCCGCCGCTAGGGTTTTGCTCGAGGGGACGAGAACGGTGGAGCTCGACGGGGACGAAGGAGGAGAGGCGGAGGAGGAGAAGCTCGGAGGGAGAGACAGGGACGAAGGAGGAGAGACGGGGACGAAGGAGGAGAGACGGGAACGACGGGCTCGACGGGGATGGCGGAGGAGGAGTTGGCTGGGGTTTGCTGCGGACGAGGGGACGGTGGTGGCAGTGGCTCCACCGCCGGAGAAGACGAAGAAGAGGAGCAGAAGTGACGGCGGAGTAGCGGCGGAGCAGCGGCGGACCGGTGGTGGTTTTTTTGTTTCTGTTTTTGTTTTTGATTTTGATTTTGATTTTGATTTTTGTTTATTTTTGAAAATTTAATATTTGTATTATACGTATATATACGTATTAGGGCGTGGATAGTAAAATACAGGGCGTGATATAGCAATGCCCCTTCCTTTGTCCCAACTCTATTTGTATTTTTTCCTCTTTAGTACATCCCACATGAATTTGCAGTATTCACATTTTAACCCAATTTGGTAAGTTTTTTTGTATTTTATTTGGGTTGGCCCAACACCCTTTAATCTTGACAAACATATATGGGGTTTTCTCTCAAGCGGATGATGCAGACACCGTAAGCAGTGCTGACGCCGGAGAAGAGAAGTCTGCAGCGGTGCTACCCGGTTTGGCGGGAAAAACCTAGAGTTTTCCCCACCGGTGGATTCGAAGGTGGCGCCACCATGGTGAAAGACGAAGCTTCACCCTATAATGTTGTGACCCCCGGCGTGCGCCACCTTAGCTCCACTCCTATGTCCGGTCGCCGGTTATCGATTGCGTCGACTGGTGAAGCTCGGGAAGAGCCATGACTTAAAAGGTTAAGTCGGTCGGCTCTTCCACTTCTGGTTAAAATTAATTGGGTGTGACTGTACAAAGCAGATTCGAAAAAGGCTAATCAAAACAGAAAACTCAAGTAAAATATTAATAAAAAGTGCCCAGCCCCACTGCCACATCAGCATCAGAAAAAAACATCAATTTTCTCTTTATGCAGAAACAAGTGGGATAGATGGAGTAGTTTTCTTTTGGGATAAGTGTCAATATAAAGGGTAAAATGCAAATATAATCCTATATGTTGGAGAAAGTATAAATATAACCCTGAGTTATTTTTTAGTGCAAATATAACCCTAACTATTATACATATTTGCAAATATAACCCTAACTATTATACATATGTGCAAATATCACCCTAAAGTCATTATTTCGGCATTGACTAACCAGGGTTATATTTGCACTTTCAATTATCGCAGGGTTATATCTGCACTTTCATTATCGCAGGGTTATATCTGCACTTTCATCAATTATATAGGGTTATACATGCACTTTTCTCCAATATAAACTTATCTACTTGAGTAAATGCCAATATAACCCTATGATAAGTTTTAGTGCAAAAATAACGTAACTAGTTAATGACAGTGCCAATATAACCCTCAGACCCTATTTTCGGCATTGACCTCAATTTTTCGGCATTGACTCTATGTAAATTGACCAAAATACCCTTTAGGCTAACTCTGAAATTAGGTGGACAATTTTACCCTTATAGTTTACCAGACCACCGTCGTAACGGGTAGGGTTATATCAGCACATTATGAAATCTTATTGGGTTATATTAGCACATTCCTAATGTTTGTAGGGTTATACTAGCACATTCCTAATGTTTGTAGGGTTATATCAGCACATTCTTAAAACTTATTAGGGTAATGTCAGCACATATTATAAATATTAAGTGTGGGGCATTCGGCTAGCCTTAACGGGCGACCACATCATCATATACACCAGTATAACATCATTACAATATCATATACAGCATAAAATTTGACATCATGACACCATCATTAATATTAAACACCATTATCACATATCATAGTCTCATTTCAAAACTTATCAGCATTAAAAACCCTAATTTAAAGAATACAACAAAATAACAATCACACACAACATCAAAGGTCATCCAATCATCAATCCGGACTAAACACAACAAAATAAACAAAATATCATTAAAACCCATATATTCTATATTATGTGTTGATATGATCCTACGTTTTTTTACTAACGTGCTGATATAACCCTATAAATTTTAGGAATGTGCTGATTTAACCCTACTAGTTTTCATAATATGCTGATATAACCCGCGGCGGCCCGGCGGGTCTAAGGGTAAAATGTCATTTCCTTTTTTTTAGTATTTTAAATTTTTTTAGAAGGGTAAACATGTAATTTTATAAAATTCCAGCTAAAAATTGCCAAAGAGGGTTATACTGACACTTTCACTAGCTAGATAGGATTATATTAACACTTTCAAATATTGAAAGATTATATTGTCACTTATGTCAAATATGTAGAATTATAAAAGTACCTTTTTTCTTTTCTTTTTATAAACTTTCAAAATTAGTTGATTGTTCAAGGAATTAACCTTCGAACAGTTCCAAGTAAATTTCAAAAATTTGTTAACCTAATTTAACAATAAATAATTATTTTAGAAGAAGCTGATAAAATTAGACCAAACGTTTAAGGCCCAATATACAAATACAGTACAATTACAAAGATTCCAAAATGAAGCTACAGAAATACACTACCAACAAAATCAGAACATTTCACTTTCACCAGCAAACAACCTCCTATTCAAGTTGTAAGATTTACACCAGTTATTCAAAGCTCACACTGCATCCTCCCAACCCTTAACGAAATGTTCATGTAGCAAAACCTAGTAATAATTAAACAGCAACAACAAAAAAATGGACCAAGAGAGATCCACACAAAATGCTGCATTGAGTTACAAGGAACTAAAGAACAACCAATTCGACAGATGAAGATATCACTCCCTTGAGCTTCTCAGCGTGCGCTTTGGCCTTATATCGGATGTTCTCAAACACTACGGGCTTTCTCCTATCTTGCGTATAGCGTGCGATAAATAGGTCACAAGGTTCCACAACTATTCTTCTGAGAACGATGGCATTTTCTTGAAGGTACATGATCAGTCCATCCTCCCTTGCAAGGCCGTGATATCCACGCAACTCGACAACTTTAAGAAGTTGGAGAGGGAGACTTGAAGGCTTCTCAGATTCTTCATCAATCGCGATCATACCCTGAATGTGTTTCAACTGAAAAAACAGGCAACAGCAGAAAAATTAGTCGTTCCATGTTAGTCAGGAAAACTCACAGATAAAAGTAATACCAAGATGATTGTTTCATTGATCCAACTAAGAAAGCCCAGATGATAATACAACGTCGTAATTCACTAATCACTACGTGAGAATAACGCACCTTCAGTACAAACTTTTCCAAGTTTGGCATTGCCCTTATCATTGAGATCAGAGGAATAAGGCAATCATCTTTAATTTTTTCGACAATCAGAATCAGCTGCTTTAACTCAGGTAATTCGGGAGCCTGAGCAACCTTAGCTCCGTCCTAGGATAGTATAGGCACAAACAAAACAAGGCAGCAGATTATAATTATCTATCACAAAGATTGCTGCACCAGATCTCACTGATCAATGACATGCTAACCTCTTCAACATCATAAGATTTTAGGCACAATGTTAGAACCTTCACTCTTGATAGACAAATTGAAAGCTGGGGAAGTATTTCCCTAACACGCAATGCAGAAATCCACACATCCACAAGCATTGGAACATTTTCAAGCACCAAGTCAGGAAGCAGAGTAATTTTAAGTGATACAAGTGATGTATCGCGCACGATGATGCATTCCAAATTCTGACAATGTGTTATCTCCAGATGTTTTAGTGCAAGAGATGCACCGTAAACTTTGAGACTAACCAAATCCTGTGAGTCACACACTTTCAGACACTCGAGAGCCGGGAACTTGCGCAAGAAAAAATCTATAACTTCCCCAGTCACATTTACACCTGCTAAACTCAATGATCTGAGAAACCTAAACTCGGTTAGTACAAGAGTACGAATCGATTTCTTGAAATGGTTGATCGAGAACTCCTCTGAATGCTCGTCAGTATTCTGATCAAGGAGCCGAGGCATACGATATGCTTCTGAAATCATGCAAGGAGAGGTCTTCAGCTTCATCAAATCCAATTCCAGTCTGCGCACTTTCATCGCAAATGCATAGCTAAGCCATTTATCGACATCTCTTTTGAATGATTGGTCCAACTGAAATCGAATTCTAAAACCATCAAGCACCAAGTTTTTGTCTGAATTCACAGATTTGTGTGCTTGCAGCACTTCATTTACCAACTCAGCATAAGCGAACCCCCACCAACCCCTATAAATCTTCTTAGCTGCAAATTTTCTTATCAACTCAGAAGAATCAAAGTCGAGTCGAGTAGTAAACAGCCAAAGTCCTCTCCAGTATTTGGAGAGAGCACTTGTTCTAGCAGACTCTTCCAACGTTAGAAACGATACGATGTAAACAAGAATACTATGTGGCAGCAGACTAAATCGATCCTCGACAGAGTCCTCGCTCTTGGAACACTATTCAGCAATTTATGTGGAAGAAAGAGTTACCAATAATTACATTTTGATTAGAGAATAAATCAAACAGAAACAGACACACACCTTGCTCAGTTGAAAATCAGAAGAATGGACCGCCATTTTCCTCAGCAAATTAAAAAAGCGGGAATCTTAATCCTTGAACAAATGAAACCAGATTGAATGTAATTAGTCAACGCTCAGAACTCAAAAAGAAATACGTACAAAAAGTCCAAACACGTTGAACAGAAGAATTGGCAAACCTTCCAAAGAAGCGCATGCAGTGTTTCAAGGGAATGTCAGGGTTCAGTGACTTTGAGCTGAAGCTTTTTGTTAGGGTTACTGAATTATCGTTGTACAGAAGAAGAGTCGTAGTAAGTTGCAAATGCAGTAGGTGTAGGTGTCATCGAGTGTGGAGTTCATTGAGCCCAACACTCCACCGTCATATCACGTCTTCTCAATCACGTACTGGTGAACTCCAACTGCTACCGCCACTGCAACCACGTCATCTACATCTCTCTCCCTAAATGGGTCAGACCATGTATCATGCTAAAATCACTTTACAAAAGCTGTTTAGATTTATTAAATATTTTTTTTCTCCTTTCAAATCATCAACTAAACTTTATTTTTTTGCACTTGATTTTTTCTATTATACTTATTAAATATACTTTTAATATTTAATTTAAATAAATTTACCTACTTAAATAAATTGCAATATGAAATTTAATGTTTCCCTTGTCTCAAATTAAATTGAACAAAATTTTTTTCACAGTCTCCAACACACACGTTTGACCATTAATGTATTTAACTACGTAAAAGATCGGTAAACAAAAAGTTACTTTCTGGAAACTACTTGTTATGACGAATCCAACAATATTACGTACAATAGTATTATTGTTTATATATCTATTCAAATATGTAGTTAAAGTTTTCTTAGTTTGACTGAATTTTTGATTTTGTACAATTTAATCCGGGACGGGGGGAGTAATACATTTGAAAGTATTGAATTGAATTTCATTTTTAAAATTTTCATATTTCAAATTAATTTCAAATTTTACAAATTATTTTATGAACAAGAATTAAAATGGAACATATGCTTTAAAAGAATGTAATTTAAATTTTTAAAAAGAGCCAAAATTTGATTTAAAAATCATATTTGTTTTCCATTTTCAAAAATTGCATAAACTAATTTTTAATTTTTTAAAAATTCAGTTTTTTAAAAAATTTAGTTGGGACACTCTCATAGCCTTGACTTGTGGAGAGGGTTAAAATGGTAATATCTATTGATTTTCAGCAATATCAAAAATTTACAGAAACGAAAAAGGGAGAAACATATGAAGACTGAAAAGAGAGGTTTACAGAGAAGAAGAAATCCCGAAAACTAACTATCAAGCGTCACCATATGATCCAAGATGCCTGGCCTCCTCTTTTCTCTCCGCTATATACATCCTCGAGCTACCGAATTGAATGACTCCAACCGAATGAACTGTCTTCCAACTGACTAACTGCAGTTTACAGTTAGAAAGTTGTTGTGCCGAATTCAACTACGGTTTACTAGCAACCATTATTCTGTTAACCCTGTTGTAGTTTTACTTACAGGTTTATGGGGCTGAATGTAACAATCCCTCCCCGTTGAGTTTCACTTGTCCTCAAGTGATCTGGTCTTTTCTGTAATGATTCTAAACAGGAAACTCGGGAAACTGCTGTTGTATGAACTCACTGTCCTCCCACGAAGCTTCCTCCTCCGACAAACCTTTCCAAACAATCAACCATTGTACAACTTGTTGCCCTGCTTGCTCCCATATTCTTCCCTGCTTGATTCGATCTGGCTGCAAAATATGTATTTCAGCATTCTCTTCCGGTGGTAACTGGTAACTGAGTATCTCTTGAGGAGGTGGTCCACAATGTTTCTTCAGTAGTGATATATGAAAAACTTGATGAATTCTCGAACACGGGGGAAGTTTCAATCTATAAGCTATAACCCCCACTCTTGCTTCAACCAAAAATGGTCCATAAAACTTTGGCGCTAGTTTGTTGGTCGGCTGATTCAGCACTGATACCTATTTGTACTTATGTAGCTTCAAATACACTTAATCTCCCCCCTGGAATTCTCTCTCACTTCTATGTTGATTAGCATAAAACTGCATTCTTTCTCGTGACTTGGTCAAATGCTGCTGCAATAGAGCTTGTACTCTCTCCCTTTGTTGTATAAAGTCTGATGTTGCAGGGATAATTACATCTGTAAATGTCCCAAAAGGAATCATAGTCGGTGTAAATGAACTCCATATATTGCATCGTAAGGTGTCATCCTTATCGGTGGCGGAACCAGGAGGAAATGATAGTGGGGGCTGAAAAGAGGTAAAAATATTTTTTTCAACCCTAATATATTGGCAATTTTTTTTCCAACGCTAATATATTGGCAATTTTTTTTTTCTAACGCTAATGTATTAACAATTTCACACAAATAAGCAATTCAATTCAAGTTATTCAACATAAATTACACAACAAAAATATATTGGCTCCTTGATATCTTGCCCTTGGTTTGGCTTGGACGCGGACCATGATGTTGCTGATTGTGGTTGAGGAAGGGGACGGCGGCAGGCGGTGGCCAGTGGTGGAGCTGCTGCGTTTTGATTGGAGCTTGGAGGAAGACAAGAGTCAAGACTCAACAGTATATTAGGTTTGGCCGTTTGTGCTTGGATGGAGTTTTATTAGCTCCTTAAATTTTATTTTCAATTTTTTTTCCTTCAGCTAAGCAAAACGACGTCGTTTCACTTAAGACAAAACGACGTCCTTTTGTTAATTAGAAAAGAAAAAAAGAAAAACAAAAATGGTCATCATCTTCTTCATTTCAGCCGCTGCGCAACGGCAAAGCTGAAGCCTTCCTGATCCGACTGCTGGTGGCTCAAGGAGGGGATGGAATCCGGTGGCTTTCGGGGGCTTTAAGCCTAAATTCCGGGCCGCCGAATCCTAGGGGTGGCGCTAGCACCCCCTCGCCCCCCTAGTGCCGCCGCCGATGCTTATACTCAAATGTAGGAAGTATTATACCACCATTCCACAGCTCCTAACCATTCCTTCCATGTATCAAGCATATCTCCACAAAAGAATCTTAGATAAGTCTCTAAAACTTGATTCACCCTCTCGGTTTAGCCATCTGTTTGAAGGTGGTGTGTAGTACTAAATTGCAGCTTAACTCCCATTTTCTCAAACAACTGCTTATAAAAGTGACTCAAAAACACTTTGTCTCTATCACTTGTTATAGACTCGGGTAATCCATGCAATCTGTAATATTCTGACAAGAAAAGACTGGCTACTGATTGAGCAGTATAAGGGTGTGACAAGGACAAGAAGTGAGCATATTTGGATAATCTATCAACAATCGCCAACACTGTGTCAAACCCTTGTGAGTGAGGAAGTTTTTCAACAAAGTCCATAGGTATGTGCTTCCAATTCTGAGTAGGAATTGGTAATGGTTGCAGCAGCCCCGATGGAAAACTGAAAGCGTGTAATTCACCATGTTTGGTATGTTTATTATAGATGAATAAATAGAGTACATGGAGCTAAGTACATCGAACCTAGACTACTCTATATATGTACAGTATCAATCCTAATTAAACTAAATCAATCAGGATATTCTATTATCTACTCTATCACCCCCTCAAGCGAAGCGTAGGAATACGGATACGCAAAGCTTGGAACGAAACAAATCAAAAAGATTGCATGACAGACCCTTAGTGAAAATATCAGCAACCGGTAGAGATGATGGAACATGACTAACACGAAGCCTACCAGAGGTAAACAAGCTCACGAACGAAGTGGTAGTCAATATCTATGTGCTTGGCCCGTTTATGTGCAACCGGATTTTGAGCAAGAAAGATGGCACTGCTATTGTCGCAAAGTAGGAGAGGCGACGATGAAAGGGAAACCCGAAGCTCCTTAAGCAAATTACACACCCAGGTGAGTTCCGCAGCAGTGTTCGCCATATCGCGATACTCAGACTCACAAATGGATCGAGACACAGTCGGTTGCTTCTTAGCACTCCAAGAGACAAGATTACCCCCAAGAAAAATGGCATATCCATAAGTGGAACGCCGAGCCTCGAGACAACGGGCCCAGTCAGCATCGGATTAGCCCAGAAGGGAAAGACCACTACGGGATGGTCGAAAAGACAAACCATGATGAAGCGTGCCACGGACATACCGAAGGATGCAAGTGACAACCTGATAGTGATCCTCACGAGGTGACTGGAGAAACTGGCTAACAAAGTTGACTGCATATGAGAGATCAGGGCGAGTGATGGTCAAGTACTGCAAGGCACCGACTAGTGAGCGATAAAGCTTGGGGTTCAAGAACTTAGACCCCAAGGTGCTGTGAAGCTAAGAGCCAGGAACAAAAGGTGTGGAAACAGGAACATCATCTGTCATACCCACGCGCTGAGGTATCTCCATCGCATACTTAGCCTGCCCCAAAAAAAGTCCAGATGAAGATCGAGAGACCTCCAATCCTAAAAAATAGTGAAGGGCACCAAGATCCTTAATGGTGAACTCAGGATCAATGCGGGTGATGAACCGACGAATGAGAATATGATCATTGCCAGTAAGAATGATGTCATCCACATATACTAGCATGTATAGAATCTTTGATCCCTGGGAGAACACAAACAGGGAAGTGTCGGCAGAACTGCACCGAAATCCCAAATGAAATAAGTAGGAGCTGAACGCTGAAACCAAACCCGAGGAGCTTGTTTAAGACCATAGATAGCCTTGCGAAGATAACATACATAATCAGGATGAACGGGATCAGTGTAACCGGCCGGTTGCTTCATGTAAACTGGTGCATCAAGAAAACCGTTAAGAAATGCATTCTTGACGTCTAACTGATGAAGTGGCCAGGAGAACGTTGTGGCCAAGGATAAGATAATTGTGACCATGGAGGCCTTAACAACCGGACTAAAAGTGTGGGTGAAGTCGAAGCCTGGCAACTGAGAATATCCCTGCGCAACAAGACGAGTTTTGTACTGATCAATGGTACCATCCTGACGATACTTAAGACGATAAACCCATTTGGAGCCAACGATGTTGACACCAGTAGGGCGTGGAACAAGATCCCAAGTTTGTTGCTGACGAAGAGCACCCATTTCTTCATCCATAGCGGCCACCCAATGGGGATCCTTAAGAGCAGATCGATACCCTCGAGGTTCAGTCTGTGTGAGTAATGCAACAAGAAACCCTGTCATCAAATAGTCTAGGTACTGCTTTACTGTGCGACTACCTGTCTGAGAGCGAGTGGTTATACGACGACTCACAATCGATGGAGAAGTCAGTGGAGCATCAGCTGGAGAGGACCATAATGGAGACACGGGTGTCTGAGAACTAGCGGACGAGGTCATCATCCCAGACGAATTCTGAGTAGGTGATAGAGGGGCAGTAGGGGATACAGATAACTTATCCAAGTCAAAATCAATAAACGTCGAGACATCTAGAGGACCCGGGGCAGTGCGAGCAGTATCATTTGCGAATGGGAAAGAAGACTCATCGAAACGGGCATGCCGAGTGAGATAGACCTTCTTAGAAACAGGATCCAGACAACAAAAACCCTTATGGCGAGCACTATAGCCCACGAATATGCATGGAGTGCTGCGAGGGGCCAGTTTGTGAGGAGCAAATGGCCGAATGAAGGGATACACCTGACATCTGAATGGGTGAAAGTTGGAGTAGTCTGGATGGCGACCATATAGTAAAGAATATGGTGAGACATTACAAAGAATTGGGGTGGGAAGCCTGTTGATGGTGTAGGTAGCCGTAGCAAAAGCAACATCCTAGTACGGGATCAGCCAGCTAGAGGAGAAAAGCATTGATAATCCCATCTCTGTAATATGGCGGTGTTTACGTTCCGCTCTACCATTCTGCTCCGGTGTGGATGGACAAGAAATCTGATGAAGGATCCCTTTATTTGAAAAATGGGATCGGAGGCGTACATTTGTGAATTCTGTACCACCGTCACTCTGAAACACCTTGATTGAGCAAGAAAATTAGTTTTCAACCAAATTCTGAAACTGCAAGAATGTCTAAAAGAAATCCAATTTTCGTGCCAATGGATAATACCAGGTAAATCGCGAGAAATCGTCAACAAACACGGCATAATAAGAGAATCCACTATCAAATAAAACTGAAGCAGGGCCCCACAAGTCACAATGCACTAAATTGAGGACAACCTGTGCCTGTCTAGGATTGTCCACAAAAGAAAGCCTTTTTCCTTTCGCCATTTCACAAGGCAAAAAATTACGGGTTTAGGTGGTAAAGAAACCACATCAATAAGGTTCAGTTTATTTAACAAAGAAATAACTGAAATGGAGGTATGCCCTAGTCTAGCATGCCAAACATCAAAAGAAGCCCTATGTTTATTAGTTTTAACATGAGCAACAAAAGCAGCACCGCTCTTCTCAAGCACATAAAGGTTGCGATCACATCGACCTTGGCTCATGACCTCCTTTGTGGACCGATTTTGAATCACAAATGAATCCTCATCAAAAGAAATCACAGCATTCATATCCTTTGTCAATTTACTAATGGAAAGCCGATTTTTTGTAATATCATGGACCACCAACACATCAGATAAAGACAAATCACGAGAAAACCAACGATGTCCAATATGAGAAATAGGAATAGAACGACCATTAGCAATAGTGACAGAACGGTTACCAAAATAGGGGACAACACCGTTCATGCCAGAGGAAGTGGAAGCCATACGATTCGTTGCTCCAGAATCCAAATACCAGTCGGAGGCTGAATCATCAAAGGAGATAGATGACTAGAAAGCCTCAGCAAGATGAGCCGATTCAGAGTAACGAGGTGCCGACGAGAGTCTAGAGCACTGCAGAGCTGTGTGACCAAAATTGTGGCAGAGTTGGCACTTCGGATTTCAGCGTTTCGTGCGACCAGAACTAGCAGCACCTGAGGAACGAACTGAATGGCCGGAAGTGGTGCCACGGCCGCGCGTGGTGGTCAACTCACCCGAGGGCAGCGCGTGAGCTTCACGCGCCTGCGAGTAGAAGGTTCGATTGCTGGAAAAAGCTGAGGAGGAGGCAGCAAAGGCTACTGGAACTGAGTCTGAACCTGAATTTGCGCCGAGGGAGTTCTAGATGAAAATCTCAAGGCTGCGGGCTCGTGCGACCACGTCGGAATATGTCGGCAGCAGCGATTGAGCCAACTGCACGCTGGTGAATTCAGCAAATCCAGTGCCGAGACCTCGCAGAAACAGCATAGCTCGATCTCTGGGTGAGACCAGAGCGTCTATGGCGCCGAGTCCATCGATAACGGCCTTGAAACGGCGGTGGAAATCCATCACCAACGAGGAGCCACGCCGGATTGTATGGAGCTCATCCCAGAGTTGAAGTTCGCAGGATGCCGAGACGTTGTCAAACGCCGCTGCAAGGGAGTTCCACATCTCCTTCACCCAGCCGCAACCAATGGTCTCCAACATGGCCTCCTCGGTGAGCGACGACCGGAGCAAAGCTTGGAGCCGCTTGTCCTGCGCCACCCAAGTATTGAACGCAGCTTGGGATTTTGCGACATCGTCATTGTTGGTCTGAGAAGAACCACCAGCCGAGGATTCACCCCTGACTGCAATCGTTGGCTTTGGAATTGAGCCATCCAAGAAGCCAAAGAAACCCTCGGATTCGAGGAGCACTTGAACTTGCGACTTCCACATCATATAGTTGCCGGAATTTAGCTTGATTGGCAACATATGAATAAGGGTAGAATAGGTTAACTGGTTGTCTGCCATGGAAGCTTTGGAAGGTTCAAGATTTTTCAAAATGGCGGAAGATCAGAACGAAGTAAAAAATCGAAACCTGTCTGATACCATGAAAATGTGTAATTCACCATGTTTGGTGTGTCTATCATAGATGAATAAATAGAGTACATGGAGCTAAGTACATCGAACCTAAACTGCTCTATATATGTACAGTATCAATCCTAATTAAACTAAATCAATCAGGATATTCTATTATCTACTCTATAAAAA
This sequence comes from Rubia yunnanensis, assembly GCA_037428765.1. Lineage (NCBI taxonomy): Eukaryota > Viridiplantae > Streptophyta > Magnoliopsida > Gentianales > Rubiaceae > Rubia > Rubia yunnanensis. Next base: position 104,842,633 of record CM075065.1, read on the forward strand.
ACAATGTTCGCCTTTATTTTTGTGGCAGCTAACACAATTTTGTACGTAATTCTCCACCTCTTTTCTGTGGCCAGGCCAAAAGAACACAACCTCAATTCTTTTTTGTGTAGTATTCTGCCCTGAATGCCCCCCTCCCAAAGCGGACACATGCATTGTGGCAATAATCTGATGCCTAATATCACCAGAAGCTCCAACATATAATTTCTTACCCTTCTTTATAACTCTATTAATATACTGATGTTGAGATGGATTTTCTGCTCCCCGAGTCAAAACAGATTGAGCAATAATTTCCTATGCTTTTTGATCCCCTTCACAGCTATCTGCAAGTTGTTGAATCCACTCACGATAAGCTGAAGAAATGGTATTTACTCTTTTATGAATTGGCTTGACATTTTATTGCTCTTCGGGTAAAACTCCATTCTGAGTAAGAATAAACTTGATTCTCCAGCACTTCAAACTCAGGCAGATCTTGTAACAAGAGATCATTATGATTAATCATGTAAACCTGCTCCATTTCCATCATCATGTTTTTTTTGCTCCCTAAATAACCTTGTTCTAAAGAATTCCTTTCATATGCACTACTAGACATATTTTCCTGATCAATCTCAAGCATCCACCGGTGCTGCATCAGACGACCTTCTTGACAATGAATCTGCTGCATTATTTTCACTTCCTTTTTTATAATGGATTTCAAAGTTGAACCCTAAAAGTTTAGCAATCCATTTATGCTGTAGAGCACTTGTGAGCCTTTGATCCAACAAATACTTAAGAGATTGATGGTCAGACCGAATTATAAAATGGTTTCCCATAAGGTAATGTCTCCACTTATCCACTGCCATCACAAGTGCCAATAGTTCCTACTCATTCGTAGACAACCCTCTATTCTTAGCATAAAATGATATACTAATACATGCAATGGGTTTTTGTTCTTGTATAAGAACAACTCCCATGCCTATATCACTCGCGTCAGTTTCCACCACAAATGCTTTTTGTAAAATCTGGTAATTGCAATACTGGTGCGGTAGTGATTGCTAATTTCAACCTTTCAAAAGCTTTAGATGTCTTCTCTGTCCATATGAAAGAATTCTTTTTCAAAAGATCATGGAGGGGTATGCAAATAACACCACAGGATGAGATAGATCTCCTATAATACCCGGTCAAGCCAAGGAATCCTCTCAAGTGCTTAACTGATTTAGGATCGGGCCAATTAGTTATACAGTTGACTTTCTGTTTAACTAATTGGCCCGAGCCTATTAACTGATTTAGGATCGGGCCAATTAGTTATACAGTTGACTTTCTGTTTAACTAATTGGCCCGAGCCTATTAACTGATAGCCTGGCCTTCCTGTTTATCCAATAAAATGCCGGCCTATCAAATATTGAATCAAAATGTGGAGTTCTATTACCTAAACAACCATCCATCCAATTCCACATATCAACGACAAGTGGGCATGAATTATAAAAAAATGAGAAAGAGAGTCTGAGTTAAATCATAAGGGGCATTTAGAGGCTAGTTGTATGTTAGAAAATAAAAAGTATATCATCAAAGGGAAACACAAATGAGTCTATGTTAGTGCGCTCAGATTCCTTCCCTTTTGGGAGACTGCATTGTAAGCAGTTTTAGAGTGCATGATTTTTCTGTGGTGGAAAATTTGAAGTTGGGAGAGAATGTGGAACTTTTTTATTTTGGACGTAGAGGGGAGGACGCATTATGGTAATGCGTCCTCAAGAGTCCCAATTTTTTTTTTCCGCCGCACTTGGAGAGGACGCATTTCGATAATGCGTCCTCTAGGTGCATTTTTTTCCAGAATTTAAATAGAGGACTCCTTTTTTTATATTTATATCTTTATATTTATATTAATATTTATATTTATATTTATATTTATATGTATATATATTTATTTATATATTGATTTATTTATATTTATATCTATCTTGATATTTATATTTATATATATGTATATATTTGTATTTATATTTTTATATTTATATTTATGTATATATTTATATTTGTCGGGAAATAATTTAGCAAAATGAGTCCTCAAAGCCGAAGAAATTTTATTTTTTTCTGGAAATTATTTAGAGGACTCTATTTTGAAACATAAATATATACATATATATAAATATAAATAAATATAAATAAAAATATATATATAAAAATATATACATATACGGATAAATATATATATGAATAAATATATATATATATAAATATATAAATAAATAAATAAATATATATATATAAATATATACATACATGTAAATGTGTGGATGTACATACATGTAATTGTGTGGATGTACATACATGTAAATGGGTGGATGTACATACATGTAAATGTGTGGATGTACATACATACATATATATATAAATAAATAAATATATAAATATAAATAAATACATATATAAATATAAATATATACATATATATAAATATAAATATATACACATATATAAATATAAATAAAGATATATATATATATATATATAAACATATATATAAATATAAATGAAGATATATATATATATATAAATATATATAAATATAAAAAATATATATAAATATAAAAATATACATAAATATAAAATATAAATATAAATAAAGATATATACAAATATATATATATATATAAATATATTCACATATATATATAAATATATATATACATATATATATAAATATAAATAAATATATAAAAAATAAAAATAAAAATAAATATAAATATAAATATAAATAAAGATATATATAAATATAAATATATACATATATATAAATATAAATATATACATATATATAAATATAAAAATAAATATAAATATAAATATAAATATAAATATAAATATAAATAAAGATATATATATATTTATATATATAAATATAAATAAAATTAAAAAAATAAAAGCCACATTTTTAGTTTGACCAGATTTTTTTAAAAAAAGCCACGTGGCATCACCCCCCTGCGCCACGTGGCATCATATCCATCAATGCATTTTCACCTGATTTTTTACGGAGGACGCATTATGGTAATGCGTCCTCGCCACGTGTCAACCTACCGTGCATCGTTTGAAAATTTTGACCGAAATTTTTTAAAAAAAAGAAAAAAAAAGTGAGGACGCATTACCATAATGCGTCCTCCATATGCAAATGCTGTTTGTGGCAACTGTAGCCACAAACATGTCATTTTCTCGCAGTTTTAAAGGAGAAATCTCCCGTGATTGAAGCTTTCCAAATGAGTTTATCCTGCTTTTGGGGGTTTATTTGAGCTGCCTGCATAAACAGAATCATGTCAGGGGGGAGATGTGATAGATGGGGCAAATAAAGACGCTTATTGTTAATGAAGTTAGCAATTGTGATCTGTGACCGGATAGCATCCATTTCGATGAAGTTAACAGTTAGTCCCTGACCAGTCCAGTTAGAGGAATAGAAATTGGCCAAGCCATTAACATGAAGAACTCTTGAATGAGACTGAGCTATGGGGTCAATTTTTGTGATCCTTTTCCAATTTTGAGAGTTCCTCGAATTCTGGGGTAAGGACAATAAGAATTGAGCTCATGGTGTGATGCCTAACTTAATCTTCCACCATAGTTTGATGGAAAATGTGTCTATGATATCCCTAAATCTCCTAAGACCTAGTTCTTTTTGGTTCAATGTATGACACATTTTATCTAAGCTAATCCACACCTTTTTAATGCCATATTCAGATTTCCTCCAGAAAAATTTGGTGATTTTCCTTTTAAGTTGCTTAATGACAGTTTTTGGGGGCTCCATAACCGCCCAAAGATGTTGAGGGATGGAAAAAATTGTAGATTTTATCAAAATTAGCCTACCATCCATACTCAACCATTTGTTCTTCCAATCCGAGAGTCTTTTATCTTATGTTTCTAAAAGATGCTGAAAGTGGATAGCCTTTGTCCTACCTGTATATATTGGACATCTAAGATATGTAAAAAGTAGTTTTCCTTGAATCATTTGAATTTCTTTCCTAACCAAATGAAGTTGTGCCATAATCGAATGTTTACTCAGGAAAAAGTTGCTCTTGTTAAAATTGATTTTCTGTCTTGAAGTGTTTTTAAAGATTACAAGGCAGGCCTTTAATCTTACCATAGTTGATTTAGTTTCCTTGAAAAAAAAACACAATGTCAGCCACGTAGCTAAGGTGAGAAGTAGGGATTGCATTTACAGGTAGATCAAAATGTCTTAATTTCTCCATTTGGAAACAAAAATGCAGGCTTCTGGAAAAAGCTCCAGTAAAGATTTTAAAGAGAAGTGGAGACAGGGGATCTCCCTGTTTTATACCTCTTGAAGGGTGAAAGAACCCCGATGCTTTTTTCCATTTATTAAGACCGAAAACCAAGTGGATTACAGGTTGGATATAATTATGTTAATAAATTGAGAATGAAACCAAACTTCCTAAGCACAACATATAAGAATGGCCATCTAACTCTATCTAAAGCTTTAGCCAAGTTTAGTTTCAGTATGCAGTTAGGTGACCTCTTTTATTATTTAAAAGCATTTTCATTTCTTTTAGGTGCATAACATTGTCAGCAACCTCTTTCCCTTTAAGGAAGCAGTTCGCTGAGATGAAATAAGCCTAGGCATAATCAGGAAATCTTGAAACCAGTAGTTTTGGAGAAAATCTTATTTATAAAAGTAGACAAAGATATGGGTCTATGATCTGAGAAGGCAATTAGGGTGTCCTTCTTTGGAATTAAACAAATCCATGTACGAGAAATGCCCGGTGGGATCGGGGCACCTGTCATAAACTCAATTGTTGCTTCGAGAACTTCCGGAGCTATTATGTCCCAAGAGTGTGTAAAAAAACTGGTAGTATAGCCATCTGGACCAAGTGATCCATTCTGGTTCGGAGATTTAACAATGTTTTTAAATTCCACAATTGAAGGTTCAGTTAAAAGCATATTATTGTCTTTAGGTGTTATTAAATTAGGGACTTGTGCTAAAAGGTAGCCCTGGAAATGATGAGAATCATGGTTTACATCTTCCTGTAACAAATCCTTATAAAACTGAATGGCTTCATTTTTTATTTCAAGAGAGTTATTTGTCCATTGACCTAAAAATATTTTAATTTTTGTGATGTTTTGCTTAATTCTTCTTTGCTTAACTGAAGCATGGAAGAATTTAGTATTTTCATCGCCAAATTTTAACCATTTAAGTTTTGCTTTTTTCTTCCAAACCATTTTTTCCTCATTTAAAGCTTTTAAAAGAAGAGCTTTCTTATATTTAAGATCAATAAGGTCCTGTGTGGAGTTACTGATCTCATAAGCCATTTCTTGCATCCTCGCCAATTCCTCCGTTGTCTTAATGTTCTCATTTAAATCTCCAAATTTCTCCCTATTCCATTTTCTAAGTTCCATTTTTAGTCTCTTAAGGTTAAGGAAAAGCTTTTTCATTCTAACTTCCTGTAAAGGATGGTTCCAACTATGTTGGATGACTTGCAGGAGGTCTGGTTTGGTAGTCCATACATTAGGAAACCTAAATGGTTTAGGCTGGGACGGTATTGTACTACCAATGCTAAGGAGGAGTGGGAAATGGTCTGATGTAAGCTTGTTTAGGGTGTGGATAGAGCTGTTAGGGAATTTTTGCAGCCATTCACTATCAGCTAGACCCCTATCTAGTATTTCAAGTGTGGGTATAGATCTACAGTCAGACCATGTAAAGTTATTACCTACTGTAAATAGGCGGCTTAAATTATTAAGGATTATGAAACTAGCAAAATCTCTAATACTTCTAGGAACCAGTTCCTTTGGGCCTTTATATTCATGAACAGTGGAAAGAGCATTAAAATCTCCTATAAATAGTATGTTTTTCCACAGGGATTTCCTATCGGCAAAAGACAATCATCCGCTCGCCCTCAGCGGCCCATACCAGCCGACACCCCAGCCATCGTATGAGAGGTAAATCACGGTAGCCCAGCACCAGGACCAATGGGCTTGGTATGGACTCGGTGCGCACAAGGGGGCCTTGCAAAGCAAGAGCTCCCCACACTGCCGCTGCCGAGTATCGAACCTGGGATCATTGGCTTACCCACCCATCTCCCAACCACTGGGGTACACCCGTGGGTGTGGGATTTCCTATCCATTATATTAGTGGCGGTATGTGTAAAGACAACTTCCATATCATTCTTAAAGGAGGGTATACTGATTCTGGTAGCCACAAATTATGGATGCAGAGTTTTTATCTGGATTTGGAATATATTATTCCAAAAGGGCCAAATATTATTAATTTGAGAGCTAAATGCATGATCAAAATTGAGTTTTATCCTATAAGACCCAATATGGTCATGGTTATGCTTCGGTTCCAGGACGCATAAGAGTAGAGTTCTATGGATCCTAATAAGCTACTTAAGTCTGATTAGGGAGGTTGCTAATCCCCTAAGGTTCCAGATCAAGGATTTAATGTTAATGTTTGTATCAATCACGGGGAATCTTTATTTTTGCCTTTTGAAGTTGAACGCTTGTTCATCTTATTTAATTTGCTAAATAGTGTTCTTTTCCTTGTCTTAGAGTGTTCTATATTGATTGTTATGGGTGAATTTTTACTTACCTCCTCCACCAGATGCACTTGAGAACTTGATTCAGCCATATCCGCTGAGTCCGTATCTGTCGCTTGTCCAAGAATGTTGAATTTGTTCCTACTTTGAGGGCTAGAGACAAGTGAAGGGGAGAGTTGATCAGTACATAAATTGGAACTGAGGGCCAATACTTGATCGTCTTTAGCATACTCCTTCAGTGGAGATGATGTTCCCGATTGGCTAACCAGATGATTAATTCGATAAACAAATATTCCTACAATTTATTGAGAAACACTAATTTTATAAATATTCTTTCATACTTATCACAATTTTATATAACGGTAATTTTCATATGTAATTAAAAATAAGAATAAAATAAATAAGTTATCATTTCTAATATTATTTTGATTTCAAGGAATTTTATATATATGATTGATTATAAGTATTGAAAATAAAAAAAAGAAGAAAAGCCATTAAATAAAAAATTAAAAGAAAGGAACAAATAAAGATAAACTGAGAAAATAAGTAATCAAACAAATTAAAACACCAAAAAGGAAAACGAATAGTACGTGGTGCCATAAGGAAATATTTGGGTACAGGACAAAATAAAGTAAGAATTAAAATAAATAAATGAATAAATAAAATTTAGGGGAGAGAAATACAGGTCGGCGGATGTGAGAAATTTATCCAAAGAAATTTTTCGTAAAGTGGACATAGGCTAAATAATAAGATTTTAGGTGGTAGATGTCAGGAACTCATCTAGTATAAATGGCAACTACTGCCTCTGTGAAAATTCCTATCAAAATGGATCGTTATATATAATAATAATAATAATAATAATATATAAGTAATAAATAAATGAGCAAATACATGGAAGCTGATAATACATATTATATATATATATAATAGCAATAAGTAAATAAATAAGTGAATGAATAAACAAGTAAGGAAAATTAAGGGAAGAAGAAATGGACGGCGGAATTTTATTCAATCTTGGCAAGTGAATTCACTGGGAAGAAGAAACGACGGATGTAAAGAAAATTATCCAAAGTAATTTTGGAAAATGGAATTGCTAGGGAGAGGAAATGAACGGCGGACGTGAAAGAATTTTCCAAAGTAATTTTTTGAGCAAGTGGGTGTAAGATAACAAGGTAAAATTTCAGGTTGGTAGGTGTCAGAACCTAGGTTTTCACCAAGTATAAATATTTGATCCCCAACACTTACTTTCTCACGCAGTAAGCAAAAACTCTTGCCAAAGAACAGTGGTGAATAGCAGTAAAGTGGGAAACGGAAGTTGCCCAAGCCCAAGTTTAACCAAGGTGAGTGTTTTTATTGCCTAAGCATGAACTGAAGTAATATATATATATATATATATATATATATATATATATATATATATATCTTGTATGGGTACAGGCTATCCTCAAACCCCTGATTTGCCCTCGAACCCCTGCCTTTGCCCTCGAACCCCTGCTCTGCCCTCAAACCCCTGCCTTTGCCCTCGAACCCCCGCTCTGCCCTGGAACCCCTGCTTCTACCCTAGAACACTTGCTTCTGCCCTCGAACCCCTGCTTCTGCCCTAGAACACCTGCTTCTGCCCTCGAACCCCTGCTCTGCACTCGAACCCCTGTCCTCGAATCCCTATTAAACCTCTGCCCTCGAATCCCTGTCCTCGAATCCCTATTAAACCTCTGCCCTCGAATCCCTATTAAACCCCTGCCCTCGAATCCCTATCCTTGAACCCCTGTTAAAACTTGACCCCTCGAACCTCTGCTAAACAGTACCCCTCGAATCCCTGTCCTCGAACCCCTGCTAAACAGTAACTTCTCAAACCCATGTCCTCGAATCCCTATTGAAAACTACAATTCGAACCCCTGTTAAACAGTAACCTCTCGAAACCATGTCCTTGAACCTCTACTAAACAATACCTCTCGAACCACTGAAAATTTCACCCTTCGAACCCACTGAAAGGCTTCACCCCTCGAACCAGTACCACTGGAACCTTACCTCTTGAAACACTTACCCCTCGAACCTCACCACTCAAATTGGTACCACTTACCCCTCAAACCAGTACCACCCGATACCAGTTCCACATGAACCTTCTCCATTTGAATTCACCACTCGAACCCTTTGTACTCGAACCCAACTACTCGAACTCCTTGTACTCGAATCCCTTGTACTCGAACCCCTGTACTCAAAATACACACTCGAACCTGTACTCAAACTCCATTATAAAGGGACATACCTGTTAGACTTAAATTGATAATATATACTGATTGTTAAACTGAGTGTGTATATTACTGTGTTCAATTATCGTGAAACTTAATTATGAATTGCTCGGATATTTTTCTGTGAATGACCGGCTTGTGCTTTATCTTACCGTGTCAAACTTGAATTATATACTGCTCTGATATGTTATGTGGATGACCGGTTTGTACTTTATCCTGCCGTGTCAAACGTGAATTATCTGCTACCTGATTACCTGTCTATGAATTTTGAGGGCCACAATGCAATTGTAGTTTGGTCGAAGTCGGCGGGGAACGGTACTGACCGGACCGTCTGATTAGACCGGCTATACGTGGAGTTTGGTATGCTAGCATAGCCACCTGACTGATACGAGCTCGTAATTGAACACCAACGTAAATGGGAAAGTGGATTCTGAACTGATAGCTTACGGGCATCACTCACTGTGTTATGTTGTGTATGTTAGTCACAGTTGCCATATAGACACTTGGCAGCAACTCGACATCAACCACCCATATCCTTTTTACTATGTGCTAGGGCATACATGGTTAATTGTTAATTGTTATTCTGTGATCACTAAAAAAATTCAATTGGGTAAATTCTGGCAATGAAACCTCACTAAGCAAGGAGCTTACCTAGTTAAACAGCCTTTTTTCAGGTAAAGAGGAACTATAAGAGAAAAAGCCTTTGATGTCTTTACTTACTCTGAGAGAAATCCTGGATGAACTTTAATATGAATTTTGAATCTGTAATAGTTAGGTGAAACTTTCATTCAAAATTAACACTTTCACTGTAAAAGTAATTTAGGTTTTTGGATTTATCTAAATCGCTTCCGAAATGAAATTTATCTGCTCGTTACTATTAGCACTTTCGGTAACACGCCCAGACCCGACCCGACACTGTACGTTAGGTTTGGGGTGTTACAGGTTTGGTCCTTATGCTGGGGATGAGAAATATGTTTGATGTGATTGTCCACCTCCTTTTGTTTCTGTGATGCATACATGCCAAAGTTATGTTGAGGGATGGTTTTTCCAGAATTGCTAACAGGTTTAAAGATGGGTTTTGGCTTGGATTTTGGGATAAGTCCGGATTAAGAATCCTGCATTTAGCAATCTCATGACCTATCTTTCTATAGTGGGAGCAATATAGGGGCAGGTTATCATATTTGATGTTAAACTTCTCATTATCCGTGATAGAACCTAACCTTATGAAGGTTGGGAGTTGTGACTAAAGATGCACCTCCACACGCAGTTTCATCGCTGAAGGTCGGGTACGTCTTTTAGTACCTAGGTTCATCTTAATGCACATGCTCACTTGATTCCCAATCGCCTCAATTGCTAGGATGTTATAGTAATACAGTGGGACGTTTCTAATTTTAATCCAAGCGGGAACGATCGAGCTCTCTATGTTTGATATGAAATCTGAGGTCAATTAGAGAAGTCTCATGTTGATGCCGTTAAAAGACCCGACTCCTTTCATCCAGCAATGCTGGAAATCCTCTTTTTTCTGGAACCTAGCAAGGATATTGCAGAAATCAATAACTTCAAGTTGGTAGGTGCCTGCAAATCCAATGGTTTTAAAGTTAGTTTCGATTTTAACCATGGCGGGTCGACCCTTGGGTAAATTCCCGGTCAGAGCATTGTTGTAGTGCGAAGAAAGCTCTGCAATTTGAACTGGCGTTAATAGAATGGAGGGTTCTCCCTTGAAGTTTATGGTCAGAGTTAGGTTTTCAGTTGAGGGTAGGGTATTGGAGATTGGTGGATTTCATGATTGAAAGGCTTGAGAGATCATTTTTGGGGTTATAGCCGCCATGGTGGCATTCAGGCCTTGGCCAGGAGGTGGAGTTGAGCTTGGGGTTTCCAGAGTTTGGTTGAAGAAAGATTGTAGCCGTTTGTCGTGTCAGATGAAGAGAGAGGCAAGAGAGAAAACTTAAGAGAGAGAATGACACGTGATGAGGCAAGAGAGAAAGCTTAAGAGAGAGAAAGACACGTGATGAGGCGAGAGAGAAAGCTTAAGAGAGAGAAAGACACGTGATAAGTCACAAAAGTAACATAATGAACCAATGATAATGATAGTGAGTAATTGTTACAATAATTAGTATTATAATAAAATTTCAATTTAATACTATGATATTTTGATCATCGAAATATTATAAAATTTAGGTTTTGATTATGAAATTTATTTATTTATTACATTTTAATCACCGGACTTTAAAATATGCACAAATTGAACCACTTATAACCATATTATTAACTGATTTCACTATTTACTTGGTTATATTTTAAATATGACTTTAGTATGTTTTTGAAATTTTATAAATATTGGGGGATTAATGTGAAATTTGGAAAAAAGTTGCAATTTTGGCCCTCTATCTATTTGGTAGAAATGGTCCTTTAACTTTATAGTTTTGGCATTAGTAGTCTATTTTATAGCCTCTTGTCTTGAACATTTTTGTTGACTTAATAGTCAAAGTAATAAGGGCTAAAGTTAAAAATATATTCACTAGGTGTCCTTGTTGGTCATGATTCTACTTTTGAAATTTTGCACGTAGGTCATTCTCGAGTCACAAATTTATTATCCTTGTATGACGTTCTAGTTGTTTCCATATTACAAAGAATTTCCCTCTACTAGAAAACTGACTTGAGATATGAATGTTACCGTTTTCTTTGATGATTATTCATTTACTATTACGAACAAGGTTACTAGAGATGTTAGCCAAGGCCACTGTGAGGGAGCAGTATACGTTTAGATTACAATGGTGCTTTTTTGTTTTTTTAGTCGAATAAATCTAACAGTGACACACCTTCATGATATTGGTTTATGAGATTTTGCAAAATTACTGCTTATGTCAATGAAAATTGATATTTCAAACCATAAATTCAATGTTACCTCGTTAATTTCACCATCGCAGAATGTAGAAACTTTCAAACATGCACTCGTTTCATCACCATCATAGATGAACAAAACCAACGCTCGATCCTTTCCAGATTTTGAAGGAAAATCGCGAATGAACAAAACCTAAGCTCGATCATGTGTTTTAAAGCTTCATTCTAGTGTATTGCATAGCTTTGATCAGCATGGGGATTTTCGATCTGGTTGTATAAATGAGTTTCGATCAAATTGAATTTCCAAATAATTAAAAGAGCAAAGTGCATATATAACCCTACATTATTGACGAAAGTGCAGACATAACCCTGCAATAATTGAAAGTGCAAATATAACCCTAGATATTTATGTTATGTGCAAATATAACCTTTAAGGCCGAAATTCAATGAAAATACTATTTTGCCCCTCTGTAAAAAAATAATAATAGAAAAGGCATTAAAAAATTAAACTACCCATTTGTCTCCTTCTCCTTCGTTTCTCTCCTTCTCCTTCTCCTTCAAATTTTCCCTTCGTTTTCTCTTCGTTTCTTCTCATGCTTTCTCTCATTCTCCTTCATTTTTTCTCTGTGTTCTCTACTTCTCCTTCTTGATTTTTTGGGGCTTGGCTGATCGGCGCCAAAAATGGTGGTCAATGGTAGGGAGGTGGCGTGGGACTAGTGTTTCGGTGGAGAGCTGGTGGCAAACACGAATCGGCGGTCCAACGTCCTCGTCAGAGCAAGACACTCCGCCCGGTGGTTGGAGAAAATCTTGGGTGGGGTGTTGAAGGTTTGTGGTTGTTGGAGAAGGCCTGTGGTGGTCGAAGAAGAATAGCCTTGTATAAAAGAATGATCGCGTAGAAGAATTCTTATTTTGATCCATATAGAACTCTGAAGCTTGGTTTTCTTTGTTTTTTGAACATGGTTTGCTTTAAGTTTGCTTCTGGGCATTGTTATAGCAACCGGGTTTGCTTAAAGTTTGCATCTGGGCATTGTTATAGCATTTTCTAAGTTTAACTTTCGTAATTGATATCGAATGTGGTGTTTTTGCTCGATTGCTGCTTCGTGATTAGTTTTAAATTTGGATTTAATTAGTGGGAGAGTCTTTTTTTTTTGTTTTGCTTAAGTTTTGTTTTGCTTGTTTATGATGACAGTGAATGGTTGGACCTGTTGATGTTGGAGGTGAGTAGTGGAACTGTGGTGGTTCTTCAAGGATTCCGGGCAGGAGGTGAGTAGTGGCAATGTGGTGGTTATAAGGCAGGAGTGTCGGAGCAATGCAGTGGCGACTAGTGGTGGAACGGTGGTTCTGGTGGCAAGGGCAATTTTGCCTTTTAAATTTTGTATTAGGTTAGAAGGGCATTTTGGTCATTCTTGGTCGATCAATGGCCGAAAATGGCCAGTCAATGCCGGAATAATGATTTTAGGGTTATATTTGCACTTATGTATAATAGATAGGGTTATATTTGCACTAAAAAAATAACCCAAGATTATATCTACACTTTCTCTAACATATAGGGTTATATTTACATATTCCTAATTAAAATTTCTTGATTTTGGAAATTTTCTTTCCTAAAACATGATAGTTGTAATGAGGTGGTTATGATCCGAATTTAGCCTAACAACCCAATTTGCTTGACCCATTTTTTCAGCCAGATTTCCTAGTAATTGCATTTTGGTCCCTCGTCTCACCATATGACGGCGAGACATCTCATATGTGATTTTCTCTAAAAATTATTTTTTAAAAAACTAGTGGAGTATCATCGCGCAGAGCGATGTCATTAATTAAAATATTGAGATTACGTTTTATTTTTTCAATTTTAAAGTTTAGTCATCAAAGTAAAATTATTTGAGTTATGAAGTGATATAAAAATAATTTAGTTAGAAACCATTAAATATTGAATACAATAAAAATTAATGATTTTTTATAATATTTCATTCAAATTGTTTAAAAAGTAATTTTTTATATGTTGAGATTCATTTTAAAAGGTTATCATAATTATATGTATCTCATTGCAATAAATAAAAGTAAATGTCAAATGACCTTATTAGTCTCACTAATTATAAAATGTCATCATTTAACAATTATTAGGTCTAAAACAAGACTTTGTCATACATTAATAAATAAATAATATGTATACATATTCTATCAAAAGTACTATATCATTGTATAAAAAAATCCAAACATTTTGTTATATATGTGTGTGTGTGGGGGATGCAATAAGATATTAATGGTTTTAAATATATCTTTACAAGTTATATATGTTAAAAAGTTATGATTGATTATATAGTAAAGAATTAAAACTAGTAACAAATTATAATATTGGTATGTTAACAAGTATTGATTGATTATATAGCAAAAAATTAAAATCAGTAACATAATATATTAATATTATGTTATTTTTAGACAACTTGAGTTTAGTTTAGTCAAAATGACTTCAATATCCCCGGTGTCAAAGCACCATCTAAAAGTATATAGATTTTATTATATAGTGATTGAGAGTAAGATCTAAGGAAAAGAGCCCACAACCATGTACAATGGTAAACCGCTTTGCAACCGCTATTGTGGTTTCAGTTTATTAAATATTCAATCTCTCTCCTCCACGTCATCAACTGAAACTACAAAGAAACCACTCTATTTTTCTCTCCACAATGGTGAAACCACTTTGCAACCACTTTATGTACCCCACTTGATTTTCTCTATCATACTCATTAATTTTACCTTCACTATTTGATTTAAATAAAATTTTCAACTAAAATAAATTGAAATGTGAAATTTAATAATACATTTTTAATTTTAAAATTTTTAATTTCATTTTTTCTGGAAAAATATTAAATATTTTTGGCAAAGTCTTTGAAAAGACGGTCTTTCCATAGGCTTATGGGAAAATGGGGTATAATTAGAATAATAAAAGGTGAAAGGTCTTAGTTGCAATATTAAAATTTTAGTATGCAACATGTAGTAGTTATAAAATTTATAACCCGGTTCATACAACCCGAAAGTTTTATCTTCATTTCTTCTAATTTACACTTTAAACCTTGGTCTTTCTATAACTTATGGAAAGACCGTCTTTCAAGAGACCGACTCAATATTTTTTATCTAAAATTAAATGATAAGAGAAATCAATTTTAAAAATTCTAGTTTTAAAAAAAATACATTTGAAAGACCAATTATTACGATTGAAAAAATTACAATAAATAATTAAATACTAAAATATTGATCTAACGTGTCTAATTATTACAAATCGGAATATTGATTTAGATTGATTTATTGTTAAAAATACAAAACGAATTACAAATAATAAAAATTAGTGTCCCAATTATTAAAAACATAAAATGCAAATAAATTTTAAGAAAGACGAATTACGAATATTTAAAAAAAGAACTAAAATTATTACTAAAAAGGGATTATAGAGCAATAAAAAAGATTACGTATGAAACTTTAAAAAAAGAAAAAGAAAACAGAACTAAACAAAACAAAGAAAAGAAATCTTGAAGCAAAACAAAACAAATGAAAACAAAACAAAGAAATAAAGGCATTGGCGGGAGACTCTAGTTTCACATTGGCCGACAATGGAAACCAATGTCTAGTTCCAATTTTGTTGAACCACTTTGAAACCCCCATTGTGAGGTTTTGTGGTTCCACTTCGTTTCCAGAGTGTTTATTAAGGAATGTAGATATTACGTGTAATTTTAATTAGATTATATTACATTTTCCTAGTTTGTATAGGTATTCTGTACCACTATATAATGTACCATGAGATCATGAATACAAACACACATTATTACCCTTATTTTGTACATGGTATCAAAGACTAAAATCCTAAAACTTTAAAGAAAATTTTCCTGCCATTATCGAGCTCCAGCCGACGCTGCCCGTCAGCTGCGTGTTTGTCTTCACGCACCACCGTCTCCACCGCCGGTGTCGCTCACTATTTTCGCCACCGCCACCATCTGGTTGTGGTGATCCGTCAACTCCATTCCAACTCCGATCGATCCGTGCATTACTTCCCACATGCCGATCCTGAAGTCCCACGCGACGTAGCCGTCAACGCCACGCGCCACCGCGTCTTGCTGATCCGATCCGCCGCCGGTTGTTGCACCCACCACTGATCCTACCGATTTGCCCCTATGTCTAACTCCAAAAGTAATCCCAAAGAACAGGCTCATGTGGTTGTTAAATCTGAGGCTACTAAGCTCCAGGACATGAATGGCTATGAGGTAATTGTGACTTTACTGAAACCGTTGCAGTTACAATCTGACCCTCGTTGACTAGTACATGTTGGTCGCCTGCCGAATGACCCCTACTTTATTGGCATTTCTCATGGAACTGGTTTGGTTTTTGCACCCACCATCCTGAAGGGTCAAGAGAATTACCTTGAATGGTCTGATGGAATTTGTCATGCTATGTTTGCTAAGCATAAGATTGGATTCATTGATGGATCTATTACCAAACCCCAGGATGATCATCCTGATGTTGCTGATTGGCCTGGGGCTAATGCTACACTTGCCTACTGGATGTTGATAATCCTGGATCTGGAATTGCGATCTTCTACAAGTTATTTTGCCACAGTTAAGGAATTGTGGGATGACCTGAAGGCCCATTTTACTCTTGGTGATGGTATGAAAACTATGCAGATGCGCGAAGATATTCAGAACTGTAGGCAGAATGGTCAGAACATCGCCACCTACTTTGGTAACCTGAAGAAGTTGTTTGGAGACTACAATTCCGTACGATCTCCTTTAGTTTGCGACTGTGAAGCTAGTAAATTGTTCTGCACTTGTAATCTTGCTGCACATGCCTCCCTAGAGAGAGAGAGAAGGATTCGGTTTATAGATTCATCTCTGGTATCGATGAAGGCTATCACACCTTGTGATCCCATATAACGAGCATTGATCTACTGCCATCAGTCTACCGCGTGTATCCGCTTGTTGTCCAGGAGGAGAATCACCGAACTGTTATCCGGTCTTATGAGCCTTCTTTTAACTCCATGGCATATGCCGCACGATGCCTACCACCTACGGTTCTTTGTCAGTTGTCCTCACTTTAGCTAATCGCAAAAATCTAGTCTATACGCATTGTCATTGCAAGGGTCATGACAAAGCTTCCTGTTTCCCGATCATAGGCATTTCGGAATGGTTGAAGGAGTTGAGGGAGAAAGCCAATGCCTTTAAGAAGATGGTGCCAGCTCGACTGACTGCCACCGCCGACCTTGGGGTTCCCGCTGCCGCAGCCCCTTTACTTTTGCCGCCATTCGTCGACTCTGCCATATCGTCGTCAGGGTTAGCGGCGACGGCCTCTACTGGCAATGTCCCTACCCATTCTGATTTTGGTTCAGCTCTGTCTGATGACCAATGGAGCATGACCATGCATTTATTTAATCAGTTTAACTCTCTTTCTGACCATGGGTCAAGTAAGTCTACTATGCCTTAGATTCTTGATTCGGGAGCCTCATATCACATCACTGGTGACAAGGGTTCTCTTACTGATATTACTACTATCGATACTATGAATGTTATATTGCCTGATGGATCTATGTTGTTTACTACATAATATGGTTCTATCTTCTTTGGTGATGTCACCCTTAATCATGTGTTATACATACCTGCTTTACGATGCAACTTATTATCATGCTCTAGATTGTTATCTGCATTAAACTGTCTAGCTTTGTTTACTGGAAATTATTGCATTTTATAGAAAATCAGTACGAGGACTGTGATTGGAGTGGGTGAACAGAAGAAGGGGGGGTTATTGGCTTTGTATGCTGGATACTCGTGTTTGTCCTCCTGTTCTGCATTATTTTTTTACAGTTGCTTCCGTGTCCTCTTTTGATTTATAACATCAGCGACTTGGACATCCTTCCTCTTCGGTGTTGTCTCCTGTTTCCTCTATTGATTTTAGCACAAATAAGACTTATGTTCCTTGCTCTGTATGTTATAGGGCAAAACAAACTAGACATAGTTTTTCTTTGAAGTCTTCAAATGCAACTTCATTGTTTGAATTAATACATTGTGATGTTTGTGTATTATTTTTTAACAATAGTTGATGATTATTCCGGTGCTGTTTGGGTTTATCTATTAGTTGCTAAGTTAGGAGTAGCTTCTAGATTTATAGAATTTTGTGCTTTAATCAAGAACCAGTTCGACCACAGAGTATCCGGGCTGATAATGACACTAAGGTTTTTCAATTGAGATCATATTTTGCTGAATCTGGGAGAATTTTTTATACATCTATGGTTTATACTTTCCAAAAGAAGGGTCGTGTTGAGCGAAAGCATTGCCATTTGTTAAATGTGGCACATGCCTTGTATTTTCAAGCTCAAATGCCGGTTAAGTTTTGGGGAGAATGTGTTCTTACTGCTACTTATCGGGGAGAATTTGTTAAATGTGGCAACGTACTCTCTTTGAGATGTTCTATGGGCAAGCTCCAAATCACAAACCTTTGAAGGTGTTTGGATGCTTGTGTTTTGTTGCGTACATTCCCAGATACCGAGACAAGTTTGCACCAAGAATTTGGCGTTGTTTATTTCTTGGTTATCCTGCCGGAAAGAAAGTCTATTGTCTTTTTAACTTGGAATCCCGTACTATCTTCAACTGTCGGGATGCCAATTTTTTTGAAGATAAGTTCCCTTATGCGGTCACTCCGACACCAGCCCCAGTGCATCCTGGTGGCGCCACCACCTCATCGTCGGTATCGCTGTCGCATCTACCGTACCCCCCGGTCGCTGATCTGCCTGCCTAGCTGGACTGTCCGTCCGGCCCCAATCCCCGGCCCACTCCTTTGTTGGTCTAGTTGACACTACACCACCGGAGTTAATGCCACCGCACTCATTTCATGCACCACCGGCTGTCGTCAATGACGTGCCTCATGTGTCACCATCTTTTGGCCCACCATCGTCCACCGCTGCTTGCTACCAGCTCCGCTGCCTACATCGCCGGATACTCCAGCACCGCCCTCCGTAGCTGAGTCACCTCCTCTCCGACAGAGTACTCGAAATCACCGACCTTCTCCTTACTTGGAAGAATATGACTGCGATGATGATTATGTCTATGCTACTACTACTGAAGGCCACTCCCTACTGCTACGTTCACTCATGCGCCTTCATTATCCTCATATTTTTTCTATCCTCTTACTGATTATATATATTGTGATAAGTTTTTGTAGTACGCATTCTAGATTTTTAGGTGCAGTAACTTCTAGTGCAAATCCCACCACTTATTATGAGGCGTCAAAGCATGCTCTTTGGTGAGATGCTATGACTAAAGAGCTTACTGCGCTTGAGAGCATTCAAACTTGGACTCTGACTTCTCTACCTCTAGACAAGACTGCAATTAGTTGCAAATGGGTTTACTGTACAAAGTTCAAATCTTATGGTACCATTGAGCGTCATAAGACGCGCATGTTAGTTCTCGGGAATCACCAGGTTGAAGGGATTTACTATACTGAGACATTTTCTCCGGTTGCAAAGATGAGTTCGGTTGGTCTTTTCTTGTCGGTTGCTGTTATTCGTGGTTGGGAACTGCATCAGATAGATGTACATAATGCTTTCCTACATGGTTATCTACATGAAAAGATTTACATGCGGCTCCACCTGGCTATCATGCGCCCTCTGGTCAGGTATGTCACCTTTAGAAATATCTTTATAGTCTTCGCCAGGCTCCTCGCAATTGGTTTGCAAAACTAGCTCAGGCCTTCCGTGTATTTGGCTTTGTTCAGAGTAAAGAAAATTACTCTTTATTTGTCTTTACTCATGGTTTAGTATCTTTACACGTGCTAGTTTATGTGGATGATTTGGTTATTGTTGGTAGTTCTTCGTCGCTTATCTTTGAATTCAAGGAATATTTGAGCTCTTGTTTCCATATGAAAAATCTTGGTCTGCTTAAGTATTTCTCGGTTATAGAGATTGCTAGAAGACTAGATGGGATGTTTCTTTCACAGTGAAAATATTCCCTGGACATCTTGTTGGTATGCCTTGAATACTGTAATAGCCGCTTCTGCGACCCTGGCCTGGGGGTCCGGGGGGGCGGCAGTCGCCCCCGGGAAACAAACGGGGGTCTCGCTGTTGATTTGGAAACAAACGTATAGCTTGTCTCTTTATTGGACTGCTGTTGATTTGGGCCGAATTGTGTTTTTGGCCCAGTTTGTTAGGGTTTAGTGGAGACAGGATATAAAATGTCTCTCTTCTCTCTGTAAACATTAATTCTGATATAGTGAATCCGTCTCCCGTGGATGTAGCAAAATTGGTGAACCACGTAAATCTTGTGTCTTGTTATTTTCGTTCATATTTTCTGTTCTTTCTCCATTCCGCACAACAAACTGGTATCAGAGCGGTTTCTTTTTCCGGCGATATTCGTAGTGGGTATATTGGATTCTGGGCTCATCAGATCGGGGCTGATCGGGGAGAAAGATGTCTGGGTTGAACGTGAAGATCGACAAGTTTACTGGGAGAAACAGTTTCAGTTTATGGCAGATCAAGATGCGAGCTTTGCTGAAACAGCAAGGTTTGTGGACTCCGCTGACGAAGGATTTCGCGAGCAGTTCTGGCGATGTTGTGAGTCTGGAAGAAAAGGCACACTCGACGATTATGCTGTGTCTCGCGGACGAAATCATCACTGAGGTCTCAGATCAGGAGACTGTTGCACAACTGTAGCTGAAGTTAGAGAATTTATATATGACGAAATCTCTAACCAACAGGTTGCTTCTGAAACAACGCCTCTTCGGTCTCCGAATACAGGAAGGTACGCAACTCAGAGACCATATAGAGCAATTGAATACTTTGTTATTAGAATTGCGAAATATAGATGTGAAAATTGAAGATGAAGATGCTGCTTTGATTTTGCTAGTTTCTTTACCACTTTCGTATGAGAATTTTGTTCAGTCATTTATTATTGGTAAAGATTCTGTGTCTCTGGAGGAAGTAAGATCCTCTCTCCATAGTAGAGAGTTGCGACATAAGGCAAACAGTACAGGTACAGAAAGTCAGGCCACTGGCTTGTTTGCTAGTGACGGAAACACAAAAGGCAAGGAAACCGGAAATAATAAGAAGGGCAAGAAGTCATCTTCAAAGGGTCCCAAGGCCAATGATGTTTGTAACTACTGTAAGGAGAAGGGGCATTGGAAAAAGGAGTGTCCGAAGAAGGCTAGTAAATCTGGGAGTATATCTGGTACTGCTGCTGTGGCTGAAGGGGATTTCAGTTCTGAAGATGATTTTGCTCTAGCTGTTACTGGGCAAAATAATCATTCTAATGCGTGGTTTCTTGATTCTGGGGCATCTTACCATATATGCCCAAGGAGAGATTATTTCTCAACTTACGAGCAAGCTGAGGGCATCATTACTACGGTAAATGGTGTTGCGTGCAAGGTAGTTGGGATTGGTTCAATCAAGATCAGGACGCATGATGGTAGTTTCTGTACTTTGAACGATGTCAGGCATGTTTCATCGATGACAAAGAATCTGATTTCTCTTCCTACGTTGGATAGAAAGGGTTTCGTCTACTCAGGGAGTGATGGAGTTCTGTGTGTCTGCAAAGGTTCTAGGCTGGTTCTGGAAGGTGTTCTGCATGGTACTTTGTATTTTCTACAAGGTTCCACGGTTATGGATTCTGTTAATGTTGCATCTTCGGAGGTTCACCAGGATGATATGAC
Organism: Rubia yunnanensis; assembly: GCA_037428765.1. Lineage (NCBI taxonomy): Eukaryota > Viridiplantae > Streptophyta > Magnoliopsida > Gentianales > Rubiaceae > Rubia > Rubia yunnanensis. The sequence goes on from CM075065.1 coordinate 104,863,907, forward strand.
TAAGTTATGGCATATGAGGCTTGGTCACATGGGTGAAAGAGGGATGCAGATCTGTCGAAGTATGATCTTCTTGGTGGCTACAAGATCAAGAGCTTGAACTTCTGTGAGCATTGCGTTTTTGGGAAGCATCACCGTAGCAAGTTTCCTAAGGCGATTCATAGAACAAAGGGCACATTGGATTACATCCATTCTGATTGTTGGGGACCTTCCCGAGTTGAGTCACTGGGAGGTCACAGGTACTTTGTTTCTTTGATTGATGATTACTCAAGGATGACTTGGGTTATCATGATGAAACATAAGAGTGAAGCTTTCTCGAAGTTCAAGGAGTGGAAAGCTTTGGTGGAGAATCAGACCGGGAAGAAGATCAAGAGGCTTCGAACTGATAATGGGCTGGAATTCTGCTCGTCTGAGTTTGATCAGTTTTGTAGGGATGAAGGGATTGCTCGTCATCATACAGTCAGGAATACACCATAGCAGAATGGCGTAGCTGAGCGAATGAATCAGACATTGCTGGCGAGAGCGAGGTGCATGCTCTCTAATGCTGGTTTGGAAACGAGATTCTGGGCAGAGGCGGTGAGTACAGCTTGTTACCTGATCAACCGCGGGCCTCACACGGGTATAGAGTGCAAAATACCTATGGAGTTGCGGTCAGGTAAAGTTGTTGATTACTCCAAGTTAAAAGTTTTTGGTTGTACATCTTATTATCATGTTAGTGATGGTAAGTTAGAGCCCCGAGCCAAGAAGGGTGTCTTTGTGGGTTATGGAGATGGAGTTAAAGGCTCCAGGATATGGTCTCCATCTGAGAAGAGGGTTATTCTGAGCAGGGACATTGTTTTTGATGAAAATTCTTTGCTTAGATCTATGGTGAAGCCCACAGTTGTGCCAGAAACTAGTGGAGTTGATAAACAGGTGGAGCTTGAAGTCACTCAAGGTGAAAATAGATTGGAACAATTTGAGGTGGATCAAGAGCCACAGACAGAATCTGAGATACCAGAATCTCCACCACCAGATCCTCAACCATCAGGAGCTACAGTCCGCAGTTTAGCTCAGGACCGACCCAGGAGGGTTGGAGTTGGGGCGCCAAAGAGATATGGGTTTGAGGATATGGTGGGTTATACACTATCAGTTGCCGAGGAAGTGGATAATCAAGAGCCATCAACCTTCAGAGAGGCTACTTCATGTACTGATGCTGATAAATGGCTTGCTGCAATGGGAGATGAGATGGAGTCTCTTCAGAAGAATCAGACATGGGAATTGGTCAAACAGCCTCAAGAGAGAAAGGTAATCAGTTGCAAGTGGGTTTTCAAGAAGAAGGAAGGAATATCACCTGCAGAGGGAGTCAAGTACAAGGCAAGAGTTGTTGTAAGAGGTTTCAGTCAAAGGGAGGGGGTAGACTATAATGAGATTTTCTCACCAGTGGTCAGACACACTTCCATCAGAGTGTTGCTAGCCTTGGTGACACATCAGGATTTGGAGCTCGAGCAACTTGATGTGAAGACCGCTTTTCTACATGGAGAGTTGGAGGAAGAGTTGTACATGACTCAGCCAGATGGTTTCCAAGTTCCTGGCAAGGAAAAGTATGTTTGCAAGTTGAAGAAGTCTTTGTATGGACTTAAGCAGTCTCCGAGGCAGTGGTACAAGAAGTTTGACAGTTACATGCTTCAGCTGGGATATACGAGGTGTGCTTATGACTGTTGTGTCTACTACAGTAGGTTGAGAGATGGGTCATTCATCTATTTGGTGCTTTATGTAGATGACATGCTGGTAGCCGCAAAGAGTAAGCACGAGGTTCAGAAGTTGAAAGGACTTCTTAGTGCTGAGTTTGAAATGAAGGATCTGGGTGCAGCTCGGAAGATACTAGGAATGGAGATTCTTAGGGATCGAAGTCAGCGGAAGCTTTTCTTGTCACAGAAAGGCTACATTCAGAAAGTGTTGGCTAGGTTTGGCATGTCTACAGCCAAGCCTATAGACACTCCTAGTGCTGCAAATATTCATCTCACAACTATGTTTGCTTCTTAGTCAGACGAGGAGAAGGAGTATATGTCTCGGGTTCCTTATGCCAGCGCGGTGGGGAGCTTGATGTATGCTATGGTTTGCACGAGGCCAGATTTAGCACAGGCAGTCAGTGTTGTGAGCAGGTTCATGGGGCAACCGGGAAAGGAACATTGGCAAGCTGTGAAGAGGATTTTCAAGTATCTTAGAGGTACGTCTGATGTGGGTCTCATTTATGGAGGTGATACCGAGTGCTTAGTTACAGGATACTCTGATTCTGATTATGCTGGTGATGTTGACACGAGGAGATCGATGACTGGTTATGTATTCACTTTGGGAGGTTCTGTGGTTAGTTGGAAGGCGACTTTGCAACCTACAGTGATGTTGTCTACTACGGAAGCAGATTACATGGCTCTGACAGAGGCTGCAAAGGAGGGAATATGGCTGAAAGGGCTAGTTAGTGATCTTGGTCTACATCATGATCAGGCTACTGTGTACTGTGACAGCTTGAGTGCAATCTGCCTAGCCAAGGATCAGGTCCATCATGAGAGGACCAAGCATATTGATGTCAGATATCATTTCTTGAGGAGTGAGAGGAGAATCAGGGTGAAGAAAGTGGGAACTGCAGATAATCCCGCTGATATGTTCACCAAATCTGTTCCACATAGCAAGTTTCAACATTGTCTGGACTTGCTGAACATCAGAGCTGATTAGGTGCTCTATGGGCAGTCCCGGGAGTGGAGGGAGAAGTCTACTCATCTGGCACTGTAATGGTGCATCTGGAGTTTTCTACTTTGAGGATTCAAGTCAAGGTGGAGATTTGTTGGTATGCCTTGAATACTGTAATAGCCGCTTCTGCGACCCTGGCCTGGGGGTCCGGGGGGGTGGGGTGGCAGTCGCCCCCGGGAAACAAACGGGGGTCTCGCTGTTGATTTGGACCGAATTGTGTTTTTGGCCCAGTTTGTTCGGGTTTAGTGGAGACAGCATATAAAATGTCTCTCTTCTCTCTGTAAACATTAATTCTTATATAGTGAATCCGTCTCCCGTGGATGTAGCCAAATTGGTGAACCACGTAAATCTTGTGTCTTGTTATTTTCGTTCATATTTTCTGTTCTTTCTCCATTCCGCACAACACATCTTATCTGACACAGGTTTATCTGCTTCTAAACCCACTGATTTTCCGATGGAGCAACAATACGATCTGACACGCGTTGAAGGTTCACTTTACCATGATCCTGAGCAGTATCGGCATCTGGTTGGGCGTTTGATCTACCTCACCATCACTCGTCCTAAGCTTAGTTATTCGGTTCATACACTTGCCCAGTTTATAAAGTTTCCTTGTGTTCCTCATTGGCAAACTGTTGTCCGTATTTTGCATTACTCGAAGAGTCATCCTGGTCAAGGTTTATTTCTCTATTCCCGTAGTGCGTTGCAATTGAGTGCTTACTATGATTATGATTGGGCTGCATGCTTATTACCCAACGTTCTCTTTCTGGATACTTTGTGATGATTGGTGATCCTCCGGTTTCTTGGAAGACTAAGAAGCAACCTTTGGTTTCTCAGTCTTCCACTGAAGCGGAGTATCGTGCTATGGTTGTTACCTGTTGTGAATTGTTATGGCTTAAGTCTTTACTGAAATACTTGGGGTTGCGCATACTACTCCAATGCGTTTGTTTTGTGACAACTAAACTGCTCTTCATATTGCGGCAAATCCAGTAATCCATGAATGTACTAAGAATATTGAAGTTGATTGTCATTTTATCTGGGATCTTGTGCAGCCTGGCACCATTATTACTCATCATATCCGCACTACCGATCAACCTGCAGACTTGTTTACTAAAGCTCTCAGACGTAATTAGTTTCATTCTTTACTTGGCAAGTTAGACATTTCTGATCCTCATGCTCCAAATTGAGGAGGTGTATTAAAGAATGTAGATATTACTTGTAATTGTAATTAGATTCTATTACTTTTTACTAGCTTGTATATGTATTATGTACCACTATATAATGTATCATGAGATCATGAATACAAACACACAGTATTATCCTTATTCTCTACAGTGTTCCGTAAACCCCCATTGTAAATGCTCTAAATCCACCATTTATGCCGTCATTCAAAAGGGAGAAACAACAAAAAGAAACAGGAATATCTAATGAAGTACTTATAAGTTTATAAACTGGTTCATGCAACCCAAAATTTTTATCTTCATTTCTTTTAATTTGCACTTTAAACCTTGGTCTTTCCATAACTTATGGAAAGACCGCCTTTCAAGAGACGGACTCTAAAAAAAATATAATACAAATTAATTTAAGAAAAATGAATTACGAATATTTAAAAAATGGACTAAAATTATTATTAAAAAGGATTATAGAGTAATAAAAAAGATTAGAAAAAAGTGCTTTTATAACCCTACCTAGTTGACATAAGTGCCAATATAACCTTTCAATATTCGAAAGTGCCAATATAACCCTACATAGTTAGTGAAAGTGCTAATATAACCCTATAAGTTTTAAGGATGTGCTGATATAACCCAACAAACATTAGAAATGTGCTGATATAACCCTACAAACATTAGGAATGTGCTGATATAACCCAATAAGATTGCATAATGTGCTGATATAACCCTACCTAATTTCAGCAAACTATGGCGGCCCAGTGAACTATGAAGGTAAAATAGTCCACCCAATTTTAGAGTTAGCCCAAATGGTATTTTGGTCAATTTACATAGAGTCAACCCTGAAAAATTGAGGTCAATGCCAGAAATGGGATCTGAGGGTTATATTGGCACTTTCATTAACTAGTTAGGGTTATATTTGCACTAAAAATTATCATAGGGTTATATTGACAATTACTCAAGTACATAGGGTTATACTTGCACTTATCCCAAAAGATTAAGGATGAAATTTTTGAAAAAAACAAAAGAAAACAGAACTAAACAAAACAAAGAAAAGAAATCATGAAGCAAAACAAAATAAATGAAAACAAAACAAAGAAATAAAGGCATTGTCTAGTTTCACATGGGCCGACAATGGAAACCAATGTCCGGTTCCAATATTTGTTGAACCACTTTGAAACCCCCATGGTAAGGTTTCGTAGTTCCACTTCGCTTCCAGAGTGTTACAGTTAACCCCCATTGTACATCATCTAACTTCAGTATTTATACCCTCATTCAAAAGGGAGAAACATGAATATCTAATGGAGTACTCCACAAAACAAGAGTATAAACATTCCACCAACAAACAAGCAGGTTTTGAAGTTGCTAAAGACACCGCACAAACACACATTATAGACAGCTCCTACAACAGCAAAAAGGAAAAACAAGCAAGCAAGGCCTACACAAGAGGCTGCTTTGTGCTAAAAGGAGCTAAAGAATAACCACTTCAACTGATGAAGGTATCACTCCCTTGAGCCGATGAGTGCGCGCTTTTGCATTGTCTCGAATTTTTTTCACCACCACGGACTTCCCACTGCATTTACCAAACAGGTCATGCGGAAGCTTGTCATTGTTGATTATGCCAATCAGGTCATCCGGATACTTCCAATCGCAGCAGCACCTGCCAAACAGGTTGTGCGGAAATTGCAGTCCATCAAGTTCAAAAAGCTTGATGATTATCCTTTGTAGAGCGGCTACATTTTCTAAGACGTGCATGATAACACCATCCTCAATCGCTCGACCACAATATCCATGAAGTTCAAACACTTGAGATGTTGGAGAGGGAAACCTGAAGGTTTCCCATAATTTCTATTGTAGTTGTTAAAACACTCGCAGATGTTTTTCAACTGAAAACCAGATAAATACAAGACATCAGCAAAGTCTTTCACGGTTCTAAATGATGAAGCAGATCGAACAAAGAAGATGATAGAGTAAGACAATACAGTCTGGTGAAATCTCCAAAAGAATAACTACCTCAAGTACAAACTTATCCAAGTTGGGGAATGACCCTATCAGTGAAGGCAGATGAATAAAACCATCATTGTCAACTTCTTCGACAACTAAGATTAGTTGCTTAACCTGAGCTAGTTGGGGGACTTCAATGAGCTTTGCTCCATCCTAGAAAGGTAAAAACATCAACAAGCTAAAGGTGCGAGCTATATAATTCAAATACTGAATGAACAAGTTGAGACAAACCTCTGCATGAAAACAACGATTCAAACACAAGGTAAAAACCTCTACTCCTGATAGGCAACTGCAGAGATGTGTAGGTATTTGATAAATCCGTGGTGCACAGACACATGCATCCACAAGCTTTGGATTATTTTCTGTATTGTTAAGAAATTTTGCAATCGCAATTAGAAAGTGTCGCGATTAGAAATTTTGGATAGTAATCCGTGGTGCACAGACACATACATCCCTTAGAAAATGCCGCGATCGCAAAATTTCTTAACAATACAGAAGCTTCAAAGTCAAGTCGAGCGGAAGACATCCTAATTCCTCTCCAACACTTGGAGAGAACACTAGTTCTAGCAGCTTCATCCAGCTTAAGAAAAGACAGAATGTAAATAAGAATGCAATTTGGCAGCTGACTAATACGGTCCGGACCAAACACCTCATGAGGTTTAAACAAGAAAACAGGAGATAACATCGGTTACATTACACATTAACATAGATCCGCGAATTAGATTAACTGAAAACAGAACCCTCACGATTGATTGCTGACCTTGTTCAGTTGATAATGACAAAAACGGCCGGCCATTTCCCTCTGCAAGATTGATGCTTTAGTTTGACAACTTACCCGGAAATGCTCTGTAAGCTGAAAATGATCACATTTCTAAACAGCAAAAAAAAAAGAAAGATAGAAATTACATGTGTCAAGAACTGATTAATGACTACTCCCTTCCACCCACCTGAATTTGCACTCTTGCTTTTTGAACACTATTCTCTGGCAAAATTTGATGGTAGATTTAAATAAATATATGAACAAAAATATTATCTTATATGATATTGTTCAATTCGTCGTAACAAGTAGTTTTTAAATATTAAATTTATATTTTTCGTTATTATACTGAGGTAAATATATTAACGGTCAAACATATGTCTTGAACAGTATACAAAAAGCAAGAGTACAAATTATTGAGGAAATAGAATATTTTGTGAATATTACTTTTACTTAGATTAGTATACTTTTCCTTATTAACTTGGGATTCTTGTAACACTATATAATGTACCACAGGACATGAATACATTCACAATATTACACTCTTATTTTCTACATAGTATCAAAGCCTGAAATCCTGAAACCATAAACCCTAAATTTTTCCGTCTTAAATTTTTCGTAAATGCCACCGTTGTTATCTGCGTGACTTTCACACACCGCTGATCCGAGCTACATTTCCATCCTCACAAAAAAAGGGAAATTGGCGTCGCTGGTTTACAGCACTAGCCCGTTGCCGATCTGCTCAGCTCAGGACAACACCGACTAACTCCCACCGACTGCTGTCATCCTTCTGTAGGACGTCTGTCTCCACCAATTGCCGTCAGTAATCATGTAATAAGTCGACAATGCATTTTTCTTGGGTATCCTGCTGACAAGAAATGCTATCGCCTTTATGATTTGGAATCACGTACTTTCTTCAACAGTTGTGATGTTGATTTTTATGAAGACCAGTTTCCATTTGCTGTGCCATCTGTACCCGCTCAGCCCGTACATTCACAAACTAATACATGGTATGTTGGCTATCCGATGACGGTTCCATTAGTGACAACCCACGGTGCAGCCACCTCACCTCCGGTCATCACCCCCATCGCGGCCTCACCCAGCTGCCGTCGGCTTCTACCGTTCCACCAGTGGGCCACCTACCCAAGCTACGTCGTTCGACACCTCAGCCTTGCCCGACTTGGCGCCAGGTTCTGACACCGGTGATTCCGCCAGCAATTCTTCCCACGGCCATGGCATCGCCAACCATTGTCACCCAGCCGACTGACACCGCAACACCGACCCCGCCGCCATCTTCCCTGCGTAACATCGTCCTCCTGCTTACTTGAGTGATTTTGTCTTCTCTGCTGTTAACCCCCACCCCACACTGCTACTGTCACTCATGCGCCATCACTATCCTCAGGTGTTTTCTATCCTTTAACCAATTTTGTAAATTGCGATAAGTTTTCTAGTATGAATCTATATTTTTGGGTGCAGTAACTTCTAGTGCAGATCCTACCACTTATTCAGAGGCGTCAAAGCATGCTTATTGGCGCGATGCTATGGCTGATGAGATTAATGCTCTTGAGCACAATGAAACTTGAACTATGGCTTCTCTTCCTCCGAATAAGACTGCAATTGAATGCAAATGGGTTTATCGTACCAAGTTTAAGGCTGGTGGTACTATTGAACGACACAAAACTTATCATGTGGTTCTGGGTAATCGTCAGATTGAAGGAGACTTTACTAAGACATTTGCTTATGTTGCAAAGATGAGTTTGGTTCGCCTATTCTTATCTGTTGCAGTCATTCATGGTTGAGAGCTTCATCTGATGGATGTCCATAATGCTTCCACATGGTGATCTTCACGAAGAGGTTTTTATGTGCATACTACTGGTTTGCTAAGTTGGCTCAGGCTCTACGCGTATTTTGCTTTGTTCAGAGTAAGGTTGTTTACTCTCCTTTTGTTTTCTCCCGTGGTTCGGTTTTCTTACATGTGATGGTTTTTGTGGATGATTTGGTGATTGCTGGTAGTTCTTCGTCGCCCATTTCTGATTTCAAGAAACACTTGAGCTCTTGTTTCCACATGAAGGATCTTGGTGCCCTTAAGTATTTCTTGGGTATAGAGATTGCTAGAAGACCGGAGGGGATGTTTCTCTCGTAGAGGAAATATGCCCTTGATATTTTATCAGATACTTATTTTTTAGCTGCAAAACCGACAGACTTTTTGATGGAGCAACATAATGATCTGGCGCGCGTGGAATGACCCATGTACGGCGATCTGGAGCAGTGTCTGTGGCTAGTCGGTCGTTTCATTTATCATTACACATTTGGAGCTTAGTTATTCGGTGCATACACTTGCTCAGTTCATGAAGTCACCTTGTGTTCTTCACTGGCAAGCTGCACTGCGGGTTCTCCACTACTTGAAGAGTCATCCTCGTCAAGGTTTATTTCTCTCTTCACGTAGTTCTTTACAGTTGACTGCTTACTGTGATTCTGATTGGGCTGCATGCGCCATCACACGATGTTCACTTTCTGGATATTTTGTGATGATTGGTGATTTTCCGGTTTCATGGAAGACCAAGAAGCAACCTACGGTTTCTCATTCTTCTACTGAAGCGGAGTATCATGCCATGGTTGTTACCCGTTATGAGTTATTGTGGCTTAAGTGTTTGCTTAAATATTTAGGTGTTGTTCATTCTGCCCCCATGCGACTATTTTGCGATAGTCAATCTACTCTTCATAGTGCTGTTAATCTTGTCTTTCATGAACGTACATACAAAGGTTGACTGTAATTTTGTCAGAGATTTGGTACAGTCTGGTACTATCGTTACTCATCATATCCGCACTTCTGATCAGCCTGCTGACTTGTTCACGAAAGCTCTTTGATACGAATTAGGTTTCTTTATTTATTTTTATTTATTAGGTTTGTTAGAAGATAACACTATACTCTTTTTCCCATTGGATTTTTTAATGGGGTAGTGTGATCATTTATTTTATTTTAGAATAAGGTCTATTAATTCTGCTATGTTGGCCTTAGAAGAATTAATGTTTCGGTCTTGAATTTATTTTAGTGTTTAGAATATTCAGTTATGATTTTATTAGAATTAGATTTGGTAAGATTAGATAAGGCAATATTCATTCAAGATTTATCTTGAAGAATATAGTCATTTATTTTAGGTAGTCTAGTTAAATATGGTTTTAGCTTCTTAAAGCTGTCATAATCCTTTCAGTTTCTTATTTGTATTTTTTGAAGACCATACCTATGTACTATAAATAGGGGTGGTATTCAACATTATTGCACCTTACAACTTTTTCAATCAAATATACAACCTTTTGAGTTCATACTCTTTGCTTGCGAGCTATTCCATTGTTGCTTAACCCCGAGGGCTAGTTAAGTGTCAATAAAACTTGTAATCTGATCCTGAGGGCTAGTTAGAGAGCGAGTCAAAATTAAGTGTACCCCGAGGGCTAGACCTTGAATTTTGTGCGGCATTGAAGGGTTTGCGAGTTCCCTTGTTTTGTCAAAGATCTTAATTCCACAATCCAGATTCTTGGCAAGGGGATTCATATCACGCTTGGACGTAATCAGCTTCAACTACTACTTGGCAAGTTGGGCATTCTTGATCTACATGCTCCAACCTGAGGAGGAGTATTGAGGAAATGGAATATTTTGTGAATATTACTTTTATTTAGATTAGTATGTTTTTCCTTATTAATTTAGGATTCTTGTAACACTATATAATGTACCCCAGAACATGAATACAATCACAACATTATACCATTATTTTTTACACAAATCTAGCTGTGACTGAATGTGTGTAATTCACCATGTTTGGTGTGTCTATCATAGATGGAATAAATAGAGTACAATGAGGTGATTACATCAAACCTAGACTGTTCTATATATGTACAGTATCAATCCTAATTAATCTAAAATCAATCAGGATATTCTATCTATTCTATCAAATCAATTAGGATATTCTATCTATTATATCCCCCCCTCCTCAAGCTAAGTGTAGGACTATATGAAACGCAAAGCTTGGAACGAAACAGACCAAAAAGATTGCGAGACAGACCCTTAGTGAAAATATCCGCAATCTGTAAAGAAGATGGAACATGACTAACACAGAGTCTACCAGAGGCAACAAGTTCACGAAAAAAGTGGTAGTTGATGTCTATGTTCTTGGCCCGTTTATGAGCAACCAGCTTTTGAGCAAGAAAAATGGCACTGCTGTTGTCGCAAAGTAGGAGAGGCGACGACGAAAGGGAAACCCAAAGCTCTTTAAGCAGATTGCATACCTAGGTAAGTTCAGCAGCAGTATTCACCATAGCGCGATACTCAGACTCACAACTGGATTGAGACACTGTCGGTTGCTTCTTAGCACTCCAAGAAACAAGATTGCCCCCAAGAAAAATGGCATAGCCATAAGTGGAACGTTGGGTCTCAAGACAACGGGCCCAATCAGCATCAGAATAGCCCAGAAGGGAAAGACCACTGCAAGAGGGTTGAAAAGATAGACCATGATGAATGGTTCCACAGACATACCGAAGGATGTGAGTAACAGCCTGATAGTGATCCTCTCGAGGTGACTGGAGAAACTGGCTAACAGAGTTGACCGCATATGAGAGATCATGGTGAGTGATGGTCAAGTACTGCAAGGCACCGACGAGTGAGCGATAAAGATTGGGGTTCGAGAACTTAGACCCCAAGGTGTTGTGAAGTTGAGAGCCAGGAACAAAAGGTGTAGAAACAGGAACAGCATCTGTCATCCCCGGGCGCTAAGGTATCTCCATCGCATATTTAGCCTGCCCAAAAAAGAGTCTAGATAAAGATCGAGAGACCTCCAAACCTAAAAAATAGTGAAGTGCACCAAGATCCTTAATGGCGATCAGTGCGGGTGATGAACCGACGAATGAGAATAGGATCATTACCGGTTAGAATGATGTCGTCCACATATACTAACAGATATAGAATCTTCGATCCCTGGGAGAACATAAACAAGGAAGTGTCGGCAGAACTGCACTGAAATCCTAGATGAAATAAATAGGAACTGAATCACTGAAACCAAGCCCAAGGAGCTTGTTTGAGACCATAAATAGCCTTGCGAAGACAACAAACAAAATCAGGATGAACGGGATTAGTGTAACTGGCCGGTTGCTCCATGTAGACTGGTGCATCAAGAGAACCATTAAGGAATGCATTCTTAATGTCTAACTGATAAAGGGGCCAAGAGAAAGTAGTGGCCAAGGATAAGATAATTCTGACTGTGGATGCCTTGACGACCGGACTAAAAGTGTGGGTGAAGTCAAATCCTGGCAGCTGAGAATATCCCTGTGCAATAAGTCGAGCCTTGTACCGATCAATGGTACCATCCTGGCGATGCTTGAGATGATAAACCCATTTGGACCAAACAATGTTGACACCAGTAGGGCGTGGAACCAGATCCCAAGTATGTTGCTGACGAAGGGCACTCATTTCTTCATCCATAGCGGTCACCCAGTGAGGATCCTCCCTTCAATTGGTCTCTTGCCCCGAGGGTCATTAGATTTGGACTGCTTAGCCATTAGCCCTTCTTTCTTCTTTCAAATGGCTTCATCTACCTTCGAATGATGTTCTACGACTTCTTGGAGCTGTTGAAGCATTTTTGGGTCATTCGCTGTCAGTTTCCTATACAACTCCAGGCCATCCATTCCCAACAGATATCCCTAGATAATTTCATTTTATGTGCTTTCGACTACCCCCAGCCTTTCATCGACATACCTGTGGTAGAAGGCGACAGTAAACTCCTCCTACTTGTGTTTCGCTTCATACAGTTTCGTCAATGTCTTGGTGAATTTCTTTATCTGGCAATACTCACTCAGTAAGGCCCACCAAAGTCTTGATACGACTGCAGTGAATCCCTTGGTAGCTTGTTGAACCACTCCTTGGCTTTTCCTCGAAGGTAGCTACCCACCAACTTGCATGCCAACCTTTCATCGAAATCTCGAGAATTCATCAACCCGAGAAAATTTTGGATAAACTCTCATGGGTCTAAATCCCTTCAGTAAGTAGGAAGCCCTTCTGGTAGCTTCATGTCCTTGGGCCAGCGAGGTGTCGTCACCATCGAGCCGAAAGGGGATCCGGCTGTTTTCCCCATCGACCCTATCAATCTGTCAAACTCCCTACCAAGGGCTGTCTCACCTCTGTCATACTGGTGCCCCGTGTTCTGATTGGGTCGGGTGAACGAAGGGTATGCCTCCCTGACCATCAGCAAGGTCTAGGACCCTCACCCAAGGCATGACTCCTCGACCCAGCTCGATGCCCTAGAGAGGATAAACCAGCATCGAGGAAAACATGGGGTAACTCACCTTTATATGATCATGGAAAGAAGTTTGGGGTCTCGGTTGTGCAGCCTCCCTTGTATACCCCATATATGGACTCCGCATATCTGGCTTGCTAAGGGTAGTGCTCTGATCTGCACTTCCAGGGCCACCGAAGGAACATGAGTTATCGAATGTATCATAGTCGTCGAATGGTGAAGGGCCATCGAAGGGAGACGACATGACAACATGCTTCTACCAACAACTGTGTGATGTGATCGAAGCTCTGCGGAGATACCCTAGCTTCGTCTGCCACACAATTTTCCTGGAATCTTCGTTCATAAGTCTTTACATGCGAATCGCCAGAGCACTCCGTGAGATGGTCATCGACACCTCGCGATCTAGAAAATGGTATCGCATCGTCAATTCCCACAATTGGTTCAATAGTAATCTCTACTCCTAAAGCACCGGGTAGGGTCCTGACCTGTGACCCTTCGATCAAAAGATTTGTTGGGCTAGGTCCCGTTGAAGCTTCAGCTGGTGTTGTGGGCGCGTCTTGGCCTGCCATGGGAGGGGACATTTTTCTCCCCTTCCCTCGACCTATACAAACATCCAACCTCAACGCCTGCACCAGTCCCTTTGCTCTTCAACATTTCACTCTGAAGAGTTGAAGTCGTCGACACGGACATACGCAATGAAATCCATATCTGATCGAACTTTGGGTCCCACTAGGCGTGCCACTTGATGCGCATGGTGACCTTCGTTCACAACCCAGCCCGGATATGATCCAACGCAGCCTGTGATCTACAAAAAGAAAAGAAACAGACCCCGAGAACTCTGGGGGGGAGATTCTCCGATGGTCTAGTCAGCAATTTTATTGAAAGTAAGAGTAGGCAATGGAGTGTTACCGAAAATAGAAGACATATCTTCATATTTATACTATTTCTAAATCCTAATATTCTTGGTCTATGACCTAGCTTCTGTTGTTTTCTAGTGAATGATCCAATAACAAGCCCACTTATGAGTGTCTTGAGTTTTGGGCTTCGTTTTAAGCGATGGTTTCATTAGCCCAACTAGGTCTTGGTTCTACCGTGTCATCAAGAGACAATGTTGATCCTCCGAAGAAAATGAAGGAGAAGAATAGGTTGCACTAAAAAAAGAAAAAAGACTGACTCCGATTTCGTTAGAGATTCTAAATCCAAACTAGACATACAGTTGACTAAAGATGAGGATAATCTTGATTTCAATGTTTTGAAATGGTGGAAGACGAATAGTGCACAATTTTGCATGTTATCATTATTTTCTCGTGGTGTTTTGGTTTTTCCAATATCTGTAATCGCTTTTGAATAAGTTTTCAGCAATGGGGGAAGACTTCCTGATGCATTTAAGAGTTCCTAAACTCCTAAACTTGTTCAAGCATTCATGTGTACCCAAGATTGGTGTCGTGCAAATGCAGTTGAGATTTAGGTAGAACAAGATATTGAAAAGGCTGACTAGTTTGAAGAAGGTATTATATTATTCTTCTTATAGTGGGTTTCAGACTTCTTTACTCCCCGTCCTGAGGATTTTACACATAATCTTATTCATGATGTCTAAAAAATATGTTTGACTTTATCTATATGCAAGTAAATATAAAATGGCATATAAAAAAGTTAATATTTAGAACATACATGTTATGACGAATATAACAATATCTCTTACGATAATATTATTGTTCATATATATATATATATATTATGTATATAATATATATATTATAGGTATATATATTATATGTATAGATATGTATGTATATATGTATGTACGTATATACATACACAGATATATATATATATATATGTATATATGTATGCATAAAATAGTATTCTAACCATATAAAATTTTTCATTTTTTCATTCCTTTTTTATTTAAAAATGTATAAAAGACACCATCAGAATCATCTAGTTTATTACAGAGTCATGAAATTCAACAAGTTTTACCCAGTCATAATATCAATTCAATTTATCATCATGGCATATTAGAATTCAGTAAGGCATATTCGATTAAAATTTATGAAGAAATACTCCCAATGAATCAAGAATTTCAATCTATAAAACTACTTTCACAAAAAGCTATTACTAAATATAGAGAACAAAATTATAGGTTCTTACATTTTGGCCTAATACAAGTAGCTCTACACCCACTGGTAAGATTAGGTATTGATACCACAATATTCATGGCATCAAGAGATGATAGGTTAGTTGAATATAAGGATTCAATATTAGCTATGATTCAAACTAATATTTGTAATGGAACAATAAGATTTGATTGCATTCCAAATTATTCTGTTAGTTTAACAGACCCACACATTATGAATTCATTAAAATTAGATATCCAATTAAAGCAAGATAAAACAGTAAATGAAACTGAACATTTTGTATTAATCTATAGAATATATTTCAAACTAATGAAATCCATGATTCCAACAACATTAAGACTAAATCCTACAGAAAAAGATTAATCTGTATATGTTACTACAAATTCAGATAATATAAAAATAGACACTCCAAAATTATTAAGGTGAAATGAAATAACTATTCCAGAAGAAATAATAGCTGAAAGACCATTAAACATTCAAAGAAATTTAAATTAACATAACCTTCAATAATTGAAGAACAAAACAATGGGAAAGTATTAATAAAGTTTAATATGTCTATGTCCAGTAGATATACAAAAAATTATGGGCATAATTTTGACCAAACATATAAGTATTCAAACCTAAGTAGACATTCAACATCTGATCTTCCCTCAAACTTTCAAGATTCTAAAATTAGATATTTCACTCCATTACCTGAAATAATCCAAGATTCTAATTCTTCAATATTTATTTTTTTTAATTAAAACCATCCTTAGATGGGGGAAATTCTATTAGGCCTTCCCGAGCCAAAAAATAGACAGAATAAAAAGTAGCCGAAGCAATAGTAGCCTATACATAAGTGCTCACTGGCTAATTGGAGCAACACTTGTTGCCCCCAAAAGAATGAAAGGAAAGATACATGTAAACATCAGGTCGGAGACCTCTTCATAGATGATGGAAAGGGTCAGAACTTATTAGTGAGTCCGAAAGGAAACACAGGGCTGTCGAAACCCTCCCCATATAAATGAAGAGGCATTCTCCATAAACTAGCCTGAAGTTGAGAAACTAATCTAGCTACTTGCAAAAGAAGAGAAAGTAGCAATATTTCCATCCATATGTACATTTGTGACGAAATCTTCAGTATCCGAATCCAGCCAACATAACAGCAAGTAGACCAGTTTCCATGAAGCCTGACCAGATTCCTTTAATCTGCAATGGAAAAGCAGGAGAAACAGTAGCTTCCAAACTAGTGGACAATTCTCAAAGAGGGAGTATTCATTTGGTCTAGTCTAATTAATCCCTGGACTTGGCTAGGCAGCAATGAAAAATGTGGAAAAGCCAGGTTACATTTTTGTGAGAAGCATGTTTTTGCTAAAGAATGTGCTACCTGGTTTGCTTCCCTGAAAATATGCATGATGTGTATATCCTTTAAAGAGAGATGGATCTCATCTACTAAGTCAAACAGATGCCAAGGGGATTTTAATGGATCAATAGCATATAGCACAGCATTAAGGCAGTCTGATTCCATACAGACATTGGACAAAGAGTTACAAAATTGAATAGCAAATAGAATAGCTTTTAGTTCAGATTCTAGGGCAGACTTTGCATTAGTAAAAGAAGTATATGCTTCATGAAAGCACTCTCTACAGTCTCTTATGATCATGCTGAGGCCACATTTATTTGTCTTACAACACCAAGCTGCATCTACATTGACTTTAAAACCAGTTGTTGGCCTGATCCATGCAATTTTCCAGATTTTTGGCTTTGGGGGACTCTTAATGAGAGGAAGATAAGAGTGGTTTGCAATACTGAGATCAGATGGAGAAGATATGTATACTGGTTTAGCAGAGAATGAGTAGAAGATTTGATCTCTAATCTGCTCAAGTACTATGGAAGCTGAGGGCTTAACTGAATCAAAAATAAATCTGTTTCTCATCTTCCATAGATTCCAGAATGTGTAGATTGCTGTTGTTCTAACAATGGTGGTGTGTAATTTAGAAAGGGTGGGGAGGGATAAGTAAGCAGATAATCTATCCCACACAGAATGAAAAAGCCTGTCTCTGATTCCCATAAACTGATGTATATATTTCCAGACTTTCAGAGAAAACTCACAGGAGTTGAAAAAATGATCCAGATCATCCACATGTAAGTTACACATACAGCATTTAGAGGCCAAACTAATTCTTAGATGTTGAAGAGTATTATCAAAAGGAAGAAGAGAGTTTGTCATTTTCCACATGAACACAGATATTTTTTTTTCAATTCTAGAATTCCAGAAATGACTTGGGGATGCATACTGACCTGAGTTGTTACATAGTAACAAATAAGTGGCTTTGAATGAAAAATTACCATCGGATCCTGGCTTCCAGATTAGTCTGTCAGGTCTATGTGGCCAGGTTCTTGATTCCTGCAAGAGAAGAGTAATGTGAGGTGGTAGGAATGGTTGAATTAGAGGAAGAAGGCTAGGTTTATTGTCTATAAACTCAGCAACAGAGCAATTATCATCAATAGCTATGCTATTTTGATCACATAAATCAGATATCATCCCAGTCCCCAACCAATTGGAGTTCCAGAAATTACATTCCCCATTTCCAATTATTACCCTCGAGTTAGGTTCTGCCCAAGGATGCACTGAACAGATTCTTTTCCAATTAGGGGATGTTCTATAAGATGGAGGAAGGTTAGCCAACAAGTGGGACCATAGTGTATCTGCCATCTGGAATTTCCACCACAACTTAACTGAACAAGTTTTAACAATAGTTCTAATATTTCTGAAGCCCAGACCATTTTGATCAGTTGATGCACATAGTGCAGTCCACTTCCTCCATGCTCTTTTTGGTTTGTGCTCATTGTCTCCCCAAAAAAATCTACTCAATTTTTTTTCCATGGTGGAAATAATCAGTTTTGTGGGCTTAATTACTTGCCAGATATGTTGGGGGATAGAATAGATACAGGATTCAATTAATATGAGTTTTCCCCCTGTAGTCAACCACCTATTTTTCCAATTGCTAATCCTATTATCAATCTGCTCAAAAAGGGGTTGAAAGTAGATCTTCTTTAAAGCACCAGAAAAGATTGGAACACCTAGGTACATAAATGGAAAAGTACCAATTTTCATTCCCATAATTCTCTTAATGTGATTCACCCTTTGAGCAGTAGCATGTTTACCAATAAAAATGTCACTCTTATTATAGTTAATTGATTGTCCAGTGACTTCTTCAAAGGTAGATAAGAATGCTTTTAACCTTATCAAAGTTAAGTTATTTGCTTTAAAGAAAATGACAGTATCATCAGCATATGATAAATGTGAGATTTTAGGAGGATTACCTGGCAGGTCATAGGGTGAAAGCTTACCTGTTTGAAATATGTGATCCATACTCCTAGAAAATGACTCAGAGAAAATATTAAATAGAAAAGGGGAAAGAGGATCCCCTTGCTTAATACCCCTAGAAGATTGAAAAAAACCACAGGGCTTGCCATTAATAAGAACAGAGAACCATGCTTGAGACAGGTTCTTCATGACTGAAAAAATGAATTTTGGATGGAAACCAAATTTAGCAAGGACTTTATATAGGAAAGACCATCTAACCCTATCAAAAGCCTTTTTAAGATCTAATTTCATTATGCAATTAGGTTCCCTTTTCTTCCTATTGAGCAGCCTTACCATTTCTTGTAAATAGATGACATTATCTGAAATGTCCCTACCCTGAAGGAATGCTGTTTGGTTAGGGGAGATTAATTTAGGCATTATAGCTTTAAGTCTCTCCATAAGCACCTTAGAACAAATCTTATTAATCACATTAGAAAGACTTATAGGCCTGTAATCATCAAAGGTGATTGGTGTTTTCTTCTTTGGAATAATAGTAATCCATGTGCTTCCTATACCTCTAGGCATAATGGATGAAGATAAGAAATCCTGAACAGCACTAAGAAGGTCTGTAGCAATAATGTTCCAAGATTTAATATAGAATTTAGCAGTGAAACCATCCGGACCAGGACTGCTAGACTTATTCAAACTGAAAACAATCTGTTTAAGTTCTTCCAGGGAGACTGGCATCAGTAGCTTTTCATTATCAGACTCAGTGACTAAACATGGGATATGATTAAGAAAATGAAACTGAAAAGGAGAGCTGAAAGTGGCAGATTCCTCACTCAGGAGTTCCTGATAGTAATTAATAGTCTTCATTTCAATATCATTAGGGTTGTCCAGCCATAGTCCATTTTTACTCCTGATTTTTGTAATTTTCAGTCTATTATTTCTCTCCTTAACCGAATTATGGTAGAAACTAGTGTTGTTATCTCCCTCTTGCAACCATTTAAGTTTAGCCCTGTGTTTCCAATAATTTTTCTGTTCAGATAGTGCCAAAACTAACCTAGCTCTAGCCTCTTTCAACTTAACCTGATCTGACAAGGAATCTGAAACATCAGTTAGAGATTCTTGAGTTTGTAATGCAAGTTCAGCTTGGATCACATTATCATGAATATTACCAAATTTTTCTTTGTTCCAGATTTTTAGAATCTTTTTAAGTCTAATTAACTTAAGATAGAAGGCTAACATTCCAGTATTGTTGACAGGAATTTCCCAATTTTGTTTGATGATTTCATTAAGCTCTTTCCTCTTATACCATGTATCAAGAAATCTAAAAGGCTTTGGACAAGAGGGAGAGTCACTACCTACAGTTAATAGCATAGGACTGTGATCCGAGGTTGCTCTATTTAGAATCTGGATAGAAGACTGAGGGAAACAAGAAGACCAAGATTGGGTACACAAACCTCTATCCAGTCTTTTAATTGTGGGAGATCTTAATCTATTGTTTGACCAAGTAAACAGATTACCAGAAGTGTTAATGTTTTCCAAAGCCAAACCATTTATGAAGCCATTGAAATCCCTTATACTACCCAAATTTGGAGAGGATGGGCCTTTATACTCAGTAATAGAAGAAATGGCATTAAAATCACCTATAAATAGGGATTCAGAGTGGCTATAAGAGCTAAGGTCTGCCCAAAGGGGTAGTCTTCCACTTCTAGTCCTAAGACCATAAATAAAGAAAGCATCCATTGGGTAATTAAGCTTTATACTGCTCAAGTTTACTGCTAGAAATTGCAGATTATCAGTATTAACCCTTAGAATTAGATTTGATGACCAGAATAACCAGATTTGGCCACTATTAGCAGAGAAACAGTAATCAAATCTTAGTCTCTGTCTATATGACTCACACTGAGTGTTATCATGTTTAGGCTCTATTAGGCAGATAAGGTCAAAATTATGTCTTTGAGAAAGATTACAAAGCCTAAGTATGGATGTATCCATGCCCCTAATATTCCAGACCAACATTTTAAGCTTAGTGGATGTACTGTTCATTGGGAAACATTAGAGGAGCTTTTTGATCTGGTCATTATGATTTTTTTTGTGAGAAAAAGGAATCCTTACCTTTTTTTAATTGTTTCCTTTCAGGACTATCAGATCCTTTCTTACCATGAAGAGTAGTGGAGGGACTAACCTTATGGTTCAAGTCCTCATTTGTACCTGGAGAGGCTGAGGGTGAAACTTCTTCCAGTGTATCCCTTTGTAAAGGATCTTCCATAATGTGTAGGTCTTCATTCAATGCCTCATCAGCCAAGAGGGAGAACCTATTTTGCTTATGTTTCTGTTGAGAAAAGATGAAGTTTTTTGCAGCAATAATGGAATTAAAAGGAGAGAAAGATCTACCTCGCTTACCATACAGATCATCTTTTGCAAAGGCTTTCCTACGGTTGGTAGGGTCAGATTGAGATATCTTGTTTAGCTGCCTAATTGGACTATAACCAGAGGAAGGAGCAGAAGGGGAAGAGCCCCCATAAAAGGGGAGAACTTCTCCAGAGATTACATGATCATTCTGATTAGTACATGAATTTAAAACCTTGTTTTTTCCTGTCATCTCCAGAGGGGGAGGGGGGGGAACCATTGTTGCCTTACTAAGATGAGGGTTCTCTTTGTCTTGTTCTATTATCAGTACTTGGCTCTGCTCATGACATGGCATCTCATTAGTACAGTTAATAGCATCAATCTTAGTGGTATGACCTGGCATATCATTTGTCATAGCATCAGGAATCATTGCAATTTGTGGAGCCATTAGGGGAACAGAACCATTTGTCACAGGATCAGGAATCAGTAAACTGTGTGGAGCCAGTAGAGGAACAGAACCAGAAGGATTGGTCTTATTAGTGTCCTGCTCAACATTAGAGAGTTTCTTAGGAACATATATCATTTTCTGAGCTTGGGAGTTTTTCTGTTTTTCCATAATAGAAACTCCAGAGCACCCCGCTTTAAGAGACTCTACCTGAGATAGATTAATCTGATGAGCATCAGATATTTTAAGCTCTGGTTTTTTTGTCCAAGTTCTCTTAAGTTCAGGATGTAAATATACACAATAACTGTCCTCATGACCTATACATTTGCAGTGGAAACAGTAGGGTGGGATATCCTCATATTCTAGGGGTAATTTGCGTACATTGAATTCATTACCTTCCTCTTCAATACCCACTCTAATGTGTGTTGGTAATTTATTTTTTAGGTCAACTTCCACGCACATTTTGACACATGAAGGCCTAGACAGTGCTTCAGTAGCAGCATCAACTTTAATAAATTTTCCAATTTGGTTCCCAATAACCTCAAGCATGGAAGAGTTATAAAAGTAAACTGGAACTTGGGGAATTGATACCCATACCGGAACAATCGACGATTCTGCCTCCGGTGAAAAATCAGGAGTCCATTTGAGGACCTTCATCTGGGCGTTGTTGAAGGACCATTGTCCTTTGAGCCAGAATCGTTGACAATCTTCCTTTTCGTGGAATCGGATGAGGATGTGGCGGTAGTCAATCGAGCCAATCTGGAACTTGCCTTTGAAACCTACAGAATTAAAAGCACTATTTAGTTGGATCATCGTCGGCTTTCCTCGGGCAAACTTACCTATCAGAGAGTTGCTGTAGTGGGAGGCAAGAGTCTCGGCATCCTTGCGCGTGACAAGGCATGCGATCTCCCCTTTGAATTGGACTTTGGGCGAAATCTCCGGGTTTGAGGGGAGGGAATCACGTAGGGGCGGAGGGCGGTTAGCGAGGGCCTGGAGAAAGGATTTCCCTCCTCCATAGCCACCGCTACCAGACGGCGGAGCCGCCATAGCAGCGGAAGGATCGCACACAGATGAAAAAATATAGCCGTTAGCAGAGTGATAAACCAGGAAGATGAAGAAGAACAAAAACGGAGCAGGGTGAAAACGACGGTAGAAACGATCGTTTTGGTGAAATCGCACTAAATCGCACACACTAGAAACGATCGTTTTTTTTTGTTGTTGAAGTCTTTGAATTCTCTAATTCTTCAATAGGATCACCAACATATAGCCAAATGAGAAATTTGGAATTAAATATGATGACTAGTATTAAGCAATTTTCAATAGACAAAGATTATTTAAATAAAGATTATTACAGTATAGAAAATATTCAATGTAGATTATGGTTTGAAAATTTTGATAAGGAAATTAAAGAAAAAAAACAAGAATTCTATACATTTTTTAATAAAAAAAGGAATAGGCAAATTGAAATTTTTTATATGGTTAGAATACTATTTAAAGAAAGAAAACATAATAAATTAGAAGAAATTCCAATCATTAATGTCCAATCCAACTTATATAAAAAAATGAAAATTACAAAATAATACTGTTGTAAGTTCAATCAATCCACCATTAAAAAATATAGAAATTACTACAGATAACGAGACAGTAATAGCGTCTCCATTCAAGCTAGGGAAAAATGAAACAGAAATAGTAAATTCAGATGATATTAAAAAGGTTTATCAACAGAATAATTATTCCAATCAAATATTACACACTATAGCAGACCAAGTAGATTTATTTCAACTAAATTAGATAATAAACAAGAAAGGTTTCCTAATGAAATTTCAAAACCTCATTTTCACGTGTCTTCATTTCCAAGAAAAATGGAAAATTCAGTATCATTAATAAGAAAAGATGAGGCTAGTCCTTCCAGAAATATAGAAGTAATATCTTAAGTAAACCCACAAGATTCAAATACATCAAACTCCTCTTCTCCCGAATCAGAAGAAGAATTAGAGGATCAATTAGAAAATCAAATAGATTTAATAGAACAACAATTTCAAGATTATCCAGAACAATCAAATGATAAACCACAATTACAAATAAATAGAATGAAAACAAATAGGTTTAGAAAAAATTGGAGGAACGATAGGATAAATATATTACAAGAAATGAGAATAGCCAGAATGGCATACAAAGCAAAATCAATATACCTAAACCAAATATTGTAATGTTATTAGTAACTGGATTTACAGGTCAACTAAAAGGATAGTGGGATAATTATCTCACATTAGAAGATAAAAATTCAATCATGAATCATGAAACAGAAGAACATTAAGGTGAAGGAGATAATATTGAATATAAAATGGTTCAAGATGGATCAACATATTTAAACTATGTAATATCAATGTATTTCATTGGAAACCCATAAGAAGAACTAACTAGCACAAAGATATGTCTAACAAATTTAAGATGTCCGTCATTAGCTGATTTCAAATGGTATAAAGATATATTTTAAAGTCAAGTATTAAGAAGAACGGATTCAAATTCATCATTCTTGAAAGATAAGTATATTACAGGATTGCCAAATTTATTTTCACAAAGAATAATTACTAATTTACAGAAAACATTAGGAACAGAGGAAATAGATTACAACTCTTTAACATTTGGTCAAATATTTGCTTTCGTTAAAAAGGAAGCTCTAACATTATGTCAAGAATTAAAAATTCAACACTAATATGGTTCAGAACGGAAAGAGATGGGAACATTTTTCCAATAATTTGGCATAATGGGTATTAAACCACCGTCCTCTGAGCACAAGAAGATATTTAGGAAAAAAATAATAGATATTACAGTAAGGATAAATATAAAAATTACAGTTAAGATAATGATAAAACTTTTACAAAAAAAGCAATAAATATACAAATATTTAATGTTATAAATGTAAGAAGTTCGGTCATACAGCCTCACACTGTAAGACTAAAAAAAAGATTAATTCATTATTTTCAGAAGAAAAGAAATTACAGAACAAATTATTATCATTATTAATAGACAATTCAGAAAATGAACAAACAGATTATGAATCCAGCTCAGATAACTCTAGTAATTCATAAATATGTCAGTGTAAGATTTCAACAATTAATATGTTAAGTAGTTCAAAAGATAAAAAAGCAAATATTATTACATATGATTGGTAAATTGGAAGATTCAGAAAATAAAGCAGAATATTTACACAGATTAAAGGAATTAATAAGGAGGAAGAAAAACCAAGATAGAGGAAGCATTTAGTTTAACCAAAACAATTTTAAAATATTCAGAAATAGAAAAGAAAAAACCTGTAAAATCTGATGATTTAAGAATATAAATTAATAAATTAAAAACAGAGATCAGTTCAATCAAGAATGAATTAAACTCATTAAAAGAAAAGGATTTAGAATTAGAATTAAAACTTAGAGGTTTAAATCAGAAGAACATAGATTTTCAACGTTGGTGTGCGATTTTCAACTGATACACTGTAGCTGTGTGCGATTTTCTGGTGCGATACACACACTTTTCACCGTCCTCTTCTTTTTTCTTTTAATTTTCTACTGTAAACAACGATAACGGTCATTTCTTGCGATCTCTCCTCCCCATCCATGGCGGCTCCTCCGCCTGACCGTGGCGGAATCGCGCCGGCCAAATCTTTTCTGCAAGCTTTAAGCAATCGTACACCTCCCCTATCCGTTTCCCTTCCCTCTAACCCTGAAATAATCCCAAAAACCAACTACAAAGGTGAGATCTCTTGCCTGGTAACTAGGAAAGAGGCTGAGATTCTAGCCTCTCACTATCAAAATGCATTGGTGGGGAAATTCGCTAACGGGAAACCCTCCATGGCAACTCTGAACGATACTTTCAACTCAGTGGGATTCAAGGGCAAATTCCAGCTGGGCTCCATGGACTATAGACATGTTCTGATTCGCTTCCAGGACAAGGAAGATTACCAGCGTCTATGGATTAAAGGTCAGTGGAATTTTAATAATGCCCTAATGAAAGTGCTAAAATGGACAACTGATTTCTCTCCTGAGGTTGAATCATCTATAGTTCCTGTTTGGGTCACTATACATCATGTGCCGGTCTTTTTCTATAACCTAGCTATGTTATAATCCATGGGTAATCAGATTGGAAACTTTATTAAGTTGGATTCGGCTACTGCTGGCTTAACTAGACCATCTGCAGTAAAGATGTGTGTCGAAATTGACCTAAAAAAAAGACAGCCAGCTTTTATTAGAGTGGGTATTGAGGAGGATGGTTTTGAATACAATGTGGCTAAACTTCACCTAGAATTTGATGATCTTCCTCTGTATTGCCATCACTGTAAAGTCATAGGACATGAAGACAATCTATGCATTTACTTACATCCTGAACTTAGGAAGCCAAAGATACCTAAGATGGCTAAACCTACCCCTATTCTAAGTGACTTAGGTAAGTCTAAGGAACAACAACTGATACAGGATGACCAGGACCAAGATGTAGTTAACCGGATAAATGACAAAGAGAATAAGGCAGGGGGCTCTGGTCTCTCGGTTACTGATAAACCCAAAATTTTGCCTACTCAGAACCTTAGATATGTTCCAAAACAGAGAGCAGGAAAGGCTAACATTAATGACCATAATGAGGCTGAGGAAATCAATGTTGGTCAAAGAAAGGATACAATTCCTACTCATGAGAGGGCTGATAATCAACTTAACTCTAACCATGACACTCAGCAGCCTGACCTTTTCATATCTGTCCCTGAGATTGAATGTGCACAGACTAGTCCTGTTCTGACCTCTTATCAGGGAACTTCAGAGGGTATACATGACTATACTAAACTTAAAGATAACCAAGATGCATCTCATGCGCTTCCTGAACCTTTTTTTTCGGTCTCCTATATCTTTGAACACTCTATCACTATCTGCTCCACCTCATCTCAACAAAAAGGTAGGCCTTGCCAAGGATGACATTTCAGGTAAGCGAAAAAGCCTTTCTCTCCTTTCAACCCAAATGTTGCAGCAAAAAATTTTATTTTCTCTCAGCAGAAACATAGGCAAAACAGGTTTCATCCACTGGAATATGAGGACATATCAAGTCAAGATGCTTCCCCTGCTGTCATCACAACTTCTGAATCTTCTTAAATTGGAGGTGAAGCTGATGCTTCTCTGGATAATCAGGTAACATCTTCTAATTCCCCCTCTGGATCATCCAAACTGAAAAAGGAAAACATATAAAAATAGCTTCTAATCATAGGAATGAGACCTATTTAACCCAGTTAAATACTATCATGACTAGATCAAAAAGCTCTAACAATGTTTCCCTATGAATAATACAACACTTCAGATAAAGTTCCTGGTTTGGAATATTAGGGGAATGGACACATCTATGTTGAGACTTCATAACCTGATTCATAGGCACAGATTAGATCTAGTATGCTTGATAGAGCCAAAACATGATAATTCTCAATGTGATGGTTACAGGCAGACTTTACATTTTGAAAACTGTCTGCAGGCTAGTAGTGGCCAGATTTGGCTCTTCTGGAACTCCAACATTTCTCTGACACTTAAATGTGACAATCTGCAGTTTCTTGTTGTCAATGTGAATAGTCTAACTCTTAATAAAAGCATGGATGCTTTCTTTGTGCATGGTTTAAGGACCAGAATTGGGAGGAAGTCCCTTTGGTCAGATTTAAGATCATTGCATCACTCTGATTCTATCTTGATAGGTTATTTTAATGCTATAACATCAATAAATGAATATAAAGGTCCATCTACTCCTAAATTAGGCAATATGAAGGATTTTAAGGATTTTATTAATGTTATGGCATTAGAAAACATTAACACTGTTGGGAACATGTTTACATGGAGTAATAATAGACTTAGATCCCCAACTATTCAAAGACTAGATAGGGGCCTCTGTACTTCCTCCTGGTCCTCTAATTTTCCTTCTTCATCAGTACACATTCTGAATCGAATATCTTCTGACCATAATCCTATGCTTCTCACTATTGGCAGTGATGTTCTTTCTTCTCCTAGGCCATTTAGGTTTCTTAATACATGGTATAAAAGGAGAGGCTTCACTCAGGTGATTAAACAAAATTGGGAACTGTCTCATCACAAATCTGGAATGATTGGTTTTTTCCTTAAGCTGATAAGATTAAAAAAAGAGCTCAAAATTTGGAATAGAGAAATTTTTGGTAACATTACTGATAATGTTACAAATACAGAAGCTGATCTCTTCATTCATGAACAAAATTATGACCTTGATGACTCTATTTTGAACTTGGTGAAATTAAAAGAAGCTAAGGCTAAGCTAGTTAGGTCACTTATAGAGCAGAAAAGTTTTTGGAAGCATAAGGCAAAGGTTAAATGGCTTAAAGAAGGGGATAATAACACAAGTTTCTACCATAACTCTGTTAGGGAGAGTAAGTGTAGACTAAAGATTACTAAAATTAGAAATAGCAATGGCCAGTGGGTAGATAGTACTCAGGATATTGAAAATGAGGCCATCCACTATTACCAAGAACCTTTAGCTGAAGATAATTCCTTTGATTGTAATCTGTACAAAACACACTTCCTTAGCCAAATTCCTAAACTGATTACTCAGGAAGACAATGAGAGGCTAGTGCATCCAGCCTCTCTGAATGAACTTAGGGATATTGTGATCAGTTTAAATAAGAATAGCAGTCCGGGACCTGATGGTTTTACTGCTAAGTTCTATATTAAATCTTGGGATATAATTGCTGTGGATTTACTGTCTGCTGTTAATGATTTTCTATCTGCTAATCATATTCTGAGGGGCATTGGCAGCACCTGGATCACCATTATCCCAAAAAAATTAACACCTATTTCCTTTGATGATTATAGACCAATAAGCCTTTCCAACGTTATAAACAAAATATTTTCCAAGCTTTTAATGGAAAGACTTAAGTCTATAATGCCAAGAATTATTTCACCACATCAGACAGCTTTTCTTAAAGGTAGAGACATTTCGGATAATTTTATCTATTTGCAAGAAATGGTTAGGTTTTTGAACAAAAAAAAGGGGATCCTAATTGCATTGTCAAACTTGATCTTCAGAAAGCATTTGATAGGGTTAAGTGGTCATTTCTGTATTCAGTTCTTGCCATATTTGGTTTTTTTCCTAGATTCATCTATATCATCATGAAGAATTTATCTCAGGCATGGTTCTCAATCCTCATAAATGGTAAGCCTGTTGGTTTCTTTCAATCCTCTAGGGGAATTAAGCAGGGAGACCCCCTCTCCCCCTTTCTCTTTAATATTTTCTCTGAGTCTTTCACAAGGAGTTTAGCTTTCATTTTTCAGAATGGTAAGTTATCATACTTTCAACTTCCAGGTAATGCCCTTCCACTTTCTCATTTATCTTATGCTGATGATACAGTGGTTTTCCTAATAGCTGATAATCAAACACTGATTATATTTAAAGCTTTCTTAACTAAATTTGAGGAGGTTTGTGGCCAAAGGATAAATTTCACTAAGAGTGATATCTATATAGGTAAGCATGCTTCAGCTAATAGGGTCAGCAACATTAGAAGGGTGCTTGGAATGAAAATAGGCAGATTTCCCTTTACATATTTAGGAGTTCCAATTTTCACAGGGATAGCCAAAAAAATATATTTCCAACCTATGATTGAGCAGATTGAAAACAGAATAGGGGGTTGGAAGAATAGGTGGCTCTCTACGGGGGGGAAAATTACTTTAATCCAATCATGCATATACTCCATTCCCCAACATATCTGGTCAGTCCTAAAACCTAGCAATGAAATTATTCTAACCATTGAGAAAATACTCAGTAGGTTTTTTTGGGGCACAACTGAGCAGGGACCAAAAAGAACATGGAGAAAGTGGGATTCACTTTGTTATCCCATTAAAAAAAATGGTTTAGGTTTTAGATCTATATCTACAATCATAAAGACATGTTCAGTTAAGTTGTGGTGGAAATTCCAAAAGGCTGAGGCATTATGGTCTTCCCTAGTGGAATCACTGCCTTTATCTTCGAGAACCTCACAAAACTGGAAGAGAATCTGTGGTATTAATACTTGGGCAGAAACAAATTCTAAGGTTATAGTGGGAAAAGGAGACTGTAATTTCTGGACCTCTAATTGGTTAGACATAGGCCCGGTTGAGGATTGGTGTGATTCTAACATTGTAAATATCCCTCATACATGTACTGTCTCTGACTTTATCACAAACAAAGTTTCTTTGCTTCAGGAAATTGCTACATTTCTCCCTCCTTATGCTGTCACTATTTTACAGGAAGCAAAGCTATCTCCACATAGGAAGGATAGACTCATTTGGAAACCAGGTATAAAAGGTGACTTTTCTTTTAAAGCTACCTACCTCCTGCTCAGAAACCAGAGAGGTAATGTCCACTCTGCCCAATATTTGTGGAGTACAAGAATTGAAAAAAGGTTTCCGTTTTCATGTGGAAAATGATGAATTCCTTTCTTCCCTTTGATAATGTGTTGCGCAAATTGAGCTTCTCATTGACCTCAAAATGCTGTATGTGCAATAATCATGAGGATTCTTTAGATCATTTTTTTAACTCCTGCTCATTTGCTGTTCATATTTGGAAAGCTGTCCACTCATTCATGGGAATTTCTGTTGTTGATTACCCTTCTATTTGGGAGAGACTTTCTTGTTATCTGACTTCCCCTGGCCTGAGTGCCCTTCATTCAGAAATCATTAAATCTGCAGCTATTATAACCTGTTGGCAGTTGTGGAAAATGAGGAACAAAATTATTTATGATTCAGCCATTCCTATAACAGGTTCAGTGATAACTAACATCAAGGAACAAATTTTTTACATGTTCACTACTAAACCTGTCTTCATAAGAGCAAAAGTTGATAAAGATATTGTTGATCACTCTTTTTTGCCTCGGATTAAGCTTCCTCCTAAGCCAAAAATACTGAAAATTTCTTGGTCTAAACCATTTAGGGGGTATAAACTAAATGTCGATGCAGCATGGAATTGTCATTTGAACTTGACTGGAATTGGTATGATCTTAAGAGATAGTAGAGGCAGTTTTATTGCTGTTCATACTAACTTTACAATTGCTAATTCCCCTCAAGAAGCGGAAATGAAGGAAATAATGTTTGCTATACTCAAATACACTGGTTCCCTTGATAATGTTTGCATTGAATCTGACTGCATGAATGCTGTCTCTTCAGTCCTAGATCCATTACATGCTCCCTGGCAGTTGTTCCAACTTGCGGATGACATTAAGCAATCTCTGATAAACTTCAAACTTACTCATATTCAGAGGCAAGCTAACCTTGTAGCGGATGCTTTAGCAAAGAAATGTCTCAAAGATGGGACAAGTGTATCCATGCTTTCTTTCCATATGTTACCTAATCATATTCAGGGGCTAATTAGGCTTGATCAATTAGGGACTCCCTCCTTAAGATTTACACATTGAATGGATGCTACTGATCAAATGATATTTGTAGGCACACGGATGCACAATGGGAGATACATGGAGGCACACAGATGCACATATGGAGACACATGGAGGCACACGGATGCTCATATGGTCTTACATGGTTTGGGAGATGCTGCCTGGATGAATGGAGGAACGGTTGAGTGGATGATAGAGATGAACCAGATGCTGTTTGGAGATTACATTTTGTTTCTACTCTACTCTTTTGATTCTCTTACTTAGAGGATGGATTCTATGCAACTTTAGGGTTATCTGACTGACTTGTGTTTCGAACTCTCAATTCACTAACAAGTTTGATATCTTCCTAAATCTGCAAAAAATCTTGGTTGCCTTTCTTTAACTTTAGCTACTACTCATTTTGGAAGCAATAATGGTTGCCTCATCAACTTAGGCCCCCCTTTGTAAATCAAACTAAGCCAAGGCTTCTTTATTTTTCGGTTTTTGCTCATTTACACGGCTTGGGAAGACCTAATATAATTTCCCCCATCCTCGGATGGTTTTAATGGAAAAAAATCAGAAGAACATAGATATACCTAGTAGTTCAAGTATCAAAATATCTCAAGATACTCCAACAGATAATCAATTTTTTAATGTTATTAATAAAATCATTATGTAAAAATTGTATTCATTGATGGGAAAGTCTCAGGAAAGGCGGCCTTTCCATAAGTTTAAGGACAGTCCTCAGGGGAATTTGCGTTAAATGTTGTAATTTTTTATAAAATTTAAATATTACATTTTATAAGTTAAAACAAGTAATAATATGTATTTGAAGGTGAAAACATAAAAATATATGATATAAAAATTATTTTCAAAATTTTTAAATTTTGTATGTAATTTAAGAAATGCAGTGTATAAGAAAAGAAATAAGTGGTCTGTCCATAAACTTATGGACATACCGCCTGTCAGGAGACCCACTCTTCATCGATAACAATAGGAGTAGAAGATTTTAGTACCACAATAGTAGCATTAATAGATAGCGGTGCAGATCAATCCTATATTAGAGCATGAATAATTCCAAGTAAATATTTAGTAAAAACTAATGAAAAATTATCAGCAGCAAATGGTACTCCAATGACAATTAATAAAAAATTGCCAAATACTTTTGTATGTAATAATAATTATTGTATTAAACAATCATTCCTTATATTAGAAAATGTGTCACATGATGCAGTATTAGGAAATCCATTCTTATACCAAATAACCCCCTTCAAGAAAATTCAAAAGGGAATCAGTACTAAATTATTAGGAAGAAAGTTATTATTCGAGTTCATTAATCTACCTAGCCAAATAGAATTGTATTTATTACAAACGAATTCTATATATAAAAAGATATGGTTATTAAATACAAAACAAAAAGATTTTGTATTCCAAAAAGAAGAATTAAGTTATTCAAAGATAGAAGAACAACTAAGTAATAAACTAATCCAAGAGAAAATCACAACATTAGAAAAAGAATTTAAAAAACAAGTTTGTTCAAAACATCCCAATGATTTTTGGGATAGAAAGAAACACATTGTTTCTTTACCATATGAAAAGGATTTCAATGAACAACAAATTCCAACTAAAGCCAGACCTATTCAAATGAATGCAGAATTAATTGAATTATGCAAACAAGAAATTCAAAGTCACCTAGAAAGAAAGTTAATTAGGAAAAGCAAGTTCTCATAGAGTTGTTCAACATTCTATGTTAATAAGCAAGCAGAAAAGGAAAGAGCAATTCCAAGATTAGTCATAAATTACAAACCATTAAACAAAGTATTGCAACGGATCAGATATCATATTCCAAACAAAAAGATCTAGTAAATAGATTAGTAAATGCAAAGGTATTTTCAAAATTCGATTTAAAATCAGGATATTGGCAAATTCAAATAAGTGAAACAGATAAATACAAAACATCATATGTAGTTCCATTCGGACAATATGAATGGAACAATATGAATGGAATGTCATGCTGTTTGGACTAAAGAATGCACCATCGGAATTCCAAAAGACTATGAATGAAATATTTAATCCCTATTCAAAATATGTCATAGTGTATACTGACGACATATTCGTCTATTCTGATTCAATAGACAGTCATTTCAAACACTTCAAAATATTACTAAATATCATTAAGAAACATGGTCTAGTAATATCATAACCAAAAATGAAATTATTCCGAACTAAAATAAGATTCCTAGGTTATGATATTCATTTAGGCAAAATCAAACCAATTCAAAGAGCAATTGAGTTTGTTGATAAATTCCCAGATGAAATTAAAGACAAGAACTAATTACAAAGATTTTTAGGATGCTTAAATTACATATCAGATTTCTTTCCAAACTTAAGGATAACTTGTAAACTATTATATGAAAGATTAAAAACTTATCCACCTATGTGGACAGAAAAACATACTCAGATAATAAAGGAAATAAAATTAAAAGCTAAACTACTACCATGTTTAGGAATTCCACATCCATTAGCATTCATGATAGTAGAAACTGATGCATCAGATATAGGATATGGAGGCATACTAAAACAAGTACATTTAGGAAAAGAGTCAATAGTCAGGTATCATTCAGGATTATGGATAGGAGCCCACAATAATTACTCAACAGTTAAAAAAGAAGTTTTATCAATTGTCTGCATTTCAAAATTTTAAGATGATTTGTACAATAAGAAGTTTTTATTGAAAATAAATTGCAAATCAGCAAAAGAAATTTTACAAAAGGATGTTAAAAATTTGGTTTCAAAACAAATATTTACTAGACGGCAAGCCATTTTATCAGTATTCGATTTTGATATTCAATTTATTACAGGGAAGAATAACTCCCTTCCAGATTTTTTGACTCGTAAATTTCTTACATGAAAACATGAGTAAGCATTCAATTCATCCAGTTCTTCACATTCAAAATCATCAAAGGATTATGAGATCCCAAAACCATTGACACAAAAAACACCTACTCCAGACTTTCCTCCCCTCACCTATTCAATAGCAGCTCAAACCCCATATTCCAAACTAATTCACACTCCAATCCTATCCTCAAACTATACAGTACTTACTCCACAGAGACCGGCCACTCAAACTCCCATTCCAAAAAATATTCCATCAACATCAAGCCCTAGCCATTCATACTTCGATAAACCTAACCCAGAACACATTCTGATAACCCAATTCCAAACATACCCATACATACCCCAACTCAATACCTCTATGTCTAGTACATTCATGCCAGCATGCCAATGGTTGGCAGATAGCATTCAAAAAACCTAGAATTATTATGAACTCATTCTAGTAGACACCAATTCCACAGAAATTCAACATATACAGAATAAGCACGATCCCAATAGGATTGATTATTCCCAAATATACATTAAACAGATACTTCGCCCTAGCCATTTTCAAAACATCCATTACAATAGAATCTTTTCAGTCAATTATATTCCCACATGATTCAATTATGCCGATTACATGCAAGTCTGGCATAGAACTTTCTATATTAGGTTTTTTGATCATTCATGGTTTATTAACTTCCACCAACAATTCAATGGACATGTTCCAATATGGTTCTATGATTGGTGGTTGAAAATAGGACCATAAAAAGATATACTCCCTACTCCAGTATTAGAGGGATTAGAAACATTCCATAAACTCAGCAAGTGTAAGCCATTGAGAAGTCCCTTTTGTTTCATTCAATTTTCAAAGTTCCATGGATTTTTGCATGGAGCTTTCAGATTAAACCCATTCATTCAAATATGCCTTTTTTCTTTAGTCAGACAATTCAAAATTAAATGGTTGTACAATTATAAAACATAGTTCTGCTCAACCAAAGCAGTAACTCATTACTTACAAACAGGAGAGAAATTAAGAATTACATTCAATAAAGAAGACAGTATTAAAGCCAAAAATCCAATTCAACATGCTCTTGAAATTCAAGCAACTCGGAGTCCAATTCAGCAGGCCCTGAGTATTCAACAACCATTACCACAACAAATTCAAAAAGTTGAAGAAGACGAGGAATTCAAAAAGATGTTAGCATTCTACAAACAGTTCAAAAGCCAACAAATCAAAGAAATCAAGAAGAAGACCCGTTTGGAGGTCCGATGGGTCAAGACCCATTTGATTTCTAAAAATGCAAGCAATGACGCATTCAAGATCAGCATTCAATCAGACAGTCAATAATGGAGGGCATCAAACTCCACTCTGACATCCACTCAACAAAAGAAGTCAACAAAGCATTTAAATGAGGGTCCCACACTCCACACACGAGCACTCAATACAAGCACGCAACATGGAGGGTCCCACACTCCACTAACAAGCACTCAACATGGAGGGTCCCACACTCCACTCCGAATTTTAAATTGTAATTCAATTCAATGTAATAGATTAGTCATTTGCCTCTATAAATAGAGAGGCCTTAGTTCAGAATTAAGTATGCTGGATTTCAGCCCCTTCTCATTCTATAACCTCCTCCCTCTAAGTTCTTAATTGACTTCATCTACTTGCATATCCTAAAGCCATATGTACTTCAAGATTCAGAAATCTCATTCAAATAAATATTTCATTCAAGATACTTTGTAACTTATTATTTTTGATGCTTTGATTTATTACTCTGATTTACTTATTTGCTTTACTTTGATTAATTTTTTATACTCTGTTAAATACTATTATTGGTATATATATGCATACATATACGGAGTCTGACCGTGCCTAGTCATCTTGGCAATTATCCGAGCCAGTTCTGTTACTAAGAAACAGAATAAATAGAATTATTTATTTGATGAATTAATTGAATGTTGATTTTCAGAACTATACTGGACTAAATCCAATTGATCGTTATTGGTATAATACAGACATATATATAAATATACATACATATATATAATGGATTTCAATACGAAGTTGCAACAATCCATCAATTCACTTTAATTTATGAAGGTGCATCAGGGCATCAATCCGATTTAATTTATGAAGGTGTTGAAGATATCTTAGTTTTAAACATTTTTTTGCTCAAAGATCATGCTGCCTTGCTGGAATATGTAGACATTAAATGTTGTTACAGTTATGTTTGATTATAGATAGTGTCGTTGTGAAGTTCTATTTTGTATTTCTTTCAAAAGGATTTGATTGAATAATTTGACCTTTTGATATGCACAAATTGTTACTCTTCTTGTTTTTGTTTTCGACGGCTTTATAAATTTTTAATATGCACAAATTTTTATTGTTCATGTTGTTTAGGTAAGAAATGTTTTGTCTGTGCTTTCTAATATTTCCTTTTAAAAAATGTACAGATTGTGATTGTAAATATAATATTTAGGTAGTTTGTAGTTATATTTGTTTTAAAAAAATCAATTTGATTTATTCAAATTTGAATTGAAATCGAAAGTGAAAAATCGAATATGTTTTTTTTTCCAAATATGGTTCAAATTTCAGTTTTGGGTTTGTTAAAAGTCAACCTGTTTAAACAAAAGTGAATAAACGAAACATTTTAATACTAAATCATTGCCCACCCCTAATGATGTTTATCGTCTTCGGAAGGCTATAGCTCTGTTTGACAGAGCTTACATGTTGTTTGCTTATAAGTAAATCACTTTTTAGTGTCTGGTAAAGAACTAAAAAATAGGTTATTTTGAAAGCAGAAGCTATTTTTGGGAGAAAAGCATAAGCCGATATCCCCCTGCTTTCAAAATAAGACAGTTTTGGTTATAAGCACAGATCTGCCAAATAGAGCCTTTATATGGTCTCAAACAAACTCCTAGAGTTTGATTTCATCGGTTCAGGTCATTCCTTACACGTCCTAGTTTTGTGTGCAGTTCGGCAGATACTTCTCAATTTATGTTTTAAAGGACCTTCGTTTATATATATGTTAGTTTATGTTGATGATATTATTCTAGCTGACAAAGACCTTTGAAGTTTGGTTTTACTGAATTATCTTAATTATTACTACTATGTTCCAACATAACATATCTAACCAAGTAGGCAATAAAGTAAAGTATAAAGACACGAGACTTGGGTACGCAGTTCGTGAAAACCACCTACATCTATAGGGTCTGACACAGTTCAGAATGAATTCACTAATCAGAAAGATACAGTACAAAGTACACCATACAATTATACTTATCTATCTAATTATGTCGTGTGAATCCTGCAAGCTCTCCTTGCTACCGATCCACCTTGATCAAACTCCTTCTGACCTCAAAACTCGGTGACACTGGATCTCCTCCTCCCAAGGAATTAAGGTATATGATTATTAACTTTGAATAATAGGTTACGTATGTTGGAACATATGTATGATGGTTTTTGCAGTACTCTCAGAATTATATAAAATCTGTATGCAGATTTTTTTAATTATGTCTGTAAGTAATTGCAGTCATGATGTCGTCTTCATGTAGTCCATTGAGCAGATCGGAACTCTCATAATTATCTCCATAATATTACTATTCATTATCTGTTTCTGAAGCATATCCAAATCTCATAAATAAAGAGATTTTCTTTATCTCAAATATCCCATAATATTCCATAAATACAATTCCATATTTATAGGGATTTTCCATGTACCCAATATGCTTCTAACACCACCTAAAATAATATATTTCAGAACATACAATCTTCCATAAATCACAAACATCGCAATATTCTGTTATCGGTAAAAATCTTTTAGGCTACAGCTTTCCGTATGTTCCAACATGGAACATTTTTCTTTTCCAAAGTAGTTCACAAATTGTCAATTAATTAATCAATGAACTCCACATGACTTTACAACCTTTTTCTTCTTCATCAATTCATTGTTCTTGTTCACCGCGAGTTTTTCATCACTGGCCTGGGCGTGTTTCAGTACTTCTTAAGCTTGGAAGTCATGGCTAGTTTGGACAGTCTTTTCTTGTGTTAGGTTAGATATGGTTGTAACATTCTTCTTCATGTTGTTATGTCTGGTGTTGTACGTTTTAACTCCATTTGTGGTGTAATCTTAGTTTCTTAATTCTACGAGTGCTACTTCTGAAAACTCATGTTTTATCGCTTTTTGGTTGGTGCTCTTCAGTAACTGATGATCACTCATTCTGATTTATCTTATCTTGTGTATACGGTTGGTCAATTTATGCAGGTCTCCACTAACAACCATTTTCACTCCGTCACTCGGATTTGCATTACATCTATGACACTTTATTATTGTTTGACGTTTCACTCTATTCAAAGTGCTCTTTTGGTTTTTAGTTACTCTCATGATGATTCGGCTCATTTTTTGGAGACTCAATCGTTGCTCCACTTATGGTTATTCTATTTTTCTCGATGATAACTTTGATTCTTGGAGTGCCAAAAACAAGTCTATCGTGTCCCATTTTGATTCAGAGTCAGAGTATATTGTCACAGACTCGCAGCTAACATAGCGGCTGAGTTAGCTTGGTTGATGAATATTTTTTGGGATCTTTGAGTGTCAGGTGCACCTCTTGTGTTGTTATGTGATAAAAATAGTGCTTTTTTCTTGCTTAGAATCATGTTTTGCACAAGAGAGACATGCACAATGATATTGATTATCATTTGTTTGTGAGATGGTGACTTATGGCTAGCACAATGTCTTCTGTGTGTACTTTGAATTTCAACTTGCAAACATTTTTACCAAAAGTCCGCCCAGATCCCAATTTAATATTTTTTAAATCCAAACTTTGAGTTGCCAGCAATTAAACATTTCATTTGAGGGGATAATAGAGTAGATAAGGTAAATTAATATTGTGATTTCTAGAATTTTCTTGAGACTTGTATATTGAATATTGTAGCATGTATACACAATTATAAATATTTATGCACACAAACTTTGAGTTGCCTGCAATTAAACATTTCATTTGAGGGGGATAATAGAGTAGATAAGGTAAATTAATATTGTGATTTCTAGAATTTTCTTGAGACTTGTATATTGAATTTTGTAGCATGTATACACAATTATAAATATTTATGCACACAAACTATTGTTACACTATTCTATCATTAGTTCACACCCATTTTGATTAGAATAAAGTGCTAAAATAGCCCTGAATTTTGGTTGAAAGTGCCAATATAACCTTGCAATCTTAGAAAGTGCCAAAATAACCTTTAACCATGTTAACTTTTTAGTCAACCGGTTTACTGCCAAATTTTGTTGAAAATATCGTTTTGCCCTTTGTCAAAAAAAAGGAAAAATACAAATGAAAATGAAAAGATGACCTTGCCCTTCACTCATTTTCTCCTATTTTCCTCTACTTTCTTCCATTTTCTTCCTAAATCCCCATTCCTCACTTGCACTCACAAAACCCCAGACCAATCATCTCCCCACCGCTCGCTGTCACTGCCGGTAGCTTCCCATCGTTGGCACCGCCCTCACGCCTCTCTCATTGGCACCACCCCGTAAAACATAGGTTCATTCAAAATCCTGGTGGTGGAGCAAAGGTCTCAAATTTTCAGTAGCTGAGCAAAGGTCTCGATTTTCTAGCGGCGGAGCAAAGGTCTCAATTTCTCGGTGCTTGGCTGAGCGGAGTTGGGGTCTGAGAGCCGAACGAAGGTCTTGTCGTCGTTGTCGCAACAAAGGTCTCAATTTTCTCGGTGTCAAAGCGAAGGTGGTGGAGGTTGTAATCGTTGTCCTGGGGATAGGGTTCCGTGGTGGCGGTGTGGCTTGGAGAAATTGATTGGTGGCGGGGAGGACAAAAGGAGAAATTGATTGTTGACGGGGAGGACGAAAGGAGAAACCCTAATTTGAGCAGAGGTGTCGAGCAATGCGGTGGTGGGTGTTGTAGGGAGTGGGGAGTGGAGACTGGGGTGTGTGGTGTTGTGGTGAACGTTGTTTCACTCACCAAAAAAATCTGCAAACTCTATAGATGAGATTAACACAGTAGTAAGCAGAGTCGATCCCACGAGGAACGGATCAAAAACTATAATAAAATGCCTACTAATATAGAACACTTTTGGTGTAGCCACCACGCCTTAATTTTTAGATTTATCTAACAACTAATAATGCAACTAACTAATATAAAATAATAATGCAACTAACAGATATAAAAATCTATAAAATATATGAATAAGGTAATCGGCTCGGAATAACTCACATTAGTTAAACATCGATCATAGGCGCAAAGATAAATCAATTCATATGCATCTATCAGTTATAGGAAAGTAGGTACGCTTAACCTTCCCAATTCTTTCGTACTTTATTGACAAGTAACCAATTATAATTGTTTCTCTTACCAAGATGCCCCTGGAAAGTATTCGCTGAACCAGATACACACCTCGATAGCATTAAGCATGAAAAGAACCTGATATAGCAATTACCAAAATAAAAGTAAATAGTAACGCACAGTTAATTGTTCCGCATCTTGCTATTACAGTCTTAGCTAGTTAGCTGTTTTTCACAAGAACTCGTTACTTACTAATCCTTTCCAACGATTACGTATTGGTGGAATTAGATAGCATTATCCGAATAATATTCAAGTTGGCCAGACTTAAAGACATTAAGAATAAATTAAACCAAGAACAATCAAGAACACATAAGATACAATTATCAAACAATTAGGCCTCACGATTCATAAACTAATGATTGTTATTCCATGCCGATATATAAATTAGCTACTCATAATAATTAAATTAAACAAATAAATTATAAAATAATAACACATGATTAATCTATAAATTTATAAGTAAGAAAAACGATTAAACAAACCCCTAAGCCGCAACACATGTGTTCCCAAGTTGATGAAGAATTAAGCATTCACCATAAAGAAACAAAGTATGTGCACTCCTTTTACCAAATAATCATGAACACCATTAACCAAACAAACTTCTTTGTCTCCGTATATGTATGTGTGTCGCTTCTCCTCCTTTATAATTGAGCGTACATATACTTATATACGCAAAACCAAAACCAAATCCAAATCAACTTCTAATTCCTTTTCTTCTTACGGAAGAAATAAGGAAA
Organism: Rubia yunnanensis; assembly: GCA_037428765.1. Taxonomy (NCBI): domain Eukaryota; kingdom Viridiplantae; phylum Streptophyta; class Magnoliopsida; order Gentianales; family Rubiaceae; genus Rubia; species Rubia yunnanensis. The sequence continues at coordinate 104,904,431 of CM075065.1, forward strand.
TAAGATAATATCTATTCTATCTCTCAATAACTAATTCCTACAATTAAGGAATTTCAAATGGAAGAAGATAATACAATCCTTATCATATGGGAAGTGAATATTTTTAATTTCTTCAAATCTACATCTCTTCAATAATTCTGTTTTCACCGTATAACTTCAGCAATTCTTCTTTTGTCTCTCTTCCTTCATCCCTGGATGTCTTATAAAATAAGAACAGTTTCCATTCAAGCACACTGCCTCATTAAGAACCTTAACCTGGAAAACCCAGTAGGAAAAATCATTGGTTAAGGAAAAAGAGTACAACGTATAGCTCCCTCTCAATTCTTCACAAACCATGTCCTGCACAAAAAACACTTAAAAGTGTAAATTATATCTCAATAAAATCATTATAATCCTACAAAATATGAACACGATCTAACACACATCATGTTGGTTGCTGTGATAGGTGGTGATGGCTGGGGCTAGTGATGGTGGTTGTGACGGTGGTGGTGGCTGGGGTGTGCGGTGGTGGTTGTGATGGGTAGTGGTGGCTGGGGATGGTGGTGCTGGGATGGATGGTAGTGGTGGTGTTGGGGCTGGTGGTGGTGGTGCTAGGGCGAGTGGCGGTGGCTGGGACGTGAGGTGGTGGTGGTTGGGGAAAGTGGTGGCGATGGCTGGGAAGAGTGGTGGCGGAGGTGGTGGCTGGGGTATCATGGGAATACAGTTTTTAGCTTCTAGATCAAGGTTATTTTAGTCATTTTACTATTTCATCATTGCCGAATGCAAGGGTCAACGTGGGAAATAGAGACTTTGGGTATATCGGCACAAATGTTTCGAAAGTTAGAGTTAGATTGGCACATACAATAATTAGTTAAGGTCAAATTGGCACTTTTTGGGATTGCGGGGTTTTATAGGCACTTTCAACCTAAATTCAGGGTTATAAATGTAAATAACCCTTTTGATTATTATATAATAAGTTGGTTAAATGAATTCACTTAGGGGCCGTTTGGTTGGGGTGAATCGGGAAAGGGAAAGGGAATCGGAGATCTTGATTCCCTTATTTAGTGTTTGGTTTGCATTTTTTGTCATTCCCTTTCCCCATTTTTAGTTTTATAATTCTCCTATTTGGATGTATCGTCATTCTCTAGTCTCACCCTTGGGCCGGGATTCCCCAATCATCCGTTTTGATTAATTAAAATAAGGAAAAAGAAAAATGCACGTATTCTCTACCTTTTTTCAGCCATTCTTCATAAAACCTTCATCTTTACCGTCGTCATCCATTGCCATGTAATCGTGAGCTCTGTTTTCTCAACTCTAAGACAGGATTTCTACAACAAAATCTGAAAATCATGGAATCTACATCGTATTTTTTATTAAATACTCACTCTCTTTGCATAGACGATTGTGTCTACACCAAGTTTTCATCGATGATTTTGTCCACATATTCCTTTGTTTTTGTCTTTAAACTGCTCGGAGGAGAAGTTTTAGTTTTTGTAAAGTCAAGGGATTTGCAAGTGAATATTTGATTGGCAATTTTGTGAACAAGAAAACATTCCACGTTGGAACATGCTGATACAGAATATTCACGCCAAGGTTTTATGGAAATCAAAGCTGAAATATTGGAGTATTTTATAACTTATGGAAGTCGTATATTTGGCTATGTATATCATGCGTGTGAAGCATAATTGATTTATGGAAAATCCCTACTTATAAGGAGATGATATATTCGAATATATGGGATAGATTGATATAAGGTAAATCCCTTTATTTATGGGATTTGGATATGCTTCAAGAAGCAGATTTGGAATAGGAATATTGTGGAGATAATCAAGGAGTATTCCAATCTGTTCGTGGATATAAATTGGGACAAACACGGCTGCATACTCACGGTTTTAACAGAGCAAAAATCTGCATACAGATTTTTGAGACTTTCGAGAATTGCAAAGAGTCAGACTACTGTGTTCCAACACACCTGACCTGTCGCACAAAGTTCAGAATTAGAAACCTTAATTCCTCGGGACGAGGAGATCCAGCGTCGATGGAGTTCGAGGTCAGAGGGAGTCTGATCAAGGTGGATCGGTAGCTAGGGGAGCTAGCATAATTCACACTATATAGTTAGCAAAGATAAGTATTTTGTAAACTGTACTGTGTACTGTATCTTTCTAATTAGTGGATTCATTCTGAACTGGGCCAGGCCCCGCAGATGTAGGTGGATTACACCGAACTGCGTAACCAAGTCATGTGTTCTTTACGTTTTACGTTATTATGCACTTGGTTAGACTAGTCATGTTGGAACACACTAGTAACTACTAGAAAAAGTGGTAAAACTAAAATTCAATTGGTATCAGAGCCTCGTCACTTATTATTCCCTTGGTTGTTTCAAGGAAAGTGAGATCCAGTTTTAGCATGACGACAAGAGAAGGAGCTTCAGTCTCTCGACCACCCCTGCTAGAAGGCAACAACTACAACTATTGGAAGGCACGCATGAGGGTTTTCATCAATTCACTAGACGAACTTGCATGGTTTTATGTTGAGAATGAATGGAATCATCCTATAGAAGATACTGATACAAGTTCTAAGGCGGTAGAAGGAGAGTCAAGCCAAAGGAAGCAGAAACCCAAAGACAAGGCTAGATGGACTCTAGATGACCTCAAAGAATCTCTGGCGAATTCGAAGGCACTTAATGAAATCTTCACTGCAGTCGATGAAAATCAGTTTAAGCTTATCTCTACATGTCACCAAGCAAAGAAAGCATGGGACATTTTACAGACTGTTCATGAAGGAACCAGTCGAGTTCGTGAATCCAAATTACAGATGCTGGCTATAAAGTTTGAGGAACTCAAAATGGATGAAGATGACACCATTGCTACATTCAATGGAAAACTCAGGGACATCTCTAACATGGCTTATCAACTTGGAAAGGTGTACAAAGAAACAAAACTGGTAAAAAAGACCCTAATATCACTTCCTAAAAGATTTGCAATGAAAGTAGCAGCAATAGAGAAAGCAAGAGACGTTGCCACCATGAGCCTAGATGAACTAATGGGTTCATTACAGACATATGAGATGACATTCCAATAAGCTACAAAAAGAGTCTCTAATGAATTGGCGTTCAAAGTGTCTCCACCTAAGGATAATCACGAGTCTGACAGCGATGATGAGATTGAAAAACTTGCACTCATCACGAAGAATTTCTCGAGAATGCTAAAGAAGGTGGTCAACAAGAAATCTCAGGAAAGGTTTGGCGAAAATAGACAAAGACAACAAGACTCAGGTAATAATCGTGGAATGATATTTGAACCAGGGAATCCGCAGTTCGGGAGAAATCAGAACAATGAACCAAAACAGGCTGGGTGAATTCAGTGCAGAGAATGTGAAGGATACGGTCATATTTGGGCTGAATGTGCTAACACTTGCAAGAAATAAGGAAAATCATATGCCACCTCTTGGAGTAAAGATGAAGATGATGAGAAGGACGAAGAGGAGTTCACCAGTAACTACGTAGCTTTCGGAGCAAAGGTCCATGATACATCAGAGGACCAATGTTCCAACACATTAAACAAAGGTAAAGCTGTATGTTCCAACATAGATCTGGATGACTCACATAGCAATGAAGATGATGATTTGTCTGTAAGTGGTGAAGAAATCTACAACACCTATGAAAACATGTATGCTATGTGGGTCCAAGTAGCTGACGCAAACAAAGAGCTGAACGAAGAAAAAAGGAAGTTAATGGAAAGTGAAAAAGAATTACGGTTCACGATTGCAAAACTTGAAAAGAGTAATGAAGAACTGAATGGAAAATTAATAGCAGCAGTCAAGAGGGCCGAGATGTCTGAAGCAACTATTGTTAAATTAAATTCCGGAAAAGCAAAGCTTGATGATATTCTGGATATGGGAAGAAACTTTGGTGATCGACACGGGATTGGATACGGGAAAGAACCCAAGACTGAATCACATGAAAAACTAGTAACCCTCAAGGTTAAGATCCGAGAAGTAAAGCGAAAGCATGGGATGCCATATCAGAGAAAGCCACTCATATGTAAATACCGTACGTATCAAGGACATACTGAAAAGTAGTGCAGAAGACTGATCAGAGATCAAATGATAGGAAGACAACTTCTGCTGTGTTCTAACACAGGCAATATTCATACAGTAAAATCGATCAGAAAGGTATGGATTGTTAAGAAATCTAGTACGTGTCTGGTGGCACACACTTCTCTAACAGCTTATTCCAGTGATTCGTGATACTTTGATAGTGGTTGTTCTCGCCACATGACTGGCACTCCAGAATATCTCACGAATATTACTCCATATGATGGCGGATATGTAACCTTTGGTGATGGAAAGAGAAGCAGAGTAATTGGCAAGGGCGAATCGAAAATTGAAGGGTTTCCAGTATTCACAAGTGTATTATTTGTTGAAGATCTAAAGGCAAACTTGCTAAGTATAAGCCAGCTGTGTGACGACAATATGGTAGTGGAGTTCCAGAAGGACAAATGTATAGTGAAGCATAGAGAAAACAAGATTCTTTCAGGAATAAGATCATCAGAAAATTGCTATCTGCTAGAACAAGGAGTTCGGTATATGATTTCAAAGCAAGATGAAGGAATCCTTTGGCACAGGAAGCTCGGCCACATCAATTATAAAACATTGGTGAAAATTGCAAATGTGAAAGCTGTACGAGGAATGGCTACCTTAACCAGCAAGGATGGAGTTGTATGTGGACCATGTCAATAAGGTAAACAAATTCAATCTCCTCACTCTTCAGTTCAGTATATTACTACATCTAGAAATCTGGAATTATTGCATATGGATTTGATGGGTCCGGTTAATACACCTAGTATAGGTGGAAAGAAATATATCTTTGTATGTGTTGATGACTTCTCCAGATTTACATGGGTAGCCTTTTTGAAAGAAAATTATGATACGATAGAAGTATTTAGAAGCCTTGTAGTGAAGTTACAAACTGAAAAGGAGAGTCCAGTAGGGAAGATAATTCGAATTCAAAGTGATCATGGTAGAGAATTTGAGAATGAACAATTCAGTTCCTTCTGCGATGAGCTTGGAATCCAACATGAGTTCTCGGCTCCTATCACCCCTCAACAGAATGGTATCGTAGAACGAAAGAACAGAACTCTACAAGAGATGGCTCGAGTTATGTTGGCAGAGAAAGATGTTCACAAGAAATGGTGGGCAGAAGCGATCAATACAGCATGTTATACAATCAATAGAGTGTATCTTCGACCATTCACTAGCAAGACATCCTACGAGATTTGGAAGGGCAGGAAACCAAATGTCTCATATTTTCATGTGTTTAGGAGCACATGCTATATTCACAGAGATAGAGAACATTTGGCAAAATTTGATAATCGGAGTGATACAGGAATTTTTCTCGGGTATTCTATCAACAGCCGTGCCTATAGAGTTTTTAATCATCGAACCAACACTCTCATGGAATCCATAAATGTTATTGTGGATGATTCAGAGAAGGAACAACATCCAGAAGGTGTAGAGGAAGAACTTAGCAACACTCATGTTCCAACACAGTCTCAAAACTCAAGCAAGGAAAATCCATCAGTTAACTCTGACCTTCACCAACGTGCTGGAACAACTGAGCAAAAGAATCATAACTCTGCCGAAGCTGATCATGTTGGAACACAGTCCCCCGCTACAGACTACCATGTTCTAACACATGACCAACCCGGTTCCACCATGAGAAGTACTCGATCAATGCCTCGAGTTGATTACCGAAGAATGGCTGGACTACACTGTTTTCTTTCTCTAATTGAACCCAAGAACTATAAAGAAGCCTTACTTCATGAGTATTGGATTGCTGCAATGCAAGATGAACTTGGTCAGTTTACAAGGAATGATGTTTGGTATCTTACTCCTCGCCCCAAAGGCATTAATGTCATTGGTACGAAATGGATCTTCAAGAATAAGTCAGATGCAGACGGCTTTGTCACCCGAAACAAAGCTAGACTTGTTGCTCAAGGATATACACGAGTAGAAGGTGTTGATTTTGATGAAACCTTTGCACCAGTTGCTAGGTTAGAATCTATCTGAATTCTACTAGCTATTGCCTGCTCTTTGAACTTTACTTTATATCAAATGGATGTCAAGAGTGCCTTTTTTAATGGAGTGGTGAATGAAGAAGTATATGTGGAACAACCTAAAGGCTTTGAAGATCCTCATTATCCACATCATGTATATCATCTCAAGAAGGCTTTATACGGACTAAAGCAGGCACCCGGAGCATGGTATGAACGACTTACTACCTTTCTTCTTCAGAAAGGTTATCGTCGAGGGGGAGTAGATCGCACTTTATTCGTGCTTGACAAGGCTTCAATGTTTCTGATTGCTCAAATTTATGTTGATGACATAGTTTTTGGTTCTACTTCACCTTCTATGGTATAGGATTTTGTCACCATTATGCAATATGAATTTGAAATGAGCATGGTTGGAGAGCTGACTTACTTTCTGGGATTGCAAGTCAAACAAGGATGGAATGGTCTATTCATAAATCAAAGTAAGTATGCCTTGCATTTGATTAAAAAATTCGATCTCAGCAGTGCTCGAGCAGTTCGAACTCCTATGGGAGTTTCTGATAAACTGGTAAAGGATGAAAAAGGATTTCCGGTCGATCAGAAGTTATATAGAGGCATGATTGGAAGCTTATTGTATTTAACCGCAAGCAGACCAGATATATGTTTCAGTGTTGGGATATGTGCGAGGTTTCAAGCTGATCCTAAGGAATCTCATCTCACTGCAGTTAAAAGAGTTATTCGATATGTAAGTGGGACTTCTGAGTATGGTGTTTGGTATTCTAAGAGTCAAGATTCTGAGCTGTTTGGGTATAGTGATTCTGATTGGGCTGGTAATGCTGATGATCGAAAAAGTACCATAGGTGGATGTTTCTTTATTGGAACAAATTTGGTGTCTTGGTATAGCAAGAAACAGAACTCGATCTCTCTATCTACTGCAGAAGCAGAGTATCTTGCAGCAGGGAGTTGTTGTGCACAATTATTATGGATGAAACAAATGTTGAAAGATTATGTAATTCATCAAGGCCCCTTGAAGATTCTATGTGACAACACAAGTGCTATTGATATTTCAAAGAATCCACTTCAACACTCGAGAACCAAACATATTGACATACGACATCATTTTATTAGAGATCTGGTTGAAAGAAAGGAAGTGGAAGTAGTCTATGTTCCAACACACGAGCAATTTGCTGATATATTTACAAAGCCGTTGGATGCCACCTCTTTTGAGAGCCTTCGACAACACTTAGGTGTTTGTCAAATCTGAGGTAATTTTTACCGTAATTATTCTTTCTTGTAAATATTTCTTTTAGTTATTTTTGTTTAGCAAAATCGAAAAAGAACAAAAAATGGAAGGAAGCAAAGGTGTACAAAAATAGGAGATGGTTAGTATGGTGTGTTGGAAGTTATTTGTGGCATGACAACTTGGGTTGACAAGAGGAGAAAGTGCCATCATTACAAGTTTGGGAAATCTAAAAAGGGGGTTTCGCGGGAAAAAGAGGCAAATAGATGAAGAGTTAAAGTGGGATTCAAACTTGCTCAAAAAAATCCCTTCGTATCCTCTACTCTCGATCGATAATCATCTCTCCGAAACTCTGGAAAAAAAAATCTTGCTTCAATAACTCTCCTCCGTCGCGATATTGGTTTAAAGAATGTCAACTTCAAATTCTCCCGTACATGAAGTAGAGGCGTCAGAAATCATGAAGGAAGATCAAGTTTCAACTGATTTGGAATTGGTGTTGGTTGCTGAGCAGAGAAAATATGTTTATCAAGCTGTTAGAGATGAAGAAGAAAATCAAGTTCAGATTGGAGGAAGCACGGAGAATGCAGAGGTTGAGGAGAAAGCCAAAGTTGAATCTGATGCTCAAGAACAATCTTCTGGAACCAAGAAGAAGAAAGCCACGGTAACTGGTCCTGACCCTCGTCCATTAAAATTCATGGGTATTGAATGTAAGAGTGTGGATGAAATCTTTGAATGGCTTGAGGCTAATAGAGTTGCCGTAGATTTAACAAAGATCGAGAAGATTAGAGGAGAATATTTGACAGTTAAAGTTAAGGAGTTAGTGACAGGGAACAGAGGAGAAATAAGGAGGCTTGAAAATTATACTGTGAAATTTGTGATCGGAAAATATGCTGAGTTTAGGGGGAAAGACAGATTCTACGTGCATTGCTATATTCCATTGCCGAGTTGTGTTGTTTTGAGAGAGATAAATGACTATGAGGTGTCTGAAAGAGAATTTGTGAGAAACAGCGACAAGTTTCAGGTGGGATTCTATGATTTGAATTCTGCCCAGAGAATGGAAGATTTGAGAAAGCCCATCATTATTGAACTATCAGATAGTGATGACAGTGTTCCAACACATAGGGGTGAATTTGATCATATGGATTTAGATTTTGATAATGATCAAGGAGGTGCAGATGATGGTGATTTTTATGATAATCAGGATGATGAAGCAGCTGAAGGAAACCTGTCTACCCAGAATTATGGTTCTGAGGATAATGAAGAAACTGAGAAGGATGCTAAAGGATCAGGGAGTGTTCCAATACAGGATATTCCTGATTTGGCATATTCAAGTGACGAAGTACTGGATGAAGTCTATCAGGTGGCAAAAGGCAAAAGAAAGGCTGCTAAAGCCAAGGATTCTGCTCAAGCAAAGAGGAGCAAGAGAAGGCATGACGGCAAGGAAAAGAAAGTTTTACCTCCCCCCTCTGTCAGCAATGCGTATTCTGCTGTATATTATGATGAAAAAGGTGAAGAGATGGGAGATTTTTTTCTCTGAGGAGAAGTTTATAGCAGAAAGGCCTTTGGATTTAAAAGCCTATAAGGAGAGTGGCTTCTCACATTATCTAAAGGTGATTGGCATGACTACTGCAGCAACGATCCAGCTACAATACAACAGACAGGTTGTACTTGAGGTATATTCTAACCTCATGACTGGTAATCTTAGAGATAAGCTCCCCATGGTATGGTAGGGTATATGTACGGGAGAAGATCATAGATGTCTCTGCTTCTAGAATCAACACATTGCTGGGTCTGTAGACACCTGAGACAGGGGGAGTCTTTCCTGAAAACCTATGAGTTTTTGACAATGAAATATTATCTGTTATCTCTGGTGGTTATAAGATTGAATGGCTAGCAACTGGATATTCACAAGCATCCTGCTTGTCTTCAAGATTCTTTGGATTATATCAGGTGGTTGTACACTGTTGGTTGCCCTCTACTAATACCACAGCCTTGACAAGGGAAATGGCTAAACTGCTGTACTGTGTTGGAACACAGAAAAATGTTAACCGTGGATTGCTGATTCAACAGCATTTAGTCAGACAAGCTACTGCTCCCAAGGTCAATGATGCCATCATTTACCCTGCTTTGATCTCTGCACTAGCCAAGAGTGCAAAAGTAAAAGGGAAGGCCTCGGATGTTGTGATTGATACAGAGTTTCTGAGGCCCAACAAGAAGACGTTCGACCTAAGACATGTGCAGGATCTTCCGTGGAAACCATCTGGATCAACTTCTTCATCAGCAGCAGAAAAGGAGGCTAGGCTGATGGTTCTGAATGCCCGACTTAGTGCTATAGGTATACAAATGGCTGCTTTGGAAGCGGAGAAAACAAGTCTGGAGGCAGAGAAGTCTTGATTGGAAGATTGATTTTTATGACTAATACAGGGGGAGCATTACTGATTGTTGCTGGTTGCTGTTGTTTTTTTTTGTCTTTGGCCATATGTGTGGTCCCAGGGGGAGTGATTTTGGATGTTGGTTTTAAAATTTGAATGTTTTATTCAATATGGCTGTAATTTTGGGTGTATGTTTTGGATGAACTGGATTTCTGGATTTCTGGATTTCGGCTTTCATGCTTAAGAGAATTATGGTATTATGTTGATTATTATTCTGCTATTCTGATGCAAACTTGTGATATTGATGGAAGTTTTCGTTGGAAATTACATGTCCAAAATATTATGGGTCCACAAAAATGCCAAAGGGGGAGATTGTAAAGTCAAGGGATTTGCAAGTGAATATTTGATTGGCAATTTTGTGAACAAGAAAACATTCCACGTTGGAACATGCTGATACAGAATATTCACGCCAAGGTTTTATGGAAATCAAAGCTGAAATATTGGAGTATTTTATAACTTATGGAAGTCGTATATTTGGCTATGTATATCATGCGTGTGAAGCATAATTGATTTATGGAAAATCCCTACTTATAAGGAGATGATATATTCGAATATATGGGATAGATTGATATAAGGTAAATCCCTTTATTTATGGGATTTGGATATGCTTCAAGAAGCAGATTTGGAATAGGAATATTGTGGAGATAATCAAGGAGTATTCCAATCTGTTCGTGGATATAAATTGGGACAAACACGGCTGCATACTCACGGTTTTAACAGAGCAAAAATCTGCATACAGATTTTTGAGACTTTCGAGAATTGCAAAGAGTCAGACTACTGTGTTCCAACACACCTGACCTGTCGCACAAAGTTCAGAATCAGAAACCTTAATTCCTCGGGAGGAGGAGATCCAGCGTCGACGGAGTTCGAGGTCAGAGGGAGTCTGATCAAGGCGGATCGGTAGCTAGGGGAGCTAGCAGAATTCACACTATATAGTTAGCAAAGATAAGTATTTTGTAAACTGTACTGTGTACTGTATCTTTCTAATTAGTGGATTCATTCTGAACTTGGCCAGGCCCCGCAGATGTAGGTGGATTACACCGAACTGCGTAACCAAGTCATGTGTTCTTTACGTTTTATGTTATTATGCACTTGGTTAGACTAGTCATGTTGGAACACACTAGTAACTACTAGAAAAGGTGGTAAAACTAAAATTCAGTTTTGAATGGTAATTGTTTTCCGAACCGGTGAATAAGACGCAGGGGAGTAGGTAGGCTTTCGAATGGGTGAATAAGATGCAGATTATGCCAATGCCAAAATTACTAAACCTGATGGCTGATGCAGTGTTAGGTTTTTAGGTTCTTTGTTTCTAAACCAAAGCCAAAATTACTAAACCTAACGTAGTGTTTGGTTCTTTGTTTTGTTTAGGGTTTTAGTAGGATGCATCGTTAACAATGACTCTGTACATATTACTATGCAATCTAGGAACTTGAAACTTTTTTCAGTGGATCGTTTTGGTTCTGTCTTGTTTCTTTTGGCAAGACTTGATTATGAAGATTATAGATTGTCCTAGTTATGTGTTGCCTCAGATTATAGATTGATATTAGATTATAGATGGTCTCCCAGGCCTTGATTATGTTCAGACTTCAGATTGTTGGGTGTGTTCACAGGTTTCTTCTCGGCGTCAGAACTGATGCATCACAACCCTGCATTCAGTACCTACATTGCATGTTTCTCATTCTTTTCCTTTCTAACATTCTCCGCTGAAACCAAATAGGGAGTAGTAACTCCGTCTCGGATTAAATTACAGTCTAATCATTGCATTCCGTTAGAGAAATATGTTTTACCGTTAATGTGTTTAGCTCCGTATGATAACGACAAACAAAAAGGTATTTTCTAGAAACTATTTGTTACGATGAATTCAACAATATCACATACAATAATATTATGTCTCATATATCTATTTAAATATGCAGTCAAACTTTGATAGAAAATAGTGTCATAAAGTAAGTGGGTAGTTTAAGATGGGATAGAGGAGACTCTTTTCACATGAAGTCATAAGTGATACTCCTTCTGTTTCTCTATTAATGATACATTTTCCTTTTTTATTATTATTTTTTTATATTAACACACTTTCAATTTTTGACAAGATTTTTTTAATTTCATCCACTCATTCTAATTTTTACTTTCTATATTCCATTTCATCTACTTATTTTTTTTCATCTAAATTCAAGCAATTAAATATATGGTGCAACTATTAATCAAAAGGGGGGAGTAATACAAAGATTGGATGCTTTACTTGGAGGAAGAGCTAAAAAAATAGGAGACCGTTGCATTTCAACTTTCAAGATAAAACATAAATCATGTGCTATTTTCGTACCCTGGCCTTGTTGGTGTTTTATGAAACACAGATCTATTTAAGTATAATTGGATTTGAGTACCTGTGAGTTCGGAACGTTATAACAAGTTCGGTGGTGCGGAGTGCACACTTGTATAAACTATCTATGAGCTTACAATTTTAGGATAAGTATTAAATTTGCGTTAGTCTGAATATTGATGACTAACATTAAAATTTGGTTTTACCTAATTAATTCAATTACCACTACTGGTGTGTTCCAACATGACTAAATTAACCAAGTGCATAATAACGTAAAACATAAAAGACACACGACTTGGTTACGCAGTTCGGTGAAATTCACCTACATCTGCGGGGCCTGGCCCAGCTCAGAATGAATCCACTAATCAGAAAGATACAGTACAAAGTACACCATACAACTATACTTATCTTATCTAACTATAACGTGAATCCTGCAAGCTCCCCTTGCTACCGATCCGCCTTGATCAGACTCCCTCTGACCTCGAAACTCGTCGACGTTGGATCTTCTCCTCCCGAGGAATTAAGGCATATGATTCTGAACTTTGTGCAGCAGGTTCGTGTGTTGGAACACAGTATTCTGGCTCTTTGCAAATCTCGAAAATCTCAAAAATCTGTATGCAGATTTTTGCTCAATTAAATCCGTGAATAATGCAGCCGTGTTTGTTCTCTATATATAGTCCATGAATCAGATCTGAATTCTCCTTGATTATCTCCACAATATTCCTATTTCAAATCTGATTCTTGAAGCATATCCAAATCCCATAAATAAAGGAATTTACCTTATATCATTCTATCTCATATATTCGAATAAATCTTCTCCATATAAGTAGGGATTTTCCATAAACCAATTATGCTTCACACGCCTAAACATTTTGCAGAACATTTAGATTTCCATAACTCACAAATACCATAATATTCTGTCTTCTTTTTCCGTAAACATCTTTGCATGAATATACTGCTAATTCGCATGTATGTCTTGTGCAAATGTAATTCCTTCTCCACATAATATTCTGATTACAATCAAATCTCTTGGAGATAAGAATTACCAAATCTAATCCCTTTAAGTAAGGAATTCATATATTCTCCAACTCAAATACAACTAGACAAGATGTATCCTTCTCGGATTCAGTCTTCAACATTTCCTTATTTCACCAAAATTCCTTCTTTGATGTTGCAACTCAATAATACCATATTTGCATAATTTCCACAAATTGCCAACTAGATAAATCTAGACTTTACAATCTCCCCCTTTGGCATTTTGTGGACCAATCACCTTTTGGCATTTCATCACAAGAGCTTATGCAAATAAAGACATCAACCTTGAAAACCACTCTGGATGTTGGAACATAGAAACATAGCGTCTCCCCCTGAATTCCGCATTCCTTCAACATCCAGGAATAATGAGCATGTTGGAACATCAACCCAACGGAGCCAATAAAGTCATCCAAGAAATCCAAAACATCTCCCCCTTGGGAACATAAACATGCCAAACACAATAGACACAGAAAACCAAAATCTCCATTAAACGCAGCTCCCCCTGAAGCAAATATCTGGCTTATGTTGGAACATAGCCATAGCAGAACCTTTAAACCTCTTCAGGAGCAACTATTTGTGCCTCATCTAATCTGGCATCTTTTACCTCCAAAGTTAACATCTAAATGGATTGAGCTCTCTACTTCACACCATTGTACCACTCAAAATCTGGATCAATGTTGCCTCCCTTATAATTCTTGTAAAATCTCCCGATTGTACTCCTTGTAGATTGAGGTAGTAGTCTTGAGACCCAAATAGTCCAGGTAAGCTGTAAATTCACACTCCTCATATACACCTAGATTAGTTGTCCTTTCGGCTAAAATTATATCTCTCATGGCAGTTTGATCAGAAGTGCCTTCAATAATCTTCTCACCTTGTGTTGGAACACAGTCACCGATGTTGGAACATAAAAGCTCTCAGCTTCACCCGCTTTCTCTATGTTGGAACACATTGCTTCAGTATCAACATATCACCTACTCAGCTTCCTTCACTTTATCAGTACTTTCTCCCCCTATCTGGTGTTGGAACATAGACTTGTTCCACATCTTCTCAACCTGTCTTCATACTCTGTGTTGGAACATGACCAGCATCACTGCCTTCCAAACTTCTCATCATCCCAAGTTTTGCCTTTCCAGTGTTTAACTTGGTAATAGCTGCTTCGGCCATCTCAGCTCTCTTAGTTGTTGAGCTTAGATTCAAATTTAATTCTTCAATCTCTCCTCTGAATTCACCAACTAAAACTCGCAACTCCTTCTCCTTCTCGCCCAGATGATTTTTCTCTTCCTTCAACACTCTATTTGTATCAACAACTTGAAACCACATGGCATACATCTGCTCATATGTACTATAGATATCTTCATCACTCACAACTAGTCTGTCATCATCACTGGACGTGCCATCAGACCCTATGTTGGAACATATAGCTTCGTCTTTCTCTAGCATGTTAGAACATACCTCAACTATCCACCGTGAAATTTTGCTCCAAATGCCATATAATTGCTTGTAAGTTCCTCTTCGTCTTCTTCATCATCTTCACTCCATGAGGTGACATATGATTTTCCTTGCTTCTTTAGGGTATTAGAACATTCAGCCTGGATGTGCCCGTATCCTCCACATTCTCGACATTGAATTCTTTCAGACAGCTTTCCTTCACCACTTTGGTTTCTAGAGAATTGCTGACTTCCTTGTTCCATCCGAGTTCCACGATTACCAAAATCTTGAGGACAATTTTAATTCCCTCCAGATCTTTCTTGTGAATTCTTGTTCACCACCTTCTTCAGCATTCTTGATAAACTCTTGGTGATAGGAGCAAGTTCTTCAATTCCATCATCACTATCAGATTCATGGATGACCCTTGATGAAGAGGATTTGAAGGCCAACTCCTTCTGGACTTTCTTTGCAGGCTGTTGCATTGTCATCTCATAGGTCAGTAGTGATCCCATTAGTTCATCCAAGGTCATGGTGGCTACATCTCTTGCTTCTTCTATTGCTGCAACTTTCATAGAAAATCTTTTAGGAAGAGATCTCAAGGCCTTTTTCACCAATTTTGTTTCCTTGTAAACTTTCCCAAGTTGATACGCCATATTGGAGATGTCTCTGAGTTTCCCATTGAATATAGAAATAGTATCATCCTCCTCCATCTTCAGTTCCTCAAACTTTGTAGCCAACATCTGCAGTTTAGATTCACGTACACGACTTGTCCCCTCATGTACAGTTTGTAGGATATCCCATGCTTTCTTTGCTTGTTGGCATGTAGAGATAAGTTTGAACTGATCTCCATCTACTACAGTAAATATGGCATTTAATGCTCTGGAGTTCGCCAAGCTTCCCATTCTTTCACCTGGTGTCCACGACTCTTTAGGCTTAGATTCTCCTCCTTCAGAACTTCCAACAACAGGGGGTTTCCATTCTGTTTCAACATAGTACCAAGCCAATTCATCCAGTGAATTTATGAACACCCGCATGCGAGCCTTCCAGTAGTTGTAATTTGTTCCTTCCAGCAGTGGTGGCCGAAACACGGAAGCTCCTTCTCTGGTCGCCATTGGTAAAACCGAATCTCACTTTCCTTGACACAACTAAGGGAATAATAAGTGACCAAGCTCTGATACCAATTGAAATTTGGTTTTACCTAATTAATTCAATTACCACTACTGGTGTGTTCCAACATGACTAAATTAACCAAGTGCATAATAACGTAAAACGTAAAAGACACACGACTTGGTTATGCAGCTCGGTGAAATCCACCTACATCTGCGGGGCCTGGCCCAGTTCAGAATGAATCCACTAATCAGAAAGATACAGTACAAAGTACACCATACAATTATACTTATCTTATCTAACTATAACGTGAATCCTGTAAGCTCCCCTTGCTACCGATCCGCCTTGATCAGACTCCCTCTGACCTCGAAACTCGTCGACGCTGGATCTCCTCCTCCCGAGGAATTAAGGCATATGATTCTGAACTTTGTGCAGCAGGTTCGTGTGTTGGAACACAGTATTCTGGCTCTTTGCAAATCTCAAAAATCTCAAAAATCTGTATGCAAATTTTTGCTCAATTAAATCCGTGAATAATGCAGCCGTGTTTGTTCTCTATATATAGTCCATGAATCAGATCTGAATTCTCCTTGATTATCTCCACAATATTCCTATTTCAAATCTGATTCTTGAAGCATATCCAAATCCCATAAATAAAGGAATTTACCTTATATCATTCTATCTCATATATTCGAATAAATCTTCTCCATATAAGTGGGGATTTTCCATGAACCAATTATGTTTCACACGCCTAAACATTTTGCAGAATATTTAGATTTCCATAACTCACAAATACCATAATATTCTGTCTTCTTTTTCCGTAAACATCTTTGCGTGAATATACTGCTAATTCGCATGTATGTCTTGTGCAAATGTAATTCCTTCTCCACATAATATTCTGATTACAATCAAATCTCTTGGAGATAAGAATTACCAAATCTGATCCCTTTAAGTAAGGAATTGATATATTCTCTAACTCAAAAACAACTGGACAAGATGTATCCTTCTCGGATTCAGTCTTCAACCTTTCCTTATTTCACCAAAATTCCTTCTTTGATGTTGCAACTCAATAATACCATATTTGCATAATTTTCACAAATTGCCAACTAGATAAATCTAGACTTTACAAACATGTTTTATCCTGGTGTGGAAAGATTTATCATTTCAGAATTTATTATAACTCTGATGTGGTGGTGCGTATTGCCCAACTTCTCTTTGATGGAAAAGATAAGGACGATACATTGAATGTGGCATTGCAATATGTATCTATATCGTGTGAAAAATTACATCATTTCATAATTTATAATTATGACTGGAACATGGTTTAGTGTGGAATGATGAAGTGTTGTGTCTTTTCACGACATTTGTTTCCTATATATAGAAGCATATGCATGCACATAATAGTGACAGGAAGCTAAGAATTTTTTCAGACATATATATAACCAAAAACACAGATACTCATTAGTATTCTTCTGATTCAAGCCTAGAACAGGAGGGATTCTCGATTGTTTTATTCTCGAAGGGAATTAGTGTAACCCAAGGCTGTAATAGGGTCGACTTACTCTTCAAGGAAAGCGTACGTAACGCGACTCACATCGATATCCAAGAAAAGTTTCACCACAATCATCCAAGCGTGATTTTGTCATTCCATTGGAATGCATTATTACAGCTTTTACCCCAACAGACCTTGACTAAGATATACCATAAACTAAGATAACTGTAAAGTTTGAATGCCACTCAAATATGCATGCGTACATAATATGAAATGGTCCTCAACCATACCAGTAAATATTTATCGGTTTCACCATATTTACATGGTTTAGTTAGAAGTATCTTAATGCTAGTTATGATTTTCCATAACATTCATGTCATGAAAGTGCATAGAGATATAGTAATAAATGCACATAACCTAATAAAATATATAATCAGGAATATAATAATAATATAAGTGCATAATTTATTTTTTATTTTTTTAAGATTGGGTGCTTTACTTGGAGGAAGTGCCAACAAAAGAGGAGACTCATGCATTTCAAGATAAAACATAAATTATGTGCTATTTTCGTACCCTGGCCATGACTAAGATATTATCCTTCGTTTCAGATTAAATTGAATAAGATAAATATTCAGTCAAACAAAGAAAATTTTGATTATATATTTAAATAGATATATAAATAATAATATTGTTGTATGTAATATTGTTGGATTCGTCATAATAAGTAGTTTTTAGAAAGTAATTTTTTGTTAACCTATATTATATGTAGTTAAATATATTAGCGGTCAAACGTGTGTATTGGAGACTGTGAAAAAGATTCTGTGCAATTTAATCTGGGACAGAGAGAGTGCCATAAACTAAGATAACTTTAAAGATATACTCCCTCTGTCCCAAGATTATTGGCATATTTACTTTTCAAAGTCAAATTTGGTAAACTTTAACATTAAATATAAATTAATATATGTATAATAAAAATATCATGTAAGATATTGTTAGATTCATCTTAATATCTATTTTCTAAATATCGATTTTATATGAAAAATATTATAAATAGGTAGAGATATTAACCGTTAAATATAATTATTGAATACCATTAAAAAATAAATAGGCTAATATGGGAGGGGGAGTATAAACTAAGAAACTTATAAGGTCGTCTTCTAAACTAACTTATATGGGAGTAGAACCTTTTTTTAGTGGATCATTTCGGTTTTGTCTTGTTTCTTTTGGCCATCATTGTTTATCTTGCATATAAATATTGGAATTAAGATGTTAGGAAAAGAAAAGGTATGAGCAGAAATCAAAAGTTCAAGGCGCCTTTTACCGTTTTCAGTGCAATGATTATATGATGATAGCACTCAACAACTGTTATAATCAATACTCCTCTCAATTTTTTTATATGGCACCCATAATTTTTTCTATATCGACACCTTATTTTTTGCTAAGTTTTAGATTAATATTATTCATTAAATTTACTTTTTATCCTTTTAATAAGATTTCCTTCACACTTAAAAAGAACAAAAAAGTGCCCATTAACATAGTGCCAATAAAAGGAGCTCAGAGGGAGTACTTCTCAGTATGCACTGTGAACCTAACAACTGTGATTTGATTGATGTTTTTATGCCAAAGTCCAGCTTGTGTACTAAGGGCATGGGCAGTGGTGGTCTCTTAAAATTAAAAGACCGCTTAAGAGACCGAAAACCACCACAGTGGTGGTCTTTTAAGCGGTCTCTTGTTAAGAGACCGCGGACCGAGCTCTTACTAAGAGCCCGGCCTCTTGCCAAATGCCTCTGACAAAGCACATGGCTCGCCCGCATTTTTTGATTTTTCAACGGGTGGGACACGTGTCGCCACCTGAGTGGGCCACGTGTCCCACTCAGCTTCTGATTTTTTTTTAAAAAATTTTCTGTTGCTGACACGTGGCACCCACGGGTTGGGCCACGTGTCCGCAACATTTTTTAAGGGAAGACGGGTGCTTCAAAATTTTTAATGGGACACGTGTCTCATTCTGGTGGCGACACGTGTCCCAAGCATATATTTTTAAAAATATATAATTTTTTTATATTTTTTAAGTATTTCAATTTTAATATTATTTTTGATTTTTTAAGTATTCCACAATGATTTTTAAATTGTAATATTATTTAGTATTTAAAGTTATGTTCATAGTTGTTACAATTGGTTTCGCGCACTTTTTATGTTTTCCATATTATTTTATAGAAAAGATGAATTCTCATAGTATCTAAATGCAACGGCTTGAACTCACGCAGCACCTTATTCACCCATTCAACGTATTTGGCCCCCCACCTCCTCTTAGGAAGGTTAATGGCTGCTAGCTTTTTCAGCAATTCAGAAGCGTCGAAATCAAGTCGAGGAGCTAACAACCATAGTCCTCTCCAATATTTTGACAGAACACTCGTTCTAGCCGAATGTTCAATAGGTAGAAAAGTTAAGATGTGAACAAGCACACTACTCGGCAGCTGATTAAAACTATCCTCTAGGACCTCATCAGGCATCTCACTCTTTGCACACTGTTCAGTAAAATAAGCGACAACAATTTGCAAACAATTACATATGGATCAGTAAAGCACTGACCTAAGCCAGCCAATACTCAAAGACAATCATTCATAGAGAAATCTCAAGGTCAGATGCTAACCTTGCTCAATCGAAAATCAGATGAACCACCTGCCATTTTCCGCAGCAAGATTGATGCTCTCGACTACCTGAAAATAATCACATTAGAAGAGGGAAAAAACACACATCAACAAATCAAAGAAATGATGCAATCTAATCATGAAAACCGTGAATGGCAGATTTAACAAGGACCCTAAATCTTGAACAAATACAACCAGATTGAAAAGCTAAATGGGTCAGATAGAATCCATAAATGAAAGACAAAGCAAATAAAGTGAGGCATAACAAACTTATATGTATGAGTGTGAGCTAAAAGCAACCAACTCCAAACACTAATGTCCAGTTTCTATAAGGCTTTACTGGACACTTGGAACAATTTACAATTGAAAAAGACCAATCAAAGGAACCTTTAGAACATGAATAGCCCAAATTTCCAAGCAGGTTGAAAGAGAACAAACCTGAATAAAACACAAGGAAACTCTGGACAGCCAAAGTAGTAGAACTAGAGAAATGGAACAATATCTCGCTAACTGGAAGCTTTTCTGCAAGAGCCGTAGGTGTAGGTGGTTTACAGTTCATCGAGCCCAGCCCCTCCTATCCGAGCTCCATCACATCACGTCCCTCAGTCATGTCACAAAAAGAAGTAAGCGCATGGACAATGAGTTCTTTAAAATTTAAAAAATCGCTATAAACACCAAAATCATTTACAATAGTGGTTTTAGGCCAATTTCTTAATAAAAAATCGGCCTTTGATTGCCATACAAGAAACTGGTTGAAAAACCGGAAATGTCAGGGCCGTGCACATGGCCTGCTGTGACCAAAAAATTTTGGATGAGTGGGACACGTGTCGCTCATACATTGGACCATGTGTCCCACTCAAATGGCATATTTTTTTGGTAATTAGAGGGACACATGGCATCCTCTGGTTGGGCCACGTGTCCCTATCTTTGTTTTTAATTTTTTTAAAAAAAAATTGAATTTTTTTATTTTTAAAATATTTTTAAATTAAAAATATTGAATAATTTTTTATTAAAATTTGGAATGATTTCGAATAAAAATTTGGAATAATTTTTGAGAAAATTATTGAAGAAAATTATTGAAAAAATCTGGAATAATTATTGAAAAAAATGAAATTCAATTTTAAAAATTATAATGTATTATTAAATTTTACATTCAACTTATTTTGGGTAGACAAATTTATTTAAATTAAATGTAAATAATAAAATTAATGAGTAGGATAGAGAAAATCAAGTAGGGTGCATAAATAGTAAAAAGTGATTTCTTACCATTGTGGAGGAGAAAATGTGTGGTTTCTTAAAGTGAGGTGGATGAGAGAGAATGAGAAAAATAATATATTTAATTGGTAAGAAATCGGTAGCGGTTTCTACCATTGCATATGCTCTAAGTAGAAAATAAGAGTAATAATGTGTCTTTATTCATGAACTCACAATGATACACGATAACTATACAAGTTAGGAAAAAGTAATAGAATATAATTACAATTACAAGTAATATTCCAATTCATTAATACTCCTCGTCAACTTGGAACATGTGGATCATAAATGTCCAACTTGCCAAGCAAGAAATGAAACTCATTACTTCCGAAAGACTTAGTGAACAAGTATGCAGGTTGGCCTGACGTGAGGATATGCTAAGTAACAATAGTGCCAGATTGAATGAAATCCCGGATAAAATGACAATCAACTTCAATGTGCTTTGTGCGTTCATGGAAAACTAGATTTCCCGCAATATGAAGAGCAGATTGACTGTCACAAAACAGTCGCATATGAGAAGCTTTCATAACCCCTAAGTCTTTCAGTAAAGACTTAAGCCATAACAACTCACAACAGGTAACAGTCATAGCACGATACTCTACTTCAGCAGAAGACCGAAAAACAGTAGGTTGCTTCTTAGTCTTCCAAGAAACCGAAGAATCGCAATCATCACAAAATATCTGAAAAGTGAACGCCGAGTAATCGGGCATACAGCTGAATCTGAATCACAATAGCAGTCAACTGTAACATACTACTAGAAGAGAGAAATAATCCTTGACCAGAATGACTCTTCAAGTAGTACAACACACGAACAACAGTTTTCCAGTGAGGAATACAAGGAGACTTCATAAATTGCGCAAGGGTATGAACCGAATAACTAAGTTCAGGACGAGTAATAGTCAGATAAATCAGGCACCCAACCAGACGTCTATACTACTCTGGGTCATGGTAGAATGGACCTTCAACACGTGCCAAATCATGTTATTGCTCCATTGAAAAGTCAGTCGGTTTAGAGGCAGATAAACATGTATCTGATAAAATGTCCAAATCATATTTCCTTTGCGAAAGAAACATCTCCTCCGGTCTTCTAGCAATCTCTATGCCCAAAAAATACTTAAGCAGACCAAGGTCTTTCATGTAGAAACAAGAACTCAATTATTTCTTGAACTTAGAGATGAGCGCAGAAGAACTACCAGTAATGACCAAATTATCCACATAAGCCAGAACATGCAAAGAAACTTATCCACGGGAAAAGACAAACAAAGAGTAATCTGCCTTACTCTGAACAAAACCAAATGCTCGTAAAGCCTGAGCCAATTTCTAGGAGCTTGGCGAAGACCATAAAGAGATTTCTGAAGGCGACATACCTGGCCAGGAGGCACGACATAGCCTGGTGGGGGTCACATAAAAACCTCTTCATGCAAATCACCATGCAGGAAGGCATTATGGACATCCATCTGATGCAGTTCCCAACTACGAATGACCGCAATAGATAAGAATAAGCGAACAGAACTCATCTTCGCAATCGGAATAAATGCCTCAGTATAATCAATTCCTTCAGCCTGGCGATTCTCAAGAATCACTAGGCGCACCTTATGACGTTCAACAGTACCATCTGACTTAAACTCCATCTGGTTGCAACCAATCACCCTCTTATTCAGAGGCAGAGAAGCCAAGGTCCAAGTCTGATTGCGCTCAAGCGCGGTAAGCTTTTCAGTCATAGCGTCTCGCAAATGAGCATGTTGTGAAGCCTCAGAATAAGTGGTAGGATCTGCACTAGATATTACTGCACCCCAAAATCTAGAATGCATACTAGAAAAATTATCGGGAATCGGCGCATGAGGAAGACGCGCGGCTGAGGTGGCATTGCTGGAGCTCGGTAATGGCAGGAAAATTTTATTAAGGTTTCAGAATTTTAGGCTCTGATACCATGTAAAAAATAAGGGTAATGATGTGTCTTTATTCATGAACTTAGAATACATTATTTTACAAGTAATATTCTAATTCCTTAATAAAGTCCCTCAGTAATTTGATCGTTAATATGTTTAACTACGTATAAGCACATTAAATAAATATTTGATATTACCAAACTACTTGTTACGATAAATTTAACCATAATAATATTATTGTTTATATATTTATTTAAATACGTGGTCAAAGTTGGACAGTGAAGAATAACATAAAGTGAAGTGTGTAGTTTGAAATGTGACAGATGGAGTACTGTTGAACTTAAACTGCCACACATACAGTTGGCTTGGTGCATTGTTCGGTGTTCGGTATTTTAGGAGAGTTTGGTAAGGAATAATTGAGGAAAAGTAAGGATATGAAAAAATATTGGGTAAAGTTTCAAAATTGTTAAAGTTAAAGAGGGCATTTTTTTTCATTTGGGTAATTTTCAAAATATATCATTTTAATTGGGACAGGCGAAAATTAATTATAAATGTGTCATTTTTCGTGGAACAACGGAGTATGATATAAGGCGCATATCGTGATCGTGCATATCGTACTTCGTGCCATATTCGTGTCGTGCTCGGCTCACGTGTTGAATCTTGTCATACTTAACTTTGTGGGTGAGGTAGCAAACCAAGTTCTGTTTTTTTTATTGAATAATGAACACGTATAAAAAAATCTAAAATACTCAAAGAACATGTTATAATATTTTATTTTAAAAAATTGTAAATTAAAATTATTACAAAAATTTAAGTTAAAATTATCGTAAGTTATAAAATATTGATATTCAAAAATATCATAAGTTATAAATTGAATTTTAAATTTTCCTGTCATTGAAATAAGATGTGAAAACCTTAATAAAATAAGATTTAACTTATAAATCAAACTAGCTATTTAAATGAAAAGTTTAACAAAACAATGTACTCCTATTTTTTTATATATAATTATAAACTTACCGTGGTGAGGGGGATTATATTAGGTTCCCTTGGCCTTGAAATAATTGTTGTGTAAAATGCCCAGTTCGTGGCACATCAACAAGATACAAGTGGAAGAATATGTACACTAGGATATATTCTGAAAACCTTTGTTTACACCCCTGTGTAAGTCAAAGGTTTGGCCCTTTAAATCCAAGTTGGAGTCTGATATGGCCTACCATTTTTTTGCTTCCACACCCCATGTTGATATAAAGGGATGACCTTCCGTAAAAGCCTCTTGCAAAGCACTTCCCCGGAAGTGGTTCACTACTAGAGCCTCGTAGCAAAAAGGTAGCTAAGATCAGGTATAAGCTAGCTACTGCCAAATGTAAAAACAACAGCAATCTGCCCTGAAGCATCATTAATGTCCTTGTCCAGAAATCTCTGAATTGTTTCTTGAACTAGCCAATTTGTTCTCTCACAGCCCTGTGCTTCCAGAAGATGTCTTCAGTACTTGTCATAATCAAAGACAAACATCAGTAAAAAGTTCTACAGAGAAGCTTGAACCTCCATCTATTTAGCGTAAGTTTCTGCTCAATCATCAGGTGATAAACATATGCATGTCCAAATGCAACATCTTAGTTTACTCAGATGTATGGGAAAGATTCTGAGTCAAGTTTAACTTGACCAAGAATATCTTGTGGCAAGTTTGCAGTATGAAAGGATTGGTTTACTTGATCTTTAGTGGCCAATTTGGATAGTGAATCAGCTACTCCATTTGCCTCCCTAAAGATGTGTTGAATAGTATAGTTCATCTGTTGGAGAAGTTGCCATATTATCCTCATCTGATTCGGACATTTCCAGGGTATTTTATACTGTTTATGCACCATTCGTGTCAATATCTATGAATCAGTTTCAATTTCAATGTTGCTGATCTAGTGGTTCTGGACTAATTGAAGTCCATGCATCAGAGCTATGGTTTCAGCCTGCAAACTAGAATCAACCTTGATAATCTTTGATAGAGCAACAATCATTTTGCCCTTATGATCTCTTATAATGCATCCAATCCCTGCATTTCCATACTTTAGACAAGAGCCATTGGTATTCAACTTATAGCTAGAAGGTAAAGTCCATTTGACAATTCTTATTGGCTTCTGAATTTTTTCATTTTGATATTGCAGTTTTGGCATATTGGATAAATCCCATTTGAAGTTCAGTTTGAAAGCCAACAGAGTGTCATTGATATGATGTAGTATTCTACTGATGATATTCCTTGTCACTGGTTTTATCCCTTCAAAATTATAAAAACATCTGTCACACCGGATAAACCTAATAACAACACTGGGTATGATTCTAACCACTTTAGCAAATATGGCATCAGTGGTGTCTAAATTTCAGTAAAGATAGTATCCATACCATAGGTACTGAAAATGTTTTGGGCTAAGGTTGAAAACTCTGTCTATAGTGTTCCAAATATGTTGCACTTGTTCACAGTTGTTAAAACTGTGATGTATAGACTCAGAATCCTTAAAACAGAAGCAACATCTAGATGGAAGATGAATTTGGAAGTTTTCTAAAACATCTGGGAATGCAACTAATCTGTTAAGTAACGTCCGGCTCATGTAGCTTTTTTTTTTGGTATTAAGTTAGACCACAGATGTTTAAATGAAGGTATCTTTGTTTCCCTAGGTCTAAATAATTCATAAGCTGACTTTAGTGTGAACTGGCCACTTTGAGTGAGTTTCCATGTTAATTTATCCTCATATTTTGAGAAAAGTTTATGATCCAAATTTGGAACATTAATTATGTTATCTGGTAGGCTAGTTCTGAAATGGTTAACATAGAAGGATTTGTTTGATAAGAATTCAGCTACAGTGATTTCTGAATATAACACTTCTGATGTAATATGAATTTGGTCTATTAAAGGGTCAGTCTCAGTCCAATTTGAATAACAGAAAGAGACTGACCCTTTGTCAATATAAACTTGTGTGTTTTCAGATGCTATTTGCTGAATTTCTTTGATTCTTTTCCGTGTTTTTGAGGTCTTATGAATATTAGTCATGGACCACATGGTTTGGGCCGAAAGAGATTGCCCTTGATGTAGTTTCTACCAAACTTTGATGGAAAAACTTTTTGTTAAAGTGTTTAAATTTTTAAAATTTAATCCATTTTCATCTGATGGAAAGCATAGTTTAGGGTATGATTTCCATGTTATCTTTTTTGCCTCACTCTCAGAATTGGAATCAGAGTTCCAAAAATATCTGGCAAGTGTTCTATGAATTTGAGTTATGATGTGCTTGGTTGGTTTTAAGACAGTAATTAGATGTATTGGCATTGTTGCCGATGCATGCTTTATTATCACTGCCTTACCAGCTTGAAACAAAATTTTACTATGGCAGTGATTAATTTTTTATTTGATTGAAGTTAGCATCCCCAGGAAGATAGAATTTGTGTTCTTCATGTGTAGATAGGGCATGCCAAATATTGACTAAATTATTTTTTTGTCCCTAACATATGATGCAATACCAACTTTTGGTCCCTAAGGCCAATACCGACTTTTGGTCCCTAAGGCCAATACCGCTTTTGTTCAGCAACTAACAAATACGAAATGATTTGTTTGGTCCCCAAGGTGGTTTTCAAGGTGGTTTTCAGGTATTTGTGGGGACTAAAAGATGGTATAAGATCATATATTAGGGACCATAAAACAATTTAGTCAACTGAAAACCACCTTGAAAACCACCTTGGGGACCAAACAAATCATTTTGAATTTGTCAGGTACTGAAAGGAGACGGTATTGGTTTCGGGGACCAAAGATGGTATAAGATCACATTTTAAGGAAAAAAACAATTTAGTCCCAAATATTTAAAGGGCAAGGAGCCTTCTATCATTCTTGTTTCTTGTTGATTAAGTTAATGATTCTATTAGGTGCATGTTTTGAAATGTAAAAAGATGATTTCTCAAATTTTACTTTTTTCCCTGTAGCTAATTCAAAAGATTTTAAGAAACTGATTACAGTTTTAAGACCATTCTTAGAGTATTTTAATAGAATTGTTGTGTCATCAGCAGAGGAAATATGGGTAGATGTTTTCATTTTGTAGGTTAGCTTATATCGCTGAATATTTCCATAATTGAATGGAAAATTTAAATTCTTAGAGAAAGCTTCAACCATCAAAATAAAAAGAAGAGGTGATAGGGGAACTCCATGTTTAAGACCTCTAGATGCTGAAAAGAAGCCAACTGATTTTCCATTAATTAGTAGTAAGAAAAAAGTTGATTTTATGTTCATTACTATTAAATTAACCCATTTGTTTGAAAAACCAAGTTTAATGAGAACTTTGGATAAAAAGGTCCATGAAACTCTGTCAAAGGCCTTCATCATGTTATGTCCTTTAACTTTTGTGTGTAAGTGATTTGTTAATTCTTGCATTAAAAGAATATTATTAGCCAGTTCTCTGCCTGAAACAAAAGCTGATTATTCAGGGTTTATTATTAAGTTAAGGAAGATTTTTAATCTGTTAGAGATTATCTTTGAAAAAAAATTGTTTGTAAAATTGCAAAGACTTATAGGTCTATAGTCTTTCAATGTGGAGCACACGTCTTTTTTAGGGATTAGTATAATTAGAGTTGATGATATGGCTTTAGGTATATCTTTTCCATTAAAAAAATCTTCAACTGCCATTAACACATCAGTTTTTATGATTTCCCAACATTTGTGGAAGAAAATCCCTGAAAAACCATCTGGTCCAGAAGTAGATTGACTATCCATGGATTTTATTACCTCGGTCTTGCATTGTCGTTGGTAAAATTAGATGAGAATTCATGTCATCAGTTACAACTTTTGGGATATTTTCCAGGATCCATGCACTATTAACACCCGGTGGATCCTGATTTTCTTCAGTTAAGAGATTGGAGAAGTATCTGATTGCTTCGTCCTCAATTTCTTCTGGTTGTTGTAACCATAGACCCCCAGTGCTTTTAATTGAGGAGATAATTTATTTTTTGTGTTTGCTATGGACTATTTGGTGAAAGAACATAGAATTGGCATCTCCTTCTTTCATCCATTTTATTCTAGCTTTTTGTGTCCACAACACTTCTTGGTTAATTATAGCTTGTTTTAATTTTGCTTTTACAAAGTTCATGGATTGCAAGTTCTTAGTTGTTTCTGATTCTTGCAAAACCTTTTCAGCTTTTAAAACCATCTCCTCACATATTTGAACATTGTCAAAGACGTTTCCAAAGGTGGTTTTATTCCAGATTTTTAAAGTGTTTTTTAAGTTCTTTAATTTGAATGCCAATCTGTTCATTCCTTTTTTTATGAGTGCAAATACTCCAAGCATCTTTAATGGTTTTCATGAAGGTTGGATGATTAATCCAACACTCCTAAAACTTAAATGGTAGTGGATTAGTTTTTTGTTCAATTTCTGAAATGTGCATTATTAAAGGAGTGTCATCAGATTCTTCCCTTGCTAATGTTTTAATCTCAGAGTCTTGAAATAGTGACCACCATAGATTGTTAAATACTCCTCTACCTAATCTTTTTGCAAACCATGCTCTTTGGTCTCATTCCAGTCCATGTAAATAGGCTTCCAGAGGTAGGTATTTCTGACAAATTTTGAGTATTTAGAAACTTATTAAAGTTTCTAATAGCTCTCTGATCAGGTATGGATTTACCTAAGTACTCTTCATTCTTCAAAATCACATTAAAGTCTCCAATTAGAGACAGAGGTTCATTAATCAGTGGTGCTAAGAGTTTCCAAAGTTTATTTCTTCCATTAATGGTATGTTTAGCATAGATAAACCCCACGTGGAATTCTTTTGACATATTTTATGATTTTATTTTGGTTAGAAGAAGTTGTTCATTAGTGGAAATGACATCCACTGATATGTATTCATCCCATAAAATCTACATTTTACAATTTACACTTGCAAAAGAGTTGCTGAATCCAACTTATCTTGCAATGGATTGAGCTTGATCGCAGTTCAGCATTGGCTCAATTAAGACACAGATTTTGATTTCATTACTTCTTTTAATGTTTTTTAATCCGATTTGAGTAGGTTTATCTCCTAGTCCTCTTATATTCCATACACATATATGTAGACCTATCATAAATGTGTTTTGGAGTGAGTCAAAGAGGAACGGGTAAAAACCATTTTGGGAGTGGAAGAGTAATCCTTCTTATTATACTTCGTCTATTTATTTTTAGGTTCTGATTCGGAAGGTTTTTCAGTGTTAACTGGTTTTTTTAATTAGAGCATTAAATTTAACCTGGGCAGCAGTGAGACTAGCCTTTATTTCTTCAAAGTTCAATCTTTCTTGGTTAAAATTTTGTTCTTTCTGTCTTTTAGAGGTTTCTGTGTTAATCCAGTCAAGATTTTTAGAATTAATCTGGTTAGAGGATAATAGGGGGGAATCACCTCCATTAATCACTATATAGTCCCCTTCTGGTTCAAAAGGGAGATAATTTCTAATTTGCTTCTTACTTGGATCAGTATTGGAGATGCATTTTCTAGCCTATCAGGAATATCCACAAGTCTAATATCTAGTGAGTTAATTAGGTTAACATTACTATTTCCGTGAATATGTGTGTTTTTTAAGGTGTCACCCTAAGCATTTTCCAATCTAGCTTCTTTAGCTTTAGATGAATCTTTGTTAATATGTTTTTTCCCTCTTAACAACTCAGTGTTAGTAGAAATATTTTCAGCAGGGTTAGGGTTAACGACAACTTTTTGAGAGGTGTTTGGCACAACAGTTTTTGAAATATTAGTTTCCTGATTAAGATGATTATTCCCTACAAACAAATTAGGGAGAACAGATGGAAGCATAGACAATCCTATCCATTCCTCAGAGTTCACTATAGCTGAGTTTTTTTTAGTTAAAGAAAGAACCTGGGATCCTTGTTCAAGGATCAGAATTTCAGTACTTGCATGCATATCTGCTGGATTAATGCCTTTCATTCCATTACTCTCAGTTTCCTTATCCTGCAACATTTTTCTTACACAGAGCATCAGCTTTATTCTTATAGACAGGGATATACACTTTTTCCTGATAAGTAAAGCCATATGTAGAAGGACCATTTCCTTTACCTTTGGTTCTCCCATGCTCATCTTTGGTAATGGCCTTATTACCTGTATGAATGTTTTCTTTTGGCCTCTAAGAGGTGAATTTGGAGTTATTTTTATCAAACCTGCACACAGTAGTTGTATGTCCTAATTTATGACAGCTAGAGCAATGCATAGGAACCCCCTCATATTCAATGTGTTGCCAAAAACCCGTTTCTCTAAAGCTTAACCATATTCTTACCAACATAGCCTTAGTAACATCAATTTCCACACAGATTCTTGCAACATGTGGTCTACTCCTATTGAGTGATGTTTTATCTACCCTAATAAGAGTTCTACCCTAATAAGAGTACCTATGAGATTACCAATTGACATTAACACCCAGTAATCAAAGAACTGCTATGGTAAACCATACATGGCTATCCAAATATGGGCAATAGGGGAATCTGCATTAAGGTTGAAATTAGGAACCCATTTTGTCATACGAATTGAATACAAACCAAAATTCCATATTTTGTGAAGGCTACAATGATAATAATCATCTGGAAAAGAAAGGATATCAGAACATGTCGATTATCTAACAAAGTGATATATGTGTGGCCCTTGTGGAAGTCCTTCCTCCGTTTTTCCATTTGCGGGCGGCTTCAAGAGAACTTCCCTACCAGCATCCAACGGAGTGGGGCTTCCAATCTTGAGCATTCCTCATCTGTGAAATGTAAACCAGGTTCGCCCAGGTGCTCGATTTTTACTTATGGAAGGGAGTGCTAGGGTCAGTGGTGTTTTTGGTCGGGTTGAGGTTTAGGGCATGATAGAGTTCATCATTAAGAGCTTGGGCGTAGGTGAAGGGTGGACTAGGCACAGGCAGTGGCTCCGCCATCATGGTGGCACCGGCGATGAGAGGTAGAAGGAGTGTATGAGAGATCAGTGATCCATTATTTTCGGAGCAAAAAGGAATTTAATCTACTTATTTTCTATTTTAACAATGTACTCCTATTATATACATATTTACATTTGTAATAAACATTAAATATTTAAACAAATGTCATGATTATATTTTACAACTATTTTTACAAGTTACACCATCAAATGCGGATAACATAGATAAGAGATACATTTAGCAAAAAAGTATGTTGTTGAAGATATCAACTCTATAACTAATAGTAAATGTTAACTAATGTTTTATAAATTTGTAATTAGATGAAAAAATACCAAATATGCTAAATTTAACAAGATTGTCACTAGTCTAATCTTATACTCCTATTGAAGATGAGTACTTGAAAGCGAGGCTTAATCCCCAAATAAGTTCCGATACCAAAGTCATTATATTTTATAGAAATAAATATAAAATAACTAATTGAAGAGGAAAAAATGGACTAGTGGAGGAGTGAAACTTTTTTTTATGCATTCTAAGCACTGGAAAATGAGTGGACATACTCCAAATTGTTGTAATTGTTGATGTTCTTCAATAGATTCATTACTACCCGTTGAATTGTTGTTTCCAACATCCTCTGAATCCAAATCAACAATGGTACCTTGTCTTCGCATCGAGGAATCCAACAAATCTTTATGGCAAACACACATTTCTAATGTAACATCACTCATTTTTGTTCTTTTTCATCAGATTTTCTACCTGGAGCGTTGAAGGCACGTTCTGATGCAATAGATGCAGTTTGGACGGCTAGAATATCACATGTCATCGCGGCCAAAACTGAAAATTCTTACTCCGCGATGATCACCACCACTTCAAGAGATCTAAATATAATTTTTGTTTGTCGGAAACCCCTCTCAACTAATCAAAACTATAATACATTATTAGTACAGACATATCAAAAGAAGGTTGTGTATTTTAACTTTGACTTTGCCTACTTCTCATAAAGTTAGCAACTTTAGAAGGCAACAATGTACTAAGTCTTGAAGAACCAGTTTGTTGTTGAATGGTTAAGGCCAAACGACCCTTATTCCCACAATTTTGTTCATAATACTATACAATTGAAAAAGGCATTCTCTAATTACCATAATGGGTTATGGTGGTTTTGGAGTGTGCCCATACCACCCAAAAATCACTATAGGACATGCTCTTAATATGTAAAAAGTGTAAGACACTACAACATAAAATGGCTATTAGGACGATTTTTAGCATTCCAATAGGTCTCTATTGGGATGCGTCCATTGATAGGACTCTTTTAAAAAGCGTCCTTTCAACGACCTATTATTGCGAGTCCCTATAGATCATGGGTCGCTATATTAAGCGACCCTATAGGTAAGATATAGTGTTATCTTTATGTGTCCTATTATAGTCTTTTGGGTTGTTTTTTTGTGATTTATAATTGTACATTGGGACATTTTTTTTCATCCTAAAATTAACATATTGATTCATTTTTTTGTGATTTACAATTATGTATTGGGTCGCTTTTTTGTGATTTATAATTGTATATCTGGTCGCTTTTTTGTATCCTAAATTGACATATTGGGTCGCTTTTTTGCATCCTATATTAACATATTGGGTCATTTTTTTGCATCCTAAATTAATATATTGGGTCACTTTTTTGCATCCTAAAATTAATATATTGGGACACTTTTTTGTATCCTAAAACTAACATATTGGGACGTTTTTTTGTGATTTATAATTATATATCGAGTGGCTTTTATGTATACTAAATTTTACTATTGGATCGCTTTTTTGTAATGTATAATTGTACATTGAGATGCTTGTTTTGATCCTAAATTTAACGTTGCAAAGACATTTACCCACAACCTAATCCTAAGCCAAATGAATACATTTTGATACCAAAGCAATGTCGAAGATTTTGTGAATCACTATACCTCGCCCTGTATTTTACTATTCTCGCCCTAATACGTATACAGTATGTATTTTTAATTTAATTTCAATAACTAAATTAAATTAAATTTAGATTAGATTAAATTTAAATAAATTAAATTTAATTTAAAAATAAATCCGGGCGCCACCGCCGGACCACCGAGCCGTTCGCAGCGAACCGGGCGCGAGCCGGAGCTGCCTCTGCTCGCCGTCACCTTGGCGCGAACGGACGGGCGCCGCTCGTCGTGGCTTCGCCGCGAGCTGGACGGGCGCCGCTCGCCGTGCCTTGGGCGCGAGCAGGACGGGCGCCGCTCGCCGTGCCTGGGGCGCGAGCCGGACCGGCGCCGCTCGCCGTGCCCTGGGCGCGAGCGGAACGGGCCTCCGCTCGCCGTGCCTTGGGCGCGAGCTGGACGGAGTCTGCTCGCCATGCCACGGGCGCGAGCCGGACGTGCCTCCGCTCGCCTTGGACTGGGCGCGAGCCGTGCCTGGCTTCCTCTCCCCAAATACTGCTATAAATTCTGATTCTGAGGAACTCGAAATGTCATTCCTCGAATTCTACTGTTAATTTGAGGAACTCGAAATTTTTGCTCTCCAAATTTTTGCGCGGCAAATTTTTACTCCAAACAAGGGTGTTAGAAATTCCATGTCTTCGGAGGTAATTTTACTAATTAGTTTTCTGTCCATAAGTAGTAGTTAAATTTAATAATTTTTGAAGTAGAAATTTATGCTCGTCTTTGTGTTTCAATTTATTAATTGTTACGGAAAAATTATTGCACATTTATCTCCTATGAATTTATCTCCTATTAATAGCAGTAACGTTAATTTTGTTGTTAATTTTGTTACGTAATGCTGTTGTTAATTTATCTACAATAATTTATGTCCTATTAATTATTGTAACGTTAATTTTGTTGTTTTGTTAATTTTGTTATTTTGTTAATTATTGTACCGTTAAGTTACGTTTTATTACGTTATTTTGTTATTTTAATTTGTTGAAATGTAAGAATGTAATATTAATTCTAGCCACAATGTTATTTCATCAAATGTAATTGTCACATTTTTTTTTTCCATTACATGTATGTTTTAGCTGTTAATGAGAAATGACGGAGTGCACCCTTAAGTCCATTAGGAGGACAGTTTGAAATGGATGAATGTAATTTTAGTTTAGTGAGTTAATTTGTGTACGGGAATTTTATAATTGTAATGTTATTTCATGTAATATAATTTTATCTTTATGTTCTCTTCTTTAAGTATATGTTTTAACGTTTTGACTGTAATTTTATCTTTATTCGTTCATATGTAAACGTTAATTGACGACATCATTGTCGTTGGTATAGCAGTTGAGGAAGTCTAATTACTTGATGTTTATTGCTGTTTAAGGATGACAATCAGTCATGTGAAGCTGCTGCAGGGCGGAATGCAGACTCTCCATTTGCCACCTCAGATGTGTTTCCAAGTGTTGCCGAGGCTTATTCCTACCTGCAACGGATTGCTCTGCAGGTGGGATTTGAACTTGTCACGGGGTCCTACAAACAGAATAGGAATGGTCCCCTGAGGTTATATTGCGTTTGCAATCGGGGCCGAAAGGATAAGGTTGTAGATACGAGCGATTCTGATGTAGTCCGACGGAGTAACACCTCGACCAGAAGTTGTGATTGCCCATTCACGATTGTCTTGAAACAGAGAAGCACGGGGGATGGTTGGAATGTAGTGCCGTGCAAGGATCCTAGACGAGGGATGCACAACCACTCTTTCTCAGTGTACCCCGAGGGTCATAGACAGAGCTGCAAGCTCCATGCGGACGCGAAACAAATGATCAGAGATTTGACAGATTCAGAAACAGCCCCAAGGCATATCAATGCCAACCTCAGTAATTCGTTTCCAGACCTGCATCAGACCATTAGGTAGGTGTACAATGAGAGATCGGCATATGTAACAGAAAGGTGAGGCGGGCGCAACACAGCGGAGAATTGTTTGCATCTGGCCACCTCGAAATGTTATGTCACTAGTCACCGCTCAGCACTTGATGGTACTTTAACTCATTTATTCATGGCTCATCCCGATGCTGTTGTGGCATTTCGCACGTTTCCGTGGTTGTGGCCATCGACTCAACGTACAAGACTAATCGCTACGGCATGCCATTCATTGAGATGGTTGGGATGTCCCCTTGCAACACAAACTTCCTGATTGCCTACGCAATTGTCGTTGACGAAACGGCAGATACCTATGAGTGGGTGCTGAACGCGCTCAAGAACTTGCTTGTGGATGGACCGTTCCCTGAGGTTGTGGTCACCGATCGGGAGATGGGACTGATTAGGCCACTTCGGACTGTGTTCCTAGAATCGAATCATTTGCTCTGCACCTGGCATATTAACAAGGATGTGGAGGCACGTGTTACCGTGTTGACAGGGAATAAGAGGAACAGGGCAGCCTTCAAGAATGGTGCATGGTTCCGGGTTTGCAATGCGTCCACCGTTTCAGAGTACGAAGCCGCCTTGTTAGATATGAGGGTTGGATGGTCTTGGAGCGAGGCTGTTATTAGTTACGCTGAGATGACGTGGCAGAATAAGAGTAAAAGCATGGAATTCATACCTGGTCGGGCTGTAAGGCATCCAACTGTCGCCTGATGGCACCGAGCCTCCCCGTATCCCTCCCCGTTTTATCCCCTGTGTGCCACCGATTGGCGCGGCCCGGAAGAGCTGGCAATGTACTCGGTCTCGGCCGAAACATCGAAAAGTACTCGTATATCCATGCTTGGAGCAGCGTGCAACATCCGCATAGGCCGCGCGCCTTGGACCGGGACGCAATTCCCAACTGCAGATACAAACTGGCCAACGTCGCCGAGCCCCACGACAACTGCGAATCAAATAGGGGTAGAAGGTTGGCTCTAACCTTATTCCCAGTTTTATCCACAAAAAGCGTGGATGAAAACAGGGTCAGCATGTAGCACATAAATTGGAAGTTATCGCTCTGACCCGCCGCTACACACCTCGCCATCAATGATTGGCCATCTATGTTACCCCCGTTCCAGTCTTCCGCGACAAAGGACACCACGTCTTTCGCAAACAGTTCAGCGCATGCTTCCTGAATAGTCTCCGCCGAAATGGTACTCGCAACAGCGCCACCAACGATGGGAATGCCAAGAATCATCTCTACGTCGTGCATCAAGATGGTCATCTCCCCAAAAGGCATGTGAAACGTGTTCGTGTCCGGCTGCCACCTCTCGACAAAAGCGGATATCAGTGCCATGTCAAGGAACTGGAACATAATCGCAGGAAGGTGGGCCAACCCGGTCGCACGTATCCGGGCCTGTGCAACATCGCTGAGGTCAGGGAGCGTGGCGACTAGCTGCTTGCATAGCGGCGACCAAGCATGGCATCTCAGCACACCTCGCTCGATACCATTCCAAACGTCAACAGCGACGTGTCCTCCGAAGCTTGGTATGACGAGGTCATCTTGCGGGCCACCAGCCATCGGTCCCCGCACTAGCCACGTCTCATTGGCGTGTCGCTTCCTCCTATTCCTCGGTGCCCTTCCGGTGCCAGTCTCACCGGCATTGCACGATCCACCAGAAGATTGCGCGAATTGACCAGCTCTATTCCTCACGGTGTGCCTGGCTCGTCCAGCAGCATGCCGTTCGATCCCAGCATCCAATGGCACACTCGTCCCAGGTTGGCCAGCCGGGGCGACATCTGCCGGCAAGTCGTACATCGAGCGCCAGTCACTATCGTCACGGATTCCACCGGACGCGAGGATGTTAAGCTCCGGACCGTCCCATGTCGGCATGGGATCGAATGCATGAACGCTCAGTGGAGAAGCCCGCTCCGCTCCTACATCACACTCCTGCGGCGGAGACGACTGTTCATCCTCCACCACGCGGCCTCTAGCCTGTCTCGCCGAGGCACTAACACCTCTTCGTCGTATCGAACGACCATGGCCGTCAGGCTGACCAGCAGTGCTCATCTACAACACAAGATATGTAATTAGTATAACAACAATTGATTTAAACTGATATGATAAGAAAAATTAACATACATTTCAACGTGTAAACTAATATTTTCAAACAGTGCATAATTTCAATTTGCTAATGGAAACTACATATTCTATAATGGAAACTACATAAAAAAACCGCACAACAAACAGCAAATTTAATTCTCGTACAATCCAATACAACGAACTACACATTTTTTTTAGTTGCAAATTGGAAATTACATTACTAAATAATCTGATTTTTTTTCCACATCACACTATTATTAACATTCAAGGAAACAATAGTTAAAACGTATCATAATCATTTAGACAATTGTTTACATCGGATTAATAAAGTCTATTTAAATAAAGCTATATTTTATTATGTCACATATACTTTCCAAATTACGGAAATAGTAATCATTTCCAAATTTAAATTAAATAATTTCTAATAATCAAAATTTCTTCGTTTTAATTCCAAAATTCATTAAATTTCTAATATTAGATTTTTCCAAATTATTCTACATCTTAATCTCCTATTATCTTATGAAATAAATTAATTTAAGAGTAAAGCCTCCTATTTTCTTATATTTACAACCAAACCCCTCATTCGCACGAAAACAAAAAAAAATCGCACGAAAACTAAAAAAAAATCCTCCAAAACTTACGTTTTCCGGCGATTTTCCGGCAGATTTCCAGCGGCGGGAGGCGGCGGAGGCCCAGCACCTGGCCGGATGGAATGGAGAGAGGGAAGGGGGAGAGAAATGGAGAGAAAGAAGAAGGAGAGAAAAAGAGAGAAGGAAGGAGAGAAAAAGAGAGAAGGAAGGAGAGAAATGGAGAGAAAATGGGAGAAATCCAAATTTATACTACTTCTTTTAATTTTTAATTTTTTTTAAAATACTAATACGTGTATTTATATATATTAGGGCGAGAATAGTAACATACAGGGCGAGGTATAGCAACACCCAAGATTTTCATAATATTACAACACAAACAGGCTATTAATGGCTATTGAATAATTACCTAACCTTTTCCTCTTCCATAGAAGTGACTTGTTCCTGTAGTAAAAATAATTTCCGTATCTAAAATGTGCATCAGGTCCTGAGCAAAGTAATATTGAAAAAAGGGAACAAGGAGATTATCCCCTTCTTTGAATTGGCATACCTGCAAATCCTTTGGTATTTAGCCTCCGAGGTTAATATCATCAAAGATTCTTAAATCAGAGCCACATTTAATCATGGGATCTAGCTGAAAAGCAATATGAGATGTCCTAAACCCAAAAGATTTCATTTTAGCAGCTCATCTTCATCTTTATAGCAACTCATCTTCATCTTTATAGCAAATCATCTCCATCATTAGCAACCTAAGAAAAATTAAAATAAGGCAATTAAAAACGTGACTTACCAAGTGTCAAGGCCATGCCGATATAAGACTTACCAAGTGTCGAGGCCATGCAATGCTAGCTCCAATTGCCAAGCCCATAGTGGTTAAGTTTGAATAGGGCCTTATCAACTCCTCTTCCCATACAATAGGAACATTGATGGGCCCCTCACACCAATTTTGTCCCAGTTCTTTACCTATAGATTATGAAACTTTTCATCATGATTTTCACAGAATATAAACTTAAAAGAAGAGTAAAACCAAGCAGGTTGAAGCTATCTGCAGGTTAAACCTGATTTCCCAACAACAAACAAAGATTAACCAACAAACCTCAATTATGCACTGACCAACCGATAATTAGAAAATAGACCCGCGCCTCTCATAAATTGAACCATATACAAATAACATGTAAAGTTGCCAAAAATAACAATTTACTAATGGAATGATCAACATGTAAACGTTAAAAGTAAACCATAACTCTGAAAAAAAGAGATGACGAAATCAGAATAAGAAAACAGATGAAGCAATTGCATCAATAACAGAATGTATGAGATACTAAGGAGCTAAAACAGAACATATGCCTTCAGTAAATAAATTTAGCAGTAGCTAAGCTTATATGCCTTCTGCAAATATAACATTCCAAAAATAAAAATAACAACATTCAAAGGTAGAAATTTATGCATCAAACATCATATGCACACTAGCCACAATCTTACCTTTATCAAACATACTCATTAAGAACACATGTGCTCCAACCTAAAATTTTAAATCGATATCATGTGAGTAATTCATTTCATGTCTAAAATGAAATTTCAGCTGACTAAATAGAGTTAATAGAGGAAGAGTTTCATATAATACCTGAAATATGTGTGTCGAGTCATTGGAGTTGGATGGTTGACCGGATGATATGGATGACATACTCTAATGCATAACATACTCTAATGCATAACATACTCTAATGCATTTCATTCACCATGAGCTACAACAGAATACTACAAATATAAAGAGAACGAAGGCGGCTTTACATGGACACTATAATACTTCAAGGTCACAGCCCCCAAATATCTACTAGTCCTAGGTAAGTTTTCTCACCCTCTTATAAGCCATACATTAAATGACCAGAAGGAGATCTCCATTATACTCCACATCATGACCAAGTCTCTACCCAGTCAAACTTCAATCATTAACTTTGACAGTCCTCATACATTTTATCTACCCATTTGATATACTACATTATACCAACACATTAGCATAAAGTTGACCTTCCACAATCTGCATTCAGACTAGACTCTATTAGTAGGGCTCTCAAAAAGAGAAAGAATTGTCACAACACCGTTTTGAGATTCTGACTGACCTCACCCATAATTAAATTCTAATTCAATTAATATAGCAAAATATAGACTCTAAACACATTTACGGGGACCTGTTTACACATCATTCAAATATATTTTCAGATGAAGCAATTATACTAGTTTTTCTGCTACTATTTGACTTGACAGATTGCCTTTCTCACATGTAAAACATAATTGAAACATCTCTTCACGTGTAGGAGGTCAATCAAGTTCAGCAACCTACAATAGGTTATAAAATTAAGAACATGGTTCAATA
Source organism: Rubia yunnanensis (assembly GCA_037428765.1). NCBI lineage: Eukaryota > Viridiplantae > Streptophyta > Magnoliopsida > Gentianales > Rubiaceae > Rubia > Rubia yunnanensis. The sequence goes on from CM075065.1 coordinate 104,944,106, forward strand.
AATTGTTTACGAAGTTAGTATGTATGCGCGATTCATTTCTTACTAATGATTCCTCAATTTCAGCCAGTGATGGAACTAGAAAAATAGTTTAGAGGAGGCTGATCAATATTAATCAAATTTAAATTTTAAAAACTCAACTAAAAAATAATGAAAAACACTCTGTAATATAATAAATTGAGTACGATACAATACTGTTTTTACAAGTTCACTAAACTACTAAAATACCTACTTTCTAATGCTCGAATTATTATAAGTAGGACTAGGAACATGTTGGGGAAACAAATATCTACGAGACTCCATGGCTTGATAAATTTACATAATCGGTTCATTCTCAATCTTAACAAAAATATCTTTTTCAATATACAACATCATAATATCATTCAACCATTCATCTCCCATTGTATTACGCCGGTCTTGATATTCTTCATGGCAGAAAAAACTCGCTCAACTGAAACTACCTCTCGAACCCATGCTAAACTTTTACCTCTCGAACCCCTGCTAAATAGTACCTCTCGAACCCCTACTGAAAATCTACCTCTCGAACTACTAAAAACTTCACCCCTCGAATCTACTAAAAGACTTCACCCTTCGAACCACTGAAAAACTTCACCTTACCCCTCGAACCAGTACCACTGGAACCTTACCTCTCGAACCACTTACCACTTAAAATTCTCCACTCGAATTCTTTACTCGAGCCCTTGTACTCGAACCCAACTACTCGAACCCCTGTACTCGAAATACATACTCGAACCTGTTCTCGAACTCCAATATAAAAGGACATGCCTGTTAAACTTAAATTGATAATATATATACTGACTGTTAAACTAAGTGTGTATATTACTTTGTTCAATTATCGTGAAACTGAGTTATGAACTGCTTCAATATTTTTCTATGAATGACCGGCTTGTACTTTATCTTGTCGTGTCAAACTTGAATCATATACTAGTCTGATATGTTATAAGGATGACCAGCTTGTACTTTATCCTGTCGTGTCAAACTTGAATCATATACTGCTCTAATATGTTATGTGGATAACCTGCTTGTACTTTATCTTGCCGTGTCAACTTGAAATATCTGCTACTTGATTACCTGTCTGTGATTTTGGGGCCTCCAACGCGATTGTAGTTCGGTCAAAATTGGTGGGGAATGGTATTGACCGGCCCGTCTGATTAGACCGGCTACTCATGGAGTTTCTGGTATGCTAGCATTACCCACTGTATTGTACTGATACGAGCTCGTAACTGAACATCTGATTGGGTGTGGTTGTCGAGACTGAATTCTGAACTAATAGTCTTCGGGCTCTACCAAATGGTTGTACCTTGTATGTTAGTCAGAGTTGCCACATAGGCACTTGGCAGCAACTTGACACTAACCATCTGTATCCTTTTACTATGTGCTGGGACATATGTGGCTATTTTTTATTTGATATTCTGCGATCATTAAAATTTAACTGGGTAAATACTGGCAATGGAACCTCACTAAGCAAGAAGCTTACCCTAGTTAAACAACCCTTTTTCAGGTGAAGAGGAACTGTAAGAGAAAAACCCTTTGATGTCTTTACTTATTTTGAGAGAGATCATGGATGAACTTTAACATGAATTTTGAATTTGTAATAGTTAGGTGAAACTTTCATTTAACATTAACACTTTCACTGTAATAGTAATTTAGATTTTTTTTTAATTTATCTAAATCGTTTCCGCTTGAAATTTATCTGCTCGTTACTGTTAGCACTTTTGGTAGCACGCCCAGACCCGACTCAATATTGTGTGGTAGGTTTGGGGTGTTACGAATGTGGTATCAGAGTAATCTCAAACCAAGTAAAGGCAAATTCATACTTACCTTAATAAAAGATTCTAGAAGAAAACTAAATGAACTATGAATAAAGTAATGGGATCTAGTTGTGTACTAACTGTCAAGCTAATAGGTTTGTTATGTTAATAGATGAACAACAACGTAGAAATTGTGAGCAATGCCTTTCAAGAAATTATTGAGGTGAAAAAACATTTCCCAGAGACGTTTCTTCCTTGGACAGAAGTAATAAACAATCCTCAATGGGTAGAAACTCACGCTTATCCAAATTGGATTGTGCATGCATTAGTCATGGAGCGGGTAGAATGATAGCCAGAATCCTTAGCCTCGAGACCCAAGAACAATTAACAAGAGAAGCAATGTGGGAACAATATCTGCGTGTTAACGCAGAGGAGACCCGGGCGAATACGGCGGTCATCGAAAACAATCAACAAAGGAATCAAAGAAGTAGGGAGATTGGACAATGGGATGCAGAGCGACAAGAAGTCTTTCGACAAGTAGACTTAGCCCTGGTAAATGCCCAAGAACTACAGGGAGGTCTGCCCACCTATCGTCGACAACCAATGGAACCACGTTAGAGGCGTATTAGAGAGACTCGAGGTGTGATGGAGCAAGCTCTCGTCACATTGTGGGATGATTTAATAGACCAAGCGTACCCTGGAGCTTAGCAAGAAGAAGGAGGTGACTCCACCAAGGATTCGAGAGTTAATTAGAACTGGAAGCTGACTTTTGGGGGGAAAACTTACAGCTATGACAATAATAGTTTGCAATATAGGTATTAGAACAAGAAGCGAGTCCCAAAATTTTGACGTCAAAAGACGATGCTAGAGGACTATAAAATTGTCGCAAATATCTTATAATGAAGCTATAACTACTGTAAAATTTTAATGATATAAAAAATATTTTGTGAATTATAATCTTTTGGTTAGAAAACTAAATGAGGATTGGCTCAATCCATGGAACTAAATTTTTAAGTATAGGACAATGGAAAGGGACCAAGGAGAAAGTTCAAACTCATACGCGGGACGGAATCCCCCAACCGCTGGGATGGAATTATTCGCAAGTCAAGTTACTGAAATTTTGAGCCGCATGATAGAGAGAGACAATCGAGCTCAATCTCCGGTCAAGGATCAAAGTCATAGACTAGAGACCGAGGACGCGGCCTTGGAACGATTCCAGAAGTTTCATCCACCCAGGTTCAGCGGCGGCCCAGATGATGAAGTCACCGAAAATTGGATGAAAACAATGGCTCGAACCTTCCGAGCCTTGGGATATACGGATGGGTGGAAGGTGAATTTTGCTATATTCCAATTAGAAGGCGCCGTACTAGATGGGTGGAACATAATACAAAGGAAGTGGGACATGGAGGAGACTCCCAGGACCTGGAAAATTTTTGAAAGGGAGTTTAAGAAGAAGTCCATTCCACCTCTAGCTATCGAAAGGAAGGAAGCAAAATTCATAAACTTGAAACAAGATTTAATAAGTGTAACAGAGTATGAGGCAAGGTTTTCCCGACTCTCTAAATTTGCTGGAAAGTGGTCTCAACTGATGAGGAACGCAAGAGGAGGTTTGCCCAAGGATTAAGGCTGGAATTGAAGGATGCCCTAGCCCCGACTTATCAGAATAGTTTTACCGCAGCCGTCGACTCCGCTTGCAGAGTGGAGGAAACCAAAAATGCCTTACGAGCCATGCACCAATCGAGAAGAACAAGTGTGACGCCTCAGTCGGAATACACTCCAGGTCCACAGGGAATAAACTTTGAGAAAAACAAAGTCTCTAGGAGAGACATATCCCAACCCTCGGACATGTCGAAGAGCTCGAGCATCGTTTCGAGAGGAATGACTCAGGTTTGTTGCACACACTGTGGAAAGGGAAACCATGATGAGAAGGATTGCTGGAGGAAGGAAAACAAGTGTCTAAGGTGTGGAAGTTCTGAACATAGAATATCAGAATGCCTGCTAGCTCAGCCAAGTCACTCGTCTCAACCCATGGGGTCTCAGCTTTCAGTCGCCAAACCGGCTCAGAAAGAAGGAGTAAGTGGGGAAAGCCAACCAAGGGTGCAAGCTTATGTTTACGCAATGGAAGATAATGAAGCTCTGAATTCGGCTGAGGTCATTGAAGGTACCCTTTCTATTTTGGGTAAACTAGCTAAAATTTTTATAAATCCTAGTGCTTCCCATTCTTTTGCTAGTTATTCCTTTCTTGAAAACGTGGAAGATAAGATATAGAACTTACCCTATAAGTTGGAAGTTAGCACTCCCACCAACGATGCTAAAATCCTAACTGGACCAGTATGTAGAAACTGTAGGGTAAACGTGGGGCGTAGGGGATTACCCATAGACCTAATTGCTCTACCCTTAAAGGGCTATGAGGTAATACTTGGAATGGATTGGCTAGCTAAAAATCACGCCCAGTTAAATTGTCATACGAAGGAAGTTAAGCTGTGTCGACCAGGGGAACCTCCGATTGAAGTGGATGTGGGAAGGAAAATATTCTCCTCATTAATAGTTACTGGGGTCAAGGCTTGACGAATGATTTGCAAAGGAGCGACTGGAATATTGGCTTATATCCTAAATAAGCTAGTGGACCAGTTAAAAGGAGAAGATATAAATGTGGTCCAAGACTTCCCTGAGGTATTTCCAGAGGAACTCGTAAGTTTACCTCATGAATGGGAGACCGAGTTTACCATTAATCTGGTACCTGGGACTGCACCTATTTCTCGAACCCCATATCGTATAGCACCGTTAGAGCTACAGGAGTTGAAGCTACAACTTGAAGACTTGTTAGCTCGAGGATTCATTCAACCGAGTACCCCTTCTTGGGGAGCCCCGGTATTGTTTGTTAAGAAGAATGATGGCTTTTTTTGGATGTGTATCGATTATCGAGGCTTAAAAAATGTGACGATTAATAATAAATACCCTATTCCCATTATTGAGGAGTTGTTCGATCAACTCCAAGGAGCAGTTGTATTTTCCAAACTGGATTTACGACAAGGGTACTACCAGTTGCGAGTGAAGGGAGAAGACATACCTAAGACAACTTTCAATACTCGATGTGGTCATTATGAATTCCTAGTAATTCCATCTGGGGTGACCAATGCACTAGCTGCTTTTATGGACCTCATGCATCGAGTATTTTGGCCATAGTTAGACGAGTTTGTTGTCATCTTCATCGATGACATCCTGGTTTATTCTAAATCTCAGCAGGAGCATGAAGGGTATCTAAGGAAAGTATTACAACTACTTAAGGAGCACAATTTGTACGCCAAGTTTAGCAAATGTGAATTCTGGCTAAACCAGGTGAACTTTTTTGGGGCACGTGATTAGCAAGGAAGGAATATTTGTGGATCCATCTAAAGTTGAGACAGTTCTAAACTGGAGGGTGCCAAACAATAGTACTGAAGTTCGAAGTTTTCTTGGACTAGCAGGGTACTATAGGCGTTTCATTAAAGACTCCTCTAAGCTTGCATCCCCTTTATTCTGCTTAACTCCAAAAGGAGTTAAGTACGAATGGAATGAGAAGACTGAATCCAATTTTTAGGAATTGAAGAAGCATCTGACCTCTTCCCTAATTCTTGCCCTACCTGACGGAAGAGATGGATTCATATTGTATACCGATGCTTCAGGAGAGGGTCTAGGATGCGTATTGATGCAAAGGGCCACGTGATTGCTTATGCATCCAAGAAGTTGAAACCTTATGAAAAGAATTACCCCACCCATGACTAGAACTAGCTGCAGTGGTGTTTGCTTTAAAGAAAAGGAGACATTACTTATATAGAGTCACGTTTGAAGTAACGTCAGATCATAAGAACTTGAAGTACCTATTCTCCCAAAAGGACCTGAATATGCGCCAACATCGGTGGATGGAGTTTTTGGGGGATTATGACTGCGTGATCAATCATCATCCTGGTAAGGCAAATGTGGTGGCAGACACTAGACCTGGCAAAATATAACCGAACCCGAAAACCCGGTATTAAATAATCGAACCGAATCGAACCGGCACCCAAATAGTGAGACCCAATCAATAACCAGAAACCGAAATCACCCGATTGAACCGCACCCGAACTTAAATTTCCAGACCTGATGAGACCCAAACTCGAACAACACCTGAACCCGAATCGAACCTGAACCGAAACCCGAAAAGGACCCGCACTTGGACCGAACCTGAATCCGAACCCGAAAAGGACCCGTACCTGAAAGAAACCTGATCATACCCGACTACTACTCGATTCGAAATGAACCGAATTGATGTTAACCCGAATTTGAAGATATCCAGATTAATGTTAACTCAATCCGAACAAGACCCAGATATGAGTCATATAACTGAATAGTGTGTTACAATTGTTATTGTCTAAAATTTTAACTTGATCATATTTAGTTGAAAATAACATCACAATTATAAATAGTGTTGATATGTTATTTAATATTAAAATATCACATAATAAATTAAATTTATAAATTTAAAATGTGTATTAATAGCATAGTTAGATGAAATTATTTTAAGAGTATATTTAAAATTTATGTATTAAATAAAAAAACATTGTAAATTATTAATTTATAATTAATTTATAATAATTCTTCCTCCCGGCTCGATCCCATGAAGAAGGGCCTAGAATCCCGACATCACGCATCAGTCATCACAGTTCAAGGCTCCGTCTTCTGTGATCCATGCCACATGCCCACAACAACACCTTCTCGAGACACAGTTACTTCTTGCCATGTACTTATCGTACTTAGCATGTGTGGCTTATAAATTAAGAAGTTGTAATTCTAAGTGTCTGGTAAAAATGTCAAGATCTGCTTGTGCTTTAAGCAGAATCAAGTTTTATGTGTATGATAAACATCTTAAAAACTAATTATTTTAAAAGTATAAACCATTTTAAAGCTTCTGATACACTGCTAAGATAAGATCCGCTTAAGTTAAAAGTAGAAGTCATTTAGTTATTACTTATTAGTTTCTAGTAAACTGCTAAAATCCGCATTTTTCGAGTGCTTGATTCCTGTATTTGAGATGTGAGTGAATGGGCACCAGCTCGTCTTCCCAACTTCCTTTTCTTGCATGGTAGATAAGAAGCTTTTCTCCGTTTTCCTCTTTTGTGTCTGTTTAGTTAAACTTGATTGTACCAATTTGGAAGGCACTAACTTCTTTAAATAGGTTCTTGGTGCAGAATTGGCTATACTAGATGAGATTGACTCTGGTCTAGACGTAGATGCTCTCCGTGATGTGACCGAAGCAGTCAATGGGCTCCTGACTCCCAGTAATGCAGTTTTGATGATTACTCATTATAAGCGACTTGTAGAATTCACTGCGCCAAACTTTGTCCATGTGATGGTAAGCAATCTTTTGCATTTTTTCAAAAAATTATCCTATCTTATACCAACCAAAGCATTAGTTTCTGAAACGAGTCCTCATTTGATCATTTTAAAATCTTTGAGCTGATTATAGGTGAATGGTAGAATTGTGGAGACCGGAGATAAATCTCTCGTTGAAGTCATTGATACGAGAGGGTATGAGACATTTCGTTAGTCATAGAGCCCTGAATGAAATAGAGTTTTCCTCCTTTTTCCGGGACTGCAAAGAGGGAGATGTGCTTCCTTAGAATTGCCGTATTATTCCATCAAGCAGTTTTTGTTCGACCAAACTATGAAGATTTGACATTTGATATGAAGAGCCGCCCCTTACATCGGATGTACAGCAACGTGTTTAGTGTTTTACACATATGCATCCCCCAATAATGAGTGTCTACTCATATTTTACCCAATAAATACATTGTCTACTCTTATTTACCTAGTTATGTATTTAGTAATGTTATTTTTTCTTGATTTCATGTCCACACAATGTTATATTCGTTGTGTCAGGTTAAAACACAATCAGATCTTTCTTCTCTCTTTAAGATCATCAAATAAAGCAGAAGAAAAATCTCATTCTCGATTCAGAACCCTAATGTCTTGATCAGATGTTACACCATCAAGTTAGTACTCCTGTGTGATTAGTTGCAGTTAAATCCTAAAAAACAAACGAATAAGGTTATATTTGCATATAACCTAAATATTTAGGGTTACATTTACACTTTTAAAATATTCGATCTTAAACTACCTATTAAGGTTATATTTGCATATAACCTAAATATTTAGGGTTACATTTACACTTTTAATTATAGCAGGATTATATCTGCACTCTCATTAATTATATAGGGTTATATACTTATATATGCACTTTCAATTATCGCAGGATTATATCTGCATTCTCATTAATTATATAGAATTATATATGCACTTTGCTCTCTTAATAATTCTTTTTGATCAACTGTGGTTATAAACAAAAATATTACTAAATTATGTTTATTCCATCCAAATTCCAACATTTGTGTTTGTTTACTCCTTTTTAGGACTTACAAAGGCGGGACTTTTTTTCTTTTTTTTTTTGAGAAAAACACAATGATATTATACACCACAAAGGTTCATCAGTAACTCATTCGAGTTTTGAAACATCAAGGAAGCATATTGCACAAATTAATGAATTATATTGGATATCAGCAATTAGGGGGGTAGCTAACTGCTATAGAATCCATTCTACTACAGCGGAAAATACGGATAAGTCAATGAAGTAGTTCACATTTAGCAACAAAAACCAGCACTTACAGGCAGTCGACTTTGTTGAGATCTCTGATTTGAATGATGCTCCATTCATATACTCTAAAAAGGAGGAGCCGTCTCTTGAAATGAATCTTATCTGAGGTCCAGTATAAACAGCTTTTTCAACAACTGCTCGTTTCTTAACTTCTTCTTCCCTAGCCAAGACTCGTCCAAGTTCCTAAGGTTCACAATCTCAGTTTGAGCTGCTTCCAGGAGCATCTCTTCTTGTGTCATCCGCTTCTCTTCTCCTTCTTTTTTCCTCTTTATTGGCCTCGCTGTTGCTTGAAGCACAGCTCGCATTGCATCCCTCTCAGCTTGCTTAACAACAACTGCAGTTCTAGTAGATTTCCTTATGGTTCTTTCCTCTTCAACATCTTCATGATCATCATGACCATCATGCTGGTCAGAAGGGGTGGACTTCTCTGGAGTTTTTACCTCTTCGGTATGCTGCACGACCTTCTTTTTCTTGTTGCTCTTTGCTAAACTCTTTCCCGGAAAAAATAACCGTTTTTTTGGTCGACTCCTGCCACCCAAAAGGCATTACTGAATACTAGACAAAATTAACAAAGCAGTACTTTCCAAAGTATATGATGTGCTCATTTAGCAAAGCCAAGCATCTCTTCTGGTTCCTTCTCAACTTCATTAGGTTCAGATTCCTGAAGTCATCAGGAAAAGTAAGCTACATAAGCAGAAGAAATCATACATTTCGCAAACACACAACAGTATGATATCATGGATAGGCAAGAGCAAAGGAACCTTTAATGAGCCCGAAAAACACAAACTGATAACTCACATCTTCATCAAAGTCACTGTCGAAAACATCAGCAACTTCACCTTCTTCTTCATACTCCACATCATGCTCCTCCTGAAAAACGCATCCATCCCAATAACAAAGGTCAAATAAATAAAACACAAATACCATCTAAATCAATAACAGCAACTAGTTCATGGCTTTTTTCTAACTGCAATGCAGTAATACTTCACTCAAGAAATCCCCCCAAAACAAAGAAGAAGCACCTCTTTAAGAGCCTCCTGATTCCAGAATGCTTCATCCTCCTCAACCTCGTCATCCAGCAGCCTAGTCATCCTAACATCACAAACACGAAATCAATTAGAAAGAACAAAAGGGGTCATCAAAGATTGGATTTTTAAATCGAAAAGAGCATACCGTTTGCCTCTGGTGGCACGGGAAGTGCGGTCCAGAAACATCTGAGTCTCTTCTCTCCCGCTAGTCTCCATCTCTTTTCCTCCGAACCCAGATAGAAATTATGCCGGCGAATTCTTGAAAAGATTCTAAACAGACACTTCTTCGAGCATTTGCTGTGCACTGTGCAATACAGATACAATGAGAAATACGATCTCAACAAAGATACTGTGACCTTTCCCGAAACTACAAAGGTGATCACAGTGATCAGTGATCATCGAATGTGAAACATATATATCATATACATCAGCTGATTATAAAGCATCGACAAAAAATAGAAGTCTCAATCATGTATAATTTATAAACCACTCAATCTCAGTACAGCTGTGACCATCACAAACAAGTAAGAAGAAAAACGAAAGTAAACAAATGCTAAAAGTCACAGCAGCAGAGTCAGTTGGTTCCTTTGGGCATGATCTTGTGCTTCAACCTTGAACAAAGCATAAAAAGGCGTTCGAGCTGGAACAAATCTTCCAAGCCTTCAGAAACATAATCAATGCCGGTGTCAGAAAGGTTCAGTTCCCTCATAGCCTACTATCATTTTAACAAAATTAAATTATTAAGAACCAACTAATTACTTACCAATTACCAAGATTCCATCATATGCATTCCATGTGACATCCAATAAATTCCTCGTCTCCAAAGCCTTCGATTCATGGATAACAAAAAAAAGTTATTCAAGTAAAAAGAAGAGATGAAACAGAACATGAAAATTAACCAATAAAAAGCACTTACATTCATAGCCGTGCAACCAACTACGTGTAGTTATCAAAGCTTCCACATTTTCGGGAATGAAAGAACTCCTCCACTTGTTCAAAATTCTACCTCCTATGCTAAATGTTGATTCTGAAGCAACAGTTGTGAGAGGGACAGCCAATATATCTCTAGCCATATCAGAAAGCACACCATATCTCTTTTCATGTTCTCTCCAAAAATCTAAAACATCCAGTTTGCTACTCCTGGGAACTCTAGATTCATCTAAATAAACTTGCAACGTTGACTTTTCATTAAAAGTATCCATCTCATCCACGTCAAAATCCTACGGAAAAAATAAGTTACATATTATAAACTATTTAAAGTACTTAAAAATACAACAAAGCAATAAAATATAAGTTAACTAATCATAATTTATTTTAAAGACAACAAACTTACCGCGGAATAGTCACACTTGCGCTTGCGTGTATCGGTCCCATTAGAGTTGGATCTGGTTTGAGTGTTTGATGGAGAAGACATTCTACTTGATGGCCTTAAAGAATACTCATTAAATAGCATCGCCAATTTCAGAGATATGTCACTCACTTTTCTTGCCGCTTTCAACTCATCACCGTCAAATAACTTCTTATAACAATACTTGAGAAAATCAAGTTTACACCGGGGGTCAAGAATTATTGCAAAAGCAAACAAGGTGCAATAATTGTTTTCTTCATTTTCAGCCCAATATTTATCAAATTTACTTTGCATCTCTACTGCCATTCCTTTCAAAACCTCATCTTCACTTTGAACCAAGTCCTTTAACAACATAGCAATATTCCAGACATTCTCAAAGTACAAATTTGCCGTAGGATAGTCACTACCAGAAAATAACTCAGTAATAACATTAAATGGTTCCAAAGCATCTCGAATTTTCGCAACCATGTCCCACTCATAAGGTTCTGGACATTGTTTATATGTAACATCTTCAGTGTGCAAATTATCAAAAGCATCTCTATACAAAAGAGCCCTATCGAGCATCATGTACGTAGAGTTCCATCTAGTAGCAACATCCAACCACAATGACTTAGTCTCTCGTATTCTACACAAGTCCACAACTTTCCGAAAAGAAATTTTTCTTGCTTCGGAGCCCTTAACATGTTTCACACTCTCCCTAATTTTTACCACAACATTCTCAATCACCTTAAGTCTATCCTTAACGATAAGATTTAGCACATGGGCTGCACATCTAACATGAAAGTAATTACCATTATTCAACAGGAATCCCCAATCATTAAGCCTCACCCTCATGTGACTTTGCATTCTATCATTACTAGAGGCATTATCCAATGTCAAAGAAAAAAGCTTATCATCAATACCCCAATCCTTAACTAATTTTATTATAACCTTGTAAATTTCTAGTCCAGAATATGGTGGTGGGATATGAAAGAAGCTCAAAACTTTGCTATTCAATTTCCAATTCTCATCAACAAAATGAGCAGTCAAACACAAATATCCTTCACTAATGCAAGAAGTCCATAAATCACTAGTTAGACTTATATGACCTGGTGCACGCTTCTGAATGGCTTTAAGGAGATTTTTCCGAGTGTTATAAATCTTCATGCAATCTGCTTTTGCAGTATTTCGACTAATACATTTAACCTTATCATTCAAGTACTCGTGAATCTCTCTATTTCCTTCATGTTCAACCCAGGAATAAGAATAACCATGTTTGATAATTGCTTTTGCTACTAAGTCTCGGTAAATCTTTTGATCAAAAAATCTAACCTGATCAACTTCTTTCTTCAAAGTCTGAAGATGAGCTTGATACGCTGCACACTTTTCAAGGTGATTCGTATGATTAGTAGTCCCTCTACTGGATTCAGCAATAATTGATCCCACCTTACAATGCTTGCATTGACTTCTCAAATATCCATCATGACTATCGGCTCTACTGATTTGAATAAACTCCTTCCAAACTTTACTCCTACGACCAGCCCATGCTCCCTTAGATCCCACCTCAAAAGATGGAACCTCATTTCCATCAGCTCCGAGTCCTGTGACTGCATCCATTACTTCATGATTTTTATCATTTAGTGAGCTCATAATTCTGTAGAAAGAAAAAGTCACAGTCAACTATTAAGAATATCCCTCTACTGGATTCAGCAATACAAACAAGTAAAGATACTATGCAAATCCCAAACATCACTACTTTCTTAACTAACTCGTAATTACAGAAGCTTGCAGCTAATAGAAAGCTCACTTTCTCAAGCAATTAACAAGAAAAATATTTCATTAAATGAACCAAGAGAGCTCTTTTCTCAAATGTGTCAAACTTTTTCATGAAAACCACCATTGATTCAGTACATTTTGTGATTTTACTCTAACCTTTTCCATCCAGTTTAAATAATCTAATTGCAAAACCCAAACAGATTGATCATATTGCACATAATACTCAGGACGAAAACCATTCAGAACACTGGAAGTATAAGAGTAACATAATGTTGGAACGTCTTTTAGTTAAACAATAAGAAACACACAACTCTGATCAAGATCATGACAACTATACACACAAAAGGAGAGATACGATGCATATATAACGTTGCATCTGCTTCGACATTTCTCATTCCTGAGCTGAAAGTATGAATATTTTTCCTCTTTTTCATATTTAGCAATACCCGAATATCTTTGCCGAGGTAGATGCAACTAATGACAGAACACTAATAAACTTAATCTAATTGCAGAACGCTTAAAAAAACATCAAACAACATTCATGAAGAATCCAATGACAAAAAGAGAGAGTGGGAAAGAGGTTTAAGTTTCGACTATGGCATACGGACAAATACCTTTAAACTTTCCATCCTCATTAACTACACATTCACTTCAGTAAATGGCAATCCATCATCCACAATCCTAGTCAAGCACTGAAATTATCCCAACCAAATTCCATATAACTCAGAATTCCAATGGAAGTTTCCCAAAAAATATCAACACAGTCATCCTCATCACTTAAATTCCACCGTACTCTATTTGGCAATCATATTTAACACTACAAAAACCAACAAAATTACTTCACAAACTAACAATTAAACTTTTTTCCAGAAAACAAAAAAAATGCAGAAACAACACCACAACATTACAAACTATGTGACGAAAGAAATCAACTTTGAGTCTTTGAGATTGAGCAGCACGACTGGGACTTTGGTTGACACTTACATGGTGCAGTGGCATTCGCAGATTGGTGGGTTTGCAGCGGCTAAGTACTGGGCACCAGGGGCGGAGGAGCAACGCAACTGGTGTGTTTCTGATTTTAGAAATTTAGGAAGTTCGAATTTAGGAACTGAAAACATAAGATTAATTTGCAGATATGGTCATATCATATGGGGCAAAATTCCGTCGGATTCGGAGACCATGACTTTGAGCGCCAAAATCTTATTCTTCAATGTAAAATAAAGCGGGAACGAACCTTTGGGCGCCAAGAGCCGTGCTTGCTGTTGTTGTGCGATTTCTTTCCGTGCGAAAATAGTGGAAGCGGATTGAAATTGATAACTTCTCCATGTTTTTGGGAATCCTTGGTGCGTCGTGGACTCGTGGCCGTTGCTGTGCTGATAGAAAGAACAGGAAGTCTGGAGAGTGGAGACTGCCAGACTGGAGTGGAGACTCTGGAAGACGTCTCTGGACTCTGGACTCTGAAGAAGAAGAATTTGTGAAGCCTTGTGTTTATTAGTAGTTAATAAACATTACCTACTAAATGAAGCCTTGTGTTTATTGAACAGAGAAGCCTTGTCTATTAGTGGGTAATTTTTATTAAAATAAATGAGGAACAGAGAAGTCTTGTTTCGTTTCATCGTTTGCCACGTTTGGACCCTTTTTAAGTTTTTATATTTCCCGTAATGTAGGAATTTATTTATTAGTTAACTTGCCGTAGATTATGAATTTATGAACTTAGTTAATTACCTACTAAGTTATTAGATAATTAGCTAATTACTAATTAGTTATTAGTTATCACTTATCAGTTAATCAGTTATTACTTATTACTTTATTAGTCTTAATTAGCTCTTTAATTATAAAGATAATTTGAATCGTTGGCTGATTAATGATTCACTTGATTGGTTTCTATTTTAGTTCTTAGATATATTTTGGTTTTACTTTTTTATTTATTTCATAAATATATACTAGTAAATTGAAGAGTTTAAACTGCAAATTAGAAAAAATGAAGAAAAAATTTTGGGTTGCATTAACTGGGTCATAAACTTTATAACTACAGTATTTTGTAGAATAAATTTTTAATATTGCAATAAAAAGATGTCACATTTTCATTATTTTAATTAAACACATATTTCCGTAGGCCTATGGAAAGACGGTCTTTCTTTCCCTGCATTTAAATTGAAAAGAAAGAATTTTATTTAAAATTTTAAAGTTTAGTCATCTAAGGAAAACTATATGAGATCATTAGAAATAGTTAAACATTGAATACATTAAAATTTGATTGTTTTTATAATATTTCATTCAAATTATTTAAAAATTAATTATCTATTTGTTGAGATTTATTTTAAAATTCTATCATACTTATATTATATTTATATGTATCTCACTGCAATACATAAAAGTAAATATCAAATGACCTTATTAGACTCACTAATTATAAAAATGTCCTTATTTAACAGTTAATCGATCTAAAATAAGATTGTCATAAATAAAATAATAATATGTATACGTATTTTTATCAAATGTACTCTATCAATGTGACAAATGACAATGTATAAAACAATTCGAACATTTTGTTATTTCAGATTTTGGATTTTTTTCAGTAATATATATATATATATTACAATGAGATGTTTATTGTTTTAATTATCTTAAAAAGTTATATATTTTAACAAGTTATGATTGATTATATCAATATGTAGTAAATAATTAAAATCAGTAACATATTATAATATTACTATGTTATTTTTAGACAACTTGAGTTTAGGTTAGTCAAAATGACTTAAATATCCTGTTGACAGCACAATCCAAACAATTTCTATTATATGGTGCTTGAGATTATGAACTTAGAAGGTAATTAACGTTCAAATAAAATAAAACATCATGGATATTCAAAGTAAACTCGATTATAAGAGGATATATCATATAAGCAGTTAACTAGAACTAGAAAATAAAGATATTCATACAAGTTACACAAGATGACAAGAGCACTACTCTTCATTATAAATATTAATAAAGTCTGTAGTTAAACAATTTCAATTTTTGGGTGTACAATATGTCAATATATCATATAGAATTAACTCAGTTTAGTCACAACTCACAAGTGCACATAAAATATAATAACTATTAATAAGTGCTTATAGAACTCAAATATTATGTTAATCAAATTAGTTACGGTGGAATATAACTAAGTAAAATAGTAAGACACAATTATAAAAATAAAAGAGAATTAATATTTATTAAAATTCCACTTCGAAAGTATACATTAAAAAAGTGACTAATAAAATTATATATATATATATATATAATAGATGGCAAAGTCTTAGGAAAGACGGTCTTTCCATAGGCTTATGGAAAGACGGAGTTTGATTAGAATAATAAAAGGTAAAATGTCTTAGTTGCAATATTAAAGTTTTAGTATGAAACATGTAATAGTTATAAAATTTATAACCCGGTTCATGCAACCTAAAAATTTTATCTTAATTTCTTCTAATTTACACTTTAAACCTTGGTCTTTTCATAACTTATGGAAAGACCGTCTTTCAAGAGACAGACTCATAATAGATTAGTTCAGCGAAAGTATTTTTACAAAATTAATATATTAAAATTTTATGTTCATTATAATGACAATTTGCTATATTTATTTGAACAAGACCCGGATTGAATATATTGGAATCCAACCAAACTCGACCCGAAAGATAATGTATCCAAAAAGTACCAAAATTATACTGACTCAAGCCAAACCCGATCCGAACCTGATTAAAAAAATGTAAAACCGAATTGTACTTGTAACCGAAACAACCTGAACCAAATTTGATCTGAACCCGATTCAAAAAAATGATACCCGAATTGTATTGAAATTGAAACAACTAGAACCAAACCCGATCCGTTCAAATATTTTTCAAAACTACCGAAAGACATCCGAACCTGAACACACCCGATCAAGACCCGATACCCGAAAACAAAAAAAATCCACCGAATCATACCCGACCCGATTGGGTCTCACCCGTATCCGACCGAACAGACCTGTTTGCCAGGTCTAGCAGACACACTGAGCCGAAAGGTGAATATGGTGCATATCTGGATAAAGGAGATGGAGATGTTATCACAGGCAGAGAATTAGGAATGCGAGACTAAACCTGGCCGACTTGTATTCTTCAATCTAAGGGTACATGCTGGGTTACCCATAGAGATTAAGAAGGCTCAAGAGTCAGATGAATCATTGGTAAAGAAGAAAAAACTTGTCGTTGAAGGGAAGTTGCTGAATTTTGAAGTAGATAGTGAAGGAGTGCTGACCTGTAGAGGTAGGTTTTGGCTACCCCAAAATTCAGAAACCACCCAAAGAGTGTTGGAGGAAGCTCACTAATCCAAGTATACAGTGCACCCAAGAGGGACCAAAATGTACCGAGACCTGAAACAACGGTACTGTTGGGATAATATGAGGAGAGACATAGCAAAATACGTGGCATATTTTTTAGTTTTCCAGTAAGTCAAGGATGAACATCAGAAACCATCAGGGTTGTTACGACCATTAGAGATTCCCGAATGGAAATGGGATCACATCACGATGGACTTTGTAACAGGACTACCCCAAACACCGAAGAATTTTGACGCAATATGGGTGGTGGTTGATAGGTTGACCAAGTCTGCTCATTTCATGCCGATCAATGTTAAATACTCCTTGGAAAGACTGACTGTCTTGTACATCCGGGAAATCGTAAGATCACATGGCGTACTGGTAACTATTGTGTCTGATAGGGATCCAAGATTCACTTCCCGTTTCTGGAGGCAACTTCAAGCCGCATTGGGAACCAAATTGAACTTTAGTACAAGTGCCCATCCACAGACAGACGGGCAGTTAGAGAAAATAATTCAAACTTTGGAGGACATGCTCCGAAGCTGTGTTATGGATTTCGGGGGAAGTTGGGATGCTCATTTACCTTGGGTAGAATTCACTTATAACAACAGTTACCATTTGTCCATTGGTATTGCTCAATATGAAGTACTCTATGGTAGAAAGTGTCAAACACCCCTCTTTTGGGATGAAGTGGGAGAGAAAAAGAGTATACCTTGGGTTGAGGAATACATGAATAAGGTCAAAATGATAAAGTAGTGCTTACATACGGCTCAAAGTCGACACAAGAGTTACGCGGATCATCAGAGGAGAGATTTGGAATTTGGAGTAGGTGACCATGTGTTCTTGAAGGTAACCCCTCACAAGGGTCTTGTCCGGCATGGCAAGAAAGGAACACTGAGCCCTAGGTACATTGGCCCCTTTTGAAGTCGTACAACGAGTCGGGCCAGTTGCATATCAACTTAACCTACCTAGCCAGTTGGGAAAATTACATGATGTTTTCCATGTGTCACTTCTGAAGAAATACCACCCTGATCCCGAACACGTGCTAAACCATGAAGACTTAGAAGTGAATGAAAAACTGATGTATGAGGAAAATACCAGAAAAAATATTGGATCGGAAAATCAAGACATTGCGAACTAGGGAGATCCCTATGGTTTTGGTACTGTGGAGAAATCATAAGGTCGAAGAAGCAACTTGGGAGTTAGAGGCAGACATGAGGAGTACTTACCCAGAGTTGTTCACGAGAAATGGGAATTTCGGGGAGGAAATTCATTAAGAAGGGGAGATTGTGAAAACCCCAACCGTAATGGTTGAACATTGTCTACAAAACTAACAATTTATTGTTGTTACTATAAAATAGGGAAATAAAATAATTTATTAAATGTAATTAGAAATACAAAATTCTATGATGATTGTGAAAAATAAAAGGAAATAAAGGAATCCAATCATTACCGAAGAGTAAAAAAATTATTCTGGAGTAAAATCTCCAGTAAGAATACTTACATGTAGTACAACGATAATTACGGCAGCAAAGACTGACATTAGTCTCAACATATTAGCAGCAAATTGAGAGAAGATATGGTTAGAAGGATATGAGATAGAAGAGGAAATGTGGCTTTGAAATGTCGGATAATTTCGTATATATATATACACTATAAAATCTAGCCGTTCATAACTGATATATTACCGTTGGGAATATAGCCGTTTATAACCGGTATATTACCACTGTACATACATTGACTAATTGTAGTTAAATGCTAAGAATTAATGTCATTAAAGAAGATGTAAAAACACCTAGTAAGGATAGTGCCATAAAAAATTACTTCTTTTAAACTTACTTTCTAAATTGAAAATTTTATATATATATATAATAATGATAATATATATGTATATATATAATAAGTAAATGAATAAATCAAAAGGAATTACCAGAAAGAAGACATATGTTATGATAGTAATAAATAAATTAATAAGCAAATGAGTAAAAGAAATTAAGGGGAAGAAGAATGGACGGTTAATAGCAGTGAATAAGTAATTTAGTAGAGGAAATTAAGGGGAAGAAGGAATGGACGGCGGACGTAAAGATTTTATCCAAAGTAATTTTGGGCAAATGAAATTACTGGAAAAGAAACGGACGGCAAAACTGAGAAAGTTGTCCAAAGTAATATTTGGCAAGTGGACGTAGGATTACCGGATAAAATTTCAGGTTAGTAGGTGTCAGAACCTATGTTTCATCAAGTATAAGTACCAGACCCCAGTTCTTACCTTCTCACACAATCTTAAGAAATTTTTTCGCCAAAGAATAGTGGTGAGTAGTGGTAAAGCAGGAGACGAAAGTTGCCCAAGCCCAAATCTAACCAGAGTGAGTGTTTTCATTGCCTTAGCATGAATTGAAGTTTATATATATATATATATATGTATATATATTGTCTTATATATTTACAGGCTGCCACCAGTGAACAGTACCTCTCAAACCTATACTGAACAGTACTACCTCTCGAACCCCTGCTTAACTTTTACCCCTCGAACCCTTGCTAAACAGTACCCCTCGAACCCCTGCTAAACCTTTACCCCTCAAACCCTTACTAAACAGTACCTCTTGAACCCCTGTTAAGCCTTTACCTCTCGAACCCCTGCTAAGCCTTTACCTCTCGAACCCCTACTGAACAGTACCCCTCGAACCCCTGCTAAACAGCACCTCTCGAACCCCTGCTTAACCTTTACCCCTCAAACCCTTATTAAACAGTACCCCTCGAACACCTGCTAAACCTTTACCCCTCGAACCCCTGCTAAACCTTTACCTCTCGAACTCCTGCTAAACCTTTACCCCTTGAACCCCTGCCAAACAGTACCTCTCGAACCCCTGCTAAACATTTACCCCTCGAACCCCTGCTAAACAGTACCTCTTGAACCCCTGCCCTCGAACTGCTACTGAAACTACCTCTCAACCCCTGCTATACCTTTACCTCTCGAACCCCTGCCCTCGAACCCATACTGAAACTACCTCTTGAATCCCTGCCCTCGAACCCCTACTGAAACTACCTCTCGAACCCCTGTTGAAACTACCTCTCGAACCCCTGCCCTCGAACCCCTACTGAAACTACCTCTCGAACCCCTGCTATACCTTTACCTCTCGGACCCCTGCCCTCGAACCCCTACTGAAACTACCTCTCGAACCCCTACTAAACTTTTACCTCTTGAACCCCTGCTGAACAGTACCTCTCGAACCCCTACTGAAAATCTACCTCTCGAACTACTAAAAACTTCACCCCTTGAACTAATGAAAGACTTTACCCCACGAACCTACTAAAAGACTTCACCCCTCGAACCATTGAAAGACTTCACCTTACCCCTCGAACCAGTACCGCTGGAACCTTACCTCTCGAACCACTTGCCACTTGAACTTCTTCACTCGAATTCTTTACATGAACCCTTGTACTCGAACCCCTGTACTCGAAATACATACTCGAACCTGTTCTCGAACTCCATTATAAAGGGACATATCTGTTAAACTTAAATTGATAATATATACTACTGTTAAACTAAGTGTGTATATTACTGTGTTCAGTTATTATGAAACTGAGTTATGAACTGCTTCGATATTTTTCTATGAATGACCGGCTTGTACTTTATCTTGCCGTGTCAAACTTGAATCATATACTGCTGTAATATGTTATGTGGATGACCAGCTTGTACTTTATCTTGCAGTGTCAAACTTGAATCATATACTGCTCTGATATGTTATGTGGATGACCGGTTTGTACTTTATCTTGCCGTGTCAAACTTGAAATATCTGCTACCTGATTACTTGTCTGCGATTTCGGGGTCCCCGACGCGATTGTAGTTCGGTCGAAGTCGGCGGGAAACGGTATTAACCAGACCGTCTGATTAGACCGGCTACTCGTGGAGTTTCTAGTATGCTAGCATTACCCACTGTACTGTACTGATACGAGCTCGTAACTGAACATCTGAATTGGCGTGGTTGTCGAGACTGAATTCTGAACTGATAGTCTTCGGGCTCTACTGAAAGGTTGTGCCTTGTATGTTAGTCAGAGTTGCCACATAGGCACTTGTCAGAGTTGCCACATAGGCACTTGACAGCAACTTGGCGCTAACCACCCGTATCCTTTTAATATGTGCTAGGACATATGTGGCTATTTGTTATTTGATATTCTGTGATCACTAAAATTCTACTAGGTAAATACTGGCAATGGAACCTCACTAAGCAAGGAGCTTACCTTAGTTAAACAACCCTTTTTCAGGTGAAGAGGAACGGTAAGAGAAAAGCCCTTTGATGTCTTTATTTATTTTGAGAGAGATCCTGGATGAACTTTAACATGAATTTTGAATCTGTAATAGTTAGGTGAAACTTTTATTTAACATTAACACTTTTACTGTAATAGTAATTTAGATTTTTTTAAATTTATCTAAATCGCTTCTGCATGAAATTTATCTGCTCGTAACTGTTAGCACGCCTAGACCCGACTCGACACTGTGTGGTGGGTTTGAGGTGTTACAGTTCCAGAGTCGGGTGGGCCCAATGTGGGTCGTGGAGTGTTTTCACATTAACACGTGAGGGGGCTTGTCGATTTCTTACAAAGATATGCTGGGTAATCAGGTGTTGGGTCACCTCCACTTAGTACCTATTGATTTTTAAGATGGAAGAACATGATAAGCTGAAATTTATTAGATGACCACTTTTTAAATTCACTCAACAGGCCGTTCTTTGAAACACAGAACCACACTAAAACCCCGAAGGCCACACACATTGAAATTAATTCAACTCAGCTGATTCTGCAAATTAATGGCGGTTGAAAAGGTGAGGTTCATCTCTCATGATTCCTCCTTCAAAAATTATCCTGTGCGGGTTTTAGGTAGAAAACTATGCTCTTTGATTAATTGTCCAAGTATGAGGAAAAAGAAGGAATCTCTTGAATTTTTATGGCAGCTTGATTCTTGTCAGCTGCTCTCTCATGAAGTTCCAGTTACCTATTTTTTGTGGATTTGTAGTTTCTATTTTTCCATTGTTCAGTTGTCCTGTGTATAAAGGTGGATTCTTTTTGCTTCCTATAGATTCTTATGAGCTATTAAAAAGAAGGGATATAAAGTTGTGTGTGAAATTTGAAGATAGTTCAGAGGAGTCAGGAATTTTTCTATGCTCCTATTATTAGATTATGCTAATGCACTGCCGTTGACTGTTAGCGATTTCCACGAATAGAAAGATAAATTTTGTATGGGTTCAATTTGCTCTCTGGGGTATACAATGCCCCAACTTGTAACTGGAGAAGCCCTTTTCTGTGTACCTGCAAGTGCCATTGTACTTCTGTGAATGATGATAAACTTAGAATTGTGTTTTGGGGGCTCTAGACAACAAGGATGAGTCAGTGCAGGCTGTGTATAAGTGTAATTATTTGTCCATTTAATGTAAATTGTGTTGCTTTTTGAGTGGCCGCCATAGGGAAAACAAACTTTTTTTTTTATCCTTGAAGAAGCATATAGAGACATATGGCGAGATCTTGTTTCATCTTGAGCTTTCTGAAGACGACCCTCTCTTCCAAACAAAGAAGGTCTGGATGTTTGCAGCATAGTTTTTACTCTTCCAACCAATTTATTTTGTGTTGCCATGCTAACTTGCTAACTACTTGTTCTTTTCTTCCCATGCATTCTGTCGTTACTTTCAGAAATTACTGGAAGGCCTTTCTTTTCACACGAAGAAACCTGTGTCCTTGAAAAGATCCTCTGATCCCTCTCAGATCAAGTATATCCTGGACATGATACTTCAGCAAGCAAGGATCATAAACTTAAACGAGGTAATTGTTATCAGTTTTTGCCTTGAAGGGTGACTGCATGTCACAAAATGTACATATATCAATAAACTAAAGCTGTATGAAAGAAACATAATTTGACAAATGAGATGGTGACGTACGAGGTGCAAACTATCTAATTTAGCTTCAGTTTTCAAACTTTTCGTTAAATACTCCTTTTGAGTTACTTCATGCTGTTAGACATGTATCTTCTTTCATTATCAAGATGATTTTCGTATCTAAAAAAGACAAGTTAACACCTTTCACTCCAGAAAAATTTTCTGTTCATAGTTGGTACTTGGTACTGGTGATTGGACACTTATTTATAATTATTTTGCATTGTTGCATTTAGACTCTTAGAGAAAATAACATATCATCATGATCTGGCTTTATTTGTTAGTGAGAATTTCATTGTACATTGACTTAATGCATTGTACATTGACTTAATGCTTTCTTTGAATATATCATATGTTCATTTTAAAGCTTGAATTACCTACCAATTTATCATCTTGTCATTTTTTGTGGCTTGACTTTGCCTTGAAACTTGCTACCCCATGTTTAATGCTGGTGTAGCTAGCAATCAACAGCCATCATTAAATATATTTGAATACTCTCATGTTGCAGATTGAACTATATTTTGTGGGAACTGATGTTTCTAATCTGGTGGGGTTTGTTAGTCCAAGGAATGAGCTGGAAGCTATTCATTATGTTCTTGAACTCATTGCCCGCTTAATTTCCAGAAGTAAACTTGATGAAGAACCTTTATTGGTTTTGATGCATAACGCGGCAGTTGATTTAATAGATCAAGTTGGGAAAAAATTTGGAGAGATAACAACAGTAGTTCAAGAATCAAACTGTGAGAAAGAGACTTGTTTGATGCAGTGGGGAAAAAGCAATGGTGTCCAGACCAAACTGGACATAGCTTGTAAGATTTTTTTTGTAAGTCGATTAATTATATTTGTTGATACTATATCTTTAAGTTAGGATGTGCCAAAGTACATATTATCATGTAGTAATTTTTTTCTCCACCTGTGAAAACAATACTGCTCCTCCACCTGTGAAAACAATACTGCTCAGATGTTGAAGGAGCTGGAAGAGGAGCTATTGCAAGAGAAAATCTGAAACTTGGGGATATTGCTTTAGAGATTCCAGTGTCTTTGATCATTTCTGAAAAGGATGTCGTTAAATCTGACATGGTACAAATCTTGAAACCCCATAATTGGTGTAAATTCTAGTTTTTTTTTGCTTATCCTAAGTTTGCAGTTCTTGAAATGTGTCTTGGCTTATTATTTGTGCTTATGGTTTGTCCACCTGATTGAAATGCATCATTTGTGACATTGCACCTTTGGAAATGAAATGACTAAGAAATGATTCAGAATTGGCTAACTTTAGGGCCAACTGCATAACATTCAGTATAGATTTTTCGAGGCACCAAATTCCCTGATTAGATTCCACACCCTGTCACTGAAATCTCAAACATTTTTCAACCATTGCCATTTCCTCGGCTTCTTATTTTACCACATCATTTATTAAACCTTTTGTTGCAATAGCTGTAATATTGATATTTTCTTGCTTTGAAGAAAATAGAAAACAATTCTTGTGTGCATGATATCTTTCACAAAGCTGTTAACTTGTTCTTAGAGCATGATACTAGTCTTTTTTTTTTGCATGTAAAGCAGTTCCCTGTGTTGGAGAAAATTGAGGGCATTTCTTCGGAGACAATGTTGCTACTATGGAGCATGAAGGAGAAGCACAACCCTTGTTCCATATATAAGTTATATTTTGATTCATTACCCGAGGCATTTAATACAGGTTTAATTTTCATACGTAATACGTGCATTCTTTGAATTCTTTTCAATTTATACGAGGAAGTTCTTAAAGAGATGATGATCATGCGTAATTATGTGACAAATGGCAGGCTTGAGCTTTGACACAGGAGCTATGATGGCTCTGGACGGAACCACTTTGTTAGAAGAGATAGTGCAAGCAAAAGAGGTGATATTGCGTTGCTACTATTTTCGAAAAACCACATTGGTTGAAAATTAGCTGAATGTCTTGACTAGTTTAATCGTGAGGCTATTTTTGCATATTGTTGGAAGAGGAGAAGGATGCCTAAACATTTGGAATAGTTATTCAGAAGAGGCATACTCCTTTTCTTGATCTACTAAGAATAATTGCAGCTGTAGTTTCGAATTTCCTCACAGTTCATTTTTGTAGAAACTTTTATTCTTAACTCATTCTGGATTGAATGATTTATAAGTCTAATCTGATTGGCTGAAGTCAGGCTTTCTGCTGGAACAGTTTGACTATTGTTTGATGCAGAAAAGAATCTGCATTTCTTTATCACAGTTGATAGCCTCAGTGACATTATATTAATAAAACCTAGTTGGAAGTGTTTCTTGAGATTCAAAAGCTAAAATTGTTACTGTTTTTTCTATGTTCTTGCAGCACCTGCGTACCCAATACGAACAGTTATTTCCTGCCTTGTCCGAGAATTATCCTAATGCTTTTCCGCCTGAGCTTTATACATGGGCGCAGTTTCTGTGGGCTTGTGAGCTCTGGTATTCAAACAGTATGAAAATCTTGTTTGCTGATGGAAAGCTCAGGACATGCTTAGTTCCTATTGCTGGTTTTCTCAACCACTCAGTCAGTTCATCTTAAACTTTTCCACATCCTTTCTTCTGGATTTTGGTTTTTAACATTTTATCACAGAATCATCTGTATACCTTAGTCGAGATTATAAATCTTATCAGTGCAAAGAAGATCCAATCAAATGACCAACTAATACAAAGTCATGGCTATCAGGCTTTGCAAAACCTTCCAAGGATATTTTCATAATAATTTTCAATTTTCCTGCTATTTCTTCTGCTCTCATGCTGGTTTCTTTTCTTTGGCAGACATGCCCACACATATTGCACTATGGCAAAGTGGATCTTGTAACAAATTCAGTGAAGTTTCCTTTGTCAAGACCATGCAATGCAGGAGAACAATGCTTCCTTAGTTATGGCAATTTGTCCAGCTCACATCTACTCACATTCTATGGCTTCATGCCTAAACAAGAAAATCTGTACGACATTATCCCACTGGGTAAGTCAATGATCTTAGCAGTCGAAACTTGAAATGTTCCTCATGTCATGTCTGTAGAAAACATTACGTATAGTTAAATGTCTCTCAGAATCAATAATATAATGTTACTCAACTCTTTCACATTGTTATCTGTCAGATTTTGATGTTGCCACAGATGAAGACTGTGAGGATGAGAGAGCTAGCGAATGGGAAACTCACATGGTCCGGGGTACCTGGTTCTCAAACAACACGGGGATATTTAATTACGGATTACCTCCTCCATTACTTGATCATCTGCGTAGAGCTCGTGGTTCTGCGCTGCAGACAAAGACCCGTGTAATGTTCTACACTAAATCACGTTCACTGGCGCTTCTCATTCATACATGCATACCTTAGTAAGCGCTTGTATGATTATGCTCTGACTGCACATTGTTACTTTCTCTGCATGCAGGATAACCTGGAGATTGAACTTGAAGTGCTCGAGGACCTTCGCTCGACCTTTGAAAGCATGATGGAGACTCTAGGCGCAGCAGAACTTGATGACGGGTAAACAGTAGTCACCTACTATCATCATGCAGAGTATTGTCATTAGAACAGTATACAAATTTTACATTTCCGAGCGTTCGATATCTCTCAGGATCAATCATGACTGGGATGAGAAGCTTGCAGAGGATTTCAGAGACTTGCAGAGGAGAATAATCGCCTCCATCGTGACATCATGCAGTGCAGGTCGTGAATTGTTGGAACATGAACTCAGTATATTAGCAGATTGAAGGCTGGACTACTTGTTCCAAATCGGGTCTACTATAAAAAGATTATTGTTTATTGGCAAATACAGATTGTTTTGGTAGATAAAACAATAAATATCTTTAGACTATATAGCACATGTTTTTGAGATATATATAAAACGACCATTTTCAGATAGTGGTATCCTAATGGATAAAAGAAGGGCGCAAATTATATGAGATATTTGGGGTACCATGAGTATCGTATTTCCTGACATATTTTGTACATTTTTTTGATAGTGGTATCCTAATGGATAAAAGAAGAGTGCAAATTATATGAGATACTTGGGATACCATGAGCAGCATATCTGCTGGCATATTTTGTGCATTTTAGATTATAAGAATGTGCATAATTTTATATGAGGTTGTGCATTATTTTATTTTGCCTATTATTACTAAATAAATATTGAATACACAAATAAGAATATTGAATTGTACATTCTATATATTTACAATACACATTTAGTGCTCCGGGGATACAGTATAACAATTGAAGAAGAGATCTGGTGTTCTCCATCTTTGGTTGCAGGCTTGCTTCGAAATTTTTGTAGTAAAGGCACAACTGTTCCTCCTTTTGTACCTCGCTTGATTAGAGCAAGTCCAAAAGATTCTCTATAATAGAAAATTTGGTTAGTTTTAGAGATTTTAGGTGTTATTTGAGGTCCAATGGGTAGTTTTTCTCTCCTTACAGCTGCAACCTCCCTCCCAAAAAAACTCCACATTTTTCTTAAATTTTCATGGGAATATGGGGAAACAATAGTTTATTTTAATTCATATTTTTATTATTGAATAAGTGTGAGATTTGTCTCCACAGATTAGTTTTGTTCTTGGACCTGATCAATTAGATTGTTGTGTTCATGATGATAACTCGATTTAGTTGTTCACTTTGAAGTTTTGTTCTCGATCTGCTTGTACAGATCGTGTGTTCAGAATTTCGTTTGCAGTTTTATTTTTGGGTTTCCATTTATTTGGGTTCGTCAAATCTGTGCTTTTCAAGGTGTGTACAATTTGGTCAACATAGATCATGGCTGGATCAAGAAGTGTTATAGTTGTAGAAAATTCCTGTTTGGCGCAGTGATATTGATGAGTGATACGCTCCACTTTGCCAAGTGGTCGTGATTTTTGTGGGAAACAAGTTAATATCCCCGAGGGCGATGTTACCGTTTTTTGTTGGATCTCTTATCTGTAATAGTAACAGATGATTAGTCTGGTTGACATGTAATTTAGATATCCTTGCAATACCATAGTTATTGCTAGAGGCTAGTTAGGTTGGATGTCAATTTCACTCATTGTAATCGTCACTGAGCATTTTTCCAACATCTTTGAAAGATATAGATTTCAAAAAAAAATTGAGGTCAAACAGGTTCTCCATCTCACTCTCCAAAATAGAGATTTTGATGTAAACGAAGGTTTGGTTCTCTATATTGGTAGATAGAAAAAACCAATTTGGAGAATTAAATATTTAATGCAACCATCAATTTAACACTTGAACTTTAAGGCTTATTTTCTATTTCTACCAAATGTATTTAGGTCTAAACCATTGCAACATTTAATTCTTATTGAATCAACATATAAAATTGAACCCTTGAACACTGATTATTCTTTTTTCTTATTATTTTTTCTCATTGAGTGATCGATTCTAGAAAAATCATGACAATCCTCGTTCTTATAATTATTATACCTTGAGGTAATTTAAAAAGATTTAATATTATAATATAATTAATTTTATTTATATCTCGAGAAATATTTTAAAATATTTTTTAAGTATGGGAACCTCACTGCAAAAAATGAAAATAATAAATCAAATCAACCTATTAGTTATATTAATTATAAAAAGACCCCGTCTAACGGTTAGGCTACCTAAGTGTTAAACTTATGATCCTCAAATAACAGTTAACATGAATCATGATGTGAATATGATATAAAGAAATTAGTAATTGTCTTCTTTATTCACTCGATGAGAAATAGAGAAGGAAAATTATATGGTATCCCTGGGTACCATAGGTATCGTATCTTATATAGATTTTGTGTATTTTAGATTGACTAAAATTTTTTGTCCCCAACATATGTCGCTATACCATCTTTTGGTCAATGCTTCCAATACCACGTATGTTCAGCAACCAACAAATATAAAATGATTTGTTTGGTCCCCAATTGTGGTTTTCAGGGGTATTTTCATAATTTCACTAATTAAAAAACCTCAAAAACAAAGTCTAAAGTTTGTTTTTTAATTAATGAAATTACAAAAATACCCCTAAAAACCACCATTAGGGACCAAACAAATCATTTTGCATTAGTTGGTTGCTGAACATACGCGGTATTGGCCTTGGAGACCAAAAGATGGTATTGCGACATATGTTGGGGACTTGGGGGACCAAAAAAGTAATATAGTCTCTTAAATTGTAAGAATGTGTATGTGCATTATTTTAATTTCCATATCATTACTATAGAAATATTAGGGTTAAATATTTTTCTAACTTTATCTTTAGGCTGAAAGTGTCAATATAACCCTGTAAAGTTAAAAAGTGTCCAACTAACCCTAACTTTATAATGAATTGTGCCAATATAACCTTCTGGCCAAATTCAGACATTGACTAACCTATTTGGCCGTTAAGCAGACCAAAAAAGACAAATTTACCCCTAGGGATTTCAGCTCAAATTTTCCCACTTTTTACCCCTTTATTGCCGCCAGCCACCACCACCTGCCACTCTCTCCTGCTGAAGCCACCGCCACCATCCACCACTACCTCTGTCACCATCACTACCGCCGCCTGCCACCACCACCTGCCAACCACCACCACTAACACTCGCCAAACCCTCCGCCACTACCACTTTCACCACCTGCCACCACCCCACCCTAGCCCACCACGACCTCACTAAATTGGATAAGCAAAATAAATCACATACCACAACAAATTATACCAAAAATACCAAAACATCCAAATCTCGAAACAAAAAACATGGCGAACCGCAACATGTCGGCGAAGGATGCACCGCCGCTATAGGAGGCCTGAACAACAGATCAAAAATGGTGAACAGAAAAACCCTATTGGGATTTGGAACAGCAAAACCCCCGACAGCTTAACCATGTCATCTCCGTCGCTGACGATTCACGCCACCATCAGACACACAAATGTCGCTTAGTTTCTATCGTTGATGATTCGCGCCGCCCCCAGTCATACCTATGCCATCAAGTCTTCACCGTCGATGATTTGTAGGGGGCGATTCACAGTCACACCAACCTGGTCAGGTCTTCACCAACGACAATTCCCAGTCACACCAACCCTGTCAGTTCCCCACTGGCAAGGATTCGCAGTCACACCAACCCAACCAGGTCTCAACCGGCGAGATTTGCAGTCACACCAACCCGGCCAGGTATCCGCCGGTGATGATTCACAAGGACGATTCACAGGCACACCAACCCGATAAGGTTTTTGCCAACAACGATTTGCAGTCACACCAACGAGGTTATCAATCGCAGGGCAGAAAAAAGATCCCTGATACTCAGTCGAGAATAGAAAAGGACGAAAGAAGAAAGGGGGGTTATGTCTTTTTATTTTTTCATCTAGGGACAAAATGGCCATTTCCTTAATTTCCGACCAAAATTCTCATTGACAATCGTAGTCAACACATCCCAGGGTTATATTGGCACATACTTCATAAAGTTAGGGTTAGGCACTGTATGGTTTTACAGGGTTATATTGACACTTTCAGCCTAAAGTTAGGGTTATTTTGGCACTTTACTCTAAATATTAAATGCAAAATAATGGTAATGAAATGCACATACGACATATTTACGTTGTACATCAATGATATCTCAGGGGTACGGTATAAGAATTGAATAGAGAAATATCACAATGATTGTATTTTGAATTTCGACTTCTTGAATTTTTTTGCCCAAAAGATTGCCTTACTTTTCTAAATAGTAGCAAAAACTTTGAATTACCTAATTGATGAATTTTATAAATTTAATAGTCACTAATTTTAAAAAATTAAATAAAATTAGTTATAAGATATATTTTTTAAATTATAAATGAATCAATAAAACTAGAGATTTTCCTTAAATTTTTTAGTTAGTATTTTTTGGGAAGTAATTGATTTTAATACTTTTATTTAAATTAAAAATTTGTTATTATTGTGAAATAAATGTTAAACTCTGTAAAATAGGGAGTCTGTTGGAGTTGGAGCAAAAGAATATAGAGAATATAGGTTTTGAATCTCCATTTTGAAGAATCTTTTAGAGAAGACCTTGCTCTTAGATGTAGAAATATTTTGCCAAAAAATGGTTGTTCAATTGATATTGTGCCTTTAGATGGAAAAAAGAGCTTGATTCCAGCAGCACGAAATATAAAATTTTACCGTTTTAGTAATTGAAATTTGGTTTTACCTAACTAATTCAATTGTGATTATTGTGTTCCAACATAGCCTATTAACCGGGTTTGTAATAAAGTAAAAAAAATTAAAGACACGCGAATTGGTTACGCAGTTCGGTGAAAGTAACCTATATCTGCGGGGCTTGGTCCAGTTTAGAATGAACCCACTAATCAGAAAGATAGTACATAGTACACCATACAAAATACTTATGTTTTCTAATTAAGCACGTGAATTCTACTAGCTCCCTTAGTTGGCGATCCGCCTTGATAAGACTCCTTCTGACCTCGAAATTCGTTGACGCTGGATCTCCCCCTCCCGAGGAATTAAGGCTTACATTCTGAACTTTAAGATCAAAATGTTTTGATCATGTTGGAACACAATGGTACAACTCTTGGCTACTTCTGAATGTTGAAAACCTGAGTGCAGATTTTCTCAACATTAATCCATTAGTAGCTTAGCCAGAATGTCCACAATATATAGCATGGTTGCACGTCTTCAATTACTTGTACGACTAGAATTCTTTCTCCACAAAATATTCTGATAACAATCAAATCCCTTAAAGATGGAATTGCCAAATCTAATCCCTTGGAGATAGGAATTAGAATATCTCGTCCTCATCTCCCATACTATAGCCGAGAATTCCAAATTAATTCCAATTCCAAAACTTTAATCCAATCCCACAAATATAGGAATTGATATATTCTTCAAATCAAAACCGATTTGGACGAGATTACTTCTTCTCGAATCTCATTCCATATATCACAAAATTCTTCTTTGATGTTGAAACACAATAATTCCATATATGCATAACTACCACAAAATCTGGACTTTACAATCTTCCCATATGGCATTTTTTGGACCCAACCACTTTTGAAATTTCAACACAAAAACTATGCAAATAAGGATATCAAGTTAACACCAATATGGATGTTGGAACATGAGCTCAAACGAAAATTTAGCTCCCCCTGAATACCACAGCTCAGTTTCACCAAGACCTCAACATTCACGTTGGAACATCAAACACATAATTAGTACTTAACTTCTCTAGAAAAACCATGTTGGAACACAAGACCAACATAAACACATAAGTACTAGAAATCTGAGACTAATAAACATTTATCAAACAACAAATATCCATCATGCCCCTAGCTTCCAGCTGGGCCCAAAATAATATCAAGAAATTCAAAAATAATATCCACCCAGAAATTCAGAAATCCAAAATACTCTCCCTTGGGGCCATAAAATAATCCAAAACAGAAACAAACTTCTTCTTCATGCATTATGCTGGACTCCATCAGAAATATCCATCTGAACCAACTCAGCCTCTAGTGCGGCAATCTGAACCTGAAGAGCAGCAATCTTAGCCTTCACAACTCACTTCTTTGCCTCCTTTGCTTTCTGCTCTGCATCTGAGGAATTTCCAGCTTCTGATAGATTCCAAGGAAGGTTCTTGACTGTCCTCAACTGGAAGGTCTTCTTGTTTGGCTTGAGAGGCATGCCATGTACTACTACATCACTCTCTCCTGCTTTCCCCTTTTCTCCTTTCAACATAGTCATTATAGCGGTTCATTCTGATCCTAGAAAACATTCGAAAAACCCTGCTACTCCACTACCGAGCAGAGGCGAAAATACAATAAGTAGATACATAATTTCGAGTGTGATCAGAAAACCAAAAATTAGACAACGACAGAGCGGATGTGATTGAGTGATAGATTGATCGACGCCCAAAGAACGCTCGACCGAAGGAATGAGATGGAAGCTAACAAACCTCTGTTCAAAAGTTGTTCAGATAATTAGATCAACACTGGTAGTCTGCTAGCGCTAAGACTAGGCCTTACGTTATCCGATTCAAACTGGTCTTTGCGCTACGATCGAAAGATCAAGAAAAAAATAATTACTTTTCGAGGAATCACGAAGAAATAATGCAAGGACATGGCAAAGAGTTCTTAACCCAAGAGGAACTGGCATGCTCAACTATGATTTCTTGGATAATAAGACCAAGATTCATAGAAGTCTTAGTGCCAATGCAATACAATAATTTAGCCATATCTCGGGTGAGTGCAGTGGTGTTATAGGAAGGAATCCAACAGTTTATAGCTAACTGGAATAGGCAGAAATACATGGTACTCATACTGGAAGCAGCAACATTTCCCTGAGTTGGCCATTCAAATTGATATCCACATGTGATCTCTGTAAGGATCTAATCACATGTCACTGGAAAGTCTCCAACATATACTGTTGTAAACTCAGGTGTAGGCAATCCCAGCAGTATGTTAATTTTCTCCCCAAAAAATCTAACCACCTTTCCTCTTGCATAGACCCTGTTGTACCAAACTGAATCAGAATCCAGGTCGTTTTCCATCGGGTTTGAGTAAAACTCATACACTATATCCTGATTATATTCCTTGTATACAGAGGCAGCAGTTGTAAATCCCAAATACTCCAGGTAGTCAGTAAACCCACAATCCTTGTAAGCAACCAGATCAGCAGACCTTTCCGCCATAAATTTTCTTTTGGAAGATAGCTTTACAGATCTCAACGCATCATTCATCAAAGATCCCAAAGTTTAGGGCCTCCATAGCTGATGAAGTAGGTCTTAATCTCTGGCCAGCTCTGACTTTCTTCTTTCTCGATTCTTACTGTGGGGTCCATATCACAGATTCCTTCCTCTTGGATATTTTGGGAAGAGTTTGAATAAACTCATCCAGGACTTTATCACCGAAGTAGACCAAGTTCTGCTCATCCTCCCTGTGTGTTGGAACATCAGTTCTATCTTCTTCCATCTCTAGCTGGCCTAATGTTGGAACATTATCAATATCATGATCTTCATCCTCAGCTGCTTCCTCATCAATATCCTGTTGATCTGATGTTCGAACATCATCAACAGCTAGCTCTTCTTCCCATGTCTCCATCTCAGGGGTAATAATCCTCTCATTCTCAGCTTCTTCCATGTTTGGTAGGCCTGATGTTGGAACATCATCAAGGCCAAACTCGTCATTCTCATGTTCTTCTTCAACATTATCAGGCTTATCTGATGTTGGAACATTATCAGCTTTATCTCCTTCTGTTTCCCTCTCTGATGTCAGAATTACAAACTCTCATCCCAGGTCATAGTCTTTAACAATTTTCATGTCTGCATCCGTATCCTCTCCCCCTGTATTTTCATTCTCTACTGGACCAGCATCCCTGATTTCCAGTTCATCCTCATCCGAGTCTTCAATCTCAATAACATCAGGGGATAACTCCCTAAGCTTCTTCAGATTTTCACTCACACTAGCATCATAAACATGAACAGCCTTATAACTTGCAGAACTCAACACAAACAGATCTTCAGGCCATTTTCTAATCTTCCTTAGTTTGAGCTTTCTCAGTCCAAAAGCACTAGGGTACACACATATAACTTTCATTAAAAGCTCAGAATAAGTAAATATCAATGGCACCATTCTTATGTCTCTACTATGTTTGTCTATTATTACATCTTATTTGATGACATTAAATTGCTAATCTAATCTTAGCATTTTACTACACATTAGTTAATATATACCTATAACGGTTATATTTCCAACATGAATATAACATCTATATTTTATGGTATAAATACAAATTTATCCAACAATACAAAACCACATTTTCTCTTCTACCTCGTATCCTTCTCACCCTAAATTCACGAAATTTTCCGATAAAATGCCAAGAATAGTATTAGTCTTTGTTGCTGGAATTATTTTTGTATTACATATTAGTATTCTCACCGGAGATGTTACGCCAGAAGAATTTTTTTTTTGCTAGTAGTGGTCAGAATCATGTATTAATTTTTGTTTTTTCGCAATCATTGTAGACTTATGTATTTTGAATTAAATCTAATGAATTATTTTATTTCCTTACTGGGCAGTGACATCAATAAAATGTTAGTTTAATTGATTGGGTTTAACCATGGATCAAATCAAATAATTTACTTTTAAGTGTTAAGTAAATCTGGAGTCATTTATTAAGTTAAGTTTTGATTTGTCTTTACTTGATTTGAGGAAGCTTTGATACCACATCTGTAACTTCCCCTCCCCGACCGACCAACTTAATAGCGAGTGTTGGGTCGAGTCAGGTTGTGTTACCGAGGGTCCAACTAAAGTCGGGTTCCTCAAATGTGAAGAATCAAGCAGTACAATTATGCAGAAGTGTGATGCAATGTTTAATCTCAAATCTTAAATCACTATTACATAGTAAACTTAAAATTCAATGGAAGTTTTAGGTTTGTAATTTTACTTGGATAAGATATAAAATTTAATTACTAGGTTTATACAATTATTTTGGATCCTAACTAAAAAGAAGTAAAGGCTTCACTCGCGTTAACTGTCATTCACTCTCGCACGTCCAATGTACCTGTTGGGTTTCTTTAAACTAGGGTGAGCTCCTCTGCTCAGTGAGGTTCATCGCCAATAATTACCAAGTTGAATTTAATGAGCACATAAAGACAAGTAAGCACATATATCATAACACATAATAAAATGATACATGTGGTTATACCTAGTCGTAGTCGAGCCCCTATATGGGTACTATGACTATCGAACTAAGCATAGACCGAAAAAATTTTACTTTCAAGATTGCCCAAAGGACACGTGTTCAATATCACTTCTCGTCAGCCACGCCCCCACACATGTTCACTTACGAGCTCGTATCAAGTAACAATTGGTAATGCTAGTATACCGAACACCGCGTACAGATGGTCTAGCCGTACGGCCCGGACCTTGCCGTCCTCACCGATTTTGACCAAACTACAATCACACCGAGGACCACTAATTTATAAAGTACAAGTTCAATTCAAGTAGCAAAGAGCAAGCAATCAAATAGACACGACAAGAAAAAGTACAAGCTGGCCATACACGTAGGTCAATCAAGTTGAGTTTGATGCGATAAAGTATACATCATCCTCTTCATCAAGTTCAAGTTAAAACTAGACAATATAACATGCGACATATTATGCATGACATAATTTATTAAAGAAGCAAACTCAAAGCAAACAATCATACATAGCACGCTAATACCCTGTTAGATTTAATTTATGCAAGCGAAGAAACACTCACCTCAATTTGGATCGACATCCTCTGGAATAAGTTTGAATTCCTTGGGTGCGTTCATTTCTGTTAACGTGGTAAACTCGTTAGGCTCAATTTCATATTTAAATAATGTACTTATTGTAATCTCTTCTCTTTTTTTTCTTCTTCTTGATTTCATTTTAGTAGTATTATATATTTTTAAAGGTATTAGTTAGATATTTTATTCTTTTTAAACAATTTTCCAAAGTTAATACATTATAAACCATGAAATTGATAGGTGGTGTAGTTGAACTTTGTACTGTATACATGTACTGATTTAATGATGAAAGATATTTCAATGCATTATTTTCTTAAATACATATTATCATTTTTCATTTACTTTGTTTAAAGTTTAAACTAAATAATACTAATTATGATTTTGACTATTCATTATCTTTTAAGTACTCTTAAATCTTGAATTTTGAATGATACAATACAAGATTTATCTAAATAAAAATATGCATGTTAATTTAATTCATACATATCCATGATGGATCTAATTAAAATTAATAATTATCTTTCCTCGAGTTGAGAATTGTAGTGTAAATGTCTAACCAATTGAATGGTTAGACTTTGAATCTTTTGTCTGTATCACAAAATTCCAGTTTCAAGATGAATTTTCCTAAAATTTTACTATCAATATTATAATCATCTTGCGTTATAAAATTTTGACGATAGATTGATAATGTATGGATTTTATCTTAATTTACGGATGTGTTTTTAGAAAATTTTATTTTCAATCATAAAATCATCTTGTATATTATAAAAATTTTGATAACAAATGATAATATGTTGATAATATCCAAATCTAGGGATGTGCTTTATAAAATATTATTTCTATTATCAAAATCATTTTGATTGTCAATAGAGTTCTTGACAATAAGTGACAAATCATAAATATTATCTCAGATTTAGAATGTATTTTTATAAAACTTTATGTCCAAAAATATATTTGAGAAAAATCATATTGCATGTCATTTTGGAATGAAAATTATTATTTTAATGTTATTTTTATATAAAATCTTATCTCCGTTATTAAAAGTTGATTGGAATGTTCTTGCATGTTATGGACTCCTAACAATAGTTGTATTTGTACAAAACCTTATTTCAAATATTAGAATTACTTTCATGTTATGAATTTTTGACAATAGATGCATTATTATAATATATTATTACCTAGATTAGAACCATCTTGCATGTTGTGGAATCTTGAAAGTAAATTTATATTTTTCTAGAATCTTATTTTTAACATTATAAGTATTTCTTAAAATTCAAAATAATAAGAAATAACACATTAATCTTATTTAATATAGAAATGTATCTTTTTCATATCATTATCAATCTTAAATTTGGTTAAGATTATGTTGCATGTAACATTTTAAGTTAGAAAATCTGAAATTTGATTATGTTGCATGTAACCTTTTAAGTTAGAAAAGCTTGAACTTCATAAGGATTATATTACATAACTATCATATATTCACAAATTTTAATGGTTGAAGTGGGAATTGTTAGATTTATTCAAGGATGGTGGTATTTCAAACATGCATGTAGCTCTTGACTTCTATGGCATCAAGATCTTACTTTGTAAATAATAGTTTCCCTTTGGATGTATTCTTCCTCTTCCAAAATGATTCCACAAGATACTATCATCCTTTCTTTACCTACAATTTAAGATTTAAACTTTTATAATCATTAAAAGATAGAAAATAAATAGAATAAAATTCAAATACCTTCCCTTGATTTTAACTCCTTTGATGAATGTGGTTTGTATTAGAAATGTTGTAGAATGGAAGATAAGATTATGGAAAAAATATGATTGTTTTGTGAGGGGGATGATTTGAGGCTTTGAGAGAATTTAGTAGGATGTTGTTGATTGTGGAGTGTATGGAAGAGAAAGGACAATGAAGTAGTAGTGCTTTCTTTCTCATGTGTAGGAGAAACATGTGAGAAAAGAGTGAAGTGAGAAAAGATGAGTTAAATAGGTGCATTTTGTGAGTGTGTGTGTTTTTGTAGGAGAGTTCATCCATATGAACTACATGGTAGGAGTAGTAGAATGAGTGTAGTACAATGTAATTATTGTGTATTGTCATTATTATGTGCGGTCAAATATCACACGAACAAATTTACTCTCCTCCTCTCTTTTTTCCTCCTCTTCTTATTTTAAGATTTCCTAATTTTATATATGTATATATGTTTGTATTTAAGTTAGTTGAAAAATAATTTATACTATTATTATCATTATGTAATTTTTAGTTATGTATCATGATTATTTTACATCAGAATTAAACCCTACCATTCATTTGAACTATCTTCCATTATTTTTAATATCTTATTTCTTTTTTTATCTTAAATAAAATTACCATAAATGGAAGATTAAAAAGAAAGAAAGAAAGGAAAATAGTAATAATATAAATTTTATTAATATATAAAGATTAAATATTACACATTTTAAATTTAATAAAATTGATATATTGGGTAAGGAAATTATTTTGCATGTTATAAATTCTTAAGGATAAGTGCTTTGAGTTTAAATTTGGAAGATGAATTGGGATTTGATGTTTTGACTATTTGAATTGGTATTTGGAGTAAGTGTGGTTTGGTCTCCGTGAATGATTTTGAGTTGGAATGTGGGATGTATGAAATGATAGTGATGAAAGGTATCTGTTGTTTCTGCATTTTCTTCCCAGTAAACCATTCATGTAATTGTGCATGTCAGGATCTGGAAATAACACTAATCTTAAACATGATCCCCGGTTGCCACGGATTGGTAATCCAAAACCTCAATCACTTCCGGCACCTTTTCCGGACAACCTGACAGTGAACCATTTAAAATGGGAGGCACTAACCAATGGAATGAAAGTCTTATCAGAGAAACATTCAATGTAGAGGAAACCTTTCTCATCCTATCCATGCCATGTAGTACTAATCCTTATCACTCGGACAAATGGATATGGCAGTCAACATTGGACGGTAAGTACGCGGTCAAATCGGCATATAACTTTGGAATTAACTCTCCAATTTTCCCCATTACAAAACAATTGGCAAACAGCAGCCCAAACCCTTCCCATAATTGGAAACATATTTGAAATTTAAAAGTGCCCCCAAAGATAAAGCCCTTACTCCAAAGATAAAGCACTTACTCCTCGTTGGAGACTGTGCAAGAATCAATTGCCACCACCAGATAATTTACGACATAGGCACTCGAGACATGAAACAACATGTTTGACATGCTCCAGCGAGGATACTACTCTCTCCCATGTCTTCTTCCATTGCCCTGCAGCGCACCAAATCTAGTTTTCAACAGATTTGCATGAAAAGATATGCAGATTTCAGCAACCAAATGCAGAATTATAGGCACAAGATCTCATAATAGATTTGACTAGTTAAGACATGGCACTCGCGACCATGATGTTGTACCAGTTGTGGCACCATCGTAACAAAGTCCCTCATGGCGAGCAACATGTTCTTCAACCACAACACAACATTCTACTTTCTAGCAAGCAATTTGACAATCTAGCAAGGAAGGAAAGACCATCATCAGAGCAAAACTCATATCACATTCTAGAAACCCCAGTCGGGAATACACTATATTTTGATGCTGCAACATTCACTGATAGTACCTACCTGGGATGGTATATAAGGAATTCGAGCAATGGCTGGGTCTATGGAGAAGCACATAAACTATCTATCCCCTTCAATGCTAAAAATGCGGAGGCCCTTACATTACGAACGGGCTTGGAGAAACTAACAAACAAAGGACCGCTAGTTCATCATATTCGAGGAGACGCACAAGTGGTCATCAATGTTATCAAGAGTCGGAAGGAGGATCTATCTAACTTTGGACTACTCATAAGTGATGTTTTCAATCTTATCGATATTCATGACTGTTCAGACATAGCTTGGATAAGACGACAGGACAATGTAATAGCTCATACACTAGCTACCCATGTCAAACAATCTAAAGACTATATCTCTAGATGAGATCACATCCCACACTTTGTAACAACTCTTTTTTCAAAAATAATGAATATCCTTTTAACCTAAAAAAAAACTAACTGTGTGCATGTCAGGTTTCACATACACAAACCTTTCCAATTGAGTTTTGTTTTTAATTTAATAATGTTATTATTATTTAAATTTTATTATTAATTTTGTTTTCCTATTTTTGCTCTACTATATATTTTCATTAATTGTTACTTTATTTCACTTAATATATAGTGTATATATATATATATATATATATATATATATATTATCCACCCAATGTCACGAGTCAGACTTTGTTAAAAATTATAGAATAAGAATAAAATGACAAATATCTTATTTACCAAAGAAATAATATGATTTAAATATAAGTGGATATGTAATTCGAGTATAAAGTAATTTGTACATTGAGAGTTTAATAGTTAAATACTTTTTTAAAAAAGATTGTTATTTTTAAGGTTTATTCTATTGTAATTATTATTAATTTAATGTTATCATTATCAAAACTTTCACTAATACTAACTTTGATTTGATAACACTGCAGATTAATAGACGATTGAAATATTTAAGTTCGGATTAAGTTTCCTCTAATTTATAATTACATTTACCTCTACTTAATTGTTGTTCTTGTTTTTAATTTTAATTATTGTTATTATTTTAATTTCTTTTTTTAATACCTGCTATGTGTTAATATACAATTGATTTTTTTCTCTTAGTATACGAGTGATATTAAGATATTCAATTGACATAACACGATTTATATCAATGTTATGTTTAGTGTATTAGTGTAATTATGTTCAGGGTTTCACACTTCATGCAGTCATCCAAAGATTTGAAAGATTGGCCATTAAAGGTAAAGGATTTTTCCCGATATACCTTGATTTTTACCGGCATAGAGGGGTCTGTTATAGGCTCAACTGGTGCTGATCGGACAACTTCAACTCTTGGTTCTTGAACACCATCCTAGGGCTCAAGCAGGTTGCTCTCAGTCAAGTTTAGCATCTGTTTAGGTTCACCAAAGAGCTTCTTAAAGTTCTTACTGGATTCCATGCCGAGAGTTTGGGTCTACTATATGCTGAAAGCAATTTCTTGAGAGGTAAAATTGAATTCACTCTTCTTGTCGTAGGGTTTTGTGAGAAATCCGAGCACAATCCCACACAAACAGGAAACGAAGTGGCAAGAATATCGGGAAGGCAGAGAGGTTGGGTGAAAGAGGCAAGGTGGGAAGAAGATGGAAAGTTAAAAATTTTAAAAATTTACTTTCCTTTTTCTTTAAAGCCGCACCACTCTTTCCTTTCCCAAGGCAATAATTATCTACTTTCACCTGCCACCCGTCAAATCAAATTCTTTCTCCTCTAATTGATTAACCTTCCATATTCCAACAAGCAACGCCACTTCCAATTTTTGTTCTTTTTCTCCTTTTCAATTTTTTTTGTGTTTTTCAATCTTCTGTACACAAAAATAAGCAGCAAAAAAATCTACAGCTAATAAAATTGCTTGAAAAAAAACCTCAAATCTAACACACACTTAAAGGTTGTCTGTGGAGCTCAAATGTGGCTGAATCCAAGGGTTTTGTGTAAATATCAGCAAATTGCTCTGATGTTGGAGTATAGGCCACCATGAATTCTTTTCTCTCCACAAGATCTTGAATAAAGTGGTGTCTTATATCAATGTGCTTCGTTCGAGAATGCTAGACTAGATTCTTCGATATGTCTATAGCACTTTTGTTGTCATATAAGATCTTCTGAGGCCCTGGATGAATTCCATGATCTTTTAGCATTTGTTTTATCTATAATAATTGTGCACAACAACTTCCAGCAGCAAGATATTCAGCTTCAATAGATGATAAAGAGAAAGAATTTTGCTTCTTCTTATACCAAGATAACAAATTCATGCCAATAAAAAAATAGCCACCAGTAGTACTTTTTTGATCATCTGCATTACCAGCCAATCAGAATCACTATAGCCAAATAGGTCTGAGTCTTGATTTTTAGAATACCAGATACCATACTCAGAAGTCCCACTGACATAACAAATAATTCACTTTACCGCATTAAAATGAGTTTCCTTCGGATTAGCCTAAAATCTTGCACATACCCTAACACTGAAACATATACCTGGTTGACTAACTATAAGATATAGATGACTACCAATCACACTTCTGTACAATTTCTATTCTATGGAAATACCTTTCTCATCCTTCACCAACTTGTAGTCCC
Organism: Rubia yunnanensis; assembly: GCA_037428765.1. Taxonomy (NCBI): domain Eukaryota; kingdom Viridiplantae; phylum Streptophyta; class Magnoliopsida; order Gentianales; family Rubiaceae; genus Rubia; species Rubia yunnanensis. Next base: position 104,986,329 of record CM075065.1, read on the forward strand.
CATAGGATTTTGAACTGATCGAGAGTTGTTCAAGCCAAATCATTTCACAAGGTTCAAGGCATACTTACTCTGATTTATAAAGAGGCCATTCTTTTTGCTGCTATACTTGAAGTCCTAGAAAATAAGTAAGTTCGCCAGCCACACTCATCTCAAATTCATCCTGCACGAGATTTACAAAATCATGTACCATAGTAGATGATGAAGTAGAGCAAAAAAACAATGTCATCTACATAAATTTGAGCAATTAGAATTTTTGATGACCCGTTGAGCACAAATAGAGTGTGATCTACTGTCCCTCGACTATAATCTTTCTTAATAAGAAATTTAGTAAGTCGCTTAGACCATGCCCTTGGCGCCTGTTTCAACCCATACACATGATGGGGATAGTAAGGATCCTCAAATCCTTTTGGTTGTTCAATAGAGACTTCTTCATTCACCACTCAATTTAGAAAATCACTTTTCATAGTACAATGTAAAGTTCATAGTACATGAAATAGCAACTAAAATCTGAATAGACTCTAACCTAGCAACTGGATCAAATGTCTCATCAAAATCAACTCCTTCTACTTGAGTGTACCCTTGCGCTACCAGCCTTGCTTTATTTCGAGTAATTTGTCTATCAACATCTGACTTGTTTTTAAAGATCCACTTGGTGCCAATAACATTTACCCCTTTGGGATGAAGAGTGAGATACCACACATCGTTCCTTTCAAACTGTTCGAGTTCTTCCTGCATTGCCGCAATCTAATACTCATGAAGGAGGGCTTCTTTGTAATTCTTCAGTTCAATCAATGATATGAAACATTGTAATCCTGCAAGTTCCCTGTAATTAACCTGTGGTAGAGTTTGAGTTCTCTTCACACTTGGTTCTGATTCAACCTGTGTTAGAACATGGGGTGGAGAACTGGGGGGTCAATGTTCCAAGATCAATGTCATCAGGGTTATCAGGATTCTCAGAAGGTTGTGGTATTCCAACATCGACTTGCTGGTTGGTCGAAGTATTTTGTGTTGGAACATGATCGGAAACTAGTTCATTGTCTCCTTTTCCTGATACTTGTCTGTCATCCAAATCATCAACAATCACATTGATTGAGTCCATGAGAATTTTAGTATGGAGATTAAACACTCTGTATGCACAGTTGTTCACTGAATAATCCAGAAAAAGTCCCTCATCACTGCGGTTGTCAAACTTTCCCAACTATTCTCTGTCCTTGAGAATGTAGCACTTGCTTCCAAACACATGAAACTAGGCAACATTTGGCTTTCTACCCTTCCATATTTCATACGAAGTCTTGCTTGTGAATGGTAGTAGATACACCTTGTTTATAGTATTACATGTTGTATTGATTGCTTCTGCTCACCAATTTTTGTGTATTCCTTTTTCTGCCAATATAACTCGAGCCATCTCCTGCAAGGTCCTATTCTTCCTTTCGACAATCCCATTTTGGTGGGGAGTAATGGGAGGAGAAAATTCGTGCTGGATGTCAAGTTCATCACAGAAATAACTGAATTGAGAGTTTTTAAATTCTCTGCCATGATCACTGCGGATTCTCACAATCGTACCAACAGAACTCCCTTTTTCTATTTGTAACTTGACCACCAGACTTCTGAAGACATCCACTATATCTAATTTTTCTTTGAGAAAAGCCACCAAAGTATATCTGGAATAGTCAGCAACACTTACAAAAATATAATTTTTCCCAGTCATACTAGGAGTATTAACCGGGCCCGTTAAATCCATGTGAAGTAATTCAATATTTTTTGAAGTGATAATATATTGAACATATGAATGAGGAGAACTAATCTATTTACCTTGTTGACGTGGTCCACACACAATTTCCTTTTATTAGTGTAGGCATACATCGAACTGCTTTAGCATTTGCAATCTTCACCAACATCTTGTAGTTGATGTGACCGCCACAAGGTTCCTTCATCCCCTCTAGAGCTTAGGCATCTCACTTCTTGTTCCAGCAAATAACGGTTGTCTGAAGAGCGAACGTTGTACAATACTTTATTTTCTCCATGCTTCACAAAGCATTTGTAATTTTGAAACTCAACCATCATATTATCATCACACAACTGACTGATGCTCAATAGATTAGCTTTCAGATCTTCTATCAGCAGAACACTTGTAAAACTGGGAAATCCCTCAATCTGTAGTTCTCCATTCCCAACAACACGACTCTTCTTTCTGTCACCAAAAGTAACAAAGCCATCATCATATGGTTTGATGTTGTTCAAGTATTCTTGAGTTCCAGTCATATGTTTGGAGCAATCACTATCAAAGTATCAAGAATCTATAGAATGTGCAATAAGATATGTGTGCGAAACAAAACACTTAGTGCTTTGTTTAATGATCCATACCTTTCTGACCAATCTGGCTTGTTGAGCATCGTTCATGTTGGAATATGTAGAAAGTTATCGCCCATTCATAATGTCTCTAAGCAGCCTGGGACACTGTTCATGTACGTGACATTGATAGGAACAGTAGTAGCATAAGACATGCTTACAGCAACGTGTCTTCATGATTCTTTTCTTCATGGCATATACCTCTGTTTTAAAATCAATCAGACCTTTCTCGGCTTTGTTATACCCAATTCCTTGCCTACTTCCTAGTGTTTTTTCCCATTGCTAGTATATCATGAAGCTTTTCATTTCCAGTGTTCAACTTTGTGATTATAGCTTCAGTCGTCTCATCTCTGAAAGTTGCTAATTTAAGATTCTATTTTAGCTGTTCAATCTCATCCTCCAATTTCTCAATCATATCTGCTAACTCCGGCTTTCTTACCACAAGCTGATGTTTTCAGCTTTGTGAACTTTGTTTGTCTCAACAACTTTGAGCCACATTGCATACATATTCTCCTGCTCCTGGTAGATTTCACCATCATTTACCTCTTGACCATCATCACCTGAAGACTTTCCACTTAGGATCTCTGTGTTGGAACAACCCGACTTTTCTGTATTCTCGGTGTTGGAACATGCACTGTCATATTCAATAATCTTTGCTCCAAATGCCACATAGTTGCTAATGAGTTCTTCTTCTTCCTCCTCTTCCTCATAGTTGCTCCATGAAGTGACATACGATCTCCCTTACTTCTTTCGAGTATTGGCCCATTCAGCCTGGATGTGACTAAAACCTTCACATTGTCTACATTGAATTCTTCCTGGCTGTTTTGATTCAATGTTCTGATTTCTTAAAAATTGATGATTGTTTCATTCCATTCGAGTTTCTCGAAAGTTACCAGACTCATGTGCACGAGGTCTACTTCCAATAGATATGTCTTGTGATTTCCTATTTACCGCATTTTTCAAAAGTTCTTGGTTATAAGAGCAAGTTATTTGGCTTCACTTCCACTGTTACCTTCATGATCATTTCTTGAGGTCGAGGCTTTGAACGCTAACTCCTAGTGTATTTTCTTCGTTGGTTGATCAAATATCATCTCATTTGTATGCAATGATCCCATCAACTCATCTAGTGTCATGGTTGCAACGTCTCTCGCTGCTTCAATGGCTACAACCTTCATAGAGAATCATTTGGGGAGAGATCTTAGTGTTTTCTTTACCAAATTTTCTTCCTTGTAAATTTTCCCCAGTTGATACGCCATATTGGAGATGTCTCTCAGTTTTCCATTGAGCATATCAATCATTTCATCCTTCTCCATCTTCAACTCTTCAAATTTAGTGGCTAGCATTTGTAATTTTGAGTCACGCACTCGACTTTTTCCTTCATGCACTATTTGTAATATATCCCATACTTTCTTTGCTTGGTAACAGTTTGGTATGAGTTTGAATTGATTTTCATCCACAACTGTGAAGATAACATTCATAGCTTTGGAGTTTGCCATTGAAGTCTTCAATTCATATGGACTCCAAGCCGATTTATCTTTAAACCTTTGCTTCTTTGCACTGGTTTCTCCTTCCGTCTCCTTTGAGCTAGATTCAACATCTTCCATAGGGTGATTCCATTCGGTTTGAATGAAATACCAGGCAAGTTCATTAAGTGAACTTAAAAAAACTCACATTCGCTCCTTCCAATAGTTGTAATTCGTTCCTTCTCATAGTGGAGGCCGAGACACCGAAGTTATTCCCCTTTCTCGTCAGATTCCTTGGCTGACCTTTCTTCACCACGCCAGACCGGTAAAATGGACCGGACCAGACTGGGAATGTAAGGACCGGAATTGTATAAATGAAATTATGGTCCGATCCTTGGTCCATTTTTTTTTATTCTGGATTCTGGTCCGGTTCGGTCCAAAACTAGATTTTTTCTGGTCCGGACCGGATGGACTGTTATTTTAATTCTATATATAATTTTAAAATAATAATGAATTAGTTTAACATACTAGTTTAAATTTATTCATGACAACTAGTATTCTTCTACTATTTTGAGGTGATTTTTTCTAATAACTTCTATTTTACTATGTTTTAAAGGAAAAAATTAGTGATTTGATATTTTATAGCAAAATTTAAAGTTAAAAAAAAAGTATAATAGAATTTGGTCCAAACGATCCAGATCGGTCCAAGATTGGAATTTTTCGGTCTGGCCCCGGTCCAATATACCCACTAACCGGTCCTGTGTTTGGTCCAAGGTTTTTGGTGATTCCAGTTCCGTCCTAACCGATTCTGGTCCGGTTTTGGAGTGACGAACACCCCCAATCGAATCTCCTTCTTTGGTCACCATGGTAAAACTGGATCAGCACTTTCCTTGACACAACCAAGATAAGAATAAGTGACTTGGCTCTGGTACCAATTGAAATTTGATTTTACCTAACTACTTCAATTGTGATTACCGTGTTCAAACGTAGCCTAATTAACCATGTTCGTTATAAAGTAAAAACTTAATGACACGCAAATTGGTTACGCAGTTCGGTGAAAGTCACCTACATCTGCGGGGTCTGACCCTGTTTAGAATGAATCCACTAATCAGAAAGATAGTACAGAGTACACCATACAAAATACTTATCTTTTCTAATTGAGCATGTGAATTCTACTAGCTCCCCTATTTGGCAATCCACCTTGATCAGACTCCCCTGACCTCAAAATGCGTTAACGCTGGATCTTCTCCTCCCGAGGAATCAAGGTTTACGTTCTGAACTTTAAGATCAAAAGGTTTTGATCATGTTGGAACACAATGGTACAGCTCTCGGCGACTTCTGAATGTTGAAAACCTGAGTGCAGATTTTCTCAATATTAATCCGTTAGTAGCTTAGCCAGAATGTCCACAATATATAGCATGGTCGCACGTCTTCAATTACTTGTGTGACTGGAATTCTATCTCTACAAAATATTTTGATAACAATCATATCCCTTAGAGATAGAATTACCAAATCTAATCACTTGGAGATAGAAATTGGAATATCTCTTCCTCATCTCTCATACCATATCCGAGACTTCTAAATCAATTCTAATTCCAAAACTTTAATCCAATCCCACAAATATAGGAATTGATATATTTTTCAAATCAAAACCGACTTGGACGAGCTTACTTCTTCTCAGATTTCATTCCACATATCACAAAATTCTTCTTTGATGTTGCAACATAATAATATTATATCTGCATAACTACCACAAATTGCCAATTAGATAAATATGGACTTTACACTAATGTTTTTGTTAAGGAATTGGAATTGGATTTGTATTCTTACCATAATTATAGATGTAATTGCATTTTATTACCTTTTCCTAGCTTGTATAGGTATCATGTACTACTATATAATGTATCCTGAATTCATGAATACAGACACACAATTATTACCCTTATTTTCTACATGGTATCAGAGCACATGAGTAAGGGTGACATCACCAAAACAAATGTACCCATATTGTGTAGCAGACGACACAGATCCATCAGGCAGTATAACATTCACAATATTGGTAGCAGTAGTAATATCAGTAAGAGAACCTTTGTCACCAGTCATGTGATACAAAGCTCCCGAATCAAGAATCCAAGGTAAAGTAGACTTACCTGACCCATGGTCAGATAACAAATCAAACTGATTAAATAAATGTATGGTCGTACTCAATTGGTCGTCAGATAGAGCAGGACCAAAATCAGATCGTGTAGGTAAGCCAGAGGAGGTGGCCACCGTAAATCCTTGCGGTGACGTCACTACGCCGGCGAAAAGAGCCATAACACAACAAATAAAACAAATTGTGTGAACAAATAGGAGAGAGAGCAACAAATGCTCTGCTCAGCAGCTTACTGTGCGCATCACTGTACGACGCATGTAGCACACGCGCTGCTAGAGGGGAAAGCGCGTTTGGTGTACCGCGTGTGGCTTACACGCGCTTCTGGAAGGTGCGCGCGTCAATCTCAAGCGCGCCTGCATCGTCGCCGTTCTGAACAAGAGGTCTGTCGACGACGGAAGGCGAAGGTTGATCGGTCATTGGCAGAGAAGAATCTGGTCACCGTGGAGAAGAATTGGCGGAGAAGAATCCGGTTGTTGGCGGAGCAAACCAAGGCTTCGTCGCCGGAGGCTCAAAACCGAGGCTCGTGGCCGGAGTGAACAAAGGACGCAGCGTCGGCAGCGGTCGGAGGTGAACAACGGTGATTTGAGCAAGGGTGGTGGCGAGCTTGTACCGCAGCAGAACGGCACAGGCGGTCGGCGGCGGCGGCGATCGGAGAAGAGGCTCGACGGCGGCGGGCTGAAAGCTGTTTTTTTTTTTTTGCAAAAGAAAGGTAGTCCGGATCGGCGGCGCGTGGAAGTCACGCACTGATGACGGCGGAAAATTTAGGACGGTATTTTAAGGTTTCAGGATTTTAGGCTCTTTAAGGTTTCAACACACTAATTACATTTAGAGAGTCTCTTGTTAGCTAATATTTAGACCAATCATGAAAACCTTCATTTCAATAACTTTCGGAATCAAATTATAATTATTTATACATTTTCAAAGTTTTTCAAAGATATAGAAATCTCATTGCAATAATTAAAAACAAACTTCAAATTATCTCATCAGTTGCATCAGTTTTAATATGCGATCTAAAATGAAACTGTGTTACTTTTAACTTAGTTCAATTTAAATTAGTCGAAAAATCCCTCGTTCCAGCAGCAAGGGTAATACAGGACAATATCATCAAGGAACAAGAAGTCAGGCCTAATTTGTCTTTCTTCTTTTATCATATAATATGAAACAAAAGAAGCATGATAAACATTTTAGTTGTAGTTTTATACCAGTCCATGATTGTGTTGGTTGGCTTCTGGTTGGTTGGCTTCTGGTTGGTTGGCTTTGTGAGATGAAAGAATCTACCTTGAGTGGGAAAAGAGAAGAAGGGAAGAGAACTCTTGTTTTGTAAATATGAAAAGCTTAGTCTTGTTTTGCAAGAGTACAATACATATAGATAAGAATAGTGAATGACTAAACTACCCTTAAGCTAAACTAATATAATTACATATATGTTAACATCCCCCCTCAAACTCACGATGCTACAGCAAGAAGCATTGAGAGTTTGTCTGATAAGAAACGAAAGCGAGCAGTGGAGTGAGCCTTTGTGAAAAGATCCGCAATCTGGAGAAAAGAGGGAACAAATGGCAATGAGATCGTACCAAGTTGCAAGTGATGGCGCGTGAAGTGACAATCAATCTCAATGTGCTTGGTGCGCTCATGAAAGACAGAATTGCGTGCAATGTGAATAGCACTCTGATTATCACAATGCAATGGAGTGGGTCGTGAAAGTTTGATGCCAAAATCAGATAGTAACCAACGCAACCAAACAATCTCAGCTGTAGTCGAGGCCATGGCACGATACTCAGCTTCTGTAGAAGAGCGAGAAATGACATCCTGTTTCTTACTCTTCCAAGAAATGAGAGAGTCTCCAAGAAAGATACAGAATCCGGTAGTGGATTTGCGATCCTCAACATCACCAGCCCAATCAGCGTCAGAATAAGCACGCAACTCCAAAGATGATGATGAAGGAAATAGGAGACAACGAAACTGGGTGCCTCGGAGATATCTGAGAATGCGAAGAACAGCAGCCCAATGAACCGATGTAGGAGCAGTGACAAACTGACTAACCACATGTACAGCATGCGCAATGTCTGGGCGAGTGACTGTAAGATAAACCAAGCTACCAACCACTGTACGATAAAGTGTGGGATCTGACAGAGGAATCCCATCATCCGGAGAGTAATGAGCATGAGTCTCAAGAGGAGTGTCAACCGTCTTATTGTCTGTAAGACGGGCACGCTGAAAAATATCAGCTATATACTTCGACTGAGACAACAGATAACCCTTAGCAGAAGAAGCAACCTCAATACCCAAAAAATAACGGAGCACACCCAAATCTTTCATAGCAAAACAATAAGCCAAATCACGCTTCAATGATTCAATACCCTCGCAATCATCACCAGTAATAATCATATCATCAACATACAAAGAAAGGAGAATGCGACCCTTACTTGTATGCTTGATGAACAAGGCCGAGTCATAAGAGCTGGGACGAAAGCCAAGAGAGGATACCACAGTGGAGAACTTCTCAAACCAAGCTCTAGGCGCCTGTTTGAGTCCATAAAGAGATCGGTGAAGCCTACAAACATGCCCCGGCTCATGTGGTACACCAGGAGGAGGAGTCATATAAACCTCCTCGTGAAGATCACCGTACAAAAAGGCATTTTTCACATCCATCTGTGAAATCTTCCACTGAGAAACAGAGGCAACTGCAATCAAGGTACGAATGGTGGTCATCTTGGCAACAGGAGCAAAGGTCTCATCATAATCCATCCCATGCTCCTGTGAATAGCCCTTTGCAACAAGGCGAGCCTTGTATCTCTCAACAGATCCATCAGACTTGGTCTTAATCTTATAGACCCAACGAGAACCAATGGTGTGCTTTCCCGAAGGCAAAGGTACCAAATCCCAAGTGTGAGTCTGATGCAGGGCAGCAAGCTCCTCAGCCATGGCAGCCTGCCAAAGAGGATTACAGACAGCCTCTCTATAGGATGTAGGTTCAGACAGAGAGTGAATGGAGACAAGAAATGAAGCAAATGAGGGAGAATAAGAAGAGTAAGCAAAATCAGGCTTCTGAGTGGACTTACAAATACGAGTAGACCGACGAGGGGGTGGATGCGCCGCAATCTCAGAAGATGGTGGAACAGGCGGTGAAGGCAATGGAGGGGGAGAGCTCGGAGGAGTATCTGTATTCAGAGGATCAGAGTCTGGTGGCGGAACATCATCGGTGGTGACATCAAAAGGATCAATGCAACGAAGATCTGACTGAGTCAACTGATGGGAACTACGTGGAACAGAGAAAAAAGGAATATGCTCTAAGAACACAACATGACGAGAAACATATAATTTTTGACTGACTGGATCAAAGCAACGATATCCCTTCTGACCACTACCATAACCCAAAAAGACACACAAGGCAGACTTTGGGGACAACTTAGAGCGCTCAACATGAGGTTTAAGGACAAAACAAGTGCAACCAAAAACACGCAACAAAGTATAATCAGGTGCAACCCCATACAGCCTCTCAAAAGGTGACAAACCTGAGTTGTGAGAGGTTGGAATTCTATTAATGACGTGTACAGCAGTGTGAATGGCTTCCCCCCAAAATATCCTAGGAACATCTGCTGACAACAAGAATGAGCGAGCTGTCTCAACCAGGTGACGGTGTTTCCTTTCGGCAACACCGTTCTGCTGAGGAGTATCCGTACAAGAAGTCTGACGTATGGTGCCATCAGAAGACAGAAGCTGGCAAAAAGCATTAGAGGTGTATTCACCTCCCAAATCACACCTAAAACACTTAATGACAGCAGAATGTTGTGTCCTAATAAGAGCTCTAAAATCACGATAAATATCCAAGAAATCAGATCTATGCTTCATAAGGTAAACCCAAGTATAACGAGTAAAATCATCAATAAAAGAGACGTAATATCTAGAGCCCCCTTTCGTAGGTACGGGAGAGGGTCCCCAAACATCAGAATGAACAAGATCAAAAGGAGCAAGAGATGATGAAGTACTGTTCTGAAAGGGTAAAGCAGAAAATTTTGCAAGTTTGCAACCACTACAATCAGAAATATCATGAGAATTCAATGGTCCTAAAGCACCCGTAGAGGTTAGAAACCTTAAACGTGATGCAGAAACATGACCCAAACGAGAATGCCACAAATAAAAGAGTGAAGACGAACTACTCAAACGAAAAGATGACAAATCCACACTAGAGGCAGCAACATCATTTGACATTCTGAGGTGGTCCAAAACATAAAGTCTCCCCTGCCTATGGCCTGTCCCAATCATCATCTGAGATCGACGGTCCTGAATAAGACAATGAGAATCCGAAAACCAAACATTTAGACCAGAATCACACAATTGACCAACAGAACATAAATTTAAGGCAAGATTTGGTATATAGTAAACATGATCAAGAAGGATAGAAGGGGTGACAACAGAACCAATACCTTCCAATGGCATAGAAGTGCCATCAGCGGTCACAATAGGAAGCGACAAATGAGGAGATAATGAAACAAAAGACTCAGACTGAGGGGACATATGATGAGTGGCACCAGAATCTATGATCCATGTACCTGAGACAGATGATGATGGTGGCAAACCTGAGGGAGAGGCAGACATAGCATGAGGCTGAGGCTGTGAGGCGAGGAACTCCTGGATCTTCTCTAGCAGATGAGGATCCACAGAAGGAGCAGCCGCTAGTGCATTAGGCATCTGAGGTGGACGAGATGCCCAAGGAGCCACGGGCCGAGTAAGGGGCCGATAAGGAGGTCGTGGCTGATAAGGAGGTCGCGACTGTGATGGAGGAGGAGGACCACCACTGCGGGACAACAATGGACACTGAGACTTCCAATGACCCTTTTGATGGCAGAAAGCACACTCATCAGAAGAGACTCGAGCATAAGTACTAGATTTCCCACTTAAGGGTCGATGTGGGACAGCAAAAACTGATGACATAGGAAGGAGAGGAGTCTCCTTATCTCCCTTAGACTTAAGGCGAATTTCCTCAGCAAGCAACTCATTCACCACAGAATCAACCGAAGGCAGGGGACTACGATGGAGGATAGCCCCACGCAACCCCTCAAAGTCATTACGAAGGGCCATCAGAAACTGAACCAAACGCTGCTCTTCACGCCTCGCGATATAAGGCTCAAAGGCCCTCAATTCCTGGGACTCAGTGAGTGCCAACTGATCCCATAAGGAAGACATGGCAGAATAGAATTCCTGAATACTCAACTCATTTTGTCTAAGTGCTCGAATATCAGTCTCCAATTGGTATTGTTTTGCAAAGTTAGACTGTGTATAAATCCTCTCCAAATGCTCCCAAACCTCCTTTGCAGTCTCATACTTAGCCAACTGAGCACCAATCGAGTGAGTCACGGAGTTATTAATCCAAGTAAGAATCTTTGCATTCTCAGATTCCCAAGTATCCGACAAAGTATCATAATCCTCAACTCCTAACGTAGGCAGTCTCTTCACACCAGAGATATACCCCCACAAACATTTGCCACGCAAAAAATTCCGCATCACATAGCTCCAATGCGAGTAATTCTTACCGTCCAATTGCACACTAATTGACTGAAGGGAATCATCCCTACCACCCACCATGATTACAATTCCAGAAATTCAAATGCACAAATAACACAACCAAATCCGAGAGCAATAAACTGGTCGAAAATAACTCAATCACCAAATCGACAACAACTAAAAGCCCCACAATCAGAAATCCAACAATCACAAACCCAAACGATCCCAACAATAAACTCCAATTAGAAAAACCCCAAATCAATAGCAAACCCTAAATACGCATACCAACAATCCAAGCAAACAGCCCCAATTCGAAAGAAATTGAACAACCCAATACCAATAATCCAAATATCAACCGTAAGATCCGAAAAATACCTTCACGAAGATCAGCGCTGTTGGGCATCGAATCACAATCTACTCCAAGAATCACAACCAATGCTCTGATACCATGTGAGATGAAAGAATCTACCTTGAGTGGGAAAAGAGAAGAAGGGAAGAGAACTCTTGTTTTGTAAATATGAAAAGCTTAGTCTTGTTTTGCAAGAGTACAATACATATAGATAAGAATAGTGAATGACTAAACTACCCTTAAGCTAAACTAATATAATTACATATATGTTAACAGGCTTCTGGTGGGAAACATAGTCATAAAGATAATAAATAATGGAGCCTCAATCCAGGTGGTTGTTGGCTGGCCCATGCCCAACAACACCAAAACCACTTGCCTTGCAGCGTTTCAATCCTAATCCCCGTACAAATGAATGGGTTTTTTTTTTTTTTTTTTCATCATCATCAGAGCCGTACAAATGAATGTTATTTGGATAAATTACAAAGATATCCTCGTATTTTACTTACGTAGATTAAAATTTGTGCCCTACAGTTTAACTAATTATCCTCCTGACCAACCTAATGTCAATCTCAAAACTAATTCATGAACCATTATCATCTTCTAGTCATTTGAAACTAAAATTAATGGTACTCCCTCCGGCTTTTTAAGATTGGATCCACTGTTTTTGGCATTTGGATTTAGAAAATATTTAATGAGTGATGGGAAATGGGGAATGAATTGAAGGAGTAAAAACGTAAATTGAGTGAATAAAAAAGATCTAGAATTTGCCAAAAGAGGAAGGAGACAATCCTAAAAAAAATATCCCAAATAAAAAAGTGAGTCATTATTAGAAAAATGGAGAAAGTAGCAAACTTTTGATCGAATTTCCTTTGCAAAATGATTCCATTTTTTACTTGTGTTATTATAATATTACAAAATCTTCTTTTAAACCGTCTAACCTTTGACTGATAAAAAAATTACTCCCTTCATTTCATTGTATATGACATCATCGATTTAATTGTTTGAGTTTAGGTGAATGCAGTGTCGGCCCTAACTTGTTAGGGGAATGAAAAAAAAATAGAAAAATATGCCCCATATATAATATTTAGGGTAAGTGATATTTATAAAATAGCGTCTCACATGAAAACAAAAATAAAGTTATTGAGGCGGCTAATTTCAATATGAAATATTTATCATTTCTTCTAGACAAAAGTGTATTTTTAACCCTACGTTTTGTTCAAAAGTACAGATATAACCTTGTAAAATCTAAAAGTGCAAGTATAACTATGGAATTTGTTGACCAAAATGTCAACAATCAAATTGTCAGGAAATTGGTGAAATGCCCACAATACCCTCGAGTTAAAAGTTTTAAAAAATTAATATATAATGAAAAAGACAAGAATAACCCTCCCTCTCCTCTTTTCACTCAGTCTCCTTCGCCAATTCTCATTCCTTCCTCCGCCCTCTCTTCATTATTCTCCTCTGTCAGTTCCGTTGGACCTCCGCCCCGTCGATTCTCCAAGTTCGGCTGGAGGTGGTTGGCTAGGGTTTTGAGGGCTCATTTTAATGGCGAAGTCTTCTTTATCTTTTATAGTTTGCTTCGACGACTCCGCTGTCGATTGTGAGGCAGCGAACGCAAGATGTTTGTATCTCGCAACTGCCGCCACCGATAGATGGCTCAAGTAAATGTGTGCTTCCACTACATAGTTGAAGGAAATCTCTGCAGATCGTTCGTATGGCTCCCGAGGAAGAGAAGATGACTCGTCGTTTGCCTCTCAACTTCCCTATCGTAAGCTCCACTTATTTACTTGAGTTTTGCTGCATTTAGGGCTTTTAAAACTATTTTATTGTTTAGATTGGGCTTAATTTAGGGCTTTTTTCGTAATTGATGCGACTGAAAACCGATCAAGCTGCTCTGTTGAGTCTCATGGTCTCGAATCTGCATGGCAACAAGCCCCGGGAGGTCTCATGACAAAAGTGCATTTTAGGCAGCGATAAAATGTGGGTCACTAAATATCCTCTCTCTTAATACCCATATTGGGCCGAAACAGGCCCAATATACTTTCTGGGCCTTCACGAGGTCTGCCCATCATCAAGAGCCCCCAGAAAACTAAATGTACCCTTGAGGCTATGAAACTTTGAGATATCACGCTATTATCATCGAATATCTAGATCTGTGATACTTATATTTTCGAAGGTCCTCAAAGACCATCTAGATATCAAACTCGAGGGTTATGGAATCTTAGATTCACGATGCCCTTGGGTAATTATCTCCAGCTTCAGGGTGATGTTTAGTTTTCTTATTCTTTAATTTCTGACAAAATTTGAAAAGGTGCACGACCAATCGACTATGAAAAAAATGTGTGAACGACGGTGTTTCTAAAAAGGTATGATAATATTCTCATGCCTTTTCAAACTTTCAGTTTTCCCAAGACAATCATTATCTTAGCCGTCGTTTTAGGCTTCTTAACTGCCCACTTCTCCCACGTCTCTTCACTTTATTTGCAGGTATTTTCAGAAGGATTTTTCAGTGTCTTGCTCTTCATCCATTCCTTGTCTTCACACTCGTCTTTTCTTCTTTCACTAGTAAGTTTTCCTGACTTTCATCATTTTTCCCTTTATTCTCCTTTATTATGGCTGTCTCCGGTGAGAAATCCAGTGAGAGAGGGCACCTCAGTGAGGTTAGGTCAGGGGGGTTCAAAGCTGAGTTGCCTGAAAAGGGGGATTCTGATGTCACACTTAACGATTCTGAGAATTCTTTCCAATGTCAATGAAATTGGCCGTACCGATTACATTCCCATTACCGATATACCCCAGGAAGGATATCCTCGTGTTTGGCCCTCGGGCATGGGAAAAGGGATACATTCAAAGATCATTCTGTATTGGGGATATCGAGTTTAGTCCCTCTTTTCATGAAGAAGAAACTCCTCGGGGGCACCTGAAGGGGAAGGGGAGAGTGCTCACAAGGAAACATATCCTACCCCCCAGATTGAGAGAGGAAATCTTCTAGAGCCCCTTGTGGAGGGAGAAGTTCAAGAGCCCCCAGCCCAAGATGGGTCCTGGTCAATATCGACAATTTACAATCTTTGCCTCCTGGCCAGAGGATCCCTCCTGATGTTGACCTACAGTTATTAGGAACAATGGGGTCTCCAGAAAACCCTCCCGATGGGAGGTCGGTTATATTTTTGAAGCATTTCGAGCAAGACTGTGCTTCCCATTCCCTCTTATATTCTTGAGACTCCTCAAGTATTTTTGAGTGAGCCCTGCCTAAGTCTATCCAAATGTCGTGATAACTATTATGTTATTCATGATGCAATGCCACAGACTCGATATAGAGCCCGAGTACAAGTTGTTTTATTCTCTGTATAGTGTTACTGATAGCGGTAAAACCTCTGAAAATGTCATTACAGTTTCGAATAGGCAGGGGAAACAAAAGTGTTTTACTGTCCCCAATAACTCGGGTAAGTGGAGAGATAATAATAAAGGGCCCACTTTCTACTGTATCAGATATAAGGTCCCCCAATGGAATCCTAATGCTATCGTTGAGGCCCAATTGGCAGAAAAGTTTGTTTGTCCCACTCGCCTTGAAGATAGCCGAAATTGTCTATTAGCCTCGTCCTTCTCTTATGCTGATTACTCCAAACCAGACAACTCGATTAGGGGGCAAGTTTGGCCAAGTGAAGTTTACTAAAAGTATATCTACGAGCCGACCAAGAATAAGAAAATGCCGAGGCTACATTATTTGGCCCCTGAAGGCGAGCCTAGGGTGAGCAAGAAGCGATTGAGGCTTGTTGAAGAAAGAGATAGACTTCAATCTTCCCTAGACCAATTCACTCAAGATCCCCTTCTCGCAATATCCGTTGATTATTCTGAATTTTCAAAAGATCTTGAAGGTGTTTAATGTTTTATTTTCGTTCTTATACCGTTATACCCTTTTTTGCTTCTTCCGACTTTCCTTTCATTAATTCCAGTGGGAAAAAGTTTGGGCACCACTATGGTTAAGAAAGGGAGTAAAAATAACACTCGGAAGGTTATTCCCCCTGCCCTCCATAAAATTTCTACTTCTGAGATGCAACAATTAAGCGGAAGTTTGAGAGTGGCCCCTCATCGATGGAATCCCACCAAAAGAGTTCTCAAGATAAGGTTCCTCAAGAACCCTCTACCCAAGTCCTCCTGGGAGAGACTAACGTCATTGCTCCCCCCTCGAGCCTCTCAGTCTTAGGTGTCGATGTTCTTGGGCCTTTCACTGAAGATCCCCAAGTTATTTTTCCCCATACACCAAATAATCTATCTTTTATTTTTATTTTTTTGCATTTAGTTTTCCTAATCCTCTTATCACCTCTCAGGTCGTTAAAGATTTTGACGTGGTGTCCTCCTCTCTCTCCTCTCTCCTTCGAGGCCTAGGTTCCCCCATGCCTCTCTTTCCTCTCTTTGGGAAGAAAATGACAGCAAGATTGACTCATTGAAGAGGGAACTTGAGGCCTCAAAGAAAAAGTCACCGACCTAGAGGCTAAAAATAAGCGCATTGTCCTCAAGAAAAATGTTGTCGAGGAGGATGCTAAGAAAGCTTGAGACCCTGAGTCTCAAGTTCTTCTGCTGGAGGCTTTCAAGGATAAGGTCCTCCAGAGTCGAGAGTTGTTTGATCTCTTCATTGATCTCCTCGACATGGCCAAGGGCATTGGGTGTAATCTCCTAGTTGATGAAGTTATTCTACCAAATATGTCCTCGTCTCTATCTGATAACAATTTTAAGCTCTTGAAGAATGAGGCCAAGTCTGAAGGTGTAGAGGCTATCAACCAGAAGTGGGACGAGGCATTCTACAAGGGAAGTCAGAGCTTATCCATCTTTAATCTTCTAAAGGCCTCGGGTAAGTACTACTCCGTTGAGGATATTCATGCTATCCCCGATGCTGATGAAAAAGTCAAAGAGCCTGAAACCGAAGTTGGATTTACTGCAGAGATTCTAGTCAGGGGGGTCCTCATAATGTAGGAAACTAATGTAACTTGCCCTTTTGGCTTTTGTTATGCAATTTCCCATTTCTACTATAAAACAATTATTTCCTTTTTTTAATTTCGTGTCTATCTTTCATCTTCGTAGCTTAACGCATTTTGAAGGCAATTTCAATCCGTTTGTGAGGATTTTACCAAGACCCAAGCTGAGCTTAGCAGCACTAGGGGTGAGTTAGTGAAAACCATGTTGGTCTTGAAGAAATGCTCTCAGGAGTTAGAATCATAGTGAAAAAAGACTCACCCTTCTATAGTAAGCCTCGTGAAGGATGTTTCCGACTTGACTGTAGCACTAGACTCCGTCAAGAAAGAATTAAATTCTTAAAAAGGGGATCTGAAGGCTTGGCTAAATGGTGACCATCTTGCCTTTAATGATCTCTTGAAGGACCTCGACCGTAGGAAATACAATGGCGTTGTACCCCTCGAGGTTGTTGAAAGATGTGACCCCTCTGAAGTGGATTATCAAGAAATAGTGCACCATATAATCAGTAAGTTTGGGTCCCTTAAGAAATGTCTCATTGATGCTGATAAGATCCTATCCTTGAGGGCTGTCTCATAGCTAGCTGAGGTAAAGTTTATACGCCAATGTCCCAAGTGGGAGAAACTATGCAACTTTATAAAGTGCCTTTAGATGAGATTTCCAGACAAATCGAGGCTCTTCTAGAGAAAATACTATTGTTGATGAGGGCCCCTCGTTAGTTGAATCGGTTCTTGGCGAGGATACTCGACTGGTGGCAGAAAACAAGACATTGGGGAAGAAAATTATAAAGTTGGATGAAAAGTTTTGTCTTTATGATTAGAGTCTTCGAGCTCACAGCATGTTTCATAGTGTTGCTCGCTCAAAACTCATCGACAACGAATCCTTACCAAGATTTCTCCTTAAAGCTTCCCATCACTGGATTATAAAAAAACAAGGTAGATTTGAGGGGGACCGATGGTCAGAAAGAGGCTTCTACCAGTATTGTCGAATGGATATGAGAATTACCCGTCCACCTTTCTTCGAGGGGTCAAAGGTCTTAGAGATTAGCGGCTAAGAAGGCCAGTAAAATCAATGGTTCTTCAAGCGGTAAGACTAAGAAATCTGGGAGGAAACATACTAGAGACCAATGTTCTTGATCGAATTATCCTTGATCAAAGGTTGTGATAGATCCACACGATTACCCTGAAGAGGAACAGGGAAAGGATTTTCAACGTGCAGCTGGCATCAAAGTAGAGGGAGTACAGAAAATGGAAAGGGATTTAAGGAAATTAGTTCCTTGATACCTCGAAAGTTGTATTTATAAGTTGTACAATTTTCATACTATGTTGGACATTGTCCTCAGATTTGTATTTCCTCGAAGGCACATTTCTTTTATAAGATATTCTTCTAATATTTCCTTTAGAGTAGTTTATGACAAAATCTTTGAATTAAAGCGCATAGCATATGAAGCTTTTCACCGATGAGTGTTTGATGCATGAAAGTAACCAATAATTAAAAAATACAAGAACACATGAGATTTTACCCAGGTTCGGTGTTTCCACCTACATCCTGCGAAAATTGTTACACTAGATCATTGTTCAAGATTACAATCGACAAAGGTATCATGAGAGTGTTGCTTATTAGTTTCTCACTCATCTCAGTAGCCTTAGCTGGAATTAATACAAGATTGTAGCTTATTAGCTTTCCACTCGTTTCTTCAGCCTTAGCTGGAAATATACAAGGGCGCCGCTTATAAGCTTTTCGCCTGATTCATCAGCCTTAGCTAGAAAAATATAAGAGCGCTGCTTATCAAATTTTCACTCGATACCTCGGCCTTAGCCAAATTGATACAAAAGTGCTGCTTATTAGTTTTTCACTCGATACCTCGGTCTTAGCGCGTAGCATAAGACCTTGTGAAATCTTCTGCTCTTTTCAGAGCTGATGGTACTTCCGTAAATTGGTGATATTCTATCTCCTCGGGATTTGAACTCCCTCCATTGTCTCAAGAACATAGCTACCTCTAGGATATGCTTCATCTACCTTATAAGGTCCTTCCCAGCTAGCAGCTAGTTTTCCTTCATGTTCTCGTAGACTTTTCTCATTCTTTCTCATCACCAGGACTCCAGGACTGAATTGTATTTTCCTGACCCTTTAATCATAATAGCGCTTAACCTTTTTCTTTTACCCCATCCTCGTGGATAGAAGCCAACTCTTGAGCCCCATCCATCATATCGATGTCCAAACTTTGATTTTCATTGTTAACTCTTTCCTCAGATACGTCCATGATCCTTGGGCTTGGCACTCCTATTTCCACCGGAATCACAGCTTCAGAACCATAGATTAGACTGTAAGGCATTTCCCCGATGGCAGAGTGCTCAGTAGTTTTATATGCCCACAGGACACTAGACAATGCACATATCCAGTTTCTTTCAGCCCCCTCGATTCTTGCTTTGATTCCATTCACAATTGTTTAGGTTGTCACTTCCACTTTGCCATTTTCCTGAGGGTGATGCACAACTGTTACTTTCTGTTGTTTCTTGTATTTCTCGCACCATTTTTTAAATGGATCACAGGCAAACTGTTTTCCATTGTTTATTATTATGGTTCTCGGGATTCCAAATTTGCATATTAAGTTCTTCCAGCCGAATGCAATTATTGTCTTCCCCGTCATGTTAGTCAGAGGCTCTGCTTCTACCCACTTTGTAAAATAGTCGATAGCCACGATTAGATACTTGATTATGAAGCCTATGGGAATGGTCCAACCGAATTGATTCCCCATTTTTTGAATGGCCATGAGCTATGGATATTCCTCATTTCCTCCTGAAGGATGTGCTGAGTGGTGCGTATTTCTGACACTGATGGCAAACTTGTATATATCTGTTAGCATCCTCGAACATCATCGGCCAATAATACCCTACTCGAATGAATCTTCTCGACACCAATCTTTCCCCTTGATGGCTGCCACACATACCTTCATGAGCTTCCCCGATGAAATAATCAACCTCATAAGGGTTGACACATCGAAGAAATGGTTGTAAGTTCCCTTTTTATATAGAATTCCATCCTACAACACATACTTTGGTGCCTTTAACCTGATTTTTTTGGCTTCAACTGCATTCTTCGGCAAAGCCCCTTCTCGAAAATAACTTACTATAGGCGTCATCCAGGTGTTTTCTTCCTCGATAGTGATTACCACCTGTTCCTCAAAACTTCAATTATCCAGGGTCTTAATGAGCAGCTGTCCTCGAAGCTTAGCCCCCAAATCTGCTTTATGGTTTTCTTCCCTCGGCACCTGCTTCAAGACATAAGTATGAAAATTCCTTAATAAAGGTTTTACAACCTCCAAATATCTCTGCAATTTGCGTTTTTAGCCTTATACTCGCCATCAACTTACTGAACCATGATTTGAGAATCACTAAAGATTTCTAAGTCTTCCACCTTTAATTCAATAGCCAATCGCATTCCAGTAATCAGGGCTTCATACTCAGCCTCGTTGTTCGTAGCCTTGAATGTAAAATGCAATGCATGTGGGTAATCTTTACCCTTCAGGTTGGTGAGCAGCACTCCTGCTCAACTCCCCCCCCCCCTCCCGAATGAAATGAACAATCAACATACAGTTTCCAAACTTATTTCTTTCGAGCCTTCCCCTCGAGTTCAATAGGTTCTGTGGTTTCCACTAGGAAATCCTCCAAGGCTTGTCCTTTGATCGCAGCTCTGGGCTGAATTTGTATATCATGTTCCCCCAACTCCACGTCTCATTTCATCATCCTTCCCGACTCTTCTAGCTTTAAAAGAACTTTCCTGAGGGGGTGATTCGTAAGCAAGATAACCGTATATCCTTGGAAGTAAGTCTGCAACCTTCCTGCGACATGTACCAATGCTAGAATTAACCTATCAAGGGATGTATACCTTGTCTTTGGCCCCTGTAGGGCTCGACTCACAAAATATATGGGGTACTGCAGCTTTTCCTTCTAATTCACAAGCATTGCATTGATGGCCAGCGGCGAGGCAGAGATGTATAAGAAGAGAAGCTCACTTTTTTATGGTTTCATAAGGGTTGGTAATGCTCGAAGGTGTTCCTTCAGCTGCTGGAAAGCTTGCTCACATTTTTCTGTTCACTCAAAGTTCTTTACCTTTCGAAGTACATCGAAAAGTGACAAATGTTTCTCAGCCCCCTTCGAGAGAAATCGATTCAGAGCTACCATGCATCCCGTAAGATTCTGCACATCTTTCACATTATGTAGACTTTTCATCCTCATCAAAGCCTCAACCTTTTCTGGATTGACATCAATACCCCTCTCAGATACCATAAACCCAAGGAATTTTCCAGCTCCTACTCCAATCACATATTTGGCTGGATTCAGTTTCAAATTTGTATCTCTAAGCCTCTCAAAGGTTTCCTTCAAATCTATCCTCATAACCCCCGCTCTTTACCACCATATCATCCACTTATATTCCCATATTCTTTCCAATCTGTTTTCTGAACAACTTATCTTCCAACCTTTGATATGTCGCCCATGCATTATTCAAGCCAAATGACACCTTCTTGTAACAATATGTGCCCACATCCGTTATGAACGAAGTATTTTCCTTATCTTCTTATTCCATCAATATCTGATGGTAGCCCTTTGTGGGCGTCAAAGAAAGCCAACACCTGATACCTAGCAATAGCTTCCACCAACGTGACGATGAGGGGTAAGGGGTAACTACCCTTAGAACAACATTTGTTCAAATCAGTAAAATCTATGCATATTCGCCAAGTTCCATCATGTTTCAGGACCATTACCATGTTAGCCAGCCACTCCAGATAAAATACCTCTTCAATTACTTCTGCCTTTATCAAATTTTCTACTCCTGCCTTAATGGCCTCTACCCTCCCAGGTGTGAATATCCTTCTCTTCTGTTTAATAGGTTTAACTGCTGGATCAATATTAAACTTATGGACTGCCAACCTCGATGGTACCCCTGTGAGATCTGAGGTATTCAATGAAAACACATCCTCATATTCATCCATTAAACTTCTCAACTCCCCTTTAATATTCTCTGGCACAGACTTCTCTACATCCACTGCCCCCTATCTCGAATAGATACTTGTTCAGTTTCTGTGAGACTAACCCCCCATGTACCGAGGCCACATCCCTCATCTTTCTAGCTTCCCTTAATGGCGTGAGATTACAACTTTTAGCCACTTCTTGTTCCCCTCGAATTGAAGCTATCCCCTTGCTTGTCGGAAATTTCATCATCAAATTGTATGGAGACCATACCGCTCGAGCTTGACACATCTATGGCCTCCCAAGGATGACATTATAAGGGGAGTATGCATCGATGATTGCAAAGTTACAGACTATCTTCACCTCTCTATCTATTTCGGATATCCAAACTGACAGGGTAATCTCTCCTAGGGGGTATATCGGGTTCCTAGTGAACCCCGATAGAGGTGTGGCCAATTTTTTCAGGTTGTTCCGTCCTATGTCCAGTTGATCGAAATAATAAACAAACATTATCTCAACTCCGCTCCCATCATCAATGAAGACTCTTTTCACTAAGGAAGTTCCAATTATATCCGAGACCATCATAGGATCTACATGCGGGATCTGATTTGGAACTGCATCTGCTTCTGAGAAAGTTATCATTTCATCTTATCGGAATCTCTTGTGCCTCAGCTCTTCCACAGGTGCCTTGCGAGAAGCAGCCTTCATAAATTTATTTGAAGACCTTTCGCCCATAATTCCACTTATTATGTTGATCACCATATGGATTGGAGGATTTTCACCATTTATGTTCTCTTGATTTCCAGCTGGTTGTTCTCGTGGGGCTCCATCCCTTCTTCCATGGTCTCTATCTCTAGGTTCTCAATGTTCTTGGCCTTGAGGTCTCCTATCCCCTCTACCTCCATTATTCTGATATTTTCTCATATATGGTGGTCGATCATTTCAGGGTCTAGGAGGTTTTCTACGATTTCCCCGCTTAGGTCCAGGACCTTGAATCCGTCCTTCTCTTTCACACCTTTTGATCTCTATCTTCAAATGAGTTTAATCGTTTGTATCATGGCCATATTCTCTATAGAAGTCACAATATAAGTTCATGGCCCTCCTCCCAGCCCCTGTCGCAGGTGTATCCTGCATTGGCTGGGGTTGCCTGAGTATCCCTCAATAAATACTTACAATTTGTGCGGGTGACCTGTTCATAGGTGTATACCTCTCGAAACTGGGTCTCACTACCTCCATTGGCTTCTTTCCTTGAGTGTCATTACTTCTTCCTGGCTTATCGATCATGTTTTCCTTTTTATGCTTCGTGGCCTCTTCCACCTTTGAATATTGTTCAACCACTTCTTGAAGTTTCTGTAACGTTCGAGGGACATTGGTACTTAGCTTCTTGTATAGCTCTAAATATCGCATCCCCAACAGGTATCCCTGAATTACCACATTTTATTTTGTCTCCACCACCCCCCAACTTTCATCCACGTATCGATGATAAAAGGCATCCATTGTCTCTCCAGGGTTCTACTTAGTCCGATACAATTCTAACAAAGTTTTAGTAAATTTCTTCTCCTGGCCGTATTGGCTTAGCAACGCCGTGCTGAAGTCTCTACACGAGTTCCATGAGTCCCTCGGAAATTTTTTATACCATTCTTGAGCCTTTCCTCGAAGGTAACTCCCCACTAGTTTGCATGTCAACTTTTCATTGAAATCCCTTGAATTCATCAAACTGAGGAACGTTTGAATGAATTCTTAAGGATATGATTCTACGCTATAGGTGGGAAGCCCATTTGGGGGCTTCGTATCTATCGTTCATCGTACTCTTGTTATCAATGGAGTAAAAGGCGATCCTGTCGCTTGGCCAAGTAGCCCAATCAACCTGTCCAGCTCACTCTTCAGTGAATCTCCTTTAACTCCTACTGGCTCTCGCTGCTCTCCAGGTAAATTCAATCCTCTATTAAAGTCTCCATATGGCATTTGATACATGGGTTGTTGATCTATTTACCTAGGATTCATCCAAGACTGCACCGCCCCTGAAATCATATGGGGTTGTCCATTAGGACCATAAAATCCTTGATTAGCTAAGTAGTTTGGTATTCTTGTACTTCCATATCCCTGATGTTTATATCTTGCCTCGATTCTGGGGAAATAGCCATCAAAGCTACGGGCATCATGGGGGGCACAGAGTATACCAACCCTGGTGGATATTTTGGAAAAGTGGGCTGAGGTCGAGCCGGATACCCCTCTCGATCATATCCAAAATAAGGGGATGCCAACATGTGTTGGGAAATATTACTCATAGGTATCTCTATAACTGCCGAGCTCGATATTCCTATAGGTATCGAGAGGGGCGTAACCTGATACCCTGCAGCTACTAGCATCTGAGCTGCTTGCTCCAGATCTAGCTATGAACTAACTATTCCCATATCTTGATTCACTTGCATGGCCCGTTCATAGGCCTTGATATGAGAATCGCCAGAAGCTTCCGTGAAGCGGCTATCTCTTTCATCATACGACCCAATCGACATATTCTGTGCAGGATTCATGACCCTTGCACCCTGTCCCGCATTATCCTTTTGGAGTTCTCAAAGGTTTGGCTATATCTGGAGGGGCCTCGACTATTGGTAGACTAGGCTCGAAGGGCCTTGCATTGCCTCTTACTCACCAGTTAAGACCTACAACTCTCTCGGCTCACCTACCGAGGCTGTCACCATTTCACGTTTAAGATTCTGGGACATTATAGGATTAACCATCGTTCCCCTTCTTCCTCGATATGGGGATTGTATCTCGTTAGTGGCACATGTCCCCTTCAACCTTAACCTCTCACTCCTTCGAGTGGTCATAGAAGTGGGCATAATCCAAAAGACTCAAATTTAACTAAATCGGTCCCACCGGACGTGTCAATTAATGCATCTGGAAATAAATCAAATTGCTCCGTGGAGTCTCTTGGTCTCGAATATGAAAAACAACAAGACCTGGAGGTCCCAGGGGAAAACTCTTTGATGCTTAAAATATAATAGTATCCAAATGCTGTATAAAAGTGTGAATGAATAATAATGAATACGTACTTGATATGTATACTGTATAATTAAATAGTATTTGTCCTTAATTATAATTCTTAATTTCCAACAAATACAGTCACTGAATATCCTCTCTCTTAATACTCATATTGGGCCGAAACATGCCCAATATACTTTCTGGGCCTTCATAAGGTCTGCCATCATCAAAAGCTCTGAAGGATGAATCAGTAGCTGATTCATAACTTATTGTAGATCAGCAAATATTGTAGTTATGAAATGGGAAAAGGGTTGTTTTATTAATATATGGGATTCATTGTAGCATTTGATACTGACAACCTAAAACCATACACCGCCTATTAGGATGATTCATTTTCAGCGTTTCAATACCCTTAAACCAAACACCGGAGTGGTGGAGGTCTGGTGGAGCGGCGACAATGTGTTTGAAGAAGAAGAAATGTAGAAGTAAAATGATCTTTAAATTTTCAATTGTAAATTTAAGGGTATTTATTTCTTTTCATGTTTAGTCAATGGATGACTTTTTGAGTCAATGTCGGAATTGAGCAAAATGGGTATATTTGCACAAGTTTACAAAAACTTGGGGTTACTTTTGCACTTTCATATTTTACAGGATTAAATCTATATGTTCTCTATTTAATAGGGTCATTTTTGTACTTTTCCTTTCTTCTATATATAGTAAAATAAAATAAAATGAGTCCGCTATATAATTGTAAAATTTAGAGCCTGAAGCGAACGCATTATTTGCCTCCCATTAGGGCCAGCCCTGGGTGAATGAAAAAAATGAATAATGTTGAATTTATAATGTAAAAAGTATGATAAACAGATGAAATTGAAGAAAATTTATCAAAAATAGAAAGTATGACAATTTTAAAGAAACAATCAAAAAAATAACTGTTTGTGATTTTTTTTTGGGATAGTTAAAAGGGTATTGTAAGTTGTTTGAATTCCAAGATATGATTTATAATTGAGAAAATTACTTATATAACCCTACCTAATTTACATAAGTGCTAATATAACCTTTTGATTATTGAAAGTGCAAATATAACCCTAGATAGTTGATGTAAGTGCGATTTTACCTATTACGTCAGCTTTAGGCCAGGTTTAATTGAAAAGACTATTTTACCCTTTCAAAAAAAAAGAAAAGAGAATTGATAAATTTACAATTATACCCTAATAAACCCTAATATTCTTCCTCCTCATCCTCATCCTCCTCTCTTCCTCTTCTCTTTATTCTCTCTCGCGGCCTTCTCTCCCGGTGAACTTACTTGCGCCTCGTCGTTGCCGTTAATCGCCTGCAATGCCGTCTCCGCTTGTTCCTCGTTGACGTCGTTCATTTGTCGACACCGTTCATTCGCCGATGCCGTTCAGATCTAGATGTCATCCAATTCTTTGTCGCTTCATTTCGTCGACGAGGGGCCCTTGAAAAGGTGGGTTGCAAAGTCGTTCATTCACTGCCGCTTCGTTTCTGTTGTGCTGGGTTGCAGTGCGATGGTGGGGTGGGAGTGATGAAATCTGGGGCGGGTGATGAAAATGGGGGCGGAGTGATGAAATATGGGGCGAGGGTGATGAAATCGGGGAGGGGTGATGAAATCTGGGACGGGGTGATGAAATCGGGGAGGGGTGATGAAATCTGGGACGGGTGATGAAATCGAGATCGTCGGGGATGAAATCAGGGGCGGGCGTGGTGGTGGTGATTAAATCTGGCTAGTGGTGGTTGGTGGTGATGAACTCGGGTGTGGAAGGTTGTGGTGGTGAGGCGGCAGACAGCTAGTGGTGGTGGTTTCAGGGATGAAATCAGGGGCGGGTGTATTGGTGGTGATTAAATCTGACTAGTGGTGGTTGGTGGTGATGAACTCGGGGGTGAAAGGTGGTGGTGGTGAAGCAGCGAGGCTATGGGTGGTGGCAGTGAGGCGGCAACCAACTGGTGGTGGTGGCGTCGGGGGTGAAATCAGGGCCAGGTGTGGTAGTGGGGATTAAATCTGACCAGTGGTGGTTGGTGGAAATGAACTCGGGGGTGGAAGGAGGTGGTACTGAGTCGATGGGGCTATGGGTCGGGGTGGTAGTGAGGCGGCGGCCAACTGCTGGTGGTGGTGGTGGTGGTAGCGAGCGCTAAATAGCCTCTCACTTTTAGTTTTTAGGGCAAAGGGTATTTTAGTCATTTTATCTATGGGCAACGCTGGTCATTGTCGGGAATGATGTCTTAGGATTATATTATCATTTATATCAATTAAATAAGATTATTTTTACACTAAAATTATCTAAATATTATTACTATATTAACACTTATTAAGAGAATATTGACACCTATCCTTTTATAATTTCATACAAAATAAGATGGGATGTTTGCAATTTTGCTGTTTTCAAGTCCTAATGGACATTTTCAAGTATCCACTACGGGCTGGCACTTCGATAAACAAATTGATTGACAGTTCCCAACTCACAATTTGTTTTGTCCTTTTCTTTGACAGCCGACGCCTTTTTAGGGCCATGGACTTGGGACCCCAAAACCCAAACCCTCCTTATTTTTTTTATTAATGACACACTTACTTTATTAGGATATTTTTTAAATGGCATATTTTCTATTTTGTAAGAATCACTCAATTTTATCCATTTATTCTATTTTTGTACTTTTTACATTTAATTTCACCTACTTATTATTTTCACTTAAATTTTAAACAGCTAAACATATGATGTCACTGATACAGAAACGAAGGAAGTACTCTCATGTTGAGGTGATTATGGGAGATGATGAGAGCTTAACTAAACTAAATCAAATTGAACTAAATTGAATTCATCATAACCAAAATGAATGAATTGAAATGAACTAAAATTAAACATGATGAAAAACATTAATAATAGACCTACAAAACTCATTTTATCAAATTAAAAATAGATGATCTACATTAATAATAGATCTAAACGCTCATTTTTTATCAAATTAAAAATTGTTGAATTTAACTAGATTGATCTAAATTCAACTAAATTGAAACATGCTGAAAGAAAATGATTTAATTGAATAAAATTTAAATATTTATAATATGTATGCGGTAAATATAATAATTCTTAATTTAAACTAGCGGAATACCATCACGCGTTGCATGATATTATTAATTAAAATATTAGGATTAAGTTTTATGTACATGTTGTCTTACATTTAAATTGAAAACAACGGATTTTATTTAAAATTTTAAAATTTAATCATCTAAGGAAAACTATATGAGATCGTAATAAATCGTTAAATATTGAATATATTAAAATTTGATTATTTTTATAATATTTCATTAGAATTATTTAAAAAGTAAATATTTATATATTGAGATTCATTTTAAAATTCTATCATATGTATATGTATCTCATTGCAATAAATAAAAGTAAATATCAAATGACCTTATTAGTCTCACTAATTATAAAATGCCCTCATTTAACTGTTAGTCGGTCTAAAATAAGATTTTGTCATATATAAATAAAAAATAAATAATGTGTATAAATCTTTCTATCAAACGTACTCTATCCATGTATTAAAAAATCCGAACATTTTATTATTTCAGATTATGTGTTTCTTTGGATTTTCTTCAGTGATATACACATATATAAATATATATATATATACATATATATATATATACAATGAGATGTTTATGGTTTTAATTATATCTTAAGAAGTTATATATGTTCATAAGTCACGATTGATTATATATAGTAAAAAATTAAAATCAGTATCATATTATGATATTAGTATGTTATTTTTAGACAACTTAGGTTTAACCTAGTCAAAATGACTTCAATATCCCGGTTAACAGCACCATCCAAACAATTTATATTATATGGTGTTTGGAATAATATTTACTACAGTTTTAATATTTAAATAAATTTCATAATAATCAGTATTGAATTTATTTTTGAAAAAATGAAAATAGTTGAGCTGAGAAGAGGATGAGCTAAGATTATTACAAATTATTAGAGTTCGAAATAAATTATTGAAACTGAACTAAAATTAATGGAATTGAGCTAAGATTATTCGAACTGAAATAAAATTATTAAAATTGAGTTAAGATAAAGTAGACAAAATAAGCTAAACTGGAATACCTTACTTCCTCTGTCCCAACTCAAATTTCATTACTTTCTCCGTCCCAAATTAATTACACAATATCAAAAATTCAGTTAAAATAAGAACACTTTGAGTACATATTTAAATAGATATATAAACAATAATATTGTATTGTTGTATGTGATATCGTTGGATTCGTCATAACAAGTAGTTTCTAGAAAATAACTTTTTGTTTACCTATATTATACGTAGTTAAATATATTAATGGTCAAACGTGTGTGTTGGAGACTGTGAAAAAGATTCTGTGCAATTTAATTTGAGACAGAGGGAGTAAATCTTTTTTTCAGTCAAACTTGTCGAAGTTTGACCATATATTTGAATGGGTATACGACGAATAATATTATTGTATGAGATACCGTTAGATTATTGTAACATGAAAATTTTAAATATTAATTTTTTTATGTGCTGTTATTATACATTGTTACATCTACTTGCAGCCAATTATATTTATTGAAGACCGTAAAAAAGATTATGTGAAATTTGATATGACAGTATTATTTTACAAATATTTCTCGCCATCCAATTATCCACGCATTTTATGGAGCATTTATCAGGTACAGCGCTTATCCTACACCTGCTTTATTGTCGGTCAATGGGGGAATCACCACGTTCAAATCTTTCCCTCGTGTTCGAATTCACGAAGAAAAATAAAAAAAAAACTGTGTTAACACATCCCCTTAATAAAACCTACTCGGCTACTCCTCCCGTTCCATTATAATAAGACTAAATTGTTTGGGAAATACTGTATATAACTATAGGACTAAATTATATTTTTTGTCCCCTTTATAGTATCTTATACCATGTTTTGATCCTCATTTGCAAATCAAACCTTGGACGGTACCCAATAAATTCAAAATAATTTGTTTGGTCTCCATGGGTGATTTTCAGGTAAGACTAAATGGGTTTTCGGTATAATTAGGGGTATAATGGTAATTTTACTAATTAAAATATTTTAATTGAAAAATCCTATTTTTAAAATGACTAAATTATTTTTTTAGCCCCCATACAAAGTATCTTATACCATATTTTGGTCCCCATTCAAAAATCAACCCTTAGACGGTACCCAACAAATTCAAAACAATTTGTTTGGTCCCTAAATGTGATTTTCACAGAAAGTCAATGGTAAAATTGGTCAAAATATGTTTTAAAAGACCATTATACCCCTAATTTTTAAAAAATAAAAATAAAAATAAAAACTGTTCGTCTTCTTCGCGTCTTCTTCGCCGCCGCCGTTGTTAGAATCTGGAACTCGCCGAAGCTCGCTGTTGTTGGAATCTGGAACGATTTCTTCTTCCTCCTCCTCCTCGTCGGAGCTCGCCGACGACGAATCAGTACCCAGGTGTTGGTGAATCTCAATGTTATGATCAGTACATGTTGAAAAGCCTGAGAAAGGCCGCTGAAAACAGGGGACATTCGTTTTGGGCTCAAGGGCCAGATAATGTATTTCTTATAACTCTAGGCCACACGAAACTAAAAATGTCTAAAAACATTTGCTGACTTCCGCGCCACAAACATTTGCTTTCGCCGCCGCAAACATTTGTTGACTTCTGCGCCGCAAACATTTGTTGACTTCCTCGCGTCTTCTTCCGTTTCCGGTTTCCTCGTGCTCGAGGGATCGAGGGTTCAAGATGAAGTTGTCGAAAATCTGAAAATTTTGAAAGACTAAATTATTTTTGTAATCTCCTACAAAGTATTTTATACCATGTTTTGGTCCACATTTGCAAATCAACCCTTAGACGGTACCTAACAAATTCAAAATAATTTGTTTGGTCACCAAAGGTGGTTTTCAGGTAAGACTAAATCGTTTTCCGGTATAATCAGAGGAATAATGGTAATTTTACTAATTAAAAAAATCCTAATTTTCAGATTTTCAGATTTTCGACAACTTCATCCTGAGCCCTCGAGCCCAAATGTGGGGATTTTTGACAACTTCATCCTGAGCCCTCGAGCACGAGGAAACCGGTGGTGGAAGGATATGTAAAGAAGACGAAGAAGACGCGAAGAAGATGCGGTGAAGTCAGCAAATGTTTGCGACGGCGGAAGTCAGCAAATGTTTGCGGTGGTGTAAGTCAGCAAATATTTTTAGACATTTTCATCTTCGTGTGGCTGAGAGTTATAAGAACCTACATTATCTGGCCCTCGAGCCCAATACAAATGTCCCCTAGTTTCAGCGACCATTCTCACGCTTTTTAACATGTACTGATCATAACATTGAAATTCACCAACACTAGGGTACTGATTCGTCGCCGGCGAGCTCCGACGAGGAGGAAGAAGAAGAAATTGTTCCAGATTCCAACAACGGTGAGCTCCGACGAGTTCCAGATTTCAACAACGGCGGCAACAACAAAGAATACGAGAAGAAGACGAAGAGTTTTATTTTTATTTTTTAAGACCTAGGGGTATAATGGTCTTTTTACATATTTTGACCAATTTTACCATTGACTTTCTCTGAAAACCACCTTGGGGACAAAACAAATTTTTAAAAATTTGTTGGGTACTGTCTAAGGGTTGATTTGCAAATGGGGACCAAAATATGACATAAGATACTTTGTAGGGGACTAAAAAAATAATTTAGTCTAAATATAACCCTATGTATATATGAGAAAGTGTAGATATAACCCTGAGATGATTTTTAGTGCAAAAACAACCCTAACTACTTTACATAAATGCAAATATAACCCTAAACACTATATTCAGGCATTGACTGGCCATTTCCGGGCATTGACAGATTGGAAACGACCAAAATACCCTTTCAGCCTAATACAACATTTGAAAGACAATAATACCCCACCACCACCGTCCCCTCTAGCCAGCCCCCTCCACCACCCGCCACCACCACTTTATAACTCCACCATCACCACCAGCCAGCTCCGACGAGTTTTCCGTTGAAATTAAACGAAATTAAGCTCAGATTCTTACCGCATCTGAGAATCTGAAACCCTTCTGCATCAATCTCTACCTCCGATGAAGTTAAGCTCCTCCAGCGACGTTTTTTGGCGTCTCCTCCGATCTGTCACCACCGCCACTTCCCCACCACCTCCGCCTCTGCCGCCGCTCCACCACCAACGCCGACCAATATCACCTTTCTCGGCTCCACACGATCAACACCACCACCCCCTCCTCGCCACGAACGGGCATCTCATCATCACTTTCTCCGCTTCCCAACTCGAATTCAACTATGAAAACACTGGCCTGCTACAAAGATTTGAAATTTGCATCTCGAATTCAAATATGCAAATACTCCACCGCTTCCAAACTCGAATTCATATATGCAAATACTCCACCGCTTCCAAACTCGAATTCAAATATGAAAATCACTGCAAATCACTGGTGCACGGTGGATCGATGTAGAGAGCGAGGTGGTGCACGGTGGATCAACGCAGAGAGCAAGGTGGCGCGCGGTGGATCGATGCAGAGAACAAGGAGGCGCGCGGTGGATCGATGCAGAGAACAAGGAGGCGCGCGGTGGATCGATGCAGAGAACAAGGAGGCGCGCGATGGATCGATGCAGAGAACAAGGAGGCGCGCGGTGGTGCGTGATGGATCGATGCAAAGAGAGAGGAGGCGCTTGGTGGGCACAGTCAGATGATTTCTTCGTGGCTGTAGTTTCAGCTGTCGAAGCAATAACTTCAGGCAGGCGCAAAGAAAGCAGAAACATTATTTCAAAACCCCAGATTTCCCCGACAGCTCTGGTGGTGTTTTACGGTGGCGTTTTGGGTGAAAGAAATGGTGTGGCAAGAAGGAATGGGTGGAAGAAACGGCGGTAAAGAATTAAGGTTTAGTGTTAGGATTACATTAGTTAATTCCCTTTTTTTCTTTTATTTTTTCAAAGGTTAAAATCATCTTTTTAATTAAATATGGTATTAAACTGCCGAATGGGTATATTTTCACATACACTAACTATTTAGGGTTATATTTGCACTTTCAATTATCACATAGTTATATGTGCACTTTCGTGAATTATGTAGGGTTATATATGCACTTGATTCTTTTATTTTTTAATGATCTTTTTATCTTAATTCCTTCCCCTTCTAACAAATTTTATATTATTTCATCTATCTATTTTACTTTTTATACTCCAATCAACTTCCACCATTCCCTTTTTCTTCTTTTCTTCTAAAAATGTGAGCCATTTTAAAGGAGGGCATTTAAAGATGACCAGAGGAAGTATAAGCGTGTTTTAAAATCAGGTCTTGATTAAGCGGTTATCCTCCCATTTCATCAATAAAGTGGTTTAAAAGAATTATAATTATGAGTCAAGTGCTAAAACAACCCTAACTTTAGGATGAAAGTGCCAATATAATCCTGCAAAATGAGAAAGTGTCAATATAACCCTAACTTATTGATATATGTGCCAATAGGCACCGTTAACTTCAATCGTCAACGAAAAGTTTGGCCGTAATTTAACAAAATGACTATTTTGCCATTGTATTTTAAAAAAGAAAACAGAAAATGAGGAAAAGACATAATTACCCTCTTCTTCTTCTTCTTCCTATACAAAAAATACACCTGCATTGCCTTCAATTCATCGGCACCTCTTACTTGCCTTCAATTCATCGGCACCTCTTACTCCCGTATTTTCTTCGTTTGGGATTTCTTGTATGGGATTTCTTTGTTGATTTTGTAAACGCGGTTTTAGAAGCGGTGGTCTTCTGGAGGCGGAGGCGCTCGATGGAAGGATGATTTGAACTGGAATTCACGAAATTCATCCACTCTAAATCTGTCTTCAAGAACATCAGAGTCAACGCCGACATCCTCTCCAACCTCCTCTTCTCTGCTGTGGATTCGCGCGGTAGGAGCCCTGGGGCGGGGGGGGGTGACAGTGTAACAGAGCCGAGGGTGTTGGTATGAACGGTGGCGAGGTGGGGAGGGTGGCGATGCTGGAGAGTGCCAAATTGGCAATCAAGGCGGTGCTGTTGTGGAGGTGTGTGGGGGAGGGTGGCAGTGGTGCTGGTGGTGTGTTGGAGAAGGTGACGGTAGAGGAACTAATGGCCTTTTTTTTCCAAAAAAGAAGGAAAATATTGAAAGGGGGTAAATTGGGAAGCAAAAATTCAGCTCAAGGGTCGAGGGTATTTTTGACATTTCATATTTGGTCAACAACTAGTTCATTCGGTCAACGCCGAAATTAGACCAAATGGTTACAACTGCACATTTTGTCATAAGGTTAGGGTCAGTTTGATACTTTCTCGTTTTGTAGGTTTATATTGGCATTTTCAATCTAAAATTAGGGTTATAAGTGTAAAAAATCTCTATAATTATTCTTGTAAAAAATCAGTTTTGTAAACTTTTACATAAAGCAAATTTGGAGTTTTAATGAAGTATATATTTAGCATTCTCGCTGTTTCTCTATTAGTGACACACTTGCCTATTTGAGATGTTTATTTTATATTGGCACACTTTCCATTATTAGCAACATTCTTTTAATTTCATCCACTCATTCTACTTTTTACTTTCTACATTCAATTACATCCACTCATTTTCTCCACCTAAATTTAAGCAGCTAAATCTATTGTGCCACTATTTTTGAAACAGAGGAAGTAGAGAAAATTATTACATATAGAAAATTTACGAATAGAAAACTATTTGTGGATCCAACCAAAATGAAAGTAGGAAATTATTAATTGAATGGAGGAAATAGGAATTATTCTATGAAACAAGTAGATTAATAAAAACAACCCTAACCCTACTCATAAATATTAAGCTTATGTTTGTTACGACTTTCAATGTCAAACACACTTTAATTATTAATCTAAGTTATCTATGAAAATAGTGACATTATCGTAAAGCATTCTTTCATTCCTACCATTGACATAAAACAACTTTAGAAAAAAAAACACGGACATAAAGCAACAATGCGAGTTTATAGCATGATAGGCTAACACATGTATAAGGTAGATTAACGCCAAGGTCAACGACTTTGAAAGAAGATTATTGGGAAACTACATTTAGGCTTCTATTCGTATATATATATAAATATATATATATAAATATATATATATATATATATCCTTCCGCTCCAATTGAAATTAGGCAAAGTCTTAGAAAAGACGATTTTTTCATATGCTTATGAAAAGACGGGGTTTGATTTGAATAATAAAAGGTAAAAGGTCTTAGTTGCAATATTAAAGTCTTAGTATGAAACATGTAGTAGTTATAAAATTTATAACCCGGTTCATGCAACCCGAAAATTTTATCTTAATTTATTCTAATTTACACTTTAAACCTTGGTCTTTCCATAACTTATGGAAAGACCGTCTTTCAAGAGACGGACTCTTGAAATTATACTATTATTTTTTTAATAATATTCACTATTAAAGTTTGATTGCATATTTGGATAGATACTACTACCTCCGTCCCAGCTCTTTCTGCGGAGAGAGAATCTGGAAGTATTTTTAAGAATAGTACTATTTGAAGGCTTTGTGTGGGATATCCTGAAATTCTTAACTCTTTTCCTTTATTTTCGTTCAGATTAAGCCCAAGATTTAGTTAAATAGAGATTATGAAGGGTTATGGGATAATGTGGGCTAATAATATTGGGTTAAAAAAAATCAAAAATTGGGTAAAAAATAAGGTAGTGCAAAAACAGCTGGGACGTCCAAAAAAGGAAAGAGTGCAAAAAGAGCTGGGACAGAGGGAGTAGTATATGAATAATAATACTATCGTATATGATATTGTTCAATTCATCGTTATCAACTTTTTATTTGCCGTTATTGTACGTGGATAAATATATTATCGGTCAAAGATGTTTCTTGAACAGCGTACTAATAATTGCATTGCAATTTCAAATGGGACAGAGGGAGTAGCAGTTTTCGTCTGAATACCTATTTATTTTTAATTTAAAACGGGTGCTCAGTTTTTTTACTTTTTTCCATTATAGTTTTTTTTCTTGCAAATTGGTCTGTTAGAAGCTATCGTTGCGATACTGTGCATGATGTTAGTGGAGGAAATCACCCCTCTTTTGTCCCATTTCATACTCGCCACATCAACTCACATAAAATAGCGAGTTAAAAATAATTTTATCATTTTTTAGTGAGACACAGGGAGTATTTTTCTGACTCATTTCAAATTATACAAGTTACACTGGGCTCGAAAAAGTTAATTGACACTAGTAAACTTTTGTTGTATACATAAATTAAAATATTATCATGCAACCTATCATTATATTTGACCTAATTGTATATTTTTCATAACATCAACGTTAATTATTATTAATTATAACACCAAGTTTTTAGATCCTCCACCCATTGAAAAATATGATTTTATAATTAATATAAGTAATGGAACGATTCGATATTGGTTTTCATTGATTACAATGAGATTGGCACAGTTTTATAAAAATTAAAATGTCTATAATTATAATATTACCCTAAAAATTATAGAAGTAAAGTTTATGAGTCTGTCTCTTGAAAGATGGTAGACTTAAATCGTAAATTAGAAAAAATTAAGATAAAAATAAGTCGGGTCATAAATTTATAACTGTTGCATGTTCCATAATAAAATTTTAATATTGCAAATAAAACTTATACATTTACAATATTCTAATTCGACCAAATCTTTCCATATGCCTATGAAAAAAATGGTATTTCCCAAAACTTAGTACTACATCCGTTTTTTAATATTGGCACATCACTTTTAGGGTTAGAATTTAGGAGATGCTAAATGAGTGGATGAAATTGAATTGAAAGAAGAAAAAGTAAAATGAGTGGATGTAATAACCTTAAACTTGCCATAAATAAAATGTGCCAATTAAAAAAAACACTTATTTTTAATAAGTGTGCCAATATTAAAAAAACGGAGGGAGTATAAGTTTATTATGATTAGTCTCACTCTAACCGTTTCAAATATTTTTGCGGTTAATTCTAAAAAATTATTGTGTCCAATGTGGATAGAGGTAGCATTAGATGGACAGGATGTAAATTTTTTTTGAGAAAACAAACTAAAAAATCGAATTTTTTGATAAAAAATCGAATTTTTTGAGAAAATATTGATCAATTTAGGCACGAAGTAAATAGAATTGTGAGTGGGTGGCTCAGGTTTGCAAGCATACACCCGAAACAGCAGATCGAAACCCGGTTCATCTCAGAAAATCTGGAAACACAGCTGAAAGAGAAAAGAATATATACGAATAAAGAAACAAGAATGCATTCTTCAAATTTCAATTACTTTTTCCGCACCAGAAATTGATTAAAGCCAGCAACTAGAGAAAGGGAGAGCAGGAAGAGATTCGCTGCTACGTCTCTCTCTCTCTTCCTTTCTGTTGTCTGAGCTTTTTTTCTCTCTCTCTCTTCCTTCTTTGCTGCAAAGAAGGGAGGGGAGGAAAAGCTTGATTTTTGAAGAAAACCCATGTGTTATTGAAGCTGGGTTTTGATTTTTTATGCGGTAAAGGTAGGGAATTTGAAGGGAATTTTGAAAAAAAATGTTGGTGGCTAACAGCTTTGATCTATGGCAAAGGGACACCTTTTTCTCCGCTGCTGAGGAAGTTCAGCAATCTACTGATATGTATGGTTGTTTTTTCTGGGTTTTGCTGATTATTCTTTACATGTTATAGGTTTTTTATTCTTCTTCTGAATTCTAGCTAGTTTCGGTATCTATGGTTATGATGCAGGGTTGAGAATGTTTAGATGGATTTGCATATGGATTATAAAATAGTGCATGATTATAGTAGGATCTTTTCTGATGATGATATGTGCCTGTTAGCTATGTGCCGAATTTCGAAGTTCTGATTGTATGTGTTAAATGTAATTTTGGCTCTATGTTAATCGCTCGTTTGTTTTTTTTTTTATGTGGTCAGAATGGAATCAGCATACAGGCTATGGTTGCGCGAGAGGAAGGAGGGAATGAGACCTCAGTTTTGGGGTGAGCTGACCAGGGAACTTCAAATGTCTTTGGGCACTGCAAAATGGCAGGTTGGATTTCGTAGATTAAACCCGAATAGAGGATATGAATTTAGTTCCACCGAATTGTTGAAGCACTGTGCTTTTCAGTTTGCTGTCGATAATGTTGTGTCTTTTTACTGTTGTTAGTTGGAAGAGTTTGAAAAGGCTGTTGGATGGAGCTACAGAAGGAATGCTGATGAGATTACTGTGCTTAGGCACAGACAATTTGTCTCGATCATTCACGAACAGATTTCTCGTGTGGAAGAATCGTTGAGGGAATCGTTTGATGGAGGGGACGGTAAGCAGCCCCTTCAGTGGGTGAACTTAGATGAAGAGGAATGTGATGACTTAGCCATGTTTCTTTCTGGGACTCTTGAGAGCTCACAGAATGTGAATCATGGAGCTGACATGATTGGATCGAACAAAAGCGGGTCTCCTCTAAAAAGAACAAGAAAGCACTTAAGTGGTACTGCTGACATTCGAGCAGAAGTGCAAAAACCGAATCTGTGCTGTGTTGATGAGCTAGACGTGAAACAGAGTCCTAGAAGTAAGGATTCTGTTGGCTGTCAGACAGATGTTCATGGACAGAAAGCAAGGAGTGCACTAGATTTGGGGATGCTGGAAATTGTCATAGACGCTAGAGATAGACCAGGGGAAACGATACCACCAATTATTGAAGCTACACCCAAAGAGAAAGGGACAAAAGGAGGGGTGCTTAGTTTCACTCAGTGGCAAAGGATCCGCTGGATGAATCAGGTTTGTTCATGTTTTGGCTAGTTGATATTTATCTCTACTTTGTAAATATTGTAAAGACTGCAATGCTATTATTCCGACAAAAAGACACAAATATATGCACGTGCAAGACTAGTATGCTTGATTGGGCTCTTTATTTATGGGCACAATGACGAGATACTTTCCTTAAAGCAACTCCAACATAGTTGGAATCTTGGATGTAGATCTCTTTGTTGCTAGTGTGCCTATATTTGTCCATTTCTGTGTGTCTTCATGTATGACTTGACTAGTTTGTGTTCTAATCATCTGAATATACATGTTTTGCAGTTCTTTGGACGAGTGGCTAGAAGTCAGAGACAAGTACAAAACCATCAAAAGCCATTGAATCGTTCAATACGCTTTACACTTGTTTTCATGCTAGCAATTTTCCTAGTCGGTGAGCTCTTATTCTGATAAATTTTTTTTCCACCACCAAGGTTGCTATCAACTTGGATTCTAACACTTATCTGCTTTTTATAAAATAACAATTCTAAAAGTTCCGTCTAGTACTGTCCTGTCTGTGGGTGTTAATGTCTGATTTCTGTAGACTATCATAAAATGGAAAATCATTCATTTTTGGAATATATGTAATGTAGCAAGTGTGTTGAGAACCTCTAATCTAGAGTTTGTACTTGGACTGTTGTACTGATGTCGCCAAACAGTTGCAATGCACCTATACATGGATTGAAACGTTGTAGTCCTGTGACTAATGTTGATTCGCCAAACTCGAGCCATTACGTATTATGTGTATGTATTGTGATTGATCTAATTGGAGACTTCCTGCTAAACGTGGGATTTTACTTCCTTAACAATTCTGATTCTGTATTGTGATTGTAGTGACTGTGCAGAATAATGAGTTGTCTGTTTCATGAAATCTTACCTTGTTTCATGAATTCCATCCATTCATTGCATCTAGAGATGCTAAATAAGTGCAGCATAATGTACTGTCTTACCCTTGCAATCCTTGTGCTGAATGCTTTATTTTGTATTTCTGTAGTGCCTTTCCTGGTGTACTCAAATTAAGGGGGGCTTGAATTTCACTCGTCCTGGGAAGACAAAAAGGTAAATATTAACTCCCATTTTATGCCTCTATTGTCACTAGCAAAACATATGTTTTGTGTCCATGGTTAAATAGCCAAGCATGCCCCTTTCCTCACTGGTGCTGTGTACTCGCGTTGATGTTTTCTGCGATTGTTTCTCCTTTAGTTGTTTAATCCTCCGTGCTGATGGTTTGAGTGCCCGGGATGTGCTCTTGATATACTATACTTAGCAGTGAAAGAAAGTACCAACTACTATCGTCGGCCGGGCCACGTGCCTTTAAAGAGTTAGATTTCTGTGTTTCACTGAAAAGAAATGAATCTTATTTCTTGTGGCTCTTGACTTTGAATAAACGTGCAAGTTACAACCTGATATTTATGTAATCTAGCTTAGCAAGCGAAGAAAAATCTTTAAATGTTGTCCTTGTCTCATGAGTAACATTCTACGAGCCATTGGTATCTAGTCTGTAGTAGTATTAATCTTGAGAAGTCTGCTTAAATAGTGAATATTTACACTTCGCAGGTACAGCAGATAATCAACAGAGAAGGTTGAATTCAATCAGAAATTCCCTAATTAAAGAAGATTACCAAATTTGAGAGCCGAATCCCCGGTTGCAATCCCGGCGGTGGCAATCTCTATATCTGGAAAGTGTTCAAGGAAAAAGCTAGTATAGAATTCGAGATTAGAAATTATCCAAATGTACTTGGTTACTAGGGCAAAGGTCAACCCAAACTCAGAACCTTCAATTATGCGTGATTAAGCTATGAAAATCAAAATCAATGTGTCCATATTTTAGCTATTTACTCATATATATACTTGGTCTTTCAATGGTGATGGTGATGGTGATGACACTAGAAACAAGCAAGTTATGGTTGACTTTTAGTGAAGTTTGCAACTGGAGTAAAACATCAGAGAACCAATTGATATTGCACTGGTTGACTTCATTTTAGTCTCAAATACTTCCATTTCTTCATTGACTGAACAAGACTGGAATTTGGTCTTTACATAAGAGTATATGTATAAGAATAATGAAACAGAAAACTAAGGCATTACATCTTCTTATAAACTTTGATTCCCTTCCAACGCGACTCTATGCGGTGAGAATCATCATTCTGTGAATAGACTCCACATTTGAAGTAATGATCATCCCCTCCTCTGCCGGTTGTCTGAAAAACCTTAACCCCATCGATGAAAACCGTCACCTTGTCAGCATTCACATCATGAATCACGTTAAGCCGAAACCATCTGTCGTAGATGTTCTTGACAATGACAGGGTTTCTGTAGTAGGAGAGGGAGCCGTCATAGACCCGGAGCATCAGTGTGCTGGCATGCTCACTGGCTCCAAACACTTGCATCACGCATACCCCGGAAGTACCTGATGGAACAAACCCGTGTCCCTCAAACTGCCACACGCCCGAAGAGTAGTCGTAGCCCTTGATACGGAGTTCTGTACGAGGTTTGGTGTTGCTGTCGGGAGAATGAGGTTCATCATTGTT
The DNA here is from genome assembly GCA_037428765.1 of Rubia yunnanensis. Classification (NCBI taxonomy): domain Eukaryota; kingdom Viridiplantae; phylum Streptophyta; class Magnoliopsida; order Gentianales; family Rubiaceae; genus Rubia; species Rubia yunnanensis. The sequence continues at coordinate 105,027,400 of CM075065.1, forward strand.
GAAAACCCACATCGTATGAACTCCATCGACGTAGGAATAACGCTGATCAACTGCCACGTTGTAAGGCCTCTGGATGTCGAAGTTGGATTCATCTAGCGGAAGAGAGATGAAGCCATCAGTAGGATCAACTGCCTTAACCTCCCTGGCCTCCATTTTCATCATTTGCAGAAGGAGAATACTGAGCACCAAGGCTGTAACAAAGAGAGAATTTGCCATAATAGTATTTGGTTGATCAAGTATTTACCGTGGCTAATGTGCTTATGAATAATGAATTCAAGAATGCACGGTTTTTATAGGCATAGATTTATGAGACAATCTTGCCGTTAAATGCACACACATGAAGTATATTCACTGCTAGTAGTAAAATTTTGATTACTGTGTGGTGGAGTAACTTATCAAATGATTTACCTGATGATGGCAGTTAAAAAATTCATAACATCTTACTAGAAGATAGTGACAGGTAAGTCCAGAAAACGAATTCTTAGAGAAGAACAAATTAACTTTCCCACTGAACAGTAGTTAAAAAAAACAGCGTTGTCTGAATGGTATATAGCATTATCATTACTGACCATGTGTTGTCACCATATACATCCGTGTATCATCTGCCACCATCTTTCTATGCAAAAATCTGCTAAAATATTCAGAAGAGTCTAATGCATAAAAAAATATTCAAACTGATTTAAGCATGTCTGGACAAGGTTTAAAGGTTCTGTATTAGACTCGGGGAAATACGACAGGCTTCCATAATAGGCTGTGGAATTTAAGAAGGTCCAGAACGAGGTGCCACAAACGAAGAGGACCGAGAAACTGGTGCGTGAAACTCTAGATTATGAGGTTAATCAAACAAGGAGCGATGAACATGAGGTTGAAGTAGCTAGATGCATTTAATCAAATCAAGACACACGCATATACAAGAGAAGGCAACCTAGTGACCATATCACTCTGCACTTGATGCAAGACATTAGACACATCACCCGCAGACATGCAGACACAGGAAATTGACATGCTCCAGCCAAAGTGATGACTGAAGAAGTCACGGAAATATCATTGGACAGAAACAAGCCTGGATTTGAAAGAATCAAACTAGATGTCACAATACCCCATTCATTGATAAGTACGTATCATCATCCAGAAACAAGAATGTAACGATTGGGATCTTATAGAATGACCAGGATAAGAGTCAGAATCCATGAACGGAATTTCAAAGTTCTAAGACACTTGTAAAATATAAAGGTCTTGGTTCCGTGTAAACTCTTTTCAATAAATGTTTCAGATGGCACATTCAAGTTGCCAGTTCATAAAACAGCTTGTATTATCCACCTTCCGAAATAAACACAGGTGGGAAACAAACAATTGAGGCACTTTGTGTGTACATGTATGTATCGTATTAGATTGACTAAAAGCATACTATCATATGTAGCTGGATTACATAAACAATATTCTTGTATACTACACAATAGCCTCGAAATTACAGTTCCGTTTCTAGTACGACAAACTATATTCAAATCGCACTGACGCACTCTTTTTGCCAGATTGTAGAAGGAAGAGTACCTTAAAGGCAAGTACAGTGTAACAAAATGAACCATAGAATTTGTGAGATAAAAACTTGAATGAAATCCATCATTCTGAGTTGTATACATGATACAAAATCTTGATGAATTTAGAGAGATTCTATGGCAAATGCCGTTGTACTCATTTTCTAGACCATATTGTTTATGGAAAAATTCCCCAGCCTGCACAAAATGGCCAGCAATGCACTAATATTCTACATACTATACAATTGCACCAAACAACGCAAAACAAGCAAAATTACCTCCTCTTCCAGACATAATTAACCAAATTGACCTTGATCTGAACCAGATTGCTACAGCTCGTTGTGCTGGGCAAGTACAGCATTCGATTCATCCACCCCGAATACACCCTCTCTCAGGATAACAAACTCACTAGAGGATTCAGGTAAATGAGGAGCAAAGACGACACTAATAAACCTCCTAGTTCTCGTAGATTCAAGAAAACCATCCTCCCCTCCATGTCTTTCCTCATTTCTTGACAGCAGAAGCCTCGTATTCACACAATTAGCCCACGACAATCCGAGGGCAGCGCAAACCTTCCGCCCTGATGTACACAAGTACCGCGAATTCCCAATCCTCAACCCCTCCGAAGTGCTGACATTATCAGTGACCTGATTAGTCACCACAATGGCCAGCCCGAAGCGCCTGGCCTGTGCCTTGAGCTTGCTCGAAATCTTGAAGAACAAGCCCGACCGCCTCCTGAGATCACTCGGGTTGTTATCGAATTCAGACCGGAACAGCGCTGCAATTGAGTCAATCACGATCATCTTGATCGGGAACCGGGTCTGCGGGGGCGGGTTTACGAGGACGGGATCCATACGGGACAATACGTTGAGCAGGTGATCTGCGGAATGCAAAGGGTGGATAAGTATGTTGTCCAGGGGGTTCGTGAGGGAGGGGTACGAGGCGGCGAGCTGGCGGAGGCGGCGGAAGGGGAGCGGGAACTCGGAGTGGAGGTAGAGGGCGGAGGCGGAGAGGCCGCCTTGGGCGGCGGGGAGTTGGACGGTGAGGAGGAGCTGGAGGGAGAGCTGGGTCTTTCCGCAGCCGCTTTCGGCGACGATTTCGGTGATGGAGTTGCAAGGGATTCCGCCGTGGAGGAAGCGGTCGAGCACCGGGCAGCCGGCGGTGCACTTGGTGGTGTGCGGCGGGAGAGGGTGGTGTAGGAGGGATCCCGGATTCATTGGGGCGGCGGCATTTCAGAATTTCAGGCGCGAATAAGAACTAGGGTGTTCATGGGTCAGAGCCAGTTGGGGCGGGTGAGCTGACCCGGTCTAAATTGATGCAAAATTTAGAGTCAAATAGATTGGATCGGGTTGAGTCAAAATTTATATAGTTTTGGGTTGGATTAGACTGGGTCATGGATTGACCCAAATCAATCCAAATTAACTAAAATTATATAAAAATAGAAAATTTATTTTTGTTAAAATATATTTTTAGCTTTATAAATATTTTTATCTCGAAAGTGTTAAAATTGTTTATGAAGTAAATTAATGGTGAAAATATTGTATTAAATTAATTATTTTTTATAATTTTTTAAAAGAAAATGAGACAAAATTTAAAACGGGTCAAAATGAGTTGATTTGGATCAAAATTTGACCCGAACCGTTTTGACACAAATGGGATATTAACCCGGCCCAGCCCAAATGAGCCAGTTCAAAATTGGCCGGGCTGGGTAATTTGAACACCCTTACTAAGAACCATATCTATAGATACAATAAGAACCGTACATTCATTAATTAAAAACTTGAGTAAAATGTTAAAACCATGCAAATTTTAGATTGAAAATGTCAATATAATCATGTAAAATAAAAAAGTGTCAAAAATAATTTAACGTATTGATGTATGTACCAATCTAACCCTGGACACCGTTGACTTCAATTGTCAATGGGAAGTTTGGCCAGAATGTAATGGAATGACAATTTTACCCTTCGATTAAAAAAGGAAAAAAATTTTAAAAGAAGAAAAATATGAAAATGCCCTCAATTTCTTCTTCTTCATTCTTCTTTCTTCCTTGTTGGCGAATCCTTTATTCACTCGTACCAACAACTGAGAGTAAGTACAATGTGAAAACCCCAACCGTAGTGTAAGTACAACATGTGAAAACCCCAACCGTAATAGGTTAGAATGTATGTAATAATTAAATTTTAATCAAATATTTCAATCCCTCATCTAATTTTCCAAGAGAATATATATATATATAAAATAAAATTAGGGTATGCAACCTATATGTTGGAGAAAGTGCAGATATAACCATGAGTTATTTTTTAGTGCAAATATAACCCTAACTATTGTATATAAGTGCAAATATAACCCTAAAGCCACTATTCCGGCATTGATTGGCCAATTCCGGCCATTGACTGACTGGAAATGACCAACATGCCCTTTCAACCTAAATAAAAAACTTAAAAGACACAAATGCCCTCTAACCCACCACACTCAGCCGTTGAACACCACCACCAAACCACCCCTCCGCTGCTCCACCGCTGCTCCACCGCCACCGGTCCACCACCCCCTTTGAATCAGTGTAAAATCTGTAAGTGTGCCACCATTATTTTTGTAAAATCTGCTTTCCTACTCACATAATCATCAATATTACCCCCACAACTCACCCCGAGAAGAACACGCCTGCACCAGATATATCATTTGCTAGTTAATCTACTGTGAAATGTGTGTATTTCACCAAATGTATCAGCAATTGAAGAACACACGTGCACCACAACTCACCAAATGAAGAACAAACCTGCACTACCACATGAACCCCTAATCTATCAGCAATAAGTTCAAGAATAGCCACCCTGGGCATCCAATTTCGCCTTTGGTCCTAGGCTGTCAGAAGCATGGTTGCAACTGATTCATTAGCCATTGAAACCCAGAAGACCGACTACTCCATCGCCGCCCTCCACCACCAGACTAGCGATTCTCGGCGCCACCTCCCTCTTTCCCCCCTCCTTCGCAGCCCTCCACCACTACACCACCTCCGAGCTGAGACCAATTTCTCGACAATAAACGTCTGGAATTGATGGTCGAGCTCTTCTATAGAGGTCTCAAAAGCAGGCATAGGAATTCCGACGAAGTAGGGCCTCGGCGATAGGTCCCGCCACCATCATCTCCGCTCGCCACCCATCGTCCCCCTAAAATCTAGCTCGCTCAGCCATGCCGCTCAAATTCCCACCTTCGGGTGAGCCATAGCCATCGAAATTGATGAAGAGGAATTGGAGATTGTATAGAAAATTGGTGAAGAAGAATTGTATAGAAGTGAGATGAAGAACATCGGGAAAGAAAAAGATGAAGTAGTTAGGGTTTCAGGGGTATGAAAGTCATTTCAGTTTTATTTTTATTTTTTTATAGAGGGGTAAATTTGTCTTTTCATCTTATTCCGGCCTCTAAAAACCAGAAAAGGTTATATTTGCACATAACCTAAATATCTAGGGTTATATTTGCACTTTCAATTATCGCAGGGTTATATCTGCACTTTCGTCAATTATGTAGGGTTATATATGCACTTTGCTCATAAAAAAATATATATATATAATAAGTAAATAGATAAATAAAAAGGAATTATCAAGAAGAAGATATATATATATATATGTATATATAATAATAGTAATAGATAAATAAATAAGTAAATAAATAAAGAAATAAATAAGAGAAATTACCGAGAAGAGAATATACATATTTATACATAGGTATATATATATTATATAATATAATAATAATAATAATAATAAATTAATAAATAAGCAAATGAATAAACCAATGCAAGATATAACCGTGAAGGGGAAGCTGGCAACGAACGTGAAAAAAATAATCCAAAGTAATTTTTGGGCAAGTGGAATTACCGAGAAGAAGAAACGGACGGCAGATGTGAGAAATTTATCCAAAGTAATTTCTGGGCAAATGGACGTAGGCTTGAGGTTTACAGGATAAAATTCTAGGTTAAGTAGGTGTCAGAACCCTATATTTTACCTAGTATAAATACCAGTGATATCCTCCCAAAAACCCACAGCCTTAAGATATTTTGAGTACCAAAATTCAGAGGTTAAGCAGTGAAGTAGAAGCGGAGGTTGCCAAGCCAAGTTTAACTAAGGCGAGTGTTGCATCGCCCTAGCACAAATTGAGTTAAAATTTGAGTTTATGTTTACACACACACACACACACACACACATATATATATATATATGATGCCATCAGAATCTGACTCTCTCGAACCTACTGAACCCTTCACCTCTCGAACCCCTACTCTCGAACCCCTGCTAAAACCCCTACTCTTGAACCCCTGCTGAAACCCTTACTCTCGAACCCCTGCTGAAACCCTTACTCTCGAACCTCTGCCGAAAACTTTACCCCTTGAACCCTACTGAAACTTTACCTATCGAACTTCTGCCGAAAACTTTACCCCTCGAACCCCTACTGAAACTTTACCTATCGAACCTATGCTGAAATCATTACCCCTTGAACCCCTACTGAAAACTTTACCTCTCAAACCGGCACTGAAACCTGTATCTCTCGAACTAATAACCCTGATACCTATACCTCTCGAACAATATATCTCGAACATACCCCTCAAACTAGTACTCCCAATATTTTCACCTCTAGAAACCTTTTCTCTCGAACCCTCACTACTAGAGCTACTACCTCTCACCTCTCAAACATGAACCACTGAAACCTTCATCCTTGAACCAGTACATTGTAGCCATTACCTCTCGGATCCTTCTCCCGAACCATACCTCTCGAACTGAACTAACCTTTATCTCTCGAACCACTACCTCTCACACCCATCTCTCGAACCTTACCTCTCAACTGTACCACTGAAATCGTTACCCCTCGAACTGTATCTCCCGAACAGTACCCTCTGAACGGTATCCCTCAAAATTTTACCCCTCGAACTATATCTCCCGAATCGTACATCCTGGAACTGTATCCCTCGAACCCGTACCTCTCGAACTTCATCAACTGCACCCGTACCTCTCACTAGAGCCTCACCACTCGAACTGGTACCATTTACCACTCGAACCAGTACCACCTAATACCCATACCACTCGAACCTCACCACTCAAACTGGTACCACTTACCACTCGAACTAGTACCACCTAATACCCGTACCACTTGAACCTTCTTCACTCGAATCCTATACTCAAACCCCTGTCCTCGAACTCATCTACTCGAACCCCTGAACTTGAAATCTTGTAACCGAGCCTTTCTACTCTTTACATGTGTACTCGAACCCCATTAGAGAGAGATATAATGGTTAAACTTAAAAAATGGTATTTAACGAGTGATTGAATTAAGTGTGTATTTTATCATATGGTGCTCGATTATCGTAAAATTGAATTCCTGAACTGCTCTGATATATTTCTGTGAATGAACGACTTGTACTTTATCTTGCCGTGTCAAATTTGAACCATGTACTGCTATGATATATTATGTGAATGGCCGGCTTGTAATTTATCTTTCTGTGTCAAGTTTGAATTACCTGCTACCTGATTACTTGTCCGTGTATTTTGGGGATCCCGATGCGATTGTAGTTTGGTCGAAGTCGGAGGGGAACGGTACAGACCAGACCGTCTTATTAGACTGGCTACAAGTGGAGTTTGGTATGCTAGCATAACCACCTGACTGATACGAGTTCATAACTGAACACTGGCATGATTGGGGAAAGTTAATTCAGGACTGATAGCCTTTGGGCACCACTGACTGCCTTCGGGCACCACTGACTGGGTTGTGCCTTGTATGTTAGTGAGATTTTCCATATAGGCACTTAGCAGCAACTCAACATTAACCACTCGTATCCTTTTACTATGTGCTAGGACTTATGTGGTTAGTTTTTATTTGTTAATTGTTATTCTGTGATAAGTAACACTCAACTGGGTAAATATTGGCGATGGAACCTCACTAAGGAATGAGCTTACTCTAGTTAAACAACCTCTTTCCAGGTGAAGAAGAACAGCAAGAGAAAAGTGTTTGTTGTCTTTACTTCTTTTGAGAAAGATCCTGGGAGAACTGTTAGGATTTTAAAGTGAACTTTGAATCTGTAACAGTTAGGTGAAACTTTCGTTTAACACTTGTACTAATCCTGTCATTGTAATAGTAAAGTTAGGTTTTGGAATTGTCTAAATCGCTTCCGCATAAACTTTATGTGCTCATTACTACTGGCATTTTTTGGTAGCACGCTCAGATCCATCCCGATACTTACGGTTGGGTTTAGGGGTGTTACCGATGTGGTATATGAGCATTCTCAAACAATGTAAAGGCAAACCCATACTTACCTTAAATAAAATACTTTAGAGGGAACTAAATAACTTGTGGAATAAATAAGACTAGTTGAGTTCAAACTGTCAAACTAACAAGTTTTTCATTTCGATAGATGGAAAATAATGTAGAAATCGCAAGTAGTGCTTTTCAAGAGACTATTGAGGTAAAAAGATATACTGGAGCCTTCCCGGAGGCGTTCATTCCTTGGGCAGAAATTATTGGCAATTCTCAGTGGGTGGAAACTCACGCCTATCCAAATTGGGTTGTACACGTTTTGATTATGGAATGAGCGGAACTAATCAACAGGGCCTTTAGCCTCGAAACCCATGAACAATTGATGAATGACGCAATGTGGGAGTAGTATCTGCGTGCTAACGCAGAAGAAGCGAGGGCAAACACAGTGGTTGCCGAAAACCATCGACTGAATAACCAAAGAAGTCAGGAGCTCGAGCAATGGGATGCCAAACGACAGGAAGCCATCCGAGAAGTAGGCTCAGCCCTGGTAAATTGCCAGGAACTACAAGGAGGTTTGACCTCCTATCGCCGACAACCAACTAAATCACGTTGGAGGCACATTAGAGAGACTCAGGGCACAATGGAGCAAGCTCTCACCACATTACAGGATAATTTGATGGATCGGGCGTATCCTGGAGCTGAGCGAGAAGAAGGAGGTGACTCCACTGAGGATTCGAGAGTTGATTAGGATTGGAAGCTGGCTTTTAGGAACTTGCAGCTAAGATACTAAGTCTAACAGTTTGTAAGATAAGTATTAGAACTAAAAGCGAGTCTCAATTTTCAGCGTTGAAGGACGACACTAGCGGACTATAAAGCTATCATAAATATTCTGTGATGAAGCTACGACTATTGTAAAAATTTTAAGATGAAGATAAAATAAAATATTTCGTGAATTATATTCTCTTGTTTAAATAATTGAGTAAGGATCAATATAATCCGGAGGGCTAACTTGTTAAGTGTAGGACAATGGAAAGGGAACACGGAGAAAGCCCAAACTTGCCAACAGGATAGGATCCCCCAACCACGGGGATGGAGTTGTTCGCGAGTCAAGTTACCAAAATTATGAGCCACATGATAGAGAGAGACAATTAGGCTCGATCTCCTGGTAGGGACCAAAGTCATAGACCAGAGACAGAAGACGCGGCCTTGGAGAAATTCTAGAAGTTTCATCCACCTAGGTTCAACGGCGGCCCAGATGATGAAGTGGCCGAAAATTGAATCGAAACAATGACTCAAACTTTCTGAGCCCTGGGATCTGCAGATGGACGGAAGGTGATTTTTTCTATATTCTAATTAGAAGGCACCACATTAGATTGGTGGAATATAGTACATAGGAAGTGGGACTTGGAGGAAACTCCCAGGACCAGGGAGAATTTTGAAAAGGAGTTTAAGAAGAAGTTCATTCCACCTCTAGTTATTGAAAGGAAAGAAGCAGAGTTCATAAACTTGAAACAAGGCCTAATGAGTGTAATAGAGTATGAGGAAAAGTTTTTTCGACTCCCTAAATTTGCAGAGAAGATGGTCTCAACTGATGAGGAACGCAAGAGAAGGTTTATCCAAAGGTTAAGGCTAGAATTGAAGGATGCTCTAGCCCCGACCTATCAGAATAGTTATGCCGCATCCATCAAATCCGCTTGCAGAGTAGAGGAAACCAAAAATGCCTTATGATCCATGCACCAATCGAGAAGGGCAAATGTGAAATCTCAATCAGCCTACACTCCAGGCCCACAGGGAGTAAACTTTGAGACAATCAAAGTTCCTAGGAGAGACATGTCCCAACCCTCGGCCATGTCGAAAAGCTTAAGCATCGTCTTGAGAGGAACAACTCAAGTTTGTTGCACGTACTATGGAAAGAGAGGCCATGATGACAGGGATTGCTGGAAGAAGGCAAATAAGTGTCTACGGTGTAGGAGTTATGAACATAAAATATCTGAGTGCTAGCTAGCTCAGCCGAGTCGCTTGTCTCAACCCATGAGATCCCAGGTTTCAGTCCCCAAACTTGCTCAGAAAGGAGGAGCAGGTGGAGGCAGTCAACCAAAAGTGCAGGCTCGTGTCTATGCGTTGGAGGATAATGAAGCCCCGATTTCAACCGAGGCCATTGAAGGTACCCTTCCTATCCTGGGTAAACTAGCTAAATTTTTTATTGATCCTGGTGCTTCTCATTCTTTTTCCTAGTTATTCCTTTCTTAATAATACGGAAGAGAAAATAGAGGACTTACCCTATAAGTTGGAAGTTAGCACTCCCACACCTGATATTAAAATCCTAACTGGACGTGTATGTAGAAATTGTGAGGTAAATGTGGGACGTTGGGAATTGCCCATAGACTTAATTTTTTTACCTTTAAAGGGATATGAAGTGATACTTGGCATGGATTGGCTTGCTAAAAATCACGCCCAGTTAAATTGTCATACGAAGGAAGTTAAGCTGTGTTGACCCGGGGAACTTCCGATTAAAGTGGATGTGGGAAGGAAGAGATTCTCCTCATTACTTGTGGCGGGAGTCAAAGCTCGACGAGTGATTTGTAAGGGAGCAACTGGAATATTGGCTTATATCTTGAATAAGCCAGTGGACCAGTTAAAGGGAGAAGATACAATTGTGGTCCAAGACTTCCCTGAGGTATTTCCTGAGGAACTAGTAAGTTTACCTTCTGAACGGGAGACTGAGTTTACTATGATCTAGTACCAGGAGCCCACCTATTTCTTGAACCCCTTATCGAAGGGCACCGCTAGAGCTATAGGAGTTGAAGCTACAACTTGAAGACTAATTAGCTCGAGGATTCGTTCAACCGAGTACCTCTCCCTGGGGAGCCCCGGTATTGTTTGTTAAGAAGAAGGATGGCTCTCTTTGGATGTGTATCGATTATCGAGGCTTAAACAATGTGATACTTAAGAATAAACACTCTCTTCCCATTATTGAGGAGTTGTTTGATCAACTCCAAGGGGCAGTCGTATTTTCCAAACTGGATTTGCGACAAGGGTACTACCAGTTACGAGTGAAGAGGGAGGACATACCCATGACAACTTTCAATACTCGATAAGGTCATTACGAATTCCTGGTAAAGCCATTTGGAGTAACCAATGCACCAGCTGCGTTTATGGACCTCATGCATCGAGTATTTCGGCCATACCTATACGAGTTTGTTGTCATCTTCATCGATGACATCCTGGTCTATTCCAAATCTTAGCAGGAGCATGAAGAGCATCTAAGGAAGGTGTTATAATTGCTTAAGGAGCACAAGTTGTACGCCAAGTTTAGCAAATGTGAATTCTGGCTAAACCAAGTGAACCTTTTGGGGCACGTGATCAGTAGGGAAGGAATATCCGTCGATCCCTCTAAAGTCAAGACAATTCTAAACTGGAGGGTGCTGAACAATAGTATGGAGGTTCGGAGCTTTCTTGGACTGGCAGGGTATTATAGGCGTTTCTTTAAAGAATGGAATGAGAAGATTGAGTTTAGTTTCCAAGAACTGAAGAAATGTCTAACCTTTGCCCCAATTCTGGCCCTTCTTGACGGAAATGATAGATTCATATTATATACCGATGCTTCATGAGAGGGCCTAGGATGCTTATTAATGCAAAAGGGCCACATGATTGCTTATGCATCTCGGAAGTTGAAACCTTATGAAAATAATTACCCCACCCACGACTTGGAACTAGCTGTAGTGGTATTAGCTTTAAAAAATTACGACATTACTTATATGGAGTCATGTTTGAAGTAATGTCAGATCATAATAACCTGAAGTACCTATTTTCCCAAAAGGACCTGAATATGCGCCAACATCAGTGGATGGAGTTTTTAGGGGATTATGACTATGTGATCAATCATCATCTTGGCAAGGCGAATGTGGTGGCAGACGCACTAAGCCAGAAGGTGAATTTGGCGCATATCTGGATAAAGGAGACAAAGATGTTATCACAGGCAGAGAATTGGGAATGCGAGACTAAACCTGACCGACTTGTATTCTTCAATAAGGGTACAAGTTGTTTTACCCACATAGATTAAGATGACTCAAGAGTTGGAAGAATCATTGGTAAAGAAGAAAAAGCTTATCGCTGAAGGGAAGTTTCCGGAATTTGAAGTGGACAGCGAAGGAGTATTGACCTGTAGAGATAGACTTTGTCTACCCCAAAATTCAGCAATCACCCAAAAAGTGTTGGAGGAAGCTCACGGATCTAAGTATACGGTGCACCCAGGAGGGACCAAAATGTACCGAGATCTGAAATAGCGGTACTGCTGGGATAATATGGGGAGGGATATAGCGGAATATGTAGCATGATGTTTAGTGTGCTAGCAGGTCAAGGCCTAACATCAGAAGCCATCGGGGTTGTTACAACCATTGGAGATTCCCGAATGGAAATTGGATAACATCGTGATGGACTTTGTGACAGGATTACCCCAAACACCGAAGAATTTTGATGCAATATGGGTGGTGGTTGATAGGTTGACCAAGTCGGCTCATTTCCTACCGATTAGCATTAAATACTCCTTGGAAAGACTGACTGTCCTATACATCCAGGAAATCGTAAGATTGCATGGGGTGCCGATAACTATCGTGTCTGATAGGGACCCAAGATTCACTTCCCATTTTTGGAGACAACTGCAAGCATCATTGGAAACCAATTGAACTTAAGTACAAGTGGCCATCCATAAATAGTTGGGCAGTCATGGAGAACAATACAAATCTTGGAGGACATGCTCCGAAGCTGTGAAATGGATTTCGGGGAAAGTTGGGACGCTCATTTACCTTTGGTGGAATTCGCTTATTTATCATTCGTCCATTGGTATGACCCCATATGAGATACTCAATGGTAGAAAGTGTCGAACACCCCTCTTTTGGGATGAAGTGGGAGAGAAAAAGATTTTTCCAGTTGCCAGTATACCTTGGATTGAGGAATCCATGAATAAGGTCAAACTGATAAAGCAACGCTTATAGACGGCTCAAAGTCAACAAAAGAGTTATGCGGACCATCGAAGGTGGGATTTGGAATTTATAGTGGGTGATCAAGTATTTTTGAAGGTAACCCCTCACAAGGGTCTAGTCCGACATGGTAAGAAAGGAAAACTGAGTCATAGGTACATTGACCCTTTTGAGATCGAACAACGAGTTGGGCCAATCGCATATCAACTTAACCTACCAAGCCAGTTGGGGGAAATTACACAATATTTTTCATGTGTCACTTCTATAGAAATACAACCTTGACCCGGACACGTGTTAAACCATGAAGACTTAGCAGTGAATGAAAAGCTAATGTACGAGGAAAATCCCATGAAGATATTGGATCAAAAAATCAAAACCTTGCGAACAAGGGAGATTCCTGTGGTTTTGGTGTTGTGGAGAAATCAGAAGGTCGAGAAAGCAACTTGGGAGTTGGAAACTGACATGAAGGATAATTACCCGGAGTTGTTCACCGAAAATGGAAATTTCGGGGATGAAATTCATTAAGGGGGGGGGGGGGGGAGATTGTGAAAACCCCAACCGTAATAGGTTAGAATGTAAGTAAAAATTAAATTTTAATCAAATATTTCAATCCCTCATCTAATTTTCCAAGAAAAAAACATATGTACATATATAATAATAATATATATATATATATATAAATGTATATATAATAAGTAAATAAATAAATCAAAAGGAATTACCGAGAAAAAGATATATATATATATATGTATATATATAATCATAGTAATAGATAAATAAATAAGTAAATAAATATATAAATAAAAGAAATTACCGAGAAGAGAATATACATATTTATACATAGGTATATATATACATTATATAATATAATAATAATAATAAATAAATAAGCAAATGAATAAACAAATGTAAGAAATTATCGTGAAGGGGAAGCTGGCAACGGACGTGAAAAAAATTATCCAAAGTAATTTTTGGGAAAGTGGAATTACAGAGAAGAAGAAACGGACGGCGGACGTGAGAAATTTATCCAAAGTAATTTCTGGGCAAGTGGACGTAGGCTTGAGGTTTACAGGATAAAATTCAAGTTTAAGTAGGTGTCAGAACCCTATATTTTACCTAGTATAAATACCAGTGGCATTCTCCCCAAAACCCATAGCCTTAAGATATTTTGAGTACCAAAATTCAGAGGTTAAGCAGTGAAGTAGAAGCGGAGGTTGCCAAACCAAATTTAACTAAGGTGAGTGTTGCATCGCCCTAGCATGAATTGAGTTAAAATATGAGTTTATGTTTACATATATATATATATATATATATATCTATGATGCCATCAGAATCTGACTCTCTCAAACCTACTGAACCCTCCACCTCTCGAACCCCTACTCTCGAACCCCTGCTGAAACCCTTACTCTTGAACCCCCGCTGAAACCCCTACTCTCGTACCCCTACTGAAACCCTTACTCTCGAACCCCTGTTGAAACCCTCACTCTAGAACCCCTGCTGAAACCCTTACTCTCGAACCTCTGCCAAAAACTTTACCCCTCGAACCCTACTGAAACTTTACCTATCGAACTTCTGCCGAAAACTTTACCCCTCAAACCTCTACTGAAACTTTACCAATCGAACCTCTGCTGAAATCATTACCCCTCAAGCCCCTACTGAAAACTTTACCTCTAGAACCGCCACTAGAAACCTGTATCCCTCAAACTAATAACCCTAATACCTTTACCTCTCGAACAATATATCTCAAACCTACCCCTCGAACTAGTACTCCCGATATCTTCACCTCCAGAAACCTTAATCTGGAACCCTCACTACTAGAACCATTACCTCTCACCTCTCGAATATGGACCACTGAAACCTTCACCCTCGAACTAGTACACTAAAACCATTACCTCTCGGATCCTTCTCCCGAACCATACCTCTCGAACTGAACTAACCTTTATCTCTCGAACCACTACCTCTCGAACCCATCTCTCGAACCTTACCTCTCAATTGTATCAGTACCTCTCAAACTAGTACCACTGAAATCGTTACCCCTCGAACTGTATCTCCCGAACTGTACCCTCTAAACGGTATCTCTCGAAACTCTACCCCTCGAACTGTATCTCCTAAACCATACATCTCGGAACTATATCCCTCGAACCCGTACCTCTCGAACGTCACCAACTGAACCCGAACCTCTCACTCGAACCTCACCACTCGAACTGGTACCACTTACCACTTGAACCAGTACCACCTGATACCCGTACCACTTGAACCTTCTTCACTCAAATCCTCTACTCGAACCCCTGTACTCGAACTCATCTACTCGAACCCCTGAACTTGAAATCTTGTAACCGAGCCTTTCTACTCTTTACATGTGTACTTGAACCCCATTAGAGAGAGATATGGCGGTTAAACTTAAAAGATGGTATTTAACGACTGATTGAATTAAGTGTGTATTTTATCATATTGTGATCGATTATCGTGAAATTGAATTCCTGAACTGCTCTGATATATTTCTGTGAATGATCAGCTTGTACTTTATCTTGCCGTATCAAACTTAAATCATGTACTGCTCTGATATATTATGTGGATGGCCGGCTTGTACTTTTCTTGTCGTGTCAAGCTTTAATTACCTGCTACCTGATTACATGTCCATGAATTTTGGGGCCCCGATGCGATTGTAGTTTGTTCAAAATCGGTGGGGAACGGTACAGACCGGACCGTCTGATTAGATCGGCTAAACGTGGAGTTTGATATTCTAGCAAAACCACCTGTCTGATAAGAACTCGTTACTGAACACTAGCGTGATTGGGAAAAGTGAATTCTGGACTGATAGCCTTCGGGAACCACTGACTAGGTTGTGCCTTGTATGTTAGTCAGAGTTGGCATATAGGCACTTGGTAGCAACTCGACATTAACCACACGTGTCATTTTACTGTGTGCTAGGACTTATGTAGTTAGTTGTTATTTGTTAATTGTTATTCTATGATCACTAAAACTCAACTGGGTAAATATTGGCGATGGAACCTCACTAAGCAAGGAGCCTACCCTAGTTAAACAACCCCTTTTCAGGTGAAGAAGAACAGTAGGAGAAAAGTGCTTGTTGTTTTTACTTCTTTTGAGAAAGATCCTGGGAGAACTGTTAAGATTTTAATGTAAACTTTGAATCTGTAACAGTTAGGTGAAACTTTCGTTTAACACTTGTACTAATCCTGTCACTGTAATAGTAAAGTTAGGTTTTTGAATTGTCTAAATCGCTTCCGCATAAACTTTATGTGCTCGTTACTACTGAAATTTTTGGTAGCACACTCAGATCCAACCCGATACTAGCAGTTGGGTTTGGGGGGTGTTACACAACATACCCGGGATATACACTAAAGAGTGATCCTAACTCAACTGAAGAAGAGGTGGACCATACACTGCCTGTATCAATGGAATCTCATCATCCATACATAACAAATTAATGTGGTATATTCATATCATAATATATGAACAATAAGAACTAGCATTTTTATTGAGACTCGAACTCCAAGGGAAGAAAATAGATTTATGCATGGATGAAGTCAAATATGCAGTATTTACAAACAAAAGTATTAGGCCATGGGCAGTGGTAAAGACTGCTAGCGATTTCTTACCAATTAAATATATTGTTTTTATCCCTCTCTCTCTCTCTTCTACCTCACCTTAAGAGACCACTTAAGAGACAACCCATTTTTTCTTCACAATGGCAAGAGACCACTCTTTATTATTAATGGACCCCACTTGATTTTCTCTATCCTACTCATTAATTTGACCATTAAATTTTATTTTAAATAAATTTATTCACCAAAAATAAGTTGAATGTGAAATTTAATAATATATTTTAATATTTAAAATATAATTTCATTTTTTCCCAAAACATGTTAAATAATTTATTTTCCACGTTCTTGCCAATATCATGCTTCGGTGTAAAAAATAAAATTAATTTCAATTTTTTAAAAGAAATTATTAAAAAAACAAATAATAAATAATAAATAATAAGAGAATTCTTTTTTTATAATTATATAAAAAACATAAAAATTGCAAAAACCAATTATAACAACTATAAAAATTACAGGAAATACTAAATAAAATGTTGATCTAGTCTGACCAATTAAAAATGAAATGGAAGATGGAATAAAAAATTAAAATTGAAATTCTGAAAAAATAAAAAAAATTGGAAAACTTTTCAAAATTATACGGTGGGGACACGTGTTGCCACCAGAATGGGACACGTGGCCCATTAAAAAAATTCACCATTAACCGCCATTGCAGGGGACACGTGCCGCCTTCTGATTGGTCCATGTGTCCCATGATTTCAATTTCAACCTCAAAATCTAAAAAAAGTCAATGCAGACACATGGCCCAATCCCTGGGTGACACGTGTCCGCACTAGATTTTTTTTAAAAAGCAGCATTTGAGTGGGACACGTTGCCCACTCGGAGGGCGACCCGTGTCCCAAATGGACAAACAAAAGCGGCCCCTCCATGTGGTTTGGTCACTTTTTTGACCCCACATGCGGACTCTTATATGGTCTCTTAGCAAGAAACTCTTGAGTGGTCTCTTGTTAAGAGACCACTCTAGAGACCACCACTGTGATGGTTTTTGATCTCTAGAGCAGTCTCTTAATTTTAAGAGACCACCACTGTCCATGCCCTTAGGCCATGAGCAGTGGTAAAGACCGCTAGCGGTCTCGTACCAATTAAATATATTATTTTTATCTCTCTCTTCCACCTCAGCTTAAGAGACCACTTAAGAGACAACCTTATTTTTTCTTCACAATGGTAAGAGACCACTTGTGAAAACCCCAACTGTAATGGTTGAACCTTGTCTACAAAACTAAAAATTTATTGATGTCATTGTATAATAGGGAAATAAAATAATCTATTAAATGTAATTAGAAATACAAAAATCTATGAGGATTGTGAAAGATAAAAGGTAATAAATGAATCCAATCATTACCGAAGAGTAACAAAATTCTTCCGGAGTAAGATCTCTAGTGAGAATACTAACATGTAGTACAACGATAATCACGGCAGCAAAGACTGACATTAGTCTCGACATGTTAGCAGTAAATTGAGAGAAGATATGGTTAGAAGGATATGAGATAGAAGAGGAAATGTGGTTTTGAAATGCTGGATAATTTCGTATATATATATATATATATCAAGCCGTTTATAACTGATATATATTACCGTTGGGAATATAGCCGTTTATAGCCGGTATATTACCACTATACGTATATTGACTAATTGTAGTTAAATGCTAAGAGTTAATGTTATTAAAGAAGATGTAAAAATACATAGTAAGAATAGTGCCATCAATAATTGCTTCTTTTTAAATTTTCAAATACTTTCTAAATTGAACAATTTATATATATGATAATGATAATAGATATGTATATATGTAATAAGTAAATGAATAAATCAAAAGGAAGTACCAGGAAGAAGATATATATTTTATGTATATATATAATAATAATAGCAATAAATGAATAAATAAGTAAATGAGTAAAGGAAATTAAGGGGAAGAAGGAATGGATGGCGGACGTAAGAATTTGATCCAAAGTAATTTTGGCAAGTGAAATTACTGGGAGAAAGAAACGGCGGACGTAAAGAATTTATCCAAAGTAATTTTGGCAAATGGATTTACTTGAAATAAGAAATGGACGACAGACGTGAGAAAGTTATCCAAAGTAATTTTTGGCAAGTGGACGTAGGATTATTGGATAAAATTTTAGGTAGGTAGGTGTCAGAACCTATGTTTTTCTTTCTAGTATAAATACTAGGTCCTCATTTCTTACCTTCTCACACAGCCTTAAGAAAAATTTCTTACCAAAGAATAGTGGTGAGCAGTGGTAAAGCAGGAGACGGAAGTTGCCCAAGCCTAAGTCCAGCCAAAGTGAGTGTTTGCATTGCCTTCGCATGAATTGAAGTAATATATATATATATATATATATATATATACATATATATTATTATCTTGTATGTGTACAGGTTGCTCACGAACCCCTGTTGAACAAAAACCTCTCGAACCCTTGCCCTCGAACCCCTACTGAAACTACCTCTCAAACCTCTGCTAAACCTTTACCCCTCGAACCCCTACTGAAACTACCTCTCGAACCCTTACTAAACCTTTACCTCTCGAACCCCTGCTAAACAGTACCTCTCGAACCCCTACTAAACAGTACCTCTCGAACCCCTGCTAAATCTTTACCTCTCGAACCCCTGCTAAACAGAACCCCTGCTAAACAGTACCTCTCGAAGCCCTGCTAGACCTTTACCGCTCGAACCTTAATGTGTCCATTTTATGTGCATAATTTAGTACCTTTTAGGATCACTTTTGTGCTATTTTGCTATCAAGAATTTGTGTTTTACCTTGAAATTCTCTTAGGAGAGGTAAGAGCGACTTTCGGCCCTTTTACCTTTTTCTAAGTGTATTTTGTGTGACAAAGGAAGAATATCGAGACTTGAAGATCGGAGACCATTGAAGATCACATTTTGAATATTTGAAGACTAGCTTTGAAGATTGAAGACAAAAAAGAATCGGGGATTTGAAGTCAAAATGACATAAGGGTGCAAATGGTCAATTCCCGCCCGGACGAAGCATTCCCGCCCGGGCGAGGCCAATCCCGCCCGGGCGGGAGGTTGCTACACTTTTGCCTTTTGCTTTTGTTTTCCTCCATCTTGCACTATAAAAGGAATTTTTGGCCACCCACTTCATATCTTATCCTCCTTGGCCGAAATTCTTCTTCTCCCAACCCTAGGTTCTTCATCTTTTCCATCTTTTCTCTCTTGATTTCTCTATGCATTTGTTTATGGATGTTAGTATGATTTGTATTAGCTAAATCTAGTTCTTGGGAGCAATTGATTGAAGCTTCCAAGCTTATGTAGTAAGATTCTATGTTTGTTCATTTATGAACATTTATTGGAGAGCATTTATTATGCCATTAATGTTGTGTTTTACATAATTTATACCATGGGTTGTTTGAGTATATGAAATGTTTGTAAGATTGAAATGTTAGGGTGTTAGGAAAGTTGCAAATTTCTTAACTCATTTGATATGGAAATTCAAGAGCATGGATTTAGAACTTCTTGTGTATAATGTGATGTAATTCTTGCTAGATGAGTATATTAATGTGGTTTGTTCTCATATTTGTCATATAGATGCAAATAAAGGTTGAACCTTGAATGTTGTTTGTTCTTAGTTTAATCTAATGAATGCTTTGTTTGGTTCAATGACTATGTCTTTGGTAGAATGCTTGTTATTATCAAACCTATGGTCATTTTGGTGAAATGCCATTGATGAAACACCCCTATGATGTTGTTTGTCTAGGGTGATCATCAATGAGGTTTGCAAATGGTCATTGTTTGTCTTTGTAAACTACTCTTAAGGAGGAATGAATGTTGATCTTTGAATGAGAAATGATACATTCCCTATAGACAATAAATGTAATTGAATGAGCGAATGAATCAATGAGCTATATGAAGTTTAGAAGTGGAAATCAATTATCCCCAAGGCTCCGTTAATTATAATTTACATCGTATTCTTAGTTGTTGCATGATTATCATAGTTCTCTTGCTTTTCTAGTTGTTGTATTTCAATTTCATAACTTAGGATCAAACCAACCAAAAAACCCCCCCTTGTTTACATGCTTTTATATATATCTATGTATGTAAAGTCCTAGTGTGTCTTCTCCTATATGTGTTTAAACACTTGAAAAGACCCCCCTTCTCGTGGACAACCCTGATTTTTCATTATCTACTTTATTGTAGATAGGAAGCATTAGGGCTTAAAAGTATTAACTTTGAGAGGTACGACAACGACCTCCCAAATTTTGGCGCCGCTGCCGGGGAGGAGGCATTTATTTTTAAGTGTTTGGGCATATTATGTGTGATTATATGCTAATTGTAAATATTTGAGTAGTTAGCTTTTACTTTGATTTCTTAGTTGATTTTCCATTTTCACTTGGCTTGGAGACGTAGTGTTCAAGTTCTTGGTGTATGGTTCGTTCGCGATCCTTTTCACAAGAACCCCTACACTACGACCCCGGGTTGGAGTTAAATTTGAGACAGGCTAGGAGGCTTTCTTTGGAAAGTGTGAATAACACCCCTCCTAGTGACCATTTTATGGATACATCCTCCTCAATGGAACATCGAATCGAGCACGAAGATGAGCATCCAATAGGGGAACCTCACCATCCTCCTCTCCACCAAAGAGAAATCCATTTGGGGAAACCTTTATTGAGAGACATCATGGCTCCTAACCTCGATCAACAACCGATGTGCATCGAATATCCAGTGGTTGGGCCGAATGGGCACTTTGAGCTAAAGACCGGGTTCATCAACATGCTACCCGTCTTCCTTGGTAGGTAAAGGGAGAATGCCAACAAACACCTCACTGAGTTTCACTTCTTGTGTGGTGGTACGGTCCCCCATGGAGTGGATGAAGAGTTCTATAAGCTGAAGGCATTCCCGTTTACACTAAGGGATGGTGCAGGGGATTGGCTCCACTACCTACCGCCCAAAGAGCATTAAGAGTTGGCTTGATATGAAACCAAAGTTTCTAGCCAAGTACTTCCCGGCCTCAAGGTCCGCCACCTTGAAGAAGGACATAGGAAACATCCTCCAATGGCATGAAGAATCTCTCTTCGACTATTGGGAGAGGTTCAAGAAGCTTCTTGCAAGTTTCCCATATCACAGTTATTCAGAGGGGGATTTGGTTTATTACTTCTATAATGGCCTTCTTGATGAGGACCAAAGGTTGGTTAGAAGTTCTTGTGGTGGCACCCTCGGGAACAAAACTTCATCCGAGGTAATGCAATTATATGAGGAGCTAGCAGAAGAATCACGAAACTTTAGCTCAAGGGCCGATTTGAGAAGGAGAAATCCAATGCCCGCGAGTGACTCTTCCAATAGTGGAAAGCTAGAGGATCAAGTCTTGGCCCTTGCATCCATGGTGAAATCTTTAATGACAATGCCCGAAAATGAGCCACATGTTAAATCATGTAAAATTTGTTACTCGGGGAACCCTACAGACACTTGCCCTACTTTGCAAGAAGACTACGTCGAAGAGGTGAGTGCCATGAGGTATCAAGGGAATCAAGGATACCAAGACAACCAAGGGTATCAAGGTGGCCAAGGCCACCAAGGGTACCAAAATCAGCCGTACAATTTGGGAAATTGTGATAACCCAAACCTCCGGTATGGAAACCCTCAAGGGAACAAAAATCCTCAACCATATCGGCCCCCTCAACAACAATATAGGCCACCTAAACAACAATTCCAAAGGCTCCATGATAAATCCCGAGACCAAGGGGAGAGCTCGGGTCTAACAAATGATGAGGTGATGTAAGCCATTCACCGATTGGGCATGTGTGCGGAAAAAAGTGAGAAATTCCAAGATGAAGCCAAGGCGAGTATCAAGAACTTGGAAACTCAAGTGAGCCAAATAGCTCAAGTGGTGAACAGATGGAGGCCTGGGAAAAGGGTAAACTACCCTCCCAACCGGAGATCAACCCTCAACAAAATGTGACTACAATCTCATTGAGAAGTGGAAGGGAAGTGAAGGAGCCCCAAGCAAGGGTTGTTGTTGAGCAGATGATTGAGAAAGAAGAAGACCGTGAAAGGAAGGCCGAGGAGTTAGCCAAAGAAAGAATAGAAGAAGAAATCGAGGTGGAGACATTTGTGCCAAGACCGGGATTAAATCTTGAAACCTCATCCCCACCACACAAGAAGTCAAGAGAGGCGGAGATCCCTATCTATGCGTGGGAACCACTATTTTCGGAGGCATTAAACGATAGGAGGACCAAGGAGGACATCAAAGACATCTACGAAGTCTTTCGTAGATGCGAGGTAAATATTCCACTCTTAAATGCTCTAAATCAAGTTCCTAGGTATGCTAAATTCCTTAAAGAATTGTGTACCGTCAATAGGAAACAACAATTGAAAATTAAGAAAAAGAGTGTGAAGAGTGAATATGTCTCCGCCATGTTTGATGATGAAATGCCACCTAAATGTGATGATCCGGGAATGTTTGCAATCCCTTGTGAGATAGGAGGAAAATGTGTTAACAAGGCCATGTTAGACTTAGGTGCTTCAATCAATGTGATCCCATATTCCATGTATGAAAGTCTAAATCTAGGCACTTGGCACAAAACCGGGGTCGTTATCCAACTAGCCGACCACTCTAGCATATACCCGAAAGGTATTGTGAAGGATGTGTTGGTGACAGTGTATTTATTAGCATTCCCCACTGACTTTTATGTTCTTGAGATGGGAGGTGACAGCAGCTCTAAACCTATCCTTTTAGGAAGGCCATTTCTAAAGACTTCAAGGACCATAATTGATGTGCATAAAGGAACATTGACCATGGAATTTAAGGGGTGGAGGGTAGAATTTGACACTAATAATTCTATTGATCACCCTAGTAGATATCATTCTTGCCAGACTGTTCATGTTATTGATGATGAAGGGCAAGATGAAATTGAGCTCAGAAATGGTAGTTCCTTAAATGTTGCCATAGATGATGTTTTGAGTGATGATTTGATTTCAAATGTTGTTAGTACTAACTTGAAGGAAAGCAACGATGAATGCACTCTTGGGGGCGCAACATTCAACCCTATTCGTGTGTCCGCGGGTAAGTCAGTAAGAGTGTTTTTCCCTCCTTCTCTTGAGAAGACTTCGGTGGAAGAGTGCAAACCACCACCGAAAGCTCTTAAATATTCATCCCTTGGAGAAGGAGAACAACCCCGAATGCTTACGTGCTTGAGATCACCATGGAACAAAAAGGTGAGTTGTTGGAGATGTTAAGGGAACATGAAGAAACCTTAAGCTACTTGAAGGAGGTTTTGTTAGGGGACATTGCGAATCCCGATTGTTTTGACCCTGACCGAGGAAAATTGACCGATCATCTCGATCCAGTTTGTGAGTAAGCTCCAAGAAGGGGAGTAAGTCGTGCCGACGATGTTAAATAAACTTGGTTTTGATCATCCGAATCGTCATTCGTGACTTTTCGTCGAGGTTATTTTAATTTTTATTGTTATTTTTCTTTGTTTTAATTTATTTTATTTCTATCACGGTTGTGTTTTCTATGATTTTGTAGAAAAATAGGTCGAGCATTGGAAAATCGACGACAATTTTAGAACGAAAAAATTGGCCATGAAAAAAAAAGAAAACTATGATCAGGGGAGCTAGCCGCGGGAAGCTAGGAGCTCTCCCGCACGGGTGACCATGCACTGTTCATGGCCAAAATTTTTTGCTTCCTCCCATTCCTTCTTCCTATTTTTCCTCTCTTCTCCATTTCCTCATTTCAAGAACTCCCCCAAACAACACATCTCCATCTTCCAAATTTCATCATTTTTTGTGGTGATGTGCTATATTGTCAAATGTTCGTTGGACTCTTAGAGCTTGGGGGAGTTATCGCATCAATATTTGTAAGTTGTTTTTCCTCTGTCTTTATACTTGAAACTTATTGCATTAAGTGTTTTACATTGAGGGCAATGTATGATTTTAAGTGTGGGGAGGGGGGTTTAATGATTTACATGTATATAATTAGCTACTTTTGAATGGAAAAACATGAAAAAAATAGAAAATGAAAAGAAAAAAAATTAAATGAATCCCGCTAAGTTGAAAATTTGAGAGGGCATCTTAGGCAACATTGGGGGGCCCGGATAGGTCAAAAACCCAAAAGGGCGACCTAGGTAAAAATGAGAGGCTAAATGTGTGGAAAAAAGGTGAGATGTAAGCCAAAAAAAAACAAAAACATGACGTGTTGCTAGGATGAAAACCCGAAAGGGCTCCTAGGCAAAATGAGAGAAATTGAAAAATGTTAAGTGTTCACTCATTTACCGGCTTTGGAGTCATAAGGTTGCGGTGGCCATATGGATGGATCGGGTACCTTGACATCTTGAGACCTCTTGGGATTGGGAAATTTAGCAGGGAAATGAAGTAAGTTATGAAATTCTTGATTGTTCATATACTTCATTTTTAGGATGATATATTGGTATAAAGTGGAGTATGTGTTTGAAATTTATGTATGCTTTTAGCTTCACCTTGTACCATTGGATTTGAGATTGTCAATTCGGGATTTGGAGATGTTTAAGGGCTATCAATGAATTGATAGGTTGATATGGTTTGGGTAGATTTAGGAATGGGGGTTGTGGGAAACTTCTCATTTGATCTTAACGTTGGGATGTGTGATATTGAGAGTTTTGTGAGATATTGACTTGGGGGAATAGTAGTTAGGATGTGGATACGTTAATTCCTTCGTGCACTTGGATCTTTTCTTACTCGAGGGCGAGTAAGGTTTAAGTGCGGGGAGGTTTGATGTGTCCATTTTATGTTCATATTTTAGTACTTTTTGGGATCACTTTTGTGCTCTTTTATTATCAAGAATTTGTGTTTCACCTTGAAATTCTCTTAGGAGGGGTAAGAGCGATTTTCGGCTCTTTTACCTTTTTCTAAGTGTATTTTGTGTGACAAATGAGGAACATCGAGACTTGAAGACCGGAGACCATTGAAGATCACCTTTTGAAGATTTTGAAGATTTGAAGACTAGCTTTGAAGATTGAAGACAAAAAAGAATCAGGGATTTGAAGGCAAGGCGACACAAGGGTGAAAATGGTCATTCCCGCTCGGGCGAGGCCATTCCCGCCCGGGCGGGAGCCTGCTACACTTTTGCTTTTTGCTTTTCTTTTCCTCCATCTTGCACTATAAAAGGAATTTTTGGCCACCCACTACATATCTTATCCTCCTTGGCCGAAATTCCTCTTCTCCCAACCCCAGGCTCTTCATATTTTCCATCTTTTCTCTCTTCATTTCTCTATGCATTTGTTTATGGATGTTAGTATGATTTGTATTAGCTAAATCTAGTTCTTGAGAGCAATTTATTGAAGCTTCCAAGCTTATTTAGTAAGATTCTATGTTTGCTCATTTATGAACATTTATTGGAGAGCATTTATTATGCCATTAATGTTGTGTTTTACATCATTTATACCATGGGTTGTTTGAGTGTATGAAATGTTTGTAGGATTGAAATGTTAGGGTGTTAGGAAAGTTGTAAATTTCTTAACTCATTTGATATGGAAATTCAAGAGCATGGATTTAGAACTTCTTGTGTATAATGTGATGTAATTCTTGCTAGATGAGTATGCTAATGTGGTTTGTTCTCATATTTGTCATATAGATGCAAAGAAAGGTTGAACCTTGAATGTTGTTTGTTCTTAGTTTAATCTAATGAATGCTTTGTTTGGTTCAATGACTATGTCTTTGGTAGAAGGCTTGTTATTATCAAACCTATGGTCCTTTGGGTGAAATGCCATTGATGAAACACTCCTATGATGTTGTTTGTCTATGGTGATAATCAATGAGGTTTGCAAATGGTCGTTGTTTGTCTTTGCAAACTACTCTTAAGGAGGAATGAATGTTGATCTTTGAATGAGAAATGATACATTCCCCATCGACAATAAATGTAATTGAATGAGCGAATGAATCAATGAGCTATATGAAGTTTGGAAGTGGAAATCGATTGCCCCCAAGGCTCCGTTAATTATAATTTACATCGTATTCTTAGTTGTATTGCATGATTATCATAGTTCTCTTGCTTTGCTAGTTGTTGTATTTCAATTTCATAACTTAGGATCAAACCAACCAAAACCCCCCCCATTGTTTACATGCTTTATATATATATATATATATATATATATATATATATCTATGTATGTAAAGGCCTAGTATGTCTTCTCCTATATGTGTTTAAACACTTGAAAAGATCTCTCTTCTCGTGGACGGCCCCGACTTGCCATCATCTACTTTATTGTAGATAGGAAACATTAGGGCTTAAAAAATATTAACTTTGAGAGGTACGGCGACGACCTCCCAAACCCTTGCTAAACAGTACCTCTCAAACCCCTGCTAAACTTTTACCTCTCAAACCCCTTCTGAACAGTACCTCTTGAACCCCTACTGAGAATCTACCTCAAGAACCTACTGAAACCTTCACCTCTTGAACCTACAGAAAACTTCACCTCTCGAACTCAATGAAAACCTTCACCTCTCGAGCCCAGTGAAAACTTCACCTCTCGAACCCACTGAAAACTTCACCTCTCGAACCTACTGAAACCTTTACCTCTCAAACCCACTGAAAACTTCACCCTTGAACCTACTGAATACTTTACCTCCCGAACCCAATGAAAACTTCACCTCTTGAACCTACTGAAATCTTCACCACTTGAACCTTACCCCTCGAATTAGTGCTACTGAAACCGTTACCCCTCGAACTCACCTCTCGAACCTTACCCCTCGAACTAGTACTACTGAAACCGTTACCCCTCGAACCGGTACCACTGGAACCTTACCTCTAGAACCACTTACCACTCAAACCTCACCACTCAAACTGATAATACTTACCACTCGAACTGGTACCACTTACCACTCAAACTAGTACAACTCAATACCCGTACCACTTGAACATTCTCCACTCGAATTCTTTACTCGAACCCCCCCTGTACTCAAACCCAACTACTCGAACCCTTGTACTCGAAATACATACTCGAACTTGTTCTCGAACTCCATTATAGAGAGACATACCTGTTAAACTTAAATTGATAATATATACTGACTGTTAAACTTAAATTGATAATATATACTGACTGTTAAACTTAAATTGATAATATATACTGACTGTTAAACTTAAATTGATAATATATACTGACTGTTAAACTGAGTGTGTATATTACTGTGTTCAATTACTGTGAAACTGAGGTATGAACTGCTCCGATATTTTTCTGTGAATGACCAGCTTGTACTTTATCTTGCCGTGTCAAACTTGAATCATATACTGCTCTGATATGTTATGTTAATGACCGGCTTGATACGAGCTCGTAACTGAACATCTGATTGGGCGTGGTTGTTGAGACTGAATTCTGAATTGATAGCCTTCGGGCACTACTGAAAGGTTGTGCCCTGTATGTTAGTCAGAGTTGCCACATAGGCACTTGACAACAACTTGGCACTAACCACCCATATCCTTTTACTATGTGCTAGGACATATGTGGCTATTTGTTATTTGATATTCTGTGATCACTAAAACTCAACTGGGTAAATACTGGCGATGAAACCTCACTAAGCAAGGAGCTTACCCTAGTTAAACAACCTTTTTCAGATGTCTTTACATATTTTGAGAGAGATTCTGGATGAATCTTAACATGGACTTTGAATCTGTA
This sequence comes from Rubia yunnanensis, assembly GCA_037428765.1. Classification (NCBI taxonomy): domain Eukaryota; kingdom Viridiplantae; phylum Streptophyta; class Magnoliopsida; order Gentianales; family Rubiaceae; genus Rubia; species Rubia yunnanensis. The sequence goes on from CM075065.1 coordinate 105,055,383, forward strand.
ATAGTTAGGTGAAACTTTCATTTAACACTTATACTAATACTTTCACTGTAATAGTAATTTAGGATTTGAATGGTCTGAATTGCTTCCGCATATAATTTATCTGCTTGTTATTGTTATCATTTTTGGTAGCACAACCAAACCCGGCCCGACACTGTGTGGTGGGTTTGGGGTGTTACACCACTATGTACTATTCATGGAACTCACTTGATTTTATCTATCATACTCATTAATTTGACAATTAAATATTATTTTAAATAAATTTGTCCACCCAAAATAAGTTGAATGCAAAATTTAATATAATGTTTTAATATTTAAAATATAATTTCGTTTTTTTAAAATATGTTAAATAATTTGTTTTTCTCGTTCTTGTCAATACCATGCTTTGGTGTAAAAAAATAAAATTAATTTCAATTTTTTTTAAAGAAACTGTTAAAATAAAATTAAATAAATAAATACTATGAGAATTCCTTTTTTTATAAAATAATATAAAAAACATAAAATTCACTAGATTGCATGTACTTGATTCTTCAAATAATATACTACATTGCATTCACTATATTGCATGTTAAAATGCATACACTAACTACATATATTTTGCATGTTCAAATATAATAATTTTAAAATATAACAAAGGAAAATAAAGGCAATGTAAATTAATTATAAACTAGAATCTTCCTTATTGAAATAAAACACATTAAAATAGGGCTTACCGTCCGTAACATCGTGACTTCCATTTTGTCGCCCATCTTCACCACCAAAATTTTGACCCGGTGAACCGCGACCTCCTCGGCTTTCAAAGGCTTTCGATTCGTTTAAAGCATCAAGATGTGGAGAATTAAAGGTTTGACCATATAAATTAGGGTACAAATTTTGCGATTGGGTGTTCGCATTTTGGGAGTGGTTCGGGTGAGGAGGGTTCATGTATGCATTTTGGGAAGGGTGGTATTGATTTTGAAAATTCTTGTATGAATGTTGAGAATTCATATAGTAGTGGGGAGGGATGTTTGGAGAATTTTCACTAAATTCGGAATTTGGAAATGGACGATAATTCGGATTTTGCGAACAAATTTTCAAATTGAAAGAATTTGGAATTACCTTATCTTTACCTTTCGACGTTCTTCGTGGATCCATCACAATAAATGATTACAATATAGAAGATGAATTAGTGAGGTAGAAATATTGGAATTGGAAGTAGTGTGATGAAATGAGTTGAAATCATCTATATTTATGGGCAAAAAATGGAGGAAGATGGAATATAAAAATAAAAATTGAAATTCTAAAAACATTTGCCAAAATGTTCAAAAAAATATGGTTGGGAGTCGCCACCAGAATGGGACATGTGTCCCATTAAAAAAACTAGTTGTTTACGTCCGTTGCAGGGGGACACATGTCACCTTCTGATTGGTCCACGTATCCCCCTGATTTAAATTTCAGGCTCCATTTAGAAAATAGCCTGTATGGACACGTGGCCCAATCCATGGGTGACACATGTCCGCAATAGATTTTTTTTTAAAAAAGACGCAAGTTAGTGGGACACGTGGCCCACTCAAGGGGCAACATGTGTCTCATACGGACCAAAAAAATGGGCTGCAGAAAGTAGCATGTGCATTGGTCAGAAGAGGGGCCAACTTCCGGTCTCTTGTTTGGTCTCTTAGCAAGAGACTCTTGTTAAGAGACCACTCTAGAGACCACCACTGTGGTGGTTTTCGGTCTCTAGAGCGGTCTTTTAATTTTAAGAGATCACCACTGCCCATGCCCTTAGCTTATTGGTGAAAAATCAATATACTTTTAATGTTGAATCAGGATCAACTACGACAGAAATAAAACATTGGGTCGAACTCTTCTTTGGGGTCAAGCTAATAGCAATGAATAGTCATCGACTTCACCAGAGGTCTAAAAATAAAATGATAGCATGTGACATACATCTGATTTGGGCTCATGAAAATCTTTTAGAGGATACAACATATAATCATTGAGCGCAAATCAACATAGATGATGCATACCAAGCAGATGGGAGAACAACTATGGTTTGGTGTGCTACACAACCAGTGGAGAGGCACAAAAAAGGTACTACAAGTAGAGCTAATTGCCGTACATGAATCCATGGCACAAGCAAGCCATCGACAAACATCACATGTTCTCATTTGCACTAATTTTCAAAGGTTTCGTCAAGGTTGAAAAGTTTAGTTAAGAGTGTCAAAATATAATCGATGGTATTCAATATATTTCCTAAACACTAAACCTTCCGCCGTCGGCAACCTCTAGAACGAAAAATGAAGAAAATTTTGAAAAAAACACCAGTTCACCACCACATCCCAAATCTCCCTCCGTTCCCTCCCATCACCACTTTGCCACACCACTACCCCTGCCCGTGCCAGAACGAAGATGAAGAAGAAGCTACGTCGGCAGCACCGCCGTCGAAACCCTAACCCCAGAACAAAGGGTAGAGTGGTGGAGCACCACCCCCTTCGCTGACGAAAACGAACACAAATATGAAGCTCACAGCTGTGGAACCCTTGCCCAGCCGCAGTAGAGTGGTGGACCGCCACCCTGCTGCCAACGATGACGAAGCCCACCGTTGCGGAACCCATGCCCCGCCGCAAAACCCTAGCCACCCACCACAGTAGAGTGGTGAACTGCCACCGACGAAGACAAAAACGAAGCCCACCCAATTCCGCCACCTCCCCCACCTTCACCGCCCCAACCCTAAACCCCGCCACTGCCACCTCATCCACCTACCAGCTGCCTCCTCCAAATCCTCCACCATCGAGACCGATAACTTAAAGGCACCACCGCAGCACTGGAAGCAATCGGCAGCACATTGAACACCATTCGCAGCGCTGGAGAGGCAATCAATTTCCACAGCGCCATTTCTTCCGAGCCAATGAGGCGGAAATCGAAGACGTGTGTAGGGCCCATTACCAGGATTTCAAGATGACCGTCAACGACCTTCGATCGCTCCTCTCGACGTCGACTCACTCAAGTCCTGACTTGCCGCTTCCAACTCCCAGCTCCAAAACGTCGTCGTTCCGCTCCTGACTTCCCTCGACTCCTTCGTGGGAATGGTGTTCAACGCAAAGAAAGAAATGAGGGCGGTAAAGAAAGAAATGAGGGCAATTATGTATCTTCATTTATTTTCCTTTATTCTTTTTTAATCAAGGGAAAAATTGTCATTTCACCCAATTCCAATCAAATGGGCGTTGATTAAAAATCAGTCTAGTCCAGGGTTATATTGACACTTTCTCAAATAACAGGATTATAAGCATTTTAAGCCAAAATGTAGGATTATTTTAACACTTTATTCTTTTACTTTTTACTTGAACAGCCCATTCAAAAGCAGCCCAGATTTGTCTTGGGTCCGTTTCCCGACTCCATTTTCTCCATTCTCTGCAATAAACACGACTACAATCAGAGCACCCACCGGCGATCGGAATTTTGCATAGTCCGATCTCATTCTTCAAGCTAGCATAGAACTGAAACCCATTGAGATCCGATCCAATTGAATTCAGATGTCTTGTTTAGCTATAGCGCTGCAGCCCGCAAACGGGCCAGACGTGTTGCTCCAAACTCGCGAATGGTTCCCCCCATCCCGTGCTCTCGTGGCCCTCTCCGCCTTCCGGCGAACCCGGTTGGCGTTTTCCTCCAAGCAGAACTCCGACGACTCCTCCGGCGCCGACGCTTCTTCCCTCGGCGACGATCCGCTCGCCGCCTCCAGCGGGCAGGTGATTGTGGGGGTGGAGAGCCGCTACCGCGTGGTTTACCGCCTGGTAAATATGATTTACGTTCTGGGTGTTACTAGTGTTGATGAGACGAATAACAATGTGTTTGAGTGTATCAGTATTGTTAATCAGGCGGTTAGTGTTGTCGTAACCGCTTGCCGGGGCGTCGATGTGACGCCGGAGAAGCTCGGGAAGAAGTACGCCGAGATTTACATGGCTCTGGATATTGTTTTGAAGGGTGCCAGTAGTATTAGGCTTGCGGCGATGCTGGCCACGATGCACGGGGACGGCATTGCGAAGATGGTGCATTCTGCGGTCCACACGGAGAATAAGATTCGTGGGGCTGATAGTTGGGGGAGTATGGAAGGGTATTACAGTGAGCAGGAGAGTGGGGTGGAGGCGTTTTCGAAGGCTGCATTTGAGCTGCCTGAAGAGACTCTTGTGGCTGGGGATGAGGTAGCCTCGAGTATGGCGTTTGTTGGTGGTCAGGGTGAGGTGAAGGATGAGAGTGAGGTGGAGGAGAAGGAGGAGGAGAAGGATCCGTTTGCTGCGAGTGAGATGATGAACAAGCCCGAGTCGCTGGTGGAAGGGTTTAAGAAGGATAAGGATCACGGTTCTGATTTGAGTAAGGCGTTGGCAGGGCTTGAGGTTACTACATTGCCGCCTGCTGCAGCTACTGAGTCTACTCACATAGGCGTGGAGGGGTTTGAAGGGAACTATGGTGGGATCGAGTTTAGTCATGATAGTTCTACGCTGAGAGAAGACTTTGAAGGGATTAATGATGCTTGGGGTGGCGGATTGGATGTCTCGGAGTATGTGGAGTCTAAGAAGGTGAAGAAGCAAGATGGGCTTGGTGGGCTCGAGTTATTGGCGACTAGCGAGCCGCCTCCTAAGACTGGAGCAGCAGCTGATGGTGGCACGGGTAAGAGTCTCGAGGATATGTTGGTGAAGAAGACTGAAATGAAGGGGCCGGAGATGTATATCGCAGAAGAGATCAGTGCAGAGTTCAGAGAGTCCTTGCTTGCTAGAGTTGGATTGTTTGGTGTTGTTTATTTGAGAACATTGTCTCCAAAAACTGCTAATGATACAGAAACTGAGTTTTCATTTAAAGTTGATGGCACAGGTGGTGTTAAGAGGTTTGTAATGCAGAGCTCCCGGGTGAGTAGCCTAGGGAATGGTATGTTTCATGTGAGGACTGCTCCTTCAGATGAGCCTATCCCGCTGATCAAGTACAGTTTACTACCGAGATTGACTCCTCTGCCTATCAGGGTCCGCCTCATTAAGCGCCTAAGGGGTACTTTACTCTCTATTATGATACAATATGTGTCGAATCCAGACTTACCGGCTCCTCTGAATGACGTGACATTTGTTCTGAAGTTACCGGTGGATCCAACTCTGCTCCAGGTTTCACCAAAGGCAGTTCTCAATAGGTCCGAGAAGGAGTTAAAATGGCACGTTGACGAGATACCTTTGAAGGGGAACCCTGGTAAATTGAGGGTGAGGATGCCTGTAGATGTTGAGGGTGAAGATGGTGAATTAGATCTAGATGTTGTTTGCCATGTGAAGTTCTCATCGCAGGCAAGCAGGTCTTTGTCGGGAGTTTCTCTGCAACCCGCTTCTGAAGGGAAGACGGATTTCTACGAGGTGGATGACAGGTTTTCAAGTGGAAGTTACATATGCAGTTGAGCATGATAGGTGCTATTGGTATTCTTTCTCGCTATTTTACCCCCTTAAACTGTTGTGTATTCATCAATTTTTCGGCTTGTTGGATGAGATATGTACCTTTACTATTGCTAGCATTCTTGTGCATTTGCCCTGTCTTCCTTGTTTCACCATACTGAGTAGGTATGTTCTGTAACACAATGTCATATCACTTGCTTGATGTAATTGAGAGTAAATTTGTTGTGCCACTTGTTTCTGATTGTTCAAAATAGACGTCGCTTGAATATTTGATCGCCAGTGTTGTATATGGTCGTGAACTTCTTGTCCAATAGTATGACTTGGAATAGCCATTGCCATTTGATCAGAGTGTATTTAATTTCACGCCTGAATGGTGTTTTCACAATACAATTTCTGTCGTGAATCATGATGCATAAAGGCTGTTGCATTTTTTTTCCTATAACTTATTGGTAGCATTAGGTAATCAATTCTGGCTCTGATGTGTATGACTGATGGGAAAAGTGTACCACTACTACAAACTGTATGCCAGTTCTGTTCATTTCTTGACTGCTCCCTTATGATGTTTGGCAAAGTTTACGTTTTAGCCTCGACTGTCTATGCTCTTTTTGATTTTATATCATTTGTTTTATGTGGTTTCGTAATGTTTCAAGTTGGCTGTTGGTTTTAACCCATTCCTGCCTTACTGATAGCCAGGCAGGGTAGCCGGAGTTGCACATTGAATTTTTCTGAATGGCCTTAAAGTTGCTTACTTTCATGATCATTTTAGTTTATATATATTTTTGATCAGTATCATTATAGTTTGATCAATCTTTTGTTCTTGGGATGTAATTTGTCTGTCTGTTACCTACACCATCTCCTAGTTGAAGATGGACATACTTAGGCAATATGCTAGCAGCCATGCTAGTTGAACCAAGATGTCAACCAATCAGAGTTCATTTTGGGGTGTACTTATAAGTAAAACTGACTTATTTTAAAAGTCGAGGAAGACCAACTTCTATTTTTTCTTCAAAAATAATTTCTATTTTAAAAATAACCTCTTTTTTACATTTCACCAAACAATTTAAAGTGTTTAGCTTATAATAATCAATCCAGTTTATAAGCGCCACACTTATGAAGATGACAGTATCTGTTAAAATCATTCTCTTGGAGCATAACCGAACTAGAAAGATACAGTACAACACACCAAACGGATAGATGCAACGAGTCTGTTTAATTGTTGTATACGAATGATTAGAGCAATGGCTAAATAGCAATTCGCAGATGGCATATGCCACTGGACATGAGGTCATGGATGATGGGTCATTTCAGATACTCCTGTCGTACTAGGTCAAATTGTACAAAATATTTTTAACGCTTATACCGTTAATATGGTTAACTACGTATAATAACGGCAAATAAAAAGTTACTTTTGAGAATCTACTTGTTATGACGAATCTAACAATATCACGTATGATAATATTATTGCTTATATAAATACTCAAATATGTGGTTAAAATTTGATATAGAATAGTGTCGAATGCAGTTTAAGGTGGGACAGAGGGAATGTGACCGTAGATTTGGAGACATTGAAAGCCAGGCCTGCAAGATCAAGCCCTATGATCTTACAACTATATCCAATGACTAAGCCGATAAGTAAGGTAAGATAATATGAAGCATTCTGGTAAAAAACAGAAGTGTCATAACAGATAATTAGAAAGTTCTGGGAAGCTTTCTACTCTCAACAGGAATCAAGAACTTCCTCCTCTGACAGAAAAGGTGATGCCCTCGCACTCAGGGCTTCGGCCACGCCGATACTACAACCATCACCGAGGAGGTAAATCACAGCAGACACCCAGGCCAGACCTTTGATCCATGATTGTATTCGTTGACCACAAGAGACCTCTCAATTTAGAGAAATTCCCACACTGCGTCTGACGAGAGTCAAACCCACAGTAGCAGGATTGAAACCAAAGGCCTAACCATTGGGCCGATCGTGTGGGGTGTACTTCCTCAGAGAGAGTTCATGGATGAAAAATTGGTGTGCATTAAAGCACCTGTGTAGTTGGAGCAACAATACATTTGGAGACAAATGCAGACACTACAACAAGGGGAAGGAGTACTTAGAGATGCAAAGAAGATACACCCTCCGTCCCGGATTAAATTGCAAGGAATTTTTTTATGATTATCAAGAATCATGTTTTACCGCTCATATGTTTAATTAAGTATAATATCCGCAAATAAAAAATTTCTTTTTAAAAACTATTTATTATGATAAATCCAACAATATCACATATGATAATATTATTATTTATAGACCTATTTAAATATGTTGTCAAAGTTTGACAGTGAATAGTGTTAAATAGTAAAGTGTGCAGTTTAATCTGGAACGGAGGGAGTACAAGAATTGCAATTAGAAATTCAGAAACTAGAGCAGAAAGTCTCAGATTACGATCGAAGAAAAATTGGATGAAATTTGGAGAAGCGAATACGTAATTTTATCATAAATGGGCTACAGAGGTCCAGCAGGAGAATGGATTACAGAGCAAGGTCAGGTAGAAAATGTCATGTTAAAACAGTTTATATTCAACATGAATGGCATCCAAGGAGATGCTATTGAAGAAGGCATTGGAGACTTTGAATTCATGCAATGTGTCCAAAAGGTCTCTTATCAAGTAGTGGTCAATCGGATGTAATCAAGTTTTTTTCTGCCTAATAAAGGATTGACAATTTATGCCATCATGGCTGGAACAAAGACTCACCACTAACACAAATCTGGAGAACAAGTCACTTGATCAACTCCTTCGTCAACCTCCGTCATAGAATGATATACCGTAATGAATTGTATTATTAATATCTAAATATATATAGAGTACAATAGATGTGTAATAAGGAAAGAACTCTAATCATAATAAATCATAATCTAATTAGGAGTCTGATTTATTCTAACACTCCCCTCAAGCGAAGTGTCAGATGCTCGTCGACGCATAGCTTGGACCTAAAGAACTCGAACAATGGACGAGAGAGCCCCTTGGTGAAAATGTCCGCAATATGAAGAGAAGTCGGAACATGAGCAACGCGCAGCTTTCCGGATGTCACTAACTCACGAACAAAATGGTAGTCAATGTCGATGTGCTTCGTCCGCTTGTGCGCCACCGGATTCTGAGCCAAGAAGATAGCACTACTATTGTTACATAACAACAGTGGAGAACCAGAAAGCGGACCTGAAGATCACGAAGCAAATGAGTGAGCCATACTACTTCTGAGGCAGTGTTGGCGAGAGCACGGTATTCAGACTCAGTGCTAGAGCGAGAGATAGTGGGTTGTTTCTTGGCACTCCAAGAAACCAGATTCCCACAAAGAAAAACCGTATAATCATAAGTGGACCGATGAGTCTCCAGACAGTGAGCCCAATCACCATCAGAGTATCCTAACACATCAGGAGTACTAGCAGAACAAAACCGGAGACCAAAATGAAGAGTGCCACGAACATACCGCAAAATCCAAGTCACAACAGCAAAATAGTCATCTCTGGGATCCTGAAGATACTGACTCACCGTGTTGACCGAGAATGCCAAATCCGGGTGAGAGATGGTGAGATACTAGAGAGCACCAACAAGAGAACGATAAAATGTAGGATCCCGGAATGGAGGGCTGGTAGAGTTTTGAAACTGAGAACCAATGACAAATGGAGTAGAAACATGTGCTGCATCAGACATACCGGCCTGATTCAAAATATCACGAGCATACTTTGCTTGGCCAAGCAGTAACCCTGAGGAGGTAGGCAAAACTTCAAGACCAAGAAAGTAATGAAGAGCACCGAGATCCTTGATCTCAAACTCTCCGTGTGTCCGATCAATGAACTGGAAATGAAGAGTCGAGTCACTGCCTGTAAGAATGATATCATCCACATACACAAGTAGGTACAGTAACGACTACCCTCTCGAAAGGACAAACAAAGAAGTATCAGCTGAGCTGCACCGAAAACCAAGCTGTGTCAGATAACTGCTGAAACACTGGAACCAAGCCCGGGGAGCCTGCTTAAGACCATAAATGGCCTTTCGCAAGCGACAAACATAGTCTGGATGGACATAATCCTGATAACCAACGAGCTGCTTCATGTAGACTGGAACATCAAGAACACCATTAAGGAAAGCATTCTTGACATCCAACTGATGAAGTGGCCAGGAACGCATGGTGGCTATGGCGAGAACCATCCTAACAGTAGAGGCTTTGAACACAGGACTGAAAGTGTGGTCAAAATAAAAACCCAGAATCTGCGAGAAACCCTGCACCACAAGTCTAGCTTTGTGACACTCAATAGTGCCATCTGGTCCATACTTGAGCCTATAGACCTATTTGGAGCCAACAATGTTGACATTCGAAGGTCGAGCACCAAATCCCAAGTGTGCTGACCATGAAGAGCGGCCATCTCATCATCCATGGCTGAAACCCAGGCTGGATCCTGAAGGGCAGAGCGATAATCAGTGGGCTCTGTCTGAGAGAGGAGTGCGGCAGTGAGACCATGAGCAATAATATCTGAATAATCTCGGCGCTGAATGGCACCGGTAGAAGACCGAGTGGCCATCTGATGGGTACGAAGCTGGGGCAGCGAAGCTGGAGGGGTCGAACTATCTGACGACGCCGAGGAAGATCGAGCGGCGCTGACCGGAGAGTGGCTATCGAAAGTCACCAGATAAGAAAGGATGGCAGATACTGGCTGAGACGTGGTGACTGGTGGCTGAGACGGTGGCTGAGGAGTGATGGACAGCGACTGAGGTGTGGTGGCCGTTGGCCGAGGAGCTGGGTCCGGGTCGGCCATCCAGATTGAAGATGAAGGGGCGACTGGAACAGGCACAGGCATGATGGCCCTAATCGATGAAGTAACAACTCCATCAAAAAATGATGAAATCTCCAAATCTGAAATAGAGCGACTGTCCGCGGAAGATGAGACATAAGGGAATAAGGTTTCATCAAAGCGAACGTGGCGAGAAACATAGATACACCTAGAAGTGGGGTCGAGACACTGGAATCCCTTGTGACGAGGGCTGTAGCCAATAAAAACACACGGAATGGACCGCAGTGCAAACTTATAAGTAGCAATGGCATGCAGACATGGAAAAGCACGGCAGCCAATTGGGTGAAAGAGGTTATAGTCAGGCACATGACCAAAAACAACCTCAAAAGGAGATTTTCCACCAAGAACTGAACTTGGCAGATGGTTAATGATGTAAACCGCAGAGGAGAAAGCTTCCACCCAATAACAGTGTGGCACGGAAGAGTGAAAAAGCATGGCAAGACCAGTCTTTGTGATGTGACGATGCTTCCGCTCAGCTCGGCCATTTTGAGCAGGGGTATAGGGCGATAACATCTGATGATGAATGCCACATGATATGAAGTAAGCCTGAAGTCGATGATTAGTAAACTCTGTGCCACCATTGGTCTGACAAATTTAAACCCTAGTAGAAAACTGGGTCTCAACGAATTTCTGAAACTGGATAAATGTGTCATAAAAGTCTGACTTATACCGCATCATGAAAAACCATGTGAATCGCGAAAAGTCATCAATGAAAATGACATAATAAGAAAAACCACCTGCCGATAAGACATGGGCTGGTCCCCACAAATCACAATGCACCTTATCCAACAACCCAGTAGTGTGCCTGTCACTAGTGGAAAAAGGTAAACGGCTACTCTTGGCCATCTGACAAGGAGAGTAACTAACAGATGATGGAATAGCGGAAGTGACAGTAATATGGCCACGTACATGCTTTCTCATGATGGTTTAGGTTTAAGGGATTTGAATGCCATAGTACATACTTTCTCATGTAAATTTTGGTGGAAGCTCCAAACTAATGAGACTCAATGGTCAACACTTTTATGGACACTACCTGTCTCTTACAAAAAATCCCATATTTGGGGTAGAATAAGCAGTGTAACTACTATGGCAAATAGTCTAACTAGGATTATCTTTGGTAAAGGGGAATGCTCCTTTTGGAATGCAAATTGGATGGGTGATGGTGCTCTCTGTTATATTTGGCCAGAGGAAATGGACATACCTTTTGAGGATCTTAACTTGAGGTCTTTCATTAACAACAAATCTGCTTTCTTACCAAGTCTGGAGCCTTATTTGGCTACCACTATCCTTCATATTTGGCAGGAAGTAAAGCTGGAGCACTCTCATGGGGATAAGCTAATCAACCACAGATGGGAAATTCTCAATTAGATCCGCCTACAACATTTTCAGACAGAAGGGACCTGAAATACAACATCTCCAAAAGGTTTGGTCTCCATACATTCCTAGAAAAATGTCAGTACTCATTTGGAGAGATTTAAATTGCATCCTCCCTTTTGATAATATTTTAAGTAGGATGGGTTTTTCTCTGGCTTCGAGATGCCCTCTATGCATGAACAATAATGACAATCTTGATCATTTCTTCAATTCATGTCCTTCCTCCTGTTCAGTTTGGAATAGTGTTCACTCGCTTTTACAGCTACCACAAACAGGTTTTAGGAATTTAAATACCAGGGTGGAATTTTACTTATCTTTCAAGGCTGATTCTAAAATTCATGCAAATTTGATAACTGCTGCTTTTATGGTTACAATTTAGTCTCTATGGACTAGCAGAAACAAATTCATTTTTGAGAATAGACCTTTCTCTAGTGAGACTTGTGTCCATGACATTAAACAAATGATTTACATAATTTTCACAGCTCACAAATTGAAAGGTAATAGAGACAGGCATAAGCATTGGATTCAGGCTAAGATCATTCCTCAAATTATTCAAAAAAATAGATCTGCTATTACTGCAGTTTTTTGGGAAAAACCACTAACTGGCTATAAAATAAACACTGATGCATCATGGATCTCTGGTGGATTTTCCTCTGCTGCAGTAATAGTAAGAGACTGGAATGGTAAGGTATTCAAAATGAGAGTTAAAATTTTTCAGTGTCCATCTCCTCTGCATGCAGAATTAATATCAATCAAAATGGGATATGAAACCTGCTTAGAACTAGCTCTAGATAAATGTGCAATCGAATCTGATTGCTTAACTGCGGTTAGAAGTATTCATAACCCTATGAGATGCCCTTGGAGAATCTTCTCTATCTGCAATGCACTAAATGTAGAACACTCTTCACACCCAATTCAACACACACCTAGACAAGCTAACATGGCGGTGGATTTTCTGGCAAAATTTGCTAGGGAAAACAATTTACAAGGTGACATAGACATTAGGTTAATTCCCATTTTCCTTAAGGGATTGTTATCGTTAGATACTATTGGCTTCCCAGCAATAAGAGTTGGACCTCCTATGGATAGCAGTAGGATATAGATGAGGCTCTTTCAGTTTCATATTAAGTGCATCTTGACCGTTACTACGAATTTTTAGACACTAGCTTTTAGCACAAATACTGTTGTTTCTTCTCTTGTAATTTCAGGTACATAGCCAGGAAGCAAGGATACGGGGTAGTAATGGATACTGGGAACCTGCTGCTCATTCTGCTACGTGTCATACCTTCTTTTTGTTTCCTGATATGATTTATACTATCATGCTGAAAGAATCCTATGCCATTGAATACTACGTGCTGCTCTTCCCAAATGTCTGAGAAGAAAAGAAGCTTTCAGCGCCATAGTGTTCACGACAATTTGGAAACCTCTTGGCTTGTACACCGTTGACAAACTGGGGTCTCGATCTTTCGATTCGCCGCCCTGTTCGCGGTTTTACAGCTACAGGTTATCCATAGGATGACTACTTTTGTACGGGGATAAACTTTTTTTTTAGAATAGGGGCACACACCGCTTTTGGTGGCAATTTCTTTTGCTTAAAGAGCTTCTACTGAGCTCTTGGATCATCATTTGGATGATCAAATTGTAATATTCGTAAACTTTCAGCGCCTAATTTTGGCTTATTTACACGGCCTGGGGAGCCTAATAAACACCCCCATCCTCGGATGGTTTAATTAAAAAAAATATGGCCACATCAACTTAACAAGTGAACAGTATCATGAGACACATGACCGAGACGAGAGTGCCACTGCTCAAAAGAAGCCTGGAGCTTTCCAGAGCGTAATTCGCCTAAAAAGCTGGAATCACCAGTCTCAAGAAAATAAAGACCTGAACTATGACTGCCTTTACCAATTATCTGCCCTGTATGCTTGTGCTCAATGGAAAATGCGTTGGCATCAAATATAACAAGGACAGGTAAATCACGAGTAAGCTTACTAATGGACAATAAACTTCTAGTAATCTTAGGGACCACAAGGACATCATTAATAGAGAAACCAGATAAATGATATTGGCCGATGTGAGAAATAGATAATGATTCACCATTTCCAACAAGAATAGAATCAGAACCATGATAACATTGTACCTTATCAAGATGACTGGTGCGAGCAGTGATATGAGATGTAGCACCTAAATCAACAAGATGTAGCATCTGAATCAACGATCAACTGATTCGACGAAGAATAATGACTGAGACCATTCAAACTGGCCTGAAACAACACCTTGTCTGCAATCTAATTAGTAGAGCAATCTTCCCGAGATATAGGGCCCAAATAAGCCATAGCAAAAGATCAAATTGCACAGAAATTGACTGGGTGCTGCGAGAACTTGAGCAACTCATAAGAAAGCACCTCAACTTGCGAGAATTTGAGCAATTTGCGAGAAACAGGTTCAACTCGTGAGAAATTGAAGGGCGCGAGAAATTCCATTGCTGCGCGAGTCAACTCGCGCGTGACCTTCACGCGCTGGAGGGTTCTTCTTCGGCTGAGCTGGCGCGTGCCTTTCACACGCTGGAAGGCGGGCGGGTGGATCTCGCTGTGACGACAAGCTGTGAAGACGCCGGACGAGACGTTGCACAGAAGATGCCGGCACCTGCTCGCTGAATGAAGACGCCAAGGAAGAAGATGCCAAGAGCTGGTCGCTGAGTACGGATGTCCGAGAGGTTTCTGAAGATGGGAAGACGAGAAGGCTGGTCACTAATCGCTGAAGATGGGAAGGCGGTTAGAGAAGATGAAGAGACCTGAACCAAGAGATATGAACCGCTGGAATTCCACCAAAATAAATATATAAAAAATTAGGGTTTAGGATTTAGGATCAGAACTTGTTCTGATACCATGATAGAATGATTTGCCGTAATGAATTGTATTATTGATATCTAAATATATAGAGAGTACAATAGAGGTGTAATAAGGAAAGAACTCTAATAATAATAAATCATAATCTAATAAGGAGTCTGATTTATTCTAACACCGCGGATAAAAAAAGTCCGCTTGAATAGATGGTTGTCGTCTCATCTAACGATGCAAAGTTCTGCTCCAACCGTGCCTTCCACCTAACTCACAATCAATAAACCTTAGGAGAAGGACCCTACGAGGTCCCTACCTCCATTAACCGCTCTTTAATCTTTAGACGAAACCCCCAAGCCCTTAAGATGTTTGTAGACTTGCTCCAAGTCTGAAATAGAGGCTCTAACCACTTTAGCCAAGTCACTATCTAAAATCACACCCCCGTATCCAGATCCATCACAACCACCTCTAGTCCCAACCTTTTGAGGAAATCCAACTGCTAAATCCATCTCTCCTATAGAGGGAAATGAACCCATCATAGCCAAAATGTTTTACCACCCCCTTCGCTATTCTTATCAATCCTTCATCTACAACGCCTTTTGCGTTCTCTAACGCTTCCTCCAAGGAGCATCCCTCACCCATCCAACTATATCCAGATCTGGATTTCTTTTGCGAAGGCAAAGCATAGCCTCTCACCTCCTAACCTCAGTCATCTTCACATACATGTCTCCGAGTAATCCTTGAAAATCCTAAGTGCTCACTAGCCTATCAACAAACACACGAGGGTAGTTGGGACAAGCAGGACCACCCTCCTTCAATGACCTCACCACGCAACGTGGCTAGCACCATCACTATTTTCTCTTTTCCGAATGACCGTTCAACCAATTCCAGAATCTTCCGAAACCCTTTGACCTTACCTGTATACTCAACAACACATTGAGTGACACTATTCAACACTTCACAAAACTATAACCACACATTCATGAGGATAATATGACACTAAATAGCAAACAAATAAGGAAACATAATACCTCTCTGGCCGAGGCAGCCATGCTAGTATGAGTATGAACGTCAATCGCGCTCTTGCGCGATGACCCTATAGTGCTTCCAGCCACAACACCACCATCAGACCTTACGATATTCGATGTACCTTCTCCACACCCCTCACCTCTACTGGCCTTGCGCTTCGTAATACCACCACTTCTTGCATCATCTTCATCCAGGTGACGACATATGTGTGAAGCAAAAACCTTCACATCACTGACACCATGATGACTGCTAGATGCACTAGCATGTTGGTCAATGGGTAGCAACCCTGACAGACTGTAAAACTTCACGATTATGACAATTAGAGACATACAAGTCACCCACATTTTAATAAACCAAAATTCCTTTAAATTAAGAAATGTACATATCTCGCTTGCCCATAGGCCTCTCCAACTCCACTGCATGAGCAATCAATTCTTGCATAGAGTTCATGTCCTTCTTCCATTTCAATTCTCTACTAACAAGAACGTTATCGTTCTATATCGGCATCGAATCATTGCCAAGACACTTAATATATGCAAACTTGTCTTCCCAATCACCAGAGTCACTAGGAACCCCTTGCACGAGATCAACTTTTGACGTTGCAAGTTTAAGAGTCACACAAGACACAGAAGCATCCACCTTGTGAATGTGGTAATACGTACAAAACAATTCCACACCAAAACTCTTCCAAGCCTTACGATGGGCCCGCTCAAAGCCAACTAGCATAGCTACTTCTACGATTGTTACTGAGCAAGAGCAACCACATAAGCCTCCAACATGCTTATAACGTAATCCTTAACAAGTAAGGTCATGCCTTACTACAAATGGCGTTCGTACACACCATACTTGGCGGTGGTCTCTTCACTAAATTCCAACGCACAGAATCCTGATCTCACAACAAGATAAATATGGATGATAATCCTTCAACACAACCACATTAGTCATGGCCAGTACACTACCACACCCTACTCTCTCCATCCTTAAATGCTACAAACAACTATATGAAACTACCCACATCTCTCTTCAGGTATCTAAAAACTGATTACAATAATTATAACGACTCCTCAATTGCCGTTAAGCACCCCCTTGCTGATCCTTTTATATTTCAAACTCATTCCTGCATTCTTGGGCCATAAAACAATGGAAGCCCGAGAAAAGAGAGAAGCTCAGTTGCATATATCAGTATATCTTTACCCAAGGAGCCATTACTCTCCCCGCCATCTTTTCATTAAAACCTTGCAAGGCGGTCTAACTTGCCTCATTAACTCACCTCGTGATTATACCTTTCTAGTTCTAATAGTACAACACAGTGACTTAGTTCGCCACGACTCCTTGGCTGGAGGGGGGGTACTTATGGTCTACACCTCCCCAAACTAATCTAAGTCTAGCCTAAGGGTAACACCTTGCACCCACAAATTGATACACCGAACCCAAAGACTAGCTCGCATAACGCAAGGAGCACCTTGTCCCGAGAGGAAAGGCGATCAGTGCCGATGATCATCTTTGCAAGACCACAATCTAGTGATAATAGGAGTGATGCGGGCCACGATCAACCATGATCGCAAAACTCATCGGTTATAATGGAAATCGAGAACAATGAGAAAGGTAATGACATTTTCTCAAATAAAAACCTTTACATCAAAATGAAAGCTGACTTGGGTGTCAGAGTTTAGTCCCCGGACCTTGTTTGCAAGAATGCCGGATGATCGAGCTAATCAGTGCTAATTCTGGAGATTATGGAGGTCAAGAATGAGTCCCCTCATCAAGCTTGAAGCTCATATCACCAACGGTGGAGGCCTCATTAAAGATAGCGTTAGAAGATGATTTCGCTGATTTTTTGAAATCACATTTTGATCTATTTCAAAAACGTCTTATCTGGGTTCAATACAACCGCTTTTAATAGACCACCCTCCACTTCTGACCGGCCATGCAACAAGGTAACTTAGCCAACCTTTCAACGGGAGAAAAGTATTTTCCAGTGACCACTCCTGTCAAAATCATAGAATAAACGATACTCACAGTTTGGCCATTTTTCCATGTTTAATGAATAATTAATGACTAAGTCTTTGTTAAAAAATAAAATAAAATAAAGTCTTCAGCGAAAAAAGACCTAGATCTTCACTAGAAAGAGATTGTTCATAACTAGCGTTTGGACAAGTCTTCCGCTCCCACATTCTTATCCTTCTCCAAACGCGTTAATTCAGATTGATGATTCCAAAAGCTGAACTACATCAGAAACTTGAACGCATCCAAATTTCACCATCCAAAAACGGAAAAGATTCTTAGCATGATCTCCGGGAAAACAGCCTTCTTCGCTTCCTTTCTTCTGTGCATCTCAATATGTTTCCACGTCGGAAACTCCGAACCACGGGTATCTTCCTGCTCGGATGATGTAGTGTACAACGTCAGTAGCACCGGCGGCCGGGCTTACAGAAACAACCTGGAATCCCTCCTTTCAGCTATGTTGCTGAACGCTTCTACCCCAGATGGCTTCTTCAGTTCCAGCGCTGGAACCGCCAATGCCGCCGTGTACGGGCTGTTTCTCTGCAGAGGTGATCTTACACCCAGCGATTGCCGGACATGTTTGTCGAACGCCACCAAAGAGGTTCTCCAGATCTGTCCGAACCAAACGCGAGCGATTGTGTAGTACGACGAGTGTATGCTGCGGTACTCAAACGAGTCCACTTTGTCGACGGTGGACACCAGCGTCACTTGGGGTCTGTGGAATCCGAACAACGTCTCCGACGCGGCGTTGTTGAATCAGGTCAGAGGCGGATCTATTCATGGGCGGCAAGGTAGGGCAATTGCCCTACCTTTTTCAAAAAAGAAATAAATTTTTTTTAGTTAATTAATATGAGTTCGTCTTTTGAAAGACGGTATTTTTATAAGCAAGAGAAAGATCAATATTTAAAATTCAAATTAGAAGAAATGAAGATTAATTTTTGTGTTGCATTAATCAGATCCTAAACTTTATAACTACGACAAGTTGCATACTAAAATTTTAATATTGCAACTAAAATATTTTACTTTTTTATTATTCTATTTAAACCATGTCTTTTCATATACGCCTATGGAAAAATAACATTTTTCTAAGAATTTTCCAATTAATATTATGATTGTTAATAGTGCCCTAGTTTATTTTTACTTTTAGATCCACTTTATTCCTTTAAATTTAAAATTTTCTCAAAATTATAACACTGCTTTTTAAGACAGAGTCATCAAATAAATTGTAACCTAGCATTTTTTTTCTGGGTCTACCCCTAAACCAGGTGTTGGACGGCGTATTCGATCGAATAGCTAAGGGGGCTGCATACAGTGCCGTTCCGGGCAAGAAATTTGCAGTTGAAGAAGCCAATTACACACAGTTTCAGAAGCTGTACAGTTTGGGCCAGTGCACTCCTGATCTTTCATCTCTGGACTGTGAAAGATGCCTGAGACAGGCTATTACGTTTCTACCAACCTGCTGTAATAATCGCAAGGGGGGTAGGGTTCTTTACCCCAACTGTAACATAAGGTACGAGTCAGATCCGTTTTATACAAACCCAGCTTCGCCAGCTCCTCCGCCACGACAGCCTTCGTCGACCCCTCCTCCTCCTCCCCCGATTCCAAGTCCGGGAAGTGATCAAGGTACATAAGCCTATACTCCATCAATCATCGTCCTATATGTTTTTTTTTTCATTTTCAAGATATACATCAAAACACTAATATTTTTAATTGTGAATGTTTTACTGCTAAATCGACTAACACTTAGAGAAATTATAAAAAAAATCATTTCAATGACTTTTATATATAGTCAAGTTATAACTATTTAAGCATTACTATACATTTTAAAAGTTTTTTTTTCCAAAGCTATAAAAATATCGTTGTAATAAATAAAAACATGGAGGTAAATACATACCCTGACTATAACATGAAAGTACCAATACAACCCTTCAATCTCAAAAGTTCCAATTTATTCCTAATTAATTATTGTATATGTCAATCTAACCTCAACATTTGAAAAATTCATGTCGCTATAGCCAAACTTCCTAATTTCAGCATTGACCAATGATGTTTCAACAAAGACAAAAGGTAAAATGACAAAAACACCCTTGACTAAGAAGCTTAAAAATTAATACCCTCCTCCACGCCTCCCGCTGCCACCTCTCCCATCGGAAACCTTTGCCACCATCCCTCCCACCGGCCTCGTCGAGCCCTCCACTGTGCCACATCCATGCCACCTCACTGCACAACCCCACATCGTAGCGCCTCCTCCTCCCTCTCCCCACAGCGTTGGTTGCTGCGTAATCGTCTCCCAAGAACTGAACAGAACCCTACCCCATAATAGAACCGTATGAATAGGAAACCCCAAAACGAAGACAACCACCTAACAAAGACAGAGATGAAGCTACACCGGCAGTGCCACCGTGGAACCCTAGCTCTGGCGCTACTACGCCGGCAGCGGACAAAGATGAAGCAAAGCTACGCCGGGATCACTGGTACTGAACCTTAGATCCGCCGCCAGATCCACCGCCGTGGAACCCTAGTTGTACCGGTGCTACGCCAGCATCACACGAAGACGACGACTTCCCTAGCTCGGCTGTTACTACACCGGTAGCGGACGAAGACGAAGACTTCCCTAGCTCTGTCGCTGCTATGTCGGAAGTGAACAGAGATGAAGACTCCCCCGCCATTGCTGCCGCTGTCCCCGCCGCCAACCCCACCATCTCCCTAGCCATCACATTCGCCTTCCCCGCTGTCGTACCCCACCATTGTCGTTCCCCCAACATCTTCACTGCCATTGCCAACCGTCGATGATGAGATCCTTTGTGTGGAGGAGAAACTGGAAAAATGGATTCAGAGCGGTTCAAGGGAGCAAGAAGAGGCAAAATGGATTCAGGGATAAAATTTGTTTTGATTTATTTTCTTTTGTCAAGGGTATAATGCTCTTTTCAACAAAATTCGGCCATTAAATGGTTGACAAAAAAGCCAGAGGAGTCGAAGGGTATTTTGGTTCTTTATGAGATACCAGGGTTATATTAGCACATTCAGTCTAAAGTCAGAGTCATTTTAGCACTTAGTTCTAAAAATAAACATTAACCTCATTAGTTAAATGTTTATAAAATGATATCGTCTAACGTTAAGTCGATATGAATTAAGACTTTATATTTTATAAATAAAATAAAAAAAGAAATATTGTTTTAAAGGGTTAGTTTCATTGTAAGATGAATGATAAATTACAAATACGGAATAAATAAAAGAGCAAAATATATTTATAACCCTAATTTTAGGCAGAAAGTTACAATATAATCCCGCAATCTTAAAAAATATCAATTTAACCCGAACTAATTATTGTATGTGTCAATCTAACCCTAATTTCAAAAGATTTGTGCCGATATAGCTAAGCTCTCTAATTCCGGCGTTGACCCATAAACATCCGGCAATGACAAGAAAGAGGAATGATGGAAATACCCTTTTAACCAAAGAATAAAAATTAATGATGGAAATACCCCTTTGATACGGCGGAAAACGTCATTGATCCACCGGAAACCCAAGCCCAATGCCGCTCGCTTAGCCCCCACCGCCGATCAACCTCCACGCCACCGCCCTCATTTTCCTTATCCACGCCCTGCCCCACAGCCAAAAACCTACCAACCCACCGCTTTCATCTTCCCTCTCCCCACTTTTTGAAACCTTAGCGCAGCTCAGCCACAGCCCACAGCCACCCCACCACTCAGACCCAAACCTTCCGTCCTCCTCCTCCCTAGCGTCGCTCAGTCCCACCCCTTTTTGAAACCCTAGTGCTGCTCAGCCCCACCCCACAACCACCCCGCCGCTAAGACCCCAACCTGGCGCCCTCCTCCTCCTTCTCCCTGCTCAGCCCCACCACTTTTTGACACCGTTGCACCGCTCATCTCCACCCCAGAGCCATCCCGCCACTCAGACCCCAAACACCACCATCTTCCTCTCTCTCCCCACTCTGCCACCGCTTTTTGAACCCTAGCACCACTCATCCCCACCCCACAACTACCTCGCCGCCCTCCTCCCTTTTCCCACGTAGCCCCATTGCCTTTTGAAACCTTAAACCTTAGTGCCGCTTAGCCCCACCCCACAGCCACCCTTCCGCTCAGACCCCACCTCGCTCAGCCCCAATGGAAGAAATGGAAGCGAAGGAAGAAAGGGGAGGAAGAAAAGGAAGAGTAAGAAAGGGAAAAAAGAGGGCTGATACGTCTTTTCACTTCTTTTTTCCCTTTTTTTGCAAGGGCAAAATGGTATTTTCTAAAAAATTTGGCCATTAAAACATTGACTAAAAAGTCAACGGAGTCAAAGGCTATATTGACATTTTCTAAGATTGCAGGGTTATACTGGCACTTTCATCCAAAAGATAGTAAATCGCTATATCATACCCTGTATTTTACTTGATTATGTCATGTACTTGTACAATTTAATATACAATATGTATTTTAATTTAATTCAAATTATTAAAATATGTTTGAATTAATATTAAATAAAAATTACTATTTAGCACCACCGCCGCCGACGCGCCTCCGCCGAGCCCCGCCGCCGTCGCCGCCATTCTCTTCTCCTCCTTCTCATTCGCTCTCCGATCTCCTTCTCCGCTTCTCCGATCTCCTTCTCCAGTCTCCTTCTCCTCCTCTCCCCCGCTTCTCCGCTTCTCCGGTCTCCTTCTCCCCCGCTTCTCAGATCTCCGCTTCTCCGGTCTCCTTTGTCATCTCCGTTCCCGTCCCTGTCCCAGATCTTGCTTCTCCGGTTTCCTCCGTCATCTCCATCTCCGTTCTCATTGCCCTTGCCCGACCCAGTTCTCGTCGTCCTTGCCCGACCCGGTTCTTATCGCCCTTTCCCGACCCGGTTCTCATCGCCCTTGCCCGACCCGGTTCTCATCGCCTGTTCTTGTCTCCCATTCTGTCTCCTGGTTCTCTTCGCCCTTGCCCGACCCAGTTCTCTTCATTGGTTCTCTTTGCCCTTGCCCGACCCGGTTCTCTTTGCCGATTCTCTTCGCCCTTGCTCGACCCGGTTCTCTTTGCCAATTCTCTTCACCCTTGCCCGACCGAGTTCTCTTTACCGATTCTCTTCGCCCTTGCCCGTGTGCTCCTTCAGTTCTGGTCGCCATTCTCTCAAGGCTGGGTTTCCGTCGGAGAAACTAGAAGGTGGGGATGAGATAGCGGCGGCGGTGGAGCTGACGCTGTGATGGAGTGGCGGTGGCACCGTGTGGATCAGCGGGGATAAAGGAAGAGACGACGGTTAGGGACGGCGGTGGGCTAGGGTTTTGCTGGGACGGTGGTGGAGCTGGATGCGGATCCACACGACGGAGGAGACGGTGGTGGAGCTGGATGCGGGCAACGGTGGAGCTGGGGACGAAGGAGGAGGTGGCGGCGGTGGAGCTGGATGCTGATGACGGCGGTGGAGCTGGGGACGGTGGTGGTTTTGATGGTGGCGGCGGCGATGGCAACGATGGTGTACCAGGCGGCGGCGGCGTTGGCTCAGATTGTTTTTTTAAATTTTTTTATTTTAAAAAATTAAAATTAGTAATATACATATATATATATATATGTATTAGGGCATAAACTAGTAAAATACAGGGCGTGATATAGTAACACCCCAAAAGATAAGGTTATTTTAGCACTTTTCTCTAAATAAAATGAGAGCTTTTTAAGTTTTGGGGTAAATTGTAGCTATATTATTTTTTAGAATGAGAAAAGTGCTTTTATAACCCTACCTAGTTGATATAAGTAGCAATATAATCTTTTGATAATTGAAAGTGCAAATATAACCCTAGATAGTTGACGTAAGGGCAATTTTATCCATTCCGACAGATTTTAGCCTGAATTCAATAAAATAACTATTTTACCCTTCTGAAAAAAATAAAAAAAATAAAAAGAAGGAATTACATTTATACCCTCCAAAAACCCTTTTCTTTATTTTCTTTTCTTTCTTCTCTCACATTTATTTCACCTCCATTTTGCCATCTTATTCTTTGTTGTGGTAGTCTTCTCTGTCTCGCTGTCTTCTCATTCAATGTCGGTGTCTCTTCTTCATCTCGCCGTATTTTTCTTTGCTGTGTGCGCATGTCTCCTCCATCCTGCCATCTTCTTCTTCATTGTGGGTGCGCGTCTCCTATGTTGCACCATCTTTTTATTCATTGTGGGTACGCGTCTCCCCTGTCTCGCCATCTTCTCCTTCGATGTGGGTGCACATCTTCTCCGTCTCGTCGTCTTCTTCTTCACCGTGGGTGCACGTCTCCTCCATTTCACCGTCATCTTCTTCGTTGTAGGTGCGCGTGAAGCCACACACCATCTTCTTCTTCGCTGAGCTAGAATAACCCAACACTTCACGTTGGAAGAGTGCACAAGAAGCCAAAAAACGTCGCTGGAGGAGCTTGACTTTGTCAGAAGTGGAGATCGATGCGGAAGGGTTTCAGATTCTCAGATGCGGTAAGAATCTGAGCTCAATTTTGTTTAATTTGAACAGAAAATTCACCAGAGCTGGCTGGTGGGGGTGGTAGGGCTGACTGATGGTGGTGGCGGGGGTGTAAGGTGGTGGTTGCAGGACTGGCTGGGTGGGGATAATGGCGGGGCTGGGTGGATATGATGGTGGTGGGCCGAGCTTGGTGGGGCAGCAGCGGGGCGGCGGCAAGCTAGTGGTGGTGGTGGTAGCAAAAGACAATTTTTTCCTAACACTTTTTGGCTTTAGGCCAAAGGGCATTTTAGTCTTTATGTGTGGTCAATGTCTGTCAATGCCAGAAATGATGCTTAAGGTTATATTTGCACTTACATTAAGTAGGTAGGGTTGTTTTTGCACTAAAAATTATTTGAGGGTTATATTGACATTTATTCAAGTAGATAGGGTTATACTGGTATATATCCCTTTCAGAATTAGTTTTATTAAATGCACTGAAACTTAGGGACCACATAGTAATATCTTTACAAAAGGAGAAAAATGCTCCACCTCTATATAATTTTGACTGAAACCTTAACTTCATCGATGATCCGCACTCCGGGGGGTCGCTAACATACCAACATTTTACTGGAGATCGATTAACCTGCTGAGCGCTAGATGTAAAGATATAATTTATAATATTTCTCCTGTACTCACTACTAATTACCAAAGAGTAGCTAGTGGCAAGTTCGAGGTCGTCCACAGAGATGCTAGAATTCAAAGGCTAACTATACAAGACTCACAATCGGGCATCACTCTGATTGTGTGTCGGGAATATTAAGTGTCACAAACATGGTTTTTGGGGGGGGGTGTCTAACAAACTACTAATCGTGTGAAGAAAGAGAACAAAATATATTAAGCTAAGCCTTGGTGATATTTGCGCAAATTGAACGATAGGTGACTTTGATCCTAGATTCTATCATATACAAGACATCAACCTATCCCAATGTCTATGTCACATAGTGTGGTTGATAATCGAAGTCTCATGATGACTCTAGGGTTGAAACGACAATGGTCGCTACAATACAATCCTAGTTGCTACACACTATCAAGCCCTCACCTATCGGGGAACACTACATTAAGTCAATTTGAGAGATCTACTAATCGAAACGGTGCTCACGGTTCTATATGCATACACTCACATAACCGAGGACTCACGAACCCACAACATCCTAACACACACTCTCAAGGGGAAAACAAGCCTAGCACGATTCATGCCACATACAACAATGGTGCATCATAGAGTATAATTAACATGCATCATTTCAAGAATGTAAAGAGCAAATAAAGCATAATATTCATAAACATATAAGATAGGATGACCTAAATTCTCTCAAAATCTCTACCAAGTCATGAATATTAATTAGATACCCAAGTAAATAAACTATTCCCTAAGCATTGCACCCAATTTTACCATTAGATTCAATGCCATTGGGCACAAAACTAGAAAACACTAAATGAAGAGAGAATGGTTATTCCCTTTCTCTCTCTACCTATTAAGATACTAGAATTACACTAATGAGGGCTGCTCTCTTACTACTAAACCCTAATAGACTAGTGCTCCTTAAATAGTAGGTAGGAAATGGGCCTTAAAGAAGCCCAAAATCAAGGGAAACCCTAACATCCACGTCCACGTCGGCACAGCCCATGCAATAGCACACATCCCAAGCTACACAGCTTGTGCAAAATCAAATGAGCCATGGACTGGGCAAGGTTTCCGACCAAACTGAGTGGTGCGACCATGCAATTTCTTGCAGGCCACCGACTGAAGAGGCATTTTGGCTATCTGAGCGGCGCGGCCCGTGCAAAAGCACACATGCCACTGATTAGAGTTGAGATCTTTGACTTCTGATGGCACGGCCACACGTTTGGCTTCGGGCTGTAGACAGGAGTCCAGGTGCACGGCCTGCTCCAAGACTTAGTTGCACGAGATGTGCCGATTATCTAAATCTTCCGGACTTCAACTCCTTTCTTCTTCTTCTTCTTCAGTGCATTCCCATCTACTACCACGATTAAGCGTGTGACCTTCAGTCTACTACCATCCTTGCGAATGACCTTCAATATCTTCTAACATTCTCGCAAATGACCTTTACTAAGTCTACTATGAAGTGCTTACGAGCGATCTACAATGAAGCTCATAAAATAAGATCTAGATGCTCGTAAGGATATAGCATCCATTAGGTATACTAGTCTACATAATGATGGATTTAGTTAAGAAGACCAACAAAGGCTATCTAAATCCCTTGTGATGTAAACTCAACCAAACCTAGCAATCAACCATACAAAAGCTACTAACAAATATGCTAAATGCATTAGGCAACACATGCTTCTAGATTAACATCAATCGCCATCCTCTCTACACCCCATCTCCACCCCTGTCTCCGCTTCCATCCGACAGTAACTCAAAAGGTAAGGAATGAGTGGTTCTGTGACTCTAGATGATGAAGATGGAAATTTGAGTTAGGTTTGGATTTTACATTGTCTTTTTCAGTAGGGTGGTTAAAGTCGGGTTTTGATTTCACGTTGGCATCTCCGTCAGTAGGGGTGGTCAAAGTCGGGTTTGTGATTTATATTAATTGATCTGTACATATATATACTAGCTCTGATTGATCCAAATTGATATGTCTAGGTTCATTTAACGGTACATATTGCAACCTATAAATTGGATATACGAAGAGAAACATGGCACGCCAAAGTGCCAACTTTAATGGCATCATAGCACTTTCTAATTATCCTTCTTCTTTCATATCCCCTCGAGATATAATTTGTTCCTTCATCTCTTCTCATCATGTCTGACATATCCAAATCACTCTCTTTTCATTATGCCTTTGCCATTTCCAACATAAAAATTCACATTCCCATTTGAGATTGAGAATGTGCAGTACTCTTCTTGGGCTGAATGATTCCTCAGCACACCTAGGATTATGAATTTTCTGATCACATCGTTTCGCCAACCTACAAAATTAATAGCGAAAATGATAAAGCCACGACTAGTGAGGCCACTGAAGACGTCCCTGATCCCGCCCTTTGGGCTCGACTTGATGCCATTGTAAAGCAATGAATCTACAACACCATCTCTCTCGACCTCATCCACACTATCCTTGAGCCCGGTTCCAGCGCCAAACGAGCAAGGAATCGCCTCAAGGATATCTTCCAAGACAACAAAAACGTGCGGGCAGTGATGTTAAAGAAACAATTCTCTTGCACTCACATTGATGGATGATTTTCCCAGCGTTTCTACATATTGTCAGCTCTTAAACTTCTTGCTGACCAACTACACAATGTTGATGAACAAGTCAGTAACAATCACCTTATTCTTTAATTCACTAGTGGAAAGCCCTTGATTAAAGGCAACAAACAAATGCGATTTTTAAGGAACTGCTTTTGATTGATGTCCGAATGAAGTTCCAAACTCAGAACTGCTTTTGTATTTGATTAAAAGCGTTTTAAAATTGATCAAAGGTGGTTCTTGAGAAACTGTCTTTGTCAACATCAATTAAAGGGGGTTCTATCGTAGAACCGCCTTTAATGGGGTGACTTTATTGGGTTTTTAGGCCCGAGTATGTATGGCTATGCTAGGGTTTTCTTCATGCCTTCATTTTTTCCCCAAGGCAAATCTCCATCGTTTCTATTCCTAAGGAAAATCTACCTTTTCTAACAAAAACCATCAGCCTGCACTTATTTTCTCACCTCCACCGTGCCTACCCTCTACCGCCGCCACTCTCTCGCCCCCACCTCAGCTCTCCCACCACTTTTCCTCTCTTTCCCTCCCCCACCCAACGCCGAAGGCACCGTCTCCTCCCTCCGTTGCGCCACTCCCTCTCCCTCATTCACCCAACAGCAGTGCGACATTGTCTCCTCTCTCAGTCGGGCACCGTCTCCTCCCTCCATCGCGTAGCCTCTGCCTACTGCGCAGCCACCTTGCTCTCCCACCCCTCTCTTCGCTCTCCCACCGACGCTCATTCTCCTCCGCCTCAGCCCCCTCTCTCCCCCGCTCCGTTGCATTGTTGCCTCCGCCACTGCCCACCATCGACCACCGCTTGCCTCCACCTCCACTCCATTTCACCGCCCTCGATTTGCTCCGCCCGCCGCGTGTTTGTGTTTTAGGGTTGTATATTATTGTTGCAGAATGAGGCGTCGTTCCATTGTTGCAGATGTTTTTGTTGTGCTGGGTTTCACTAACCAAAATATGATATGTTATTTAATCAAAATTTGTAAAGATCTTGTTGCAGTTGTTATTGTTGTCTGTTGGTTTCAGAACTAGGTTTGATTTGCTGCCAGAAACCAATTGGTTTCCAACCGTTTTTTTTGGAAGCTCAAAAATAGGATCCCAATTCGGAACCTATTTTGGACCCATACAAAGGCGACTCTGGAACCACCTTTAATTGAAATTGATTAAAGGAAGAACCAAAGCAGTTCTAAAGTGTCTTCTCTGGTTCAATGGAACCACCTTTAATCAAGGGGTTTCCTCTAGTGACTAGTTGCTGGTATTTTCAATGGTTACGAGGGTGTAGTGACGATAATTCTATAGAGAAATCCCCTGCCCTCATTCTACAAAGCAAGATTAATGCTCACTCTTGAGAAAACTTGGTTTAATCAGAGTTCAACCAATCTTGGCGGTGGTTGTACTGCACTTTTTACGGCGGTCAGTGGCAACCATAACGACTAGTCCACTGGCGGAAACACGAGAAGCTCATTCCCTTTCGTCGGACCCAACTCACAGTCAGGAAACACGGGTGGAAACGCGGGTAGTGGAGAGAGGCGTGTACGTGGCCGTGGTTAGGGGCGGAACCAAAAACATTTTTCAGGGGAGGCTGAAAAATTTTTGGCATCCGGCGTGCAGAGGCGGCGGGACGAGGCAGCTTCCGACGGCGGCCCGGCGGAGACCTGGTGGCGGACGGCTCTCGGCTGAGGGAAATGACGGAGGGAAAGGGAGAGCTTCTGCTACTCTCGCCTCTATGCAAATGTTTTGTAACTTTGTTTGTGTTTGGATTATTGGATTGGGCTCCGTTTTTGGACCAATCCATTTCACATTCCATTTTTATTTTTTTCCATTTTACTAAATGAAATGACGTCGTTTCACGTGTCATTTTAGTACTTAGGCATTAAAAAAAAGAAGGCCGCAACGCGGCCTTCTTCTCCGAGCAAGCCTCAGACGTTTTCACTGGAGACGCGCTCGACTCACCGGAAGACGCGCTCGGTGAACCGGACCGCCTCCTGCTACCTCCGGCCGGCGATCGAGGTAGGGCTGGAGCCCTACCTCGCGTCCCATTGGTTCCGCCCCTGGCCGTGGTGGAAGAGGTCACTCGAGTAGAGGCTGGTTCCATGGAGAAGGCGGTGCGCGACAATAAGGAGGAGGCAACGGGCAGTTTCATCGTGATGGTTTTCAGAATTTTGAGAATGTTCCACGTCCAAACTTTCTTTATAATCAACTCTATGAACACTTGAATTGGGCCCGCCCACTCCCCCCAGGTCCATATCCAACTTTAGGCTATTAGACTCCTCCAACAAGCTCAATAGCTGCTGGAATTCTTGGGTCCAGACCGCAGCAAGTTTTCATGGCCCATCAACCCGACCTAAGTCCAAATCCAACTCCAACCGACATAGCTGCTGCAATGCAAACTCTTTCGCTAAATTCGATGATTGGTGGTACATGAACACTGGTGTCATCTCTCACATGAGTTCGGATAAAGAGGTACACTCTCGTCTTATTCTAATTTAAGAAATTATATAAATATAATTGTCAATAATGGTCATGCAATTCCAATCAAAGGTTCTAGTAATACACACTTATCACCTCCCTACCCTCCCCTTTCTCTCTCTGACGTAGTTTACACTATGATTTAATTAAAAATTAGTCCCCACCTGTAAATTAACAACTGATAATCACGTCACTATTACATTTAACCCTTTTGACTTCGATGTGAAGGATCTTATGATGGCGACACATCTTATGCGATGTAATAGTTTAGGCGACATTTATCCAATCACATATGTTTTCTCCCGAGCCTCTATCAATCCCTACACTCTCATTGCCGCATCTGCATTTCTATGTCACAATCGTCTTGGGCACCCTTGAGCATCTATCTTTAATACTCTTCGTTCTAGCAATCAAACTCAACGTTCTCCAGTTAATCAATCTTTTCATTGTCACTCATGTGAACTTGGTAAACATATCAAATTAACATTTTTCCCTCAGAAACACGTACTTTTTCTCCATTTGATATTGTTCACTGTGATTTATAAACATCCCCCACTGTGAGTAAAAAAGGTCATCGATACTATGTCCTATCTTAGACAACTTCACAAATATTTTGTGGGGTTTCCCTCTCCGTTCTAAACCCCAAGTCTTTGAAACATTCTCCTCTTTCCTCACCCTGTTCCAAATTCAATTTTAAAAGACAATAAAAAACATTTCAATGTGACAATGGTAGAGAATTAAAAAAATGATTCATTTCTTAAACTTTTTACCTCTCATGGAATACAATTTATTTTCTCATGACCACACACATCTTCTCAAAATGGCAAAGCTGAACAGAAATTTTGAACTCTCAATAGCACCATCTGCACCCTTCTTCTCCACTCTCACATGTCTCTCCCAGTGTGGCACCAAGCCATTGAAATGGTAATATACCTCCACAACATCCTTCCTACTAGAGCCAAGAACTGCTCTCCAACTCTAATCCTCTTCCATAAGCATCCCACAAACTCCCACCCTTGAATTTTCGGTTGTCTCTGTTACTCTCATCTTCTATCCTCCAACATTCATAAACTCCAAGCTCGAACCATCCCCTATGTCTTCCTAGAGTTTCCATGTAATCATTGGGGATACAAATGCCTTGACTTATCGAAAAATTACATCTTCATCTCTCGACACGTTACTTTTAACGAAAATGTTCTCCCCTTTAGAGATATGCATCCTTCTAACTCTCCTTCTTATGATTTTTTTTGTACACTGCCATCTCTCCATATATTGCCCATCATATCCAATCATGCACACCTCCTTTCTCTACCCAGGCCGTAACTACTCTTCATGTTCTGCCTGCTCCTCAAACACATTTCCAGTCTCCTCAAAGTAGTTCCCTAACTAGCCCAACACAGTCCCCATCAACCAACCCGCCACCACAACCACCCAGTCACCACAAATGACTACCCATAGCCATCACAAAATCTTTAAACCACAACTACTGAAGTTATGCACGTCCACTACTCCTTCAACTCTTCCTAAAAATCCCATCCAAGCCCTCTTGGACCCCAATTGGAAGCAAGTCATGACCGACGAATACACTGCTCTCATTAAGAATGAGAAATAGGTGTTAGAGCCCCAACCATCCAATGCTAATGTCACCCATTGTATTTGGTTGTTTAAACAGAAATTCTACTCTAATGGCAACTTGGAGCGATACAAATGGCTTTGTTGTTAATGAAAGGTCTCAATAGATGGGTGTTAACTGCGAAGAAACTTCTAGTCCAGTGGTCAAACCTGCTACTATTCGTATGGTGCTCAGCATAGCCTTGTCTCACAATGGGCCTATTCATCAATTGGACGTAAAGAATGCATTACTTCATGGAAATTTAGAGGAAGTGGTGTATATCGCCATCACCCTGACCATGTGTGTTTTTGGAAATCACAATATGGGGTGAAACAAGCACCCGAGCTTGGTATCAACGATTTGCTTCGTTTGTTTCCACTAGTGGCTTCTGGCATAGTCGCTCACATCACTCTCTCTTCATCTATCATCTTGGCCCTGACACGACATATCTCTTATTCTATGTTGATGAAATCATCCTTACCACCTCCTCGAAAGAGCTGCGAGAGTCCATCATCGATTAGGTTAATGCATAATTTGATATGACGGACCTTGGCCCTCTCAGTTATTTCCTTGGCATTTCTGTTACCAGACGTTTGAGCGGTCTCGTTCTTTCTCAAAATAAATATGTCGAAGACGTCTTAGCTCGCGCCAACATGTCATCCTGCAAACCCTCCTAAACACCCGTGGATACATCTGGCTCGTCTACAATACCTTACCCTCACGCGCACAAATATCTCATATTCAGTACAACCGATCTATCTCTTTATGCATGATCCTTTTGAGGGTCCTCAAGAGGAACACACGAGTGCCCTAAAAAAAATCCCGCGTTATCTCTAGGGAACACTTGATATGGCCTTACATCTTTCCTCATCCTCCAATAGCGGACTCATTGCCTATATTGATGTTGATTAGGGTGGATGTCCAGACACTCGTCGGTCTACTTCTGGATATTATATCTTTCTCGGTGATAACCTTATCTCTTGGTCATCTAAACGGCAACCAACCCTGTCTCGTTCTAGCGCCAAAGCTGAATACTGTGGTGTTGCCAATGCCGTTACTGAATCTTCATAGCTACGCAACCTTCTCCTTGAACTCCATTGTCCGCTCCAAAAGGCCAACATTGTATACTGCGGTAATGTGAGTGCTGTCTATATATCTGGCAATCATGTACATCATCACCGCACTAAGCACATCGAGATGGATATCCACTTTGTTCGTGAGAGTTACTCTTGGCCAAGTGCTTCATGTTCCCCCTCGGTACCAATACACTGACATATTTACTAAGGGTCTTCCTAAGGCTCTGTTTGATGACTTCCATTTCCGTCTCAACGTTTGCCGTTCTCCCGCTACGACTGGGGGAGTAATAGAATATAGAATCATCCTTAGCATCTCTAATTGATTTGTGATTGATCTTCACTGATCTGTACATATATTGACAACATATGATTGATTCTAATTGATATGTACAAATATAGACCAGTCTAGCATTATTGTAACGGTACATATTATAACCTATTAATTGGATATACGAAGAGAAACAACACAGGTGAATTGCCAACTTTCAGTATTTTCTCTTTGAAATTATGGATCAAATAATTTTGCAGGTATTAGAGGTAGATGAATGGTCTAAGAAATATCGGAGGTAGATGAATGGTCTAAAGTCCATAAATGGGTTTAACTAGAGTTCATTGTATTTTGTCTATTTATTCTTCATAATACATTCTCATGAATAGAGAAGTTTCACTTTAACATGGTATCAGACCAAAATTTTGTTATTCAGCACAAAGTCACCAAGGCGATCATGGGCAGAGGTCGTAGTGTGCATGGTTTGTATGTGCTGGATAGAGGCGAGGCTGCTTTATTATCTTTTATATCTCAGAATAAAAATCGAGTATCATTTGATTTATGGCATGCTCGTCTTGGCCATGTGGCCCCTACTGTTATTTCTCATTTGATTAAGACTGGAGCTTTGTGTGCTTCCTCTTTATTACCTAAGCCGGGACTGTGTGCCCCTTGTGTGATGGCTAAAGGTCAAAAACAATCTTTTTCTGTTAACCCTAAACGGACTTTGAAGGTTTTGGATTTGGTGCATTGTGATTTATGGGGACCAGCCCCTGTTTTGTCAGAAAGTGGTTTTGCTTATTATGCTCTTTTTGTGGACGATTATTCTCGTTTTTCCTGGCTATATCCTCTCCGTAGAAAATCGGATTTTTTCGATTTTTTTTTCAGTTTGAGGCTTTCGTACAAAACCAGTTTTCTTCCACCATCAAAACTTTTCAGAGTGATGGTGGGTCCGAATTTCTCAATAATCGTCTTCGCTCGCATTTTGCCTCGAAAGGCATTCATCACCAAGTCTCCTGTCCTTACACTCCGGAGCAGAACGGTCGCGCAGAACGAAAACACCGTCATGTGGCTGAAATGGGATTGTCTATGTTATTCCATTCTCACTTGCCTTTGTCTCACTGGGAAAATGCTTTTGCTGCTGCAGTATACACTATTAACAGGTTGCCTACTCCTGTTCTTGACGGTGCTTCTCCCTATGGTGTTCTATTTGGTCGGACTCCAGAATACTCGAATTTCAGACCCTTTGGCTGTAGGGTCTACCCTTTTGTTCGGCCATATGCTGATCACAAGCTGTCCCCTCGTAGTATCCCATGCCTTTTTGTGGGTTACAGCTCTCACTATAAGGGGTTTCGTTGTCTGGATACTATTACTGGCCGGATTTACATCACTCGTCATGCTCGCTTTGATGAGACATGCTTTCCTTTGGCTACTGGAAGTACTGCGCAGGTGTTTTCTTCCTTGGATGTTCTATCTTTTATGGATCCCGAGTCCTGTGTTTCTGAACCAGCCTCATCTTCTCCGACAGCCGCTTCTGGTCCTTGTACAGTCTGTGATGACTCGCCATCTCCAGTTAACCCATCTCGATCCCTGCCAGATCCTCCGGTTACTTCTCATCCTGCTACTCCGCCATCTTCTCCACCTCTGATTACTCCGTCATCTACTCCTTCGTTTGTTTCTCCAACTCCGAGAGCTCATCATATGGTTACCAGGAATCAGGATGGTACTCGTCGTATCAAATCTCATCCTGATTTCGTTCCCACTGGTCTTCTAGCTGCGGTTTTGGATCATTCTGAGCCTCGCGACTATCGTGCAGCTCGTCGGGACTCGAAATGGGTAGATGCCATGGATGAGGAGATGGATGCACTTAGAAGACAGCACACTTGGGAGTTGGTACCTCGTCCTTCGAATGCCAATATTGTTGGGTCGAAATGGGTCTATCGCTTGAAATACAGACCTGATGGCAGCATTGATCGTTACAAGGCTCGTCTGGTCGCTCAAGGTTACTCGCAGATTCCTGGCTTCGATTTCGATCACACGTTTAGTCCAGTAGTTAAAGCTGCCACAGTTCGGACTGTTCTTGCTATCGCTACTCTGCGACGGTGGCCCTTGCATCAGCTTGATGTCAAGAATGCGTTTCTCAATGGCGTTCTTGACACACCGGTCTATATGGCTCAGCCTGTCGGTTATCAGGATCCTACTTGTCCTACTCATGTCTGCCGACTTCAGAAGGCTATTTATGGCCTGAAACAGGCTCCTCGAGCCTGGTTTGATAGGTTCAGCTCTTTTTTGCGTCAGCTTGGTTTTGTTTGCAGCTCGTCGGATACATCTCTGTTTATTTTCTCTCGGGGATCTACACTGCTGTATCTCTTGGTTTATGTTGATGACATCATTCTCACTGGCAATGATAAGGGTGCCATTCGCCAGTTCATCTCTCGGACTGATAAGGAGTTTTCCATCAAGGACTTAGGATCTCTGACTTACTTCCTTGGTCTTGAGGTGTCCACTTCTCCTTCCGGTCTCTTTCTTGGGCAAGCCAAGTATGTTCGTGATATTCTTTCTCGAGCAGGCATGACTGACACATCTCCGGTTACCACTCCGTTTGTTCCACTCTCACAGCTTCACAGCAGCTCCAGCGCTCCTTTTGGTAATCCAACCCTCTATCGCTCTCTGGTGGGTGCCCTTCAGTATCTGACTATCACCCGTCCAGATTTGTCTTTTGCTGTCAACTCTGTTAGTCAGTTCCTTCAGGATCCTCGGGAGGATCATTTTGCAGCTGTCACTCGGATTCTTCGGTATGTGGTTGGGACGCCACACCTTGGTCTCACTTTTCGCACGGGGGGATCCTCTGATGTTTGTGCTTACTCTGATGCTGACTGGGCTCGCTGCTTGGAGACGCGTCGTTCGACCTATGGTTATGCTGTTTTCTTGGGAGACAACTTGGTGTCCTGGAGTGCCAAGAAGCAACCCACTGTCTCGCGCTCGAGCTCGGAGTCTGAATACCGCGCTCTTGCAAATACGGCTGCTGAAGTCATTTGGCTCTCCCATCTTCTGAAGGAGTTGCATTTTCCGCTGGATGGGTCGCCTCTTCTTTTGTGTGACAACAACAGCGCGATCTTCTTAGCTCAGAATCCTGTTGCTCATAAGCGGGCGAAGCACATTGACATCGACTACCATTTTGTTAGAGAGTTAGTTGCCTCTGGGAAGCTTCGAGTTAGTCATGTGCCCACTTCATTGCAGCTTGCGGATATTTTCACGAAAGGGCTTCCAAAGCCATTTTTTGAATTTTTTCGTTCCAAGCTTTGCGTTTCGGTTAACCCGACACTTCGCTTGAGGGGGGATATTAGAGGTAGATGAATGGTCTAAGAAATATTAGAGGTAGATGAATGGTCTAAAGTCCATAAATGGGTTTAACTAGAGTTCATTGTATTTTGTCTATTTATTCTTCATAATACATTCTCATGAATAGAGAAGTTTCACTTTAACAGCAGGTGCCGGAGGAATCTCAACGACAACAATTGTAGCTATCGTCATTCCAGTTGCTGCTGCCATAGTTGTTTTTGTGGTGGCCTTGTTCTGCATAGCAAAGAGGACCAAAAAGAGAAGGATGTATGATCGTGTTGACGAAACAACAGGTGATTTAAGATGAAGCTTAATGTTATTGGCAGAACACTAATTAGTCATTTACAATTGACCCAGACCTAATTTGCATGACCTTAATTGAAAATATGTCCAGAATGATGAATGATTATTCTGGCGATAACTTCATCTATGATCGCTAATTAAACCATCTTGAAAGATTAATTTCACTATCAATTTCCAATTCAAATGCAGGTTTTAGTAGTATCTCAACTGATGCTGAATCCTTGCGATACAGCTTCAGTCAAGTTCAAGCTTACACAAACAAATTTGCTGCTGAGAACATAATTGGTCAAGGTGGATTTGGTCCTGTTTATAAGGTATTATTTGTTTTGTTGAGATTTCCTAGTCTCATACTTCAATTAATAGCAGATCAAATGTCATCTACAAATAAAATGAAGCTAAAGCGCGATCGCGATGAAGAGATTAATGTTGAACTGATATTGGCAGGGAACACTGCCCGATGGTCGTCCAGTAGCTGTTAAGAGGTTGTCCAGAAGCTCATCACAAGGTGGCGAAGAATTTATCAATGAAATCGCACTTGTTGCAAAGCTTCAACATAGGAATTTGGTTAGACTACTGGGGTATTGCTTGGAAGGAGAAGAAAAGATCCTCATCTACGAATTTGTCATCAATAAAAGCCTCGATTACTTTCTTTTCGGTATGTTTCATGCATTATTTGATTATGAAAACACAGTTGTTTATTTTTTCGATGGAAACATTGGACAGACAGTATACTTTGTTTTTTTCTAAATATAGATCCAGAGAAGCAGCCGTTGTTGGACTGGTTAGCGCGATACAAGATTATCGGAGGAATAGCAAGAGGACTTCTCTATCTACATGAAGATTCTCGCATTAAAATCATCCATCGTGATCTTAAGGCGGGTAATGTACTACTAGACCAAAATATGAACCCAAAGATTGCAGATTTTGGGATGGCCAGGCTTTTCGAAATTGATCAATCTGAAGGAAACACAAGCAGAATCGCTGGCACATTGTAAGTTGAAAAACTATTTTCTCTTTTTTCTCATCAATTACTGTTACTGTTATGTTGTTACAGAATCAGTAGTGTATAACTTATTAGAAATGGAGATTTTGTTTTTGAAGTGGTTACATGGCGCCTGAATACGCATATCACGGCCTGCTCTCAGTGAAGTCAGATGTCTTTAGTTTTGGTGTTTTACTTTTGGAGATCATAAGCGGCAAGAAGAACAGCAATTTCCAAAATTCTGGTGTCGATGACCTTCTGAGTTATGTAAGTTTTTCCTTCCTAAACAAAGTGAAAGTCACACTTAAATTTGTTTTACTGTATAAAGAAATCCCATTTGATACTATGCTGTTATTATTTTGAATATATTGATGATATATAACACTCAAACGGTTGACACTTGGTCACTTTTGATACAAACCTGACGACGATAGATTAAACCGTTTATTTTGTAGGCTTGGAAACAATGGAGAGATGGAACGCCATTAGCAGTGATGGATCCGTCGATGGAGCATTGCTACAACCAAAATGAAGTGGTTCGGTGCATTCATATTGGCTTGCTATGTGTTGAGGAAGATGTGGAAAGAAGGCCTACAATGGCTTCAGTAGTTTTGATGCTTAACAGTTACTCGATTTCGCTACCGATCCCAAATCCACCTGCATTTTTTGGTCGGAGTAGAACAGAGAGCTTTCCTAGACAACTCCCTTTTGTTACAGATTCTGATAAAAAGTCACCACATCTAAACAACTCCATAAATGAAGCCTCTATCTCTGAACTTTACCCTCGATAAAATAGGGGCACACAGTGCAACCATTACTATATGTGTTGCCCTTGTTTTAATTGTAATTTACCCGTTCTTGGGCATAGAAGTACTCGAAACTGCTTGTCATGGTGAATTCGAACCAAGGGAATTACCTCATGTCATAACTTGTTGTCAACATTTTTCATCGAAAAGAATTGTTGAAAGATATATCTGCTGTTAAATTTCAAGGAATATTGGTCTTCCATCTTAAAAATCAATCGGTACTAAGCAGTGGTGGAACTGGACTTTTTTTCCAGATGGGCCTGGAGGAGGGACGGTGGTGGGATGGCATCCGGAGTCTCTGGATGGTGGCGAGACGGCGGCGGTGGCAGCGCCCGGAGCTGGAGCAGGCAGTGGCCAATGGTCCAGTGGAGGCGCACTTCTACTTCTACGTTTTTGGGAGAGAAATGTTTGTTTTTTGGGAGAAAATTTTTGAATTTCATTTTAATTTTTTTTCTTCAGTACTAATCAAAACAACGTCGTTCGACTTGAACTAAAATGACATCATTTTGATAAAATATGGGCAAAAAAAAGGCCGTCAGAGGCCTTCTTCTCCGACTCAACGTGGTTGGAAAAATAGAGCTTGAGCCGGAAAAGCGCAGCCCATAACCTCTGAATGCCGGGAAGCGCTACTGACCACTACTACCATGGCACCGAAATCTCAGGTAGGGCTGGAGCCCTACCACGCACCATGGTAGTTCCGCCCCTGGTACTAAGTGGAAGTGAACAAAAACCTTATATATTAGTTATTATCCTTGTGAGAAACCAACATGGGATGTATCTTTCAACACGCCTCCTCATTTGCCAACATGGAAACACTCCACGACCCATATCAAGCCAAATTAAAGGGGATCCACACATTGACCCAATAAATCCAACTCAGGCCTCGAATTAATAATAGAATGTTTGGAAAAATATGTCCAACTTGCAATTGAGAGGGGTGACCGAGGATGAGGCAAGATCATTGGTCACATTTATCGATGTGGAAGACATTGAGAGATGTGATCTATTCCTAAGGAGGCGATAAAACAAGGCTGGTAGATTCGATAAACCTTTGAAAAATCAACTTGCGGAACGAGTGGTAAGGCTCACTTGATTATCATTTTTTTCCGACCTCCATTGCTTTATTATTTTTAAATTATAAATGTTTTCATGACCAAACATATGTAGACTAAATTGAAACAAGACCAAATAGAAGGACACTTCATTCCGACGGGTAAAAATGACCTCCTTACCGAAGCTACGAGTAAATTAGATCACCCAGGACATGCAAGGGGGGTTTGTGCCCTCTTATCACAACAAGATACATTTTGAATTGTTAGGTCTTACAATAGGACAAAACCATCTAGGGTGCATATCTTGCAAAAAGAAGCTCATATTCAAGACAAGCGCATAGAGCAACAAATCATTTTAATAAGGAAGTTAATCCAACACATCGGTCATCCTATCCTAGAGAATTTGGACGACTTGACACCAAACTGGACTCTGCCGTCTAGAGGTTCATGCCACTCTCCAGGTGAAGTTGAGGTTAACCACGAGCCAAAACTTCTAACACCAACAAATTAAATCAACAACCTCGACAGGGCGATCATGTCAACACCCAAAAAGGTACAATTTTTTAATCATGCGATCATTACAAAATATAGTCACATATAATTTACAATTGTTCTTTGATACCATAGTGTCAACAAATTTGTGTGAGCTATACATTGATCAAGGCGACAAAGGTAGTCCACATCACGTTGCTGACGGAACTTTGTACGCGGTGATGCAACATCATCACACAATACCAGTTGTGAATGGTATTTCTCAAGTTTTGTTGCAAAAATCAGTGCAGTTGAA
Source organism: Rubia yunnanensis (assembly GCA_037428765.1). NCBI lineage: Eukaryota > Viridiplantae > Streptophyta > Magnoliopsida > Gentianales > Rubiaceae > Rubia > Rubia yunnanensis. The sequence continues at coordinate 105,095,221 of CM075065.1, forward strand.
CACCCTATTGCCAATTTCGGATGACCACTATAAAAAAAAAGGGTCCCTCACAAGGGATGTTTATTCATTGGCATCGTCGCCTAATTTATGCCGACCCGGTAACAAATCGTCACTTGAAGGGCAACAAACAGACCTAAACCGATTGTACAAACACCAAAGGAGATTAGAGCTCCGGTCACTAGGGCGCAAGTAATTAAGGATTCACCCAATTCGTTAGGGTGTTGTTCAATTGGTTTGCCACACACCCTCGTAACTCGACATACTTATTTTTGGGAAATGAATGTGTTTTTGGTGTAAAGCGAGAAATCATCGCCTCGTGGATTGACTTGGAAGACCTTTGGAGGTGTGAGCAAGTGAACCAAACCCTAATGTCCCCCTACCTATTATGAGTACAACCTTTAATCATTGAAATTCAATTTTAGTATGCATAAATACTGCATACAATTAATGTTCTCAATATTGCTTTGAAGGTACATGTATTACCTTGCAAGTAAAAAAGACAAGGGTTGGGTGGGATATTTTTTCCCCATGATGACTCAAGAAATTGGTTGCACGGTCCAAGAAGGATCGACAACATCTGTAAAAGTCTTGGCTAGAAAGATAAAAAAATTATTCGTTGCACCATATATTGAGCAATGATGGTTAGATACTCATTTCAATTACCGCACTTATGAAATTTGGTTTTACCTAATTATTTCAATAATTACTATCGTGTTCCAACATAGCATATCTAACCAAGTATGCAATAAAGTAAAACATGAACACACGAGACTTGGTTAACAGTTCGGTGAAATCCACCTACATCTACGGGGCCTGGCTCAGTTCTTGAATGAATCCACTAATTAGAAAGATACAGTACAAAGTACACCATACATGTGAATCATTCAAGCTCCCCTTGCTACCGATCTGCCTTGATCAAACTCCCTCTGACCTCGAAACTCGTCGACGCTGGATCTCCTCCTCCTGAGGAATTCAGGTATACGATTTTGAACTTGATCAACAATTTAAGTTCATGATGGAATACAGACGAATGACTCTGCAGTACCTCTCGAAAAATATGAAAATCTGGATGCAGATTTTCTTCAATTAAATCTGTGGGTGGCACAACTGTGATGTCCATCAATATGTATATACCATGAGCAGATTGGAATTCTCCACATTTGTCTTCAAAAGATTTTGTTTCCAAATCTTCTTCTGAAGTATATCCAAATCCTATAAATAAAGGGATTTTCCTTATCTCAATTATCCCATAATATTACATAAATCCAATTCCATAATTATATGGATTTTCAATAAATCCAATTTGCTTCAATAACACGCACAATCACATATTGTGAAATCTCAAAACTTCCATAATATCCACGCAATATTCTTCATGCACATAACAATTCTAAATCCAAGCTTTCCATATGTTCTAACATGGAAAGTTTTGTATGCATGAAGTATTATGCAAATATAATTCCTTCTCCACAAAATATTTTGATAACAATCAAATCTATTAGAGATAGGGTTTATCAAATATAATCTCTTAAAGAAAGGAATCAATATATCTCGTCCATATCTCATTTGAAAGAATATTTACCACATCAATTCCAATTTCCATAAATCCAGTCCAATCTCATAAATATAGGAATTGATATATTCTTCAATAAAAACACCATGGACGAAAATACTTCTTCTCGGATTACAACTCTAAATTCCTTATATCACCGAAATTACCTTCTTTGATGTTTCAACCCAACAATACCATATTTGCATAATTTTCCACAAATTGCCAACTAGATAAATATGGACTTTACAACTTATTTTAGTCTTTTTTTACATTAATTTATCTTGCAGGGACCATTAGAGATTAATTTTTACAGTCCCGAAGAAGAAACAAGTTTTTTGGATGGTTTTGTTGCATTTCTAACCCTCAGAGACGTTTGTCAAACTTTTGGGTGCCTCAATGAATGACCTTATCGATTCAAGTAAACAAGTCCAAGTGGATTACCTAGAAATCGACAAAGTAAGTTTTGAGTCCCATTTTTTGTCATTTGTAAAATTATTTGTCGTCCAAATCGCCATATTATCACACTCACATTAAGTCAACAATAAGTCGTATTCGCAAGAGGATATCAACATCGCAACAAATGGTTTGACTAGGTATTTAGATAAGTCCCAATCAACATCTATTGGAAATCCAAACGTGGTTTAGAATTGTGTGGAATGGAATTCGTAGTGTATATATATGGATGACGCATAATGTGTGGAATAAATTAGCGAGATCTTTATTCTTATCTATAAATTGTTGTTCCGTTAGCGTAGTCTGTAGATTTTCGTTAGTTAGCTAGGATGATCATGTCATTTGTTTTGGGGATTATAATTGGCGATATTTCTATCTCTATCTATAGAATAGTGCTTTGTCAGCATATTCTATAGATCTTTGTATGAATTGAAGCTGTTATATGAGGCTTTTCTTTTGGCCGGGTTTTATATATTGGTATTTTGAATTTTTACTTCTTTATCCGAAAGAGTTTCGAATGCGGAATCTGTGTCCCATCTTCATGTGTGTATGATCCCTAAAGAGTCGATATTTCAGTAACGGACTCGTAACTTCAGTCCCGAAACACGTTCCAAAACTGGGACTTAAAAATCATTCAAATCCCTTTCAGGCGTCAAATTCCATTAGCAGACTGAAAATGACGTTTGATTAAGGAAGTGTTTACAAAGGCCACAAAATGGATCCGATGCAGGAACCTTCATCTAGTTCCGGACTCGGAACTTGTTTTTCGCCCTCGAGGATGCATCATGAATTCTGAACTCGGGACTCAAGTTCCGAGCTCGACGTAAATAGGTAAATAGTATAGACGGTGGAACCCACGGTAGAGCCCTAAAAGAGCCCTACCAAATACAAAACATAATCCAACCTTAGGTTACTTAGGTAACCTAAGGAGCAAATCCGAGAGAGAGGGGGGGGGGGTGTTGGAGTGAAAATCCAAAGGATAACACTCCCCCACCCCCCCCCTCCCTTTGTCCAAGTTAAATAACTACCAACCCTAAGCATGATGATCGAGCAAAGGGAGCATAAAACAACCTGGAAAAACACAGGCTATAATACACAAGAAAAATGGGGTGAGAACAAACTCACTACCCATAAACAAATAATCCGCTTCTACCCCTAACAAAAGGGGCCATCTCCATTTGAATTCCATAATGCAGCCGAGAAATGTGAGACTCGAGTCTTGAGCTAATATCGTTGCTGGAATGTTGATGAAGGTACTAGATCCAATGTCTAATGATTTGAATATCCTAATGCAGCCGAGAGTCCGTCTCGGGTCTTGAATGTCGCATAAAAAAATGAAGCCGATGATCCGAATTGCACCTTATTGGCACGAATGAATATCTGCTTCTACCATGTACATCCCTAAGGTGGGGATAAAGGAATGTTATTGGCCTTCAAGCATTCTCATGTTGGCGCCGAGAGTGATTTGGTGGGCAAAGATTAAACGAGGCCGTGCCTCCAACCTTTGTAAATCCCAGTCTAATCAAACTCCTGAAGATGTGAGAATGGATACACTTATACCGCGTGCATCAAGCGTGGAGATTATGTAATCGCCCACTCCATTTTAAGCAAATGGATAGCTTTGTGCTAATTTAACACAGAGTGTAGCGCGAGCATAGAGCGCATAAATAACCGTTAATTCATAAGTAAAATCTAAGCTTAGGAGAAAGAGCATTAGAGTGTAAATCCATACTCTTAAACCTATTGCCTCAACCTGAATTCCGAGTTGCTGTTGCTAGAAGAGATCCGAGAAAAACCTGAAATAAACCTTGACTCCATCGAGCTCCAACAACTCCAACTTGACCCGGGATATAGCACCAAGCAGCGCCTGGTCTTGATGCCCAGATCCAGCGCCCAGTCCCCAGAAAACCTCTCTATGCTAGTTGCCCAGTTGCCGAGATCCAACGCTGCATTTGTCACTCCAGTGCAGCGTCTGGCGCCCAGTACCAGCGCCAGGCACCCAGTCCCATTGCCCGCAACATGCAGCACCCAGTGCACGACAACCAGCACCACCCAACACCCTTCCATCAGCCACTCCATCCGAGGTACTAAAACAAGTGTTCATCCGGAAATAGCCTATTTATCACCATGTAACAATCCTTCATAATTAACTTGACCACTCGATCGGAACTAGGGGAGGCGCCATCCATAACAACATTATTACGCTCTCTCCAAATATGATAAATTGTAGTTATCAAGGCTAGGATACCAAGCTTCTTGCGAACTTTGGAACCCTTGACTTGCCTTTTAACCCAATTCATTGAACTTGATATCGAATTTGTTCTTCTCCGTAGTCCCATCCAATTCCTTATTCGACCCCACACCACCTCCGAAAATTCACATTTAAAAAATAAATGCTCGTTAGTCTCAACCTCTAGATGGCATAAAGAACAAATTTTATCCGAACTATCCACTCCCTCAGTACGGATTTTGTCTTTAGTGTAGAGCCTTCCAATTGCTGCAAGCCATGCAATAAAAGAGGACTTTGGAGGTACAAAACCTCTCCAGATGCTATTGAAAACCTTCTCACAATTGCGGCCACTTTCCTCATATAACCTCGGGTATTGAAGGCGATGAATGAAAACATAAGCTTTGCTCGTGAATTTTCCTGAATTCGCCCAAAGACCAAGATGATATTGAACCTCTCTCACATCTCCTTGAAACATGCCACATAATTCATCTCGGATCTTACATAAGTCACCAAAGTAACTCGAATACCTTTCACCCAATCTTTCATTTTGGATCTTGGGATTTATGTCCCAGAAGTCACCATCCCGAAGGTAGAACGAATGAATCCACTTTACCCACAAACTATCCTTCTTCATATGTAGATCCCATAGTATCTGTGCCATTGAAGCACGATTCCAAGTACCAAAGTCTCGCAAACCAAGACCCCCAAAAGATTTAGGAGCGCACAACTTTTTCCACGCCACTTTGTTCTTGTATTTGCCTCCCCATAAGAAGCGTTTGCATTTTTGTTCCAAAGCATCAAAAACCGCAGATTGAATAACAAAATTCTGAATCCAGAATCCTGCAATACCTCCCACAATTGATCTCACAAGCTCCAATTTGCCTACATAGGAAAGAGTATGGCCCTTCCATTTTGCTATTTCCGAATCAACTTTCCCTAGTAAAGTACCAAACTGAGTCACCTTCAACTTGCTGGAATCCAGTGGCACACCTAGATACCGAACAGGGAATGTCGCCCAAGGAATACCCGTGAAGCTCAAATCCTCCTTTATGCTTTGCGACATTAATGCCCAATCCCGAAGTGCGCTCAAACTCGTTCAAGGCATCCATGAGTATGTGTACTGAACTCGTGTTCGCCTTAGAGAAGAGCATAAGGTCATCCGCAAAGGCCAAGTGCGTGATCCTTAACGATTTACATCTCGGATGAAAGGTGAAGTGTCTAGAATCCGTTCTCCTTTTTAACAGTCTCGAGAAATACTCCATGCAAATCACAAACAGGAGAGGCGACAATGGATCTCCTTGACGAATTCCTCTTTGCCCCTGAAAGTGATCACACAGTTTACCATTAACTGCGATCGAGAATAAAGAAGTGCGAACACATGTCATGACTCTATCTGTCAGTCTTTCCGGAAATCCAAGTCCAAGTAAGACTTCCTCCAAGAACTCCCAAGAGACTGTGTCGAAAGCTTTCTGTAGATCCACCATAATCATGCATCGTGGAGAATTCCGAGCCCTTCCATATCCCCGAAAAAACTCTTGAGCTAGCATTACATTATCCGAGATATTTCTACCCTTCACAAATGCACCCTGACAAGGGTCAATGATCCCTGGCAGAATACCTTCTAGCCTGTTCGCAATAATTTTTGTGATAACTTTATAAACCACATTGCAGCACGCTATTGGTCTAAAGTCATTTACTTTTAGATTATCAGGCTTCTTCGGTATCAGAGCAACCGAAGTATGATTAAGCTGGGCCAAGAGATCACCTGTCCGAAAGAACTCCAACACCGCAGCTGTCACTTCCTCACCCACAATGTCCCACTGCTTCTGCCATCCGGACCCGGGGACTTATCATCTGCCATTGCAAATAAAGCTGTTTTGACTTCAATGTTTGCAACCTCCTGGTTTAGATAGGCTCTATCCATATCCATGAGGTTGTTGCCCTCACCAATAATACCCGAATCAATAGGTACTCTATCCCTCTTTGTGCCGAACAAGCCTTTATAAAAATTTGCAAATAGCTCTCCCTTTCGACTATTTGAAGTTACAATCCGATTGTCACTATCAAGAATCGCTGGGATACCTCCTTCTTTTCTTGCCGAGATCATAGTATGAAAATACTTAGATCCCTTATCCGCCAACGTAATATGATTGATCCTTCCCTTTTGAGCAAGAAAAGATGATTCCGCAAGGTAGTACAACATAGCATTCTTCTTTAAACTTCGCAATGTCGCAACATCATTGTCCGAAGCAATCTTAGCATCAATTCATCAAAAGCTTTATTGTACTCTGCATCAGCAAACTTGGCCTTTTCGGACACATGGTTAAAATCAAGCCTACCCAATTCCTTCAATGGGTGTTTCATCCGGAATAATTTTCTGGTGACCGAAAATTACTTAGTCCCCTCGACCGACGGGCTCCAATAATCCTCCACTATTTGCCCACAATTCGGATGACCTAACCACATGTTTTGAAATCGAAAAGGCCTGCCCTTTCCATCAATCTCTTGTGACATATCGACCACCATGGGAGAGTGATCGGATTGAGCCGAGCTCGGAAGCCATGGAATGCGGTCCCTCCACCGTGTACAAAGTCGGAAAATAATTACCTTTAATGACACCATTTTAAAGACGGTTATTGGAACTGCCTTTGATCGATAACGATTAAAGGCAAAACTAGAAAGTGACTTCTCTGGTTCGATATAACCACATTTAATAGGTTATCCTCCACTAGTATCTAATGTAATTATATTTGTGCAAAGTTGAAATTAGCAGAACAAGGATGGAAACCCTTAAAACCATATCTTAACGACCATATGAATTAGAAAAATATATAATCCGTGTCACATATTTAATATTTACGGGGAGTGTTAATTAGAGCAAAAGTTTAAGCAACCCTACAACTATTATAACATGTCCTTTGATTATTGTCCATTCTCAATCTCGTTTTATAGTTCAAGCTTTGGTTTGCTGATCTTCGGGCAATTGAGAAGTGTCATTAATCTCTCTGTTTTTTCCCCATAACATGATGTATAAACCACCAATCATAAGAACACCTCCAAGCAAGCTATCACCAAAAAGGAGAAAAAGTTGTCATTTATTTTTTATAGTTGAATATGTCTTTTGAAAGACAGTCTTTCCATATTGGAAAGATCAGAGATTCAAGTGTGCAATTTCATTATGAAAAGATGAAAATTTTTAAGGTCAAAGTAATTGAAATTTGGGTCAAAATTTTGGGTTATAACATATTTGGATAAACTCACACGCCTACGTAAAGTAAAACCTCAGCTTTCTTTCCTTTTCTCCAAACCTTCCATCAGCTCAAATTTTGCTAAATTTCATTGTTTTATGATTTAATGTCTATGTTTCAACATAAAGTTATAACGTTTTATATTGAACCGTTTCAGAAGATGTCTAGAAATTACACATCAGAGAAGAAGAATCGCAAAAAAAAAAAACCCTCAAAACACAATAAGTAACATATAACTTATATATGTAACGTCTCTAACCAAAACCCAAATGTTTCACTTGCAGTTGTTGCAGAGTATAAACCTCTAACTTCATATTATTCTAATTAAACTCCGTCTTCCATATATATATATATATATATATATATATATATATATATGTATATATATGGAAAAACGATCTTTCTCAAAATTTTGTATATATTTTTTACTTTATTTGAAAACACCCTTAATTATTTACCTTCCCAAATGCAAGTTCTCCTCCATGACAAGTGATCCCACGGTGGCGACGATTATAACCATCAAAGGACTGAAAGCTGAAACAAGAACCGGCCCTCTCATTCCCACAATTATGGCAGTCAGGCTATACAACATCGTCGTCCCAAAAACTCCCTGAAATTGTACACACATCGTTTTCAGCTATACATGAATTGCATCCTTTTAAATTCACTAGTTTATCATGGAATTTTATGTTCATTAGTTCTTTGTGCCGAATTTGTGACACCCCAATTGAGGGGCGGAGCTACGTCTATGCAAGGTTGGGCAATTACCCTACCTTTTTTTTTTTTTAAAACAAAATTTTAATTTTTTTTTAGTTAATTGACATATAATTTTTCATAGGTGCCCTAATTTATTTTAAGCTTTACACTTGCTGTATTTCTCTAAATTCTAAAATTTCTCAAAATTTTAGCACTATTTTAAGTGATAAGGTCGTTAAATTAAATTGTGATTACCATTTTTTTTCTAGATCCGCACTGCCCCGGTTCAGACTTACCGAGTAAGCAACCGCGACAAGTCTGATATTCCAACCTAACTTCCATTGGCTCCAATCCCGCTGCATGCATACTGTAGCGATGAAATTCAAAATGGTTGCCATCCAAATCATCAGAGCCGCGAAAGATAGAGGGGATGGGTAATATTTAGCAACCTTAGCCTAGTTTCAGAACACACAAAATGTATGAGAAATTTATACTCATTAAAATTAAGGGCATAGAGAAATTAATTCCTAGAAATCAGAAGGAATCAATTGATTTTTGAAAGTATCTTAATATTTCATCCTAAAATTAATTGGTATGCTAGTATTCTAGCCTTTTAAGAAATTGACATAGAAACATTTCGATACGGCATCTTACCAACAATTTTTATACCGTATTCCTAGGGTACCATGAATGTGCATCATAAATATGTAGAATGTATATTTTATTACTATTATTTGTGCATATAGACAAATTAAAATAATGCACTACCTCAATCTTACAATTTAAAGTACACGAAACATCCTTAGAGATATGATGCTCATGGTACTTATGGGGTACCATATAATTTGACCCTTACCAATATCAAACCCAATTAAATGAGGATCCCAATCGGCCCAATATTTCAACTTGAGCTCTGATACCATGTTAAATTTCAAAGTAACTTTGATTTTTATCTTAAAATCAGTTGATACTAACACTACTGGAAAACGGGTACATGGGTACCGGTTCAAATGTACCAGTGCCGCAATACTGGTGCTAAATATATCATCAGTACATTTGAACAAGGAAGTAGTAATGCCTTCATAATCTACAGCACCGGTAACCAACATACCGGTGCTCAATACCGGCGTGTAAGTGAAAATAACTTACAAATAAGATAATTTTGAGCATATGTAATGCACATACCGGTGCATAAAATCTATTATACGAAAAAAATCACGCGGGAAATAGAAATATTGCAACACCGATTTGATATTTTTGTTTTAGCACCGATATGTGAACTGGTGCTATACTTACAGGACTCAAATTTGGGCAATAGTACAATTACAACATTATGTTGTACAAGATTTCTCCTTTCAATTTCAGGGATGTTCCATTTATCCAATCATGTCCAAATCACATAGTTGTGAACTTGAATTATGAAATTTCAATATAGAATTGCCAATTTGGTTTTCGACAATTCCAAGATTCTTTGAGAGACCTAAGTGCAAAAAGCAAAAAGTTCATTTGGACGTCCAAATTAAAATCCGCTCGAATGTAGTGCTACATTATTTATCCGTAAAGCATATTCCCATAACTAATCAAATAAAGTATTAATATTTCTTAGGAAAAAACTTACCAGTAATCCTCCCTGTTAGGGCTTCCTAACTTCTAAATAATTTATTGTAAGATACTATAATGCATGTACTAGCGCTTTATTACATTTCACAAAAAATTACTTTTCTATTTCAAAACGTCAATTAACCCAAGAATACCTAATATGAAATAAATTTAATAAAAAATGAAGGTGTAATGCAATTTTGAGCAATTATGTAATTTTAGCAAAGTTATGTGCGAATCCATTTCGGGGACCGCCATACACAATTTCCGAACAAGGAAAGACATAATGTTTAACTGATTTTTTATCAATCCAATTATACAACCACATTAACCGAAAAAACTATCCAACGTTTCTGGTCAGTAGATAGAAAGTGTGGGGTGAAATTTTGAATTTTTGAAAGTTTCAACATAGCACCGGCCCACACCCTACTCGTGCTACGAACTTGGGAAATATTTTCTTTGCTTCCTCTCGGCTTCTGGAAAAAAAATTCTAAAGGAGCCTTAGGCAATTGCTTTTACTAATTTGAGCACATGTTCAGAAGTTGTAGCACCGGTGATTGTACCAGTGCTAGGGACTTAGAAAAATTCATTAGGGTTTACTCTCGAGTTCCAAAAATTACGAAAAAAATCCATTTAAAGTAGCCCAGAGCGGCTGCTTTTAATACACATAGGCACCGGTATTATCCATTCAATACCGGTGCTATTTTGACAAGTATATCTGGACCATTAATTTCTCTCTTTCATTTAATCTCATTCGTTAAAAGTTTTTGCTATCTATATAAACCTTGAAACCCAAATTTTCCCCCACCTCATCATCCCTCCCACACTTCACTTGTACACCCTCTCCATATTAACCCTCACTGATTTCGTTGTGTTTGTTCATTTTTTCAAACCTTGCTATCACCTATACATGAATCGACGACGTCCGGTCGGGGGAGCCAGAAATTGACGAGCAACCAGAGAGAATCTGATGCCGATCGGAGAACAAAATAATGGCCGGCAAGCACTCCAATGTCAAGGAGTCCTATGCCGACCGGAGAGCACTCTAACGCCTGGAGATGGAGGAAGGTGGTCTGCCGTCTAGCGCCCAGCGAACAATTATGTGGGGAGAATTTTGTTGAAGGTATTCCTTTTTTCCCACCGCCTGGAGGTATTCCTTTTATTCCATGTTTATTTCCTTTCTAATCGATCTAGTTTTTCTTAGACCTACAATTAGATCCGTAGTTTTCATTTTGTTAACAAATGTTTCACTACGTTAACAATTGTCTTTATTATTAGATTTACATATTGGGGGAATCTTATTGCAGGATTAAATTGGAGGTTGGTCTAAACTCTCTCCGTTTGTGTTGTTGCAAATTTTTTAGTGTGCGAATAACTTGTGAGATTTTTAATGTGAGACATAGTGTATTTATAGGATAACTTGCTTTGGACTGTGTCACCAATTGTGCTAGCTTGAAAACAGGGTTGGATATATAGCTTGTTTTGGACCGTGTCATAGATGGTTTATTACAAGTTTTTTTCTTTTTTCCGATGATTTTAACTTGATCTTTAGGCCTAGTTTGGGATGAATTCATAGTTAAAACAGTAGTTTGGACTATGTCATTGATGGTTTATTACAAGTTTATGCCTAAAATTTAAATTGTGGAGATTTTGCAGTATAGGAGCACCAATGAAACATGGTGTGTTAGTGTTTAACATGGTGTGTTTAACATTAACACATAGGTAATGTTAAACACATTGTTAAAACATTGTTATGCACACCAAGTTTCTTTGGTGCTTAAACAGTGCATAATTTCAACATTTTAAATAGTTTTATTCGACAAATCGTATGTCCACAAACTTAATGGAAACTGCTGTAACATTTACAGAAATCTAAATTTCAATTGTGGAGATTTTGCAGTATATGAGCACCAATGAAACATGGTGTGTTAGTGTTTAACATGGTGTGTTTAACATTAACACATAGGTAATGTTAAACGCATGGTTAAAACATAGGTATGCACACCAAGTTTCTTCGGTGCATAAACGCTGCATAATTTCAACATTTTAAATAGTTTTATTCGACAAATCGTATGTGCACAAACTTAATGGAAATTGCTGCAGAACTATAAAATTTAAATTGTGGAGATTTTGTAGTATATGAGCATCAATGAAACATGGTGTGTTAGTGTTTAACGTGGTGTGTTTAACATTAACACATAGTTAGTGTTAAATACATGGTTAAAACATAGTTATACACACTATGTTTCCTCGGTGCTTCAACGCTGCATAATTTTGACATTTTGAATAGTTTTCTTCGACAAATCGTATGTGCACAAACTTAAAGGAAAGTGCGGTAATATTTGCACAACTCAAAATTTTAAATTGTGGAGATTTTGTAGCATATGAGCACCAATGAAACATGGTGTGCTTAACATTAACACATAGTTAATGTTAAATACATAGTTAAAACCTAGTTATACACATCATGTTTCCTCAGTGCTTAAACGCTGCATAATTTTGATATTTTAAATAGTTTTGTTCGACAAATCGTATGTGCACAAACTTAATGGAAAGTGCAGTAACATTTGCAGAACTCAAAAATTTAAATTGTGGAGATTTTGCAGTATATAAGCACCAAGTAAACATGGTGCGTTTAAGATTAAGTGTTTAACATGGTGTGTTCAACATTAACACATAGTTAATGTTAAATTCATAGTTAAAACATAATTATACATACCGTGTTTCCTTGGTGCTTAAACGTTTCATAATTTTAACATTTTAAATAGTTTTTTTACAAATCGTACTGTGCACAAACTTAGTGGAAGAAAGCAATAGTTAGAACACCCTGACCCTACTAGAGGACCAAAAATCCAGGTAACAACTCAGATCAGCCGCGCCTTAGCTCTCAGCAAAATCGGCCACCGCGTTCGACTATGCCTCAGCCCTTCTGTCCGGCTTCACCTTCACAGATCTAGGTCGCTGATGTTATCTAGGGTTTATGAAGATTACGTTATAGTTTTTATGATAATTGTTGTTGTTTATCTATGTTTAGATCTAGTTTATTTCATGAATGTAGGTTTTTGTTTTTTCGAATGAATATAATGGAATTTTTGGTTGTGGTTTTAAATTTTCTGGTTTTTGACATGAACGTACATTTCTTATTTTTGTTTTGTACGACCTATTGTTCATAATGAATCTCTGGGTTTAATTTTCTAGCAAGTGAGTTTATAATCACTGGTCGAAATTTTTTTATTTATTGTTTATTTACTAGCACCGGTATGTACCACATGGGCATCAGTATTTTGAATATTTTCAAACCGGTGCCTATGGATGGGGGTTGTAACATAGGCACCGGTAAGTGGTACCCTGTGCTGGATTAAATTTCTAGCACTGGTAAGTTTTACCGGTGCCGATGTAACTACATTTCTTGCACCGGTATAAAAATGCTAAAAATAACGGTGCCTATTGAGTAAAAATATCGACACCTACGGGGATTTCTCCCAGTAGTATAAGGTGAGTAACCCAAAATCTTATATGTTAGTCTTTTAATCTTTAAGAAACCGGTGGGAAAATGTTTCAACAATTTCGTTGGCAAAAGAGAAAATAGGATAAATATGTATTTTAGCAAACACCTACTCCGTACGTAAGTGCACTGTTTACTCTGATATGAATGAAATATTGAATTGAGCAGTCAAACTTAATTAAATATAGAAGAAAATACAAATTAAGGGCGACTTGTTTTTTAAAAATTAACCTCACCTGAATTATAAGCCAGAGGGAGTAAGAAACACAACACAAGAATGCTAAGACAGCACCAAGTAGGGGATTACCACTCTGTCTTTTATAATTTGATGTTTGATGATGATGATGAGTGGTTGTGAGATTGAGAAGATTGATGTTTGTTTTCCAAATTGTAATATTTGGACCTTTGTAAAATGTGAACACCATTGCTCCTCCAATTCCTGTTAGGGTTCCAAACACCTTCGCTTTACCTGCTATTGTGTGCCACCCTAAATTCTCCAACCTGAAATTATATAAATGCGTTTAAAAGTTTTATGACTTAAGTACTAAAATAACCATAATTTTAAGGTGAAAGTGCCAATATAAATCTGCAATCTCAAAAAATGTCAAATAATCATTGACTCCATTGACCTTTTAGTCAATATTCATTTGGCTAGATTATGATGAAAAGACGATTTTTTCGTTTGCCTTAAAAATATAAAAAAAATTGAAAACTCCTTCCAATGCCATTCTGGTTCGGTTTCTTTCTTCAGCATTCACCAAATACTCTCGCTCCGTTTCTTTCTTCCTCTTTTTCGGCACCGGCCTTAGGGTTTAGGACATCGGCGTTGGGCTTAATGGACTCCAGCGACAATTCGAGGGACACCAGCGGCGATAATGTAGCACTGCGATGGTCGAAGGAGGCAACGACATCAAACTCTTGAAGGACGAAGCGGTGGTGGGGCTATCGAGGAGCACGGCGGCGGGAGGCTAGGGTAGAGGAGGAGGCAACAGGAGGCTAGGGCAGGGAAGGTGGCAAGGCTAGGACGGGGAGAGGCGGAAGTGCTCACAACGGCGGCAGAGGCGGAGCACTGTGGCGGGAGGCAGCAGAAGCAAGGCGGCGGTAGCATTAGGTTTGAAGAAGAAAGATAGGTTTAGGACGAGGGGTATTCTTGTCATTTCATTTTTTTGTCATGCCTGAATTTATTTGGTCAATGCCGGAAGAGTTTGATTATATTGACACAATTTTTTAAAAAATTAGGATTGGATTAGCATATACAATAATAAGTTAGATTTAATTTGCCACTTCTCAATTTACAGAGTTACATTAACACTTTCTTTATAAAACTAGGGTTATAATGTATTTATCCCAAGCTTAATTAAGGGTCACGTTGGCAGCTCCACAAATTATGGAGTACGTGATGAAAGTCTACTATTTTAACATGAGTAGTACTTTTCTGTACGGCTAAGTTTTAAGAAATGTGGTCATTCTTAAAATTATGAGTCCGTCTCTTGAAATATGCTATTTTTATAATTCATGGAAAAATCAATGTTTAAATTGTAAATTAGAATAAATGAAGATAAAATTTTTGGGTTGTATTTATCAGGTTATAAAACTTATACCTATTGCACGTTGCATGATAATTTTTTAGCATTTAAACTAAAACATCTTACCTTATTATTATTTGAAAAAAGTGTTTTTATAACCCTACTTATTTTACATAAGTACTAATATAACCTTTCAATATTTGAAAGTGTCAATATAACCCTATATATAGTTAGTGAAAGTGCCAATATAACCCTATAAGTTTTAAGGATGTGCTGATATAACCCAACAAACATTAGAAATGTGCTGATATAACCCTACAAATATTAGGAATGTACTGATATAACCCAATAAGATTGCATAATGTGCTAATATAACCCTACCTAATTCAGCGAACTATGGCGGTCCGGCGAACTGTGAGAGTAAAATTGTCCACCCAATTTCAGAGTTAGCCCAAAGGGTATTTTGGTCAATTTACATAGAGTCAATGCTGAAAATTTGAGGTCAATGCCTGAAATGGGGTCTGAGGGTTATATTGGCACTTTCATTAACTAGTTAGGGTTATATTTGCACTAAAAATTATCATAGGGTTATATTGGCACTTACTCAAGTAGATAGGGTTATATTTGCACTTATCCCTTATTATTTTAATTAAACACCATCTTTCCGTAAGCTTATGAAAAGACGGTCATTTCCAAGACTTTGCCTAAAATTATTGAACAACTACAATACATTTTAAACTAGGCAAACTTTTGGGAAAGACATCTTTCCATAGGCATATGCAAAGACGAGTTGAATTAGAATTATAGAAAAATAAAGAGTTTTAGTTGCAATATTAAAAAATTATTATACAAAGTGCAGTAGTCATAAGTTTATAACCGATTAGTGCAACCCAAAAATTTTATCTTAATTTTTTCTAATTTGTAGTTTAAACCTTGGTATTTCCATAACTTATGGAAATACCGTCTTTCAAGAAACGGACTCTTTAGACTAAACAATGTATTCTTAATATAAATATTTATACCATTAGTTAAATATGTAGGCAAATACTTTGGAAAAACTGTCTTTACATAGAATTATGGAAAGACAAAGATTAATTAAAATAATAAAAAAATTAAAATATTCTAGTTGCAGTGTTAAAAGTTTATCATGCAACGTGCAATAGTTATAAGTTTATGACCCGATGAATGCAATCAAAAAATTTTATCTTCATTTCTTTTAATTTACAGTTTAAATCTTAATTTTTTTCATGCCTTATGGAAATACCATCTTTCAAGAGATAGACTCAAATATGTAATAAAATATATAAATACAATAAATATTACGAGTATTTAATTAATACCAATATTTAAGTTCATTAATATAATTTTCAAATTAAATGGTGCAGTGTTTAAGTTAAAAGTACATTATTTGCTTCAAGAGTTAAAAAAAAAAAATTTGTTTTGGAGATTTTCCCTTCTTCTAATTGATGTGAACTGGTTGAAAGTGATAGGAAATAGGAGATGGTCAGTCCAAACTTTAAACAAGAATTTTTCTGTAAAAATCTACACAAAATATTATCTTTCTTAAATTTATTTACAACTTTTAAAAAGATTCTCATCACAACTAAAATGTTTAATAATTACATAATAATCTCTATCTAAAACAAGACTCGGTGACTAGGGGATCAGAAAATAATACAAGTTAAAAGAGGAGAAACTTGCTGAAAATATACAGTTAGTATAAAGTTTAGGAGTTTAATGTAAACATTAATTTGGGAATTGGGAGGGATAGTAAAAAATTCAATTAAAAATTTTTAACTATCAGTACATTAAAGGCAAAGTTTTGGGAAAGATCATCTTTCCATAGATTTATGGAAAGATGAGGTTTAAATAGAATAATAAAAGGTAAAAAGTATTAGTTGCAATATTAAAATTTTATTATTCAACCGTGTAGTAGTTATAATGTTTATAACTCAATTCATGCAAGTCAAAAATTTTATTTTTATTTTTTCTAATTTACACTTTAAACTTTGATATTTTCATTACCATCTTTTAAGAGATGGACTCTACTTTAAATAATTAAAGAAATTAACCTCAAGCATACGGCCACAAGAAACGTGATCCCAGGAAGTAGGTTGAGCATGGCTGAGGCAAATGTGGCGGATGTAAGTACCAAGCTTTCCAAGAACAAATTTTGACCCAGCGCTCCACTGCATTCATTCAGATTATTCAATTCATACAAAATCTCATCATTCATTCATATATTTGACCTATCAGTGCTACAATTGTTATTTAATTACTCCCTCTGTTCCGGTCCTTTCTATATTTTTTTAATCAACTTTTTCGAATCATGTTTGACCATCGATAACATTAGTTACGTAGACTTGTGGTATATTAAAATTTGATATTTAGAAAATACATGATTCAGAGAATCTAATAATATCTCCATGATGATTTTGGTGTTTATATACTAATTGAAATTTATGGTCAAATGTGTTTTGAAAAAATTAACTAAAAACTGTGCAGATTCAGAAAGGACGGAGGGAGTAGAAATGTCAAGTTGGACCTATTGCAATATTTTTACAAATATTACCTTTGATGATGTTGCATTAAATCTAGCCCAACAGTTTTTAAGATTTAGCTAGAATAACATTTTTTCAAAGGTTTAAATAACAGTTTATCAACTATAGTAACATTTTAATAGTGTTACTTTCACTCTCTAATTAATCACAAAGTCTTGTTTTAGGCAATATAAATTTTAGATCATGGTTTATTGAGAAATTATAAGAAGTTTTATTTGGGAAGGGTTTTTTTAACATGCTGATAAATTTAGGGACCTACTTTGCAATTATAAAAATACTACTATATATATCACAAAAAAATCAAGTTTTTTATTTTTCATTTTTTCTCTCACCGATCGGAAACTGCCATCGGCCGACGGTTTCTGCCAGTTTTATACCGGATTTACGCCAAAAATTCACTGATTACCGCCCACGCTTATTCTTCTGCCGGAAAATTGGAGCTCCACACCGAGAAGCCTCCAGCGCTGGATCGACGACAATGACGGTGCTAGATCATCGATGACGATGACTGCGACGAGCTCACGGCAGAGCAGAACGCAATGAAGAGAGAAGGCAATTAGTGCAGGCGACGACGTATATTTGTAGGTGACGGCAAAAAATTACAGCGTCCGAAACTTGGGTTTTGACGAGGGAGGTGAAGGCAAAGATGTAAGTGAAGGCGGTTATGGAGCTAGGGTTTCAATAATGAAGGCGACAGCAGAGGAGCCTCGCAGAGGCAAGGCAACGACGCTCGTGTGAGAACCACGCGCATCATTAAGGAAGAAGCTTGCGCGTGCAAACAAGCGTGGGTGACGGCTGAGTTTCTCCTCATGTGAGGTGACATTTACTTTCGTTTTACTTTTCTCAAAAACTTGCTGAGGTTTGTTTGGTCTAGTGGTTATTAATTTTGTTATTGAGGTTAGAAGTATGGGGTTCGAACCTCACTATGACCTTGATTTTGAAGAATTTATGTTCTTGATGTATAAGCTGATGTTTAATATTAATTGACTGAGAGTATATTCAATAAGAGTCTTTGGTGTAGTGGTTATTGCTCTAAGCTTTGAGGTTAGCCACCTAGGTTCAAGTCCCACCCGGTCTTTTTTTTAAGAATTTTTATTATTTATTTAATGTAGCTTTTTGTTGATGTTTGTACCATTTTTTCTCTAATGTTGATGTTTTTCAATATTCGGGTGAGGTTTAGTTGATATGAGGTGATGTTTTGTAGTTTTTATGGGGTGATATGGATTGATTTTTTTTCTCATGTTGGTGTTTTCATTCTCTGGGTGAGGTTTTGATAATAGGAGTTGATATTTGTAGTGTATTTTTTCTTATATTGATGTTTTTCATTTTCTAGATGAGGTTCAGGTGTTAGGAATTGATGTTTGTAGCTTTTGGGTGATATAGGTTGATATTTGTAGTTTTTATTAAAAAAATATTTTATGATTTTCAGAGTGAATAATTTATACTCTTGAGGTACCGTAGTTTTCCGTTGATGTTTTTAGTTTTTTCTCTTATGTTGATGTTTTTCATTTTTCATGTGAGTTTTAGTTGATTTGAGTCGATGTTTTATAGTTTTTTGGGGTTGGGTTGATATTTTTAGTTTTTTTAATCTCATTTTGATGTTTTTCATTTGCTATATGAGTTTTAGGTGATATGGGTTGATGTTTTGTAGTGTTTTTTCCCTCATGTTGACGTTTTTCATTTTCCGGAGGAAGTTTAAATGATAGGAATTGATGTTTGTAGTTTTTTAAAAATAATTTGATAATTTAAGATTTGATGATGTTTTTATGATTTTCAGTTATTTTTTGTTAGTTGTAGTCGATGATTTTTTTATTGATTTTTATTTGAATATATATATATATTGCTTCAATTTTTTAGTCGATTTTTTTGATTTTTCGTTGACATTTTGTTATTTTTTGCTGATGTTTATAATTTTCAGTTTGATGATCATATTGATTTTTTGCATTTTGTAAACATTTTAAAAATATTTTTTTGAATTTTTTTTACAGAATGCAAATGGCGGGAAAATGATGGAAAATTTTGAAAAAAATCCCTGTAAAAATGTTAGAGATAGCTCCCAGTAAAATTATTAGAGATAGGTTCCTGGAGCTAGAATATAATGTTAAGATGGTCTGCTCTTACTCAAGTTGAATACTATTCTACCGCTACTACTACTAATAAAGCTGAGTATTGCTCAACCGCTGCTACTGCTACTGCTACTGTTTCTGTTGCTACTTCTACCGCTACTCAAGTTGAATCCCACTCTATAGATTTTTTTTCCAATTTTATTAACGATTTTCAATTTCATAGTATTCTTCGCAAGTTGGGCATTCTCCTTCATCATGCTCCAACTTGAGGGAGGGTGTTAAGGAAATAGGAACATTTTCCTTGTAGGAAAGTTATAGATGGTAGTTACCTTATAGAATTAGGTTACCTTGTAGGTTAGATTATAGATGGTAATTTCCTAATAGAATTAAGAGTCCAATTCCTATTAGACTTTAGTTTATAACCATGTATATAATGTCATTCTCATGATTGAAGAGATGCGTCATTAATGTGATATCAATGCACTATAATAAAGTCTTTTATATTTTATATGGTATCAGAGCCTAAGATCCTGAAGACCGGAGTCGTTGTCCTTCTCGCCACTGCCTGCCACTATCGGCTATCGTAGCTCGCCATGGATTTACATCGTCGCTACCCAAATTTTATTGTTCTTTTGTTATTGTTATCGCATGCTACTCGCTGCAATCTGCTGTCGCGGCCCATCGATTTTTATTGCTATTTCGTTGTTGTTGTCGGCTGCTCATTATCTACTGTTGCAATCTGCCGATCAACTCCTATATTATTATTATCCTGGACGTGTTCGTGATGAATACTTTTCTTACTACTATTCTACCGATGTCTTTGTGTATATGCTTCTTGCCACCAATGCTCTTAGCTGCCGCTGTCGCCACAAGGATCTCCGCTGCTTGCCATTATTGCTTACCGATCGATCATGATCATAGTCTTCTACAAATACAACTTTTACTGAAGTTGAATACTACTCTACCGCTACTACTACCGTTAATAAAGTTGAATATTGCTCTACTGGCAGATACTGTTACCATTGTTGCATCTACTTCTACTGCTAGTAGAGTTGAATCTCGTTCTACGTCGATTTTTTTTAATGATTAGCAATTTCCTAATCTTTTTTGCAAGTTGGGAATTATTTTTCATCATGATCCAACTTGAGGGAGGGTGTTAAGAAAATAGAAATCATTTTCCTTGTGGGAAAAGTTAAAGATGATAGTTTTTTTTTATAGAATTAGTTTCCTTGTATGTTAGACTATATATGCTAGTTTCCTTATAGACTTTAGAATTCTGTTCGTGATAGAATTTGGTTTGTTGTAGTCATATATGTTGTAATCTTCATTATGAATGAGAAGTATCATTGATTTGATATCAATGCACAATAATAAAGTTATTTATTTTATCACATAAAGACACTTGCTTAATGTTTAGAGTTTCTAAAAGTAGACCATCTCCTTATTAATTGGTGGAATTTAAAAGTGTGTCAATTTATTATATTATTCTGATAATATGGGGTCATCTCTTGAAAGACGGTCTTTTCATGAGTCGTGGAAAGACCAAGATTTAAAGTGTAAATTAGAAGAAATGAAGATAAAATTTTCGTGTTGTATGAATCTGGTTATAAACTTTATAATTACAGGACATATTATAATAAAATTTTAATATTGCAACTAAGAGTTTTTACCTTTTATTATTCTAATTAAACCCCGTCTTTCCATAAGTTTATAGAAATATCGTCTTTCCCACGACTTTGCCTAATATAAATTAGAAAATATCAGCTAAATCTTGTTAAATAATAGATATTGTCTGGATATTAAATTTTAATTGCATATATGAATACTCCCTCTGTTTCTCTAACAGTGGCACATCACTTTTGGTGATAGAATTTAGAAGATACTAAATGAGTGGATGAAATTGAATTGAAAGAAGGAAAAGTAATATGAGTGGATGTAATAACCTTAAACTTGCTATAAATAGAAAGTGTCAATATAAATAAATATCTCAAATTAGAAAGTGTGCCACTATTAAAGAAACGGAGGGAGTATATTAAATCGTGAAGCGTGTCTTTAATTAACTTTCGAAAAATCAAACAAGAATCTCAATTAGTGTTTTTTTAAGACCGACTTTAAAACTTGATGGCGTCTTTCAATCCCCTCCACCCTTTGCAATATAAATTAACAAAGGGTGGGTCTTTTGATAGACGGAATGTCCATAAGATTATATACAGTTCATTTATTTTTTATTTTATATAATACAGTACATTTTTAAAATTTTAGAAATATTTTTTATTATATATTTTTATATTTTCACATTCAAATATATATTATTACTTGCTTTAACTTTTAAGATTCAATATTTAAAAGTTATACAAAAATATAAAATTTAAGGTAAAAATCACTGTGACCTATCCATAAGTTTATGAAAATACAGTCTTTTCTGAGACTTTATCATTGACAAATATCTCGCAATTCATTTTCATTTTGCTATATAAATGACCAAATAAAACCTCTCAAAATTTAGTTGTTTTTCGTTTAGCTATAAATAATTTGTTTTACAAATTCCTGAATTTTCTTTTATGCTTCCTTCCTCCTCCACAGGACAGTTGTCTTTTCAATGTTTTCTATTCAATACGGGGAACAAAAAAGATTATATGAAGGAATTGAGGCTACACAAATACTAAACTTTGAACAGTTATTCAATCTTTGATAGCTAGCTTACCCAAATAATCCAGCCAAAGAGGCAAAGAAGAATACTTTCCAAGTTAGTTTTGCTCTCGTGTTCCTGAAAAAAGAGACAGCATATAAATATACTAAGCAAAAGTAAAATCCCCCGCCCCATGTTCTATTATTCCAGTATCGCGAGTTGATGAGGAGGTAAGGCTGTGTTTGGCAGAGATTATAAGTTGTTTTGCTTGAAAGGTAAGCATTCTGTAGTGTTTATTTTGAATGCAATAACTATTTTTTGGGGAAAAGCTGAATCTGATCTCTCCGTACTTTCAAAATAAACTAGCTTTGCTTACAAGTACAACTCTGTTAAACACACTCTGAATCACAGTGTCCAAGCGTCAACCACATTATGATCACTTACTGGTGCCCACAAGAGAATCTCAGACCATGACCATGACCATGACCATGTGGGTGCGGACACTTAATCACTTAAACGATCACGTAGTTGCGGACATCATGTAAATACAAGATCCATAAGTTGTGACTTGTGAAACAAACTCCACGAATTCAAGAAACAAAAATAATTCTACCTTTCGAAGAAGAGTGCAAGAGGAAGCATGGAAACAGCTCCGAAAACAAAACGATAAGTGGCGGCGACTCTGAGATCCATCCCATCATTAGCTGCAAGCTTCAATACAATGTTCATCCAGGCGTAAACGACCTGAAGCATGAGCATTATTGCTGTCGTTTTCCACTCTTCCATTATGCTTTTGCTTCTTATTTTTTCATGTCAATCCCGTGCATTCTTATAAAAGGGATTTCAAACAGTGATGTAAAGCAGTGAATTATTGAGTTTGCAAAAGTTGGGAGTTATAAAGTTAGAAGTCCAGCAGAGATTCAACTGGTGTAACCATTGACTTCTTCAACAAGTGGTGCACATACCTTATAATATATTAACCTCTGCATAATGACTTTCTGATGTCAGTTTCTGGTCCGATTAATATTGTTCGATACAATTCATCTGATTGCCTATCTGGCTATCCGAACTTAATTATTTCAGCAATTCATCTGATTGGCTATCTGTCAGCTTAACCATCCCGAAATGACCAAAATATACTTGCTTAGTTTTCTTTTTTTTAAAAAAAGATGATTTTACCCTATAAAAATATAAGGTTAGATTAGTACATTTAAAAAATATATAAGGCTAAATCAGTACATTTTCTTAAAGTATATAAGGTTATACCGATACATTTTGAAAAAAAACATAAGGTTGGATTAATACTTACTACAGAACTTCAACCCACAAAAATAATGCATTCCACAATTTCTATGCTAACTTGATAGACAAATATTAGAGAGATAATGTAAAGAGGACCTAATTCATCCTGCATCAATCAAATGCATATCCAAAATTGGATATGATCAAACATTTTTATGTACTCTAATTTAATACCGAAAAGTGTATGAATTTTCAAACATTTAGAATCAAATGCTCAGTGACAAATAAACACCAATATAACTTCCCAAATCTTCTTCTTCTTCCTTGTTTCAATCATTGTAACACACATAATCCTGCACTAGATTCTCACAATTCACATTTATGGAGCAACTCTATTTACTCGACATTCCCCTAATCCTGATATTAGCTGGTATAAATTTGGGGTACAAAAATTAAGTTCCATTTTCTGTTTATTTATGGAAAGAAAACAGTGCTCATTCTCCCACCCCCCCCCCCCCACCCCCTCCCCCTCCCCCCTCCCCCCTCCTTTTATTTATTTGTGCTTGAGAAGTTCATGGATCACCATCATTTACCTTTGTTAATAAATGTCAATATACTATTTGGCCAAGGTTATTATCCATTGGGGTTGATGGTTGAAGTTTTGTAGTAAGTACTGATCCAACCTTATACATTTTTTAAATGAACGGATATAACCTTATGCTTTTTAAAATTATTCTAATATTGACCTTATATTTTTTAAATGTACTATAACCTTATATTTTTTAAATGTACTATAACCTTATATTTTTAAATATTGTACGGATCCAACCTTATATTTTTATAGGATGTACTGATCTAACCTTATTTGTTTTGGGTAAAATCGTTAATTTTCTCAGCAAAACTATGTAGGGTATTTCGGTCATTTTTGGATGGTCAACGCTAGATTTTTCAAACTCAACACCACTATAGTTATTTCAGCACTATCGATGAAAACTTAATTAGGGTTACTTTGGCAGTTTCAAATTAAACTTTGACATTTTCGTGCAATATGTAGGATTATTTTAAAATTTTTCTCTATTTTTTTGCTTCACGTAACATACTCCCTCCGTCCCAGCCTATTCTGTACAGAATCTTTTTTTGGTCAAAGATGTCAAACTTTGACCACATATTTGAATAGGTATATGAACAATAATTTTATTGTATGAGATATCAGCTATGATTAGATTCGTCGTAAGATGTAGTTTCTAAATATCAATTTTTTGTGTGTCATTATTGTCCGTAGCTATACATATTTACAATCAAACATGTTTATTGGAGATCGTAAAAAAAATCTGTGGAGAATAGGCTGAGACGAAGGGAGTATAAAATTATATATAATAATATTTACTATTTGACACATTTATGATCCCTAGAGTTTTTTTTGAAACATAGAGTCAATTACTTATATTATCATCAGGTTTGGTGAATGTAGCCACCTATTACAAGACGAGCCAAGTTATGAGCATTTCTTACAACCGTTCTCGGGACTTTCATAATATGTATTCTAGTGAATACCATTGCTAACATTATGATACTTCTAATTAGTCCTTGTAGTCATGGTGGTACGTTTGGGAAATTGTTGATGTGGTTCAAAGCCATCTCACAGTCTGAAGGTACACAAATTTGTGTTGCTGCTTGGTTGCTTGCGTCTGCCATTGCTTCGTGTATAGCGATGAGTTCAGCTTGGACTGCAGATAAAGCTTTGATATTCCGCGCTCCATACCACGATCTTTCCCTTTCCTACTGTGTCACCCACCTTGCAGCTGCCGCCATGCCGTCCTGAGTTCTGAAGGTTGCGTCTGTTACAATACGCGTCCAACTGTTATATGCCGGGTCTAGGTTGTATCCTTGTGTGAACCATAATAATTATCTTTCGCCAACTTTTTTCTTTCTTGGTTCCATTGGTTGTAATTGATGGGTCAATTGTTCCAGCTGTAATTAATCTGAGTTAGGGTCCGCTAAAAACCTTGTACCTGTAAATTCATGCTCAACTACTTCTGCGTGCATGTCATTGATAATGGCTTGGACTGTATCCACTCTTAGTTCTTGTTGTTCAATTGTGACTTTGTTCCTGACGCACCAGATTTCCCATATAGTGATGCATGTGAGATTGATATCTTCGTCCTCTGGTGCTGTCTTGAACCAATATGTAAGCCAGTCTTTGAGTTGGATTAGGTTCCCCTGTTGAAAATCAAACCCCAGTCGTGACACTCTCTAGATTCTTCTTGCGAATTGACACTCAAGTATCATATGTGTGGGAGTTTCCCTTCCAGAGTGACACATTTGACAGGTAGATGAGACCTCAATGTTTCTTCCCCCCAGGGCAGTTCCCGTTGGTGCAGCATTTTGTGCTAGTCTCCATACCAAAAACTTTACTTTTTCTGGTACTCTTGAGTTCCACAGCTTCTTCCATAATTGTTTTTCAGTTTCTGTGTATCCAATCGATGATGAACCTGAAGGTGTGTGCCTATCTCGTGAGTTCCATGCCTCATGGTAACCACTTTTAACTGTGTATTTTCCAAGCCAGTCTTTTTCCCAAAATTGGAAATCTTTTTGCCCGAGCGGTTGGAGGGGTAAGTGAATTCCCGAGATATCATTTGCTATTTGTTTATCGAAGAATAACCTCAGTATTGGTATGTGCCATTGTTCGGCATTATCAATGAGATTGCTCACTTTGAATCTGAGCTGAGGTAGTAGTTACCTATCATACCTTATTGGATTAATGTGGTTTAGGATCCACTCGTCCTGAATATCTATTCCATGTCCATCAACCAACTACCATTTAAGCTCGATATTGAGTAGATCTCTTCCCCACGGGATTCCCCTCCATCCCCACGTTACGCCTTGTTTAATTTTCACCGTCCGGAAGTCTTCCTTGCTGCAGTACTTATTGATGAAAAACTTAGAGAAGAAGGATTGTTTGTCAGTGACTAGCTTCCATGCTAACTTTCCTAGCAGAGCCTGGTTCATCTGTTCTGTGGATCGCATCCCTAATCCTTCTTGCCATTTGGATTGGCATATTCATTCCCAGGACTTCCAATGTATCCCTTTCCCATATGTATCCCCTGCCCAGATGAATCTGGCTAGGTGGCTATCAAATTTTTTTTGCGATAGTTGATGGTATCCGGAATGTGCTGAGTGTGTATTGGGTTGTTGAGGTTAGGACATGTTTGCTGAGGGTGACTCTACCTATGACCGACAGGTCCCCAGTCTTCCATATCGATGTCTTTGCCTTAATTCTGTGAATCAATTTTTTGAACATTCCAACTTTTGGCCCTGTGAAATCCATATCATGTCCTAAAATTTTTTCTTTGAGCAAATCCTCGAAGACTCTGAACATCTGGCTTAGGTGCTCCCTTATCCTTGGTTCTGTATTTGAGCTGACTAGAAGTGCAGACTTTTGAAAATTAATTCTCTGTCCGGAATAGGCCGCGAACATATTTAGTGTCTGTGCCAGTTTTGATGATCCCTTGTCCAAAATATTAAAGAAAATGATACAATCATATGCAAACATCAGATGTGAGACTGGTTGGACGGTGCGTCATATCTTTACACCTGGGCAGATTGCTTGAAAAGCATGAGATGCTATCATTGATGAGAAGGCTTCCTGGCATAGAATAAAAAGGAACGGTGAAAGCGGGCATCCTTGTATGAGTCCCTGTTTTGGTTGGAAGTCTGATGAATTTAAACCGTTGAGCTTTATAGAGTATGAAATGGTTGTGACACATTCCATGACCCAGCCTATCCATTTGTTGGGGAACCCCATGTGCTCCATCATCTTCTCCAGAAACTCCCATGATACCCGATCGTAAGCCCTGCTCATGTCAATTTTCATTTCCACCACCGCTTGTTTTCCTGTTTTCTTCTTACGAATGAATTCGATGAGTTCATGCACTATGAGTGAGTTTTCAATGATGGATCTCCCTGGAAAGGATCTTAGCGATGATCTTGTAAGTTACATTGCACAGGCTTATCGGCCGCAGGTCTGTCGGTTCTTTTGGATATCTATTCTTTGGGATTAGAACAAGGTTCGTATGATTCCACTCCATCGACATGATGGAAGTTTGAAACAACCTATGTACCGCTGTTGTTACTTGATCCCCCACTTATGACCAATAGTGTTGGTAGAAACCCGGCGGCAAACCATCAGGCCCCGGTGCCTTCCATTTCCCCATATGGAATATGGTCGTCTTAATCTCCTGTGGGGTAACTGGACTCTCTAACTCCCTCTGCTGGTTATGGTCGACCCCCTAATTGATGAGGTTCAGGATATCCTGCACAGTAGAATCTCCAAACGCATCTGGTGGCATAATAGATTCAACGACAAAGACAAATCTTACATGGTTGTAGACTAATTGTTGTAGGTCATCATGCTTTGAGATCCATGCTCCCGATTCATCCTTGAGCTGTGTTATGTAGTTTCTTCCCTTCCTTCTCTGCGACCATTGGTGGAAAATTTTCGTGTTTTTATCCCCCTCCGTGCGCCACAGTGCCTTTGCTCTTTGTCTCCAATAATCATCCTGCATGGTGAGGAGTTCGTCAAGCTCTTTTGTTTTGTCACGCATGTCGTTCGCATCTTTCTGTCTTTGCTTTGCTCCTAACTGTTTTTTGCCCTCCTTACTCTGTATTCCAGCTTGCCCACGTTTTGTTTGGCCCAGTTGTGTAGCCTTGTCGTGGTCTCCTTCAGCACCCTGTCAAAACCCCATTTGCTAATGTCCTCTGCTGTTGGGGATGTACCTTGAGTTTGACCTGATGTATGTTGGACTGGTCTCCAGACCTGGTGTACCAATTCCTTTGTGTGACGATATCTAACCCAATAAGATTCAAACCTTCTTGTTGATGTATCATTCCTAGGCCTGCTTCTTGGGTGTGTGCTAATGGTGAGGACTCCATGGTTTGATCTCATTATTGTGTGGTTGGTTAAACTATACCTCTGGAACATCGCTAGCCACACCTCTGGTTAAACTATACCTCTAGGCGGTCGGGTTACATCAGAGGCAAAGCATGGGGAAAGCTGAACCATGTTAAAATTGGGTCAAAAATCAAAATTGGGTCTCAATGGATTAGACTTGTATTTAAGTCCGTGTTTAAACTTAAATTTAAATATTAAATTAGTATATTAAAAATAATTATAAGTATCAAACAAAAGTATTAAAAATCAAAATAGTTAAACATCACATTTAAAATACTATAGTATGTGTTGAATTCAAATGGTTAAATATTAAATGAAAAACTAAATTAAAATAGTAAGACATTGAATAATACACTAAATTAAAACATTAAAAACACATCTAAAAATAGTTCAACATCAAATAAAATACTAAAATACACATCAAATTGAAAAATAAAACAATAATTATTAATTAAAATAGGTAAACATCAAATAAAAACACGCGTGAATTGCAAATCATCAAAGTGTGCACCAAACTGTGACACTGATATGATGATATCAGAAAAATAAAACACCTGAATTAAAATTTTAAAAGAACTAATCTGCACCATTGAAAGATCAAAGGATACATAAAATAAAAATATAATATTCAGAGAAAAAGAAACATTAATATCAATTTTTAAAACGACATATTGAAAAACTAACACATCAATCAAAGTGAAGCTAAAAATAAAAAATTAAGATGTAAAATATCACTAACTAGTGTCAAATATATAAATGTCAAAATATAACATATGAACACAAGATTTACATCAAAAGATCAAAACTTAACTTTAAAACATATAATTTTAGTGAAAAATATTTAGAAAATAATCACCGGGTTTGGTTGAAACATCAAGTAGTAGAAATGAAACATCAAGTCAGGTAGTAAAAACTCCTGCATTGTGCGAAAATGAGGAAAAAATTTATCCGTAAATTTCTCCAACCCGGATTCTTGACCCACAAGATTCTTATGACCCAATTTCATGAATTTCCCAATTATTTATGCCCACCACCCCCAAAAAATGGTATTTACACATAGACCCCTCCTTGTCTTCCCACACTTTCTTTAATTACCTCGGTTTTTTAGCCCTGAAAAACCAAAGTAAATGTGGTTGGAGTAAAAAGATAACTTTTTACCTCGGTTCAAAATTAAGGTAAAAAGTATTTTTTACCTCGATTAATGCGACATCACACCCCTATCGGTGCTTACGACAGCAGTGCGACTTTGCACCAAAAAATGAGGTAAATAATTTATGACCAAAACCAGATGAGAAGGTGGTGTGACGTCGCACCTGCTGTCGGTAAGATCGAAACCATGTGAGAAGGTGGTGCGACGTCGCACGTATAATTTCATAAATTAAAATAAAATACCAAAAGGTGAATCGACATCGATTCCACTTTCGATAGTTCATAACTGATTCCAGCCAATAACATATTTTTGGCCACTGTATTCAGGCCACTTCAAAGCCAAAGAAAATACAAAATCATATTCATTTTGAACAAAAATTGTACAACTCAGAGTATAAACATTCCATATATACAAAAAAATCCATATAAACATTCCATATAAACATTCCATATATAAACATTCCAAGGTTTCATGTATACAAAAAATCAAACCCTAGCACCTATAATGAAAATTTATAGAACCTAGATCTATTTTGGTGGTGTCGATGGTCGGAGTTAAAGACGTTTTGGTGCGACGTTGCTGGTCAGATAGTGGCATCGCTGCTAGGATGGCCGGAGAAGATGCGCGGATGGTGGGAGCTTTGATCGCTGGTCGCTCGGATGGTCGAGCGGCAGTCACTAGCGCAGATATGAAATACCGTGGAATGCTAGAGCAGATGCTGTTGGAGCAGCAACAGCTATCAAAAGCGGTGCGACGGCGGTTAATGGCGGAATGGTGGGAGAAGAGTGGAGGGAGGAGTTTATTATAGGAAGAGGGGATGGAGGCGGGTGTGAAGAACTAAAATGTTGGGTTTGGTTTTACATTAGGGTTTGGTTTTTTATATAGGAGGGGTTTGGGCTTAAAGTGAGCTGAAATCAAATCTAGGGTTTATAAGGAAGTCTTAATGTTTTGAGCATGACTTCTGCATCCGGACTTGTAATTAGGCGATTCCGGTGGCGTTGGAACTGTCTTGACGACAACTAAAGGGACTCAAATAGAAATTTACTGTTTTTTATTGTTTATATAATTTCCGTTCAATTTTGGAATTTTTTAATTATGAATTTCCTTTTTTATTTTCTTCCATTTTCTTCAAAATTCAGTATTTAAGGACCTCTTGTATTTTTGGAGATTTTATCCTTCATAATAATATTTTTTAACCATTTCATTAAGTTCTAACCATTTCATTAATGTGTATGTATGGAAAGACAATTAAGGGTTAACCGTTTATTAGTAAAGTTATAACCTTTCCATTAGTGTGCAAAATGCAATTCAATAATATATAGTTGCGATTTTACAATTTGGGCATGTATGGGTGAACGAAAGAGCCTTGAAAGTCAACATTGATTAATTCTACACAATCTTGAAAAATTATACTACGACCCAAAATTGTGTTACCCTATATTTCCATTGCTCCAAAATACATGATTTTTGTTATTCTGTCATAAATACAGAAATATTATATAGATGAAATTTTTGGTAAAATGTTGGATAACACTAGTACATGTTCTAGAGTAACTTAGAGTTAGTTTCATAGAAGTAAGAAAGGGAAATCGAAAAAGATTAAAATATTTTCTTGTGCATGTTTTGATAAATACTATGTTACAAACTTAGAAAATACAATGAGGGTGTACAGGTATCATCACGTTCAAGTGGATTTCAATATGAAGTTACGAGTGAAGTTTTACTTTTTGCACTTAGGTCCCTCCACGAAAGTTGGAATTATCAAGTCACAAAATTGACGACACCAAAATGAAATTCAATAATGTAAGATTGTGAATTTTTAATTTGGGCATGTATGTGTGAACGGAAGGGCCTCAAAAGTCAACATTGATTACTTCTACTCAATCTTGAAAAATTACACTTTGGCCCAAAATTGTGTTACCCCAGTATCCATTGCTCCAAAATACATGATTTTTGTTATTCTTGCCTTAATATAGAAATATAATTTATTTATTTTGGTGAAATGTTTGAAAACACTAGTACATGTTTTAGAGTAACTTTAAGTTAATACTTAGAAGTAAGAAAGGAAAATCGGAAAGAATTACAGATATGTTCTCATTCCCAATTGTTGACAAATTCCATTACAGACTTGGAAAATACAATGAAGGTGTATATTGCAGCATCATGTTCGGGCGGATTCTAATTTGGAGTTACGAGTAAAGTTTTTAGTTTTTGCACTTAGGTCCCTCCAAGAAAGTTGGAGCTGACGAATCACAAAATTGGCGACACCAAAATGCAATTTAGGAATATAAGATTGTGAATTTGCAATTTGGGCATGTATGGGTGAACGGAAGGGCCTCGAAAGTTAACATTGATTACTTCTACAAAGTCTTGAAAATTACACTATGGCCCAAAGTTATGTTACCCTATTATCCATTGCTCCAAAATAAATTATTTTTGTTATTCTTGCCTAAATATAGAAATATAAAATAAATTATTTTTTTATGAAATGTTGGAAATCCTTAGTACATGTTCTAGAGTGACTTAGAGTTGAATACTTAAAACGGAAAATATTGTAAAAAGTTTAAAAGAAATGGAGTAGCATAAAAAAATTACAAAATTATATTTTAGTTTTGTTTACCATTAAATTTAATTATTAAAATTTCGATCATGTGTTACTCAAACTCTACATTTAATTTATTTCATTTGAAAATATAAACATAAAGTCATATTTAAAATTATTATTATAAAAGCTTTCAAAATTAAAAAGAATTGGAGTTGCATAAAAAAATTTTAATATTATATTTTTTTAAGGCAAAGTCTTGGGAAAGACGGTCTTTCCATAGGCTTATGGAAAGACGGAGTTTGATTAGAATATTAAAAAGGTAAAAGGTCTTAGTTGCAATATTAAAATTTTAGTATGCAACATGTAGTAGTTATAAAATTTATAACCCGGTTCATGCAACCCGAAAATTTTATCTTAATTTCTTCTAATTTACACTTTAAACCTTGGTCTTTCCATAACTTATGGAAATACCGTCTTTCAAGAGACGAACTCATTTTTTAATAAAAAAATACATTATGAATATATATATGTATATATATTCAATTATTTTAAATCGTGCATCGCAAGGGTGTCTGCGAGAGGTATGTGCGACGTCGGTAAGCCAAACATACATGCGACGTCGTTCATTTCATGACTGGGAGAGGTACGTACGACGTCGGTCACGATAATAATTGACGTCGATAAGCTGGACATGTGTGCGACATCGGTCAATTCATGTCTACAAGTGGTGCGACGTCTGTCTAAAAAACAACCGATCGGTAGGCTAGACATGCGTGCGACGTCGATCATTTTGCGAGAGTGACTTGCCATGTTAGTTCCAAAAACAGCCGGTGTCGGTAAGGTAAGCCAGACATGCATGCGGCATCGATCATTCATGTCTGCAATAGTGACTTGCGATGTCAATTCCAAAAATAACCGACGTCGGTAAATCAGACATGCGTGCACATCAGAAATGGCAGGCTATTACTTGCAATGTACTTTTTACCTTAAATTTTTAAAATCAAGGTAAAAATATTTTTTACTTTGAAAAAAAAGGATCGAGGTAAAAGAAATTTTTACCTCGATTATTTGCCATTAACCAAAAAAACTAAGTAAAAGGGGCGAAGTAATAGGTTCATTTTGTTGTAATGTGTACTTGAAACCTCATTTCGACTTAAAGTTCATTATATTGCACATTAATCATTGATCTCGCGCGATCATTTATACTGTCATTTGTATGCAATGAGAAATATGTATAATTGTTTTTTGTACTTATGTGATATTCTCTGTTTTCATGTAAATTTATAAAAAGAATAAGAGAAAGAAAAATATGATCCCAAAGATGACCATCACATAATATAATCAGTAGCCTCTGTCTCAATATAATAGTTAAACTTGACCAAACATTGTTTTTTAGCCTTGTTAAGTTGTGGTTTGGGTTTCGAAAAATTATGAACTGATTTTATAATTTTATTTCTGAAAACAAAATTACACATATCTATGACTTGGTCGATGGTAAATGAGATAAGTTTGAACATATGATTTAGGGCAAAATACATATATAACCCTATGTTTTGGTCGAAAGTGTTAATATGACTCTGTAAAGTCTGAAAGTGCGATTATAACCCTATCTTTTGCATCATAAGTGCCAATATAACCTTTTGGCACTATTCTTGCATTGATTTTTTTAATTTACGGCATTGACCAAATAAAGAAGAATAAAATGCCCCTAGTCTTAAAACTAAAAAAATTAAAGACAGAATAAACCTAGGGTTCTTCTTCTTCATCTTCAAAACCACCTCTAGCACCACCTAAATCTGTTCCGCCACCACCGCCGTCGGATCCCTGCCGCTCTGCCACTGCGGCTGCATCACCGCCACTGCATCACAGTACTGAAAATGAATACTCCAACACAAGAGCCACTAGCGACCCTCCATCTCAATTGTTTATCCCAATCGTTCATCCTGCAAACTCATACCCCTTCCCCACACTGTTTGCTTCCCAGATCTACTTTACTGGAGTAGAGGGTCTGCTGGAGCACGGTGGCGGAGATGAGGGTAAAATAGTCCTTTAGATATTTTTTGAAATTTTAATTTTTTAAAATAAGGGTAAAATAGTTGATTCATAAAATTCTGGTCAAATTCCGGCCTGCAGGGTTATATTAGCATTTTCAAGCAAAATATAAGGTTACAGTAGCACTGTTACAGTAGCACTTTCAAATTTTACAGGGTCATATTGACACTTTCAACCAAAACATAGGGTGATATGGGCACTTACCTCTACTTTTAAAATTAAACTCGTTTCTTGGTACAAACAAATTGTGAGCTAAAATTTAAAACTTAAACCAACAAATTACCTCGTTGCTACTCATCTCACATACAAATGTCGGCCCAGTGATGATGATTGAATATAAAACTAAAATATTATCGAGTAATAGTACTACTGTACAAAATTTTTACTAACAAATATAAAAATACAAGATGTAGTAAATAAATCAAATCGTACCACCGATTTAAACAAAATCAAATTACATATTTTAATATCTTTGATGGCGCTTACCTCAACCACGCACAGGTGAAATGAATACGATCATTGGCTTAATCATTTGAATGAAAAATTACCTACCTACTGCTAATAAAACTCTCTCTAGACTAGAGAGCACACAAAAGTTTCTACTCTCATCCCCGACCAAGGAGAGACTTCACTTCCACCAAATTCAACAACACTATCAGCCATCCCTTCCCTTTGTAACCAGCAACAGCAGCTTGAGACATTCCAAAGCCAACATCACAAGCCCCACAAAATCCATGTCCCTGCATCCCACAAGGAACAAACACACGTGAAAAGCTTTTCCACATACCCCAACCAAGGTTCCCACAAAATCCCCCAACCCAAATATGATACTCATGAGTTACAATTAAGTTTTTTCAACAGAAAGCACCAAAACAAACAAAATCCGGAGAAATAAGGCTACAGCAGCACACAGATTCAAAGCCAACAGACCAACAACAAGGAAGCAAACAAGAATGCAACTCCTCATCTCAAACTATAGGGGAGAAGGGGTTCATGTCATAGAGAAGAATGCAAAAGTTTATGCCATCTAATTTGATCAAAGGTCCAAAATCCTCGCAGCGCTACACAATGGCCCAGTTAACATAGCTGGCGGGTTGATGGTACTACACATACTAGTACCAGAGATGGTTCCATCACACATGACAATTTCTAAAGTACTCACATGGATTCACACTATGGCCTCACGCTGGAGTATTTTGACAGGAGTATAATAAAAAATTGCCTTATTGGCCGGTGATGCCAAGGAGGTGGATTTTGGAGGTAGTTTACTGCAGCATGTTGAATATGTAAGCGTCAGAGTATCGGCGCTGGTCCGGAAAGCACTAGTCTCCGATTTCTGGTTCAAAGTAAGAAGAGGCGCATGGTTTGGATAGTCATTGGATATGAAAGAGTGCACAAAATGTGCAGGCGATGTGGAGCGCAAAGGCACACCTACCCAAAGTGTCACGGGCAGGATAAGGGGGCTTTTGAGAGACACGTCGATGCCAGATTCGCAGCTCTGGGGGAGGAACTATAGCTCAAGATTTACAGAGACCTTTTAGAAGAGCTCTATCTGTCCGCAGTTCGTGTGCATAGAAACATGTCGATAAAAAGGTTCACAAGGTTTACCCCACAATATCTCTACACCAATGCACACATGTTCTTACACCTGTTGAAAGAGGCTTTTCTGGATGGTTTTAAATATGTGGAAGAAATTTATCCAACCCTGGAGGAATTATGGGAGATAGAGCAAGGCTACAATCCAGAGAGCCCGCAGGCGCTAAACTTGGTAGAAGAAGAGCTGGAGAAAGAACTAGAGGAGGAACTAGAGGAAGAAACAGCTGAGCCAAACCCAAGGGAGATAGCGCGGTAGAATGAAATCAGCGAGATCTATCTCCAAGGGCTAACGGAAGCCAGGGAGAGGTTGTTGAACCTCCCGAAAGCCCCCAACTTTTAGGATGATTTCGAAGAAGGCAACAACAACTTACCAAATAGTTTCTCAGATGTGGAAATGAAAAATCTCAACCCACCTCCATAACCACAACAAACCCAACAGCAGGAGCTATATGAAGTGGAAACGGGGGTGGTTATAATGAGACATGTCGAAGGTAAAAAAGGTGAGGTTGTAACTGAGCAATACATGGTCACAGGTGGTAGAAGGTACATCCTCACCAATGAACAAGAGGTGGATTATCTTTCAGCCAATAAGGTGGAGTTCAAACAATTCACTCTAGTTGACGGTACAGTAACAGAGCCTTTTCTAACCAATGGGGCATTTTCGAAAGATCCAAATCTTGGTGTTGACCTTGATCAGAAGAATGATGGGCTCAACTTTGATATGAATCTCACCATCAATTTTGGAGATCTGGGAGATGAGACAGATATCATTATGAGCCTTCAGAGTGCAATCAAAGCTAGCCTAGCTACTACTACTTGTTTGAAGGAGAACGAGAAAGTTGATGACGGAGGAAAAGGAAAAGCTAAGGTACAGAAAGTATCTAAGCTGCAAAAGAGAGCATAATGGAGTGTTGTATGTTTTCGCTGGCACAAAAATGAGGTTCAAATTAATGAGCCCAATGGCACATCAACCTTACAGCACCCAAGCTCAGATTCTGAACTTGGTGAACCTAACATCAATGAATACTCAACTAGGAAAAGTGGAGAAACACGCAGCTCTCATCAACCCCTACCTATAAGGAGAAATGATGAAGAGCAAGGAGCAGGTGGCAAGAAAAGATGGGCTGGAGATAGTTGCCACGATGGAAAGAAAAAGAAAGATATGAAGGAGGATGTGACATGGAGTGAAAGCGGGGTGGAGTTAGATGAAGAAAGCAGAAGAAGTTTAATTTTGACAGATGGAGAAATAAATAGAGGAAGCAACTCAATGGATATCCCACCTAACCAAGCGGTCATAGGTAACTCTTTAAATCCCAAATTTTCCTTATTAAGGCAAAGTAATACAACAAACACAATAATCAGCCCAACCCAAGAAAGCCAAGCCTTTCCCACAACCCAACACTTCATTAGCTCAAGCCTAAACTCAACTGACCAAATAAACCAACCACTGAACATGAGCCAAGATCAGAGCCACTCAGCCTACTATCCTACCCTATATAAACTCATACTGCCCACACCATTACCCACAACTCAAATAAAGGACCAAACTCATGGAACATACAACCCAGCCATCAACCCATTCTAATACACACTTGAACCCCTCAGACCACCAAAAACCAAGCCCTACAAAAACACATAGAAGGGACCAACACAAGAGATATTGGGCTTAGACATGAGGAAAATTTACATGTACAAGTAGCAGGGCGGCCGTAGTAAGTGGCCACTGCCACAGCGGTGCCGATCGATGGCAAGATCGAGATAGGGCTACCTGAGATAGCAGCGGTCAAATTACTTCAAACCACAACCATCGAAATAGTGAAGACAATGCACCAGCCTGTTTCCAAGCTACACCCGACGACATCAGAAACTAAGCGCATTCTCAACCGGTTTTTGCTGCCGACAACTACGCTCATCAATTGTCGCAGCCAATGGCAACTACAACTACAACGATACCAATTGGCGGTTTAATTCCAAATGAAGACACCATGGAAGAAAAGGTCGACACTGACAGAAGCGACACCATAAGTAGCACCGCAAAAGAGACACCGTGAGATGAATTCAAAAGGCAATTGGTGGCGGGGACAGTGACAAAATAGAGTTGCTGGAAGCAAACCATTGGTGATAGATCTGGAATCCTTCTGACGCTGGCCTCCGATATTGCAAACAATAGTCATGGTGTTTCGAACAATCTCAATCAGGGGGTCTCATTTTTTTTCAATGGGGAGGGGTAGGTTTTCTTTTTGGCAGACACCATGGGCGAGGAAAGTTAAGGTATTTGTTTGGAGAACCTGTATGGGCTGACCAAGGCAGGAATAAATGAGAGAGATAGGTTGAAAGAGTTATTACCAATTGAGGCAGGCCAGAGCTTAGGTTCTAAAATTAGGCCTCAGAGCAATAAAACACTCCGCACTAAAATTAATGGCATGGTAGTTACCAGGCAGTTATGCGGGTCATTGGAAAAAGAGGAAACATCAAACTCGCCCCAACAAAATCAATAATTTCAACCAAACTCCTAATTGAAAAGAACATGGAAAGAGTAAGGAGGGTGGAAATCGATAAAAATACAAAATATGGGGTGTGGGGAGCAGCAAGAGACCAACAGTCTGGTTGAAATCAATAGTTGCACATGAGTTGTTAGATTAACCAAGGGACGTTAACCTGGCACAGCTGAATATGCAGAAGAAGGCAATCACCTGGGAAATGGCCGAATACATGCCAGTAGCAGAAATACTCGAGTCAAGAGGAAGAGACAACTTCAGGAGGAGATATGAGGAATCACATTCAGCAAAAATATGTATCACACACTATCCATATTCCCAGAAATTGACCAATCCCTCGAAACAGAGTAGGGAGAACATGTTATAGTTCATCCAGAACATTCGAGTCAGTGGTCCAAACAGTGATGCAAAGTGAAGAAGGGGGAAGTTGTGGTACTTTGGTGGTTGGTCCAGAACAACCACCTAGAGGTACATGAATTTACTTAGCTAGAACTACAGAGGACTGACGCATCCTCTGACACTAAATTTCTTAAACAACACCATCAACCCTTATAACCCCAATATTGTTTTTTAAATGGAAACCAATTGTGACTCGAGTAGAATCAACAAGTGGCTAGGTAGAACGTATTTCACCAGCTGGGAAGTAGTAGATTCAGTATGAGCAAGTGGAGGGCTCTGTGTGTCCTGGTCATCAGATATCGTAGTATCTGTAGTAAAAAGCTGCCAAAATTTTGTATGTTGCAAAATAACGATCACCCAGGGCGATGAATGAATATTGATCCTTGTCTAGGGGCATCCTGACAAACCAGAAAGGAAACCAGTGTGGGACTGCCTACATGTCATCCTACAGGGTACCCAACTACCCGTACTTATCACAGGAGACTTCAACCAAGTCCAAAGGACCTCAACGGGTTACTTAGGGGAGCAAACCTAAATGAACTTAGGAACAAGGGCCAGTGGTTCACATGGTTAAATGGAAGAGAAGGCAATGATCTGATTTCAGAACATCTAGATAGAGCGTTTGCAAACGCTAAGTGGAAGTCGATGTTCCAGAAGTACAACCTAATAAACCATACGATCATGAGGTCTGTCCACGGGGTTCTCACCATTAACACACCCCCCAAGGATGGAACTCGACACATCCCTAGGTTTGAGTCCTTCTGGGTCAGATACAATCCAACCAATAAGCTAGTAAAAAGTGTTTGGAGACCAATCCAGCACACGACAAGTTAACTAGAATGGACTACCACTACAACCAAACTTAACACCATAACATGCTTCAATAGGAAGCTGCAAGAAACCATGACAAGACTGCACAACTGGGCCAAGGAGAGTGTTGGTAAATTGGAATGCAGAATAAGATGGGTAAAACAACAGCTTGGCATAAAACAAAGACAAAAGGATGCGAATGAAATGCACGATAAGACAGATGAGCTGGAAACACTTCTCACGATGCAGGACAGTTATTGGAGACATAGAGTGAAGTCCATGTGGCTCAAAAAAGGTGAAAGAAACATGAAAGTCTTCCATAAATTGGCGAACAAAAGGAAGGGGAGAAACTGCATTACCCAACTCAAGGACAAAGCAAGAGCATGGATTTCAAAGTAGGCGGATCTACAACACCTTGTCTACAATTATGTAAGCTTTGTTTTCCTCATCGATTCTGCTATGCCAGCTGATGCTTTCGGACAGTCAACTGTACAGAACATCATAAACCTTATAACCAAGGGAGCCAATCAAAGCCAACAGATGGAACTTGAGAGTCTGGTAACTATGCAAGAAATAAAAGCATCCACATTCCAAACGGGGAAATGGAAAGCACTAGGGCCGGACGGACTACTGCTAGGCTTTTACTTACATTACTAGCCCAAAGTGGGGAATGAGGTGACCAAGGTGGTCCAAAGGTTCTTCTCTACCTTCTCTATGCCAACAGAGTGTAACCATACAGCTCTGGTCCTTATCCCAAAGAAGAGATGTCCAACAGAACCAGCAGACCTTCATCTGATAAGCCTATGCAATGTGACCTACAAAATCATTATTAAGATCCTAGCAAACAAATTTTTTTAAAATGAGTCATGGGACTTCTGATATCAGGTAATCAATCGCCTTTTGTGCAAGGAAGATCCATCGTCGAGAACTCTCTCATAGCGCATGAACTCATTGAATTCATATGCAAGAAGAAGACCAAAAAAACAACTGATGGCACCAATAAAGATCAATATGAGCAAGGTCTATGACAGGGTGTCATGGGAGTTCCTCGAAATGATGATAGAACACATGGGCTTTCCCAAGAAATGGATATGGTGGGTCATGGAATGTGTCAGCAATGTATCATACTCCATCAAGCTGAACATGATGAATTCTAGAGCCTTCCAAACAAAGTAGGGGCTCAGACAAGGCTTCCCACTCTCGTCGTTCATATTTATCTTATGCCAGGAAGCATTCTCATCAATGATAGCGTCTAAAGGGTTCCAAAGTGTCTGCCCAGGCGTGAAGATTGGCCGTTCCGTTCAACCTATTTCACACCTGATGTTTGCAAATGATTGCATACTTTTCTTCAACATCTCAGAGAGAGGTTCAACAAAACTGGCGCAGACCCAAAATCTATTTGTGGCCTACTCGGGCCAAAGAATAAACTTTTATAAGTTGGCACTTCTAGTCTGCCCAAACATAAAGCCAATGACAAATGAGCGCCTCAGTCAGACCTTCAGAATCTTCAGAGACCTACTCAAGGAAAATTTCCTAGGCCACGACATGTATTTTGGTGACCCCAAGGTGGGAATGTTCAGCAAATTAATCCAACGAGTAAAGGCAAAAACATCCATATGGAAAACCGATGACCTATCGCTAATGGGAAGGGTCACACTCAACAACCACGTCCTAGCCTCAACAACCCAATATACTCTCAGTACCTTCTGAATACCCTCCACGGTGGTAAAGAAAATTGACAGCCTTTTTGCCATATTCATTTAGGCAGGGGATACAGGCGGGAAAGGGATACATTGGAAGTCGTGGAAATCGATGTGCTGCTCAAAATGGCAGGGAGGACTAGGGATGCAATCCACAAAATAGATGAACCAGGCACTACTAGGAAAGCTGGCCTAGAATCTAATCACGGATAAACACTCCTTCTCCTCAAAACTATTTCTCAACAAGTACTGTAACAAAGAGGACTTCCAGAAGGTGAAACTGAAGCAAGGCTCATCGTGGGGGATGGAGGGGCATACTTTGGGGAAGAGACATTATCAATATCGGCCTCAAATGGTAGGTGGTCGATGGGCATGGAATAGATATCCAGGATGAGTGGATTCCAAAACACATTAACCTAATCAGATATGAAAGACAACTTCTACCACAACTCAGTTTCAAGGTGAGCGACTAGATCGACAGTGCTAAGCAGTGGTGGATACCCCTATTGAGACTGTTTTCAGCCCAAAAGTAGTTAACTGAACTGCATGAATCCACATTCTATACGCCCCCTTGGATAGAGTGATTATCAATTATGGGAAAAGGACTGGCTCGGAAAGTACACGGTCAGAAGAGGGTACCATGAGGCTTAGAACAACATGATCGTCCATAACCCAATCCCTCTAGTACACCACTACATATGGGGGGAGATCAACACTTATGGAAGAAATTATGGCACTCGAAGATACCAGAGAAGGTAAAGTTCCTCGTCAACAAACTAGTACAGAATGCAACACCCACGGGTCTGGCACTAAGAACCAAGAAGATTGAGGTATCACCTTACTTCCAAATGTGTCACACAAAGGTAAAGACACCATCACATATGATCCTCGAGTGTGAAATTGTGAGAAGGGTATGAAGAGTATCCAGGTTGGAGTTCAACTTTAATCAAAGTGCTCCACTGCAACTAGAACCATGGCTTTGGAAATGGTTCAAGGCAACACCAGAAAAGGAAGACATAGTACTCAGCTGCATTATTATATGGGAAATTTGGTGTGCAAGGAATAAGGCGACAATAGAACAAGTGCCAACAGTTAAGATGATACTAGCTATCATCCAGACGACCTACGAAGAGGA
This sequence comes from Rubia yunnanensis, assembly GCA_037428765.1. Taxonomy (NCBI): domain Eukaryota; kingdom Viridiplantae; phylum Streptophyta; class Magnoliopsida; order Gentianales; family Rubiaceae; genus Rubia; species Rubia yunnanensis. Next base: position 105,137,364 of record CM075065.1, read on the forward strand.
CCCAGGTGGAGATCAGTCAACCCAAAGAATTGCACTCAACCCCAACTCACCACAGACCGCATTGGAGGACATGCAAAACCAAGAACAACTGCCACAACCGAAGCAAGCACAGGCGGGAGGCATGCGGCTACTGTGGTACACAGAAGGACACTTGAACCTGGATTACAATAGTTGGATATGCATCAACACAGACGTTGCTTTCCAGGCACACGATGCCAAGGCTATTGTGGCATAATGTGCTACACAAGGTTCCACCATTGACAAATGGTAGGGATTCCGAGTCGTACACTCGACATTAGCGACTCAAGCAGAGCTCATAGCCATACACAAAGCAATGGCTGACACAAGGAATATGGGTACGATGCACATCTGCATTCGCACCGATTGTGAAATGCCGTTAAACCACATCAACAACTCCCTAAATATCCCACCAAGACTGAACGGTCTAGTCAGAAGCGTCATAATGTTGGCAATGGTTTTCACTAATATTCAAATAATGAAAGTGTCTATAACTGTAGTAACCAATACCCACAAGGTGGCCCGGAATGTAATCAGGGATTTGATGATAATATAAGCGCACAACTCTTTGTTTCAAAAAAATTGAATGAAAGATACCGTTACACCTTAATATAATGAATAAAATAAATAAGTGATATCCGAGAGAAAGACTGAAACATAAGGAATAAGAATAAATAATTGATTTCCTAAAATTCTGGCAAGTCTTTCCTCCGATTTTGTGGAGCATGGAGCAAAAGGCAAAATTAATCCCTTGCCGTCAGAGTCCTATCATCCTGACACCACGGGTTGATGAAGAGGTATATTACAGTGTCCAATGGCCTCCAATTTTGTTCTTTAGTTGCAACCGTAGCTTGATCGTGTTTTGGTAGTGAATTCTGGCGATCCTCAATTGACGATCTTTTTCTTTGTTTTTGGGTCTTCACTTAGCTATCAATAATAATTCCTGTTTTAAACACCACATGTTATGGTGGGGTTTTTGCGGACACCTGTCTGTTTATTAATATAAAAATAAAGATACATAAATGAAGGGGACATAATAACCTTACCTCGGAAATAAAGGCCACCGAAACTCTAAAATCTATACAATCATCTTAACTTTAAAGTCCTAAGAGTTTTGGTAACCTCAAAAACGAAACGTGGAATACACTTGAAGGAAAACATAGAAAATAACAGTACAACCTTATACAAAGTCTATCATGTTCTAAGATAGGGGAATGAGCTCGCATCCATCTTCACTCGGCCTTCAATATGAGGAGGCAAACCTGCATTGCAAATTACCTTATTTACCCATTGGAGAGACGCTAGTTCAGCCAGAGAACCTGCTATCAAGTTGGCTTTTCTATAAATGTGTGTGATTGTGTAATCAAATAGTCTCAGCAGCTCAAGTGTCTCTCTAATAATTTCTGAGCATCTCCATGGAACTTTGAATTGCTTTGTGATAATCTTTACCAACAGTTGAGAATCAAATTCTATTTCAAGCTTTTGAATGTTGAGATTTCTGGCCAATCCAGTCCATAGAGAAAGGTTGATGCTTTTGCTTGAATAGGAGAACCTGCATTAATATGTTTAGCGTCAGCAGAGATAGCCCACACCTGCAATTGCAGAACTCACAAAAGAACCATCTATATTAAGTTTTATCTTCATTTTCACCTCAATTCTTCAATACTCTTTAAATTTGTTTGTTTTTTGAAAATGAGTTTGAACATGATATTTTCACCTCAATTCTTCAACTTTGTACTTTATAATTTTAAATACTTTAAATTAAAATATCAACAATAGAAAATTATGTGTAAAATAGTGAAATGAGAATATATGTGAAGCTTACAAATGAAGCGGAGAAAGTATAAACGAGTTAAAGAAAATGTTAGGAAGGTTGTCTATGGACATGTCATTATATTTTTTAATTTAAAATTTATGTTTTTTAAATTCAAATACTATTTTTTTTTTTATGAAAGCTTGTATTTTCATTAATGATCCAAAACAAAAATCTTTTAAGTAAGGCCATCACCCTAGCCAATTGCATCTTCTTACCTATTTCATTCCTTATACATTTTCAAAGCCCAATCCTTTTAATCACATTTTCCTCCAAACAAAAAACTCTATACCAACTACATCATTTCTTCCCTCTCTAGCATATCATTCATTTCTTCTGCTAATCTTCGCTTCCACATTTTCTTTCTCCTCCATTCATATTCTGAATTTGTTTGAGATACCAGTACTTTAGCATTCAACTTTAGTTGTTCAAACAACCGTCTGTTTCTTTCCATCAATAGATTATGCATTCCAGTGCTCATTACTTCAATTAACTTACCGTCTTTCCTTTTACATTCCATATACAACAGCTTCTTCAAGCTTCTGACACTGCAGCAACATTTTACTTTCAGTTGTTCATACATTCCCTTTGCATAATCAAAGTTAACAAACAAGTGGCTAGTTGCCTCCTGCATCTTCTCACATAAACAACAGTCGGGTTGATTCCCAAAAATCCCTTGCCCTTGCAACCTGTCTACACTAGCCAATTCTTCATTCATTAACATCTACATAAAAAACCTATGTTTTGGATGGAATATTTTGTGTCAAATAACTCCAGCCTTTGCTTTTGTTACCTGCCCTCCTTCCAGATTGTTGTATACTTCAAAAATCATTAAATTTCCTATTCTTCTTACAGACTCTCTCAGACCTACAAATACCTTATCTCTCAGTCTCAGCAAAGTCTTCCATGGCCAACTGTGTGTTGCAACCTGCTTACTAATAGTTACGATTAATGATGGGCCCAAATGCTATTGCCCCACAATTAATTAGCTGGCTCAATGTCTATTATCCTTTAGACAATGCATGTTGGGCCAGCCCATCATAATGTTAAACCTTAGTATTTGCTTCACAAGAAAATAAAATAATAGTCCCACCTAACTTTGCCTAGAATGGAGGCCATCATATATAAAACTACATGTAACACTATTCATCTCTCTCATTACTATTCACTTCTCCCAAAGAAAATACCTAGTTTTACCATCAGATACTCTACCCCCTATCAACTTCGGAGCCTCTTTCTTGCCGATTCCAATCAGTGGACTCACGACGTATTCTAGGAAATTCTAAGACACATTACTGACACTCTTCAACCTTTTTTCCTTTAGATAAAAAGTTTGGATCCACCTGATCCAATGAGTGTCTATTTTGTTGCTTATATCCCGGAGGTTCTTACTTAAAGCTCCCAGATTTCACAAACTAGGATATCTAACTCTCATTCCTCCCTGAAATTTACTTCCGTTCATTGAATTCCATGCAGCAACAATGAATCCTTTTTTACTTTCTTATATCCCTCCAGAGATAGTTCATACATAATTTAACAATCCTTTCATGCACATTCTTTATAATACTGCTCTTGCATCATGCTATACTAAGCAAAACAGTATTTATCAATTGAAGTTTCCCCCACATATGATAAACATTTAGAGTTCCAGTCCTTGATTCTACTCCTCACCTTTTACACCATGTTCTTCACAAACTTTTTCATCCCACCTGACTGTTGATGAGGGAAAACCAAGATTTTTCATTGGAAAATCACCTTTTGTAACCTGAAGAATATCTGTCTTGCTCAGTTTTGTCCATTTTTTAAAAAGAAAATTTTATATTACTTTTCATTAATTCCCTACCATGTAACCTCTTTAAACTCCTTCATTATTATTTTGACTCCCTCCACTGTTTTCCTACCTGCACCACATAACAACAATAAATCATCGCAAACAATAATGTGTGCACTCCCACTTTTCCACACCTTTGATGATATTCCAACTCTTTCATCCTAAAATCCTAGTATGGTATTCCACGCATAAGAAAAGGAGTATAGGGAACATTGAGTCACCCTGTTTCAATCCATTCTTAGCTCTAAAGATACATGTATGATTACCATTCACTGAAAGGCAAAAAGAGGCACTTTCTATACACTTATCTATCTATTTTACCATCCGTCCATGGAGCTTTAACTCATTCATCCAATCCCACATAAAGTCCATTCCTGTGTTATCAAAGGCCTTGCTTGTGTCTAGTTGCAACACAAAAATTGACCTCATACTCTCATTTTTATATTTGTGTAGCAGCTCTTGAGCTAAAAAAACATTCTGTGTTATGTGCCTCCCCCGCACAAAATCACTCTGATTCTCACTGACAATTTCTGAAATTATCTTACTTAGCCTTGCAGTTATAACTTTTTTTATCATTTTATATATAACTAAGCAACACACAATGGGGCAAAAATTTGATCCGATATGAGACTGGTTAACTTTTGGAATAAGGGAAATCATTGCAGTGTTTAGAGGAACTTTTGAAGAAACCATGTATAGCTTTAGTTATATCTGTAATTATTTAGTTGCCAATTTGTGGAAATTATGCAAATAAGGAAATAGTTAAAGTTGAAACATCAAAAAAGGAATGTTTGATGATATTAGGAAATTTGAGAGGAAGTATATTCGTCCAAGAGTTTTGATTGAAGAATATATCAATTCCTATATTTAAGTGATTGGATTGGATTTATGGAAATTGGAATTGATTTGATATTATCTTTCTCGAAAAAGGATTTGGACGGAATATATTCTAATTCCTATCTTTATGGGATTAGATTTGGTAATCAGATATTTGATCGTAATCAGAATATTATGTGGAGAAGGAATTATATTTGCACAAGGATTGATGAGTGCAGAGGGTTTTAATAGAAGACAAAATGGCTAAGTTACTTACGATTTTAATTGAAGAAAATTTGCATCCAATTTTTTAATATTTCGCAAAGTGCTCAACAGCTTTTGTGTCTGTGTTCCAATATGATCAAAATATTTTGATCAAGTTCAGAATCGTATACCTTAATACCCCGGGAGGAAGAGATTCAACGTTGACGAGTTTCGAGGTCAGAGGGAGCCTGATCTAGGCGGGTTGGTAGCAAGGGGAGCTTGCAGAATTCACGTGTTATAAATGGTGTACTTTGTGTTATAAACTGCATAACCAGGTCTCGTGTGTTTATATTTTACTTTATTGCATGCTTAGTTAGATATGTTATGTTGGAACATGGTAGTAATAATTGTATTAATTGGGTAAAACCAAATTTTAATATCTTCTCCCACTGCCACAATCTTCCATGTCTCTTTAAAAAACTGACTTGAGTACCCATATTTCATTGGACTCTTTGAGGAATGGATTCCTTTAAGAGCTTATTGAATTTCCTTTACTGTTACTAGCCTCATCAGCATCACCTATTGTTTTTCATTCAAAGTTCTCCCAAACTTCACCACACCTTTGTTCAACCTTTTTGTTCTCACTTAACTGCCCAAGTGCTTCATGAAGTGTTCCACCAGATTCTTTTCAATATCTTCCTGTGCAGTTCGATCTTCACCTCCTCCTCTCAAAGTCACTATCTGATTTTTATGATTCCTAATCTTCAATGCATCATAAAATGTTTGGTAGGCTCGTCACCTTCATTTAACCACTGTGCTTTAGCTTTTTGCCTCAAAAATTTGAATTATGTCTCCTGCAAATATTCTACTTTTCCCCTAATTTTGTTCTCCTCATACTGCAACTCTTCATCTAACATATTTTTCATTTAATTTTTCCCAAATCTTCCTTCATGCCTCTAATCCTTCATCCATTTTCTCCCCAATTTCTCCAAATTCCTTCCTGTTTAATTTTGAAATAGGCACCTACGTGAGTTTTAGTATTGTTGTTACATCTGTTAGATTATTCACTTTCCCGCTCTTCCATACTTGCTCAACTAACCTTTAAATATCTCCGATAAGGAACAGTGGTTGAAATATTTAAAAGGCATGTTTATCCTTTTTTTTCTCCTAAAAAACTGATCACAAGAGGCATATGATCTGATGTCATGCCACTCTTCACTTCACAAAAAACTCCTTTCATTTCTTGCAGTCATTCTCTATTAATAATTCCGTGTCTAGTTTGCTTAGATTTTTTTTCTCTTCCTGATCTTCTATTACTCCAGGTAAAGTTCAATCCCACTTTTTTCATTTCCATAAAATCTAAGTCCTCCATCACCTACTGAAAATCCTCCATTTCTTTTTCATTTACTTCCTGGCCTTCAATTATGTCAATTGGCTTTAAAGTAGAATTGAAATCTCCTATAATCAGTCAAGCCTTACCTCTACTTCCCCTTCCTTAAAGAAATTCCCACATCTCAATCCTTTCTTGGTGAGTTGATGTGTATTACAGCCATAAATATAGCACTAAAACTTTGAACTTCTAACTTTACATACCCTATTTAGCCACTGCTTCCTTTTATCTAGTATTTCTATCTCATACATATAATCCTTCCATAACAACCATATTTTGCCTCTCATTCCATTTTCTCCGTTTGTAACCATCCTCCAAATTAGGCCAATACTTCTCAACATCTCTCTTTCTTTTTCTTTTTTAACTTTTGTTTCCGGTAAACTCAATAGACCAACTCTATTATGAGAATAGAATTTCCCTATCAGACCATGTTTGCTGCTTTTATTGAGCCCTCGAATATTCCAAAAAGTCCAGCTATACTCCATCAGGTGGCTTATCTTCTAGCTTTTATTTTCTAACCCTAACTTTCTCCTTGTTTTTACCATTTCCCTTCTTCTGTCTACTAACAAAACCTTGTTTCCCTTTTGCTACTTCCACTTCATCTTTTTCCCCACTATGCTGGATTTCTATGAATTAATTCTTATGGGGATGTATATCTTTCCCATTTTCCTATTATCCTCCATGGCTTTCCCCTCATTTTCTACTTTCTTCATTCTATATTTACTCCTTGTATGGCCTAACTGATTGCAGTTATTACACCTCATTGGCCTCCATTCATAGTTCACCTTTCGACTCTCATTCAATTACATCACATTTCCAGGCACCACATATGTTATCTTCATTTCCACTTTAACCCTGACATAACTCAATCTTTCCTTGTCTAATGTTGCCTCATCTACACATATAGACCTTCCCAGAGTCATATAAATCTTACTGATTATTAGAAGAGCAGACAATTGTATCATACTGGCACTATATCTAACTCATCAAAATCATATCAGGGGACTAGGATTTCATAATGATAGGCTTACCATAAAAAAATAAGCTACTCATTTCCAGTACTTAATCTCTACATAGGCAACTTTTAAATTGAATCAGAAATAATCCTTTATCAAGCATCCATACTTGTTTCAGTTTGTTCTTCCAGACTCAGGAAAATAGCCCTCCATGACTCGAAATGGTGGATCACTACCCATCACTTTGCATACCACTGTAGCATCCCATTGCTTTGCGCTCTCCTCCACTTCTTCAATCGTGATCTCACCCATTTCCATCCCTTCAACGGTAACAAGCTGGTAATATTTAACCTCATTTTCTTTCTTTGCAAACAAGGAGCTCCATTGCTTTTCTTCATCACCCTCCATCCTGTCTCCCCACGATAATCTTTTACTTTCCACTTTCCCCGATTTAGGGTTTGAAGATTCCCCTTCTTCTATTTTCACCATCTTACTGACCGGGGAGTTAATCCCCACCACTTCCACCTCAACAGATTTTGATTCCTCTGTCCCCTTTATTAGAATAAATCAGACTCCTGATTTGATTATGATTTATTATGATTAGAGTTCTTTCCTTATTACACTTCTATTGTACTCTCTATATATTTAGATATTAATAACACAATTCATTACGGTAAATATATTCAGATATCAATAACACAATTCATTACGGCAAATCATTCTATCATAGTATCAGAACAGAGTCTGATCCAAAGACCTAAACCCTAACAAGAGCAAAAACTTCGTCTGCAAATTATACCTTCAAATTTGCGATCTTGCAAATTTCACCAAACTCGGCAGTGAAAGGTGCGTGAGTCCATATACATATCAGAGTCAACACAGTGGAGCAACCCGACTCCGGTTCTGGTTACCAGCTTCGTCTGCATCGGCTTCCATGAGTACCCGACTCCGGTTCCATGGGTACCAGCTTCGCCCACTTTTGTTGACTGGCCTAAGAGTGCCAGCTTCTTAAAAATTGGGAGAGAAAATAGATGGGTGGAGCAAGGTATCAAACTTGCAGCATATGAATTATTTGAGACCCTTGCCCATTTGCCGCTTGGCAGAGGCGAAACCAATGGTACGCGAGGTAGGGCTCCAGCCCTACCTAGATCGCCGACCGGAGGTAGCAGGAGGCGGTCAGGTCGTCGAGCGCGTCTTCCAGCGGAGCTTGGCGCATCTTCGGTGACTGGTACGGTTTGCTCGGAGAAGAAGGCCATGTTGCGGCCTTTTTTTATGCCTAAGTAATAAAACGACGTCATTTTCACGTTAGTGAAACAACGTCGTTTCATTTAGTAATATAAAAAAAAATGAAATGTGAAATGGATTGGGCCAAAACTGAGCCCAATACAATAATCCAATCTTACAAAATATTGGAATGAGAGGCGAGAGCAGCAGAAGCAAAGCATCTCCCTCTCCCTCAGTCAGTTCCCTCAGCCGAGAGCCCTCCGCCACCGCCACTAGGTCTCCGCCGGAAGCTGCCTCGTCCCGCCGCCTCTCCAAACCACCAGTAGACTTCTTCTCTTTATGCTAAGATTTATTAATTTTAGGGTTTATTCTCTTTTTTATTTTTTTCTTCAAAACTTAAATTTATGTGAACATGATTTTTAGATTGGATGTCGAATTGAAGTTATATGGTTGTATTATATATGATTGTTGAAATTTAGTTGAATTGCATATTTGAATTTAGTTGAATTGCATATTTAGTCGAATTTAGTTGGAATTTAGTTGAAATTTAGTTGAAATTATAATTGTTTGATTTATTTTGTATAATTGTATGTGAAAATGAAATTGTCAATTTGTCATAATCGGTTTATGGAATATTTGTTAAATTGAATTTAGATGAATATGATTTTATATATTTTTTGTTATCTCAATTTGTTATTGTTTCGTAACTCTTTTAGATTTTTTAAAAATAAATCAATTTACATATTTTCCCTATTTGATATTTAATAGGTTATGGATAAAATTTTAATTCGAAGTAGCGGATCTCCATCTTTAAAGAGATCGAATGAATCTAATGAACAAAGGCACAATGAAGAGGGTAGTAGTACAAAACAATCTCGTGTAGAATTCAATCAAAATGATGTTATAAGTGATCTCGGGCTACGTAAACCTATTGAAGAGATTGATGTTTCTATTAAAGATGAAGTTCTAAGAGAATATATATTAAGAGGTCCTTGCCAACCTAAGAATCATACTTTTCCAAGGACAGTGTTTAATGATGAATTTAGAAGTCTTCAAAGGGGTTGGTTTGATGAATTTAATTGGTTGGAGTATAGTGTTTCAAAGGATACGGCCTTTTGTTTTCCTTGCTATCTTTTTAAGAATTCAGCAAAGGGGACGACATATACTGTGGATGGGGTGATGAATTGGAAGAATGCCCTTAAAGTATTTAGGAAACATGCTAAGAATATGGATGGAATTCATCATGGTGCAGCAATCAAATTGAGAAATTTTAGCCTTCAAAAGCAAAGTATCTCACATTGTTTAGATGGTCATTTTACTAAAGCAAAAAAGGCATATCGCACACGTTTGAATGCGGTTTTGGATGTGACAAGATACTTGTTAAATCAAGGTTTGGCTTTTCGGGGTCATGATGAAGGTTGGGATTCCATCAACAAGGGTAATTATCTTGAATTGGTTGAATGGTATTGCAAGCGAAGTGAAGATGTTGTTAAAGTAATGAATGAAAATGCTCCCAGAAATTGCAAGTTGTCATCCCCTAGAGTTCAGAAACAGCTCTCAAGTGCTTGTGCTGGTGAGGTAACTGATGCTATTGTTAATGACATTGGAGATAGTGTATTTTCTATTCTTGTTGATGAGGCTAGAGATGCATCAATAAAAGAGCAAATGGGGGTTGTTTTGAGATATGTCAACAAACAAGGATGTATTCTTGAGTGTTTTCTTACTCTTGTGCATGTTTTCAATACTAAAGCTATTACTTTGATGGAGGCTCTTAAGCAACTTTTTGTATATAAGATATTGTCCTTGTCAAAGTTGGGAGGCCAAGGATATGATGGGGCTTCAAATATGCGAGGGGAGTTTAATGGATTGCAAGCTTTGATATTGAAAGAAACTCTTCTGCAAGGTATATTCATTGCTTCTCTCACCAACTTCAATTGGTTGTTGTTTCTGTTGCATATAGTACTCTATCTGTGGGTGAATTTTTTAGGTATCTTGTTATAACTGTGAATCTAGTTGGAGGTTCATGTGTTAGAAAAGAGATGCTTGTGCAATTAGAACATGCTAGACTTGTAGAGGCATTGGAGAGTGGGGAGAATGTTAGTGGAAGAGGCAAAAATCAAGAAATGAGTTTGAGACGGCCTGGTGATACACGTTGGGGATCACATTACAGTACTATTCTTCGCTTTGAGGCTATGTGGTCTTCAATTATTCAAGTGCTTCTTAATATCTGTGAGCATAGCAATTTAGATGAAAATGCCTCTACAGCAAAGGGTTTGATTGATAGAATGGAGAGCTATCAATTTGTATTTTGTATATTTTTTATGAAGCATTTGTGGGAGCTACAAGTCAATTTTCCCTTGCCTTGCAACAAAGAGATCAAAATATTTCGATGGCTGTGCGAATGATGAATAGAATGAAGGCTGAATTGCAAGAATTCAGAGATTGTGGTTTTGATAAATTATTGGATAGAGTCAACACATTTTGTGTGAAGCATAAGATCAAATTAGACGGGATGGAAGCACAACGGAAAATTCGTCACCATTCTAGACGACGGGGAGAAATGTCAACCAATCATGATTTCTACTGTGTTGATATTTTTCTTCAGGTACTACTTTAATATTTACATAGTTTAATTTTTTTTTTATAATATTTTATATGTATTTTTTATCTTATTGTTATATTTTTTTATTGTTTCAATACTAGACCGTTGACAGGATGATTCTTGAAATGAATCATCGATTTTGCGAAGCAAGCTCGGAATTACTCACTTGTATTGCATGCCTCAATCCGAGAGAAAGATTTGCCATGTTTGATGTTGGTAAGTTGCTTCGCCTTGCTGAACTCTATCTGGATGACTTCTCCCTTATTGATCGTTTAGAACTTGAGCAACAACTTGATTTCTTCATTCATGATGTGAGAGATAATGATGCATGTTCAGTCATCAATGATCTTGGAATCCTTGCTCAACATATGGTTCGATCACGTAGCATGGTACTCTATCCATTGGTATATCGTCTTATTGAGTTAGCATTAGTTCTACCACTTGCAACTGCTTCAGTTGAGCGGGTTTTTTCTGCCATGAAGAATATCAAGACCGATCTTCCTAATAGAATGGGAGATGAATGGTTGAACGATGTTATGACGGTATATATTGAAAAGGATATTTTTGTTAAGATTGAGAATGAACCGATTATGAAATGTTATCAAGCCATGGAGTCTCGTAGATATTTGTTGCTCCCACATTTTTCTAGTTCGACTTCTAATAATTCGAGCGTTAGAAAGTAGTTATTTTAGTAGTTTAGTGAACTTGTAAAAATATTATTGTATGGTACTTGATTTATTATATTATGTAGTATTTTTCATTATTGTTGAGTTGAATTTTTAAAATTTATACGTCATTAATATTTATCAACCTCCCCTAAAAATATTTCCTGGTTCCGCCACTGCCACTTGGGGAAGATAAACAAGCCAATTCAGCTCACCTTTGTTGACTGGCCCATTACTTTTGCCTTTGGGAGTTACAGAGTCTTCGAAATTAATCTAGACCTTCGTTCCCATTTTGCCTTTGGAGAACCCAGTTTTATCCGCTATTTTTTGATATGTTGCTATGGTTTATTTGGGCCCTATACTCGGGAAGATTGCTCTACTAATTGGATTGCGGACAAGGTATTATTTCAGGCCAGTTTGAATGGTCCCAACCGTCATTCTTTGTCGAATCAGTGGATCGTTGATTCAGGTGCTACATCTCATATCACTGCTCGCACCAGTCATCTTGATAAGGTACAATGTTATCGTGGTTCTGATTATATTCTTGTTGGAAATGGTGAATCGTTATCTATTTCTCACATCGGCCAATGTCATTTATCTGGTTTCTCTGTTAATGATGTCTTTGTGGTCCCTAAGATTACTAGAAGTTTATTGTCCATTAGTAAGCTTACTCGTGATTTACATGTCCGTGTTATATTTGATGCCATCGCATTTTCCATTGATCATAAGCATACAGGGCAGATAATTGGTAAAGGGCATCATAGTTCAGGTCTTTATTTTCTTGAGACTGGTGATTCCAGCTTTTTAGGCGAATTACACTCTGGAAAGCTTCAGGCTTCTTTTGAGCTGTGGCACTCTCGCCTCGGTCATGTGTCTCATGATACTGTTCAGTTGTTAAGTCGACGGGGCCATATTACTGCCACTTTTGCTATGCCGGCATTTGTTAGTTGCTCTCCTTGTCAGATGGCCAAGAGTAGCCGTTTACCTTTTTCCACTAGTGACAAGCGCGCTACTGGATTGTTGGATAAGGTGCATTGTGATTTGTGGGGACCAGCCCCTATCTTATCGGCAGGTGGTTTTTCTTATTATGCTATTTTCATCGATGGCTTTTCACGATTCACATGGTTTTTCCCGATGCGGTATAAGTCGGACTTTTATGACACATTTATCCAGTTTCATAAATTCGTTGAAATCCAGTTTTCTACTAGGGTTACAAATTTCCAGATCGATGGTGGCACAAAGTTTACTAATCATCAACTTCAGGCTCACTTCATATCATGTGGCATTCATCATCAGATGCCATCGCCCTATACACCTGCTCAGAATGGCCGAGCTGAGCGGAAGCATCGTCACATCATAGAGACTGGTCTTACCATGTTGTTTCACTCTTCCGTGCCACACTGTTATTGGGTGGAAGCTTTCTCCTATGCGGTTTACATCATTAACCGTCTGGCAAGTTCAGTTCTTGGTGGAAAATCACCTTTTGAGGTTATTTTTGGTCATGTGCCTGATTATACCCCCTTTCACCCGTTTGGTTGTCGTACATTTCCATGCATGTGTGCCACTGCTACTGATAAGTTTGCACCGCGATCCATTCTGTGTGTTTTTATTGGCTACAACCCTCGTTACAAGGGCTTCTAGTGTCTCAACCCCACTTCTAGGCGTATATATATTTCTCGCCACGTTCGCTTTGATGAAACCTTATTCCTTTATGCCTCATCTTCCACGGACAATCGCTCTATTTCAGATCTGGAGATTTCATCATTTTTTATAGAGCTGATACTTCATCGATTGGGACCATCACGCCTGTGCCTGTTCCATCCGCCCCTCCATTTTCCATCTGGATGGCCGACCCGGACCCAACTTCTCGGCCAACGGCCACCACACCTCAGCCGCTGGTCATCACTTCTCAGCCACCGGCCACCACGTCTCAGCCAGTATCAGCCATCCTTTCTTCTCCGGTGACTTCCAACGGCCACTCTCCGGTTAGCGCAACTCGATCTTCCTCGGTGTCGTCAGCTAGGTCGACTCCTCCAGCTTCGCCGCCCCAACTTCGTACCCATCGGATGGCCACTCGGTCTTCTACTGGTAACATTCAGCGCCAGGATTATTCGGATATAATTGCTCATGGCCTCACTGCCTCACTCCTCTCTCAGGCAGAGCCCACTGATTATCGCTATGCCCTTCAGGATCCAGTCTGGGTTTCAACCATGGATGATGAGATGGCCGCTCTTCGTGGTCAACACACTTGGGATTTGGTGCCTCGACCTTCGAATGTCAACATTGTTGGCTCCAAATAGGTCTATAAGCTCAATTATCGACCAGATGGCACTATTGAGCGTCACAAAGCTAGACTTGTAGTGCAGGGTTTCTCGCAGATTCCGGGTTTTGATTTTGACCACACTTTCAGTCCTGTGGTCAAAGCCTCTACTGTTAAGAAGGTTCTTGCCATAGCCACCATGCGTTCCTTGCCACTTCATCAGTTGGATGTTCCTTAATGGTGTTCTTGATGTTCCCGTCTACATGAAGCAGCCCGTTGATTATCAGGATTCTGTCCATCCAGACTATGTTTGTCGCTTGCGAAAGGCCACTTATGGTCTTAAGCAGGCTCTCCGGGCTTGGTTCCAGCATTTCGGCAATTATCTAACACAGCTTGGTTTTCGGTGCAGCTCAGCTGATACTTCTTTATTTGTCCTTTTGAGAGGGTCGTCGTTACTGTACCTACTTGTGTATGTGGACGATATCACTCTTACAGGCAATGACTCGACTCTTCTTCGCCAGTTCATTGATAGGACACACTAAGAGTTTGCGATCAAGGATCTTGGTGCTCTTCATTACTTTCTTGGTCTTGAAGTTTCGCCTACCCCCTCAGGGTTACTGCTTGGCCAAGCAAAGTATGCTCGTGATAGTTTGAATTGGGCCGGTATGTCTAATGCGGTGCCTGTTTCTACTCCATTTATCGCTGGTTATCAGCTTCACAGCTCTACCAATCCTCCATTCCAGGATCCTACACTTTATCGTTTTCTTATTGGTGCTCTTCAGTATCTCACCATCTCTCGCCCGAATTTGGCATTCTCGGTCAACACGGTGAGTCAGTATCTTCAGGATCCCATAGGTGACCATTTTGCTGCTGTGACTCGGATTTTGCGGTATGTTCGTGGCACTCTTCATTTTGGTCTCAAGTTTTGTTCTGCTAGTACTCCTGATGTGTTAGGGTACTCTGATGCTATTGGGCTCGCTATTTGGAGACTCGTCGGTCCACTTATGGTTATGCAGTTTTTCTTGGTGGGAATCTGGTTTCTTGGAGTGTCAAGAAACAGGCCACTGTTTCTCGCTCTAGCACTGAGTCTGAATACCGTGCTCTCGCCAACACTGCCTCAAAAGTGGTATGGCTCACTCATTTGCTTCGTAATCTTCGGGTTCCACTTTCTGGTTCTCCACTGTTGTTATGTGACAATAGTAGTGCTATCTTCTTGGCTCAGAATCCGGTGGCACACAAGCGGGCGAAGCACATCGACATCGACTACCATTTTGTTCATGAGTTGGTGACATCCGGAAAGCTGCGCATTGCTCATGTTCTGACTTCTCTTCAGATTGCAGACATTTTCACCAAGGGGC